>OZ020117.1:34887987-36225487 GCA_963971155.1 Anthrax anthrax
ACAATTATTTATATGCATAATTGTTATTAATCCGATACGCGGACATATTTTTTTGAAAAATTAAGTTAATTGTTTATTCAGTATTGTGATAAATTATGTATTTGCAACGTACGATTTAAAATTAATTATTACAGTTTATAATAAGGTCTAAAACACGGCTAAATTGATAAATTGATGGTTTTTGTATAAAGTAATGAAATACAAAATATTTTGTACATTTTTAATTATTTTTATGTTCAATTAAATATTTTTCACAAAATTTGGTTATTTTATTTACGTATTTTATAAAAACAACCAAAAAAGTATAATTCAAGCCTTTTTGCAATTCAAATTAACCAATTTAGAAAAAAACTCCTGCGATCTTTAGCGGGTGAATTATTTTTTTAAAAAAAAAATTCAAAAATTAATTTTTCACGTAAATCAAAATACCGATTAACATATGTTTTATCCAAAAACTCAATTTAGTACAAGAATCCACTTGTCAAATGTATAAACTCGGTTTTCTATTCGAATCAAAATAGCAAATTGTGAAATTCGCAAAAAAATATCGAGACTTTCAAAATTCATTTTTCATTTGCAAATTAAAATACCAACTCAGGGCCTAATCATCAGTTAGATGATTTTTCTAGACGATTCTTTTAATTTAATAAAGCGTAAATAGTTTTTAAAATAAGGAATCAATTATTTACCGTGAAAAAAATTAAAAAAATGTATTAATTGTTTTCGGTTGTGTAAAATGAATTAAATCAATAATAAATAATCTATGTAGATAAAATGTCCCAGTCCCAGATCCATAATATACATATGTACAATATACATATGTGTAATATATATATAGAGAAAAACAATATAAGGAGAAAATCAAAATATGTATACGTAAAACGAATTTCAAAAAAATCAAACTATAAAAATGCTTTCGACTTCAACAGGAATTAACAATAATGTTCAAAAGTAAATGAAAACAAAATATATACATATATATATTTTTCTTTTGTTACAAACAAGTGTATTTATTATAAATCTTAAAGAAATTGTTCATCAACTAGTTTCTAAAATATTACACAGAAGAAAAAAACGTGAAGAAAAAACGTGATTGTTAAATTTTTTTTTCTTTGTTTTTTTTTTTTTTTTTTTTTTTTTTTTTACGACAATGA
Source organism: Anthrax anthrax (assembly GCA_963971155.1). Classification (NCBI taxonomy): domain Eukaryota; kingdom Metazoa; phylum Arthropoda; class Insecta; order Diptera; family Bombyliidae; genus Anthrax; species Anthrax anthrax. The sequence goes on from OZ020117.1 coordinate 34,889,142, forward strand.
AGCCTTATGTCACCTCGGTGTTGATAAAGTTTATGAAAATATAAGTAGAACATATTGGTTTCCAGATATGAATCGCAAAATTAAAGATTATAGCCAAAGTTGTTTGAAATGCGCGTACCTTTCCCCACATGTCGGTAAAAAAGAAGGTACATTACACAGTATACAAGTTAATAAAAATTACTTTATTTTAAATAAAGAAAACAAATTTAGATTTCGATCTGAACTGGTTTATTTCTTAATCAAAACTGAACTGAAATTTTTACAATTATGAATTATTACAAAATTCTTATTACCTAAATTGTACAATGTTGTTAACCTATTCTTACAGGTAGACATTAGGTCAGCGATTTTACAAATTAATTGATCTCATAAAGAAAGTCACGTTGCAATTGCACCTGACCATTATATGTGGGAAAAATATTTTATTTTTCTAGAAATTTGAAGAAATGTGTTAACTTACAGTATACCTAAAACACCTTTACCTTTCGATACCTTACATATCGATCACTATGGACCTTTAGCGATTTCAAAATAAAAAAGAACGTCACATATTTCTTGTAGTAGATGCTTGTACTAAGTTTGTTAAATTGTATTCAGTGAAAAGTACAGACAGTACCGAAGCAATAAAGTTTACCGACCGAGTTTACTAAATTTCTTTTAGAAAATAGCATTCTCCACATTAAAATTGCTGCCGCCACTCCCCAAGCAAATGGGCAAGTTGAACGAATTGATTGCGTATTAACAACAATGCTTGCTAAAGAATGTGAATGTGATACAACAAGCAACTGGGTAAACATTTGACGAAAATAGAGTTTGCCTTGACTAATACAGTGTAAACTCTTTATAACGAAACTCGTTATAAGGGAAAACTCTCTATAACGTAAAAATTACTTGAGTTTGTTTGGTTTGATTTAAAACCCATGCATTGATACACTCTATATAACGTTAAAGTCATTCTTTATAACGACATAATTTTTCATTATTGAGACCGTTTAAATAGGTTGAAATTCAGTCCAGTTATCAACATTCGGACGTTTCATTTGTCACATACACATTTTTAAAGAAACTATGAATCTTATAAATTATGCTATTTGAAAGTGCAAAATTGAGCATTATCAGAAAAATTTTTAAAGTACTGTGTATGAAAATGATCTCGCTATATGCCAAAACATGGATAAAATACGAACAAAATATTGGCATTCAAAAAATTTGAGGCAAGAAGAGCAGATTTTATTGACAACACGTAAGTAGTATAAGTTATGAGAGTTCTGGCACCTCAATTGAGGAGGCATGTATTTTGTTGTTGTAAAATTTCTTTATTCGTTTATTGAAGGAATTGGTCTTGAATAAAAGATGTTTATAAAATTCAAACTTGATGTGCGGTTGTGTGTTAAAGCATTGTTTATATTATGTTGAAGAATAATCTTAATACACACACACACACACACACATGCATATATCAGTATGAATGTTAATATTTTAAAGTTATGGGAAATATTATATGATATATAGTATATGTATAGTCGAATTATAATTTTTGTGTGTAACGTATAATATTATATTATACTATTCTAATGTGTAACGTATACTATATATATACTATTCTAATAACCCATTAAACTACAAGTTTAGGCTCAGACAAATAGTTGTGCTACTGTTATAAGTTTATCGCATTTGTTGCTAGATATGTACATATGTACATATGCAATTTGACAGACTCTAGTGTATATGGCTCTGCTTATCTTTTACATATTAATGCATAATACAGCATATGTTATGTTATTCATTTTTGTGTTTACATTATCATAATTAGGTATATGTTATTGCTACTGAATTATCCATTATCACAAGAATAATTAGAATTTTGTTTTTTATCTGAATAAAGATAAATTCTTCAAATTGTAGACATATAATTAACAATTAAAGGCAAAAAATTAACTTTTTTCTTTTTTGGATAAATAGAAAATGTACATATTAAGATACATATGTACATATATACATATGTACACATATAGGCAGTTCTTTTTTTATTTTATAATTTTCAGTTTTGAATGAACGTACAATTTATCGATAAAAGAAAAGAAAAACACATGATGCATATACTGATATTCATTGACCAGCTGCAAAAAATAATTTTCGATTTATAAAGATTATGAAAAAATATGTTTGTAGAACAACAATATTTTTTCATGTTTATGAATGTATGAAAATGAAAAAAGAATTTTATATTTAACAAATTCAATTATTTGCTTTTATTTTTATTTACTTTTATTTGCGTTTTACAAATGTACTTTTGTATATGTAATCAACAATCTTAATTTTACATATTAAAGGGTTTTATTTTAGGATAAAAATAATGTTTTCCTTTTCTTGAATACCATGGTAAAGTTTCCTTAATAATAGTAGGTATATTGATGTTCGGACGATACGTTTGAAAATTTAACTGTTTCGGCTATGCAGTAAAACTAAATGCATCCACATGATATCTCTTAGAAATCTCTTCATATTCTTCTTTGTTGAATTTATCTGAATTGAAATATACTGCTAAAGCAAGATGTTCTAATTTAGCTGGTTGGTATAACACGTTTTCATTTCGTTTAGCCATTTCACTATATTATTGAACTTAAATTAGCAGAATTACTTTAATTAAAACGAACCGAATTACTTTGATATTTAAAACGATTTATTGAACACTAAGGTTGCATCAACGTTTATGATATTATATATTAAAAATTTTCGTATCGTTAGTCATTTCACTATTTAATTTAACTTATTTATAAAAGTTAAGTGAATTTTCTTAATATGAAATGATTCCTAGAATTTTATAATTGCTTCAACATTAATATTATAAACAATAAAAAAGACATTTTATTGAATAGTGTTGAAAAAATGTAATTAAAAATCATTTCACCTGAATGATTTAATTTGTTTATAATTGCAAGTTTGCAAAAATATTTTAGGTTAAGTGTGGACAATGGTAAATCGGTGTTCAAAATGACCTTCTAGCTCAAAAACTATCCAACCGACTTCAGTGAAATTTTGAACACATATAGGTTGAAGGGAATTGTGGTCATTAAACGGACAGATTTTTGATAGAGGACTCCGTTCAGTTGAAAATTGAAAAAGAATGTGCATGTGTTTCCTGAAAAAGTATTTTGACTTTGTAACAATTTATCTGCTATTAAAAGTATGATATATGTAATTTTTGTGATATAGACATAAAATTTTAACTTTTCCTAACTGATTGCAAAAAAAATCAATGAAAAATGTTTTGTAGTTTACATTTTATTAATAAGTGAAAATTACTATTTTTTGTATGAAATTTTCAATTTTCATTGCATATTTATTTCTGTTTCAATTTATATTTGAAAATTTTCAAAAAACAGTTCAAGCAAAAATTGCTAGGTGGCACCAATAATATAAGTGATTTTAAAATAATACACATACAGTGCCGAATAAAATATATATGACCACTTTGCTAAATTGCAATTAATACATTTGTACTGTAATCTTCATAATAAACAACAATAAAACGAGATACTTGGTTTTAAATTATTACTAACAAAATAATTGAAAATCATAATAATGTTTGTTTTTGTATTGTAATTGTTGTGTATTTCAGAATAATATGAATTCATTTTTCAATGTAAATGAATTCATAATTTGGTTACAAATGTTTTAATTTGCACTGTATAGTCAATAAACGATTTTTGTATTTTACATGTACATATAATATACAAATATGCACGTAGACGTAGCTATATACGATATTCACATAATCATGTGTTATATAGTATTTGATGTACATGTGTGTATGTATACGCATAGAACATTGAGTGTGAGAAAAAAGCAATTAGAAGAAAAAAATATTTTTTCTACAGAATTTCTTTGGAGTATACATTCATACATACACGTGAATGGCGACATGTTCACATTTTTGTGTGTACATTTTTTTCTTCGGAATTTTTTTCTTCAATTTTTTTTATCAACTTTTTATTTTTTTTGCAAATTAGAGACCAAGCCATAAATCATTTGTTTTGTATTACAATATATACAATATACATACATATAGATACATGCATATGTATGATCAAAACCTTCTATACAAAAGCCATGAACTAGTGTTTTGTATTTATTAAATAGAAGTGTGGCTGTTTTGTTTACATTTTCGTTTATCTGTCAAAATAGTAGTGCTAGTACTAATAATAGAAGTATATAAAGTTAGAAAAACGTTTAAAACCAGGGAAAAAAAGTTAAAATAAAACTGAAGTAAGTAAATTGATTCATTTTATTAAATCGGTTATTAAATTTATAATCAATATTTATATAAAATACTTAATAATAACACACTTTTTCTTTATTTTCAGTACATAAATTAATATGTAAAACTAAACCATGTACATATGGAAAAATTTAGTTTAGGCAAGTACATAAAAATTTAATTATTTTGATCGAATTCTCGAATTCATAATTTATATTATTTATTTTTTATTTCTATATGCATAGTTTTATACTGCGAGCCACTTCATCAAGGAAATTCAAAATGTTGATTTATAAGATAAACAAATATACAGTACAACATACATATATACACTTAAGTTGTTGTTATAATGATAAATTAATTTTTTTTTACACAAATTATTTTTGTTTTAATTATTTCATTTGTATTGTAATTTGTTTTATAATTTTCAATATTTATCTTTACCTTTACCCTATATTACGTATGAAATTATTAATTGAATTTTATAAGACTATGTATGCATTTTAAGGTTATAATGTAAAAAATAGAATTATATATAAATAAATTATTTTTGCAAATCGATTTCACTGTTTCAATTATTATTAAATTATTTACATTATATTATTTTAATTTTTATTATTATTTTATTATTTTTCTTATTATTATTGTATAATAATTCATTACTTTATATAAGAAAAATCAAATAACACTTCCAACTCCATATAAAATACACTACTAACTGACAGAAGTGACAGTTTGCAGTTTGACAAACAACACTTTTATTTGCTTTGATTGTGTTAGTGCTGACAACCACAGCACGGCTTGATAATATAGAAGGTTTTGGTATGATGAATAAGACCAATAGAGATGTATGTTGTATATACTTTATATCAATTTTGATGCATATGGATAGGAAGTACACCTGCACGCAAATTGTGTGTTCAATAAAGTTCATAGTTCATATATATGTATGTACATATGTATATTAGTACTTATGGATGAAATGATATACATTTGAATTCAGACGTAACATATTTACAAATTTATTTATTTTTTTTAATTATTAACGGATTCAACGGATTTTTAATTTTTACATTTTTGACTGAGCTGATTTCGATTTCAATCAGCTGTTGCTAGCTACTCTTAAAAGAAAGTGTTAGAAACTGTCTTGTTTATAATAAGTGCAAAAAAATTAGCCTTCATTGTTTTAAAAATAGAATAACTTCAAATTTAGTTTAGTTCCTAGATTATTCCAACAGCGAACGTGAAAGTTAATTGTTTAATAGTATACGAATAATCTATACTAAATTTTTTATTTAAAACTGAAAACATATATTATTTTTTACGATTGCTCTTAAAAGTTCTTAACTTTTTCATTCGGTAATTAACTTTTAATTGTTTTAAATTTTTAATAAAAATAATTTCAAAGGTTTAACACGAAAAATGTCTTCGTCGAAAGTAGTAAAAACCGGTGGAAAAAAAAGAAGTGGAAAAAATCAATTAATATTGTTGAGTTTTTGAACAATGTAAATTCAACAACCACAACGTATAAAAAATTTAAGCCTTCAATCAATATTACAAATATGATGTAGATAAAAAATATAAAATTTTGAATATCAAAAAACAACAAACAAGATGAGAAAAGTTCCGTACTAAATGTATATATTATGTTTTAGTGAGATTTTGATGTGTTGTTTTATTTTCATTTTAAAGTTCTTTATTATTTTAATTTACTTACATATACATATGCATATATATTTTTATTTATTTTATAGATACGGACTACTGGTTTTGCTAGAACTAGAGTCCAATTCCATGTTTCTTCAGCAAAATTATTTGGATAAATTTACGGAAGAAATTATGAAATACATGTCAGCACAGAAGACATTTTATATCTTTAAAACTAAAGATAATAAAATTCTGTTTCAAGATCAAAATGATAACGATACTGACGATGATGTTGTAGTATATACAGATAATGAAAATTAAAAAAGACGAAAATTAAAATTTTAAATATGTTTAAAAATTATTTTATTTGAAATAAATGTTAATTCACGGAATGAAAAAATTGTTTATTGCTTTTAACACTTCTCGTATATTACTTATTATTTTTCATATATTATTTATTTATTTCAGATATACGCTTTTATTCATATTTAAGCTTATTCGTATACATTTAACAGATTGTTTGGTTTGTTCATATTTGGTTTCAAATCAAAAGATAAACTATTAATTTTGAATAATTAAAATTAGTTTTACCACATTATAAAAGAGAAGTGCGTTTTAGATATAAATCATTTCAGTTTAGTTATTCGAAAAATATTTTTTAAATTATAAGAAATGTTCAAGTGCAGTTTTTGTTCAAAAACGTATACGCGAAATGATAATTGTAATAGACATATTAAAAATGTTCATGTTAAAAGAGGTGCGCAAGAACTTGCAGTTGGAAATAAAAAAATTTAATTAAATTCAAAAAAAAAAACTTTCTCGCTGTGAATTATGTGAAATTGACGTTGAAAGCAATAAATTTTCAGGTCATTTGAAATGTAATGAACACACAAGTCGATTATAAACCATAATTGATGAAAATGGTGTAGAACAAGTTACAAGTGCTTTTAAGAATAGAATTGTTGCACAAAAGAAGAAAAATCACATTTTTTAATATTTCCTGAACGTAGTGTTTTCATTGATTCGATCTTAACCACTGATTGCTTACTAATGATAAAACTTAATTGCTAATTACATTAAGTGTGGAAAGTGGTAAATCCGTGTTCAAAGTGACCTTCTAGCTCAAAAACTATCCAACCAATTTCAATGAAATTTTGAACACATATAGGTTGAAGGGAATTGTGGTGCTTAAAGAGACAGATTTTTGATAAAGGACTCCGTTCAGTTTTTATAAGGATTCAAAGTAGATGCAAATCGCACTTTTCCCGTTTTTTGACGTTTCAAAGTGACCTTCTAGCTCAAAAACTATCCAACCGACTTCAGTGAAATTTTGAATTGTGGAATTGTGGTCATTAAACGGACAGATTTTTGATAGAGGACTCCGTTCAGTTGAAAATTGAAAAAGAATGTGCATGTGTTTCCTGAAAAAGTACTTTGACTTTGTTACAATTTATCTGCTATTAAACGAATGATTTATGTAATTTTTGTGATATAAACATAAAATTTCAACTTTTCCTAATTGTTTGCAAAAAAAATCAATTAAAAATGTTTCGTAGTTTACATTTTATTAATAAATGAAAATTACTATTTTTTGTATGAAAGTTTCAATTTTCATTGCATATTTATTTCTGTTTCAATTTATATTTGAAAATTTTCAAAAAACAGTTCAAGCAAAAATTGCTAGGTGGCACCAATAATATAAGTGATTTTAAAATAATACACATACAGTGCCGAATAAAATATATATGACCTCTTTGCTAAATTGCAATTAATACATTTGTACTGTAATCTTCATAATAAACAACAATAAAACGAGATACTTGGTTTTAAATTATTACTAACAAAATAATTGAAAATCATAATAATGTTTGTATTGTAATTGTTGTTTATTTCAGAATAATATTAATTCATTTTTCAATGTAAATGAATTCATAATTTGGTTACAAATGTTTTAATTTGCACTGTATAGTCAATAAACGATTTTTGTATTTCATAAGTACATATAATATATATACACGTAGACGTAGGTATATACGATATGCATATGATCATGTGTTATATAGTATTTGATGTACATGTGTGTATGTATACGCATAGAACATTGAGTGTGAGAAAAAAGCAATTAGAAGAAAAAAATTAGTTTTTTTTTCTACAGAATTTTTTTGGAGTATACATTCATACATACACGTAAATGTGGACATGTTCACATTTTTGTGTGCACATTTTTTTCTTCGGAATTTTTTTTTCAATTTTTTTTATCAACTTTTTATTTTATATTTTTACAAATTACAGATCATGCCAAAAATCATTTGTTTTGTATTACAATATACAATATATGTACATACATATACATATGTATGTATAATGAATAAGACCATTAGAGTTGTATGTATGTACATACTTTTATATCAATTTTGATGCGTATGTATAGGAAGTGCACCTGCACGCAAATTGTGTGTTTAATGTTCATATATGTATGTAGATATGTATGTACATAAGTACTTATGCATGAAATGATATACATTTGAATTCGTACGTGACATATGTACATATTTATTTGTTGTTTTTTTTAATTATTAACGGATTCAACAGATTTTTAATTTTTACGTTTTTGACTGAGCTGATTTCGATTTCAATCAGCTGTTGCTAGCCACTCTTAAGTAGTATAATAATAAGTGGTAGCGGTACTCACTGCATTGGTCAAGAGTATTTCTAATCTCTTGTTATATACAAGAGAGATTGAGATGATGTTGATTGTATGTATATGTACATGCATTATGTAAAGTAGTACCTACACAAGGTTATCTTGTATGTAGACTTGTAGTGGGTGATAGTAAATGCAATGAGTGTCGCTACATCACTCCCCCCTATGAAAAAGAAGTTATATATATTAACTTATTTTAAAATTCTTAAATTGAAATTTAAACTTAAAATTTGACATAAAATAATGTTTCTAGTTAAACATATGTACATTTTACTTATATCTAAGATTAACAATTTATTACAATCTAAAATGAACTTTTTTGGCTTGTGTAGATCTAGTAGGTGGATAAGAATTGGAAACATCTGGGTTCAAAAGAAATGCAGGTTTTAATCTGTCTATGTTTATCATTTCTTCTTTGTCGTAATCAGAACTTTGAAAATTTTATCATTTCTTTCTAATACTTTATACGGTCCGCTGTACGGTGGATTCAAACTACCTTTGTATATTGCGTCTTTGATAAATACATGCGTACATTTTTGAATATCTTGCGGTACGAAAATATGACATTGTTTTCTAGATCGTTGAGTATGTGGTAATATGTTGGCTATTTTACGTTGAATTTCTTGAGTGGTAGGATTATCCTTTTTTATTGTAAAAATTGTAAAACTTTTAAAGGTATTCAGCGAAAGAATTACCGCAGTTTCCTACTTGTTCCCACAATAAACCAGCTTTCCAGTGCAAAACACTGACCATGGCAGATATAAAGTCATTTCACAGTGCGTTCTACAAAAACGTTGATAAAATTAAACAAGATTTATTCTTGCTTAACAGCATCAAAGCGTGTCCTGTGAAAAGGAGAAGACTGACAAATGGAAATAGACATCCATCTGCAATTCAAATAAAATTTTATATTCGTCTGCCAGAAAAGTTTCATAGGGATTTTAAATATATCTCCAAGTAGGGTTTTGCGGATTGCAAAGAAATATGCAGGGACCGGTGAGCCACCTACTGAAAATCGAGGTGGAGAGACTACATCAGATAAAAATGAAGATAAATGTACAGCAGTCAAAAATTTTATTAACTCTTTCAAAGTAGTGGAATCGCATTACTGCAGATCAAAATCAGGCCGGATGTATTTACCATCCGAACTTTCGATTTTGGCAATGTGGAGAATGTACCAGGAAAAAGTAGAACATAATACTCTTAAGGTGACAGAATCATATTTTCGTAATATTTTCCTCACTAAATTCAACATCAGCTTCAAATCACCAACTTCCGACAAATGTTCAAAATGTATTGAATTGCAAACAAAGTTAAAATTACAGAGGACACCACAGAAAAGGAAAATCTTATAACTGAAAAAAAATTACATGTAATGAAAGCTAAAAGCTTTTATCGTCTTTTAAAGGAAAATAATGAAAATGTTTTAGTTTTATCATTTGACTGCAAAAAAAATCAAGTCCTTCCTCGAGTGCCAGATCAATCTGCATATTACAGCAGACAGATTTATATTTTTAATTTTGCAATTGTTGAAGGAGTTTCAACAGCCGCAATCAATGATAAAAATGTAAATCTTTACTGCTGGACAGAAGACCAGTATTCCAAAGGATCCAATCAAATTACTTCTGCACTTTTTCACAAATTACAGTCTGTTGAAGAAAGACGACATTTAACCGGAATCAGGTTATTTGCTGATGGATGTGGTGGTCAAAATAAAAAAACCACAATGATTGGATTATGTTCTGCTTGGCTTGGCGCTTCTCCACCTAATTTTAAAAAAATTGAAATAATTTTTCCAGTTGTTGGTCACTCATTTTTGCCTCCTGACCGAGTATTTGGTTTAATCGAAAAAGAAATTAAAAAACATGAAGTGATTATCACTCTTGAAGAATATAAAATTATTTTTAAAAAGTTTGGAAGAGTGCTCCAGTTGGGGAAGAAATTGAAGTGAGAAATTGGAAAGAGGCTTCAACATCTGCATTAAAAACACGTTCATCTTGGCATTTTAAGTTCGCACACTGCAAAAGGATTATTATTGAAAAAGTAAATGGGAGGATTTTTGTGCAAGGTGAACCTCATTACTGCTCTGATATTGGAGTTCGAAAATCTTTATTCAAACGGAAGAAAAGCGTTCGAGATATAATGCCTGGAATTGTTCCTATTGGAGTGCCAATAAATCCTAAGAAATTAAAAGACGTTGAAAATCTACTCAGCAAACATTTTGGAAGAAACTGGACTGAACATGAAAATCTTCAATACTATACCAAAATTTTAACAGCTGAAACAAATAATGAAGAGTGCTTTGAGAAATCTGATTTTGAAGATGATGAGCCTTCATTCAGATTATAAACAATTTTATTTTCACCAATAATTGAAAATTTGTTTTTGTTTTTTTCTTTGTTAAATTTATAAAAATTCGGATTGTTATATTTTTTTATAGAATTTGTTCCTGTTTTTAGTTTGTTTTTTTGTAAGAATTATTGCGAGTTAATAAAAATTAATTACATATTGAAAAATTTCGATGTTTAATTTTGGATGCAAAATATAATAAATCCCAAACTTCGGTGCAAAACTTGATATCTGATTTTAAAATTCTTGGCTAGTAATTCAATAAAAAGGATTTCTAATGCAATATTTACGCATATTGATGTAAACATTCCCTTTTATAAAACTACAAAAAAATTTTACTCTATAATTTCCATTTTCCTCGCTTACCAAATTTTATCAAATATCTAAGAATGCTTTACTATGGACATATTAACTTTTGCGTTTGAGCTACTCATATAAGGTCTAAAACACGGCTAAATTGATAAATTGATGGTTTTTGTATAAAGTAATGAAATACAAAATATTTTGTACATTTTTAATTATTTTTATGTTCAATTAAATATTTTTCACAAAATTTGGTTATTTTATTTATGTATTTTATAAAAACAACCAAAAAAGTATAATTCAAGCCTTTTTGCAATTCAAATTAACCAATTTAGAAAAAAACTCCTGCGATCTTTAGCGGGTGAATTATTTTTTTAAAAAAAAAATTCAAAAATTAATTTTTCACGTAAATCAAAATACCGATTAACATATGTTTTATCCAAAAACTCAATTTAGTACAAGAATCCACTTGTCAAATGTATAAACTCGGTTTTCTATTCGAATCAAAATAGCAAATTGTGAAATTCGCAAAAAAATATCGAGACTTTCAAAATTCATTTTTCATTTGCAAATTAAAATACCAACTCAGGGCCTAATCATCAGTTAGATGATTTTTCTAGACGATTCTTTTAATTTAATAAAGCGTAAATAGTTTTTAAAATAAGGAATCAATTATTTACCGTGAAAAAAATTAAAAAAATGTATTAATTGTTTTCGGTTGTGTAAAATGAATTAAATCAATAATAAATAATCTATGTAGATAAAATGTCCCAGTCCCAGATCCATAATATACATATGTACAATATACATATGTGTAATATATATATAGAGAAAAACAATATAAGGAGAAAATCAAAATATGTATACGTAAAACGAATTTCAAAAAAATCAAACTATAAAAATGCTTTCGACTTCAACAGGAATTAACAATAATGTTCAAAAGTAAATGAAAACAAAATATATACATATATATATTTTTCTTTTGTTACAAACAAGTGTATTTATTATAAATCTTAAAGAAATTGTTCATCAACTAGTTTCTAAAATATTACACAGAAGAAAAAAACGTGAAGAAAAAACGTGATTGTTAAATTTTTTTTTCTTTGTTTTTTTTTTTTTTTTTTTTTTTTTTTTTTACGACAATGAAGCCTTATGTCACCTCGGTGTTGATAAAGTTTATGAAAATATAAGTAGAACATATTGGTTTCCAGATATGAATCGCAAAATTAAAGATTATAGCCAAAGTTGTTTGAAATGCGCGTACCTTTCCCCACATGTCGGTAAAAAAGAAGGTACATTACACAGTATACAAGTTAATAAAAATTACTTTATTTTAAATAAAGAAAACAAATTTAGATTTCGATCTGAACTGGTTTATTTCTTAATCAAAACTGAACTGAAATTTTTACAATTATGAATTATTACAAAATTCTTATTACCTAAATTGTACAATGTTGTTAACCTATTCTTACAGGTAGACATTAGGTCAGCGATTTTACAAATTAATTGATCTCATAAAGAAAGTCACGTTGCAATTGCACCTGACCATTATATGTGGGAAAAATATTTTATTTTTCTAGAAATTTGAAGAAATGTGTTAACTTACAGTATACCTAAAACACCTTTACCTTTCGATACCTTACATATCGATCACTATGGACCTTTAGCGATTTCAAAATAAAAAAGAACGTCACATATTTCTTGTAGTAGATGCTTGTACTAAGTTTGTTAAATTGTATTCAGTGAAAAGTACAGACAGTACCGAAGCAATAAAGTTTACCGACCGAGTTTACTAAATTTCTTTTAGAAAATAGCATTCTCCACATTAAAATTGCTGCCGCCACTCCCCAAGCAAATGGGCAAGTTGAACGAATTGATTGCGTATTAACAACAATGCTTGCTAAAGAATGTGAATGTGATACAACAAGCAACTGGGTAAACATTTGACGAAAATAGAGTTTGCCTTGACTAATACAGTGTAAACTCTTTATAACGAAACTCGTTATAAGGGAAAACTCTCTATAACGTAAAAATTACTTGAGTTTGTTTGGTTTGATTTAAAACCCATGCATTGATACACTCTATATAACGTTAAAGTCATTCTTTATAACGACATAATTTTTCATTATTGAGACCGTTTAAATAGGTTGAAATTCAGTCCAGTTATCAACATTCGGACGTTTCATTTGTCACATACACATTTTTAAAGAAACTATGAATCTTATAAATTATGCTATTTGAAAGTGCAAAATTGAGCATTATCAGAAAAATTTTTAAAGTACTATGTATGAAAATGATCTCGCTATATGCCAAAACATGGATAAAATACGAACAAAATATTGGCATTCAAAAAATTTGAGGCAAGAAGAGCAGATTTTATTGACAACACGTAAGTAGTATAAGTTATGAGAGTTCTGGCACCTCAATTGAGGAGGCATGTATTTTGTTGTTGTAAAATTTCTTTATTCGTTTATTGAAGGAATTGGTCTTGAATAAAAGATGTTTATAAAATTCAAACTTGATGTGCGGTTGTGTGTTAAAGCATTGTTTATATTATGTTGAAGAATAATCTTAATACACACACACACACACACACATGCATATATCAGTATGAATGTTAATATTTTAAAGTTATGGGAAATATTATATGATATATAGTATATGTATAGTCGAATTATAATTTTTGTGTGTAACGTATAATATTATATTATACTATTCTAATGTGTAACGTATATATATACTATTCTAATAACCCATTAAACTACAAGTTTAGGCTCAGACAAATAGTTGTGCTACTGTTATAAGTTTATCGCATTTGTTGCTAGATATGTACATATGTACATATGCAATTTGACAGACTCTAGTGTATATGGCTCTGCATATGTTATGTTATTCATTTTTGTGTTTACATTATCATAATAAGTTATATGTTATTGCTACTGAATTATCCATTATCACAAGAATAATTAGAATTTTGTTTTTTATCTGAATAAAGATAAATTCTTCAAATTGTAGACATATAATTAACAATTAAAGGCAAAAAATTAACTTTTTTCTTTTTTGGATAAATAGAAAATGTACATATTAAGATACATATGTACACATATAGGCAGTTCTTTTTTTATTTTATAATTTTCAGTTTTGAATGAACGTACAATTTATCGATAAAAGAAAAGAAAAACACATGATGCATATACTGATATTCATTGACCAGCTGCAAAAAATAATTTTCGATTTATAAAGATTATGAAAAAATATGTTTGTAGAACAACAATATTTTTTCATGTTTATGAATGTATGAAAATGAAAAAAAAATTTTATATTTAACAAATTCAATTATTTGCTTTTATTTTTATTTACTTTTATTTGCGTTTTACAAATGTACTTTTGTATATGTAATCAACAATCTTAATTTTACATATTAAAGGGTTTTATTTTAGGATAAAAATAATGTTTTCCTTTTCTTGAATACCATGGTAAAGTTTCCTTAATAATAGTAGGTATATTGATGTTCGGACGATACGTTTGAAAATTTAACTGTTTCGGCTATGCAGTAAAACTAAATGCATCCACATGATATCTCTTAGAAATCTCTTCATATTCTTCTTTGTTGAATTTATCTGAATTGAAATATACTGCTAAAGCAAGATGTTCTAATTTAGCTGGTTGGTATAACACGTTTTCATTTCGTTTAGCCATTTCACTATATTATTGAACTTAAATTAGCAGAATTACTTTAATTAAAACGAACCGAATTACTTTGATATTTAAAACGATTTATTGAACACTAAGGTTGCATCAACGTTTATGATATTATATATTAAAAATTTTCGTATCGTTAGTCATTTCACTATTTAATTTAACTTATTTATAAAAGTTAAGTGAATTTTCTTAATATGAAATGATTCCTAGAATTTTATAATTGCTTCAACATTAATATTATAAACAATAAAAAAGACATTTTATTGAATAGTGTTGAAAAAATGTAATTAAAAATCATTTCACCTGAATGTTTTAATTTGTTTATAATTGCAAGTTTGCAAAAATATTTTAGGTTAAGTGTGGACAATGGTAAATCGGCGTTCAAAATGACCTTCTAGCTCAAAAACTATCCAACCGACTTCAGTGAAATTTTGAACACATATAGGTTGAAGGGAATTGTGGTCATTAAACGGACAGATTTTTGATAGAGGACTCCGTTCAGTTGAAAATTGAAAAAGAATGTGCATGTGTTTCCTGAAAAAGTACTTTGACTTTGTAACAATTTATCTGCTATTAAAAGTATGATATATGTAATTTTTGTGATATAGACATAAAATTTTAACTTTTCCTAACTGATTGCAAAAAAAATCAATGAAAAATGTTTTGTAGTTTACATTTTATTAATAAGTGAAAATTACTATTTTTTGTATGAAATTTTCAATTTTCATTGCATATTTATTTCTGTTTCAATTTATATTTGAAAATTTTCAAAAAACAGTTCAAGCAAAAATTGCTAGGTGGCACCAATAATATAAGTGATTTTAAAATAATACACATACAGTGCCGAATAAAATATATATGACCACTTTGCTAAATTGCAATTAATACATTTGTACTGTAATCTTCATAATAAACAACAATAAAACGAGATACTTGGTTTTAAATTATTACTAACAAAATAATTGAAAATCATAATAATGTTTGTATTGTAATTGTTGTGTATTTCAGAATAATATGAATTCATTTTTCAATGTAAATGAATTCATAATTTGGTTACAAATGTTTTAATTTGCACTGTATAGTCAATAAACGATTTTTGTATTTCACATGTACATATAA
This sequence comes from Anthrax anthrax, assembly GCA_963971155.1. Taxonomy (NCBI): domain Eukaryota; kingdom Metazoa; phylum Arthropoda; class Insecta; order Diptera; family Bombyliidae; genus Anthrax; species Anthrax anthrax. The sequence continues at coordinate 34,905,227 of OZ020117.1, forward strand.
TATACAAATATGCACGTAGACGTAGCTATATACGATATTCACATAATCATGTGTTATATAGTATTTGATGTACATGTGTGTATGTATACGCATAGAACATTGAGTGTGAGAAAAAAGCAATTAGAAGAAAAAAATATTTTTTCTACAGAATTTCTTTGGAGTATACATTCATACATACACGTGAATGGCGACATGTTCACATTTTTGTGTGTACATTTTTTTCTTCGGAATTTTTTTCTTCAATTTTTTTTATCAACTTTTTATTTTTTTTGCAAATTAGAGACCAAGCCATAAATCATTTGTTTTGTATTACAATATATACAATATACATACATATAGATACATGCATATGTATGATCAAAACCTTCTATACAAAAGCCATGAACTAGTGTTTTGTATTTATTAAATAGAAGTGTGGCTGTTTTGTTTACATTTTCGTTTATCTGTCAAAATAGTAGTGCTAGTACTAATAATAGAAGTGTATAAAGTTAGAAAAACGTTTAAAACCAGGGAAAAAAAGTTAAAATAAAACTGAAGTAAGTAAATTGATTCATTTTATTAAATCGGTTATTAAATTTATAATCAATATTTATATAAAATACTTAATAATAACACACTTTTTCTTTATTTTCAGTACATAAATTAATATGTAAAACTAAACCATGTACATATGGAAAAATTTAGTTTAGGCAAGTACATAAAAATTTAATTATTTTGATCGAATTCTCGAATTCATAATTTATATTATTTATTTTTTATTTCTATATGCATAGTTTTATACTGCGAGCCACTTCATCAAGGAAATTCAAAATGTTGATTTATAAGATAAACAAATATACAGTACAACATACATATATACACTTAAGTTGTTGTTATAATGATAAATTAATTTTTTTTTACACAAATTATTTTTGTTTTAATTATTTCATTTGTATTGTAATTTGTTTTATAATTTTCAATATTTATCTTTACCCTATATTACGTATGAAATTATTAATTGAATTTTATAAGACTATGTATGCATTTTAAGGTTATAATGTAAAAAATAGAATTATATATAAATAAATTATTTTTGCAAATCGATTTCACTGTTTCAATTATTATTAAATTATTTACATTATATTATTTTAATTTTTATTATTATTTTATTATTTTTCTTATTATTATTGTATAATAATTCATTACTTTATATAAGAAAAATCAAATAACACTTCCAACTCCATATAAAATACACTACTAACTGACAGAAGTGACAGTTTGCAGTTTGACAAACAACACTTCTATTTGCTTTGATTGTGTTAGTGCTGACAACCACAGCACGGCTTGATAATATAGAAGGTTTTGGTATGATGAATAAGACCAATAGAGATGTATGTTGTATATACTTTATATCAATTTTGATGCATATGGATAGGAAGTACACCTGCACGCAAATTGTGTGTTCAATAAAGTTCATAGTTCATATATATGTATGTACATATGTTATTAGTACTTATGGATGAAATGATATACATTTGAATTCAGACGTAACATATTTACAAATTTATTTATTTTTTTTAATTATTAACGGATTCAACGGATTTTTAATTTTTACATTTTTGACTGAGCTGATTTCGATTTCAATCAGCTGTTGCTAGCTACTCTTAAAAGAAAGTGTTAGAAACTGTCTTGTTTATAATAAGTGCAAAAAAATTAGCCTTCATTGTTTTAAAAATAGAATAACTTCAAATTTAGTTTAGTTCCTAGATTATTCCAACAGCGAACGTGAAAGTTAATTGTTTAATAGTATACGAATAATCTATACTAAATTTTTTATTTAAAACTGAAAACATATATTATTTTTTACGATTGCTCTTAAAAGTTCTTAACTTTTTCATTCGGTAATTAACTTTTAATTGTTTTAAATTTTTAATAAAAATAATTTCAAAGGTTTAACACGAAAAATGTCTTCGTCGAAAGTAGTAAAAACCGGTGGAAAAAAAAGAAGTGGAAAAAATCAATTAATATTGTTGAGTTTTTGAACAATGTAAATTCAACAACCACAACGTATAAAAAATTTAAGCCTTCAATCAATATTACAAATATGATGTAGATAAAAAATATAAAATTTTGAATATCAAAAAACAACAAACAAGATGAGAAAAGTTCCGTACTAAATGTATATATTATGTTTTAGTGAGATTTTGATGTGTTGTTTTATTTTCATTTTAAAGTTCTTTATTATTTTAATTTACTTACATATACATATGCATATATATTTTTATTTATTTTATAGATACGGACTACTGGTTTTGCTAGAACTAGAGTCCAATTCCATGTTTCTTCAGCAAAATTATTTGGATAAATTTACGGAAGAAATTATGAAATACATGTCAGCACAGAAGACATTTTATATCTTTAAAACTAAAGATAATAAAATTCTGTTTCAAGATCAAAATGATAACGATACTGACGATGATGTTGTAGTATATACAGATAATGAAAATTAAAAAAGACGAAAATTAAAATTTTAAATATGTTTAAAAATTATTTTATTTGAAATAAATGTTAATTCACGGAATGAAAAAATTGTTTATTGCTTTTAACACTTCTCGTATATTACTTATTATTTTTCATATATTATTTATTTATTTCAGATATACGCTTTTATTCATATTTAAGCTTATTCGTATACATTTAACAGATTGTTTGGTTTGTTCATATTTGGTTTCAAATCAAAAGATAAACTATTAATTTTGAATAATTAAAATTAGTTTTACCACATTATAAAAGAGAAGTGCGTTTTAGATATAAATCATTTCAGTTTAGTTATTCGAAAAATATTTTTTAAATTATAAGAAATGTTCAAGTGCAGTTTTTGTTCAAAAACGTATACGCGAAATGATAATTGTAATAGACATATTAAAAATGTTCATGTTAAAAGAGGTGCGCAAGAACTTGCAGTTGGAAATAAAAAAATTTAATTAAATTCAAAAAAAAAAAACTTTCTCGCTGTGAATTATGTGAAATTGACGTTGAAAGCAATAAATTTTCAGGTCATTTGAAATGTAATGAACACACAAGTCGATTATAAACCATAATTGATGAAAATGGTGTAGAACAAGTTACAAGTGCTTTTAAGAATAGAATTGTTGCACAAAAGAAGAAAAATCACATTTTTTAATATTTCCTGAACGTAGTGTTTTCATTGATTCGATCTTAACCACTGATTGCTTACTAATGATAAAACTTAATTGCTAATTACATTAAGTGTGGAAAGTGGTAAATCCGTGTTCAAAGTGACCTTCTAGCTCAAAAACTATCCAACCGACTTCAGTGAAATTTTGAACACATATAGGTTGAAGGGAATTGTGGTGCTTAAAGAGACAGATTTTTGATAAAGGACTCCGTTCAGTTTTTATAAGGATTCAAAGTAGATGCAAATCGCACTTTTCCCGTTTTTTGACGCTTCAAAGTGACCTTCTAGCTCAAAAACTATCCAACCGACTTCAGTGAAATTTTGAACACATATAGGTTGAAGGGAATTGTGGTCATTAAACGGACAGATTTTTGATAGAGGACTCCGTTCAGTTGAAAATTGAAAAAGAATGTGCATGTGTTTCCTGAAAAAGTACTTTGACTTTGTTACAATTTATCTGCTATTAAACGAATGATTTATGTAATTTTTGTGATATAAACATAAAATTTCAACTTTTCCTAATTGATTGCAAAAAAAATCAATTAAAAATGTTTCGTAGTTTACATTTTATTAATAAATGAAAATTACTATTTTTTGTATGAAAGTTTCAATTTTCATTGCATATTTATTTCTGTTTCAATTTATATTTGAAAATTTTCAAAAAACAGTTCAAGCAAAAATTGCTAGGTGGCACCAATAATATAAGTGATTTTAAAATAATATACATACAGTGCCGAATAAAATATATATGACCACTTTGCTAAATTGCAATTAATACATTTGTACTGTAATCTTCATAATAAACAACAATAAAACGAGATACTTGGTTTTAAATTATTACTAACAAAATAATTGAAAATCATAATAATGTTTGTATTGTAATTGTTGTTTATTTCAGAATAATATTAATTCATTTTTCAATGTAAATGAATTCATAATTTGGTTACAAATGTTTTAATTTGCACTGTATAGTCAATAAACGATTTTTGTATTTCATAAGTACATATAATATATATACACGTAGACGTAGGTATATACGATATGCATATGATCATGTGTTATATAGTATTTGATGTACATGTGTGTATGTATACGCATAGAACATTGAGTGTGAGAAAAAAGCAATTAGAAGAAAAAAATTAGTTTTTTTTTCTACAGAATTTTTTTGGAGTATACATTCATACATACACGTAAATGTGGACATGTTCACATTTTTGTGTGCACATTTTTTTCTTCGGAATTTTTTTTTCAATTTTTTTTATCAACTTTTTATTTTATATTTTTACAAATTACAGATCATGCCAAAAATCATTTGTTTTGTATTACAATATACAATATATGTACATACATATACATATGTATGTATAATGAATAAGACCATTAGAGTTGTATGTATGTACATACTTTTATATCAATTTTGATGCGTATGTATAGGAAGTGCACCTGCACGCAAATTGTGTGTTTAATGTTCATATATGTATGTAGATATGTATGTACATAAGTACTTATGCATGAAATGATATACATTTGAATTCGTACGTGACATATGTACATATTTATTTGTTGTTTTTTTTAATTATTAACGGATTCAACGGATTTTTAATTTTTACGTTTTTGACTGAGCTGATTTCGATTTCAATCAGCTGTTGCTAGCCACTCTTAAGTAGTATAATAATAAGTGGTAGCGGTACTCACTGCATTGGTCAAGAGTATTTCTAATCTCTTGTTATATACAAGAGAGATTGAGATGATGTTGATTGTATGTATATGTACATGCATTATGTAAAGTAGTACCTACACAAGGTTATCTTGTATGTAGACTTGTAGTGGGTGATAGTAAATGCAATGAGTGTCGCTACATCACTCCCCCCTATGAAAAAGAAGTTATATATATTAACTTATTTTAAAATTCTTAAATTGAAATTTAAACTTAAAATTTGACATAAAATAATGTTTCTAGTTAAACATATGTACATTTTACTTATATCTAAGATTAACAATTTATTACAATCTAAAATGAACTTTTTTGGCTTGTGTAGATCTAGTAGGTGGATAAGAATTGGAAACATCTGGGTTCAAAAGAAATGCAGGTTTTAATCTGTCTATGTTTATCATTTCTTCTTTGTCGTAATCAGAACTTTGAAAATTTTATCATTTCTTTCTAATACTTTATACGGTCCGCTGTACGGTGGATTCAAACTACCTTTGTATATTGCGTCTTTGATAAATACATGCGTACATTTTTGAATATCTTGCGGTACGAAAATATGACATTGTTTTCTAGATCGTTGAGTATGTGGTAATATGTTGGCTATTTTACGTTGAATTTCTTAAGTGGTAGGATTATCCTTTTTTATTGTAAAAATTGTAAAACTTTTAAAGGTATTCAGCGAAAGAATTACCGCAGTTTCCTACTTGTTCCCACAATAAACCAGCTTTCCAGTGCAAAACACTGACCATGGCAGATATAAAGTCATTTCACAGTGCGTTCTACAAAAACGTTGATAAAATTAAACAAGATTTATTCTTGCTTAACAGCATCAAAGCGTGTCCTGTGAAAAGGAGAAGACTGACAAATGGAAATAGACATCCATCTGCAATTCAAATAAAATTTTATATTCGTCTGCCAGAAAAGTTTCATAGGGATTTTAAATATATCTCCAAGTAGGGTTTTGCGGATTGCAAAGAAATATGCAGGGACCGATGAGCCACCTACTGAAAATCGAGGTGGAGAGACTACATCAGATAAAAATGAAGATAAATGTACAGCAGTCAAAAATTTTATTAACTCTTTCAAAGTAGTGGAATCGCATTACTGCAGATCAAAATCAGGCCGGATGTATTTACCATCCGAACTTTCGATTTTGGCAATGTGGAGAATGTACCAGGAAAAAGTAGAACATAATACTCTTAAGGTGACAGAATCATATTTTCGTAATATTTTCCTCACTAAATTCAACATCAGCTTCAAATCACCAACTTCCGACAAATGTTCAAAATGTATTGAATTGCAAACAAAGTTAAAATTACAGAGGACACCACAGAAAAGGAAAATCTTATAACTGAAAAAAAAATTACATGTAATGAAAGCTAAAAGCTTTTATCGTCTTTTGAAGGAAAATAATGAAAATATTTTAGTTTTATCATTTGACTGCAAAAAAAATCAAGTCCTTCCTCGAGTGCCAGATCAATCTGCATATTACAGCAGACAGATTTATATTTTTAATTTTGCAATTGTTGAAGGAGTTTCAACAGCCGCAATCAATGATAAAAATGTAAATCTTTACTGCTGGACAGAAGACCAGTATTCCAAAGGATCCAATCAAATTACTTCTGCACTTTTTCACAAATTACAGTCTGTTGAAGAAAGACGACATTTAACCGGAATCAGGTTATTTGCTGATGGATGTGGTGGTCAAAATAAAAATACCACAATGATTGGATTATGTTCTGCTTGGCTTGGCGCTTCTCCACCTAATTTTAAAAAAATTGAAATAATTTTTCCAGTTGTTGGTCACTCATTTTTGCCTCCTGACCGAGTATTTGGTTTAATCGAAAAAGAAATTAAAAAACATGAAGTGATTATCACTCTTGAAGAATATAAAATTATTTTTAAAAAGTTTGGAAGAGTGCTCCAGTTGGGGGAAGAAATTGAAGTGAGAAATTGGAAAGAGGCTTCAACATCTGCATTAAAAACACGTTCATCTTGGCATTTTAAGTTCGCACACTGCAAAAGGATTATTATTGAAAAAGTAAATGGGAGGATTTTTGTGCAAGGTGAACCTCATTACTGCTCTGATATTGGAGTTCGAAAATCTTTATTCAAACGGAAGAAAAGCGTTCGAGATATAACGCCTGGAATTGTTCCTATTGGAGTGCCAATAAATCCTAAGAAATTAAAAGACGTTGAAAATCTACTCAGCAAACATTTTGGAAGAAACTGGACTGAACATGAAAATCTTCAATACTATACCAAAATTTTAACAGCTGAAACAAATAATGAAGAGTGCTTTGAGAAATCTGATTTTGAAGATGATGAGCCTTCATTCAGATTATAAACAATTTTATTTTCACCAATAATTGAAAATTTGTTTTTGTTTTTTTCTTTGTTAAATTTATAAAAATTCGGATTGTTATATTTTTTTATAGAATTTGTTCCTGTTTTTAGTTTGTTTTTTTGTAAGAATTATTGCGAGTTAATAAAAATTAATTACATATTGTAAAATTTCGATGTTTAATTTTGGATGCAAAATATAATAAATCCCAAACTTCGGTGCAAAACTTGATATCTGATTTTAAAATTCTTGGCTAGTAATTCAATAAAAAGGATTTCTAATGCAATATTTACGCATATTGATGTAAACATTCCCTTTTATAAAACTACAAAAAAATTTTACTCTATAATTTCCATTTTCCTCGCTTACCAAATTTTATCAAATATCTAAGAATGCTTTACTATGGACATATTAACTTTTGCGTTTGAGCTACTCATATAAGGTCTAAAACACGGCTAAATTGATAAATTGATGGTTTTTGTATAAAGTAATGAAATACAAAATATTTTGTACATTTTTAATTATTTTTATGTTCAATTAAATATTTTTCACAAAATTTGGTTATTTTATTTATGTATTTTATAAAAACAACCAAAAAAGTATAATTCAAGCCTTTTTGCAATTCAAATTAACCAATTTAGAAAAAAACTCCTGCGATCTTTAGCGGGTGAATTATTTTTTTAAAAAAAAAATTCAAAAATTAATTTTTCACGTAAATCAAAATACCGATTAACATATGTTTTATCCAAAAACTCAATTTAGTACAAGAATCCATTTGTCAAATGTATAAACTCGGTTTTCTATTCGAATCAAAATAGCAAATTGTGAAATTCGCAAAAAAATATCGAGACTTTCAAAATTCATTTTTCATTTGCAAATTAAAATACCAACTCAGGGCCTAATCATCAGTTAGATGATTTTTCTAGACGATTCTTTTAATTTAATAAAGCGTAAATAGTTTTTAAAATAAGGAATCAATTATTTACCGTGAAAAAAATTAAAAAAATGTATTAATTGTTTTCGGTTGTGTAAAATGAATTAAATCAATAATAAATAATCTATGTAGATAAAATGTCCCAGTCCCAGATCCATAATATACATATGTACAATATACATATGTGTAATATATATATAGAGAAAAACAATATAAGGAGAAAATCAAAATATGTATACGTAAAACGAATTTCAAAAAAATCAAACTATAAAAATGCTTTCGACTTCAACAGGAATTAACAATAATGTTCAAAAGTAAATGAAAACAAAATATATACATATAGTATATATATATTTTTCTTTTGTTACAAACAAGTGTATTTATTATAAATCTTAAAGAAATTGTTCATCAACTAGTTTCTAAAATATTACACAGAAGAAAAAAACGTGAAGAAAAAACGTGTTTGTTAAATTTTTTTTTCTTTGTTTTTTTTTTTTTTTTTTTTTTTTTTTTTTTACGACAATGAAGCCTTATGTCACCTCGGTGTTGATAAAGTTTATGAAAATATAAGTAGAACATATTGGTTTCCAGATATGAATCGCAAAATTAAAGATTATAGCCAAAGTTGTTTGAAATGCGCGTACCTTTCCCCACATGTCGGTAAAAAAGAAGGTACATTACACAGTATACAAGTTAATAAAAATTACTTTATTTTAAATAAAGAAAACAAATTTAGATTTCGATCTGAACTGGTTTATTTCTTAATCAAAACTGAACTGAAATTTTTACAATTATGAATTATTACAAAATTCTTATTACCTAAATTGTACAATGTTGTTAACCTATTCTTACAGGTAGACATTAGGTCAGCGATTTTACAAATTAATTGATCTCATAAAGAAAGTCACGTTGCAATTGCACCTGACCATTATATGTGGGAAAAATATTTTATTTTTCTAGAAATTTGAAGAAATGTGTTAACTTACAGTATACCTAAAACACCTTTACCTTTCGATACCTTACATATCGATCACTATGGACCTTTAGCGATTTCAAAATAAAAAAGAACGTCACATATTTCTTGTAGTAGATGCTTGTACTAAGTTTGTTAAATTGTATTCAGTGAAAAGTACAGACAGTACCGAAGCAATAAAGTTTACCGACCGAGTTTACTAAATTTCTTTTAGAAAATAGCATTCTCCACATTAAAATTGCTGCCGCCACTCCCCAAGCAAACGGGCAAGTTGAACGAATTGATTGCGTATTAACAACAATGCTTGCTAAAGAATGTGAATGTGATACAACAAGCAACTGGGTAAAGATTTGACGAAAATAGAGTTTGCCTTGACTAATACAGTGTAAACTCTTTATAACGAAACTCGTTATAAGGGAAAACTCTCTATAACGTAAAAATTACTTGAGTTTGTTTGGTTTGATTTAAAACCCATGCATTGATACACTCTATATAACGTTAAAGTCATTCTTTATAACGACATAATTTTTCATTATTGAGACCGTTTAAATAGGTTGAAATTCAGTCCAGTTATCAACATTCGGACGTTTCATTTGTCACATACACATTTTTAAAGAAACTATGAATCTTATAAATTATGCTATTTGAAAGTGCAAAATTGAGCATTATCAGAAAAATTTTTAAAGTACTATGTATGAAAATGATCTCGCTATATGCCAAAACATGGATAAAATACGAACAAAATATTGGCATTCAAAAAATTTGAGGCAAGAAGAGCAGATTTTATTGACAACACGTAAGTAGTATAAGTTATGAGAGTTCTGGCACCTCAATTGAGGAGGCATGTATTTTGTTGTTGTAAAATTTCTTTATTCGTTTATTGAAGGAATTGGTCTTGAATAAAAGATGTTTATAAAATTCAAACTTGATGTGCGGTTGTGTGTTAAAGCATTGTTTATATTATGTTGAAGAATAATCTTAATACACACACACACACACACACATGCATATATCAGTATGAATGTTAATATTTTAAAGTTATGGGAAATATTATATGATATATAGTATATGTATAGTCGAATTATAATTTTTGTGTGTAACGTATAATATTATATTATACTATTCTAATGTGTAACGTATACTATATATATACTATTCTAATAACCCATTAAACTACAAGTTTAGGCTCAGACAAATAGTTGTGCTACTGTTATAAGTTTATCGCATTTGTTGCTAGATATGTACATATGTACATATGCAATTTGACAGACTCTAGTGTATATGGCTCTGCATATGTTATGTTATTCATTTTTGTGTTTACATTATCATAATAAGTTATATGTTATTGCTACTGAATTATCCATTATCACAAGAATAATTAGAATTTTGTTTTTTATCTGAATAAAGATAAATTCTTCAAATTGTAGACATATAATTAACAATTAAAGGCAAAAAATTAACTTTTTTCTTTTTTGGATAAATAGAAAATGTACATATTAAGATACATATGTACACATATAGGCAGTTCTTTTTTTATTTTATAATTTTCAGTTTTGAATGAACGTACAATTTATCGATAAAAGAAAAGAAAAACACATGATGCATATACTGATATTCATTGACCAGCTGCAAAAAATAATTTTCGATTTATAAAGATTATGAAAAAATATGTTTGTAGAACAATAATATTTTTTCATGTTTATGAATGTATGAAAATGAAAAAAGAATTTTATATTTAACAAATTCAATTATTTGCTTTTATTTTTATTTACTTTTATTTGCGTTTTACAAATGTACTTTTGTATATGTAATCAACAATCTTAATTTTACATATTAAAGGGTTTTATTTTAGGATAAAAATAATGTTTTCCTTTCCTTTCCTTTCCTTTCCTTTCCTTTTCTATGCAGTAAAACTAAATGCATCCACATGATATCTCTTAGAAATCTCTTCATATTCTTCTTTGTTGAATTTATCTGAATTGAAATATACTGCTAAAGCAAGATGTTCTAATTTAGCTGGTTGGTATAACACGTTTTCATTTCGTTTAGCCATTTCACTATATTATTGAACTTAAATTAGCAGAATTACTTTAATTAAAACGAACCGAATTACTTTGATATTTAAAACGATTTATTGAACACTAAGGTTGCATCAACGTTTATGATATTATATATTAAAAATTTTCGTATCGTTAGTCATTTCACTATTTAATTTAACTTATTTATAAAAGTTAAGTGAATTTTCTTAATATGAAATGATTCCTAGAATTTTATAATTGCTTCAACATTAATATTATAAACAATAAAAAAGACATTTTATTGAATAGTGTTGAAAAAATGTAATTAAAAATCATTTCACCTGAATGATTTAATTTGTTTATAATTGCAAGTTTGCAAAAATATTTTAGGTTAAGTGTGGACAATGGTAAATCGGTGTTCAAAATGACCTTCTAGCTCAAAAACTATCCAACCGACTTCAGTGAAATTTTGAACACATATAGGTTGAAGGGAATTGTGGTCATTAAACGGACAGATTTTTGATAGAGGACTCCGTTCAGTTGAAAATTGAAAAAGAATGTGCATGTGTTTCCTGAAAAAGTATTTTGACTTTGTAACAATTTATCTGCTATTAAAAGTATGATATATGTAATTTTTGTGATATAGACATAAAATTTTAACTTTTCCTAACTGATTGCAAAAAAAATCAATGAAAAATGTTTTGTAGTTTACATTTTATTAATAAGTGAAAATTACTATTTTTTGTATGAAATTTTCAATTTTCATTGCATATTTATTTCTGTTTCAATTTATATTTGAAAATTTTCAAAAAACAGTTCAAGCAAAAATTGCTAGGTGGCACCAATAATATAAGTGATTTTAAAATAATACACATACAGTGCCGAATAAAATATATATGACCACTTTGCTAAATTGCAATTAATACATTTGTACTGTAATCTTCATAATAAACAACAATAAAACGAGATACTTGGTTTTAAATTATTACTAACAAAATAATTGAAAATCATAATAATGTTTGTTTTTGTATTGTAATTGTTGTGTATTTCAGAATAATATGAATTCATTTTTCAATGTAAATGAATTCATAATTTGGTTACAAATGTTTTAATTTGCACTGTATAGTCAATAAACGATTTTTGTATTTTACATGTACATATAATATACAAATATGCACGTAGACGTAGCTATATACGATATTCACATAATCATGTGTTATATAGTATTTGATGTACATGTGTGTATGTATACGCATAGAACATTGAGTGTGAGAAAAAAGCAATTAGAAGAAAAAAATATTTTTTCTACAGAATTTCTTTGGAGTATACATTCATACATACACGTGAATGGCGACATGTTCACATTTTTGTGTGTACATTTTTTTCTTCGGAATTTTTTTCTTCAATTTTTTTTATCAACTTTTTATTTTTTTTGCAAATTAGAGACCAAGCCATAAATCATTTGTTTTGTATTACAATATATACAATATACATACATATAGATACATGCATATGTATGATCAAAACCTTCTATACAAAAGCCATGAACTAGTGTTTTGTATTTATTAAATAGAAGTGTGGCTGTTTTGTTTACATTTTCGTTTATCTGTCAAAATAGTAGTGCTAGTACTAATAATAGAAGTATATAAAGTTAGAAAAACGTTTAAAACCAGGGAAAAAAAGTTAAAATAAAACTGAAGTAAGTAAATTGATTCATTTTATTAAATCGGTTATTAAATTTATAATCAATATTTATATAAAATACTTAATAATAACACACTTTTTCTTTATTTTCAGTACATAAATTAATATGTAAAACTAAACCATGTACATATGGAAAAATTTAGTTTAGGCAAGTACATAAAAATTTAATTATTTTGATCGAATTCTCGAATTCATAATTTATATTATTTATTTTTTATTTCTATATGCATAGTTTTATACTGCGAGCCACTTCATCAAGGAAATTCAAAATGTTGATTTATAAGATAAACAAATATACAGTACAACATACATATATACACTTAAGTTGTTGTTATAATGATAAATTAATTTTTTTTTACACAAATTATTTTTGTTTTAATTATTTCATTTGTATTGTAATTTGTTTTATAATTTTCAATATTTATCTTTACCTTTACCCTATATTACGTATGAAATTATTAATTGAATTTTATAAGACTATGTATGCATTTTAAGGTTATAATGTAAAAAATAGAATTATATATAAATAAATTATTTTTGCAAATCGATTTCACTGTTTCAATTATTATTAAATTATTTACATTATATTATTTTAATTTTTATTATTATTTTATTATTTTTCTTATTATTATTGTATAATAATTCATTACTTTATATAAGAAAAATCAAATAACACTTCCAACTCCATATAAAATACACTACTAACTGACAGAAGTGACAGTTTGCAGTTTGACAAACAACACTTTTATTTGCTTTGATTGTGTTAGTGCTGACAACCACAGCACGGCTTGATAATATAGAAGGTTTTGGTATGATGAATAAGACCAATAGAGATGTATGTTGTATATACTTTATATCAATTTTGATGCATATGGATAGGAAGTACACCTGCACGCAAATTGTGTGTTCAATAAAGTTCATAGTTCATATATATGTATGTACATATGTATATTAGTACTTATGGATGAAATGATATACATTTGAATTCAGACGTAACATATTTACAAATTTATTTATTTTTTTTAATTATTAACGGATTCAACGGATTTTTAATTTTTACATTTTTGACTGAGCTGATTTCGATTTCAATCAGCTGTTGCTAGCTACTCTTAAAAGAAAGTGTTAGAAACTGTCTTGTTTATAATAAGTGCAAAAAAATTAGCCTTCATTGTTTTAAAAATAGAATAACTTCAAATTTAGTTTAGTTCCTAGATTATTCCAACAGCGAACGTGAAAGTTAATTGTTTAATAGTATACGAATAATCTATACTAAATTTTTTATTTAAAACTGAAAACATATATTATTTTTTACGATTGCTCTTAAAAGTTCTTAACTTTTTCATTCGGTAATTAACTTTTAATTGTTTTAAATTTTTAATAAAAATAATTTCAAAGGTTTAACACGAAAAATGTCTTCGTCGAAAGTAGTAAAAACCGGTGGAAAAAAAAGAAGTGGAAAAAATCAATTAATATTGTTGAGTTTTTGAACAATGTAAATTCAACAACCACAACGTATAAAAAATTTAAGCCTTCAATCAATATTACAAATATGATGTAGATAAAAAATATAAAATTTTGAATATCAAAAAACAACAAACAAGATGAGAAAAGTTCCGTACTAAATGTATATATTATGTTTTAGTGAGATTTTGATGTGTTGTTTTATTTTCATTTTAAAGTTCTTTATTATTTTAATTTACTTACATATACATATGCATATATATTTTTATTTATTTTATAGATACGGACTACTGGTTTTGCTAGAACTAGAGTCCAATTCCATGTTTCTTCAGCAAAATTATTTGGATAAATTTACGGAAGAAATTATGAAATACATGTCAGCACAGAAGACATTTTATATCTTTAAAACTAAAGATAATAAAATTCTGTTTCAAGATCAAAATGATAACGATACTGACGATGATGTTGTAGTATATACAGATAATGAAAATTAAAAAAGACGAAAATTAAAATTTTAAATATGTTTAAAAATTATTTTATTTGAAATAAATGTTAATTCACGGAATGAAAAAATTGTTTATTGCTTTTAACACTTCTCGTATATTACTTATTATTTTTCATATATTATTTATTTATTTCAGATATACGCTTTTATTCATATTTAAGCTTATTCGTATACATTTAACAGATTGTTTGGTTTGTTCATATTTGGTTTCAAATCAAAAGATAAACTATTAATTTTGAATAATTAAAATTAGTTTTACCACATTATAAAAGAGAAGTGCGTTTTAGATATAAATCATTTCAGTTTAGTTATTCGAAAAATATTTTTTAAATTATAAGAAATGTTCAAGTGCAGTTTTTGTTCAAAAACGTATACGCGAAATGATAATTGTAATAGACATATTAAAAATGTTCATGTTAAAAGAGGTGCGCAAGAACTTGCAGTTGGAAATAAAAAAATTTAATTAAATTCAAAAAAAAAAACTTTCTCGCTGTGAATTATGTGAAATTGACGTTGAAAGCAATAAATTTTCAGGTCATTTGAAATGTAATGAACACACAAGTCGATTATAAACCATAATTGATGAAAATGGTGTAGAACAAGTTACAAGTGCTTTTAAGAATAGAATTGTTGCACAAAAGAAGAAAAATCACATTTTTTAATATTTCCTGAACGTAGTGTTTTCATTGATTCGATCTTAACCACTGATTGCTTACTAATGATAAAACTTAATTGCTAATTACATTAAGTGTGGAAAGTGGTAAATCCGTGTTCAAAGTGACCTTCTAGCTCAAAAACTATCCAACCAATTTCAATGAAATTTTGAACACATATAGGTTGAAGGGAATTGTGGTGCTTAAAGAGACAGATTTTTGATAAAGGACTCCGTTCAGTTTTTATAAGGATTCAAAGTAGATGCAAATCGCACTTTTCCCGTTTTTTGACGTTTCAAAGTGACCTTCTAGCTCAAAAACTATCCAACCGACTTCAGTGAAATTTTGAATTGTGGAATTGTGGTCATTAAACGGACAGATTTTTGATAGAGGACTCCGTTCAGTTGAAAATTGAAAAAGAATGTGCATGTGTTTCCTGAAAAAGTACTTTGACTTTGTTACAATTTATCTGCTATTAAACGAATGATTTATGTAATTTTTGTGATATAAACATAAAATTTCAACTTTTCCTAATTGTTTGCAAAAAAAATCAATTAAAAATGTTTCGTAGTTTACATTTTATTAATAAATGAAAATTACTATTTTTTGTATGAAAGTTTCAATTTTCATTGCATATTTATTTCTGTTTCAATTTATATTTGAAAATTTTCAAAAAACAGTTCAAGCAAAAATTGCTAGGTGGCACCAATAATATAAGTGATTTTAAAATAATACACATACAGTGCCGAATAAAATATATATGACCTCTTTGCTAAATTGCAATTAATACATTTGTACTGTAATCTTCATAATAAACAACAATAAAACGAGATACTTGGTTTTAAATTATTACTAACAAAATAATTGAAAATCATAATAATGTTTGTATTGTAATTGTTGTTTATTTCAGAATAATATTAATTCATTTTTCAATGTAAATGAATTCATAATTTGGTTACAAATGTTTTAATTTGCACTGTATAGTCAATAAACGATTTTTGTATTTCATAAGTACATATAATATATATACACGTAGACGTAGGTATATACGATATGCATATGATCATGTGTTATATAGTATTTGATGTACATGTGTGTATGTATACGCATAGAACATTGAGTGTGAGAAAAAAGCAATTAGAAGAAAAAAATTAGTTTTTTTTTCTACAGAATTTTTTTGGAGTATACATTCATACATACACGTAAATGTGGACATGTTCACATTTTTGTGTGCACATTTTTTTCTTCGGAATTTTTTTTTCAATTTTTTTTATCAACTTTTTATTTTATATTTTTACAAATTACAGATCATGCCAAAAATCATTTGTTTTGTATTACAATATACAATATATGTACATACATATACATATGTATGTATAATGAATAAGACCATTAGAGTTGTATGTATGTACATACTTTTATATCAATTTTGATGCGTATGTATAGGAAGTGCACCTGCACGCAAATTGTGTGTTTAATGTTCATATATGTATGTAGATATGTATGTACATAAGTACTTATGCATGAAATGATATACATTTGAATTCGTACGTGACATATGTACATATTTATTTGTTGTTTTTTTTAATTATTAACGGATTCAACAGATTTTTAATTTTTACGTTTTTGACTGAGCTGATTTCGATTTCAATCAGCTGTTGCTAGCCACTCTTAAGTAGTATAATAATAAGTGGTAGCGGTACTCACTGCATTGGTCAAGAGTATTTCTAATCTCTTGTTATATACAAGAGAGATTGAGATGATGTTGATTGTATGTATATGTACATGCATTATGTAAAGTAGTACCTACACAAGGTTATCTTGTATGTAGACTTGTAGTGGGTGATAGTAAATGCAATGAGTGTCGCTACATCACTCCCCCCTATGAAAAAGAAGTTATATATATTAACTTATTTTAAAATTCTTAAATTGAAATTTAAACTTAAAATTTGACATAAAATAATGTTTCTAGTTAAACATATGTACATTTTACTTATATCTAAGATTAACAATTTATTACAATCTAAAATGAACTTTTTTGGCTTGTGTAGATCTAGTAGGTGGATAAGAATTGGAAACATCTGGGTTCAAAAGAAATGCAGGTTTTAATCTGTCTATGTTTATCATTTCTTCTTTGTCGTAATCAGAACTTTGAAAATTTTATCATTTCTTTCTAATACTTTATACGGTCCGCTGTACGGTGGATTCAAACTACCTTTGTATATTGCGTCTTTGATAAATACATGCGTACATTTTTGAATATCTTGCGGTACGAAAATATGACATTGTTTTCTAGATCGTTGAGTATGTGGTAATATGTTGGCTATTTTACGTTGAATTTCTTGAGTGGTAGGATTATCCTTTTTTATTGTAAAAATTGTAAAACTTTTAAAGGTATTCAGCGAAAGAATTACCGCAGTTTCCTACTTGTTCCCACAATAAACCAGCTTTCCAGTGCAAAACACTGACCATGGCAGATATAAAGTCATTTCACAGTGCGTTCTACAAAAACGTTGATAAAATTAAACAAGATTTATTCTTGCTTAACAGCATCAAAGCGTGTCCTGTGAAAAGGAGAAGACTGACAAATGGAAATAGACATCCATCTGCAATTCAAATAAAATTTTATATTCGTCTGCCAGAAAAGTTTCATAGGGATTTTAAATATATCTCCAAGTAGGGTTTTGCGGATTGCAAAGAAATATGCAGGGACCGGTGAGCCACCTACTGAAAATCGAGGTGGAGAGACTACATCAGATAAAAATGAAGATAAATGTACAGCAGTCAAAAATTTTATTAACTCTTTCAAAGTAGTGGAATCGCATTACTGCAGATCAAAATCAGGCCGGATGTATTTACCATCCGAACTTTCGATTTTGGCAATGTGGAGAATGTACCAGGAAAAAGTAGAACATAATACTCTTAAGGTGACAGAATCATATTTTCGTAATATTTTCCTCACTAAATTCAACATCAGCTTCAAATCACCAACTTCCGACAAATGTTCAAAATGTATTGAATTGCAAACAAAGTTAAAATTACAGAGGACACCACAGAAAAGGAAAATCTTATAACTGAAAAAAAATTACATGTAATGAAAGCTAAAAGCTTTTATCGTCTTTTAAAGGAAAATAATGAAAATGTTTTAGTTTTATCATTTGACTGCAAAAAAAATCAAGTCCTTCCTCGAGTGCCAGATCAATCTGCATATTACAGCAGACAGATTTATATTTTTAATTTTGCAATTGTTGAAGGAGTTTCAACAGCCGCAATCAATGATAAAAATGTAAATCTTTACTGCTGGACAGAAGACCAGTATTCCAAAGGATCCAATCAAATTACTTCTGCACTTTTTCACAAATTACAGTCTGTTGAAGAAAGACGACATTTAACCGGAATCAGGTTATTTGCTGATGGATGTGGTGGTCAAAATAAAAAAACCACAATGATTGGATTATGTTCTGCTTGGCTTGGCGCTTCTCCACCTAATTTTAAAAAAATTGAAATAATTTTTCCAGTTGTTGGTCACTCATTTTTGCCTCCTGACCGAGTATTTGGTTTAATCGAAAAAGAAATTAAAAAACATGAAGTGATTATCACTCTTGAAGAATATAAAATTATTTTTAAAAAGTTTGGAAGAGTGCTCCAGTTGGGGAAGAAATTGAAGTGAGAAATTGGAAAGAGGCTTCAACATCTGCATTAAAAACACGTTCATCTTGGCATTTTAAGTTCGCACACTGCAAAAGGATTATTATTGAAAAAGTAAATGGGAGGATTTTTGTGCAAGGTGAACCTCATTACTGCTCTGATATTGGAGTTCGAAAATCTTTATTCAAACGGAAGAAAAGCGTTCGAGATATAATGCCTGGAATTGTTCCTATTGGAGTGCCAATAAATCCTAAGAAATTAAAAGACGTTGAAAATCTACTCAGCAAACATTTTGGAAGAAACTGGACTGAACATGAAAATCTTCAATACTATACCAAAATTTTAACAGCTGAAACAAATAATGAAGAGTGCTTTGAGAAATCTGATTTTGAAGATGATGAGCCTTCATTCAGATTATAAACAATTTTATTTTCACCAATAATTGAAAATTTGTTTTTGTTTTTTTCTTTGTTAAATTTATAAAAATTCGGATTGTTATATTTTTTTATAGAATTTGTTCCTGTTTTTAGTTTGTTTTTTTGTAAGAATTATTGCGAGTTAATAAAAATTAATTACATATTGAAAAATTTCGATGTTTAATTTTGGATGCAAAATATAATAAATCCCAAACTTCGGTGCAAAACTTGATATCTGATTTTAAAATTCTTGGCTAGTAATTCAATAAAAAGGATTTCTAATGCAATATTTACGCATATTGATGTAAACATTCCCTTTTATAAAACTACAAAAAAATTTTACTCTATAATTTCCATTTTCCTCGCTTACCAAATTTTATCAAATATCTAAGAATGCTTTACTATGGACATATTAACTTTTGCGTTTGAGCTACTCATATAAGGTCTAAAACACGGCTAAATTGATAAATTGATGGTTTTTGTATAAAGTAATGAAATACAAAATATTTTGTACATTTTTAATTATTTTTATGTTCAATTAAATATTTTTCACAAAATTTGGTTATTTTATTTATGTATTTTATAAAAACAACCAAAAAAGTATAATTCAAGCCTTTTTGCAATTCAAATTAACCAATTTAGAAAAAAACTCCTGCGATCTTTAGCGGGTGAATTATTTTTTTAAAAAAAAAATTCAAAAATTAATTTTTCACGTAAATCAAAATACCGATTAACATATGTTTTATCCAAAAACTCAATTTAGTACAAGAATCCACTTGTCAAATGTATAAACTCGGTTTTCTATTCGAATCAAAATAGCAAATTGTGAAATTCGCAAAAAAATATCGAGACTTTCAAAATTCATTTTTCATTTGCAAATTAAAATACCAACTCAGGGCCTAATCATCAGTTAGATGATTTTTCTAGACGATTCTTTTAATTTAATAAAGCGTAAATAGTTTTTAAAATAAGGAATCAATTATTTACCGTGAAAAAAATTAAAAAAATGTATTAATTGTTTTCGGTTGTGTAAAATGAATTAAATCAATAATAAATAATCTATGTAGATAAAATGTCCCAGTCCCAGATCCATAATATACATATGTACAATATACATATGTGTAATATATATATAGAGAAAAACAATATAAGGAGAAAATCAAAATATGTATACGTAAAACGAATTTCAAAAAAATCAAACTATAAAAATGCTTTCGACTTCAACAGGAATTAACAATAATGTTCAAAAGTAAATGAAAACAAAATATATACATATATATATTTTTCTTTTGTTACAAACAAGTGTATTTATTATAAATCTTAAAGAAATTGTTCATCAACTAGTTTCTAAAATATTACACAGAAGAAAAAAACGTGAAGAAAAAACGTGATTGTTAAATTTTTTTTTCTTTGTTTTTTTTTTTTTTTTTTTTTTTTTTTTTTACGACAATGAAGCCTTATGTCACCTCGGTGTTGATAAAGTTTATGAAAATATAAGTAGAACATATTGGTTTCCAGATATGAATCGCAAAATTAAAGATTATAGCCAAAGTTGTTTGAAATGCGCGTACCTTTCCCCACATGTCGGTAAAAAAGAAGGTACATTACACAGTATACAAGTTAATAAAAATTACTTTATTTTAAATAAAGAAAACAAATTTAGATTTCGATCTGAACTGGTTTATTTCTTAATCAAAACTGAACTGAAATTTTTACAATTATGAATTATTACAAAATTCTTATTACCTAAATTGTACAATGTTGTTAACCTATTCTTACAGGTAGACATTAGGTCAGCGATTTTACAAATTAATTGATCTCATAAAGAAAGTCACGTTGCAATTGCACCTGACCATTATATGTGGGAAAAATATTTTATTTTTCTAGAAATTTGAAGAAATGTGTTAACTTACAGTATACCTAAAACACCTTTACCTTTCGATACCTTACATATCGATCACTATGGACC
This sequence comes from Anthrax anthrax, assembly GCA_963971155.1. NCBI lineage: Eukaryota > Metazoa > Arthropoda > Insecta > Diptera > Bombyliidae > Anthrax > Anthrax anthrax. Next base: position 34,926,741 of record OZ020117.1, read on the forward strand.
TTTAGCGATTTCAAAATAAAAAAGAACGTCACATATTTCTTGTAGTAGATGCTTGTACTAAGTTTGTTAAATTGTATTCAGTGAAAAGTACAGACAGTACCGAAGCAATAAAGTTTACCGACCGAGTTTACTAAATTTCTTTTAGAAAATAGCATTCTCCACATTAAAATTGCTGCCGCCACTCCCCAAGCAAATGGGCAAGTTGAACGAATTGATTGCGTATTAACAACAATGCTTGCTAAAGAATGTGAATGTGATACAACAAGCAACTGGGTAAACATTTGACGAAAATAGAGTTTGCCTTGACTAATACAGTGTAAACTCTTTATAACGAAACTCGTTATAAGGGAAAACTCTCTATAACGTAAAAATTACTTGAGTTTGTTTGGTTTGATTTAAAACCCATGCATTGATACACTCTATATAACGTTAAAGTCATTCTTTATAACGACATAATTTTTCATTATTGAGACCGTTTAAATAGGTTGAAATTCAGTCCAGTTATCAACATTCGGACGTTTCATTTGTCACATACACATTTTTAAAGAAACTATGAATCTTATAAATTATGCTATTTGAAAGTGCAAAATTGAGCATTATCAGAAAAATTTTTAAAGTACTATGTATGAAAATGATCTCGCTATATGCCAAAACATGGATAAAATACGAACAAAATATTGGCATTCAAAAAATTTGAGGCAAGAAGAGCAGATTTTATTGACAACACGTAAGTAGTATAAGTTATGAGAGTTCTGGCACCTCAATTGAGGAGGCATGTATTTTGTTGTTGTAAAATTTCTTTATTCGTTTATTGAAGGAATTGGTCTTGAATAAAAGATGTTTATAAAATTCAAACTTGATGTGCGGTTGTGTGTTAAAGCATTGTTTATATTATGTTGAAGAATAATCTTAATACACACACACACACACACACATGCATATATCAGTATGAATGTTAATATTTTAAAGTTATGGGAAATATTATATGATATATAGTATATGTATAGTCGAATTATAATTTTTGTGTGTAACGTATAATATTATATTATACTATTCTAATGTGTAACGTATATATATACTATTCTAATAACCCATTAAACTACAAGTTTAGGCTCAGACAAATAGTTGTGCTACTGTTATAAGTTTATCGCATTTGTTGCTAGATATGTACATATGTACATATGCAATTTGACAGACTCTAGTGTATATGGCTCTGCATATGTTATGTTATTCATTTTTGTGTTTACATTATCATAATAAGTTATATGTTATTGCTACTGAATTATCCATTATCACAAGAATAATTAGAATTTTGTTTTTTATCTGAATAAAGATAAATTCTTCAAATTGTAGACATATAATTAACAATTAAAGGCAAAAAATTAACTTTTTTCTTTTTTGGATAAATAGAAAATGTACATATTAAGATACATATGTACACATATAGGCAGTTCTTTTTTTATTTTATAATTTTCAGTTTTGAATGAACGTACAATTTATCGATAAAAGAAAAGAAAAACACATGATGCATATACTGATATTCATTGACCAGCTGCAAAAAATAATTTTCGATTTATAAAGATTATGAAAAAATATGTTTGTAGAACAACAATATTTTTTCATGTTTATGAATGTATGAAAATGAAAAAAAAATTTTATATTTAACAAATTCAATTATTTGCTTTTATTTTTATTTACTTTTATTTGCGTTTTACAAATGTACTTTTGTATATGTAATCAACAATCTTAATTTTACATATTAAAGGGTTTTATTTTAGGATAAAAATAATGTTTTCCTTTTCTTGAATACCATGGTAAAGTTTCCTTAATAATAGTAGGTATATTGATGTTCGGACGATACGTTTGAAAATTTAACTGTTTCGGCTATGCAGTAAAACTAAATGCATCCACATGATATCTCTTAGAAATCTCTTCATATTCTTCTTTGTTGAATTTATCTGAATTGAAATATACTGCTAAAGCAAGATGTTCTAATTTAGCTGGTTGGTATAACACGTTTTCATTTCGTTTAGCCATTTCACTATATTATTGAACTTAAATTAGCAGAATTACTTTAATTAAAACGAACCGAATTACTTTGATATTTAAAACGATTTATTGAACACTAAGGTTGCATCAACGTTTATGATATTATATATTAAAAATTTTCGTATCGTTAGTCATTTCACTATTTAATTTAACTTATTTATAAAAGTTAAGTGAATTTTCTTAATATGAAATGATTCCTAGAATTTTATAATTGCTTCAACATTAATATTATAAACAATAAAAAAGACATTTTATTGAATAGTGTTGAAAAAATGTAATTAAAAATCATTTCACCTGAATGTTTTAATTTGTTTATAATTGCAAGTTTGCAAAAATATTTTAGGTTAAGTGTGGACAATGGTAAATCGGCGTTCAAAATGACCTTCTAGCTCAAAAACTATCCAACCGACTTCAGTGAAATTTTGAACACATATAGGTTGAAGGGAATTGTGGTCATTAAACGGACAGATTTTTGATAGAGGACTCCGTTCAGTTGAAAATTGAAAAAGAATGTGCATGTGTTTCCTGAAAAAGTACTTTGACTTTGTAACAATTTATCTGCTATTAAAAGTATGATATATGTAATTTTTGTGATATAGACATAAAATTTTAACTTTTCCTAACTGATTGCAAAAAAAATCAATGAAAAATGTTTTGTAGTTTACATTTTATTAATAAGTGAAAATTACTATTTTTTGTATGAAATTTTCAATTTTCATTGCATATTTATTTCTGTTTCAATTTATATTTGAAAATTTTCAAAAAACAGTTCAAGCAAAAATTGCTAGGTGGCACCAATAATATAAGTGATTTTAAAATAATACACATACAGTGCCGAATAAAATATATATGACCACTTTGCTAAATTGCAATTAATACATTTGTACTGTAATCTTCATAATAAACAACAATAAAACGAGATACTTGGTTTTAAATTATTACTAACAAAATAATTGAAAATCATAATAATGTTTGTATTGTAATTGTTGTGTATTTCAGAATAATATGAATTCATTTTTCAATGTAAATGAATTCATAATTTGGTTACAAATGTTTTAATTTGCACTGTATAGTCAATAAACGATTTTTGTATTTCACATGTACATATAATATACAAATATGCACGTAGACGTAGCTATATACGATATTCACATAATCATGTGTTATATAGTATTTGATGTACATGTGTGTATGTATACGCATAGAACATTGAGTGTGAGAAAAAAGCAATTAGAAGAAAAAAATATTTTTTCTACAGAATTTCTTTGGAGTATACATTCATACATACACGTGAATGGCGACATGTTCACATTTTTGTGTGTACATTTTTTTCTTCGGAATTTTTTTCTTCAATTTTTTTTATCAACTTTTTATTTTTTTTGCAAATTAGAGACCAAGCCATAAATCATTTGTTTTGTATTACAATATATACAATATACATACATATAGATACATGCATATGTATGATCAAAACCTTCTATACAAAAGCCATGAACTAGTGTTTTGTATTTATTAAATAGAAGTGTGGCTGTTTTGTTTACATTTTCGTTTATCTGTCAAAATAGTAGTGCTAGTACTAATAATAGAAGTGTATAAAGTTAGAAAAACGTTTAAAACCAGGGAAAAAAAGTTAAAATAAAACTGAAGTAAGTAAATTGATTCATTTTATTAAATCGGTTATTAAATTTATAATCAATATTTATATAAAATACTTAATAATAACACACTTTTTCTTTATTTTCAGTACATAAATTAATATGTAAAACTAAACCATGTACATATGGAAAAATTTAGTTTAGGCAAGTACATAAAAATTTAATTATTTTGATCGAATTCTCGAATTCATAATTTATATTATTTATTTTTTATTTCTATATGCATAGTTTTATACTGCGAGCCACTTCATCAAGGAAATTCAAAATGTTGATTTATAAGATAAACAAATATACAGTACAACATACATATATACACTTAAGTTGTTGTTATAATGATAAATTAATTTTTTTTTACACAAATTATTTTTGTTTTAATTATTTCATTTGTATTGTAATTTGTTTTATAATTTTCAATATTTATCTTTACCCTATATTACGTATGAAATTATTAATTGAATTTTATAAGACTATGTATGCATTTTAAGGTTATAATGTAAAAAATAGAATTATATATAAATAAATTATTTTTGCAAATCGATTTCACTGTTTCAATTATTATTAAATTATTTACATTATATTATTTTAATTTTTATTATTATTTTATTATTTTTCTTATTATTATTGTATAATAATTCATTACTTTATATAAGAAAAATCAAATAACACTTCCAACTCCATATAAAATACACTACTAACTGACAGAAGTGACAGTTTGCAGTTTGACAAACAACACTTCTATTTGCTTTGATTGTGTTAGTGCTGACAACCACAGCACGGCTTGATAATATAGAAGGTTTTGGTATGATGAATAAGACCAATAGAGATGTATGTTGTATATACTTTATATCAATTTTGATGCATATGGATAGGAAGTACACCTGCACGCAAATTGTGTGTTCAATAAAGTTCATAGTTCATATATATGTATGTACATATGTTATTAGTACTTATGGATGAAATGATATACATTTGAATTCAGACGTAACATATTTACAAATTTATTTATTTTTTTTAATTATTAACGGATTCAACGGATTTTTAATTTTTACATTTTTGACTGAGCTGATTTCGATTTCAATCAGCTGTTGCTAGCTACTCTTAAAAGAAAGTGTTAGAAACTGTCTTGTTTATAATAAGTGCAAAAAAATTAGCCTTCATTGTTTTAAAAATAGAATAACTTCAAATTTAGTTTAGTTCCTAGATTATTCCAACAGCGAACGTGAAAGTTAATTGTTTAATAGTATACGAATAATCTATACTAAATTTTTTATTTAAAACTGAAAACATATATTATTTTTTACGATTGCTCTTAAAAGTTCTTAACTTTTTCATTCGGTAATTAACTTTTAATTGTTTTAAATTTTTAATAAAAATAATTTCAAAGGTTTAACACGAAAAATGTCTTCGTCGAAAGTAGTAAAAACCGGTGGAAAAAAAAGAAGTGGAAAAAATCAATTAATATTGTTGAGTTTTTGAACAATGTAAATTCAACAACCACAACGTATAAAAAATTTAAGCCTTCAATCAATATTACAAATATGATGTAGATAAAAAATATAAAATTTTGAATATCAAAAAACAACAAACAAGATGAGAAAAGTTCCGTACTAAATGTATATATTATGTTTTAGTGAGATTTTGATGTGTTGTTTTATTTTCATTTTAAAGTTCTTTATTATTTTAATTTACTTACATATACATATGCATATATATTTTTATTTATTTTATAGATACGGACTACTGGTTTTGCTAGAACTAGAGTCCAATTCCATGTTTCTTCAGCAAAATTATTTGGATAAATTTACGGAAGAAATTATGAAATACATGTCAGCACAGAAGACATTTTATATCTTTAAAACTAAAGATAATAAAATTCTGTTTCAAGATCAAAATGATAACGATACTGACGATGATGTTGTAGTATATACAGATAATGAAAATTAAAAAAGACGAAAATTAAAATTTTAAATATGTTTAAAAATTATTTTATTTGAAATAAATGTTAATTCACGGAATGAAAAAATTGTTTATTGCTTTTAACACTTCTCGTATATTACTTATTATTTTTCATATATTATTTATTTATTTCAGATATACGCTTTTATTCATATTTAAGCTTATTCGTATACATTTAACAGATTGTTTGGTTTGTTCATATTTGGTTTCAAATCAAAAGATAAACTATTAATTTTGAATAATTAAAATTAGTTTTACCACATTATAAAAGAGAAGTGCGTTTTAGATATAAATCATTTCAGTTTAGTTATTCGAAAAATATTTTTTAAATTATAAGAAATGTTCAAGTGCAGTTTTTGTTCAAAAACGTATACGCGAAATGATAATTGTAATAGACATATTAAAAATGTTCATGTTAAAAGAGGTGCGCAAGAACTTGCAGTTGGAAATAAAAAAATTTAATTAAATTCAAAAAAAAAAAACTTTCTCGCTGTGAATTATGTGAAATTGACGTTGAAAGCAATAAATTTTCAGGTCATTTGAAATGTAATGAACACACAAGTCGATTATAAACCATAATTGATGAAAATGGTGTAGAACAAGTTACAAGTGCTTTTAAGAATAGAATTGTTGCACAAAAGAAGAAAAATCACATTTTTTAATATTTCCTGAACGTAGTGTTTTCATTGATTCGATCTTAACCACTGATTGCTTACTAATGATAAAACTTAATTGCTAATTACATTAAGTGTGGAAAGTGGTAAATCCGTGTTCAAAGTGACCTTCTAGCTCAAAAACTATCCAACCGACTTCAGTGAAATTTTGAACACATATAGGTTGAAGGGAATTGTGGTGCTTAAAGAGACAGATTTTTGATAAAGGACTCCGTTCAGTTTTTATAAGGATTCAAAGTAGATGCAAATCGCACTTTTCCCGTTTTTTGACGCTTCAAAGTGACCTTCTAGCTCAAAAACTATCCAACCGACTTCAGTGAAATTTTGAACACATATAGGTTGAAGGGAATTGTGGTCATTAAACGGACAGATTTTTGATAGAGGACTCCGTTCAGTTGAAAATTGAAAAAGAATGTGCATGTGTTTCCTGAAAAAGTACTTTGACTTTGTTACAATTTATCTGCTATTAAACGAATGATTTATGTAATTTTTGTGATATAAACATAAAATTTCAACTTTTCCTAATTGATTGCAAAAAAAATCAATTAAAAATGTTTCGTAGTTTACATTTTATTAATAAATGAAAATTACTATTTTTTGTATGAAAGTTTCAATTTTCATTGCATATTTATTTCTGTTTCAATTTATATTTGAAAATTTTCAAAAAACAGTTCAAGCAAAAATTGCTAGGTGGCACCAATAATATAAGTGATTTTAAAATAATATACATACAGTGCCGAATAAAATATATATGACCACTTTGCTAAATTGCAATTAATACATTTGTACTGTAATCTTCATAATAAACAACAATAAAACGAGATACTTGGTTTTAAATTATTACTAACAAAATAATTGAAAATCATAATAATGTTTGTATTGTAATTGTTGTTTATTTCAGAATAATATTAATTCATTTTTCAATGTAAATGAATTCATAATTTGGTTACAAATGTTTTAATTTGCACTGTATAGTCAATAAACGATTTTTGTATTTCATAAGTACATATAATATATATACACGTAGACGTAGGTATATACGATATGCATATGATCATGTGTTATATAGTATTTGATGTACATGTGTGTATGTATACGCATAGAACATTGAGTGTGAGAAAAAAGCAATTAGAAGAAAAAAATTAGTTTTTTTTTCTACAGAATTTTTTTGGAGTATACATTCATACATACACGTAAATGTGGACATGTTCACATTTTTGTGTGCACATTTTTTTCTTCGGAATTTTTTTTTCAATTTTTTTTATCAACTTTTTATTTTATATTTTTACAAATTACAGATCATGCCAAAAATCATTTGTTTTGTATTACAATATACAATATATGTACATACATATACATATGTATGTATAATGAATAAGACCATTAGAGTTGTATGTATGTACATACTTTTATATCAATTTTGATGCGTATGTATAGGAAGTGCACCTGCACGCAAATTGTGTGTTTAATGTTCATATATGTATGTAGATATGTATGTACATAAGTACTTATGCATGAAATGATATACATTTGAATTCGTACGTGACATATGTACATATTTATTTGTTGTTTTTTTTAATTATTAACGGATTCAACGGATTTTTAATTTTTACGTTTTTGACTGAGCTGATTTCGATTTCAATCAGCTGTTGCTAGCCACTCTTAAGTAGTATAATAATAAGTGGTAGCGGTACTCACTGCATTGGTCAAGAGTATTTCTAATCTCTTGTTATATACAAGAGAGATTGAGATGATGTTGATTGTATGTATATGTACATGCATTATGTAAAGTAGTACCTACACAAGGTTATCTTGTATGTAGACTTGTAGTGGGTGATAGTAAATGCAATGAGTGTCGCTACATCACTCCCCCCTATGAAAAAGAAGTTATATATATTAACTTATTTTAAAATTCTTAAATTGAAATTTAAACTTAAAATTTGACATAAAATAATGTTTCTAGTTAAACATATGTACATTTTACTTATATCTAAGATTAACAATTTATTACAATCTAAAATGAACTTTTTTGGCTTGTGTAGATCTAGTAGGTGGATAAGAATTGGAAACATCTGGGTTCAAAAGAAATGCAGGTTTTAATCTGTCTATGTTTATCATTTCTTCTTTGTCGTAATCAGAACTTTGAAAATTTTATCATTTCTTTCTAATACTTTATACGGTCCGCTGTACGGTGGATTCAAACTACCTTTGTATATTGCGTCTTTGATAAATACATGCGTACATTTTTGAATATCTTGCGGTACGAAAATATGACATTGTTTTCTAGATCGTTGAGTATGTGGTAATATGTTGGCTATTTTACGTTGAATTTCTTAAGTGGTAGGATTATCCTTTTTTATTGTAAAAATTGTAAAACTTTTAAAGGTATTCAGCGAAAGAATTACCGCAGTTTCCTACTTGTTCCCACAATAAACCAGCTTTCCAGTGCAAAACACTGACCATGGCAGATATAAAGTCATTTCACAGTGCGTTCTACAAAAACGTTGATAAAATTAAACAAGATTTATTCTTGCTTAACAGCATCAAAGCGTGTCCTGTGAAAAGGAGAAGACTGACAAATGGAAATAGACATCCATCTGCAATTCAAATAAAATTTTATATTCGTCTGCCAGAAAAGTTTCATAGGGATTTTAAATATATCTCCAAGTAGGGTTTTGCGGATTGCAAAGAAATATGCAGGGACCGGTGAGCCACCTACTGAAAATCGAGGTGGAGAGACTACATCAGATAAAAATGAAGATAAATGTACAGCAGTCAAAAATTTTATTAACTCTTTCAAAGTAGTGGAATCGCATTACTGCAGATCAAAATCAGGCCGGATGTATTTACCATCCGAACTTTCGATTTTGGCAATGTGGAGAATGTACCAGGAAAAAGTAGAACATAATACTCTTAAGGTGACAGAATCATATTTTCGTAATATTTTCCTCACTAAATTCAACATCAGCTTCAAATCACCAACTTCCGACAAATGTTCAAAATGTATTGAATTGCAAACAAAGTTAAAATTACAGAGGACACCACAGAAAAGGAAAATCTTATAACTGAAAAAAAAATTACATGTAATGAAAGCTAAAAGCTTTTATCGTCTTTTGAAGGAAAATAATGAAAATATTTTAGTTTTATCATTTGACTGCAAAAAAAATCAAGTCCTTCCTCGAGTGCCAGATCAATCTGCATATTACAGCAGACAGATTTATATTTTTAATTTTGCAATTGTTGAAGGAGTTTCAACAGCCGCAATCAATGATAAAAATGTAAATCTTTACTGCTGGACAGAAGACCAGTATTCCAAAGGATCCAATCAAATTACTTCTGCACTTTTTCACAAATTACAGTCTGTTGAAGAAAGACGACATTTAACCGGAATCAGGTTATTTGCTGATGGATGTGGTGGTCAAAATAAAAATACCACAATGATTGGATTATGTTCTGCTTGGCTTGGCGCTTCTCCACCTAATTTTAAAAAAATTGAAATAATTTTTCCAGTTGTTGGTCACTCATTTTTGCCTCCTGACCGAGTATTTGGTTTAATCGAAAAAGAAATTAAAAAACATGAAGTGATTATCACTCTTGAAGAATATAAAATTATTTTTAAAAAGTTTGGAAGAGTGCTCCAGTTGGGGGAAGAAATTGAAGTGAGAAATTGGAAAGAGGCTTCAACATCTGCATTAAAAACACGTTCATCTTGGCATTTTAAGTTCGCACACTGCAAAAGGATTATTATTGAAAAAGTAAATGGGAGGATTTTTGTGCAAGGTGAACCTCATTACTGCTCTGATATTGGAGTTCGAAAATCTTTATTCAAACGGAAGAAAAGCGTTCGAGATATAACGCCTGGAATTGTTCCTATTGGAGTGCCAATAAATCCTAAGAAATTAAAAGACGTTGAAAATCTACTCAGCAAACATTTTGGAAGAAACTGGACTGAACATGAAAATCTTCAATACTATACCAAAATTTTAACAGCTGAAACAAATAATGAAGAGTGCTTTGAGAAATCTGATTTTGAAGATGATGAGCCTTCATTCAGATTATAAACAATTTTATTTTCACCAATAATTGAAAATTTGTTTTTGTTTTTTTCTTTGTTAAATTTATAAAAATTCGGATTGTTATATTTTTTTATAGAATTTGTTCCTGTTTTTAGTTTGTTTTTTTGTAAGAATTATTGCGAGTTAATAAAAATTAATTACATATTGTAAAATTTCGATGTTTAATTTTGGATGCAAAATATAATAAATCCCAAACTTCGGTGCAAAACTTGATATCTGATTTTAAAATTCTTGGCTAGTAATTCAATAAAAAGGATTTCTAATGCAATATTTACGCATATTGATGTAAACATTCCCTTTTATAAAACTACAAAAAAATTTTACTCTATAATTTCCATTTTCCTCGCTTACCAAATTTTATCAAATATCTAAGAATGCTTTACTATGGACATATTAACTTTTGCGTTTGAGCTACTCATATAAGGTCTAAAACACGGCTAAATTGATAAATTGATGGTTTTTGTATAAAGTAATGAAATACAAAATATTTTGTACATTTTTAATTATTTTTATGTTCAATTAAATATTTTTCACAAAATTTGGTTATTTTATTTATGTATTTTATAAAAACAACCAAAAAAGTATAATTCAAGCCTTTTTGCAATTCAAATTAACCAATTTAGAAAAAAACTCCTGCGATCTTTAGCGGGTGAATTATTTTTTTAAAAAAAAAATTCAAAAATTAATTTTTCACGTAAATCAAAATACCGATTAACATATGTTTTATCCAAAAACTCAATTTAGTACAAGAATCCATTTGTCAAATGTATAAACTCGGTTTTCTATTCGAATCAAAATAGCAAATTGTGAAATTCGCAAAAAAATATCGAGACTTTCAAAATTCATTTTTCATTTGCAAATTAAAATACCAACTCAGGGCCTAATCATCAGTTAGATGATTTTTCTAGACGATTCTTTTAATTTAATAAAGCGTAAATAGTTTTTAAAATAAGGAATCAATTATTTACCGTGAAAAAAATTAAAAAAATGTATTAATTGTTTTCGGTTGTGTAAAATGAATTAAATCAATAATAAATAATCTATGTAGATAAAATGTCCCAGTCCCAGATCCATAATATACATATGTACAATATACATATGTGTAATATATATATAGAGAAAAACAATATAAGGAGAAAATCAAAATATGTATACGTAAAACGAATTTCAAAAAAATCAAACTATAAAAATGCTTTCGACTTCAACAGGAATTAACAATAATGTTCAAAAGTAAATGAAAACAAAATATATACATATAGTATATATATATTTTTCTTTTGTTACAAACAAGTGTATTTATTATAAATCTTAAAGAAATTGTTCATCAACTAGTTTCTAAAATATTACACAGAAGAAAAAAACGTGAAGAAAAAACGTGTTTGTTAAATTTTTTTTTCTTTGTTTTTTTTTTTTTTTTTTTTTTTTTTTTTTTACGACAATGAAGCCTTATGTCACCTCGGTGTTGATAAAGTTTATGAAAATATAAGTAGAACATATTGGTTTCCAGATATGAATCGCAAAATTAAAGATTATAGCCAAAGTTGTTTGAAATGCGCGTACCTTTCCCCACATGTCGGTAAAAAAGAAGGTACATTACACAGTATACAAGTTAATAAAAATTACTTTATTTTAAATAAAGAAAACAAATTTAGATTTCGATCTGAACTGGTTTATTTCTTAATCAAAACTGAACTGAAATTTTTACAATTATGAATTATTACAAAATTCTTATTACCTAAATTGTACAATGTTGTTAACCTATTCTTACAGGTAGACATTAGGTCAGCGATTTTACAAATTAATTGATCTCATAAAGAAAGTCACGTTGCAATTGCACCTGACCATTATATGTGGGAAAAATATTTTATTTTTCTAGAAATTTGAAGAAATGTGTTAACTTACAGTATACCTAAAACACCTTTACCTTTCGATACCTTACATATCGATCACTATGGACCTTTAGCGATTTCAAAATAAAAAAGAACGTCACATATTTCTTGTAGTAGATGCTTGTACTAAGTTTGTTAAATTGTATTCAGTGAAAAGTACAGACAGTACCGAAGCAATAAAGTTTACCGACCGAGTTTACTAAATTTCTTTTAGAAAATAGCATTCTCCACATTAAAATTGCTGCCGCCACTCCCCAAGCAAACGGGCAAGTTGAACGAATTGATTGCGTATTAACAACAATGCTTGCTAAAGAATGTGAATGTGATACAACAAGCAACTGGGTAAAGATTTGACGAAAATAGAGTTTGCCTTGACTAATACAGTGTAAACTCTTTATAACGAAACTCGTTATAAGGGAAAACTCTCTATAACGTAAAAATTACTTGAGTTTGTTTGGTTTGATTTAAAACCCATGCATTGATACACTCTATATAACGTTAAAGTCATTCTTTATAACGACATAATTTTTCATTATTGAGACCGTTTAAATAGGTTGAAATTCAGTCCAGTTATCAACATTCGGACGTTTCATTTGTCACATACACATTTTTAAAGAAACTATGAATCTTATAAATTATGCTATTTGAAAGTGCAAAATTGAGCATTATCAGAAAAATTTTTAAAGTACTATGTATGAAAATGATCTCGCTATATGCCAAAACATGGATAAAATACGAACAAAATATTGGCATTCAAAAAATTTGAGGCAAGAAGAGCAGATTTTATTGACAACACGTAAGTAGTATAAGTTATGAGAGTTCTGGCACCTCAATTGAGGAGGCATGTATTTTGTTGTTGTAAAATTTCTTTATTCGTTTATTGAAGGAATTGGTCTTGAATAAAAGATGTTTATAAAATTCAAACTTGATGTGCGGTTGTGTGTTAAAGCATTGTTTATATTATGTTGAAGAATAATCTTAATACACACACACACACACACACATGCATATATCAGTATGAATGTTAATATTTTAAAGTTATGGGAAATATTATATGATATATAGTATATGTATAGTCGAATTATAATTTTTGTGTGTAACGTATAATATTATATTATACTATTCTAATGTGTAACGTATACTATATATATACTATTCTAATAACCCATTAAACTACAAGTTTAGGCTCAGACAAATAGTTGTGCTACTGTTATAAGTTTATCGCATTTGTTGCTAGATATGTACATATGTATGTACATATGCAATTTGACAGACTCTAGTGTATATGGCTCTGCATATGTTATGTTATTCATTTTTGTGTTTACATTATCATAATAAGTTATATGTTATTGCTACTGAATTATCCATTATCACAAGAATAATTAGAATTTTGTTTTTTATCTGAATAAAGATAAATTCTTCAAATTGTAGACATATAATTAACAATTAAAGGCAAAAAATTAACTTTTTTCTTTTTTGGATAAATAGAAAATGTACATATTAAGATACATATGTACACATATAGGCAGTTCTTTTTTTATTTTATAATTTTCAGTTTTGAATGAACGTACAATTTATCGATAAAAGAAAAGAAAAACACATGATGCATATACTGATATTCATTGACCAGCTGCAAAAAATAATTTTCGATTTATAAAGATTATGAAAAAATATGTTTGTAGAACAATAATATTTTTTCATGTTTATGAATGTATGAAAATGAAAAAAGAATTTTATATTTAACAAATTCAATTATTTGCTTTTATTTTTATTTACTTTTATTTGCGTTTTACAAATGTACTTTTGTATATGTAATCAACAATCTTAATTTTACATATTAAAGGGTTTTATTTTAGGATAAAAATAATGTTTTCCTTTCCTTTCCTTTCCTTTCCTTTCCTTTTCTATGCAGTAAAACTAAATGCATCCACATGATATCTCTTAGAAATCTCTTCATATTCTTCTTTGTTGAATTTATCTGAATTGAAATATACTGCTAAAGCAAGATGTTCTAATTTAGCTGGTTGGTATAACACGTTTTCATTTCGTTTAGCCATTTCACTATATTATTGAACTTAAATTAGCAGAATTACTTTAATTAAAACGAACCGAATTACTTTGATATTTAAAACGATTTATTGAACACTAAGGTTGCATCAACGTTTATGATATTATATATTAAAAATTTTCGTATCGTTAGTCATTTCACTATTTAATTTAACTTATTTATAAAAGTTAAGTGAATTTTCTTAATATGAAATGATTCCTAGAATTTTATAATTGCTTCAACATTAATATTATAAACAATAAAAAAGACATTTTATTGAATAGTGTTGAAAAAATGTAATTAAAAATCATTTCACCTGAATGTTTTAATTTTGTTTATAATTGCAAGTTTGCAAAAATATTTTAGGTTAAGTGTGGACAATGGTAAATCGGCGTTCAAAATGACCTTCTAGCTCAAAAACTATCCAACCGACTTCAGTGAAATTTTGAACACATATAGGTTGAAGGGAATTGTGGTCATTAAACGGACAGATTTTTGATAGAGGACTCCGTTCAGTTGAAAATTGAAAAAGAATGTGCATGTGTTTCCTGAAAAAGTACTTTGACTTTGTAACAATTTATCTGCTATTAAAAGTATGATATATGTAATTTTTGTGATATAGACATAAAATTTTAACTTTTCCTAACTGATTGCAAAAAAAATCAATGAAAAATGTTTTGTAGTTTACATTTTATTAATAAGTGAAAATTACTATTTTTTGTATGAAATTTTCAATTTTCATTGCATATTTATTTCTGTTTCAATTTATATTTGAAAATTTTCAAAAAACAGTTCAAGCAAAAATTGCTAGGTGGCACCAATAATATAAGTGATTTTAAAATAATACACATACAGTGCCGAATAAAATATATATGACCACTTTGCTAAATTGCAATTAATACATTTGTACTGTAATCTTCATAATAAACAACAATAAAACGAGATACTTGGTTTTAAATTATTACTAACAAAATAATTGAAAATCATAATAATGTTTGTATTGTAATTGTTGTGTATTTCAGAATAATATGAATTCATTTTTCAATGTAAATGAATTCATAATTTGGTTACAAATGTTTTAATTTGCACTGTATAGTCAATAAACGATTTTTGTATTTCACATGTACATATAATATACAAATATGCACGTAGACGTAGCTATATACGATATTCACATAATCATGTGTTATATAGTATTTGATGTACATGTGTGTATGTATACGCATAGAACATTGAGTGTGAGAAAAAAGCAATTAGAAGAAAAAAATATTTTTTCTACAGAATTTCTTTGGAGTATACATTCATACATACACGTGAATGGCGACATGTTCACATTTTTGTGTGTACATTTTTTTCTTCGGAATTTTTTTCTTCAATTTTTTTTATCAACTTTTTATTTTTTTTGCAAATTAGAGACCAAGCCATAAATCATTTGTTTTGTATTACAATATATACAATATACATACATATAGATACATGCATATGTATGATCAAAACCTTCTATACAAAAGCCATGAACTAGTGTTTTGTATTTATTAAATAGAAGTGTGGCTGTTTTGTTTACATTTTCGTTTATCTGTCAAAATAGTAGTGCTAGTACTAATAATAGAAGTGTATAAAGTTAGAAAAACGTTTAAAACCAGGGAAAAAAAGTTAAAATAAAACTGAAGTAAGTAAATTGATTCATTTTATTAAATCGGTTATTAAATTTATAATCAATATTTATATAAAATACTTAATAATAACACACTTTTTCTTTATTTTCAGTACATAAATTAATATGTAAAACTAAACCATGTACATATGGAAAAATTTAGTTTAGGCAAGTACATAAAAATTTAATTATTTTGATCGAATTCTCGAATTCATAATTTATATTATTTATTTTTTATTTCTATATGCATAGTTTTATACTGCGAGCCACTTCATCAAGGAAATTCAAAATGTTGATTTATAAGATAAACAAATATACAGTACAACATACATATATACACTTAAGTTGTTGTTATAATGATAAATTAATTTTTTTTTACACAAATTATTTTTGTTTTAATTATTTCATTTGTATTGTAATTTGTTTTATAATTTTCAATATTTATCTTTACCCTATATTACGTATGAAATTATTAATTGAATTTTATAAGACTATGTATGCATTTTAAGGTTATAATGTAAAAAATAGAATTATATATAAATAAATTATTTTTGCAAATCGATTTCACTGTTTCAATTATTATTAAATTATTTACATTATATTATTTTAATTTTTATTATTATTTTATTATTTTTCTTATTATTATTGTATAATAATTCATTACTTTATATAAGAAAAATCAAATAACACTTCCAACTCCATATAAAATACACTACTAACTGACAGAAGTGACAGTTTGCAGTTTGACAAACAACACTTCTATTTGCTTTGATTGTGTTAGTGCTGACAACCACAGCACGGCTTGATAATATAGAAGGTTTTGGTATGATGAATAAGACCAATAGAGATGTATGTTGTATATACTTTATATCAATTTTGATGCATATGGATAGGAAGTACACCTGCACGCAAATTGTGTGTTCAATAAAGTTCATAGTTCATATATATGTATGTACATATGTATATTAGTACTTATGGATGAAATGATATACATTTG
This sequence comes from Anthrax anthrax, assembly GCA_963971155.1. Classification (NCBI taxonomy): domain Eukaryota; kingdom Metazoa; phylum Arthropoda; class Insecta; order Diptera; family Bombyliidae; genus Anthrax; species Anthrax anthrax. The sequence continues at coordinate 34,943,738 of OZ020117.1, forward strand.
AATTCAGACGTAACATATTTACAAATTTATTTATTTTTTTTAATTATTAACGGATTCAACGGATTTTTAATTTTTACATTTTTGACTGAGCTGATTTCGATTTCAATCAGCTGTTGCTAGCTACTCTTAAAAGAAAGTGTTAGAAACTGTCTTGTTTATAATAAGTGCAAAAAAATTAGCCTTCATTGTTTTAAAAATAGAATAACTTCAAATTTAGTTTAGTTCATAGATTATTCCAACAGCGAACGTGAAAGTTAATTGTTTAATAGTATACGAATAATCTATACTAAATTTTTTATTTAAAACTGAAAACATATATTATTTTTTACGATTGCTCTTAAAAGTTCTTAACTTTTTCATTCGGTAATTAACTTTTAATTGTTTTAAATTTTTAATAAAAATAATTTCAAAGGTTTAACACGAAAAATGTCTTCGTCGAAAGTAGTAAAAACCGGTGGAAAAAAAAGAAGTGGAAAAAATCAATTAATATTGTTGAGTTTTTGAACAATGTAAATTCAACAACCACAACGTATAAAAAATTTAAGCCTTCAATCAATATTACAAACATGATGTAGATAAAAAATATAAAATTTTGAATATCAAAAAACAACAAACAAGATGAGAAAAGTTCCGTACTAAATGTATATATTATGTTTTAGTGAGATTTTGATGTGTTGTTTTATTTTCATTTTAAAGTTCTTTATTATTTTAATTTACTTACATATACATATGCATATATATTTTTATTTATTTTATAGATACGGACTACTGGTTTTGCTAGAACTAGAGTCCAATTCCATGTTTCTTCAGCAAAATTATTTGGATAAATTTACGGAAGAAATTATGAAATACATGTCAGCACAGAAGACATTTTATTACTTTAAAACTAAAGATAATAAAATTCTGTTTCAAGAACAAAATGATAACGATACTGACGATGATGTTGTAGTATATACAGATAATGAAAATTAAAAAAGACAAAAATTAAAATTTTAAATATGTTTAAAAATTATTTTATTTGAAATAAATGTTAATTCACGGAATGAAAAAATTGTTTATTGCTTTTAACACTTCTCGTATATTACTTATTATTTTTCATATATTATTTATTTATTTCAGATATACGCTTTTATTCATATTTAAGCTTATTCGTATACATTTAACAGATTGTTTGGTTTGTTCATATTTGGTTTCAAATCAAAAGATAAACTATTAATTTTGAATAATTAAAATTAGTTTTACCACATTATAAAAGAGAAGTGCGTTTTAGATATAAATCATTTCAGTTTAGTTATTCGAAAAATATTTTTTAAATTATAAGAAATGTTCAAGTGCAGTTTTTGTTCAAAAACGTATACGCGAAATGATAATTGTAATAGACATATTAAAAATGTTCATGTTAAAAGAGGTGCGCAAGAACTTGCAGTTGGAAATAAAAAAATTTAATTAAATACAAAAAAAAAACTTTCTCGCTGTGAATTATGTGAAATTGACGTTGAAAGCAATAAATTTTCAGGTCATTTGATATGTAATGAAAACACAAGTCGATTAAAAACCATAATTGATGAAAATGGTGTAGAACAAGTTACAAGTGCTTTTAAGAATAGAATTGTTGCACAAAAGAAGAAAAATCACATTTTTTAATATTTCCTGAACGTAGTGTTTTTATTGATTCGATCTTAACCACTGATTGCTTACTAATGATAAAACTTAATTGCTAATTACATTAAGTAGTATAATAATAAGTGGTAGCGGTACTCACTGCATTGGTCAAGAGTATTTCTAATCTCTTGTTATATACAAGAGAGATTGAGATGATGTTGATTGTATGTATATGTACATGCATTATGTAAAGTAGTACCTACACAAGGTTATTTTGTATGTAGACTTGTAGTGGGTGATAGTAAATGCAATGAGTGTCGCTACAATAATTATTATTTTTCGTGTAAAATCAAGCGAAAACCTGCTTTCAGTAGAAGAATTTTTAAATGAAAGAAAAAGTTTAATTATTGATTTATTAAATAAACAATACAAACTTTTGAATTCATTCAAATTTAACATTGTGCTATACGCAAATTATGTAAAAAAATCTGTTGATTTAAATTTCAAGTTTTATATTTAGAAGTCAATATAAATAAGTACAATCCTTTAAAAGCAAAAGCATGTATTGATCTTCCAAATCAAATTAAAAAAACTAAAGCTGTGGTAAATATTCAAAACAATGATGATAAATGCTTTTTATGGTCAATAACTGCAGCGAAATTTCCCACTGTGAAAAACCCTCAAAGAACAACATCTTATCCACATTACAGTGAACATTTAAATATTAGTGGATTTGAATTTCCTCTAAAACTAGTGCATATAAAGATGTTTGAAGATTTAAATAACATTAGCATAAATGTTTATGGAGTTGAAGATAATACTGTTATAGGTCCATTATACTTAACTGAAAATAAAAGACAAAAGCATGTTAATTTGTTATACATAGAAAAAGATGGAAAAAGCCATTATTGTTTGATTAAATGTTTGAGTTGGTTGATAGGCAATAAATTAAATAAACACAATGGGAAAAAATGGATTTGTGGTGGATGTTTATTATACTTTTCTAATGAAACGCTATTAAATGAACACGTGTTAAATGATTGTAATAAAATACGAACTTGTATTCCTGATGAAAAAAATAATGTTTTAAAATTTAAGAATCATGAAAGACAAATAGCTGTCCCCTTTATAACATATGCCGATTTCGAAAGTATCTTGAAACCGGCTATTTTGAACACTGAAGTTCCGATGAAACCACTCACGAAAGCTGAAAAACATTATTTTGAAATTACTAATAATTGTCATATATGTAATGAGAAATTGATTTGAGACAAAGTCCATGACCATGATCACTTAACAGGTCTTTTTCGCGGTGCCGCTCATCAGTATTGTAATTTGAAATATGTCGTTCCTAAATTCATTCCTGTTGTATTTCATAACCTTTCTGGTTATGATTCACATTTTATAATACAGGAAATGGGTAATTCTCACATTGATATCATTGCGAATACTGCAGAAAAATATATTTCATTCACAAAATATGTTTCGGTTGACAATGAAGAAACTTTGAAATTACGCTTCATAGGTTCTTTCCGCTTTCTTTCTTCAAGTCTCAGTAATGTGGCAAAAAGTATGAAAGATAATCATTTTGAACACACCAGAAAAATGTTTAAGAATGAATAGAAATTTAATTTAATGAGAATGAAGGGTATATTTCCATTAGAATATATCGACAGTTTTGAAAAATTAAAAGAAAAGTCTTTACCATCTAAATCCGCTTTTTTTAGTAAACTTAATTCAAAAAACGTAAGTGATTCTGAATATGAACGTGCGCATGAAATTTGGATCGAATTTGAAATAACAGATTTAGAGAAATATAGTGATCTTTTTCTTACTTCAGATGTTGTTCTACTTACTGACGTATATGAAAACTTTCGAAAAGTATCAATGAAAACTCACGGGCTTGATCCTGCACACTATTTCACAGCACCCGGTTTTGAATGGGATGCAATGCTTAAAATAACTAAAATAGAACTCGAACTTTTAACTGACATAAATATGATACATTTTATTAAAAATTCAATAAGAGGTGGTCTGTGTCAATGCGTTAAAAAATTCTCTCAAGCAAATATTAAGTTCATGTCCGATTACAATCAAAAGGAACCTAGTAAGTTTATAATGTACTTTGATGCTAATAATCAATATGGATGGGCAATGACTTAATATTTACCAATAAAAAATTTTACATGGCTAACTGAGGATGAGATAAACAATATGAATTTCGTAAATATATCTCATACAAATCAAAAAGGTTATATCCTTGAAGTAGATTTAGACTATCCAAAAGAACTTTATTCATATCACAATGAACTTCCATTTTGCTCTGAAAATAAAATTCCACCATATCAAGATTCTAAAAATTCAAAATTAGTAATGAGTTTTAATAAAAAAGAAAAATATGTACTACATTATAGAACTTTCAAACAATACTTAGAGCATGGACTTAAAGTTTCAAAAATCCATCGTGTGTTAGAATTTGAACAAAGTCCATGGCTTAAACCGTATATAGAATTAAATAACAATTTAAGAATTAAATCAACATCTGAATTCGAGAAAAACAATTATAAACATATGAATAATGCAATTTGTGGTAAGACCATGGAGAACGTAGATAAACGAATAGACATAAAATTGATCACTAACTGGGATGATGTAAATAAAAGACTCACAGCTAATTCACTTATAAGTAACATCAACTTTCATAGCAGAACTGTAATTAATGAAAATTTAGTTGTAATTAGAATGAATAAAACTAAAGTTTCATATAACAAACCAATTTATGTAAGATTTTCTGTTTTAGAGATATCGAAACTGTTAATGTATGATTTTCATTATAACTATATAAAAAATAAATTTAAAAACAATTCTTCGCTTCTGTATATGGCTACGGAATCATTTATTTATGAATTCATCACTGAAGATATTTATGAAGATATCAAAACAGACTTATATCGCTTTGATACTAGCGACTATAATGAAAATAATATTCATAACATTCCTCAAATTATTAAGAATGTTTTAGGAAAATTTAAAGATGAATGTGCTGGAACTATTGTAAGATTGTTTGCAGGACTAAAAGCTAAAACATATTGTATAGTTACTGAGAACGATATAAAGAAGAAAATAAAAGGAATAAAAAAAATGTAGTAAAAGATAATATTACTGTAGAAGATTATATTTCATGTGTAAAAGATAACAATTTGAAAATATTAACCCAAATGATAATTTTTAGAAGTAGAAAACATCAAATGTATACAGAAACTGTTAATAAGTTAGCGTTGTATAATAACGATGATAAAAGATTTTTAGTTCCTAATTCTATAAATACTTTAGCGAGGAGGCATGAAGATATTGAAAAATTTTACTTTATGTGAACATAAAATAAACATGTAATTATAGACAAAAAATGTTAAAATTAAAAACAAAAATTTATAATTTTTATTAGCTTTATTATAATTTTTATTAGCTTAATTGTAAAAAATGTATATACTTGTTTTAATAATTATAACAATTTTTGAAAAAATTCTTTTTATTCACTTTGTAACGAAGTTACATATTTTCCCTAGAAAATAATAAAAAAATAATAATAATAATAAAAAATAAGAAAAAAATATTTGCCTCCGACGGGGTTCGAACCTGGTCCTCTGGTGTAGAAAACCAGCATTCACCCATTGCGCTAGGCTTCGTATTGAATACCCATGCGTTAAGAGACTATGTATAATAAAACCCATTGAAAGTTTATAGGGAATATATAAAGCTTATATAACTTAAAGCTCTACAACATAAGTAAAGTGTATTTCTGACCTATATATGGAAAATTTGTTTAGGGTACATAATTCGTCGGCATAGATAAAAATCGATATTGATTAATTTCTGTCGATTTCTGTATCGTCGGTCAGATCGACTTGTGCGAGTTGTATACAAAGCTTATACGATTCTTAAGCTTTCGCTCAAAACAAGGCTGACTCGTTAGGGTTTCATTGATTACAAGTGTAATCAGTATTGCCATTCCAAAGGCACTAGACGTTACGAGAGACGTAAAGACGAAGACATACCTTGTCCTCAATTTACTCTCCTTGTTGGGTACGATCGGTGGGTGCACACACTGAAAAGTACTGTTCCCCCAGTTCATATACTTTGTGCGAGACCTCTACAGTATATAAACTGGTATTCCTTAGCAAGTATATGCTGTGCGTGTCTACCACCGTATACTTCACCTGTTCCAACCAACTCAGGGTATACTTTGTACGAGACCTCTACAGTATACTCCTCCACTCCCCGGTGTATTAGTGTGTACGAGACCCCTACGACTTCTACACCGTCCGCGTGACTAAGTGAATATATATTGTGAGACACCGCCACTGTATATTCACTGGACAGGTTAGGTCTGAATATATATTGTGAGTAACTGCCGCTGTATATTCAGAAGACAGACAGACAGGTTAGTAATTATTAGGGAACTTAGGCCCTCACGGTCCTGCAACGTTGTGAATTAATAGACCTATTGGAGGTCTTATATTGGTATTAGAGTTCTTATTTACAGGTTGGATTTGTATACAGTGATACAAGGAAATCATCGTTGGTATAGTGAGTATTGGAGCTCACTAGGCTTGATTTGATTGTTTGATTATAAGGGATTGTATTTTGAAGAATTTGTTGTGAGTGTTATTGGAACCTCACTGATCATATTCGAATTGGTTCATAAGGTTCATATACATAGGTTTTCCCTGTAAAGTTTCGTAAGAGTGTGGTATTAATCAAAGGTCGACCATTATATAGGAATCTGAATATTAGAGACAGAGGCAAATATATGTAATAAAAGAGTAAAGATATTGTATTAAGAATATATACGTAAGATTATATACATAGTAAATAATATTAATAATAGCATAGGGCCAAACATTGTTAAGCATAGGATATTTAGTAGTAAATAAATCATCCATAAGTTTAATAATCAACACCGGCCTTATCATTTGAAAGTAACAGACGACGTGGGAATCAACCGACCCTGGACAGACTGTCCTATCCGTGCTACAAGCACCACATCGTCACACCCCGAACGAACATCGTTACAAAATTTTGGCGCCCGAACAGGGACTGTAAGTTGAATAACACCAGTGCTCAGAAGGAGTAGTGATTCAACGGTCCGAACAACAAGAACCTCAGCTTGTAGGTTCACCAGTACTAAAATATAGTAGTGACTCAACAGTTTATAGTAGAGTGATGGCGACCACAGAAAACTCCACTGCGAGTACACCTACTAATACCACCAGTTGGATTTACGCCCTTCGAAAAGATGATCTTATCGAAGAAGTAAATAAAAGAGTGTTACCTACCACGGGAACGGTAGAGGAGCTTAGAAAGAGATTGATAGATTATCTTAGAAAACATTATACTGCGGTAGAGCAATACTTGTCGAGATCAAGTAGTGTACCTAACAGAACTGACCCGAGTGCCATGAACGCAATTAGAACTGAAAACGCAACCACGACTACTGTAACACAAGAAATTTCTACCATCGCGAATCAAATCGTTATCCCTAGTATACCACCTATAATGAGTAATGTCCATACTGAAACAACGTGCACATATACGACGATACCACAACTTACTATGATAAGCAACATCTGTACGCCAGTAGTAACAAGTAACCCACACTATGTGTATCCAGCAAACTTGTTAACAACACCACCGTACTGTGTTCCATCATCGCCGTTCTGGACAGCCTATACACCACCAGCAAACCATCAGACAGCGTGTAAACCAGAAAATACCGGTTTATCAGATGCAGATGTAATGGATAAGGTTAGAAAATGGAATCTTAAATTCGACCAAGGACAGGACGCACTAAATTTCCTAGAACGAGTCGAGGAAATGGCCGAGTGTTATACTATACCAACATCACGCTTATTGAAAGCATTACCTGAGTTGCTTACGAAGACAGCACTCATTTGGTATAGAAATAACAAGCAAAGTTGGACTAGTTGGGAAGAATTTGTAGAAGATTTCAAAAGTTTCCATTTACCATCGCGATACCATGTAAAACTAGAAGACGATATCAGAAATCGTACACAGAAGTTCAACGAACGAGTCAAAGACTACGTCACAGCAATACAAGCCTTACAGCGTTGGCAGTCAAAAGCAACAAAAGAAGAAAAATTAGAAAGAATATATGAGAATCTGTTGCCAGAATATAAATTATACATAAGACCAAGGGACTTCACTAATCTGAATGAATTGATAAGGTTAGGTGAAGAATATGAACGAGTGAGATCAGAAAATAATAAGGTCCAAAAGAGTAAGACAACTACAGAAAACAGAATGAAGCCGAAGATAGCAAATGTTTTTCCCATCAATAACAAGAAGTGTTGGAATTGCGGTGAGCCTGGTCATATTCAAATGAATTGTAAGAAAAGGAAAAGGCGATGCAACCAATGTAAAGAACAGACATGCAAATGCCAGTCGGGAAAAGCCAGAGGGATGTCAGGACAGTGAGGCAGACCTACATCCCCGAAGAACACGCCTCATCACGTAAAGCCAAACGTAGATATATGTTGAATATGAATATTTTTGGTACGAATTACAGCGCTCTAATAGATACAGGAGCAGGATTAACGTTCATAGGTGACAAGGTACGCAATATGTTAAAAGCCAGAAAACATCCTACACAACGTTGTAAACTAGAGACATATATGGCTGATGGTAAGAAAGTTCTCGTAAACGAATGCTATGAATTTAAAATGGCTTGGGAAAATAAATCGACAGATCATATTCTATACTATCTCCCAAAATTAACTGAAGAAGTCATTCTGGGGATTGATTTTCTGTATGCAATGGAAGCTAAGCTGATCATTAGCGGAAAAGAGTTAACATTGCATGAAATTCATGAAGATTACTCGGATATTCATTATATAACATCAGAGCAAGACAGAATTAAGAACTTCCTAAGCAACCAATTAACAAGGTTTGGTGCAGTAAAGGGAACTACCCAGTTATCTGAACATAGTATTCGCATGAAGAATGACAAACCATTCAAACAACGATACTACCCTCGCAATCCGGCTATGCAAGAGGTTATCAATAATGAAATTGATGAATTGTTAAGACAAGATCGTATCGAACCATCGAATAGTCCATATAGTTCACCTATAGTTCTGGTACGGAAGAAACAAGGAGGATGGAGATTGTGTATAGATTACAGAGTACTAAATGAACAATCCATCAAAGATGCATATCCGTTACCACAAATTAATCACATCCTGGATAAACTTCAAGGCGCACAATACATCTCAACGATTGACTTGAAAAATGGATACTGGCAGATTCCTCTAGAAACATCCAGCAGGGCATATACAGCTTTCACTGTCCCCGGCAGAGGATTGTACCAATGGAAAGTAATGCCATTTGGTCACCATTCTGCGCCAGCCACTTTTCAACGAGTTCTAGACCAAGTGATTGGCCCCGAAATGGAACCACATGCATTCGCTTACTTAGATGATATCATAGTAGTGAGTAAGAGCTTCGATCAACATATTCAACATCTTCAACAAGTCTTTGACCGCCTGATAACAGCCAACTTAAAAATAAATGCAGAAAAATGCGAATTTTTCAAGACTGAAATCAAGTATTTAGGCCATGTAGTTACACGTAATGGTATCGGCACTGATCCAGATAAGGTACGAGCTATTCAAGAATTGAAAGCACCGACCTGTGTGAAAGAATTAAGAAGATTCTTAGGGATAGTCTCCTGGTATCGACGTTTCGTCCCTTCGTTTTCCTCTCTAGCTGCACCTTTAAATAAACTTCTACGTAAGAATAAAAATTGGAAGTGGGAGGAAAGTCAACAGCAAGCTTTTGAAGAAATCAAAAGACAATTGACAGAAGCACCAGTTTTATCGTGCCCAGACTTCACAAAAATGTTTATCTTGCAAACCGATGCAAGTGATGACGGATTGGGAGTTGTGTTGTATCAACTCCTGGAAAATCAAGAAAAGGTTATCGCATATGCGAGCAGAACGCTCAACGATACCGAGAAGAAGTACAGCGTAACTGAAAAGGAATGTTTAGCTGTGATATGGGGAATAAGGAAAATGAGACCTTATTTAGAAGGGTATCATTTCATGGTGATAACGGATCACCAATCACTGAAATGGTTACATTCGATGGAGAATCCATCTGGAAGATTGGCACGATGGGCACTAGAATTGCAACAATATGATTTTGAAATCAAATATAGGAAAGGTAAATACAACATAGTAGCTGATGCTCTATCCAGACAACCACTACCAGAGATCAATGAAGCTGATCTATGCAACATTGACAGTAAGAATCCAAAATCATGGTATAACCGTAAGATGAAAGACGTCAAAGAACGACCAAAGGATCATCCGGATTATATGATACAAGACGGTACATTGTACAGACATTTTCATGGATCTAGTATAGATGATACTGGACCTGAATGGAAACGGTGCATCGATAGACATGAGATAAAGAAAATTTTATACGAGAATCATGACGAAGTAACTTCTGGACACTTAGGTATTCGGAAAACTATAGCACGAATCGCTAGACTATATTATTGGCCCGGTATGTTCCGCGATATAGCAAAGTATGTAAGATCTTGTAATTCTTGTGCACAGTATAAATCAAGTCAGAAAGCCCCTGCGGGAAAAATGTATAGTACGGTTGCAAATTACCCTTGGCAGGTCGTAAGTTCTGATTTCATAGGTCCACTACCCAGATCGAAGAAAGGGAATACTATGATACTAGTATTTCACGACAAGTTTACTAAATGGACAGAGTTCGTTGCTGTAAGAGATGCAACAACTCCGATATTAATCAAACAGTTTAAAGACAGAATCATTGCCAGAAATGGGATTCCAGAGGTCTTCATCTCAGATAATGGACATCAATACACCAGTCACAAATTTAAGAAGATGCTAGAGGATTATGGTATACAACACAGATTGACACCACCATATACGCCACAAGCGAATCCCACAGAACGAATGAATCGGGTGATAAAAACGATGATATCTCAATACATACGTCAAGATCAACGAGAATGGGATGAAAATCTCCCAGAACTGATGCTAGCTTTAAACACCAGTCAAAACGAATCAACAGGATACACACCAGTTTTCTTAAACTATGGTCGGGAAATAGTATTACCAACAACTGTATATGGTAAAAGTACGTCACCTAATGCTGAACATAATGCTGAACAAAGTCATCAGCGGCTTCAAGAGGTCTTCAAGTTAGTCCGCATCAACATGAACAAAGCTCTGGCAACGCAAAGTCATCATTACAACCTTAGAAGACGAAGCTGGACACCGAAGCCGGGAGATTTAATCATGAAGAGGGAAAGGGTACTCTCCTCCAAGATAAAAAACTTCAACGCCAAACTTAACAACAAGTATAGTGGCCCTCACAAGGTTATAAAAATGGTGTCACCTGTTATAGCTGAAATCGAAAATATGCGTAATAATAAAGTAGAACGCATACATGTAAAAGATATGAAGGAGTACTATGTACGCGTAAATTTGGTGAACACCACCAAAATTTCCTATAAAAAGGGAGTCAGTCAACAGAAATCATCAGTCATTAGAATGGAGCCAACCGATCAACATCTTGCGAAAATCACCAAGCAAATTAAAGACAATATCACTAAAGAAGAACACAAAAGGCAAAGACGAACAAGTATTATGATACCTCCATCACGTAACGATCCGTGCGTAAGGAAAAGGACGACACCTATAAGACCTGGTGCTTTCAAAGCCGTCCTCGCAAACATCAGCGAGGAATCCTTGGATAAGCCAAGGATACCACCATCCACGAGTAGACAAGCGGATATCATCTTGACGGACTGGCGAGAAGTAACTCCCAGATGGTACAAGAGGCCAGTCAAGCCTACCAAAAATACAAGGAAAGAACGAACAACAACACCAGCAACAATAACACCAACCACAACACCAAAAGTAACACCAACAATAACACCAACCACAACACCAAAAATAACACCAACAATGACCTCAATAGCAGCACCAAAAACAGCAAATAAAAAATCGAAGATCAAAATCATCGAGAACATCCAGTTAAGACCACCAAACATCAAGAAAACAACAATAGCAAAACCAGCAAAACCCGAAAAGCCTGATGAACTGCCAAACTACACATCAGAGAAGCCGTTGACCACAGACCAGAAGGAAGAACTAAGGGAGGTCTGGCGGAGGATGAAGTTACAGAAAAAAGAACGGACGGTTCTTTTCATAATAAACAACAAGCCAGTACGAGTCCGGCAAAGAGCCTCATACACCACCATCAAGGGACCGGAATGGGCGGTGAAAATTAATAAGTAATAAGGCAGGAAAAAAATACAAATGTAATGTAAATGAAATAAAATAAAACAAAAATGAAATTAATTAAAACAACATCAATATACACATGCATATACATACAACATACTATAGATAAATAAGTTATATATATATATAGAATTAGTAAATGAACTCATAGACTTAAGAAAATATAATGAAATGTACAAATTAGATAGGTTTAAAGAAATAAAGAATTTTTGAAATAATGAAATATACAAAATAAATGAAATATAAATAATAAGAAAAAAATCAATCATGAATTAAAACACAAATGAAATAATATGAAATAAAAATAAAATAAAATAATTATGAATTAAATTTTTGCCTCTTTAATATATTTTGCCTCATAGGGATATTAAAAAAATAAATAAGATTTATTTTTTTTAGGAAGGAAAGGGGGGATGTAACGAAGTTACATATTTTCCCTAGAAAATAATAAAAAAATAATAATAATAATAAAAAATAAGAAAAAAATATTTGCCTCCGACGGGGTTCGAACCTGGTCCTCTGGTGTAGAAAACCAGCATTCACCCATTGCGCTAGGCTTCGTATTGAATACCCATGCGTTAAGAGACTATGTATAATAAAACCCATTGAAAGTTTATAGGGAATATATAAAGCTTATATAACTTAAAGCTCTACAACATAAGTAAAGTGTATTTCTGACCTATATATGGAAAATTTGTTTAGGGTACATAATTCGTCGGCATAGATAAAAATCGATATTGATTAATTTCTGTCGATTTCTGTATCGTCGGTCAGATCGACTTGTGCGAGTTGTATACAAAGCTTATACGATTCTTAAGCTTTCGCTCAAAACAAGGCTGACTCGTTAGGGTTTCATTGATTACAAGTGTAATCAGTATTGCCATTCCAAAGGCACTAGACGTCACGAGAGACGTAAAGACGAAGACATACCTTGTCCTCAATTTACTCTCCTTGTTGGGTACGATCGGTGGGTGCACACACTGAAAAGTACTGTTCCCCCAGTTCATATACTTTGTGCGAGACCTCTACAGTATATAAACTGGTATTCCTTAGCAAGTATATGCTGTGCGTGTCTACCACCGTATACTTCACCTGTTCCAACCAACTCAGGGTATACTTTGTACGAGACCTCTACAGTATACTCCTCCACTCCCCGGTGTATTAGTGTGTACGAGACCCCTACGACTTCTACACCGTCCGCGTGACTAAGTGAATATATATTGTGAGACACCGCCACTGTATATTCACTGGACAGGTTAGGTCTGAATATATATTGTGAGTAACTGCCGCTGTATATTCAGAAGACAGACAGACAGGTTAGTAATTATTAGGGAACTTAGGCCCTCACGGTCCTGCAACGTTGTGAATTAATAGACCTATTGGAGGTCTTATATTGGTATTAGAGTTCTTATTTACAGGTTGGATTTGTATACAGTGATACAAGGAAATCATCGTTGGTATAGTGAGTATTGGAGCTCACTAGGCTTGATTTGATTGTTTGATTATAAGGGATTGTATTTTGAAGAATTTGTTGTGAGTGTTATTGGAACCTCACTGATCATATTCGAATTGGTTCATAAGGTTCATATACATAGGTTTTCCCTGTAAAGTTTCGTAAGAGTGTGGTATTAATCAAAGGTCGACCATTATATAGGAATCTGAATATTAGAGACAGAGGCAAATATATGTAATAAAAGAGTAAAGATATTGTATTAAGAATATATACGTAAGATTATATACATAGTAAATAATATTAATAATAGCATAGGGCCAAACATTGTTAAGCATAGGATATTTAGTAGTAAATAAATCATCCATAAGTTTAATAATCAACACCGGCCTTATCATTTGAAAGTAACAGACGACGTGGGAATCAACCGACCCTGGACAGACTGTCCTATCCGTGCTACAAGCACCACATCGTCACACCCCGAACGAACATCGTTACAACTTTTTAATGTTTCCTTGATAAAATTCCTTAAATTAAGCACATTTTGTAAAGCACAAAAACCACTGTGTGTAAGGCATCTTGTTGTACATGTGTATTTTATACGAAGATCTTCTAAAGATGGACAGTTAAAATCTTCCAGGTCAGATATGATAACATCAGAGTTTAGCATCGTACTAAGCCAACTTCTTTTTTCTCTTCCTTTTACGTACACAGATGAATTAGTCAAGTTTATATTTCTAAATTTCTTCACACTTTCCAAATCAGTTGAACTTTCACACCACGTCAAACCGTGATAATTATTATATAACCACTTTGCTTGTTTCTGTAGTTTTAATGGTAAATTTTCAAAATCATATGGCGGCTTTATTAAAAATACTTGGTATTCTTTCAAATTATACGATATTGCAATTTCTTTCACAATAAATTTATTTCGAGGACCCTTGAAGCCTTGAAGATCGATTACAGCGTAATTGTTATTACACATTATTCTTAATTAATTTTTAAAATGATCAACGCTTATTGGATAATATATAATAACTAACTAGAAAATGTATATATTTTATCTTTATATTAATTTTCGTACTTCGTTTGTAAGAGGGTTATATTGGACAATTCTGTCATGTAACAATAAACAAAGAGCTGTTGTTGAAGCTGGAAAATTATTTGATGCTTTAAACTCCACTTTAACATCAACAGGTCCTGTTTTTATGGCTTCATTTTGATATGAACAATCAATAACGAAGATTGGTGCCAAAGTTTTAAATTCATTCCATTTTAACAGAGGTTTTGAATTTCGTCCATAGTATGAATGCTGAAATCTTGCATAAAATCATACAATACAGCATATTGCTCATGATCAAATTTAATATTCAAATCATCATAGGGGTATGTCTCTGAATTTAAATACACTTTGACATCAGTTAAATTACAATGGTCAAATGATGTGTTATCTTTGTCTTTCAAGTTACTTTTACTTGTTTGTAAAGCGAACATAATGAATCTTGGTTTTTCGAGTTGTGATGATTGTCCATACATGATGATTAGATGCTGTTGGTAATACAGGATATTCATACATATCCCAACTCCTAATGCTCATTTGAATTGAGTGTCCTGCATCAATAATTTTGAGAAGCGATAAACGTTCAGTGTCAGAAACATTTATATGTGGTATACGCCAAAACAGCTTTTGGATACTAAGCTTATAATCTTTTGATGTATGCACAACATTATTATCTGACCTTGAGCGAATTAAAATAAGATCATGACGTGAATTAACGATGATTTTAGCATAATCTTCAGCAAATCCTAAAAACATCTTCAATGGGATGCAAAAGTTATAAGCACCCTCAAAATTCACTTTAATTTGTGAATTCGGAGACCAGCCTGCATTGTATAATGTTTTACTTTGATCCTCTGTGAGAGAAATATCATTTTTTATTGTACTTGTGAATCCTAAATTTCTTGTACGATCAATTTCAACACCATTTAGTTCGTATCGTATTTCTTCAAAAAGAAAAGACATGCAATTATTATTGAGCATTGAATCGGTAGCACCTAATTTTTTTCCATCTGGGTCAGTTATAGTACCTTCGATGTAAATATAACTTTCACTAGGTAACAGATATAAGTCTTGATGCTGTATTGATATTCTAATTTCATCACTATTTTGATACGATGCTGAAAATGACGTATAATTATGATATTATTTTTTCACAATACTATCATCAAATTCAGGTGGACAAGATATATTTAGTATATGACTCATTTTTTTTGGACTTTATATCCTAATGATTTGAGGAAAACTTTATTAATTTCTGTTAAACGAGGTGTTGATACTTTTACAGTAGAAGCGAGATATGGTGTTAAAAGAATCACACTTGGTGATTTACTAGTTAAAACCTTATTATCACTATGATTATATAGCAACATATTTATATTGCCTTTAAATGAAGACGTCTTGTTATTGTTTCACCTCTAAAATTCACTAGATCACCGTATTGGTCAAGGATTTTTATTTCTAAGGATCTTATTTGTCTGACATTTATTGGTGAATAAATAACATTTTTTGGTACCTCGGTTATTTTATACTCAGGACTAACATCTGGTGATAATTCATGTAAAATATGTGCGACATGATTATTTATATATGAGCCTGTAATGAGGTTACATTCCATACGAATAACATTTACTTTAATTATGTTTACAGGTAATGTAGATATGTGTGATTTATTTGCTTCTAATATGATTTCTCTAAAACCTAGTAGTTTACCGATAGTTCCCTTTCGGTTAAAGTAGATTTTTTCATTACATTTAATTTCCGTCTTGAGTGTGTTGTTATTTGCTCTAATTTCGAGCTTGTACTCTTTTCTTCTTTTCTCCAAATCTTTTTGCACGTAAATAGCAATATCATCAACTTCGTAAGATCCCACAGGTATTTCAATTTTTTCATCTCCAATGTAAAATATGTTATTACTGCTATCTATATTAGGTATTGAATTATATGTTTGGAAATCAACAAAACCACACACATAATCACTCAGTAATTCTAAATGAGGGAAATATTCTGCATTTAACACGGATGAGTTTCCACTTACAGTCAATGTTATTGACATGATGAGTGATTGTGGCGGTAATCGTTATCAGTATTTTTACTGCACTACGAAACTATACATACATACTGCACTACATAATATGGTTTCGTGTACATAACAATTACAAGTTTAATGCAATTCACTCAAACTAGCTCTATGCGCATTAGAGGTAGTTGAGTTTCATACACACTGGTAACGATTACGCACACAGTACTCATATATTTAATATTATTTATTAATAAGTAGCAGGTAGCTTATTTATTATTTACTATGTACCAAACCCTATGTAATAATTAGTAATTAGGTTGTCTAATATATAATTTTATATTTTAATCTCTTCTTATTCTGACTGCGATAGAAATCATACATTTTGTGTTAATATTTTGTATCAAAATAAAGTGTAGCATAAGTTAACCACGTGCGTTTTAATAATTTACCCTTACATATCCACAATTGGTGACCCCGAGTTAAATTTCAAATTTAAAAATTATTTTAAACTAAAAAATTTAATAAAATTTCATTTTGTAAAATATTGTGAGGAAATACAAAAAGTGAAAATAACAATTTTATTATATTCTTATCAATATACATATTAAACTTTCAAGATCATATACAGTGTACTCCAAAAAAAGTGTACAATTTTTTTTTTTTTTAAAAAAACTGAAAACTCATGAAAATTAAAAAATCAATTAATTTTTAATTTAAAGATAAAATAAATTTAGAGTGGTTCAATTTTTAAACTTTTACAAAGTAATGAAATCAGTGAAAATAAATAAATTCATACACATTACATTTGACTGGGTTTTCGCATGGTTAACACTTATGCACATTTTCAATATCGTGAACAACAAAATTTTTGTTTAAAATACAATAAAATATTACTTTAAAAAAAAAAAAAAAAAAAAAAAACAAGAATTCCTTCATGCTGCATTTTTAACCACGGATGACGAGGACATACAAGAATTTTCTTGGATTTTAAAATTCACGCATGCCGCCAAAAACCACACATACATTTATACATACAAATATACATCTATAGTACACCGGCGCTCATTCAACACGTTTCAACAAGCAACAAACATAGATAATTTTTTTTAATAATAATCTTTAATTTTTTTGTTTTCAAAAGTTTTCTAAATAATTATTTTTTTTTTGATTTTAGGAAATAAATTCAATATACATTATATATTTGAAACATTGTAGAAATAAAATAAATATGAGACGATAAATTTTGAACATTCACATACATAAACGGACACAGAGGTGGAAGTATCTGGATGCTTGGACATATTTTCATGCAATATTTTTACACATAAGGGAATAAATAGTGGATTTTAACTTCTTCCTTTCCATTTCTAATTCACAGTAAGTAAACTTCACCAACGAAAAAAAATAATACTAAGAATAATAAACAAATTAAATTTAAAATTTTTCGCTACATAAAACAAATAAAATAACGAATAAAATGACAAGTAACGACGATAAAACGTGTAAAACAAGTAGTGAAAATAAAGACATTTCTTGTGGTTCAAAACAAAATGACGAATTACAAAATCCTCACATCAGTTCCTTGAAAATTCCTCCTTTTTGGAATAATAGATCGGATCTTTGGTTTATCCAGGTCGAATCTCAATTTCGCGTTAAGGGCATCACTTCGTCAAACACCAAATATGATTATCTTGTAGCTTCTTTAACACAAGAGACGATGGAAATAGTAGCTGACATATTAACAAAACCGCCAGCTCAAGACAAATATGAAAACTTGAAAACACACCTACTGCAACGCAGTTCAGAATCGGAAGTGCGTAAGCTCGACACTCTTTTACACAAAGTTGAATTAGGTGATTATAAACCATCGACATGATTATAAACGATCGTGATTATAATTATATCGACACATGCAATCTCTAGCTGGTGGTAACAGTTTAGTTAACACATCTTTGCTTAAAAAATTATGGATAAATAAACTTCCGTCAGCTATTCAAGCTTGTATTATCGCGATTGACAACACTCAGCCAGTCGAAGAAATTTTTAAAATTGCTGATCAAATTTTCGATGCTACTACCATTTCCAATGTCTCTGCCATTAGTCATAAAAAATCACTATCCTCAAATAACACTGACGAAGTCTTACGAAATTTAACAGACCGCATTAGACGTCTTGAAATTAAAAATTCTAACCGAAGTTTTACACCAAACAGATCTCGTTCAAAAAGTCGTCTACGCAATAATACTGTCAGTCAAAATAATTTCAATAATGTTTGTTGGTATCACAAGCAATATGAAACAAAAGCTCAAAAATGTGTACCTCCGTGTAATAAAACTAGCAATAAAACCAACTCAAAAAACTAGATTTTGCTTCCTCGCACGCGGCATCGAAGGCAAACGGACTCTCTCGCCACCTTTTCATTTTTGATAAATCTTCCAAATTAAATTTCTTAATTGACACAGGCGCCGAGATATCTGTGGTACCTAAAAAACTATTTCTCAAACAAGCTTTCAAATCAAATTACGATCTCACTTCAGCAAACGGCTAACCTATTTCAACTTATGGTCATAAACAAATGACATTAGATCTTGGCTTAAGACGTTCGTTTACTCATTCTTTTATTGTTGCAGCTGTCGATTACCCAACTATTGGTGCTGATTTTTTATACAATTTCAACTTGTTAGTGGATCTTCGTCAAAGAAAGCTTGTCGACCAAACAACATAAATTTCAATCAACTGCATTGCACGCAATTGCGTATCATGTTCTCCCAAGCTGGCTCCCATTCAAAACGAATATGGCGCTATTCTTAATAGTTTTCCTTCCCTCAGAGCACCAACAGATTTCAATTTTAAGGTTAGTCATGATGTGGTACATCGAATTAACACTCAGGGCACACTTCCCGCTGCACGCCCCAGAAGATTACACCCGGAGAAATATGCCATAGCCAAGCAAGACTTTGATGACATGGTCAAAATGGGCATATGTCGACCGTCATCGTCTCCCGTTGCCTCTCCTTTGCACATGGTCCCAAAAAAAGATTCCAACTGGCGACCATGTGGTGATTACCGACAATTAAACGTGGCTACCGTTTTTGATAAATACCCTCTACCAAATATTTATGATTTTACAATCAATTTACATGGGCGCAAAATTTTTTCAAAAATTGATCTTGTTAGGGCGTACCACCAAATTCCAGTCGCGCCAGAAGATGTATACAAGACCGCTGTCATAACTCCTTTCGGTTTATTTGAATTTTTAAGAATGCCATTTGGTGTCAAAAATGGTGCTCAAACCTTTCAGCGTTTTATTAACGAAGTCTTATCAGATCTTAATTTCATTTTCACCTATGTTGATGACATTCTCATAGCAAGCAAAACACCACAAGAACATAAAGAACATTTACGTATACTTTTCACGAGGTTACAACAATATGGAATGAGTATAAATCCTCTCACGTGCAATTTTGGCCAAAAAGAATTAGACTTTTCAGGCCACAAAATTTCAGAAAATGGCATTCGACCCTCTGAAAGCAAGATTCAAACAATTAAAGATTTCTCAAAACCATCAAGCATTAAAAAATTACAGCGTTTCTTAGGAATGGCAAATTTTTATCATCGCTTCATCCCCAATTTCGCTAAGTTAGCAGCGCCACTGTACGATTTATTAAAAATGAAACGCGTGAAGAAAAATTTAAAATCACCTTTAGAATGGAAGCATATTCACGAAGAAGCCTTCCAAAATATCAAATGCAGTCTAGAAAATTGTACTTTATTAGTACATCCCAATCCTGCCGCGAAAATTAGCGTATGGGTAGACGCTTCTAGTGACGCCATTGGAGCAGTTCTACAACAAAATAATAATGGTTTATGGGAACCTCTCAGTTTCTTCTCAAAAAGGCTAAAGCCAGCTGAATGTAAATACTCAGCTTTCGACCGTGAACTTCTAGCTTTATATCTTGCTATCAAACACTTCAGGTATTTCGTTGAAGGAAAAAATTTCACTGTCTACACAAATCAAAAAGCACTTACCAAAGCAATTTTATCTAAAGCAGATAAATCTCCTCGTCAAATCAATCACCTCTCATACATTTCACAATTCACCAATGATATTCGATACATCCAAGGTTGTAAAAACATAGTCGCAGACACCCTCTCTAGAACTCACATTGATACATTTGTAGACAAAAAAACAAATCAATTTTGACATCCTTTTAAAAGAACAACAAAATGACGACGAATTAAAAGAATTACTCGCCAATAAAGAAAGACAAAATAATTCACTTTTCATACTCAAAAAGGTACACATCCCTCTTGAAAACGTAGAAATTTGGTGTGAATCTTCTACAGGCAAAGATAGACCATACGTCCCGGAAAATCTTCGCCGTTTAATTTTCGACAGCATTCACAATCTCTCACATCCTGGTATACGATCCACTAACAAACTCATATCTTCTAAATATTTCTGGCCAAAAATGAATCAGCAAATTAATTTTTGGGCCAAAAAATGCATTGCTTGTCAGAAAGCAAAAATCATCCGAAATATTTCAACACCTCATGGAAAATTTGAGGTACCTAGAGGAAGGTTCGAACACGTCCACATGGACTTAGTTGGACCACTTCCCCCTTCCAATGGTTATAGTTACATTCTAACTATCAAAGATCGTTTCTCACATTGGCCAGAGGCTATTCCTCTCAAAAATATTGAGGCCAAAACAGTATGTACGGCTTTCATCCATAATTGGATTTCACGTTTTGGTGTATGTCGCACCTTAACGACTGATCAAGGAACTCAGTTCGAATCTTTACTTTTCAAAGAACTGTCAAACGTCTTAGGTAATCACCGGATTCGGACTACAACCTATCATCCTCAATCTAACGGATCGGTAGAAAGGTTCCATAGACAACTAAATGTGGCCATTCGAGCTTCTGCCAACCTCAAAAATTGGTACCATAATTTGCCCTGGATACTTTTGGGACTTCGCTCGGCCCTTGTTGAAGATGTAGATTTCGCTCCTGCACATCTCCTCTATGGTCAGCCTCTACGTTTACCTGGCGAATTCATCGCATCAAATAGCTCACCAGACTTTCAATTAACAAACCCTGTGGCCAAAAAAATACAACAAACACTCACTAACTTACAGCCTCATTCTTCGCGAACAAGAAAACAAAAAAGCATTTTTGTACCACAAGACATTCACACTTGTTCACATGTTTTCGTCAAAGATAATTTTTATAAAAGTAGTTTAAATACGCCATAAACTGGTCCACATGAAGTTTTATCAAGACAGGACAAAGTTTTCAAAATATAAATGAATGGAAAGGAAGAGTTCATTAACATCGATAGATTAAAGCCCGCCTTTTTGCTAAGTCCAGATACTACCATTTCTTGTCCAGTCACAAGATCAGAAACAAAACGTAAAGTAACATTTCAGTTGTAAATTTGTATTTAACGTACCCTTATTCTCATTTTTAAATTTATAAAATTTTTGCAAAATTTTTTTTCCCAAGGGGGAGTGATGTGGCGGTAATCATTATCAGTACTTTTGCTGCACTACGAAACTATACATAATATGGTTTCGAGCACATAACAATTACAAGTTTAATGCAATTCACTCAAACTAGCTCTATGCGCATTAGAGGTAGTTGAGTTTCATACACACTGGTAACGATTACGCACACAGTACTCATATATTTAATATTATTTATTAATAAGTAGCAGGTAGCTTATTTATTATTTACTATGTACCAAACCCTATGTAATAATTAGTAATTAGGTTGTCTAATATATAATTTTATATTTTAATCTCTTCTTATTCTGACTGCGATAGAAATCATACATTTTGTGTTAATATTTTGTATCAAAATAAAGTGTAGCATAAGTTAACCACGTGCGTTTTAATACTTTATCCACACAAACCCACAGTGATAAAAATAAAATAACTTAATTTTAAAACTGTTTTTATTTGTAATTTACTCTTATTTAGTTTTGTACAGTCATTCAAAAATTTTAAATACAAATGTCCACAAACAACCGAATTAAAATCTTAATACTGAAAATAATTATATCTTATATTACTTCCGAAATAACTGATAACTTCACTAGGAGGTTGTAAATTTCCAAAACTGTCAAAATATTCCACATAATCATTATATTTGTAATATGCTACCCAATGAGTACCTACACCTGTTGAAACATCCAAATTTATAACGCCACATTCATTAAGTCGAGGATATTGAGGCAATTCATTACGCATAAAAACACCTCTGAAATGTGGAATATAGCTTGCATATTTAATAATATCAATCTCACTTAAGGCTCTTCTAGATAGCTGATTTAAAAGTTTTTTGAATGTGGCGTTAAAAAAAGTCCAAATCCTTTTTTGTATGGTTTTAAATAAAGACCTTTTCCTAATGCAATAGCTTCCATTTGCTTGTTATGTCTTATGTTTTCAACCAGATGCTCTTTTACATATTTTGCTTGATTTATAGCCTTAGCAATCTGTGATGCACCACCGGCTAGCGCACCAATTGCTGGAAGGCCTGCAAATATTGGTAAAAGGGGTAAAACGCCACCAAGTTAAGGTACTGGTATGATTCTGGGTATTTCAACTAATGATTTTTTTCCTTTAACAACATTTTTAGCCGTTTTCAGAGCTAAATTTATTATGTCTGTCATGTCTTCTGATTTATTTTTATTTAGAACAGATTTAATATTTTTCAAGGTTTTTCTGAATAACTGTTTCCCATTTTGTATTTTATGTTTCAATTTTTTACTTTTTGATCTTCTTTTTACAAGACCCATGCCGAATTTAACTTTTGTTTTCATTGCATTTTTAACTAACCACGCATTTGTTCGTTCGCCTAAACTGGTGTTATTGGACGTAGCTCTTTCCCACGCATTGCTTGCTAAGATTTTGTCAGATATATGTCTAATACGTATGTCTTTGTGTTTAGAATAGTCTATATCGTGCTCTTGGCAAGCTTCATCGAGCGGGTTTAATTATTTAATTCAAACGGTAAATTATTAATAGAATTGATTAAACCTTTCCCCTTGTAAGTTTTGTGACAACTACTCAATTCTCGTTTATGATCTATCATTTTATACCTTTGTCTTTCCGAAATTCTAATCGAAATGAATAAAATATTGGGGTGAAGACGTCAATGATCGTAAATCACAGTCGGGATGTGCAATTCTTTTTAATGGTTCAATAATTCAGTGGAGCTCAACAAAACAGAAGATAGTCACCACTTCAAGCACGGAAGCAGAATACGTTGCATTATCATCATCAGTCAAAGAAATAAAATTCTTTAAATACATATTAGAAGAACTCGAGCTGCACAGTGGTCCAGTCAATCTATACAGCGATAGTTTAAGTGCACAATGCATAGCGAAATATCAAGGTCGAACAACAAGGATTAAACACATTCATATAAAGCTCCATCACATCAGGGAAGCTGTTTCAGAAGGAATTGTAACATTATGTTATTTATCAACTGACAAAATGCCTGCCGATGCTTTAACAAAAATTTTACCAGCCAAAAGACATGTAGAATGTTTTAAGATATTAAGAATGAATTTTCAAGATTTGTAAATGGCGGATGGCAATTCTGAAATTGAAGGGGAGTGTTGGAAAAGGAAACCATCTTTGTATAATGTGTAACATAATCGTTTATCGTTGTCCTAACAATTTCTGAGCTGCCATCTGTTATCATTAGGATAAATAACACATGTTATGTTTTATTAATTAGTAATATGATTTTGACAACTGTCATATATTGTATTCTTTTTCTTTCCTTTCTTTCTTTTTTTTCATTGTTATTATTGAAGTAAGGCAGTACAAAAAGGATTAATAAATGTGCTTTAATAAAATCTAAAATCATCGTTTGTGTTTTTTAACTCTGCTAACAAAAACGAAACATAGTGTAGTTCTACAAAATAATATAAGAGCAATTATTGCAGGTCCATCAAATTGCGGTAAAACTTACTTACTGTTTACTTGAACATCCGAATGGTTTAAAATTTGAGAACATTTATTTATATTCAAAATCTTTATCAAAATAAAAGAACAAGTTATCTCAATATATACTCAATACATGAAAAAATCGTCCTCGAAAGTTAGCATACATATATGTAGAAAGATTGCTGTTCACAAATTAGTAGTTACAACTTGCTTTTACTGTTAGCTGTTCGTTTACAAAGTGATAACAAATTGGTTTTAAGCTGTTAACAAATGCATGTAGGTTAGTAAGAAAACTGTACGAAATAATGGAATCTAATTTACTTAAAAATTTAATAAAATCGAAAAATGCCATACGTAAGAAATACAATGCAATAAAGTCTGGTAGACATGAAAAAGAAATAATGCTTGAAGAGACATTTATGCCTATTAGTAAGCCTTTGCGTGAACTTAAGGAAAAGACAGAAAATGATATTAATAAAAAAATCAAAACCGAAGTTAAAAAAGAAATAAAGGATTTTTCTACATCTGATCAGTTTCCAACTTTTGAAAGCAGCAACATCTCAACAGAGCAGCCACGTAAATTTTTCAAATCATCACCATATTTTACAGACACTTCATTCAACAAGACACTGACGAAAACAATTTTATCTGATCAACCTTCAAGAACTCCTATTTTTAACATAAAGAAGCCTTTAAATAACAACGCAAATCAAAACAGATCTTTTTATAAAAATAGAGCTCTAGCTTCTTTTTACACAAGAGAATATATGAATAATAGTAGAAATGTAGATAAAGCTTTTGGACCAAAATATAATGAAAATCTTAATGCTTTTGAATTAGGTAACCATAAAATAGAGTTCAAAGACGATACTATAATTTTGGGAGAAAATGAATACCCCGCAACTCAAGGATTATATGAATTAGTTTTTATGAAAATTCCTGAGGAGTACACGTTATCTGATCTTGAAAACTATAAGAGCATTTTAAACACAACAAACGTTATTAGAACAGTAATTACAGACAAAAATAGCAGAATTAAAGGAAATTGTAGTGAAAAATATAGAAAAATTATAAGCAAATTGATTAAAAAGAGAGGCACAGGATTTATGCTAGTAAACACTCACAAACCTAACTATGTATATTGGGATGATCCAAATGAATTAGTCGAAAGATTACAACTATTAATTGCTTCACAACAAGCAGGGCATTCCAATCATAATAATGAGATTGTATCAATAATTGAAGTATTGCGTGAAGCAAATATTATTCATTAAATAGTACGTTTATTATTTTTTATAATCATTGCAAATATGAGTGTTGATAAGTTTGGTCGTGTTTCACACATCAAAGTACGACATATAAAAGGGGAACGCGGTCCGCCAGGTCAACCTGGATTAGGTTTTAAATTATTACCTGATGGACATTTTGACATAGAACACAAACGCTTACGGAAAGTAGGAACACCAATAGATGGATATGATGCAATTACAAAGGATTACTTTCAAAATGGTATAGAAGATATAGAAGAAGATTTTGCAAGTAAAATTGCACATATTGAAAGTAATTTAGTTGAACAATTTAAAAATTTAAATGAAAAAATTATGAATACAATAAACGAATTAAAATTAAACGTCGAGAACAAAATTAAACAATTAGAAAATTTAATGACCAAAAATAAGAGTAATTTAGATAACTTTAAAGAACTTATAAATCGAAAAATACGTGAAATCGAGACATTCTTAAAAAAGTGTAAATCAAGCAATGAAAAAATATCTTCACTTTTATAAAATTCTTTGCATATACAAAAGCCTACAACTGAACAAAAAACTTTGAAAATAACCTTATAATTCCTACTGAGATTACATAATTTAAATTATCATTAATATAAATATGAGTAAACGACAATTAGTTGAGGAACTGCATAAAACAGCGCGGAAAAATTTTAAACGTAGAAAAGTAACAATAAAAGGCATTGATGATTTGTGGCAAATTGATTTGGTTGAAATGGGTTCGTATTCTACTAGTAACAAGGGTTATCGATTTCTGTTAACAGTGATTGACACATTTTCAAAATTTGAATGGGCTGTTCCACTAAAAACCAAAAGTGGAATAGATGTAACCAAAGCTATGAAAATAATATTTACAACATCAAAAAGATCACCAAAAAATTTACAAAGTGATCACGGAAAACAATTTTATAATCATCAATTTCAAAATTTAATGAAAGATTATAACATAAATCATTATTCGACTTTTAGTGCTTTAAAAGCATCAATTATTGAACGCTTCAATTGTACTTTAAAAAATATGATGTGGAAAGAATTTAGCATGAATGGCTCTTATAAATGGATAAATAATATTCAAGACTTACTTAATAAGTACAACAACACAAAACATCGTACTATTAAAATGCGACCTAGTGATGTCAACTCTGTAAATGAAAAACGTTTATTAAAACCAGTTTACAACAACTTGAAAATATACCCAAAGCCAAAGTACAAGGTCGGAGAATTCGCACGAATAAGTAAATATAAACATATATTTGAAAAAGGATATACACCGAATTGGACAACTGAAATTTTCAAAATACGAACCGTAAACAATACAAATCCTATTACATATTTATTGGAAGACTTTAGTGCAACCCCAATTCAAGGCAGCTTTTATCATGAAGAAATATTAAAGACAAAATATCCTGACATTTACTTAGTAGAAAAAGTTTTAAAAAAGAAAGCTAATAAAGCCTTTGTTAAATGGTTAGGTTTTTCAAATAAATATAATTCTTGGATTGATATGAAAGATTTAGTTTGAATATTATATAATGTACTTTATTTTTGAATAAAACAATTTTTTAAAACACACTTGCTACATTGTTTATTTTTTAATCTATAATAGAAATGAATGAGTTTTAATAATCTTCTAGCAGTCATTATAACATTAATACATTCACATGTGTCAGGACCCGCTACTGTGTTATTTTTTGACCATGAACAACATAAGTAGTGTGTACCATAAATCGATTTTGCTTTTTCCATACTGCAGTAAGGTTTCAAAAATGCTAAGTAACGCAAAATTTAATCTCGATGTTCTTCTAATAATAGATCATCAAATTCTGACACAAATTCTTCAAAATCTTCAAAGTCCATTTTTATTATTATTATTACTATTATTATTATTTATTTTTATGTATTATTTTATTATAAAGTTTTTTAAGTCAACTTGTTTACTTGAACTAGTGGCAGCAAACTAATATTTTATGATAACTCGATGAATAATATATACAAAATAATTTAACTTTGCAATTTCCATTAGGTAAACTTAATTAGCATCTCTCTAGTGTCAATTAGATTAACATTTGTTTTTATAATCATTGTTTCTATTTCGTCATTACTTACAATCCGTTCAGCGTCATATTCTCATTACTCATAACAAATGATATATAATTATTTAGAGGAAAATTGCAATTGTTTGCAACCTACGATTTATAATTCCTTCATATGTATACCTCTCTCCTTTCCACCTCTTCAATAATCAACAATGGCTTGTTTTTCATCAATGACCTTTATTAAAACTAAAGATAGGGCCAATGAGCGCTATGTATACTATAAAGTAAATTTATAGCTAATTTGTTGCAAATCGCATGATTATAAATGTAAAACATTTAAACAGATCGCTATCATATCACATTAAAACCAAACACATGTTTTATAACTCCATTAATAACTAAACATGTGTTTACGCAACACAGTTAACAATGAATAAACACTGTGTATGTGCATATTCATATAACCACAGAATGTATGTATAAACTATAAACAATCTACAAACATACACTAACTTTTTAATTGATAAGTACGTTTTTAATTTCACAATATAAACTTACAACGACAACAAAATTACACAATCTAATAATACTTGTCATATATAGTTTAAAAAATATTAACATTCATACTGGTATATGCATGTGTGTGTGTGTGTATTAAGATTATTCTTCAACATAATATAAACAATGCTTTAACACACAACCGCACATCAAGTTTGAAATTTATAAACATCTTTTATTCAAGGCCAATAAAGTCAATAAACAAAATAAGAAATTTTACAACAACAAAATACATGCCTCCTCAATTGAGGTGCCAGAACTCTCATAACTTATACTACTCACGTAATGTTCTGTAATTTAATACTAGATGTAACGATTACAAAATATAATCAATTTTGTATAATGTATGAAATTATGTATTTATGAAATTTTGGTGTGTTTTTTCTCCTCTCCATATAACGAAAACTCTCTATAACATACAAAAATGGTCGGTCCCTTGAATTTCGTTATAGAGAGTTTACACTGTATAATGGATAAGTCTTTACGTAATTTATGTACATTTAAATAAAAACAAAATTCATGTTTTAAACTAAATTTCTGAAAAGTGAAAAAAAATTTATTACGAACATTTATATACATATGTATGTAATAATGTATGTTCTTTAGAACATGCGAAAGAAAATCCATAATAATTAGAGTACTCATATATTGAAATGTAAAGTAATCGGGTCGATTACTAGGTCAGGTTGGCCGAATTGTAAGAAGAATAATACAAAAAAACAAAACCTGTACTTCAATACAGTCGTCATTTACTTATGTAAATGTTTATTGTAATATTATTTTAATATTATTGTAATATTTAATACACTTATAAAGTAACGTTATGATAAGTAATTAAGTACATATTATGATATTATGATGTCGTACGAGGTTAGAAATAAAATATCCTAATTCTTATTAGGATAAAAAAATGATGAATGGGACTTTGTGCTAACAACTGCACAAGTAAATAATGTGTACATAAAATAAATAACACAATGATTAATTATAAGTATTTATTTCCAAAATGAACTTTATTCACAATTTATCAAAATATATGTAATTGACTTAATATAATAACCAATATATGTTTAAAAGAAAAATCAATTTGAATTTTACGATTTAACGCCACGACGGAAAAACTCAGACTAACTAACTCTTCTTTTAATTTTCTTTACATTAATATTCATAATTTACAAATTTGTTGATATTGTTACTTTAACGGAAACGCGTGTAATTTTCTTAGTGTATTAATCATGCGTTCTAGCAATGTGACTTATGACTTTCTCATGGGAATGGTCAAAGACGAAATTTGAAGTAATTGGAATTTTGTTAATGCAGCAAAAATTATTCTTATGGGAAAATTAATTAAAATGTAAAAAATGGAATTAAAAAAAATAATAAAATGCAAAAAGATATAATTTCAGAATTTAGAAAAATTAACATTCAAGTATATAAATGGAATTTTAATATTATATAAAATTTATGTAAAACTATGTAATTTATATATATTGTAATATTATATTTATATGATGTTTATAGGGTCTCTATACATAACACCCCCACCGTTAGTCTGAGGCTCCGACGAAGCTGTTATTACAATATTTCCTGTTTTTTTACGTACTAAATATTTTACACTGAAAATTAAAATTACTATAATAGTAATGATAAAAAGATTTAATAAAGTATTAACTGCATGATTTACATATTTCTTTCCAATAATTTCGTTTATTAATTTCCTATTATGCTTTATATTTTCTGTATGTACATATTTCTTCTAGTTTAACTATTTCATTTGTTCTATTTTCTATGATTTGTGTGACATAATGTGGTAAAACTATGTTATCGTGTATTTTCGTATAAAAATTTTCAAATTCTTCTTCATTTATTTTAATTTTACAATTTTCGTATCTTATTAGATTATTTCCTACTATACTTATATTGAAATGATTACAATTTTGAGTAATATTTGTTTTTTCGATATTCTAGTTATGATTATTCCAGGTATTACTTCTTTAATTTTTTTTCTATTAAATTCTATCATGTTACAATATGCTTCTTTAAAATTTGTAATATTATATGTACATTGATCTTTAATTTTTATCAAGACATTACTATTATCATCTAATAATACATTATATTCATCTAGGGAAATGGATCTATTTTGATAGTTTGGTATTGGTTCGATTAGAATTTTTGAAAATGTTACATTACTATATTGTGGAATTAATATTGCTATAATAACCTGCTCTAGATGGAACATGACAGAAACTTTAATATCTTTGAAATTTTCTAATTCTGGAATGAGTTTGTGTTCTTTTTCTGTAAAAATATTTTTCGAAAGTATACCCAACTTACTGGTCAATATGACTTGCTCAATATCATCAATGTGTTTTTCTAATAGGTTTATGTCGTAATTTATTTGATAGACGTATTGCATATTCTTCTATTCGTAATATTCTATTTCCATTTTCTTGGGAGATGCTATCTAAATATTTTGTAATAATGTTTTGTTGTGATTTTACCTGGTCTGTTAGGTTTTTGATTTGACATGAGATTTCGTTATTGATCAGGACTTGTTGATTGTTTTCCTTTATGAGTTCCTTGTTGTTCTGTGTTAATGATTCTAGTTTGTCCCTGATTTCTTCCTCATCGTTGTGATCCATTGTGCCAGCGAAGTATTTCAGACCAGTTCCAAGTATATCTACTAGTCCTCTTTTTTGTCTTCTATGTGGTTTCAAATTATATATTTTCCTTTCTAGTGTCCTGAAGTTGTGCATAATTGTATTAAATATAGGTTGTATAAGATAGGCTTTTTCCTCGATTTCCTTGATATTTTCTTGAATCATATTTTTGGCACTCTTATACTCTGTTACATTGATGATGTGTAGGACTTTTATGTGTAGGACTTGGTATTTTTCGATGATTTTTATGTCTTCAAGCTTAAGTGTAATATATCCATTGTTATGATTTAGGTTCTGGACTTCAATTATCTGGGGTAGCGTCATTGGAAGGATAATTAGGATTAGGGATGCCGTTGTTATCATTTTGGCCTGTAATGGGATTAGTTCTTTTAGTTTTCTGTTTTTTCTTAATTTTCGCTTTAATTGTAGGTAAGTCGTAGTTCTGAAACTTTTTCTTTTTCTTTGCGTGTGTTTTGTAATATTTTAATCCTGTGTCTTTGTCAAGTATATGATTGTCGTCTATTTTTTCTACTTCTATTTTCCTAAATTTTGCATGGTTTTTACCCCCTCTAGTATCTTTAATAAATATTGCACCCGGTTCTATTTGTATTTTTTCTCTATCTTTGTTTATTCTATCTATAGCTTTTTCTTTAGTTTTTAAAATTCTTTCCCTGATATCCTTGTATTCATCATTCTTTACTTTCCCATTATTAAAGTCGATTGGTTTTTTGTTCGTTGTCGAATGTATAGTATTGTTGTAAAAACATATGATTTTTAGAATTTTTTCCTCTACTGTGTCTATGTCTTTATTTTCATCGTGTCTTAACAATCTCAAATGTTCATTAATTGTGTTATGTAATCTTTCTACGTCCGAGTTGGATGTGTGGTTATTATTCGATGTAAAATGGACCTCAATATTTTCATTTCTTAGAAATTCTCTTAAGGGGAGTGCTTTAAATCCTAATTCATTATCTACAACAAATTTTTGGATATTTCCTACTGCAGACATGTATTGGAGGATTGCTCTTTTGCACTCTACCCAACTTCTTGCGTTTATTTGGATAGCTTGTCAATGAATTTACTGAATTTGTCAATGAATGTTAGAAACAATTTCTTTTCTAAGGTATAGAACACGTCTACGTGTATGATTTGGTTTGGTCCTGTAGGTGTCTCGGTCAGTTGAAATTTATGTTTTACTGGGTTTCTTTCGTATTTTTCTATATTACAAATTTCGCAATTATTTATGAATTGTGTGACTCGTGTGTGGAGTTTTGGGTGAAAATATTTTAGCTGTAATTCCTTGTAAACTTCAATGATTCCCCGGTGATTATTTCTAAGATGCTCTTCTTCGATTATCTTTGCTAGCTTTTCTTCTTCTAAGATGTCTTCTAAAACTTTCTCACATTTTATGATTTTTAGTTTGCTACTATTAGCGAAATGATTCTGAAATACTGTTTTCAGCGTTTGGAAGAATTCTGTGTCTTCTACGTAAATGGCATTAAGGAGTTTGGGATTTGTATGGGATTTTAAAATGGTAGTTGCAGTTTCATCATCTGGAGTTTTTAAATAAATCATTTTTCTACATCTGTTAAATATTTTCATTTCTCTTATTCTAAGTGAGCCAGAATTAGATTTAAAGATTGCTATTTGGCTTTTAAACACGTTTAATGGGGATTTGCTAACCGGTATTTAAGTTTCATTGTCTTCTTGTGCCATATTTATGTCAATGCGTGATAACGCATCTGCATTCCCATTCTTAATACCCTTTTTGTATTTTATTTCATAATCAAATTCAGATAATTTTAGTCGCCACCTTACTAGTTTGGAGTTGGGTTCTTTTATAGAGAATAGCCATTGAAGGGGTTTGTGGTCAGTTTCTATTATAAATTTTCTGCCGAAAATATAAGGGCGGAAGTACTTTGTGGCCCATATTATTGCTAGCGGTTCTTTTTCGATTGTACTGTAATGTTGTTCGTGTTCATTTAAGGCTTGCATAACATATTGGATGATTTTCTTGTGATAATATTGCACCAAGGGCATATTGGCTAGCATCTGTTGTGACTGTAAATGTTTTATTAAAGTCGGGGTATCTTAAAATTGGTTCACTAATAAGAAGCCTTTTTAATGATTCGAAACTGTTAATATAATCGGGATCATTGACATTCACTTTCTGATTTTTCTATAGATATCTCGTCATTGGCTTAGCAGTCATTGAATAATCCCGGATAAATTTCCTGTAGTAGCCCGTGAGACCTAAAAATTGCTTAATTTGTTTTTGGGTTAGGTTTTATACCACCTAACGTGACAATATGTCCCAAAAATTCAGTTTCTTTCTTTAGTAACTCTGATTTATCTAATTGCACCATTAATTTTACCTCTTCAAATCTTTTGAAGATTTTGATCAGTGAGTTTAAATGTTCTTCTAACGATGAAGAAAAAATTATTACATCATCTAGATAGACAAGACAGATTTTGTTGATATAATCTTTTAAGACATTATTCATAAGGCGTTGAAATGTCGGAGCCGTTTTAAGGCCAAATGGCATTCGAAGGAACTCGTAATGGCCATTTTCAACATTAAAGGCTGTCTTATGGATATCCCTTTCATCAATTTCTATCTGGTGAAATCCCTTCGCCAGATCTAAGGTGGTGAAATACTGGCATCTTCCCAGCTTTCCCAGTATCTCGTCTATATTAGGGATTGGATATCTGTCGTCTATTGTTACTTCGTTTAATTTGTGGTAGTCGATGACTACTCGCCATTTGGTTTTACCGCTAGCATCCATCTTTTTAGGTACTATCCAGACAGGTGCTGAGTAAGGGGAGTTACTTGGACGAATAATATTCTTCTTTAACATATCGTCTATTTGCTTTTCTACCACTTGTTTGTGTATATGTGGATACCGATACGATTTGACATATATTGGGATATCGTTTGTGGTACGTATTCGATGTTTAATGGCATTCGTAAAAGAAAGGTCTGAATTTTCATTGTGAAATAATTTTGAAAATCGTTTAATAACTTTTAAAAGTTCCGTTTTTTCTTCAATGTTTAAATGATCTGTACGGATTTGATCTAGTAAAGGTTTGTTCTCTTTTTCTTCTATTATATTAAAATTTTGTTGGTCTACTTTATGAGTCTGAAGTGGCTTTAAATTAATAACATTATTTCCGCCGTTTTGCATTTGAATTTTAGCGCTGATTTTGTAATTTTCCACTGTGTATATGCCTTCTGGAAGAATAGCTTGGTTATCTAAGGACCTCTGCTCCTCTAGATAAGCTAATCCTTCTTTTTGCAATACTGGAATTGCTGCAGTACAATCCTTTTTTATTTTTATTTCATAATTAGAGTTTTCATTATTGCGAAGAAAATTTAATTTGGTTTCTTTATTTGCCGTCGTTAAAGTTTGTTTTTCAAAGTCAATTTTTGCTTTTAATGGGATGAATATGTTATTGCCTATCAGGCCATCATAATGTTGATAAAAAGGGAGTACGTACATTTCTACCTTTATTTTTGGGTTACCTAGCTCTTTAAACAAGGGTATTCTGGCTTTTTGTTTTATTTCTAAACCGTGGTTTAGCGTTTTTAAGAAAATATTTTTTTCAAGAGATTCTAATAATTTTGGGTTACATAAATTTGGATTGATGATGGATTGGGTGGCCCCGGTGTCTATAATGAATTTTAAGGGTCTTGTATTACTGTCGACTAGGATATAGGGTAATTGGTGATCGAGGCTGTTAAGGGAAAATTTTGTGGAGGTTGGACTGTTTCGGATATATTTATGTCCATAGGTTCAGGTGGGGGGAGTTGATTTTAATTTTGTTGTGGATTATTGAGACGATTATTTTGATAGGGGTTGTTTGGGACGTTTTCGTTGTTTCTAAAATTGTCTGAGTTAGGGAATTTGTATCGGCCATTCATTCTTGAATTATTATGATGTGAAAATTGATTTTGAAGTCTTTGTATCCAATTTGGACGCTGTTCTCTGTTAGGTGGTGTATTGTTATTATGTCTGTAGCTACGGCTGTGTGAAGGGTTATAACGATTATTATTATTGAAATTTGTATTATTATGAAAATTATTCTGACCATTTTTATTTTCAAAGTTTCGATTTTTAAAATTTTGATTATGATTATGGTTGTTGTGAAAATTCGAGTTGCTTCTATTTCTTGTGAAATTCTGATTGCTGGACTTGTGTGTAGTTGGGTTATCATAGGCGTAACCTGCTTCATACTGAATATTCATTGCTGATTCTAAATTATCAGGGTTTCTACAATACAGTATCGATCGCATGGGTTCAGGAATCTTGTTTTTGAATATATTTAAAGCGGAACCTTTATTGGTTGATATCGCACGTGTGGCTAATTCTACGTCGTCAGTAGAAAGTCGCGTTTTAATATTAAGTCGTCTTAATGCTGTTTTAATTTCATTATAAAACTCTACACAGTTTGTTTTAAATGTAATGCCCCTTAATTGGTCGAATAGTTCTTCTAGACTAGCACGTTCACCAAAATTGTTTATTAGGATATTTTTAATCTCTGCCCAAGAAGTCGCATGGTTGTTGATTTCAATAATTTCACGTGCCTTTCCTTTAAATTTTGATTTTATCATATCTGAGAAAATACTTTGAGATAGAGCGTCATATCGAGCCAATAGTGGGTGTATTTTGTCGATTAAATCTAAAAAATTCTGTAAATCTGCGTAATCGCCTGAGAATTCGGGGAGTCTGGCAAGGTATTTCAAAGGATCTATAGTTAAGGATAATTCGGCCATGGTTTTCTCAAAGATATTAATACTACTGTCAATATTCTGATTATTATTAGGAATTTGTTTAGTAAAAACTTCTTGTTCTACAATTTCTTTATTTAAATTTTTATTTGAATTATTTATATTCTGTTCTGATAAATTTTCTAAATTTTGGTTTAAATTTTCTTTATCTGTATTTAAATCTTTATTTGAATCACTTAAATTTTCTTCTGATAAATTTTCTAAACTAAAATTTCCTACTAAATTTATAAGATTTTCTAAACTATTAGTTCGGCTACCATTACTCATACCTTGTTCCCAAAAATTGATTTTAAATACTTTGATGATGGTTCTGGTGATCCTTCTAACTATCCTTCACAGTTGTTGTTGTTGAAATTGTTGCTCTTGGATGACAGATCCTGTAATTTTGTTGATTGTTTGTACAATTGCTGTCGGTGACGTTGTTCCTTTATTGATATTTGTATGTATATGCGTACGTAATTATTTATTTATTTATATATATTTTGTTGTAATTATATACGTATGTCTATGTATTTTCTTGCACTATTATTTAAATTACTCACTTATAGTATATTGGTAACAGTTATTGAAAAAAGAAATATTTCCGTTTTTTATTGTCCTTTCTTTTCAATTGTAAAATTCGTATATATAGTATATATTATATATATTTCAACTATTTATAAAAAATTTTGTTTTTGTAGTTTTAACGCATCACAATTATTAGTACAACTTTATGGATTTTCTTGATAGGTATCACTTCTATTGATACACCTTTCATTGATTTTTGTTTTTTTCTTGCATTGTTATTCACAATTTATCAAAATATAATTGATTTAGTGTAATAATCAAAATATATATTTTTAACTTAAAAGAAAAATCAATTTTAATTTTACGATTTAACTCCACGACGGAAAAACTCAGACTAACTCTCTTCTTTTAATTTTCTTTACATTAATATTCATAATTTACAAATTTGCTGATATTGTTACTTTAACGGAAACGCGTGTGATTTTCTTAGTGTATTAATCATGCGTTCTAGCAATGTGACTTATGACTTTCTCATGGGAATGGTCAAAGACGAAATTTGAAGTAATTGGAATTTTGTTAATGCAGCAAAAATTATTCTTATGGGAAAATTAATAAAAATGTAAAAATGAAATTAAAAAATAATAAATGCAAAAAGATATAATTTCAGAATTTAGAAAAATTAACATTCAAGTATATAAATGGAAATTAAATATTATATAGAATTTATGTAAAACTATGTAATTTATATATATTGTATATATTATATTTATATGATGTTTATAGGGTCTCTATACATAACAGTTAGAGTTTTTAGGTGACAATTTGTAAAATAATTTAAGTTTAATATTATGAGTGCATTGTACATATGTATGTATATATAAAATAAGAAATGATAATAAAGTTTTGAAGAAATAGAATCTTAAATAAGTCTTGTAATTCTTACAAATAGTAGCCCCAGTTGTATGTAATAATA
The DNA here is from genome assembly GCA_963971155.1 of Anthrax anthrax. Lineage (NCBI taxonomy): Eukaryota > Metazoa > Arthropoda > Insecta > Diptera > Bombyliidae > Anthrax > Anthrax anthrax. Next base: position 34,981,013 of record OZ020117.1, read on the forward strand.
CTACTCCAATGAAAAATTGATCGAAAAAAAGAATCTTCGAAAAATCTGTCGTTTCAAACGTTTTTTTCATTTGCCTTGTACAAACGGCGTGTATAAAGAATCTTTGCAAAATATCGTGTTTCTATTGTTTTTTTGAATTTCCTATGACAAATTGATAGAAATGTAAAATCTTCACAAAATCCGCCGTGTCAGTCGTTTATTTGAAACTCCTATAAAAAATCGATCAAAATGAATACTCTTTCAAAATTTCGTTTTTCCGTTGTTTTTTTGTATTTTCTAAAATCTAAAATCTGTTGTTTCAGTCGTTTTTTGCATTTGCCTTGTAGAAACAGCCGATGTAATGAATTTTTACAAAATATCGTGTTCCAGTTGTTTTTTTTTTTTTTTTTTAATTTTTGATGATTTCAGTTTCAATATCTAATTTCTTTAAATATTTCTTATTAAATTCTTTAATAAATCTTACATTTCGACTAATTGTTACTTTAGATGTTGATTGATTTAACACACGATATAGTAATATAATTCCTAAAAATTCGCATTTTTTAAAACATAATTTCCGTTCCCATAAAGCCAAAGACGCAATATCAGCACTTTTCTATGGGAACAAAAATTAAGTCATTTTATATTACGTTAATTCAACTTTTTAAATTGCGAAAAAGAAAAGAATTAGTTAGTTGAATTTTATCTCTCGTTAGGATCGTACTCTTAAAGAAATCTCATCAAAAGTAAAATTTATAAATAAATTAATTGATAACAGTTATTTTGTAAAACAGTTTATAAATTTGTGAGGATTAAATAAAATAACAATTTCTGTGAGACAAATAATTGTTTTCATTTATTTTGAAAATTGTGTTTTTTTTTTTATAAATAAAAAAGGTTTTATTAAAACCAAATAAACTGAACTAATTAACAATAAAAGTGAAAAATAAATTTTAATTAGTTAATTATATGCTTTAGAGTTTTCATCATAACCAACAAATGTTAATCTTGTTGCTTTATCATCTCATTTCTTTTTTTTCATTTCAGGAATATATATATAACCTTTTGTTCCAAATATTTGTAAATTTTCATATTTAGGTCTCTTACCTTCCCATAATTCATATGGCGTTAAACTGGTACCTTTAGTTGGTAATATATTTTGTATATAAGTTGCCGTCATTACCGCTTCACCCCAGTACTTATTAGCTATGTGTGCATCAAGCAAAAGACATCTATTCATTTCAAATAATGATCGATTACGCTTTGCAGTACCGATCTGTTGAGGAGAGTATGCCGGAGTAAACTGAAAACGAATAACTTGATCCTTTAAAAATTTAATTAATGTATAATTATTATATTCTCCTCCTCTATCAGACCTTATTATCTTTGGTTTTCTACCAAACTTATTTGACACCATAAATAAATATTCCTTCAACTTATCGTACACTTCAGATTTTTATTTTAATAAATATATTACTGTATTAAATGAAAAATTGCATTACCATGTTTTCCATCAAAATTTATTAAATTTATTCTACAAGAACCTTTTCCTTGCACTAAAACTTTACGACCATCCGTAAGCGTAACGTATTCATTATGAGCTTTATCAAATTTCACAAAATGTTCTCTTGAACTTGTAATGTGAACTGTTGCCCCTAAATCAGTTACCCAGTAACCACTTGACGGAACTTTTCTATTTACTGATAAACATAATTCTTCTTTACTATTAGCTAACGTAATTACTTGTTTAACAATCTGTTTTTCTTGTTTTCTTTTCCAGTTCTTGTATTTATAGCAGTCTTTCTTTTTATGTCCTTTATTTTTACAGGAATAACATTTTATTTTATTTGAATCAGACACCTTTAAGGCGATTTCACTTTTCAAGCTTCAAGTTTATCAAATAATGTAATAATTTCTTCAATATGGTCTACAATCTTCATTTCTTAACTATATTTTAAATTACAAATTTTTCTCATCAACTGAACCTTATTGGTCAATGTTGATTTTTCATAGTGATTCTTTAAACTATCCCAAGCCTCTTTTGCTGATTCCGATTTACGGACTAATAGGTATATTTACGAAACGATTTTCGGTCGCAAGTAGCAACTTACCAACGCAACTGCTCAAAATGGCATTCAGAATTATAAGCACTCAGAAATATATTTCATGTAAATACTTACATATGTACATACATATATTTAACATAAAATATTTTAAATACACCAGCTGTGTAGCCTAGTTGTAGTGTGCTAGGTCTACGATCCTAACAGCCATGGGTTCGAATCCCACCTCGGGTATGAGTCTGACACTACTTCCTCAAATAGCCGTAGACCTCTGTAGTCAGTGCTTTTCCCCCCCTGTTAGGATTGTAAATTCATTTACTATTCTAACCTTTATAAATAAATAAATAAATAAAAATATTTTAAATATTTTCCAAAATATTTTTTTTTTAATACTCATAACTTCATATTAGATATACATACATATATATAATCAGATTTTTCTACAAGTAAAAATTACAAATACAAGTAAAAATTTTGATTAGATGAAGTGTCAAACTATCAGAAATATGTTCTAAATGGTAATGCCACACATGCATTTTGCTAGAGGGTTGGTAAATATCAATTAGCACAGTTATGGTAAGTAGAGTGTCTGTTAAAAAGAATTTGCGATCGCAAACTTGCGATTCGTAAACAGGGCTATAAATTCAGTTGATTATCTTCAACTAAAGGACAAATGAAGGTCAATGCACTTGCATCTTTATCCTTCCAGTCATTTGTTACAACATCCGGCTTTGCCTCTGTAACAACATTCCATAAACCTTCTTTCTTTAGAAGTAGTTGCACCTTGAATTGTGATAATTTTCACCTGTTAACTCTATTATGTTCATACGCAGTGTTTCAATTGATGAAGCCATGCCTTTTTCTTAACCTCAAAAATCTACATTTTACTCAAAATGTTGAAAAATATATAAAATACCTTATTTCCAAAAAAAGTTTATGAGACTGGGCCCATAACGTGTTAGAAAAGAAATCCAATCTTAGCAACTCCAGCAAAAGGGCTAATTAATAATCCTTAAATCATTTAGATACAATCCTATGTTCAGGACCAAAATACAAAACATGTTTTGTTCCTTACAATACAAATCAAGAAGTGAAAATTTATATCATAACAAATGTCAAAATAACAAAAAATAAAAACGTGGTAGATTATACTAAAATTATTGAGTAGATTAGTGCGAATGTACAAACTAATAGGTCTAATATATACAACATACAAAATTTGTACAAAAAGATTATTTAATATTCGATCAGCTATTTTTTGTAAGTTGTAACAGAAAATTAACTCTACATACATAACTGCAAGACTGAAGATTTCTGAAATAAGGCACTGTTTGTACAAGGCATGCGAAAAAAACGACTGAAACAACAACTTTCTCGAAGATTCTTTATTTCGATCAATTTTTCATACGAAATTCAAAAAAACAACAAGAACACAATATTTTATAAAGATTTTTTATATTGGCTGTTTGTACAAGGCAAATACCAAAAACGACTGAAACGACAGATTTTTTGAATATTCTTTATTTCGATCAATTTTTCATAGAAAATACAAAAAAAAAATAACGGGAAAACGAGATTTTGAAAGAGTATTCATTTTGATCGATTTTATATAGAAAATTCAAACAAACTACTGAAACGACAGATTTTGTGATAATTTTTAATTTCGATTGATTTTTCATTGGAAATTCAAATTAACAACTGACACGAAAGATTTTATGATGATTTTGAATTTTGATTGATTTTTCATTGGAAATTCAAATTAACAACTGACACGAAAGATTTTATGATGATTTTGAATTTTGATCGATTTTTCATTGGAACATCAAATAAACGAATGAAAGTACAGATTTTTCCAAGATTCTTTATTTCGATCAATATGTCATAGAAAATTCAAAAAAACTAACAGGAACACGATATTTTATAAAAATTTTTTATATTGGCTGTTTGTACAAGGCAAATACCAAAAACGACTGAAACGACAGATTTTTCGAAGATTCTTTATTTCGATCAATTTTTTATAGAAAATTCAAAACAACAATAGAAACACGATATTTTGTAAAAATTTTTTTAATTGGCTGTTTGTACAAGGCAAATGTCAAAAACGACTGAAACAACAGATTTTTTGAAGATTCTTTATTTCGATCGATTTTGCATGGAGAATTTAAAAAAAACAACAGGAAAACGAGATTTTGTAAAAATTCTTTATATTGGCTGTTTGTACAAGGCAAATTCAAATAAACGACTGAAACGACAGATTTTGTGAAGATTTTTCATTTCAAACGATTTTTTATAAGGAATTCAAATTAACAACTGAAACCAAAGATTTTGTGATGATTTTTAATTTCGATGGAATTTTCGATTTTTTATTTCGTGTTCTTTATATTGGCTGTTTGTACATGGCAAATTCAAATAAACGACTGAAACGACAGATTTTGTGAAGATCATTCATTTTGAATGATTTTTCATAGGAGTTCAGAAAAACAACTTGAATGTGGGTATCCAAATTTCCACATTTTAATAAAATAAAAAACAAGTTTAATTTTTACTTAACACTTTATTGATACGTCTTAATACGACATTGCTTTTGACACTTAAATTAAAATTTGGTGGTTTAACAAGATTAGGGAAATCCTTCAGAATTGATCCATATTCACCTGTAATTAAATATAAATGAGGTGAGAGTGAGACAGTCGATGTCTTGCAACAAATGGTTGAAAGGTTGGTAGTTCGATCTACTAACTTTTTATTATACACATCTACTAACAATTGATGTTTGTATAAGAAATTTAGACGATGTAATATTTTTAACTCTAAATTGGGAGTCTACTTGGAGAAACCAAAGATCGGGACTGTTATTCCAGAAAGGCGGAATTTTTAGAAAAGACACTTGTTTAGTACCGTCATTATTCGGGTTTGGGACGTTGTCAACTTGAGTTGATGGTACATTATCACCATTTTTAACTTTATCGTTTTCCGACATTGTTTGGATTAAAATAAATGAGATGAAGCTAAAACTGAATTTTCATAAGATTTCTAAAACTTTGTAAGTTATTCACTAATAACCAAAACTTGAAAAATACGAAACTATAACAAAATTTTGAACCACTCGCGGGAACGTGAATATGTGTCCGAAGGTATAAATAACGTTAACGTATTAAACATATGTAACGTAGAAATATACTAAGAATATTTTAGTAATAAATGTGTTGCAATGTACATATATGTAGAATATAATTTTTAAAATTAAAAATGCAAATGTATTTATATATTTTTAAAATTTTACTATGTACTTACAGTTTTTGTACGCAGTTCTCATGGAAAAAAAATCAATTATTATATGAAATTGTTGTACCTACTTGTGCGAATTTTGTGGTAATCCTTAAATATCTTCGCTTGGAAGAATAATCCTTGAAGGAATCTTAAAATTTTTTTAATTTTTAACGTTGGTTTATTGATGATTCCTGATATTTTCTGCTTCTGAACACTTAAATGTGACCAGACTTTGATTTTATACACTTGTGTTTGCCGGTGTATTATTATGACGTGTATTAATTAATTATTTATTAATTTTTTAAATTGCAAATAAATTTATGTTTCAAAAATTCAATTTTGAAAATTTATTGCAATAATTATGTTTTATACATATATATTTTTTTAAATGAGCTTTGAATACACTTTGTTCACTAACCACATTTATAATGTATGTATGTACATATATTTTAACCAGTATTTTAATAATTTTTAAAGTTTTTAATTAATAAATTTTTTTGATTTATTTCAAACAAATAATTTAATTTTAAAATTTTGTTTTATTATTTTAGAAAATAATTTTAATTTTTAATTTATTTTCCGACGTTCGGGGTCACCAATTATGTGGGTATCCAAATTGACTTTTTGTACAATTTTATTGATTATTGCTTTTCTTTGCGTACTCTTTATTTTAGCCAAAAAACAAAAAAAAAAAAAAAAAAACAAATATTTAATTGGAATTGGTTTGTAATATTAATTTATTATTATTCATTGGTTATAATGCAGTACCCATAATAAATGAATTTTTCTACATATTAATTTAATTTTATAAATGTTATGAAACCCTAAATTTTTTCAGACGATTATTATGGACAACTTTTAATTTTCTACCTATTTTAATAGTTGTGTTAACGTCAGAGTTTACCCTAATGACTTGATATGAACCCTTCCACACAGGTGATAATTTATGTTTTCTAGCATTATTTCGTATTAAAACTTGATTACCGATACGAAATTTTTCTACCCTTGTGGTTTTATCATAGTAATTTTTGATTTTTGTTTATAAGAAATTAAATTTTGCTTTACAATCTCGCGAATTTTTTGCATTTTATATTTTACTTGATTACAATATTTCTCAAAACTATAATTAGGCTCTAGAGATTTATTTAACGCTGATGGTAGTGGCCTATCAATTCCGTATAATGCATTTATGGGTGTGAATTTGCTACCTGTGTGTGGTGAATGGTTATGTACCAACATTGCTTCTGCTAACCATTCATCCCATTCTGATGGATTATTATCAACTATTGTTCTTAAATATTCAACTAATGGTCCATGTGTTTTCTCTAATGAACCGTTTGATTGGGGGTGGTATGCACTTGTTTGAAATTTTTTAATTTTTAACAATTTACATAATTCTGTCATAGTTTCACTCAAAAAATTTGAACCCTGATCTGTTATTAATTTGTTAGGAATAAGTGAATATTTTAAAATTATATTTTTATAAAATTTTTCGGCTACCGTTGTAGCTTCGCAGTTTTGTAAGGGTACGAAATCTAAAAATTTTGTTAAATCATCTTGAAAAGTAAAAATGTATTTATTTCGATTATGTGTTTCTGGTAACGGTCCTACAATATCTAAATAAACTTTTTCGAAAGGTTGATCTGGAGTATCTGTGATAATCATAGGCATTTTATTCTGTTTACCGGATTTGTTTTTCTGACATTTTTCACATTTTTCAATGTGTTTTTGTATATCCCTCAGCATATTTTTCCGTTTATAAAAAGGTCTTATTCTTTTATATGTTTTTAAAACGCCTTGATGTCCACCTAACGGAGTGTCATGATATTCGTGTAGTATCGTTTTAATTTCTTTCTCATCTATTAATATTGTTGCATTATCTTTTGTTTTATTGTTTAAATTTTCTAAATTTTCATTTTCCATTTCTTCTTGATTGAAATTATTATCATTTTCGGGTGATTTTTCTACCTCATTTTCTTTATTTATACGTTGCCTAGCTCTAGTGATTATATTACAATTATCATTATTATCTAAAATTTCATTATTGTCCTCTACCTTATTTTCAGGTATTCTACTTAACGCATCTGCATTTTGATTAAATTTTCCTGCTTTATATTCAATTTTTAAATCATAATCTGCTAATTTAATTTGGAATCTGGCTAATCTTGTGGTTGTATCTTTTAATTTTAAAATACCTACTAATGGTTTGTGGTCTGTATATACTGTAAAATTTCTGCCATATAAGTAACATCTAAAATTTTTTGTTGCCCAAACTATTGCTAACATTTCGCGTTCTATTGTTGAATACCTTCTTTCTGCATCATTTAATGTCCTACTCGCACAAGCTATCGGTTTTTCATTCCCTAGTTAACACCGTGATAAAACGGTACCTAATGCTTCTCCGCTAGCATCAGTTGTTAAATAAAATGGTTTTTCATAATCTGGATATACTAATAAAGGTGGATTGGTTAATGCAAATTTTAATTCTTGAAAGGACTTTTCACATTTTTCATTCCATTGAAATTTAATATCTTTTCTTATTAATGTAGTGATTGGTTCTGCAATTTTCGAAAAATTCGGAATAAATTTCCTATAATAATTAGCTAGACCTAAGAATGACTGTACTTGTTTAACTGTTTTTGGCCTAGGAAAATTTACTACACATTTTACTTTTTCGGGATCTGGTTGTATTCCTCTTTCTGAACATTTATGACCTAAATACATTACTTCTTTTCTCAGAAAGTTACATTTTTCAGGTTGTAATTTCAAATTATTTTCTCTCAGTCTTTGGAAAACTTCAATTAATTTTTTATTATGATGTTCTAAATTTCGACCATATATAACTACATCGTCTAAATATACTAACACTTTTAATCCATTTTGACTTGTTAAAATATTATTCATCAATCGTTGAAAAGTTGCTGGTGCCCCTGTAAGTCCGAATGGCATCCTTTTGAACTCATAATGCCCTTGATATGTACTGAAAGCCGTTTTTTCTCTACCTTTTTTATCAACTAGCACCTGATGATAACCGCTAGCTAAATCTAATGTAGTAAAATATCTAGAATGACCTAACTGATCTAAAATTTCGTCAATTCTAGGTAATGGGTACATATCCTTTACAGTAATTTCATTTAACTTTCTAAAATCTACAACTACTCTCCAACGTTTTTCTCCTGAAGGACCTGGTATTGTCGGTACAACTAATAAAGGAGAATTAAATGGACTGTTCTGGATGTAATTATATTATTTTCTAACATTTCTTTAACCTGTTCTTCTGGTCTGTATCATTTCTTTTCTCTGTTCGGTAGTCTGTACATTTTCTGATTTATTGGTCCCTTTCCAGGTTATAAAGGAATTGAATGTGTAATGGCTGTTGTGTAACTTAATTTATCCCCTGGTAAATGAAAAATGTCATTAAAAGATTCACAGACTGATTTGATACTCTCAGATTCTTCATAATTTAAATATTCCGGTATTGACAAATATTCATATAATAATTTTAATCTTTTTTTATCTGAATTTTTATTTTGATCTAATGAAAGTTTATGTATTTTTCTAATATTTATATTGTTAAAGTTTTTGTTATTTGTTATTTTACTTTTTACCGACTTCTCATTCGCGTAAAAGCTATGTAATTTATTAAATTCATAATTATTATTTTCAAATTTATAAATATCAAAATCTTTTAAACTATTATAAACAAATTCGAAATTTTTAATACACATATCTTGTTCATTACTATTTAAAATTGCAAAAGTTATTTCATTATCATAAGGTTTTATTATTGAACTTGCCAGGAACACACCTGACATACTTTCTAGTGATTCGTTATTTATTTCTTCTTTAAAATTTACTTTAATTTTTACCAATTTTTCTGTACGTACAGGTATTTTAATTATTTTATTTATTGCTAATATATTTTTATTTGATTGATTATTCGTATAATTTTCGCATTTTTATTTTATTTTTGTAATTAAATTTCTCTAACTTCTCATCATTATTGTGTTTTAAAGATTTAAAATTTGTAATTACTGATTTTTTATCTTTGTATTTCCTTTATGTCTTTTTATATTTTTTATTAATTTCTTTATTATTCATTTTTTCTAATTTTTTACCTATTTCTTTAATATTTTTAATATCTTTATTTAATCTTTCATTATATTTTATTACCCTTTCTTTATCTGTATTGAATTTTTCTTTATTTATTTTTATATTATTTTTCTCTTCTCTTATATTTTCTTTAATTTCATTTAATCTCTTTCTAATTTTTTCATATTTTACTTTTATTTCTTCTAAATTTAATTTTTTAACTATTTCTTTCTTTTTAATCTTTTCGTCATGTACTTGAACTTTTACTATTACTTTTTTGCTTTCTCTATATTTTTGTTTATTAATTTCTGTACTTAGCGTTTAGATTTCATTTTCTGCATTATGACCCTCTGCCTGTACATATTTTTTATATAAAGACATATTTTTTATATATTTTTTATATAAGCTAAGACAGGTATTTTATTTTTTACCCGTACTTCTCCACATTTATTCATATGAAGAGAAATCTGAAAGTGTTTGTTATTTTTTGTACCACTTTTGTTGTCAGTGAACTTAGCAGAATATTTTGGAGATAGCATTCGATCGCTAACAAAACTATTATCATAATCCTGATTTGAAAAAGCAAAGACAGTCGAATTTATTTTTGACTGTACTTTTTCAACATCATTTTCATGATCAGAACCTTGTGCTTCAGAAAAACGTATTTTGTTCATAACAGGAACCCTCGACACATCAGTGTTTGTGAGACACTGTGTCAATTGTTGTGTACCAATGATATGAGATTTGTTTTCTTTCAAATTTGATTTCTTAATTCTATCAACTTTCAATGGTACTGACTCATTTTTATCTTGTTTTTTCACCAAATTTTTCTGTTCAGAAGGATCCTGTAATTCGATTACTAAATCCTCTTCACCCGTTTCCTTGCGAGGGAAACGTAATTGTTTATTTGGTCCATCAATAACACAATTTTTTGACAAAAAATCAAAACCTAGTACACCGTCTTCCTCTACATTTTTCATATCTTTTATTATTTGAAATTCGCATATTTTGGGTTTTTTAAATTAAATTTTAGCCGAACACGTACCTATCGTTTTTCCTTGTACCTTCCGTATACCGTATTAATTTTTAATTTATTTTTTGCTTTTATTTTTACATTATCTTTCAATATGTTTTCTTTTAATAGGCTTATTGCTGCACTGTATCAATTAATAATTCTGTTTTATTTTTCTTACTAATATCTATGGGTAATTTTACTTTGAATTTATCTAAATTTTTGCATAAGTCTTTGGGGCTGGCACTCGTTATGTTCATTTTCTCTGGCTGGGTGACAACCCTTTTCTAGTGTTCCTAATTTTTATTCTAATTGTCCCACAACGTTACAATCCTTCATCATATGCCCAAATCTCTGACAAAAATTACATTTTATTTCAGAACTTTCATTTTTACTTTATTATTTGTATTATTATTGTTGCTATTAGCCCCGTTTCTTTGTACACACGTAACCGATCTTGAATTAATATGTTTTTCTTTACAATTTATACAGAATGGTGTGGATTTTCTAATTCGACATTCTTCAAACGTATGATTGTTCTTACCGCAGAAATTACAAATCTTGAATTCTGGTCTTTGATTATTAGGATGTTTAAAGTTAGAGAAATTTCGATGCCCGTAACGGAAGTTATAATTGTTGTTGTTATTAAATCGTGGATTTGAATTAGGAAAATTTCGGTTATTATTATGATTGAAATTTCTATGTTATTTATTTTGAAATTTAAATTTTGGCACTTGCGCCATCTGTGTTCTAAACTTTGCACTAATATTATTATAATTATTTCTATTAATATTGTTAAATGGTATTTCATTAATAACATTTCCACGTGCTGAATTACTATAGTGTGTATTTAATGTTTGTGTATACGGTGAATTTAATGTATTATTATTGTGTAAATTTTGAAATTCATTCATTGTATTTGTAGACTGAATATCTGTTAATTCTATATTTTCTAATTTTTTAATTATTTCTTTTACATTACTTTTATCTTCGTTTGCTGCTAATAATCTATATGTCGGATTAATTAAACCTGTTCTAAATGGAAATGCGGCAATTTCTTGTAAATCTCTTTTTACAGCATCATTATCTTCTGTATGCCGTTCCTCAGCTTTCTTTTCAAAAGGTATTAAAATTTTTTGAACTCTAGTGCCAAATGTTTTAACAGATTCTCCCGGAAATTGCCGTACCATTCTTAATTCGTTTAATAATGTGAGATATATTTTATTGTTTACTAGTGTATTGTGTAAAACTGTTTTTAACTGATCTAGTTTGGGACAAATTATACCATCTAATAACCTAGCAGCTCTACCCCTAAACTTTACCGGTAACATTGCAAAAAATAAATCTTTGTCTTTATCTTTTGTTAAACATCTATACATATTTTCATAGCATTTTATAAATGTATTAACTTCTATGCTGACGTCATCTGTATGTTTAGCGCTTAATACAGTTACATTATTTAATAATTGATTAACTAATTCGATATTTGCCATTCTGAATATTTTATCTAACTCTTTTGTAAATTCTTCTGAAAAACTAAAACTATTTTCTTCACCCTGATTTTCTTCACTTTCTGTTGTTCCTAACGATGTTCTTGGTTTGTAAACTCGTGTACCTGATCTCAGCTGAATATAGTGTAATACGTGTTTTTCCTCTTCTCTTGTTAATGTTACACTTGGGTGGATGATTTTTCGTGACTTACCCGTTGGTGTGGATGCTGCTGGTGAATTAGCCGTGTTGCTGTTATCCTCCAGTGCGATATCTTCACTTGTTGATTGTTGTTGTTTGTTGTATTGGCACCAAATCGTTGCTTTCAACAAGAAACAATCTCAATCTCAATTTCAACAAGATTGTCAAGAATGAAAGAGAAGGTACGGTGCAAGAGAAAGACGGCGTGGATAAGGTCAAGTACCAGAAGATAGTTGAAGAATATACGCGGTGGCTGAAGGAAAGGGAGTGCAAGCCGAAGACCGGCAAAACCTCAAAGAGAAATAGATCTCAAGATGAGATGGAACAGAGGTACGTAGTAGGCCAAGAAGCTGTATTCTTATAAAGAAAGACATTAAGGCTTACTTTTGTGTTAATTACAGCTCAACCGACGTAATAGTCGTTGAGATGGAAGCCCAAGGCGGGGAGAAGTTTACCCTTCCTCAGCTCATATGGCTCACGAAGAGCCTATACCGCCTCCAGAGCTGATCCAACTGGTTGCCGGCGTGGCATCAAGGAACGCCAAGCTAATTGTAGGCTGCGATGCAAACGCCAGACACACTCTGTTGGGTAGCACAGAGTGCAACGAGAGGGTTGAGTTCCTTTATGATTTCATAATAAATACTAACCTAGTTGGAGGTAACAGAGGCAGCACTCCAACATTTGTTTTCCCAAGCTCGGCAGGTTCTGTGGCTGGGAGGAGGTGCTAGATGTTACATTAACTACGGGTAATATAACTGTAGACAAGTGGAGAATATCCCAGAAAAAGTCGTTTTCTGATCATAAATGGATACTCTTCGAGCTAAACCTTGTCTGTAAGCGAAATCCTCCATATCGGAACGTTAAAAAACCGATTGGAGGAAGTTCAGTTACATTTTTAATTCCAGATTTCCAGCACAACCGGGAAAGGTGAGGCTCGAAACCACGGAGGAGGTGGACAGGAGGCTTCGCGACATGGAAGAGGCCATGAGAACCTCCTTCGAGGCCTCCTGCCCACTGACGCGTGGCAAGAAGCGTCTCCCCAGTTGGTGGAATGAAGACCTAGCCATTCTCAGGAGAATGACTAGGGATATCTTCAATATCTGTCGGAAACAGAACTTTTGGAAACCCTATAAGGATCTTCTTAGGGAATACAAGAGATCCATTAGGGTAGCCAAAGCAACAGCCTGGAAGGAGTACTGTCACTCCATCGAGACTATCGGGGAGATGACAAGGCTCGGAAAGATCCTGTCAACAGAGCGATCTTGTCCCTCGTTCCTCAAGAAGGCGAAAAAAGAGTGGACAGAGACTGATGAAGAAACCCTCGAGCTGTTGACGGAAACTTACTTCCCGGGATGCAGCGAGGAAGCGGAAGAGCGTGCTATGGAAAGTACGCAGGCATCTTGGGAAGAAATAAGCAATATAATCACCAGGGACAGAGTATCCTGGGCGGTCAACAGATTCTCATCGTACAAATCACCAGGACCAGATGGAGTCTACCCAGTAATGCTGCAGGAATTTCAGAGGGTAGTAGTTCCTTGGCTGGTGGTGATTTTTAGAAGCTGCCTGTGGCTGGGGCATGTCCCAGACAGCTGGCAGAGAGCCCGAATGGTCTTTATTCCGAAGGTAGGTAAAAGCGGTCACGAATAAGCTAAAGATTTCAGGCCGATCAGCTTGACCTGCATCGCATTCAAAACACTGGAGAGGGTGATGGATGCTCATTTGAGAGAAAGGGTGATAGTCACTCTCTCCAAATCCCAGTATGCATACATTAAGAAGAGATCCACTGAGACAGCTCTGCACGAGGTAGTGCGTACAGTAGAAAGGTCCCTTGAGTTTAAACAGTACACGTTGGCAGCATTTCTGGACATAGAAGGCGCTTTCAACAACGTGACAAAAGAGGCCATCATGAAAGCACTCAGCTCGGCTGGTGGAGCAGTGAGCATTAACCAATGGATTGGTAAACTGCTCAGCTCAAGGATAATCCAGACAGAGTTGGAAAATAGAAAGCTGACAAGGTTCGCTAGAAGAAGGACTCCTCAGGGAGGGGTAATGTCACCCCTCTTGTGAATCTTTGTCCTGGACCGAGTCCTGTCCCAGTTGGGAAGGGATGGAATCAAGACGGTTGCATACGCTAATGACCTGGTTTTGTTAGTGTCGGGAATGTTTTCTGACATGATGAGCGACATCATGAACAGAAGCCTGAAGAAATATGATGCTTGGGCCGCAAGCTGTGGACTGAGGATCAATTCAGGCAAGACAGACCTGATGCTTTTTACAAACAGAACCAAAGTCCCCAGCTTCAACCTTCCAACTATCGGCGGAAGGCAACTCTCATTGGCTAATAGAGTCAAATACCTAGGAGTGAGTTTGGACTCTAAACTAAACTGGAAGGCCAATGTGGAAGAGAGAGCGAAGAAAGCTTGCGTGGCTTTGTACGCTAGTAAAAAGACCTTCGGCAAGAGTTAAGGTGTCACGCCTAAGATGCTGCTGTGGCTATTCAAAGCAGTGATACGTCCGATCCTCACATACGGCTCACTAGTATGGTAACCCGCGATGGAGAGGAGATACAACCAACAAAGGCTAGGGAGTATACAGAGGACAGTGGGGTTGGGAGCTACTGGGGTTATGAGATCATGCCCAACGGAGGCTCTCAACACCATTCTGGGTCTAATTCCCCCAGACCTTTTTGTTAAGTATACGGCGGTGTGCAGTGCATTAAGGCTCAGGGAGATGGGATGTTGGCAGCCCAGAACATATGGGCATGGCAACATCCTGAGCCTAATTATTATGGACAATAAAAAACGGAAATTTTTCTTTTTTCAATAACAGTGCAGATCGGAGTTCGTGAAGCTGGGAAGCAAAGCCAAAGTTACCTTGATATGGGTCCCAGGACATAGGAACATACAGGGTAACGAGATGGCTGACTTCCTGGCTAGATCGGGCACGCTGTTGCACTGTTCGTCCCAGGAGGACGTGTGTGTTCCAATAGGAAGTGTGAAAAGAGTTGTTTGGACACACTTCCTGGGGGCTGCCAGTCGCAGATGGAGGAGTCTCTCCAACTGTAAGATTGCGGGACAGACCTGGCCAAGGTTGGATCCAACGAGGACCAGGTCTTTAGTGAACATGAGTAGACACAATATAGCCAAAGTTGTGTCTGCTCTTACGGGGCACTGGCCGATAGGCAGGCATGTGGCCAAGGTCGGTGTGCCCTTTAACCCATATTGTCGCAGTTGTGGAGCGGTAGAGAAAGAAGAAACTCCATTCCACTTCTTCTGCGAATGCCCAGCCCTAGCCAAAGCAAAGCATAGGGCATTTGGCAAATATTTTTTGGATAGCCTCGGGGAACTGTCTCAGAGTTTTTTACCGAGTTTTTTCCTCATTAATATCCGTAGGTCAGGTACCCACGAGCAATTGTGGTATGAAAATGACATTTTCATATGCTAATTGAGCGTAACCCGAGTGTGGGTTACGCAGCCACGTAAACAACAACAACAACACTTTTCATTTTATTCAATTTTAAAATTATTATTTCATTCAGCGAAATAAATATTTTTGCTGAATTTAATTTTTATTCCAATTTTAATTCTGAACTGTGCTAAATGATTTTATTTTTAAGATTTTATTAAAAATGTTTGCTGAATTTAATTAATTAATTATTTTTCCGAATTTATTTTGTTACTTTCTGAATTTAATTTGCTGAATTTATTTTTAATATTTTTCTGAAATTAATGTAGTATTTTTTCTACCAAATTTATTATTTTTTTATTAATTTAATTTTTATTCTTATGTACAAACATAACATTTAAAAGGGTCTTTCGAATGTTGGGAAGAAATTAAGGTTTTATTAATTGAAAAGATTGTGGTTTGATTTTCAACACTTTATTTCACTAAAAATATCACTAAAACTAGGTTCACAATATTAACTTAAATTAACTGAAATATTAATTATTTATTTCATATCAATAATTTGTGCCAAATCTAGAATCTAAAGATAGAAAATCTTTAACAAGTAACTTTACGGTTTATTCTGAATAATTTTCGGGCTAATTTTTCTATGTTCAATTTAACTGAATTTGAATTTAATAATTATTTTCAAAAATATTTTAAGTTAAATAATTTATTTTAATCAAAAACGATTTGTTATTCCGGGGTGATTTACTTTTACGACTTTTCTGTTTCAAATCCAAATTATAACTCCGATAATCGTAACTATTTTATCAATAATTACAATTATCAACTTTCCCTACCTTAATTTTGTTTTTGCTAATTGAATCCAAAGTTCGTTTTTTTAATATTAATATAGTTTACCATAAATGACTGTACCAATCGTAGGGGAAATGGGCGGTACATTTCAATTCTTTATGTGCCTATTCTTTACTTGGTATTGTTGTTCGTTTTTCTTTTCAGCTTTTCTTAATGTACGCAAGTGCATTACACTTATCAGCTGGTATACAATTGTATGCAATATGAACTTTGTATGCCGGTGCAGTGCACTTATCAATATATACAATTGTTACTATGAGCTTAACGTTAATAAATTAGCATATGTTAATATTTCTGTTGTTTTTTATATTTCGTTCCTAATTATGATTTACCTATGTACTTTGGTTAAAATCGTTAATTTGCTAATTCTTGTTTTTGTATTTCATATGAATTTTTTCATGTTATTTTGCAATATGGAAAATTACTGGTAAAAAGGGTTAAATATAATTTTGAACTACGTTGATAAGGAATTTATATTGAAACATATTGGCATATACTTTTGCGTAATTTATTTTTTTGAAACTTTAATAAGGAATGAAATGATTGCCCAATTGGCGAGTCATCGAATTATTTATTTTTGTTAATTATTTTTCTTTGTAATTACAATTAACGGATATGAGTTGAATGCCCGAATTTCCTTTTAATGAAATGTTTCAAGAATTGAATATATGAAATAATTTTGAATTTTCCTTATGAATTATTTAATTAATTTGAAAATGTATGAAATTATTGAATTTATCTAATGTTTCATCAAATTGTGTTTACAATTTGATATTTTTTATATAACAACTCCGCTTTTTTACACAAAGTTTCGATACAAAATCGATTTCATTTCGATTACATAATATAATCGCATTTAATAAACAAAGCGATTATTTAGAACTAGGGAACAACCTTATTTCTATGTGAATTAATGTCATGAAGACGTTTATTTAACGCACCTAGGAATCAATTCTGAATCGGTATTTGGAATTAATTCCTAATCAGTGGTAGTAATAAAGAATTTACAAATTACAAGAATAGATTTTGAAGTGATTTCGAATCAACTACTCTGAACTCATTTTTTTATTGACTCTGATTCAAACCAATTGCAATGCAAAAAAAGCGGACATCGTTCACACAAGGTAATCACATTTTCACCCCAAAAAAATTGATTTTTCTGATTACAAAAATTGATGAAGAATAAATGCAAAACTGACTTTGGCTGCTGGGGTGTTATTATGTATTATATACTTTCTTTATATTTTGTATACATGATCGTATGATATACGCATATGTATAATATGACGCATGTAAATAGATTTCATACATGTAATATATAAAGCATGAGGGGAGATTATTACATTATCATTTAATTTGATGTCCATATAGACTTATGGTGTTTTTCTGCGTTATATACATACATATGAATATTGTCTCATCATATACTCTTTTCCTCTTTATACATACGTATATAGGTACATTTAAATAATAATTCAATATATGTACATATATGCCAGTCATGTATGTTTTCTTATGCGTATATACATATGGATGTATGTACATATGTACGTATGTTGCATATAGAACTGAAATTAAATGGCACTTGTGCCGGTAATACGCTTTAAATTTATTTGTATGTACATGATGCTGTATTTATGTTTACATAAAAAATTATACATTTTATAATTCATATGTATACACCATACACTAATTCAATGCAGTTAAGGTCTTATGGGAGTATATGTGACCTTTTTCTTTTCTCATAATTTCTAATAAGATCATCTCACGAATAGTGTTACCACGATCTGTAAGTTATCATATAATACGAGATGCATTTTCTAAAGATCACTATACAGCGACGTAAAGTGGTACAACTTTTTGCCATTTTCGTAAGACTTTAACTGCATCGAATAAGTGTATGAAGTATAGCAACATAGTTGCCACTTTGATGTATTTATATTTAATATGATATACACATTATTTTAAGCCTGTTGCAAAATTTCTTGTCTGGAGTCAATTTTTCATAGGAAATTCAAAAAAACAACAGGAACACGATATTTTGTAAAAATTCTTTATATTGGCTGTTTCTAAAAGGCAAATGCAAAAAAACCACTGAAAAAACAGATTTTTCGAAGATTCTTTATTCCGATCAATATGTCATAGAAAATTCAAAAAACCAACAGGAACACGACATTTTGTAAAGATTTTTTATATTGGCTGTTTGTACAAGGCAAATGCAAAAAACGACTGAAACAACAGATTTTTTGAAAATTATTTATTTCGATCAATTTTTCATAGGAAATTCCTATAAACACAAAAAATACATTATGAGACTAGAGATGGACGAATTGTTTTAATTGATAATGGCTAAGCTTTTGGAAATCCACATAAAGATTTTTGTGATATATTAGCTCCACTTTATCAATGTTGTATGTAACAGTACATACTATATGATTAATTTGGTTTTTCAAATTTCTTGAAAAAACAACAAAATATATATGTATGTTTTATTTCTTTTAGCATTAGAAAAACAACTTCGGGTCGTTTACAAGTATTTTCTGGAGTTACCTTAACAGATTTAATTGATAGTATATTTAAAGAAGACCCATTATATCCTTTAATTAATAAAAAGCATAAAAATTCAATTGAAAGACGTTTGTTAGTTGTTTATGCTGTTGTTGAATACTGCCTTGATACCTTTGGTGAAAATATTGTAAAATCATAACATTCAAAACAAAAATACAAATGCAAAAATAAACATTCATTCATTTCATCTAAGATAAAAATTGTGATTTTAACAAATAATTTTTAATTATTAAATAAAAAAAAATCAAATTGTACTAAGAGAATCCAAAATATATGTATGTGTGATAATGATTTCCGATATGTCATTTATAGTATCAGAGATACTATATTATAAAGAGATGAATCATTGTTCAAATTTTCATTAAAATTTTAAAAAACCAGTGTAAAGATCAGAATGAAGTTGAAGCTGGGTAAAGTTCAGCCTTTACCAGCTTCAAAGTTCTATTCATATGATCTTTCTATTAAAGCACAATGCTTTATATTACAGCCATATGATAAGTCACGATATTACACACGTTTGATTGAGTGTATATTTAAATATATGACATCAATTATTTACGCATGAATGATCACTGGGTCTTTCGTTTTGTGCAATATATTTTGTTTGTGTATTCCTAGAATTATGATCGGATCTAAATTTTATTTTTTTTTTTTTATTAAAATTTGCAGGCATATATTTTGTTTGTGTAATTTCATTACACACAATTTTTCTGATTCTGGACTATTTAATTGATCATGATCGTGAATATATTTTGTTTGTGTATTCTTTAAAGTTTGAATACAAAATTTTAAAAGCCAAAAATTGAGTATTGAGATTATGAAATTTTGTACTGCATTGTAATTCGCATTGCGTATATTTTGTTTGTGTAATTTAATGACGAAAAAATTTTCTTATTTTATTTGTTGATCATGAATATGAATAATTTTGGATGTATATTTTGCAAAAGAAATGTATACACATTTGTACATACATATGTATATACAAGTTAAAAATTTTACTTCTTAAAAATTAAAAAAAAATTATTTCAGCTGTCTTTATTGCGGTTTTATTAAAAACCGAACTTTACAAAAATTTCTTAATTGCTAGTTACAATAATTTTCTTATATAAAACAATTTTTATAAAATTTCCCATTGCTACCAAATGCATCATTAGCAGAATTTTGTTACGAACTTTCTCATGAGAACTTTTTGATATAATATGAGATATTTGTTTACAAAAATGTGACAAAAAATATTACGCGAGTTATATATACAGAATCTCAAAACACAGAAAAATATATAGAAAAATCTGAATTACCGGATTCATATAAAATAAAAACAACAACAAAACCAATGTCGTGGTAAACAATTAGTTTTTATTATTTGAAAAATACAAATTCTTCAACAAAGAAGAAGAGTAATGATAAAAAAAGCATTTTTATAAAAAAGTGCAATAAGTATATAAGAAAAGCTTATATTACCTTTTCCGTTCTCATAAAAAACGCTGCTAAGGCATTTATATGAAGTATAATATTTATTATTAAGTAAAAAATGGATGGGAACAAAAAAGTCAAGTAATAATGTAAAAAAAATTGTCTTTTTATTATTTTTTGAAGAATTTTGAATAATAAAATTAGAAAACGATTATTCTTAGTCTAACGCTCAGATTGTACAGTCGAATTATATTTTTCTATTTTGTAATTTTTATTATATGTTAATAAAGTGAATTTCATTTATATTGAAAGTTCATTTTTTTTATATACTACAACGACGGTATATATAAGTGGCGCAGTCGGTAGGATCCTTTTCTATAGAATAAGGATCCAGTGATTCGAATCTGAATTAAAAAAAAAAAAAAAAATTTTATTTGAAATTTTAATAATTAAGAGAAAAAGAAAAAGAAAATTTTTCTTTGCGAAAAAGAAATTGAAATTCAAATAAATAAAAGAAAAAATATTTGTATAACAGTGTTAAAAAATTAAAGTGAGATACAAAGTAGTTTAAAGTAAAATTTACTAAACTACGAAGAAACGAACACTAAAGTAAACACTGGATAGACGAATAAGAAGAAACGATATAAGCGATCAAAATAGAAGAATGGCCCAACCACAAAATATGATGGAACAATGCCTAGCAATTCTTACTGACATCTTGAGCAGACAGAATCAGCCTAGATCACTACGAAGTACTATTGAAAAGGATATTCGTTACTTGCCTGTTTTTGAAGGGAAACCAGGTACTTTACCTGCATTTATTTCATCAGTTGAAAGAGCATTAGCCGAATATGGAGATCAAAGCCCTCAAGTATACAACGTTATTTACAACGAAAAAATTTTGGGAGCAGCAAAAAATTATTTAGAAACCTCAGCACCAACAACGTGGGAACAATGTAAAGCGAAATTAAAATTGCAGTACAAGTCAACAAAGGATCAAGGACGAATTGTTCAGGATATCAATAATTTAAGAGTAAGTTCAATAACTGAATTATTAAATAAGATAAGAAATATTGTTGATGATATAGCTGAATGTGCCATATTTAGTGATCATCAAAATGAAATAATCAATAATTTAAGTAGTGTTCTGGTATTGAAAATTAAAGACATAACAGCTGGAGCTCTTGCAGCTGAATTATTTAATGTATATAGGTTAGAAGAAATTAGAAGCATAATTAATAAATATGTCGGACAAGATTATTATAATTTAAAAAATTTTAAAACGAATAATTTCATAAAAGAAAAGCAAAATTTTACTAAACAAAATCAAAATCAAAATAATTTTAGAAATTTTAATGATAATGTAGGGCAATTACACAACAACAGACATAATAACAATTTTAACAATAACTCGGGACAATACCGACAAAACAACAACTATTCAAGACAGTACAGACAAAACAATTACAATAACAATTTTACACAAAACAGACAAAATCAGTTATAAAAGTGATCAAATAAGAAACCAATCCCATAGTAGAAATCAAGACCAAGTTCAACCAATGGACATTGATAATTTAAGTGCGAAAAATGAAGTCAATCAATTAAGTGAAAAAGAGTTTTTTATAAACTAGCCTCGGAAATAAGAAAAATTTTTATTACCCTCACTGTACAAGGAAATAAATTCATAGCTATGTTAGATACAGGTTCAACCGTTAGTCTTTTAAATTCAAACAATGTACCAAATAAAATTTATGAAAAAATTACAGGCGAAAAAATAAAAATTAGCACAATAGAAGGTCAGGTTTCAAAACCAACTGAAATTGTTAAAACCCTATGTCCTGATGAATTTGAATTACCCACAAATGCTAGAATGAAATGGATTAAAATTAAATTAGATAAACCATATGATTTTCTAATAGGGATGGACTGGATCGAAAGTAATGTAAAAACAATAGATATTGAAAATGAAGAAATAATTCTAAAGAATAATGTTAAAATTCCATTTTTTAATAAAAAATTAGAGGAAGAAATAAATATGTTAGAAGAAAGCGATTTAGAAAATGTAAATTTAAATTATCTGTCAGAAAAAGAAAAAATACCTCTCTTAAGATTACTTGAAAAGTATAAAAAATTATTCTTTCGGGAAGGGGATAAATTAACTAATACTACTAGTATAGTCCATGAGATAAGAGTCTCATCTAAGAAAGCAGATGAGAGAAATGGAAGCCCAAGGCATTATAAGAAAAAGCAAAAGCAGATATAGTTCCCCAATAATAGTAATACCGAAGAAAAAGGATAATTCGGGAGTTCAAAAATTTCGCATTGTGGTAGACTACAGAAGACTTAATCAAGTCACTATTGACGATAAATACCCCTTACCAAATATTGATAGCATCCTTGATAAACTAGGAAAAGCACAATATTTTAGTTCTTTAGACCTTGCCAAAGGATATCATCAAATTCTAGTAAAAAAAGAGGATATCGAAAAAACGGCATTTGTAACTCCTGCAGGATTGTATGAATATGTCAGGATGCCATTCGGTTTGAAGAATGCACCTGCAACATTTCAACGTCTTATGAATGAAATATTGAGGGAATATATAAATCGAATTTGCGTAGTATATTTAGATGATATACTAATTTTTTCAACTACTCTAGAAGAGCATCTGAATTCATTAGAAAAAATTTTTAAAAGATTGACTGAACATAACTTAAAGATTCAAGCCGACAAATGTAGCTTCATGAAAAGAGAGACACCCTTTCTAGGGCATATATTAACAAAAGAAGGGATAAAACCCGATCCAGATAAGATTGAAGATATAAAAAGAGTAGAAATCCCCAAAACTGAAAAACAATTGAAAAGCTTTCTTGGAATGACAGGATTCTATAGAAAATTTATAAAAGATTATGCGAAGATAGCTCAACCATTAATAAAATATAGTATTTGAAAAAGGGCATGAAAATAAATGTACAAGATCCACAGTATATAGAAGCATTCGAAAATCTTAAACTTTTAATAGCCTCACATCCCATATTAAAGTACCCTGATTACGAAAAACAGTTCACAATCACAACTGATGCTAGTGAATATGCTATTGGAGCCGTTCTTTCACAAGAAGGCCACCCAGTATGCTATGTTTCAAGAACTTTGAATCAACACGAAAGAAACTACAGTGTAACGGATAAAGAATTTTTGGCGATAGTTTATTCAGTAAACTATTTCAGACCATATATTTATGGCAGAAAATTTAAAATTATTACGGATCATGCCCCAATTAAATACTTAAATACAAAATACAAAGGGAAAGAGTTTTCTCAAAGGAATCAAAGATGGATTCTGAAAATGCAAGAGTATAATTACGAGATTGAGTATCTTCAAGGTAAAGAAAATAAAGTGGCTGATTTTCTCAGCAGGATAGAAAACAGTCCTCAAATAAATCATACAAACAGCAGTGAAACCAATATGGACCTGTCTGATGTAAGTGATACAATTCATTCAGTTGAAGAACAAGCTCTGGATCATATAGGTATAAAAGAAGAAATAGTCAATAAATATAAGACTCAAATTATATTAACCTATAGCCCAACTAATGAAACAGAAACAATACATGGGAGAAGAATAATACAAATCAACCCTCAAAACGAAAAAGATGAAATAAAAAATATTCTTAAAAGATATATAAAATCAGGTCGTGTAGGGATATATGCTGAAGTAGAAGATAGAGATTATAATAAAGTTCAGCAATGTATTATTGAATTGTTTTCAGAGGATAAAACTATAAAGTTTATGAAATCAACGAAAAGAGCTCAAGAAATTGAAAATGAAGAAGAATGCCATAAACAAATATCTTTATATCACACTAAAGAATCTTTACATAGTGGTATAAATGAAACATATCAAACATTAAAGAATAAAATTTATTTTCCAAAATTATGCGAACATATTCAATTAATTATAAATAATTGTTCGAAATGTCAAGAAATAAAATATGATAGGAAACCAATTAAACCCAAATTGAAAATTTCAGAAACTCCAATTAGAAAAAATCAAATTATACATTTGGATATCTTTCATTATTTAAAACAAAAGTTTGTAGTAATTATAGACAAATTAACAAAGTTTGCAGTAACATATTTAATGAATGACAGAAATTGGACAAAGAAAATTGCGGTAATCGAATGGTATATTGCTATTTTTGGTAAACCAGAAAAAATTATCATGGACAATGAATTTAAATCAGAACAATTAATTAGATTTTTACAAGAAAATGGTATTGAAGTACATTGGACCAAACCAATAGTCACACTGGTAACGCAGATGTTGAGAGATTACATTCAACAATTATAGAAAAAATGCAAGCCATCAATGAAGATATGTTATTAGAACAAAAATTATATAGAGCTATAGGGAATTATAATAATAGGTATCATTCAAGCATAGAGATGACTCCAAACACAGCAAACACTTTAACAGATATGACAGTTTTAGTAAACAGATTAAATGAAAAGAAAGCGAAGTGTATTGAAAAATTAAATAGAACTAAATAAAATTATATCGAGAAAAGAAAAGAGGGATACATTAAAAATTATAGAAGAGTGAGACATAAAGATGCACCATATTTTAGAAAATTCCCATTAGATAATGTACATGTTGCAAATATTAAAAGACCCTATAAATTTACAGGTAAAATTAATAACAACAATATTAATAATAATGATGATGGGCACAGTACAAGGGCTGTTGCAGGTTCATCCAATACATGAAGAAAATGGATACATTAAGATAAGAATTAAAAATGTAGAAATCGCTAATAATACTGACATTATATTACATATAATTAATCCAACGGAAATATCTCAAATTTTAGAACAATTAATTTTTAATATAAAACATCTAGACATAACAGACAGACAAGTACTAGACAGTGAAATTAAAACAATACAAAGTAAACTTAGAACTATAACTAACTCAGGCCGACAGAAAAGAGGAATAATCAATATAGTAGGTACAGCACAAAAATGGTTATTTGGAACCATGGATGACGACGATAGATTAGAAATAATGGAACATTTGAAAACTATTGATGAAAATAATCATAATAGTATACAAAATTTAAATAAACAAATTAAAATCAATGATCATTTTAATAAAACATTTTTTAATTTAAAAACATTAATAGAAGATGATAGAACAAAAATTTTGCAATCAATTAATAGAACAAATGTACATATTAAAAACATAAGCGGCAAAATTTCATTTTTAGATCAGGAAACAAAATTAACATTTTGAAAAAATAAAGTAAATCAAATACTCGATAATATAGTATCAACTAAAAATAATATCATACATCCAAGTATGTTAACAGCAGAAGTATTAGATTTGTACAATATTGATATTCATAAACTAAGACTTTTAAAGGCAGGTATAATGGAATATAAAAACAATTTGTTAGTTTTTGCAATTAAGATTCCAAAAGATTACATTTTAACAGAATTACAAATAATAAAACCAATACCGAACACAGAAAATTTAGAAATTAATGAAAAAGAAGAGTTAGTTGTAGAAATAAATAATATTACATACAATTATGATGAAACATTAAGTTTAAAAGATTTAAAATTAACTACTAATTGTATAGTAAATAAGAAATGTTCTTTTATATAACAATGTAACTACTATAGATAAAATAGATGAAGAAACTATTTTACTAAAAAATATGTATAATGAAACATTAATTCAAAATTGTGACAATAGAAAATATGTTTTAAAGGAAATTTTTTGATTAATTTCAATAATTGTACTCTAACTATTAAAGAGACATCATTTTATAATTCAAAAATAACTATACTTGACAAATTTTATTATCCATCAGATAATATAAAAACAATTAATGATGAAACTATTAATTTAAGAAAAATAAAAATTGATTATGAAAATAACCTTAAAGAAATTGAAGAAATAAAATTTCATAAAAATATTATATATGGCACAAATGTAAGTATAACATTTATATTGATTATATTGGTAATAGTTTTTATAAGTTTTTTATATTTGAAAAATAAGAACGGAAAAGTTAAGATAGTAAATAATATGAATCCGTAGGGTTCTGGTCTAAAGAGGGGAGGAGTTATATATACAGAATCTCAAAACACAGAAAAATATATAGAAAAATCTGAATTACCGGATTCATATAAAATAAAAACAACAACAAAACCAATGTCGTGGTAAACAATTAGTTTTTATTATTTGAAAAATACAAATTCTTCAACAAAGAAGAAGAGTAATGATAAAAAAAGCATTTTTATAAAAAAGTGCAATAAGTATATAAGAAAAGCTTATATTACCTTTTCCGTTCTCATAAAAAACGCTGATAAGGCATTTATATGAAGTATAATATTTATTATTAAGTAAAAAATGGATGGGAACAAAAAAGTCAAGTAATAATGTAAAAAAAATTGTCGTTTTATTATTTTTTGAAGAATTTTGAATAATAAAATTAGAAAACGATTATTCTTAGTCTAACGCTCAGATTGTACAGTCGAATTATATTTTTCTATTTTGTAATTTTTATTATATGTTAATAAAGTGAATTTCATTTATATTGAAAGTTCATTTTTTTTATATACTACAACGACGGTATATATAAGTCGCGTGTTAACTCTTCCCTTCTTAGTTCCAAGTGTCCTCATTTGGCGTTTTCAGAAAAAAGATAGAAGTTCTCGATAGTTCTTTTCTTTTGGTGTGAGTTGAAGGATAGCTGGGAGAACTTGCAATGTCGACATTTCTCTAGAGATAAATGATCTATTGTTGACCGAGACCGTAGTATTGTGGAATTTAATCAAAAATGTTCCATGTAGGTAATAGGTTGTTTCCTCTATTTTGACAATGCCGTCGAACTGATTAAGTTGCAAGATTGCCTCAGATATTTCATCGACGCTTGTAATATGATGGTTATTTACTTTGTCAAACGTTGAGTTTCGACTTTTTAATAAGTATGGTAGGCAAGTGGAATTACTTATATCTATTACATTGTTTTGATTACAAATTGACAAATAGTCAAATGTTTTACAATTTTCTATGATTCCCAAAATTTTTTTACTATTTTTTAAAATATTAGTATAACCAATATCATTTATTACATTATTTATTTTTATCGGTTTTACAATTAATTTTTCATGAATTTCTTCTGTAGTCATTGGAATATATGTAATATAAAATAAAAAGGAACTGTTCGTTATAATTTTGATACTGGCAAAATCTAAAGCCTCTTCATGCGTAGCGTAAGGCAATTTTTCTTTATCTCAAGTATTTATTATTAATTTTATTCCTGTTTTGGATAAAATCATTGAATTTATTATTCCTAACTTAGCCAAATGAATTGCGTATTTAATGTTAACTAATTCTTCCTTAATTAGCTTTAATTTGTATTGAATATTGATAGTTAATTGATCACGTATTATACTTCTTTTCTTATTACATTTAATATATCATTTGTTACTTTGGTAATATTATTTATCCTTTCATTATGAAGCTGGTTAATAATTACCTGTTTGTTGTTATTTGTCAAAAAGTTATTAATTTTATCTCTTATAATTTCAAAATCGTCATGGTCAGGGTTACCCGCGATCCATTTCCAGGCACTGCCGATGAAATTCAGTAACCTCTTATTTCTGTGCGGTTTTAGATTTTCAATTAGATCTTTGATTTGCAATAATTCACGGTTGAGATAAAGGAATAGGGGATGACTTCCGGTAATCTCCTGTTCAAGAATAGGATTGATCTCTTCTATGACTTGTTCATATTATTCTATTTCGATTACATGAATTAATTTAAAATTTCCATCTTGTAATTTGGCTTTACCGGTACTAATAGTAATTATTTGGGAGTTTGAGTAATCTAGAATTTGGCTTTCACCAGCAATAGAGCTTAAGGCGCTCCTGAAAATAAAGGTTTAAAAAAATGTTTAATTTCTGATATTGCTCTTATGTACGGTTCTTCCTGATTCTGTTATTACTACAGTGTTTTTATTTTCTATCACTATTTCTTGTTTATATCTAATTGTTAGCTTAGAACCTAGTCTCCTATTGTGTTTAACGTAAATGATTTGTCCAGGATAATAAGTTTTGATTGGTTTTCTTTTTCGATTGTGGTACTCAATGTCTTTGTTTTGTTTTTGTTTTAATTTTTCTAAATTGTTCAGACGGGTCTTTGCGAAATCTTCGAGGTTGATATTTGGCATTCTGCCAAAAAATAGTTCAACGGGTTTCCTTCCGGTAGTTGAGTGAATAGAAAAATTATATTCGTTTATTGCTCTTTCAAGCAACTTTTCGAATGTACGTATTACTTGATCAGTTTTTAAACATCTCATTATTTCTCCTAAGGTCGAGTGAAAACGTTCTATTTGCCCATTAATTTCTGATTTATATGGGGGTGTTTTTAAGACTCCATCGTTGATCTTCCATCATGGAAATGATAGAAGCGGAATTTAGTGACTTTTCATTATCAATGACAATAATTTCAGGTATACTGAAGAAAAATAACAAATCTCTCAAGGATCTTCGAATGTCTTCAATTGCTCTAGATTTAACTATTTTAGCTTAAGCGAACTTAGTAAATTTGTCGATAGCTGTTAGGACTAAGGTTTTTTCTGTTGAATAGATATCGATGTGGAGTGTGTGACCAAGATAGTTTGGCAAAGAAGTAGGATTGATAATCTGATGATTGGGATGCCTTTCGTATTTATTTTCTTTACATGTTCGACACTGTTTAATTAAGGTTTTTATTCGTCTGCTCATTTTTGGAAAATAATATTTTTCCAAAATTTGAGTTCTGTTTTTGTCTGAATTACGATGAGCTATACGGTGAGTAGTCAATATTATTTCGTCCTGTTCAGATTCATTAGTAATATCCGTCACTATTGCCTGTGTAAAACGTATTTTATAGTTTCTGAAGTGGTTTGGATAGATTTCTTGTATTCTTCCCATTATATTTTCTTTTGTCATGAGACCATTTATTGTGTCCGGATTAAGGTATCTTTTAAAAATGTTTATTATGTCTGTCTCAGAGTATTGTGGCTGAATAAATATGTGCCTGGTATAATTTTGAAAAGGCTTAAATAAGTTGATTGTAGCATGATGGGTTATTCTGATATTGCCACCAACAGAAGTAGCAAAAAAAGATTTTTCGTTTAATATGGGATTTCTGATATAACGAATATGAATATAATTTTTGTTGGATCCGGTGTCTATTAAATAGTATATTTAATAATTTTCCGCTCTTCGCTACATGTTCTATATATGGAAGCGAAGAGCTCTTTAATCTAAAAAATTTATGTCGTCAGTTTCTTCAGTATTATCGGAATATTGGTCTTTTTGCAAATCAATATAATCGGCTAATGTCTGGTCAACGTTTTCATTCAACCGTTCGTGTTCATGCTGTTCTACGTTATCCTGTTAGCTTCAAACACAAACGAAGAGTCTGTGGTAGGTCTGTTGGTTCCCTCATACTGAGTAACTTTGGCAGGTCGCCTTTTAACCCTCTTATAAACGTATCTAAAGCTTTGTCGCGATATGCCTGTGTCATCACATTCAATGATTCTTGGCTCATTTCCATACATGACAGTTTATTTAATATCAAGGAAAGATGATAATAGACAGATTGGTAGAATTCTGGGATTGTTTCATTTTTTTGGACCAACGTATTCATCTGGTACTCTAATGTACCTAAATCTCGTTTGTCTGCATAATGTAAAGTCAAACATTTCGAAATTTTTTCCCAACTCAAGGGTGTATTGTACGACTCTAATGCGGCATCCGCACGACCTACAATTTTGTTTCGAATTACACTCAAAATACCATAATATTTTGGGGTGCCTTTTAAATTCTCATAAATTTTAAAAATCCTATCAACACTCTTTTTCCACGTACTAAATTCTCCCGGTTGACCCGAAAATTCCCTCAAACTTTTGACAACATCAGGTATTCGATCCATATCTGACAAATTTTGTTCGAGACCAACTTCAATGACTTGATCAACGTCATTATTAATGTCTGCACCTGGATTCATAATTGTATTAAATATCGCTCTCCTTTCCTTCCTAACTATGTCAAAAATAAACTTCCTAAATTGAGCAATATCAAACGTATTATTATAAATTACAGGATTATTTTGCCCTACATTCTGAACTCGAGGTACATTTTGTTGAGGATTCTGATCAGGTGGAGGATTTTGAACCCTATCTTCCGGTATTCACAGTCTAGCTGGTCTGATAACGTAATTATTAGCCATCTTCAAATTTAGTTCAAATCTTATCACTTCACAGAGTTTTTCGAAATGAAAAAAATTTTTTTTGTAAAACTTAATTTCACAATATGTCAAATGAAATATTTTTACCGTTTTATATAAAATAATCGATCGTAATACATATAAATTATCTTAAAGTGAAATATTTTATTCTTTGAATGAAAATTAAATAATATCGTAAATATGCAATTATCCTTGTTTATTCTTTATTAACTATTTTATTATTATTTATTTATTTATTTTGTTTATTTTTTTGTTTTACTAAAACACATATCAATTGTTTTCTTTCTTTTCCTTTTAAATAGAATATTTTTATTGTTGTAAATTTAAATATGCAAAATAATTGATGTTGATTCTTCTTTTATTCTTGTATTGAATTTGTTTGCTTTATGTCCGATTCGTTTTGTAAATTTATGTATTAAGTCAATTCAAATAAAACTAAATAATTAATAAAAATATTTTATTTTAATATTCCAATATTTTTATATTGTTTTTTTATTTTTTTCTCAAAACGACTAATAAAATTAATAAAAATATTTTATTTTAATATTCCAATATTTTTATATTGTTTTTTTATTATTTTTTTTCTCAATATGATCAACAAAAATATTTGAACTTAATTCTTTATATATTTCTTTTATATTTAATTATATTTTCTTAATTTTTCTTTATTTTTCCTGCAATCAGGTATTATTGAAAATATTATTATTTTATATTCAATTTCTTATTAAATTATTATAAATTTTGTAAAAATAAATATCGAACACAAAAAAAATTTTTTCAAGTCACTTTATTATTTCTCGTTTATCTTTATTAATTCATTAATTTTAATCATTAAAATTAATTTTTCACTAGCGACTTACGTGAAAATTAGAAAATGAAGAAAAAACATATGAAATCTTCCTTTTGATCTTATTGTTCCAGGGTTGTAGGACCGTGTGTGGTATTTCATTCGCAGCAGATAAGGCGGCTGTTGCTAAATATTTTAATTTCTTTGAAGCGTAGAAATTTTCTATCCAGAATCACCGTTTTTTCTTCTATCTTTTGAAAATTTAAATTTATTATATTATTTTTTATTTTAAGTAACTGGTTACACTGTTTTATTTTTAAGCGATTAATTACACTTTTTTATTTTCAAGTGATTGATTACACTTTTTTTTTTATTTTAACACTTTGATTTATCACTGTTATCACTCACGGTCCCTGTTCGGGCGCCAGTTAAAAATTTTACTTCTTAAAAATTAAAAAAAAATTATTTTTTACTGTCTTTATTTAGGTTTTATTAAATAAAAACTGAACTTTACAAAAATTTCTTAATTGCTAGTTACAATAATTTTCTTATATAAAACTATTTTTATAAAATTTCCCATTGCTACCAAATGCATCGTTAGCAGAATTTTCTTACGAACTTTTTAATGAGAACTTTTTGATATAATATGAGATATTTGTTTACAAAACTAAAATCAAAAAATCAAAATTTTTTTTCTATGCGAATGACAATCTTGTTTTGTATCAAACCAATCAGGAAACATTTTATTGGTTTCTTGTATGTACAAATCCTCTATTTTCTTTTTTATATCTAAAATATGTGGAGTGCTATTGAAAACTTTTTGGTAAATTTCAAAATGTAAATTGCATATAGAAAAAAAGACATCTGATGGACATTTCAGGAACAGTGAGTTTGTCTGGATTTGCTTAGAATAATCCTTTTGAAATATAAACTCTTCAGATGGTAACCTAATATTTATATCACTGTTTTTCAACATGGTTACAATACATAAAGAACATTTTAATGTATTGTAAATGATTTTAAAAATTACATACCCTACGTAGTAACGGTTTGCATTTTCTTCTATAATTAAAAATTCTGAACTTAAACAGTTTTCTTCCGGTAATGATTTTATTTCCTCATTTATAATTTTTTCCATTTCTTCTGACTGTTCGCTAATTGTAGAAATTTGTAAAGACGGAGACTTGTTACCTGACAAAACTTCTTTTGAACTTTTATTTTCCACCCAATCAAGCATTAAGTCTTCATCATTTTCACAATTTTTATTTGATGATGCAATGTTTAGTAATTTAATCGACATTAATAATAAAATATCCTAATTCTTATTAGGATAAAAAAAATAATGAATGGGACTTTGTGCTAACAACTGCACAAGTAAATAATGTGTATATAAAATAAATAACACAATGATTAATTATAAATATTTATTTCCAAAATGAACTTTATTCACAATTTATCAAAATATATGTAATTGACTTAATATAATAACCAATATATGTTTAAAAGAAAAATCAATTTGAATTTTACGATTTAACGCCACGACGGAAAAACTCAGACTAACTAACTCTTCTTTTAATTTTCTTTACATTAATATTCATAATTTACAAATTTGCTGATATTGTTACTTTAACGGAAACGCGTGTAATTTTCTTAGTGTATTAATCATGCGTTCTAGCAATGTGACTTATGACTTTCTCATGGGAATGGTCAAAGACGAAATTTGAAGTAATTGGAATTTTGTTAATGCAGCAAAAATTATTCTTATGGGAAAATTAATTAAAATGTAAAAAATGGAATTAAAAAAAAATAATAAAATGCAAAAAGATATAATTTCAGAATTTAGAAAAATTAACATTCAAGTATATAAATGGAATTTTAATATTGTATAAAATTTATGTAAAACTATGTATTTTATATATATTGTAATATTATATTTATATGATGTTTATAGGGTCTCTATACATAACACCCCCACCGTTAGTCTGAGGCTCCGACGAAGCTGTTATTACAATATTTCCTGTTTTTTTATGTACTAAATATTTTACACTGAAAATTACAATTACTATAATAGTAATGATAAAAAGATTTAATGAAGTATTAACTGCATGATTTAGATATTTCTTTCCAATAATTTCGTTTATTAATTTCCTATTATGCTTTATGTTTTCTATATGTATTTCTTCTAGTTTAACTATTTCATTTGTTCTATTTTCTATGATTTGTGTGACATAATGTGGTAAAACTATGTTATCGTGTATTTTCGTATAAAAATTTTCAAATTCTTCTTCATTTATTTTAATTTTACAATTTTCGTATCTTATTAGATTATTTCCTACTATACTTATATTGAAATGATTACAATTTTGAGTAATATTTGTTTTTTCGATATTCTAGTTATGATTATTCCAGGTATTACTTCTTTAATTTTTTTTCTATTAAATTCTATCATGTTACAATATGCTTCTTTAAAATTTGTAATATTATATGTACATTGATCTTTAATTTTTATCAAATTTCTTTTTAAATTGTTTTTTACACTTGTGCTAAAGACATTACTATTATCATCTAATAATACATTATATTCTTCTAGGGAAATGGATCTATTTTGATAGTTTGGTATTGGTTCGATTAGAATTTTTGAAAATGTTACATTACTATATTGTGGAATTAATATTGCTATAATAACCTGCTCTAGATGGAACATGACAGAAACTTTAATATCTTTGAAATTTTCTAATTCTGGAATGAGTTTGAGTTCTTTTTCTGTAAAAATATTTTTCGAAAGTATACCCAACTTACTGGTCAATATGACTTGCTCAATATCATCAATGTGTTTTTCTAATAGGTTTATGTCGTAATTTATTTGATAGACGTATTGCATATTCTTCTATTCGTAATATTCTATTTCCATTTTCTTGGGAGATGCTATCTAAATATTTTGTAATAATGTTTTGTTGTGATTTTACCTGGTCCGTTAGATTTTTGATTTGACATGAGATTTCGTTATTGATCAGGACTTGTTGATTGTTTTCCTTTATGAGTTCCTTGTTGTTCTGTGTAAATGACTCTAGTTTGTCCCTGATTTCTTCTTCATCGTTGTGATCCATTGTGCCAGCTAAGTATTTCAGACCAGTTCCTAGTATATCTGCTAGTCCTCTTGTTTGTCTTCTATGTGGTTTCAAAGTATATATTTTCCTTTCTAGTGTCCTGAAGTTGTGCATAATTGTATTAAATATGGGTTGTATAAGATAGGCTTTTTCCTCGATTTACTTGATATTTTCTTGAATCATATTTTTGGCACTTTCATATTCTGTTACATTGATGATGTGTAGGACTTTTTGGTATTTTTCGATGATTTTTATGTCTTCAAGCTTAAGTGTAATATATCCATTGTTATGGTTTAGGTTCTGGACTTCAATTATCTGGGGTAGCGTCATTGGAAGGATAATTAGGATTAGGGATGCCGTTGTTATCATTTTGGCCTGTAATGGGATTAGTTCTTTTAGTTTTCTGTTTTTTCTTAATTTTCGCTTTAATTGTAGGTAAGTCGTAGTTCTGAAACTTTTTCTTTTTCTTTGCGTGTTTTTGTAATATTTTAATCCTGTGTCTTTGTCAAGTATATGATTATCGTTTATTTTTTCTACTTCTATTTTCCTAAATTTTGCATGGTTTTTTCCCCCTCTAGTATCTTTAATAAATATTGTACCCGGTTCTATTTGTATTTCTTCTCTATCTTTGTTTATTCTATCTATAGCTTTTTCTTTAGTTTTTAAAATTCTTTCCCTGATATCCTTGTATTCATCATTCTTTACTTTCCCATTATTAAAGTCGATTGGTTTTTTGTTCGTTGTCGAATGTATAGTATTGTTGTAAAAACATATGATTTTTAGAATTTTTTCCTCTACTGTGTCTATGTCTTTATTTTCATCGTGTCTTAACAATCTCAAATGTTCATTAATTGTGTTATGTAATCTTTCTATGTCTGAGTTGGATGTGTGGTTATTATTCAATGTAAAATGGACCTCAATATTTTAATTTTTTAGAAATTCTCTTAAAGGAAGTGCTTTAAATCCTAATTCATTATCTACAACAAATTTTTGGATATTTCCTACTGCAGACATGTATTGGAGGATTGCTCTTTTGCACTCTACCCAACTTCTTGCGTTTATTTGGAGAGCTTGTCAATGAATTTACTGAATTTGTCAATGAATGTTAGAAACAATTTCTTTTCTAAGGTATAGAACACGTCTACGTGTATGATTTGGTTTGGTCCTGTAGGTGTCTCGGTCAGTTGAAATTTATGTTTTACTGGGTTTCTTTCGTATTTTTCTATATTACAAATTTCGCAATTATTTATGAATTGTGTGACTCGTGTGTGGAGTTTTGGGTGAAAATATTTTAGCTGTAATTCCTTGTAAACTTCAATGATTCCCCGGTGATTATTTCTAAGATGCTCTTCTTCGATTATCTTTGCTAGCTTTTCTTCTTCTAAGATGTCTTCTAAAACTTTCTCACATTTTATGATTTTTAGTTTGCTACTATTAGCGAAATGATTCTGAAATACTGTTTTCAGCGTTTGGAAGAATTCTGTGTCTTCTACGTAAATGGCATTGAGGAGTTTGGGATTTGTGTGGGATTTTAGGATGGTAGTTGCAGTTTCATCATCTAGAGTTTTTAAATAAATCATTTTCCTACATCTGTTAAATATTTTCATTTCTTTTATTCTAAGTGAGCCAGAATTAGAATTAAAGATTGCTATTTGGTTTTTAAACACGTTTAATGGGGATTTGCTAACCGGTATTTGAGTTTCATTGTCTTATTTTGCCATATTTATTTCAATGCGTGATAACGCATCTGCATTCCCATTCTTAATACCCTTTTTGTATTTTATTTCATAATCAAATTCAGATAATTTTAGTCGCCACCTTTCTAGTTTGGAGTTGGGTTCTTTTATAGAGAATAGTCATTGAATGGGTTTGTGGTCAGTTTCTATTATAAATTTTCTGCCGAAAATATAAGGGCGGAAGTACTTTGTGGCCCATATTATTGCTAGCAGTTCTTTTTCGATTGTACTGTAATGTTGTTCGTGTTCGTTTAAGGTGCGGCTTGGATAACATATTGGATGATTTTCTTGTGATAATATTGCACCAAGGGCATATTGGCTAGCATCTGTTGTGACTGTAAATGTTTTATTAAAGTCGGGGTATCTTAAAATTGGTTCACTGATAAGAAGCCTTTTTAATGATTCGAAACTGTTAATATAATCGGGATCGTTGACATTCACTTTCTGATTTTTCTTTAGATATCTGGTCATTGGCTTAGCAATCATTGAATAATCCCGGATAAATTTCCTGTAGTAGCCCGTGAGACCTAAAAATTGCTTAATTTGTTTCTGAGTTTTAGGGATAGGGAAGTTTTTATCGCAATCAATTTTTCTTGGGTTAGGTTTTATGCCATCTAACGTGACAATATGTCCCAAAAATTCAGTTTCTTTCTTTAGAAACTCTGATTTATCTAATTGCACCATTAATTTTACCTCTTCAAATCTTTTGAAGATTTTGATCAGTGAGTCTAAATGTTCTTCTAGCGATGAAGAAAAAATAATTACATCATCTAGATAGACAAGACAGATTTTGTTGATATAATCTTTTAAGACATTATTCATAAGGCGTTGAAATGTAGCGGGAGCCGTTTTAAGGCCAAATGGCATTCGAAGGAACTCGTAATGGCCATTTTCAACATTAAAGGCTGTCTTATGGATATCCCTTTCATCAATTTCTATCTGGTGAAATCCCTTCGCCAGATCTAAGGTGGTGAAATACTGGCATCTTCCCAGCTTTCCCAGTATCTCGTCTATATTAGGGATTGGATATCTGTCGTCTATTGTTACTTCGTTTAATTTGCGGTAGTCGATGACTACTCGCCATTTGGTTTTACCGCTAGCATCCATCTTTTTAGGTACTATCCAGACAGGTGCTGAGTAAGGGGAGTTACTTGGACGAATAATATTCTTCTTTAACATATCGTCTATTTGCTTTTCTACTTCTTGTTTGTGTATATGTGGATACCGATACGATTTGACATATATTGGGATATCGTTTGTTGTACGTATTCGATGTTTAATGGCATTCGTAAAAGAAAGGTCTGAATTTTCATTGTGAAATAATTTTAAAAATCGTTTGATAACTTTTAAAAGTTCCGTTTTTTCTTCGATGTTTAAATGATCTCTACGGATTTGATCTAGTAAAGGTTTGTTCTCTTTTTCTTCTATTATATTAAAATTTTGTTGGTCTACTTTGTGAGTCTGAAGTGGCTTAAAATTGATAACAATATTTCCGTCGTTTTGCATTTGAATTTTAGCGCTGATTTTGTAATTTTCCACTGTGTATATGCCTTCTGGAAGAATAGCTTGGTTATCTAAGGACCTCTGCTCCTCTAGATAAGCTAATCCTTTTTGCAACACTGGGATTGCTGCAGTACAATCCTTTTTTATTTTTATTTCATAATTAGAGTTTTCATTATTGCGAAGAAAATTTAATTTGGTTTCTTTATTTGCCGTCGTTAAAGTTTGTTTTTCAAAGTCAATTTTTGCTTTTAATGGGATGAGTATGTTGTTGCCTATTAGGCCATCATAATGTTGATGAAAAGGGAATACGTACATTTCTACTTTTATTTTTGGGTTACCTAGCTCTTTAAACAAGGGTATTCTGGCTTTTTGTTTTATTTCTACACCGTGGTTTAGCGTTTTTAAGAAAATATTTTTTTCAAGAGATTCTAATAATTTTGGGTTACATAAATTTGGATTGATGATGGAGTGGGTGGCCCCGGTGTCTATAATGAATTTTAAGGGTCTTGTATTACTGTCGACTAGGATATAGGGTAATTGGTGGTCGAGGCTGTTAAGGGAAAATTTTGTGGAGGTTGGACTGTTTCGGATATATTTATGTCCATAGGTTCTGGTGGAGGGAGTTGATTTTGATTTTGTTGTGGATTATTGAGACGATTATTTTGATAGGGGTTGTTTGGGACGTTTTCGTTGTTTCTAAAATTGTCTGAGTTAGGGAATCTGTATCGGCCATTCATTCTTGAATTAATATGATGTGAAAATTGATTTTGAAGTCTTTGTATCCAATTTGGACGCTGTTCTCTGTTAGGTGCTGTATTGTTATTATGTCTGTAGTTACGGCTGTGTGAAGGGTTATAACGATTATTATTATTGAAATTTGTATTATTATGAAAATTATTCTGACCATTTTTATTTTCAAAGTTTCGATTTTTAAAATTTTGATTATGATTATGGTTGTTGTGAAAATTCGAGTTGCTTCTATTTCTTGTGAAATTCTGATTGCTGGACTTGTGTGTAGTTGGGTTATCATAGGCGTAACCTGCTTCATACAGAATATTCATTGCTGATTCTAAATTATCAGGGTTTCTACAATACAGTATCGATCGCATGGGTTCAGGGATCTTGTTTTTGAATATATTTAAAGCGGAACCTTTATTGGTTGATATCGCACGTGTGGCTAATTCTACGTCGTCAGTAGAAAGTCGCGTTTTAATATTAAGTCGTCTTAATGCTGTTTTAATTTCATTATAAAACTCTACACAGTTTGTTTTAAATGTAATGCCCCTTAATTGGTCGAATAGTTCTTCTAGACTAGCACGTTCACCAAAATTGTTTATTAGGATATTTTTAATCTCTGCCCAAGAAGTCGCATGGTTGTTGATTTCAATAATTTCACGTGCCTTTCCTTTTAATTTAGATTTTAATATCTGAGAAAATACTTTGAGATAGAGCGTCATATCGAGCCAAAAGTGGGTGTTTTTTGTCGATTAAATCTAAAAAATTCTATAAATCTGCGTAATCGCCTGAGAATTCGGGGAGTCTGGCAAGGTATTTCAAAGGATCTATAGTTAAGGATAATTCGGCCATGGTTTTCTCAAAGATATTAATACTACTGTCAATATTCTGATTATTATTAGGAATTTGTTTAGTAAAAATTTCTAGTTCTACAATTTCTTTATTTAAATTTTTATTTGAATTATTTATATTCTGTTCTGATAAATTTTCTAAATTTTGGTTTAAATTTTCTTTATCTGTATTTAAATCTTTATTTGAATCACTTAAATTTTCTTCTGATAAATTTTCTAAACTAAAATTTCCTACTAAATTTATAAGATTTTCTAAACTATTAGTTCGGCTACCATTACTCATACCTTGTTCCCAAAAATTGATTTTAAATACTTTGACGATGGTTCTGGTGATCCGTCTGACTATCCTTCACAGTTGTTGTTGTTGAAATTGTTGCTCTTGGATGACAGATCCTGTAATTCTGTTGATTGTTTGTACAATTGCTGTCGGTGACGTTGTTCCTCCTCAACAATGCTTATGTATTCACTTTTATTTATTTATTTCTTTTTTTTTTTTTTATTATTATTCGCATATATTATGATTACTATTGATATTTGTATGTATATGCGTACGTAATTATTTATTTATTTATATATATTTTGTTGTAATTATATACGTATGTTTATGTATTTTCTTGCTCTATTATTTAAATTACTCACTTATATTGGTAACAGTTATTGAAAAAAGAAATATTTCCGTTTTTTATTGTCCTTTCTTTTCAATTGTAAAATTCGTATATATAGTATATATTATATATATTTCAACTATTTATAAAAAATTTTGTTTTTGTATCACTTCTATTGATACACCTTTCATAGATTTTTGTTTTTTTGCGTCACATCTACTGATACACTTTCACAGGTTTTTCTTATATGCATCACTTCTGTTGATACACTGTCCTCTTATTTGCATCACATCAACTGGTACACTTTCACAGATTTTTCTTATATGCATCACTTCTGTTGATACACTGTTCAAAGATTTTCTGTTCTTACGTCGCACCAATTGATACACTGATTGCAGTTAATATTACGATAATTTCGTTCTTGTTCGAATACACAATTAAGTGTTGAAACACAAGCGATGTACACTTGGTGTATCCTACCGACTGCGCCAATAAAATATCCTAATTCTTATTAGGATAAAAAAAATAATGAATGGGACTTTGTGCTAACAACTGCACAAGTAAATAATGTGTATATAAAATAAATAACACAATGATTAATTATAAATATTTATTTCCAAAATGAACTTTATTCACAATTTATCAAAATATATGTAATTGACTTAATATAATAACCAATATATGTTTAAAAGAAAAATCAATTTGAATTTTACGATTTAACGCCACGACGGAAAAACTCAGACTAACTAACTCTTCTTTTAATTTTCTTTACATTAATATTCATAATTTACAAATTTGCTGATATTGTTACTTTAACGGAAACGCGTGTAATTTTCTTAGTGTATTAATCATGCGTTCTAGCAATGTGACTTATGACTTTCTCATGGGAATGGTCAAAGACGAAATTTGAAGTAATTGGAATTTTGTTAATGCAGCAAAAATTATTCTTATGGGAAAATTAATTAAAATGTAAAAAATGGAATTAAAAAAAATAATAAAATGCAAAAAGATATAATTTCAGAATTTAGAAAAATTAACATTCAAGTATATAAATGGAATTTTAATATTATATAAAATTTATGTAAAACTATGTAATTTATATATATTGTATATATTATATTTATATGATGTTTATAGGGTCTCTATACATAACAATTAATCTCACTATAGTATACTTAAATTCATGAACGCACGGATTTCTTCTGTTTCCACCTCTAGCTCGTATTTGTGCGAAAATGTTCTCAATACGGCCTTGATTCAAACGACAAAAAAAATTGACACCTAATTGTCCTTCATTAAAAATTTCATTGCATAACATAAACACTGCAACAGGAACACGATATTTTGTAAAAATTCATTATATCGGCTCTTTCTACAAGGCAAATGCAAAAAACGACTGAAACAACAGATTTTTCGAAAATTCTTTATTTCGATCAATTTTACATAGAAAATACAAAAAAACAACGGAAAAACGAAATTTTGAAAGAGTATTCATTTTAATCGATTTTTTATAGGAGTTTCAAATAAACGACTGACACGGCGGATTTTATGAAGATTTTACATTTCTATCAATTTGTCATAGGACATTCAAAAAAACAACAGAAACACGATATTTTGCAAAGATTCTTTATATACGCCTGTTGAATCTCAATTATAGATTTCAACTTAAATGTGTCTAAGTTCTTGTACTTAGACTTTGATGAAATACTGGACAATTAATTCTTGTATTAATATACGGTAAATGTAATGCGTGTTCTTATATGATTGAATGAATGGACAATTGATTTATAGATTAAGTTATATTATTTCTTTAAGTACAAAACCAAAAGAAATTCTTAATCTAAAAATGTTATTTCTTTAAGTACAAAACCAAAAGAAATTCGTTGCTGAAATGAAACGTTCTTGTTGATTGCCAAAATTGGACTAAATTATTTATTAAAATTAATTTACCTTTACAATTCTTAAATTATTAAAAATAGAAATTTTCTCATAATTACATATAACAAATATTATAAAAAAATCAACCTTTGATAACAATTGGTTACAATATAAATTGCAATCAATGCATTTTTACATAAAATAAAAAAATATTAAAAATGTAATTTGAGTAATATAAAATTTATGCATATACATTAAATTTATTGTACATATTAATTGATATACTGTAAATATTTGGAAAAATAGTTAATTGCTGTCTTAGCAATATAAGGTGTGTGAACGGATGTTAACATTCTCCCCGCCTTGAACCTCTGGTTCAAGATTATATGTTGACAGTAAATTCTTGTTGTGTTGTTGGTCTCTCCCTAGGAATGAACATGATGGTAGGCTTACACTTCGTTTTATAACATACATATGCTGCAACCAAGATTACTAATCCTATAGCAATGTAGCTAACAGAAAAGTTGTGTATTAGGTGAGGTTCAATAGTTCTTGAAAAGTGAGTGTTGGTATGTGTTTTAAGCTCTTCCTTCAAGTTATCTAATTCTTCAACATGTGGTTTGTATGTCACTTCTTGGGTTGATGTGAAGTTTAGTTCCCTTCGTTGTTCAAGTATAATTTCACTAATATCTCCTAATCGGGGGTAAGATGTACGAATTTTGCTTGTATAAACTTGATGACCATTTAACAAAATGAGTCCTTGCCTAAGTTGACAATTGGGTGGAAGATGTAATAAACCTGATCCTGACATGATTAAATGTTGTACTTCATCGTCACAAATGAGATTCGCTGAAGTCGGTTTGGACATGGCAAAAATCCATTCATTTGCTGTTGTAAGTTGTATCCACCTGGGACTAACGACTGATGTCATGAACTGGCATGATTTAAGCACCCTTGAATCGAAGAATACTGACACTTCACATGCATGTATAGGTGAGCCCTTACTGTACACTGGATGTCGTTGTTTGCAGATAATGTTTTGGTCATTACTGTTGATGCACATTGCGTATTGAGCTTCTGTTAGAGAATAATAACGTTCGAGTATCAATAACCAAATATTTCGTAGTTGGTGTAATTTCAATGAGTATCTCATTGTTGACGGTTGGTATGGGTACTAAGTGGAATAGCATAAAATTTTCAGCATCAAGAATCGGCAATTTGAGCTCAAAAATTACGTAATCTGAGGTTATTCTTGCTTTCACTGACATTAACTTGTAGAATTGTGGAATGTCTTCTTGTTCAGCTGGCAGACGCAAATGATGTCGCAAGTGTGTTTTTATTTTTAATATTTCAGCTTGTAATTGTTGTGGTGCTAATAAAAGAGGACTAATTTGTCCATGTTGACCATCAGTTATCACTTGTACAATTACTGACTGGATTCGTTGAATGTTGATTAACATCAGCATCATTTGTGAAGAAATGGAATTGAACAGTTCGAATCGATGATTTTGTTGAAATTCATCCTCAATAGAACGTAGTTGGTTAAAAACTTGTGCAAAATGTTGGTACAGGTAATCAAATTTTTGCTTTACTTCCTGTTGATCTTTCTAAACGATGTTAATCGTCGCGTCAACAATGCTTGTCTGATTTTGAATTAAATTAAGAAGATAGTCATCGTTATTTCTCATTGCATTAATCGTTTTTTCCATATTTTTCGCGTAGTCAGCATCAAGTATCCCAAAAGCCCAATTTGCTGCTCGACCGACTATATCAACAGCTCCTCTTTTTATTATTTTGTGATTGATGGTATTTAGTAAAGCATTATCTATATGAATTTCCTCAATAAGATGATTAAAATGATTAATTGTTTGATTGCATGATGCTTTGGTTTTATTCAACTGATTACATAAATGTTGTAACGCTAAAGTTCCATTTATTAATGCCGATAATTCCATCCAAAATGGCTTAAGATCATAAAAAGGAATAATTTTCCATTCTGTTTCTTGTAGGCTCATGCTTCCTATATTTTCAAAATATATTCCGGCGCTGGAATTGAAGCTGGATATTTGAAGTGAATTATTTTGTAAATAGTTAACGATGGGTAAAGTGAAGCATACTACAAGAAGTGTCGTGAGTAAAGATAATCTTGGCCTTTTCTTGACTGGCGTTTCATTCGAGCGATCGACTTCAGGTTGATGGTGAGAGGTTGATGATTGATCGTAATCATTTTGATCTATCACATTATCATTTTGAGGGCTTTCGTTGTTTTCGTTTTCGTGTTGCAGTGGTGCGAGTCTATTTACTGGTCTTTTAAGGATTCCCTTTGCTGATTTGATTTCTGCAACATGAACCATTCAGTCCTTTCCTTTGTATACGTTTGTGATTCTTCCTAGTAACCACTTCATGCTTGGTAAATTATCTTCTTTTACTAATATCAT
The DNA here is from genome assembly GCA_963971155.1 of Anthrax anthrax. Classification (NCBI taxonomy): domain Eukaryota; kingdom Metazoa; phylum Arthropoda; class Insecta; order Diptera; family Bombyliidae; genus Anthrax; species Anthrax anthrax. The sequence goes on from OZ020117.1 coordinate 35,025,311, forward strand.
CATGCCGGGTTGCACATTTTGCATTCTTTCTTTCCACTTATATCGGTGTTGCAGTGTATTCAAATATTCAATGGACCACCTGTTCCAAAAATCTTGTTTTGTGCGTGTAACAAGCTTCCATCTTGTTACGAGAGTTGATTTACTTGGTTGTGCTTCAGGATCTACAGTTGAAATTAACGGCTCGCTAATCAGAAAATGACCCGGAGTTAAAGCTGACAAATCATTTGGATCTGAAGAAAGGGGAGTGATTGGTTTTGAATTTAAAATAGCTTCGATTTCAATAACAACGGTTTCCATTTCTTCGTAGGAAAGGTTTGCTGATTGAACTATTTTTACGAGCAGATGCTTAGCTGATTTTACTGCTGCCTCCCATAATCCACCAAAGTGAGGTGATCTGGGAGGAATGAATCGAAACTCGATTCCCTTTGACGTGCATGCGTTAATAATTGCCTCTTGTGCCTTTTCTGTATAAACGGAATATGATAATTCTGCTAGTTGATTTCTTGCGCCTACGAAATTCGTGGCATTATCACAGTAAAGATGTCTGCATCTACCTCTTCGTCCTATAAATCTTTTCAACGCTCCAATAGAAGCGTCTGTTGTAAGATCCGTTACCAGTTCTAAATGGACTGCCTTTGTTGCGAAGCAACAAAATACAGCTATATAACTCTTTTCTGGTTTACGACCTCTTGTATGGAAATGTGCCCACATAGGACCACAAAAATCCACCCCTGAATTTAAAAATGGACGCGCTGGTTCTATTCTATCTGATGGTAGATTGCCCATAACTTGATTCACTGTCTTAGGTTTGGATTTCAAGCAAATAATGCAATTTTGGGTGATTGATCTTGCCACTGTTTTACCTTTCATTGGCCAAAAATGTTGTCGTGTTATAGACAAGAGACCTTGTGGACCAATGTGTCCATTTTCGTTATGAAGATCTGTCATGAGCATTTTTGTGTATTCATTTGGATATGGAAGGAGCATCTGATGTCTAGCATCCAGAGGTAATGATGACGCTTCCAATCTTCCTCCTACTCTAATTATGCCTCTGTTGTCTAAGTATGGTGCTAAGGAACTGATTGAGCTATGCTTTTCGACATATCCATGTGTGCGTAGCTGTTTGAGCTCGTCAATAAATGAGTCTTGTTGAATAATTTTTACAATGATGTATAATGCCTCTTGCATTTCACTAGGAGTAACGGCCTTGTGATTTGGTTGACGAATTTTGTCTCTAGTATTTGTTAAGAATCGCCTCATGTAGCTAATTATTCGTTGCAACCTTCGGAATGACCTTCCATGATTGATTTGTTCAATTAAGTTTTCCCTTGGAGTCGTAATAAAAGCTGTGGTCTTGCGTTTTGCCTCCACTGCACATTGTGTCTTGTTTTGAAACTTAGCCGGCCACGTAGTTTCATTTCCATAAAGAAAAAGTGGTCCGTATATCCAAAAACTGCCTTGATGTAATTCAGACGGTTCAATTCCTCTTGACAGAATATCAGCAGGATTTTGCTTTGATGGTACATGACGCCATTGTTCTGGAACTGATAATTTTTGAATATTACTAATTCGATTAGCAACAAATACATGATACTGTGATGGCGATGAATTGATCCATAAGAGAACGATTTCTGAGTCAGTCCAAAAATACGTTAAGGTTTGTTGCATGTTTATGTCTTTTGTTACTCGTTCTGTTAACTCAGTGGCTAGTTCACATGCGCAGAGTTCTAATCTTGGTAACGTAATTTTTTTGAGCGGAGCTACTCTTGTTTTGGAGCACAGTTATTTAACACTGATTTGCCCATTTTTGTCTATTGACCGGATGTAAACTACTGCTCCATATGCTTTTTCAGACGCATCTGCAAATGTGTGTATCTGCGTTTGTTTATCGGTGCTGTTGCACAATACAAATCTTGGGATTTGTACCTTTTCTAATGCTGAAAGGTTTTGTTGAAATTTGCGCCATCGTTGTTGTAGATCTGATGGTAATTCGTCGTCCCATTCAAGCTTCAGCTGCCACAGTTCTTGTAAAAAGATCTTTGCTCTGATGATAATTGGACTTAACATACCTAGTGGATCAAATAATCTGGCTATATCTGATGCAACTGTACGTTTTGTAATGTGTGTTCTGTCATTGTGAATAATCTTCACAGAAAAATTATCACCCTTTGGATACCATGTCAGTCCCAGAGTTTTTATTTGTTGATCTTCGTGATCATTGAAATTAATTTGAACCTCTTGATGTTCAGGTGGAATATGTTTCAATAGGTTGGGATGATTCCCACACCACTTTCTTAATTCAAACCCTCCTTCTTTTAAAAGCTTCGTCCGTTGTTGTTGAATTTCGAGTAATTCTGAAAGACTGTCAGCCCCTGTGATAACATCATCAACGTAAAAATCTTTTGATAAGACCTTTGATCCTAATGGATATTTTGCACTACCATCTTGAGCCAGTTGTTGCAGGCATTTAATGGCCAAATACGGTGCAGGTCTAGTGCCATATGTAACTGTTTTTAGTTGGAAGCATTTAACTTGTTCTTCCATATGATTCCTCCAAAAAATAAGCTGGAATTTTCTATCATCCTCGTGTACAAATATTTGGCGATACATTTTTTGAATGTCCGCCATGAATACAAATTTCTTCATACGAAATCTGAGTAAAATTGAAAATAGATCGTCTTGCAGAAGTGGCCCGATGTGAAGAATGTCATTCAGTGAAATGTTTGTAGTTGTTTTTGCTGATGCATCAAAAACAACTCGTAATTTTGTTGAGGAACTTTCTGGCTTAAGTCCACAGTGATGAGGAAGAAAGTATTTTGGTCCAATTATTGTCTTCAGATTTACAGGCTCCATGTGATCTAGCTGCAGATACTCGTTCATAAATTGTTCATATTGTTCTCGCAAAACCTTATCATTGATTAACCTTTTTTCTAATGCCATAAACCGTCTGTACGCCAACCCTGTTGAATCACCTAATTTTGTTTGGCTATCCTTGAATGGCAATCTTACCACAAATCGTCCTTCGGAATTTCGGTGTGTCGTTGTCAAAAAGAATTTTTCACATTGAATTTCGGCTACAGACATTGTTGCTGGTTGATCCTTAGTTGTTTCGATATTCCAAAATCTTTCAATGGCATTGTCAAGCGCTTCTTTTTCGGTAAATATGTTGCATGTTGTAACCGTTGAGGTTACATTTTTCACACTTCCAGCAACAATCCAACCTAACTGAGTGTTTTGAATTACTGGAAGATCGTCACCAATTTTATGTTGCTCTGCTGCTAATAATTCATAATACAACTCAACTCCTAGCAATAAGTCTACTCGTTTTGGTATGTTGAATGATGGGTCTGCTAATTTAATGTTTTGTGGTAATTTCCATTTCGATGTATCAATGGTTATTGCTGGCTGCATGGTTGTTATTTGTGGTAAAACAAGTGCCTCAATGTGTGTAGCATATTTGGTGCATGTTGATTGCATATGAACATTTATTTTGTGTTGGATTTTGTGTGTTTTGTTACCGACGCCTTCAATGAATAATGTATCAGAATTTGATTGTAAACCTAATTGTTTCACGATTCTAGATGTTATTAGGTTTACTTGCGAGCCTGAATCTAATACAGCACGACATTCTGCTATACCATTTGGACCGCTTAATTTGATGTTAGCTGTGCCTAACAAAATGTATTGTTTTCGTGATTGTGTTGAGACTGTATTAACAGCAATTGGATCTGATTGCTTAATAATTGGTGCTGTTTGATTATTATTGAAATTTGAGGTTGAATCCTGCTTGATTGGTGCTTTGTTTTGCTCATAATGAAGTAACGTGTTGTGCTTCTTGTTGCAAATTTTACATGCTCTTGATGTACATTTTGATGCTTGATGACCGGACTTCAGACAGTTCATACAAAGATGGTTCTTTTGAATCAATCTGGCTCTGTTTTCTGGTGCAAGTTGTAAGAACGATTTACATCCAAATAATGGATGTTGTTCCTTGCATGCAATGCATTTATAAGGCTCTGTGTTCATTACAGATGTTAATATTTTGGCAGGACTGTTGCTGCGACGCTGCATTTCGTTGAATTTAGGTTTATTTAAGATTTCTAATGATTGAAATCTTGTTTCTAAAAATTGTAAAAATTCTTGTAATGATTGTAAATTTTTAGGTGCCTTGAGAGATTGTTCGTTCAAATTTAACGGAATGCGGTCTAATTTTTTCGTAAGGAGATACAGTAACAATTGATCCCAATTTTCTGTATTTACTCCCAAGTTTTCTAGTCCCATCAGACATTGTTCAGTTGTATCTCTTAAATTCTTTATGGCTGCAGCTGACACGCTTTCTGTCGTGTGTGCAGGCTGTGATATCAATTTATTAATCAATGAATTTGCTTGTAAACGCAGGTTTGTATATCTGTTTTTCAAATATTCCCAGGCTGTTAAATAATTATTGTCTGATAACATAAAATTTCTCAACAATCGTTCAGCATCACCTGTTAAGCTTGTCTTTAAGTACCACATTTTCTGACAGTTGCTCATAACAGGAGACAAATGTATCATTTGATAAAATAAATGATTGCCATTTAATGAAATAGAATGATTGCCATTTCATGTAATCACCATCGAATTTTGGAAGAGTTACTCTAGGTAACTCAACAGATGGTTGATTTGCATGATTTATATGATTCGCTGGCGATGTGAAGCTGGTTTTTATGTTGTTGTTATTTTGTTGATCAATATGTTGAGAAAATTTGATGATAAATTGATTGACTTCATCTTCTAGTCTGTCATAATCTTGAACAAGTATGGGATTTTCTGCATATTCCCACATTGCATGCTTAATATTTTCCATTTGAGTCCAATAATCACTCAAAGCTTTAATTTTGAGTTGATAAAATTGGACTGAATGTTCAGCATGATCATCTTTCAGTGCTTGTAACAATTTACGAAGAGATGATGCAATGCTGTCTTGTCTACGATGGAGTCGTGTTGAATCTGGATCATTGATCATGTGAGGCATTGAGTTATTCATTGTAGAATTACGTATGATTTGATTGCTTTGCTGAATATTTGTGTCAATTGCCGTTGCTGATTCTGATGAAATTCTTTTATGACTAGCACCTTGTGTAAGTGCCGTAATTTGGTCATTGATTTGCTGTTGATAGGTATTGTATAGTGATTGTATCCTTTCGTAATATTTATTTGTAAAATATTGATGATCCAACGGAGGTTTATCAAGACTACGAATTTTCGTGTCTGTCGTTTCAAATAAATCCCATGCCGTTTCCAAACGTAACAACGAATCTTTCAGTGACTCGATAGTAACTGATTTGGCTGCAATATGTTCCTTGAATTTACTGATGATACTCTGAATGAGTTTTCCATTTTCATTCTGTTGAGTAAATAGGTCTGATGACATGTTGATTGTTCTTGGCAATTGACTTGAATGTTTGTTAAATGGTTTGCTGGATAATTGAATTTGTGTTTGCTGGGTAATTGAATGTAAGATCTACTAATTGTGAATCACGTCGGGGTCACCAAATGTTGAATCTCAATTATAGATTTCAACTTAAATGTGTCTAAGTTCTTGTACTTAGACTTTGATGAAATACTTTACAATTAATTCTTGTATTAATGTACGGTAAATGTAATGCGTGTTCTTATATGATTGAATGAATGGACAATTGATTTATAGATTAAGTTATATTATTTCTTTAAGTACAAAACCAAAAGAAATTCTTAATCTAAAAATGTTATTTCTTTAAGTACAAAACCAAAAGAAATTCGTTGCTGAAATGAAACGTTCTTGTTGATTGCCAAAATTGGACTAAATTATTTATTAAAATTAATTTACCTTTACAATTCTTAAATTATTAAAAATAGAAATTTTCTCATAATTACATATAACAAATATTATAAAAAAATCAACCTTTGATAACAATTGGTTACAATATAAATTGCAATCAATGCATTTTTACATAAAATAAAAAAATATTAAAAATGTAATTTGAGTAATATAAAATTTATGCATATACATTAAATTTATTGTATAAATATTTGGAAAAATAGCTAATTGCTGTCTTAGCAATATTAGGTGTGTGAACGGATGTTAACAACGCCGTTTATACAAGGCAAATGAAAAAAACGTTTGAAACGACAGATTTTTCGAAGATTCTTTTTTTCGATCAATTTTTCATTGGAGTAATATTATTACATACAACTGGGGCTACTATTTGTAAGAATTACAAGACTTATTTAAGATTCTATTTCTTCAAAACTTTATTATCATTACTTATTTTATATATACATGTGGGAATGAGAAAAAATAGTAATAGGAAATATATCAGAGGAAAGTAATCCAGTTGGATGGCTTAGTGGGTAAAGCGGGTGGCTTAGTAATTCAGAAGACGTAGGTTCGAATCTCACGGGTCGCCACACTTCCAACAAAACTTTTATTTCTGATATATTTCACATTGTTGTTAGTTTTTCAGAAAACATTACAAATGTTTTCTACAAGTAATTTCCTACAAATTAATTTCCGATCTTACATACATACATATGTACAATGCACTCATAATATTAAACTTAAATTATTACAAATTATTTACAAATTGATCTTAATGAGAAGCCGGTCACCTAAAAACTCTGACCTCGTACGACATCATAATATCATAATATGTACTTAATTACTTATCATAGCGTTACTTTATAAGTGTTTTAAATATTACAATAATGTTACAATAATATTACAATAAACAATTACATAAGTAAATGACGACTGTATTGAAGTACAGGTTTTGTTTATTTGTATTATGCTTCTTACACATTGGAACTAGGTCGTTCATACCAGCACAAGTAAATGGTAAGACATCGAATATTGTGAGAATTATATTGTTTGAATACAATTATTATGTGAATTCTTTTTTTAAATTTAAATTTAAACACGAACAACAAAGTCTTCATCACATTAACAAAATCATTATTCAATGCATGTATGTACCTACCATGTTCTATCAAAATGGTTATCATCATTATCAGTCGTACACAAGAAATTATTCAATGAACATACATCATCCACCAGTATCATGATATTTTGGTTTATCATATAGAAGATCTCATTCGACACTTGGAGAATACCATAGACATGGTGCACAAGTAGGATAAGAAAATTTTTATTATAATTTCATACAACGAAGTTTACTATGTATTCTTATTTTTTAGGCAAAAGTATCGTATAATGGTGATATTACATGGACGATGTCAAATTCAACATGCCAAATTAAGACATGATGTTGCTGCTAGAGCTTTGCAGGTATTAAAACCATTATCACTATCATCTAGCGAGTTAAACTCAACAACAGGAACAACAGTAGCAACATTGACATTGGCAACAAATATTGATTTAAAATCACCAATATCGTTAGTGCATAAGATCGCATTAAAAACTAATTTATCACTTACATTTGAAGTAAAATTGGAAAAAGGACCATCGCATATGTTCATCGCATCGCAACCAATTTATACTGTAGTTGTGAATTTGTAATTTTTATTTAATATTAATGTTTGTCAATATTTGTTGTTTTTTTTTTTCTCTTATTTATCAAGTTATATTTTCTGATTATCCTAAAGGTAATCATGGTGAATACTTAACTATAGTTACATTATCAACAGATTCATCACAAATGTCATGGATTTTCTTATGTGAAAATTATGAAATTTTGTTTCTTACTGTTATTTTCTTAAAGTTTTATTTCTTAAAAATTTTCTTTTAAGATAATATCGATAATGCTAAATATTGTTGCATTTAATGGCCATTGATATTATAATTTCATATTGAAATTACAAAAACTGGACTATGAATACTATGATAATATTTATGTACATATTTATTTCTGTGTAATATTTTAGAAAGTCCTCTCTTTCATCGCCCGAACCGCTCTATCGGCTAAAAAATTGTTTGAAGCCCAATTAGAATTCTTGTAGATTTTATAATTTCTCTGGTTCTACATACTATAAATTAATACAAGTTTTCATAAGCTGATAGCAGACTAACTTAAATGTTTTTGTTTTCTAATCTTTTTGCTATTAGTTATAATTTTCACTAAATTTTTTGTTTTTTAAAGTGAAAAAATTAGTGAAGTAAGTACCCTATTAGACACATTGGACCCAAGTCAGATTTTTATTTTTTTTTTTAATAATTTAAAAGTCAGATAATAAATTTTTTGTAGCGACATTTACTTTTTGTATAAATTTTTTTTCTTATATGTAATTATACTTAGTATTATAATTTTATTAATTTCATTTCAAACGGAACTGAGCGCTTGCTCGAACTATTCGGCACTGATCTTTCTTTTAAAGGACTTAGAGGATAGTGGACGAATAGTAGGATATTTACAGGGGGAAGGACTGTTAAGAAGAAAACAGTTGTATGTAAGTATTCTTACGTTACATACATATACTTTGCATATTGATTTTTTGAACATTATTTTATTATATATTTAGAGATGCAAGAAACATAGAACACTTATGATGGTGCATAAAGATCCGAAAAGCGCACCTTATGGAAGAATATACCGGTCCATGCAAAAAAATAAAAACGGTGCCGGTAAATGCAACACAACAGTGTGTCTTGCAAAAGGTAAGTATTTCAACAAAGTACACATTGTTAACCAGTTATAATATTATTTAATTAGTAACTTTTATACATATGTATTTGTTAATTCATATTTTTTCTTTTTCAAGCACATTTCTTGAAGGGTGTCGCCTAAAGGTCCACGAATATCTTCTTTTAATTTTCAATTAGGCCGACGGAAAGTCAGTGGACATGTCTCACAGAGATACTGTCATTTCCAAGAATACAATTTGGGACATTTACTCAAAATTACGCGAATTGTGTTCTTAGAAAAAAGAACAGGATCTGGAGACATTTCGCTGCGGGGACCTAACAGGGTGGTCGAAATTGACGAGTCTCTCCTCGTGAAGAGAAAATACAATAAGGGCCATCCAACTAGACAGCTGTAGGTGTTTGGTATCTATGATACCAAGACTGAAAAAGAAATGGCTCTCTATGCTGAAAAGAAGGATAGCTTAACGCTAATCTCTCTTATCAAAAAGTATGTGCTGGCGGGCACAATAATATGAAGCGACAAATTGGGTGCGCATAACAGTTTATGTTTTGAAGAGTATGTGCATACGACTGAACCACAAAAAATCATTTGTGGATTCAGTCACAAAGACCTGCACTAATAAAGTAGAGGCTTTTTTGCATACCCTGAAAGCCGACTTAAGATTAAGAAACGTTATGCGAAGTCCATATGTCCTCGATCATATGAATGACTTTTTGTACCGGAATCACTACGGGACTCGGAATGGCAGAATTGTATTTAGAGTCATCCTAGACGACATCAAATCTAGGTACGTAGTTTAAAGAAAAACCGTTCTATTTTTACAGGCTTTTCAGATTAAGTTCCTTCTTTTATATAAAGAATTCAACAAGCATTCACAAAGGAAATTCGTCCCTTTACAAACAGATTTTACCTTTTTTAAAAAAAAAAAATCTTGTTTTAAGGAGGTAAATTCTATTTGTAAAGTGATGAATTTCCTTTGTGAAACGTTGAATTCTTTGACTAACACGACGATTTCAAACTGAAAAGCCTGACACCCAAAGTGTCTTACAAGTGTATGCATTTCCGGCACGTTATCGTTATTATTATTTTCATTATTATCATCATTATAATCATTATCATTATCATCATTATAATCATTATTATTTTTATTATTTTTATTATGACTATTATTATCATTATTGTAATTATCACTATCATTATTTTTTAATTATAATATTTATTATTATTATATTTCTAAAAAATTTACATCAAGAAGAAAAATAAAATAAGTGCAAAAATCAGAAATTATGTATTTTAATTTTTTTTTAAATAAAAAATTGTTGATCTTATACTTTCAACGGTTTTAAATCTTATACTTTCAACGGTTTTTAATCTTTTACTTTCAACAGTTTTTGATCTTCTATGTACGTTCAACAGTTTGTAATCTTATTTCTTCAACGGTTTGTAATCTTATATCTTCAATGGTTTTTCATTTTATATCTTTAAAGGACAATCGTGATATGTACGTATAAAAAAAACTAAATGATTTACGTATAATATTCTGAATAATATTTGGGACAAGAATACCAATTGGATTGGGGTAAAGATTGGATAATCTGATCAAAAAATCGATTAAGTGAAGGTCCATATAGACACGTTTTACTACGAGCTGATAGTAATTAAGAAATTAAGGATTTTTTGTAGAAAATTGAAACATTGAAAATTTATTTTTAAAATTTTATAACATTTATTTTACTTTTTATGTAAGTGAAAGAAATTAAAAGATTTGTGAAATGTAGAAGGAGAAAACAAACAAATATTTTCACATAAAATATTGAAATATGACATTTTATTCATAAACATCTTATAAGCTTATTGTACTTATTGTTAATTATTTGAAATGAACACAAATCAAATTTACAGATATGTATTTACATACAATTTTTACATGTTATCTTTAACATTTTCCAAACTATGACTTATCCTAAGGGAAAAAAACATCAGTTAATAAGTCTAAAATATTGATAAAATTATTTTTGTTTTAATTATATTTAATGCTCGCCTTATGCTTCGATGTACATCATCGCCAGCATTTATTTAGACTCTTGGCACATTATCTTTTCCATTAAATGTTACAATTTTTAAATACTCAGCTAATGATCCCATATCTTTTGATGTTAAATGTTTAGCTGCTTGATCACATATTGAATATATACCACAATTTCTCGAAAATATTCATAAAATATGTTCAAAACCAAAATGTTTACTTATAGAAACATCTAATGATCTAATACTTTACATGTAATTGAAATGAATTGCCACAATTATCCTAATAAAAAACCTAAAATTAGAATAAGAAAATCTAATACGTAATTAGGCAACCGAATATCACTGTCTCATCTTTCATAATTTAGTCAACATGACTGTGATTAAAAAGAAGAGAGAATATTCTTCTAAATATGTATCTTATTTTTCAATGAATTAAATCACAAACTAACTTACACAATAACAACTGTATCTCAACATTCTATAAAATCAATCTTTTTACCAAGTGGAGTTCAAATTGTACACGGGCATCTACATCTTTAAGAATATCATATAGTGTTGGTTCTAATTTAAGAACAAAATCACTGATGTGAATACCAGCGTAAATTAATGGCAGAATAGCACGATAGAGCTGGCGAAGAGATTTTTGTACCAAATCGCAGATTCAGCTTTCTTGCATGTTTTGGCCATTGTTAAAAGTAAAATACACTCTAATGGATAATTATCCTTTGTTGTTCCACTTGATAATGTAACCCAATCAGCACTATCTAAAACGACACCCCTTTTTTTACAAACACATGTGTTGTATAAAAAATATCAAATTGTAACACAATTTGATAATAACTAAGATGAATCAATAAAAATGTAACATCAGAATTTACGCAAAAATATTTATGAGTAGAAATTTCGAAATAAATTAATAAACAACATTAAATTGGCTTGCCAATTGGTAAATCATTTCCTATTCTAATTCAAAATCATGTTACTGAAATTATTGCAAAATAATCCAGATGTTTAAAATAATGTAATCTGCTATACGGAAAACAAAAAAGTATATCACAGTAATCATGTTACACATAAATATGTATGTTAAATAAATCAGAACAAGGTGATATTTGATGTGATAGTTCATTCATAAGTCGGTCAGTCAAATACTACATATTATGTGAAGACAATTGTGTCAAAAACAAAAATAACAACTGTGTTACAATAACATATGGTAAATGCATATAGGAAAAATGCATAGTGTTAAGCAATTAAACTTTAAGCATTTAATTACAATGTAGAGCAATATGCAATATTGAAGACAAGAAATAAAAGAAAAACAATTACTGTCTTCATAATAGGAAGTAAGACAATAAGAATAGAAAATGATGACGCCAATCTTCTCTACTATTTGCAAGGCCGAAATAAGGAACTGTGTTTTACCAGTTAAACTAAATGGAGTAGGGAAAATTGATAATTGTATTTATTGAAGAATAATTACGATTATCAGATTAGAATTAAATTAGAATTGATTAGAATCAATTTCGATAATGATGTGATATGTGAATCACAAGAAATAAAATAAGGTGTATTTCTCGCCGGTGCAATAACGACACCGCATAAAAATCAAACGGTTGTTTCAATTTTAAATAATAACGAAAAAGATGTATACATTAAAAATTTTAAAATAATATTTTATCCATTAAATGACTTTGAATTATATGAATTTGAAGATAAAGACTATAAATTTAATAAATTGCTCAAATTTTATTCCAATGAAGAAAATAAAACACAAAATAAAATTGAAAATATAGAAACGAATACCTTATACAATAGACAGTGTACAAAACATAATTTTAAAACGATACATAAACATTCATGTGACAAAGACAAACAAAATAATTAAATTTATCAATTCCATAATATCTGAATACTGAAGAATCTGAAAGTATAAAATCCATATGTGAATCCTTTAATGACATTTTTCATTTACCAGGTGACAAATTAACTTGTACAAAAGCAATAACACATCAAATTCCTTTACAACCAGGGAAGGTGCCTATTAATCTAAAAATGTACAGATTACCTCAAGTACAAAAAGAAATAGTTGAAAATCAAGTGAAAGAAATGTTAGATAATGACATAATTACACCAACTAAAAGTCCATTCAATTGTCCTTTATTAGTAGTACCTATAAAACCAGGTCCTTCTGGAGAAAAACGTTGGAGAGTTGTGGTAGATTTTAGGAAACTGAATGAAATTACAATAAAAGATGTATATCCTTTACCTAGAATTGACGAAATATTAGATCAATTAGGCCACTCTAGATATTTCACAACATTAGATTTGGCTAGTGGATATCATCAAGTGTTGGTTGATGAAAAAGAAAGGGAAAAAACAGCATTCAGTACTTATCAAGGACACTACGAGTTTAAAAGAATGCCTTTTGGTTTAACAGGGGCACCAGCCACTTTTCAACGATTAATGAATAATATTTTGACAGGACAAAACGGACTGAAGGTGTTAGTTTATTTAGATGATGTTGTGATATACGGTAGAAATTTGGAAGATCACAATAAAAAATTGATTGAGGTTTTTCAACGAATAAGAGAAAATAATTTAAAATTACAGCCAGAAAAATGCAACTTTTTAAGAAAAGAAGTAATTTATTTAGGCCATAAATGTTCAGCGGAAGAAATTTTTTTTTTATTTTGAAATATTAGATATTACCAAAGTGAAAAAAAAATATATATATATATATATATAAATGAATAAAATTTTCGTTTTACAACAAGCTAAAAAAAAAAAAACTAAACAAATAATAATAATAACAATAAGAAGAAAAATATACATAATATATTTACATACACCTATATATTATACTATTAACAATATAGAATATACATTTAAAAAAAAAAAATATATGTATACTATATATATATATATAAATAAACATATCATTTATGTAAACATATAATTGTCTAATTTAACAACTTAATGTAGTATAGATATATAATGAATATATAGAGCCATACATGTATAAGTAAAAAATAAAATAGAAGATGAAATGCACACGAAGCAAAATAAATTTAATATAACGAAGTTCAGTGACAATTTTCACTATCATTATTGTAATATAAAAAAAAACAATAAACAATAAAAAATATTATGTAAGAAAATAAAATAATGTACAACACGCATATATGAAATTAATGAACTTACAAAATAAATTGGTCAGTAGTATTGTAAAAAAAATATAATAAATAAATAATGATAACAAAAAAATTATAGTAAATAAAAATATAAGCATACATTTAAATAAAAAAATAAATTAAATCGAAATTAAATTAAAAAAAAAAAATACCGTACCGAACCAAACATGTTAAAAGAAAATTATGTATAAATAAATTACAAATATTTTAACCCCACCATCCATTTTTTCGAGGGGGGAGGAAATGTTGTATAAAAAATATCAAATTGTAACACAATTTGATAATAAATAAGATGAATCAATTAAATGTAAAATCAAAATTTACGCAAAAATATCCATGAGTAGAAATTTCAAAATAAATTAATAAACAATATTAAATTGGCTTGCCAATTGGTAAATCATTTCCTATTCTAATTAAAAATCATGTTACTGAAATTATTGCAAAATAATCCAGATGTTTAAAATAATGTAATCTGCTATACGGAAAACAAAAAAGTATATCACAGTAATCATGTTACACATAAATATGTATGTTAAATAAATCAGAACAAGGTGATATTTGATTTGATAGTTCATTCATAAGTCGGTCAGTCAAATACTACATATTATGTGAAGACAATTGTGTCAAAAACAAAAATAACAACTGTGTTACAATAACATATGGTAAATGCATATAGGAAAAATGCATAGTGTTAAGCAATTAAACTTTAAGCATTTAAATACAATGTAGAGCAATATGCAAGTTAATGCAAGCCAATGCACCTATGCACGCGCATCCTTTTAAACATAATAATCATCAAATTCTATATTTGCACACGCATCCGGTCTAATTAAGACACGTCTAAACATGTTTTGTCAATCAATTTATTATTTACTTATTATTACAAATAATCAAAGGTAAATTATAGCAACAAGTATAATATTAACATTACATAGGTAAAATCGCTGACACTTCAATAATTTTCCTAAATCAAAATTGTAATGATAGAATTAAGTAAAAATTTTCATTCATTGTAAATTTAGACGCGAATAAAGAAAGCAGAAAGAATTTTCGTCTTTCAATTTCCCAATTACCTTAACTGGCGCCCGAGCAGTGAGTGGTTGAAAAAGTATTGCATATAGCTCAAGTACTGTGCAGTGTGAAGTACATATATATTGCATTATATTAATATATGTACAGTGTAAAAGTTTTTTAATAAAAAAGAAATTTTGGAAAAAAGTTTTTACGTGAAATAGTGACATTCATTGCTTAAAATTTGTTTTTTGATAAATATTATAAAAAGTGAACTTATTATAAAAAAATCAAATCGAACATCATTGTTCAAAAATATGGTGAACGTTTTATAAAGAAAAAATAAATATCACTACTTATAAAAAATATAGTGGTATAAACTTTATCGAAAAGGTGAATTTTTTTAAGTAAATCACTATTTACATAAGAATATAGTAAATTTATTAGTGAATAAATCAAATATCACTATCTACATAAGAACATAGCGATATACATACACACTATACAGTGAGAAAAAGAAAAAACGGTCACTATAACCGTTTAACCGTATATAGGAACATAGTGACAAAAATAAAATAAAAAATAAAGGAAAGATTGAGCTAGTTGAATTAACAAGACGATAATTGGCACTATCAACATAAGAACATAGTGACAATAAAATTATTGCTGTCACCGTGGGAACACAGAAATAATAGTCTTCTTTCAACGATACAATAATATAACGTGCAGCTGTGGAAGAGGAGCGTACCCCAGTAGGCCAGGAGCAATTTTCAACGTTTTTGGTCAAAAAGGAAAAATACGGACCCCCCTGTGCATCGTAATTTTCAACCACGTACAGAAGGAAAGCAGAAATGAAAATTTTGTTCATCCAACTGTAAGTACTAAATATCGATGAAAAAAAAGTGATAAATAAATAAATTAAAAAGATATACAAAGAATATTTAGAGAAATTTTTGATTTAAAAAAAAAAAAAAATTATAAAAAGTATTAATTTTTTTTTTTTAAATCAAATATCTTTATAAAAATTTATGAAAAATTTACGAAAAATTTATGAAAAATTTACAAAAAATTTATGAAAAATTTATGAAAAATCTACAAAAATTTATGTAAATTTACAAAAAATTATAAAAGATTTACAAAAAGTTATAAGAAATTTACCAAAAATTTATAAAAGATTCATATAATATTTTTATGTAAATTTAATTTTATGTATCACTGTGTTATTTCACAGTGATAAATCAGATAAATTTTTTCCAAGTAAAGAGAGTGAATTTGTTTAGTAAAAAGAAAGAAAGAAAAGTTTTCTGTTGTTTAAATTATTTTTGGTTTAACTTTTTTTATAGAAAACAAAAAAAAAAAAAAAAAAAAAAATACGAAATAAAATATTATTTTCATGTAAAATAAAATAAATCTCCTATTTATGTGAAATAAGTAAGGAAAACTTGTGTTTTATTTAATTAATTACGAATTAAAAAATAATTTTGTTGGAAAAAATTTTTTTTTACCTTTTTGTAACAAATTTATAGATCACTTTTCAAATAATTTAGAAATATATAAATAAAATAAAATAAAATTGTCATACAAAATCTGTCTTGTAAAGGAAGGTTATTGAAAGTCAGCATTTATTTTTATTCCATTTAAAAAAAAAAAAAAAAAAGAAATTAAGGTGTTTTTAATTTTTACGGTGCGGTGCATTTGTTGAATTTTTTGTTTTGACTCTCATTATCGCATTTTTGTTTTTAATTTTTGCAAAATGTCACAAATGGAGGCTATCCAAGAAGCCATTAAACAGTTAACAGGTGCAGTAAATGCTCAAATAGAGCAAATTAAAAGTATAGAGATGAGACTCACACAATTAGAGACTATAAAAACAGTACAAGATACAGTACAGACTACACTGACTCCTCCAAGAAGTGAACAAGATTTACAGGAAATATCAAAGTTACCAGACTGCGTAAAAGAGTTGCAACCGTTTGATGGCAATCCAGTTCAATATATATCGTGGATACACAGTGTTGAAAACATCCTCAAGGACTACGAAATAGTCCGTACGAAACCCATTTACAGGGCAATATTGCAGAGTATACAGCAGAAAATAAGGGGCAAAGCAGATTCAGCTTTGATAGCATATAACATTTTTGACGATGACTGGCAAGCCATAAAAAAATGTCTATCTTTACATTACGCAGACAAAAGAGACTTAAGGACCTTAGAATACCAATTAGGGAACTTGACAAAAAAAAACTTGACAATTGACGAATTTTACGCGAACGTATATCACCAATTTTCGCTCTTAGTAAACAAAATTAGGACTGAAGACTACAGTCAAGACACAATGAACGTTCTTATTGAAACATATAGGAATAGGGCGTTAGATGTTTTCATTAGAGGTCTAAATGGCGAACTGTCCAAAATCCTCACTATCCAAAGACCCCAAACCCTTCCTGAAGCCTACGCCTCTTGTTTAGAGATACAGAATCTTAATTACAGGAATCTTTCGTTGCATACGAAAAATTTTTATATTTCAGTAACGGCACCAATTTCACGCTGAACAGGACAATATGGGCTGTCAATACTTTTGAACCATATAAAAGTCCTGGTCCAGACGGAATCTATCCAGTACTACTACAGAAAGGAGGAGAAGCTGTAGCACTGGAACTAATCAGGCTTTTCAGGGGCAGCCTAGCACTAGGCTACATACCCAAAGCCTGGAGGAAGGCTAATGTGGTATTTATACACAAACCTGGGAAGGACTGCTCCCAGGCAAAGTCGTATAGACCAATTAGTCTATCGTCCTTCATCTTGAAGACGTTGGAGAGACTGGTCGAAAGGCACATCAGGGAAACCTGTCTGATTGAGAGACCCTTGAGCTCCAATCAGCATGCTTATCAGCCAGGTAAATCATGTGAAACTGCTCTGCACCAACTGGTTGCAAAAATAGAGCATAGTTTACATAACAAGGAAACCACTCTGGGGGTTTTCCTTGACATAGAGGGGGCGTTTGATAACACCTCTTATAACTCTATCATAAGTTCTGCTCAAAAACATGGGGTAAGCAACACCATATGCAGGTGGATAAGCCACATGTTAAGAAGCAGGATAGTACAAGCCACTCTGACAGGAGTGGACATACGGATGTCGGTCACCAGAGGGACCCCACAAGGAGGTGTCTTATCACCACTTCTGTGGGATCTAGTAGTGCATGACCTGATTACCGAACTAAATAATAAAGGATTTTACACCCAGGGCTATGCGGATGACATAGTCATCATAATCCGGGGAAAATTCCTAAATACGATATCAGAGTTGATGCAGAAGGCTCTGAAAATAGTGGAGCAATGGTGTAGCAGGGAAAACCTGAAGGTAAACCCAGCTAAAACCGCCCTTGTTCCCTTCACGAGGAAAAAGACGCTGGAGGGTCTAAAACCTCTTATCTTTTTCAACAGTCAGTTAGAGATTTCCAAACAAGTTAAATATCTAGGACTCATCCTAGATAGTAAACTGACCTGGAATGAGCAGCTGACTGAAATTACGAGAAAGGCAAAAACCTCCCTTTTCAATCTTAAAAGGGCACTCGGTAATACATGGGGAATTAGGCCACATATGGTACTTTGGATGTACGATGTGATCCTAAAACCTATGATAAGCTACGGGTCACTGGTGTGGTGGCCCAAAACAGAACAGAAAAAGGCCAAAATTGGATTGGAACGAATTCAAAGATTGGCCCTTCTGTGTACAACGGGAGCATTCAGAAGCACCCCGACGGCAGCCTTAGAAGCTATACTAAACGTACCTCCCCTTGAATTCGTTATCAAGGGGCAAGCTAGGATAGCGGCGTATAGGCTGTATATGAACAGACACTGGAAGCCCCTGGTGGAAGCCGGGCATACCAGTATTCTACAAACAATCAAAGATAGAAGTTTCGAAATGAGACATGATTTCATTGAAACTTCTATGAACTTTGAAAAGAGATTCCTCACCCAGATAACAAGCTGGGAGGAAACGCGTGACAGTCACCTGGAGGGAGATCTCATCTGGTATACGGATGGATAAAAGACAGGTGAAGGAACGGGAGCCGGAATACATGGGATAAGACCTAGAAGGGATATAATAATCTCACTCGGGGAATATGCCACTGTGTTCCAGGCTGAAGTATGCGCCATAAACCTGTGCGTCCTAGAGAATTTAAGAAGGAGATATAGAAATAAAACGATCCTCATTCTCACGGACAGCCAGGCGGCGATTAAAGCACTGGAAAGTGTTAAAATCAACTCTAGGGTAGTACTAGAGTGCAAACAAAACCTTAATGAACTGGCAAACAACCACAACAATATTTTGGTGAAGTGGGTGCCAGGTCATAAAGGAATAGCTGGTAACGAAAAAGCAGACAAGTTGGCCAGGAAGGGATCCAGTACACCCCTGATAGGGCCAGAGCCCGCCCTGGGAATTACTAAAAACTTCATTAGGAAAAAGGTGAATGATTGGGTACAAAACCAGCATAAAATTCACTGGATTTCTGATGGAGGAAAAAGACGCTCTGGGGGTCTTATAAAAGAACCGAACAGAGCGATTTCAGACCTGACACTGAAATGTGAAAGAAAAGTTATTAGACTTGTAATTGGACTAATAACAGGACATTACAAGTTTAAAGTACACCTACAAAAACTAGGCTTCAACATGAATAACCTAGACTGTAGGCTATGTCTTGAAGAGGAAGAAACAGCTACACACATCCTGAAGGAATGTGTGGCACTAGAAAGATGGAGATGGAAGATCACTGAGGGCAGAAATCTCGAAGATCTTTCAAATCTAGACTACATAAAGTACGTTATTCTCCTTGCCAAAAGGATAAATGCCTTTATGTAGACAAACAAAGGGTGAGGGATACAATAAGCTTTCTTAAGCTGCAGTGTCGAGGCAACCCAACCTCTTCTCACCCTTGTGAATTAAACTTAAACTTAAACTTAAACGGCACCAATTAACAATATTTTTGCAAATCGGCGCGAAACGGCTGTTACACGAAGAATACCTACCACAGGTGTAAATCCATTGAAAAACGTTCCGTTGCAACAGAAGAATGCAGTTTACAATATCCAGCATAACTTGCATAACAAACCACCACCGAGACCTGTCCATCCTAAACCAGCAGTACCAATGGATGTTGATGAATCAATTCGAACAAAAGACATTAACTACATGAATCGGCCAACCCAAAATGATCCTGTAGCAATAAAAAGAGAAAATAATTCGGAAGGTCATGTCAGGAAACAACAAAGAATGTATCATATTGAAACGCAGCAAGATGACCCCGAATATGAAGAGTATGTACAAACATATAGTGAATACGAAGACGGAAACGAGTCGCTAGATGAGGAGGATCTTGAAATAAATTTTATGACGGGAGCGTCTCTAGCGTACCATACCTAGAGTATAGGACCAGAGATAATAAGATCTTAAAGTTTCTGGTGGACACCGGAGCAAATAAAAATTTCATCAAACCAGAATTAGCCACAAATGCAAAACCCACTACAAGACCTTTTAAAATTAGATCGGCCGGAGGTGACATTCAAATTACACATAAAGTTGAAGGTAAATTTTTCAACAATAGAATTTTTCGTGCTACCTGGACTTAAAACGTTCGACGGCATTATTGGAGATGATACATTGAAACATTTGGAGGCCATCATTGACAGAAAGAACAACATTTTGAAGATCTCACCAAACATAGAAATTCCATCAAAGGAAAAGCAATCAATCCAAGTAAATTCAATTGAAATCAGAAACGATCATTTAGATGCAGAAACAAAGAATAAAATTGAAACATTAGTGAACAAATTTGAACCATTATTTAGACCATTAAACGACCAGGAACTTATTGACACCAATATTAAAGCCGAAATAAAAACCACAACAGATGAACCTATAAACTCGAAATCATACCCGTATCCAGTCAACATGCGCGACAAAGTCGAAAAGCAGATAAAAAAACTGCTAGAAGATGGTATTATAAGACCATCAAAAAGTCCCTATAATTCACCAATATGGATAGTGGACAAAAAGATTCAGGAATAAAAAAATACAGAATGGTTGTCGATTACAAGAGATTAAATGCCGTGACTGTAGCAGACACTTATCCAATACCGGATATAACAGATACCATTGCAAATCTGGGAAATTCCAAATATTTGACTACCATCGATTTAACGTTAGGTTTCCATCAGATAAGGATGATGGAAAAAGATATACCAAAAACCGCTTTTTCAACCATGAATGGTAAGTATGAGTTCCTAAGGTTACCATTTGGTCTAAAAAACGCACCGGCCATATTTCAACGAATGATCGATGACGTCTTAAAACAATACATCGGTAAGATTTGCTACGTTTACATAGATGACATCATTATATTTGGTGGCAAAACTGAAGATGAACATTTGCAAAATGTCGAGAAAATATTTTCACGATTAAAGGAAGCAAATTTAAGAGTAAATTTAGATAAAACGGCATTCCTCAAAACAGAAACAGAATTTTTAGGGCACATTATAACAAATAAGGGTATCAGGCCAGATCCGAAGAAGATTGCTGCGGTCCAACGCATAAAAGCTCCTGAGAACTTGAAGGATTTGAAAGGATTTCTCGGATTAACATCGTACTATAGGAAATTCGTCAAACACTATGCCAAAGTAGCTAAGCCGTTGACAAACCTTAAACGGGGAGAGAATGCTCAGATTGGAGCCAACCAGTCTAAGAAGATCAAAATCAAATTGAAAGAAAAGGAACTCCAAGCGTTAAATCATTTAAAGGAATTATTAACATCATCAGAGATCCTTATATATCCAGATTTAGAGAAGCCTTTTCTATTAACAACTGACGCTTCAAATCAAGCCATTGGAGCAGTTCTTTCTCAAGGAGAAATAGGTAAGGACAAACCAATCGCCTACATATCGCGGTCATTGAATAAAACTGAGGAAAATTATGCTGCGAATGAAAAGGAGATGTTAGCCATCGTATGGGCTCTGGATAAATTCAGGAATTATTTATACGGCGCAAAAAAGGTCAAAATCATCACGGACCACCAACCGCTGACATACACACTTAGCAATAAAAATAACAACGCCAAATTGAAGAGGTGGAAAGCAAGAATTGAAGAATACAATTATGAATTGATATACAAACCTGGATAAGGTATTCAAAAATCAGATTATAATAAACGAAAAGAAATCATCGCCTCCTTTTATAATTAAGGAACAACCACATCAATCACACTTCAGGTACTACGTTAATCTTCCAGAAATAAATGGAACAGAATTACTGAAATTATTACTGAAGAGATTACAACCGAACGTGGTGAATGGTATAAAAATTCCTGAACACCATATACAACTGTTGCAAAGCATTTACAGAGATCATCTTAAACATTTCAAAATACGAATAACGCAAAAAATTGTAAAGGATATAAATAATGAAGAGAACAAATTTAAAATCATTCAGGAAGAACATAGGAGAGTTCATAGGAACTGGAAAGAAAATAAAGAACAAATCCTAGAGAAATATTACTTCCCACAAATAGCCAAACTTACAAGGAATTATACTCGTAATTGTGACGTTTGCAACGAAAGTAAGTATGATAGGCACCCAAACAAACCAAAGTCACAAGAAACCCCTATACCTTCCTATTCTTCTGAAATAATCCATATTGATATCTTTGAAATGAAAAATGAGAAATTTATTTCCTGTGTAGACAAATTTTCAAAATTCGCCAACTTTTTCCATATTAAAAATCGGTCTGTTTTACACTTACGTGAGAAAATAATCAAAATATTGCATTATTTCACAACTCCGCGTTTAGTCGTAATGGATAATGAAAGAAGTTTTATTAGTCCGATCATTACTGACTATATAAAAACTCTTGGAATTGATATCTATCTTGCACCATCACAGAAGAGTGAGGTTAATGGTACAGTCGAAAGAGTTCATTCAACGATCATTGAGATTGTCCGTTGTATTCAAAATGAATACAAAGACCTCACCTTAAAAGAACTCATAAATATAGCAGTAGATAGGTGCAACAATAGCATCCATTCGATTACGAAACTAAAGCCTTCTGACATTTTTCTTGATAGGGCTCAAAAAATCAACTATCAAAGTCTTCTTGAATATAAGAATAGGGTAAATGAAGACGTTATGGAACGAATAAAAAGAAATCAAAAGAATAGGATAAATAAAGAAAATTCTAAGAAGAATGAGACCAAAGTATATCAACCGGGAGACACAATTTACACAGCTATTAAACAAATCAAAGGAAAGGACAAGCCTAAATTTAAGAAAGAAACAGTCGCTAGAAACAACAAAGTCACTGTTGTGGCGTCATCAGGAAGAAGGATACACAAGTCGCACATAAAAAACTTAACATAATTTTTTCTTCTCTTTGATATAGCTCTTTACTATGGACTGCAACATCGTCCTTCAACGTATACACCTATAACACACCGATAGTATTGCTAAAACAGGGAAATGGGAAAATTATTAATGGAAATTTTAAGCTAGTTCACCTCATCAACCTAAAGGATTACGAGGAAGCAATAACCGCTATTCTATCAAAACTTCAACCGATAGACGCACAAAACTCCATTAAATCACAGTCGTTATATCTGGCACAACAAATTAAAAAACTGATAACAGAACTCAAAGCACAACCTTCAAAGAACAAACGATCAATAAACTGGATAGGTTCAGCATGGAAATGGACTGCTGGTAACCCAGACGCGACAGATTGGGAAGAAGTTCTTAAAAGCCAAAATGAAATAGTTGAGAATAATAATCAACAGTACAAAATTAATCAGGCACTAACCAACACAACAGAACAGATTTTACAGGAATACAACAAAATTGTGAGACATATAGATGAAAATTTAACGGGAGAATACGTTCAGGGAATATTTAACAAACTCAGTATTATTAAAGAAGAGATAAAAGAAATAGTACGGGCAGCACAATTGGCTAAAAGGGGAATAATAAACACCAATCTGCTAGGCAACCAAGAAATTTCAAAATTAGTAATGGAAATAGAAACCTTACCATATTCAAATGAAATAGAAGCCATAGAGTATGCGGAACCAACCATGCTAGTAAAAGATTCGGAAATCTTGTATGCTATATCCATCCCCAAAACCAGTAAAAAAGACTACAATCATGTATTATTAAGATCAACAATAAATAACAGGAAGCAAGTACATCTGGAGTATAAAGAGCTATTGATGAACCAAAAAGAAATATTTGGAATCATAAAGAACTGTAAAAACTTCAAAGATACCATAATATGTACACAAGAACAACTATTAGAATTGAAAGAAGATCATTGTATAAACCAACTTATAAAAGGGACTAATGCTACGTGCGACTATCAATTCAACACTGATATGGAGGTAGAGGCATTAAATGAAAACACCATTTTCCTTAATAATTTCAACGGTGAATTAGAATGCGACAATAAAACAAAACATTTAGAAGGCAATCTTTTAATACAATTCCACAATGAAACAATTAAAATCAATCAAAGGATATTTACTAATAGGGAATTGAAAACATCCCAAATACTACCTCCGATACTACATCCCAATACAACAGAGAAAAGCACAAAATTGGACATGAAATTCCTTCATAACTTACATCTGAATAATGTTGAAAAACTACGGAAACTATTTACACAACAGACCATAGGGACAACAGTAGACATTGGACTCATGACAATAATATTGTTGACTGTCTCTATCTTCTTGATACGATTTTTTAAAAAAGAACAAGCGACAATGACGATACTACTTAGACCGACACTATATACAGAAACGACTAATCAAACAGGAACCGGACTACAACCTATCCCTTTAAACTTTTGATCCACGGGACGTGGATATTTAAAGGGGGAGGACTTAATGGAAGCCAATGCACCTATGCACGCGCATCCTTTTAAACATAATAATCATCAAATTCTATATTTGCACACGCATCCGGTCTAATTAAGATACGTCTAAACATGTTTTGTCAATCAATTTATTATTTACTTATTATTACAAATAATTAAAGGTAAATTATAGCAACAAATATAATATTAACATTACATAGTTAAAATCGCTGAAACGTCAATAATTTTCCTAAATCAAAATTGTAATGATAGAATTAAGTAAAAATTTTCATTCATTGTAAATTTACACGCGAATAAAGAAAGTAGAAAGAATTTTCGTCTTTCAATTTCCCAATTACCTTAACTTGCAATATTGAAGACAAGAAATAAAAGAAAAACAATTACTGTCTTCATAATAGGAAGTAAGACAATAAGAATAGAAAATGATGACGCCAATCTTCCATACTATTGGCAAGGCCGAAATATTAAATTAATGTAATGCAAAATTGTCTTTTGAAATAAGGAACTGTGTTTTACCAGTTAAACTAAATGGAGTAGGGAAAATTGATAATTGTATTTATTGAAGAATAATTACGATTATCAGAGAGTTATAATTTGGATTTGAAATAGTAAAGTCATATAGTAAATTACCGCGTATCTTTGATTGTATAATTAATTTCAACTTAGAATCTTTTAAAATAAAATAAATCTTAGAAGAATTTCATTTACATTCTACATTCTCATATTCTTCAAGTTTGGTTTCGGTCGGTTAAAGAAATTAGATTAAAAATAATTTAAAAGTAAAATAAGTTCGTTGTATTGTATTGTAGGTAAATAAGTGTAGGTATTGTATTGTAGGTAAATAAGTGTTTGTGAATAAAGTTTTAAAATAAAAATACAGTGTTGTTATTTATTAAGCCCGAATTAACTACACAGACTTGGAAGACGTATTCTTCCAACCCATGTTATATATATAAAGAGAGAAAATAGCCACGTCGAAAATCTTTTCCCAATCACAAAAGAATTTTCAAGAAAACTCTTTAATATATGACATATATTTGGCGCAGCCGGTAAACGTTTTAATAAAAACACTATAAGCGCTTCCGTCTTAATCTAACAAATTTGTGCTACATATTTTGTTGCGTAA
Source organism: Anthrax anthrax (assembly GCA_963971155.1). Taxonomy (NCBI): domain Eukaryota; kingdom Metazoa; phylum Arthropoda; class Insecta; order Diptera; family Bombyliidae; genus Anthrax; species Anthrax anthrax. The sequence goes on from OZ020117.1 coordinate 35,051,210, forward strand.
TAATTTGGCGCAGCCGGTAAACCGTGTTAAGATAAACACGTTAAACGCTACATTCGGTATTAAAAAAATTTAAAAACAAAAATTCTTGTGAAACTATATATAAATTGTACTGTGAAACGATAATTTAGCGCAGCCGTTAAACTTTTGTGTAAAAACGAAAATAAATAAGGTGTTTGTGAAAAAATAATAATAAATTCAAAAAACAAAAGAGATATTATTATAGTAAAATTAATTACAATAATAATAAATTATTTATTTATTTATTTATAAAAGTTAGAGTAGTAAATAAATTTACAACCTAACATAGTGTATTAGCACTGACTACCAAGGTCTACGGCTAAGCTAAACTTACGACTAAGGATACATAGTTTACTTAAATTCTAGGTGTAAAATGCTAATGTTAGGAATAGTTAAAAATGTTATATGTCTTTATAGAAATTGTTAATTTTAAGAAATTTAATTAGATTATTGCAACTGTATTCTGTGAGGATGTTGTAAAGGATTATGATTATTGGAATTCACAACAAGGTGTCTGGAATTGTTGACCTTACTGCAGTGAAATATTAAATGTGGTATATTTAAAATGGTGTGACATCTATCACAATGGGGGGGAGAGGAGTGGTTAAGGATGTGGCTGTGAGTGAGTTTGGTGTGGGTTAAACGGAAACGGCAGATTTTGATGCAATGAATACGGGAAATGGAAAAAGGATATGTGACAATGTGCCGGCGACTATTGACGTAGGAGGAGTAAAAATTATTATTGTTAACTATCCAGTTTTGTGTTTGAATTTCGGAGATTTTTTTGTTGACGGAGTTAAGGAAATCACGGCTGGAAGGAATTTTTAAAAAAAGGAGTGGGAAAAAGCTAGCACCATTAGCCAGCCGATCGGCGAGGTGGTTGCCTTTTATATCAATGTGGCTGGGAATCCAAATAATTTTAATGAGATTGGGATGGGAAATGAGTTTGTTGCGTATTTGGTTGATAATATTAGTGGAATTAAAAGGGTTATTGATGGCTTTTAGTACAGAGAGACTGTCTGTGAATAGGGCCGTGTGTTGTTTGTTTTTGATTGCAAAATTGATTGCGGCAAGAATAGCCATAGCTTCAGCTGTGAATATAGAAGCGAAATTGGGTAGCAAAGCATGCTGGATTATATTGCCTATTTCGTCAACAACAGCGAAGGATGTGAAAAGTTCTGACTTGGAACCGTCGGAATAAATTGGTTTGAAGTGTGTTGGAAGATTGTAACGGAGTTCTAGATATTTTTGTAGGAAAATATTTCGAGGAGTATTGGGTTTTGTATGCGCGGATAGGGATAGATCAATGTTAATGTTACAGAGAAGCCAAGGAGGACGATGGAGGGGAGTGTGATTGGAATCTAAGGACAGGAGGTCCAGGTGGAGGGTGCGGGCAAGAAGTAACGTTTTGGAGAGACAGGAAGGAAAAGAAAGGGGCCTTTTAAGTTTTAAAGTTTGCTGAACAAAGCGTGAAATGGGAGACTTTTTGTTGAAAATGATTTTTGGGAGGAGGCGACCGGTTAGGGTTTGGGCACGCTCTTCGATCTCTGTAAGACCGGCTTCAGCTAGGAGGCTTGAAATGCAAGTTGTCCTGTAGGCGCCTAGAGCTTTACGTATGCAAGAATGATATGGCGCTTTAAGCCGGTTAAGGGATGTTTTGGAGGTGTTGCTGTAGATTGGAGGGCCGTAATCAATGACACCTATTATAGAAGCTTTAATTATTTGAATGAGGGTAGATGGGTGGGCGTTGCTATGATTGGATGAAAGGATTTTGAATACATTGAGTCGTTTTATCAATTTTTCTCTAACGTAATTGATATGGCTAATCCATTTTAACTTTTTGTCGAAGAAAAGGCCTAAAATTTTCATGGAATTAACTGACGGAATGGGGCTCCCAGATATGTTAAGGAGAAAGTTGCTACAGCTAGTTTTCCTGCAGAAATGTATTTGCTGTGACTTTTGAATTGAAATTAAAGCACCGGATCCGCTTGCCCAGTTTTGGAGTTCTGTGTATAAATTATTGAACACGATATTGGCGCTTGTTAGGTTGGCTTCCTTGCAAAAAATGAGTAGGTCGTCCGCGTAGAGGCAATGGTGGAGGGAATTATATTTTTTTATTATTTGGCTGACTTCGTGGAAACCGATCTTGAAAAGCAAAACTGAAATAGGGGAGCCTTGGGGAATGCCTGCGTTGATTTTAAATGTGGAAGAATAGTTCCCATTGACTCTAACTTGAAATTTGCGGTTGGAAAGTAAACTGAAGATGTAGATCAAGCGACTGATAAGGCTTTGTGTGCAAGGTGGTCTATAAGCAAGCAGGCATCGATGGTGCCAGACCCTTTTCTGTAAGCAACCTGATGGGGATTGAAAGCAGAACTGTTTTCTAAAAGCCAGTAGAGTCGATTGGCAATAATTTTTTCTAGAACTTTGCTGAGACAACTGAGTAATGATATGGGTCTGTAGGATTTAATGTCGGAAGAGGGTTGGTTGGGTTTCAGTATGGGAACAACTGTGGCTATTTTCCAGGTGTGTGGGATAATACCAGAGTTAAAAATTTTATTGTATAAAGCGAGCAGTCTTAATTTGGCCGGGGAAGAGAGGTTTTGCAACATGGGGTAGGAAATTTTGTCTGAACCTGGTGTGGTGCCTTTAACCTGCCTTAAGGCAAGTAGCAATTCTGTGAGGCTAATATTATCTTCTATTTTTTTAGATTTGGAATTAGGGGAAAGGTTTGTGTTTTGTGGGACAGATGTTTGAGGGTGGGTGGAAGAAGAATTAGGGCGGCTGAAAATTTTACTCCAATGAGAACCGAAAACATGGCCTAGGTCAGGGGAATTGGGTCCAGGCATATGGTTAAGGAGTGTCTGGTAAGGGGGTGGGGGTGGTTTATTACCTTCTATGGCACGCACAATACTCCATAGGTTGGCAGTAGAGGTCGAAGGATTGATTTGGCTTGTAAATTTGTTAAAAGAGTTTGCTTTGGCTGTTTTGACAAGCCTTTTAAAAATGGCGTTCCGTTTCTTGTATTCTACGAGGTTTGTAAGGGTGGGATGTTTTTTAAAAAGGTACCAGGCCTGTTTCCTAGCTTGATTTGAAATATGGAGGTCGTTGTTCCACCAAGGGTGGGAACGGTTTCTAAGCTTGGAAATTGGGGTGGTAATTGGAATGGATGTAGTAGCTGCATAGAGAATGGCTTTTTTGATATTGGCGGCCTCTTTGTTGATGTTGTGCGAAATAGCAACATTATTAAGATAGGTGTCAAGCCGAAACCGATATTTGTTCCAGTCGGCAGCCTTGGTTTTGAAGCGAGGTATGTGGCGGGTAGAGGGGTTGAAGGAAGGGTGGGAGGAGAGAAGAATGGGGAAGTGATCGCTTCCAAAAGGATCGTCAAGGATGCGGAAAGTGAAATGGGGAGCTAGGTGGGAGGAGCAGATGCATAGATCTATGTGGGAGAAGGTGGCGTGTGTGGAAATATGGGTAGGTTGGCCGTTGTTGAGAATGGTAAGATTAGAGTTGATAAGCCAATCTTCGATGATATGACCCCGTAGATTGTAGGATTTGGATCCCCATAAAGGGCTCCATCCATTGAAGTCCCCCATTATTACAAAGGGAGGCTTAAGTTCTTTACAGATATCGTGTAGTTGTTGTGTGTTTATTTTCTGAGAAGGATGGATATACAGGGAGATAACTGAAAGGGGTGGATTGGTGAGAAGTTCGGCGGCACATGTTAAAAGATCTGAGTTGATTTTGATATGTTTATGTGGTATACAATTTTTGATTAGTAAACCGACTCCACTTTTGTTTTTGTTTATATTGCAAGGAAGGTTGTGGGTGTAGGAAAGGTAGTTTTTAATAGGGGTTAAAGGTTTGTTAGTAGCTAGATGGGTTTCTTGGAGAAAAATAATATCTGGTGAGAAGTTGCGTATTAGATTAGAAAGATAGTTATAATTGTTGTAGAAACCATTAATATTCCACTGCAGCAAGTTCATTACGTGTGTTTGGGGGTTAAGAACATAAAAATGATGTTAATTTTTTATAACAAGATCGGTTACTGATAGTGGACTAAGGGTATTAGTAGAATTATTTGGTAACGGTTGATTTGGCTTAATGCTAGTATTAGTATGATTTATATTGAACTGTGTGTTAAGTGTTGATTGATGTGTTGATTGATGTGTTGATTGATGTGTTGGTTGAAATAAAATGTTATGTGTAGTGTTGATTGTTTGGTGTGGCATGTGATTGGAGGATGATTGTGTTGAGTCGTGAGGATGAATAGTAGAAATAGCAATGTGTGAAGTTGAAGGTGTGTTTTGAAGTTTTTGGTATGCTAATGAATGTGATTTCTTTTGTTTTTCAATTAAAGCGTCTTCTAATGTTTCTGTAGGGGAAGCGTCTTGTATATGTTGTGAAGCGTATTTGTTGTTGATAAATTCAGCAGCCTTTTCGTATGTACATCTTTTAATTGTTTTGTGTTCTAAAATTTGTTTTCTTTTAACATAATTAGGGCAATTGGGGTTGGTTGAGCTATGTTGGGAATGGCAGTTGATGCATTCAACTTTGGTGCAGGGTGTGGGGTAATGTTCTGGTAGAGAACAAACCTGACACGTGGCTGGAGCTGTACATCTGTTTTTAGTATGCCCGAGTCTATGACAATTTTTACATTGCATGGGTTTAGGTATATATGGTTTGACTGGAACACTTAAGAAGCCTATGTCAAGTTTGCTGGGTAGCGTGAATGTGTTGAATGTGATGATGTGAAGTGGCGTGTTTTTGGGGGTGCCATTGGTGTATTTTTTGATTTTTTCACATTTACTGACTTTTTGATCCTTAAGTTCGTTAACGATGTCATCTGTACTTAGTTCCGTCAGAAAATTGCAGTAAACAAGACCCTTGGTTTGATTCAGCGTTGGGTGTTCAAAACACTCAACTTCGATATCTATGTTTAACTTGGTGGTTTTTAAAAGGTCTTGAGTCTGTTTGTTGTCTTTTGTAAGTAAGAGAAGATGGCCTTGCTGGGTGAAAGAGATGTCTAAAAACTCCTTGGAAATATTTTGAATTGCCTTGGAGAGTTTGAAGATGTTGATTGTTTTTAGTGGATTCCTTTCATTTTTATTTTTCATCACAATGAATTTGGATTGAGAGTTGAATTTGTGGGTTGAATCACCTGAGTTACCCAGAAAAGGGAAATCTTGAATGCTGGAATGATTGATGGAATTCCCTCCCTTTGTGTTGGAGACTTTTTTGTGTGTTGTTGATTGTAGCGTTTTGGCCCTCTTTTTGGGACTTTGGGAGCGGCACTGTCATCCAATATATCCCAGTAGTTGTGGAGGACAGAGCCTCCACCTGGGTCGTGAGACATCTTGAAGCTGATAACACTAAAACGGCACTACGGTACTGATTATTCAGAAAAAATTACACTTGGCAAAAGAATTGAGAGGTATAACAAGTGTACAAATAAAAGGCAATAAAAAACCGTTGTAAACAATAAAAAAAAAAACGAGAACAATAACTTCATTGTTTGTAACTGTTTTAATGTTTATTGCGAAGCAAAAAGGTCCGAACACTATGAATAGTAATTATAGACTGGAATAATAAATTAATTCAGCAAGATAATTCAGAAAATTAATCATTTAAAATTAATAAAAATCAGTAACGTTTTAAATACATTAATTAAATTCGGCACAGTTTTGAAATTAATTTCAGAAATAAAAATAAAATCAGTTTTTGAAATAAAATTCAATTTGACACAAATAATATTTATTGAATTGAAAAAATTATTTATGCTGATAAATACGTGTATTAATAAAACTTTAATGTGATAATTTAAAATTTTTGAAAATAAAAATTTTAGAACAAATTAAAGTATATGTCGACTAGTCAAACGAGTTCAACACCTTTTAAAGAACAAAAAAGGAAAGTGAGATTCGAAAAAAAAGTAAATTCATTCACTTTTGAAAATCTCAGTCCAGTATTTAGTGCAAGTGAAACATCTGAAGGAAGCAGCGATCCAGCACCATTAAATCATCAATCACCAGGTGAAGACAACACACTGGATACCAGCAATACAAATACACCTCCTCAAGCAGCATCAACATCGGCAGCGGGTAAGTCACGAAAAATTATTCACCCAAGTATAGCATTAACAAGAGAAGAGGAAAAGCAACTGTTGCATTTTATTCAACTAAGATCAGGCACACGAGTTTATAAGCCTAGGACATCATTAGGTACAACAGAAGGTTCAGAAAAAGAAAGTGAAGGAAATAATTTTAGTTGTTCTGAAGAATTTACTACAGAGTTAGATAAAATTTTAAAAATGTCAGGCATAGAATTAGTAAATCAATTGTTAAATAATCTTCCTATGTTATATGCATGCAGAAGATACAGAAGATGTAGGTGCAAACGTAAGTACTTTTGTAGAATGTTATGAAAGTATGTATAGATGTTTAGATAAAGAAGAAGATAAAGAATTATTTTTTCAAATGCTCCCAATAAAATTCAGAGGTAGAGCATCTAGACTTTTAGACGGTAAATGTTGTGAAACGTTTGACTCAATAAAATCTATTCTACATAACACATTAGTTAATGACAAATCTTACCTAACACTATTAAAGGAATTAAGAATGATTAGGTAGCTTCCAGGTGAATCTGTAAGAAATTTTAATAATTTAAAAGTCAGATAATAAATTTTTTGTAGCGACATTTACTTTTTGTATAAATTTTTTTTCTTATATGTAATTATACTTAGTATTATAATTTTATTTATTTCATTTTAAACGGAACTGAGCGCTTGCTTGAACTATTCGGCACTGATCTTTCTTTTAAAGGACTTAGAAGACAGTGGACGAATAGTAGTGTTAACATCCGTTCACACACCTAATATTGCTAAGACAGCAATTAGCTATTTTTCCAAATATTTACAGTATTTTTATTTTATGTAAAAATGCATTGATTGCAATTTATATTGTAACCAATTGTTATCAAAGGTTGATTTTTTTAATAATATTTGTTATACTATATGTAATTATGAGAAAATTTGTATTTTTAACAATTTAAGAATTGTAAAGGTAAATTAATTTTAATAAATAACTTAGTCCAATTTTGGCAATCAACAAGAACGTTTCATTTCAGCAACAAATTTCTTTTGGTTTTGTACTTAAAGAAATAACATTTTTAGATTAAGAATTTCTTTTGGTTTTGTACTTAAAGAAATAATATAACTTAATCTATAAATCAATTGTCCATTCATTCAATCATATAAGAACACGCATTACATTTACCGTACATTAATACAAGAATTAATTGTAAAGTATTTCATCAAAGTCTAAGTACAAGAACTTAGACACATTTAAGTTGAAATCTATAATTGAGATTCAACAAGTAGGATATTTACAGGAGAAAGGACTGTTAAAAAGAAACCAGTTATATGTAAGTATTCTTACGTTACATACATATATATATGTAGTATATATAGTATATATATATGTAGTATATATATATGTATATATACTTACTTTGCATATTGACTTTTTGAACATTATTTTATTATATATTTATAGATGCAATAAACATTGAACACTTATGAAGTGTACAAAGATCCGAAAAGCGCACCTTATGGAAGAATATACCGGTCCATGCAAAAAAATAAAAACGGTGCCGGTAAATGCAACACAACAGTGAGTCTTGCAAAAGGTAAGCATTTCAACAAAGTACACATTGTTAACCAGTTATAATATTATTTAATTAGTAACTTTTATACACATGTATTTGTGAATTTATATTTTTTCTTTTTCAAGCACATTTCTTGGAGGGTGCCGCCTAAAGGTCCATGAATATCTTCTGGTAATTTTCAATCAGGCCAACGGAAAGTCAGTGGACATGTCTCACAGAGATACTGGCATTTCCAAGAATACAATTTGCGACATTTACTCAAAATTACGCGAATTGTGTTCTTAGAAAACAGAACAGGATCTGAAGACATTTGGCTGCGGGGGACCTGTTTGGGTGGTCGAAATTGACGAGTCTCTCCTCGTAAAGAGAAAATACAATAAGGGCCATCCAACTAGACAGCTTTGTATGTTTGGTATCTATGATACCAAGACTGAAAAAGAAATGGCTCTGTATGCTGAAAAGAAGGATATCTTAACGCTAATCCCTCTTATCAAAAAGGGTGTGCTGGCGGGCACAATAATATGAAGCGACAAATTGGGTGCGTATAACAGTTTATGTTTTGAAGGGTATGTTCATACAACTGAACCACAAAAAATCATTTGTGGATTCAGTCACAAAGACCTGCACTAATAATGTAGAGGCTTTTTTGCATACCCTGAAGGCCGACTTATGATCAAGAAACTTTATGCGAAGCCCATATGTCCTCGATCATATGAATGACTTTTTGTACCGGAATCACTACGGGCCTCGGAATGGCAGAAATGTATTTAGAGTCATCTTAGACGACATCAAATCTAGGTACGTGGTTTAAACAAAAACCGTTCTTTTTTTACAGGCTTTTCAAATTAAGTTCCTTCTTTTATATAAAGAATTCAACAAGAATTCACAAAGGAAATTCGTCACTTTACAAACAGAATTAACCCTTTTAAAAATAAAAATTCTTGTTTTAAGGAGGTAAATTCTATTTGCAAAGTGACGAATTTCCTTTGTCAAACGTTGAATTCTTTGAGTAAAACGACGATTTCAAACTGAAAAGCCTGACACCCAAAGTGTCTTACGAGTGTATGCATTTCCGGCACGTTATCGTTATTATTATTTTCATTATTATCATCATCATTATAATCATTATCATTATCATCATTATAATCATTATTATTTTTATTATTTTTATTATGACTATTATTATCATTACTGTAATTATCACTATCATTATTATTATTAGTATATTTCTAAAAAATTTACATTAAGAAGAAAAATAAAATAAGTTCAAAAATCAGAAATTTTGTATTTTAATTTTTTTTTAATAAAAAATTTTTGATCTTATACTATACTTTCAACGGTCAAAAAATCGATTAAGTAAAGGTCCATATAGATACGTTTTACTACAAGCTGATAGTAATTAAGAAATTAAGGATTTTTTGTAGAAAATTGAAACATTGAAAATTTATTCTTAAAATTTTAAAACATTTATTTTACTTTTTATGTAAGTGAAAGAAATTCAAAGATTTGTGAAATGTAGAAGGAGAAAACAAACAAATATTTTCACATAAAATATTGAAATATGACATTTTATTCATAAACATCTTATAAGCTTATTGTACTTATTGTTAATTATTTGAAATGAACACAAATCAAATTTACAGATATGTATTTACATACAATTTTTACATGTTATATATAACATTTTCCAAACTATGACTTAACCTAAGGGTAAAAAACATCAGTTAATAAGTCTGTAATATTGATAAAACTATTGTTGTTTCAATTATATTTAATGTTCGCCTTATTCTACGATGTACATCATCGCCAGCATTTATTTAGACTCTTGGCACATTATCTTTTCCATTCAATGTTACAATTTTTAAATACTCAGCTAATGATGTCTATCTTTTGCTGTTAAATATTTGTTAAAAGTTTTGCTGAATTGTTAAAAGTAAAATACACTCTAATGGATAATTATCCTTTGTTGTTTCACTTGATAATGTAATCTAATCAGGCACTATCTAAAACGACACCCCTTTTTTTACAAACACATGTACTCAATCATTCCATCATTCAAGCCGTCCTCTCTTTCATCGCCCGAATCGCTCTATCGGCTAAAAAATTTTTTGAAGCCCAATAAGAATTCTTGTAGATTTTATAATTTCTTTGGTTATACATACTATAAGTTAATACAAGTTTTCACAAGCTGATAGCAGGAACATCAGTTAATAAGTCTAAAATATTGATAAAATTTTTTTTGTTTTAATTATATTTAATGCTCGCCTTATGCTTCGATGTACATCATCGCCAGCATTTATTTAGACTCTTGGCACATTATCTTTTCCATTCAATGTTACAATTTTTAAATACTCAGCTAATGATGTCTATCTTTTGCTGTTAAATATTTGTTAAAGGTTTTGCTGTATTGTTAAAAGTAAAATACACTCTAATGGATAATTATCCTTTGTTGTTTCACTTGATAATGTAACCCTATCAGGCACTATCTAAAACGACACCCCTTTTTTTACAAACACATGTACTCAATCATTCCATCATTCAAGCCGTCCTCTCTTTCATCGCCCGAATCGCTCTATCGGCTAAAAAATTTTTTGAAGCCCAATAAGAATTCTTGTAGATTTTATAATTTCTTTGGTTATACATACTATAAGTTAATACAAGTTTTCACAAGCTGATAGCAGGAACATCAGTTAATAAGTCTGTAATATTGATAAAACTATTTTTGTTTAAAATATATTTAATGCTCGCCTTATGCTACGATGTACTTCATCGCCAGCATTTATTTAGACTCTTGGCACATTATCTTTTCCATTCAATGTTACAATTTTTAAATACTCAGTTAATTATGTCTATCTTTTGCTGTTAAATGTCTAGCTGCTTGATCACATATTGAATATATACTACCATATCTCGAAAATATTCATAAAATATGTTCAAAACCAAAATGTTTACTTATAGCAACATCTAATGATCTAATACTGTACATGTAATTGAAATGAACTGCCACAATTTTCCTAATAAAAAACCTAAAATTAGAATAAGAAAATCTAATACGTAATTAGGCAACTGAATATCACTGTTTCATCATTCATAATTTAGTCAACACGACTATGATTAAAAAGAAGAGAGAATATTTTTCTAAATATGTATCTTATTTTTCAATGAATTAAATCACAAACTAACTTACACAATAACAACTGTATCTCAACATTCTATAAAACCAATCTTTCTACCAAGTGGAGTTCAAATTGTACACGGGCATCTACATCTTTAAGAATATCAGATAGTGTTGGTTCTAATTTAAGAACAAAATCACTGATGTGAATACCAGTGTAAATTAATGGCAGAATAGCACGATAGAGCTGGTGAAGAGATTTTTGTACCAAATCGCAGATTCAGCTTTCTTGCATTTTTTGGCCATTGTTAAGAGTAAAATACAGTCTAATGTATAATTATTCTTTGGTGTTCCACTTGATATTGTAACCCAATCAGCACTATCTAAAACGACACCCCTTTTTTTTACAAACACATGTACTCAATCATTCCATCATTCAAGCCGTCCTCTCTTTCATCGCCCGAATCGCTCTATCGACTAAAAAATTTTTTGAAGCCCAATAAGAATTCTTGTAGATTTTATAATTTCTTTGGTTATACATACTATAAGTTAATACAAGTTTTCACAAGCTGATAGCAGGAACATCAGTTAATAAGTCTGTAATATTGATAAAACTATTGTTGTTTCAATTATATTTAATGTTCGCCTTATTCTACGATGTACATCATCGCCAGCATTTATTTAGACTCTTGGCACATTATCTTTTCCATTCAATGTTACAATTTTTAAATACTCAGCTAATGATGTCTATCTTTTGCTGTTAAATATTTGTTAAAAGTTTTGCTGTATTGTTAAAAGTAAAATACACTCTAATGGATAATTATCCTTTGTTGTTTCACTTGATAATGTAATCCAATCAGGCACTATCTAAAACGACACCCCTTTTTTTACAAACACATGTACTCAATCATTCCATCATTCAAGCCGTCCTCTCTTTCATCGCCCGAATCGCTCTATCGGCTAAAAAATTTTTTGAAGCCCAATAAGAATTCTTGTAGATTTTATAATTTCTTTGGTTATACATACTATAAGTTAATACAAGTTTTCACAAGCTGATAGCAGGAACATCAGTTAATAAGTCTGTAATATTGATAAAATTATTTTTGTTTTAATTATATTTAATGCTCGCCTTATGCTTCGATGTACATCATCGCCAGCATTTATTTAGACTCTTGGCACATTATCTTTTCCATTCAATGTTACAATTTTTAAATACTCAGTTAATGATGTCTATCTTTTGCTGTTAAATGTCTAGCTGCTTGATCACATATTGAATATATACTACCATATCTCGAAAATATTCATAAAATATGTTCAAAACCAAAATGTTTACTTATAGAAACATCTAATGATCTAATACTTTACATGTAATTGAAATGAACTGCCACAATTTTCCTAATAAAAAACCTAAAATTAGAATAAGAAAATCTAATACGTAATTAGGCAACTGAATATCACTGTTTCATCATTCATAATTTAGTCAACACGACTATGATTAAAAAGAAGAGAGAATATTTTTCTAAATATGTATCTTATTTTTCAATGAATTAAATCACAAACTAACTTACACAATAACAACTGTATCTCAACATTCTATAAAACCAATCTTTCTACCAAGTGGAGTTCAAATTGTACACGGGCATCTACATCTTTAAGAATATCAGATAGTGTTGGTTCTAATTTAAGAACAAAATCACTGATGTGAATACCAGTGTAAATTAATGGCAGAATAGCACGATAGAGCTGGTGAAGAGATTTTTGTACCAAATCGCAGATTCAGCTTTCTTGCATTTTTTGGCCATTGTTAAGAGTAAAATACAGTCTAATGTATAATTATTCTTTGGTGTTCCACTTGATATTGTAACCCAATCAGCACTATCTAAAACGACACCCCTTTTTTTTACAAACACATGTACTAAATCATTCCATCATTCAAGCCGTCCTCTCTGTCATCACCCGAATCGCTCTATCGGCTAAAAAATTTTTTGAAGCCCAATAAGAATTCTTGTAGATTTTATAATTTCTTTGGTGGTTATACATACTATAAGTTAATACAAGTTTTCACAAGCTGATAGCAGAAAAGATTAAATGTGTTTGTTTTCTAATCTTGTTGTTATAAGTTATAATTTTCACTAAATTTTTTGTTTTTTAAAGTGAAAAAATTAGTGAAGTAAGTACCCTATTAGACACATTGGACCCAAGTCAGATTTTTATTTTTTTTTTTAATAATTTAAAAGTCAGATAATAAATTTTTTGTAGCGACATTTACTTTTTGTATAAATTTTTTTCTTATATGTAATTATACTTAGTATTATAATTTTATTAATTTCATTTTAAATGGAACTGAACGCTTGCTCGAACTATTCGGCACTGATCTTTCTTTTAAAGGACTAGAACAGTGGACGAATAGTAGAATATTTACAGGGGGAAGGACTGTTAAGAAGAAACCAGTTATATGTAAGTATTCTTGCGTTACATACATATACTTTGCATATTGACTTTTTGAACATTATTTTATTATATATTTATAGATGCAATAAACATTGAACACTTATGAAGTGTACAAAGATCCGAAAAGCGCACCTTATGGAAGAATATACCGGTCCATGCAAAAAAATAAAAACGGTGCCGGTAAATGCAACACAACAGTGAGTCTTGCAAAAGGTAAGCATTTCAACAAAGTACACATTGTTAACCAGTTATAATATTATTTAATTAGTAACTTTTATACATATGTATTTGTGAATTTATATTTTTCTTTTTCAAGCACATTTCTTGGAGGGTGCCGCCTAAAGGTCCATGAATATCTTCTGGTAATTTTCAATCAGGCCAACGGAAAGTCAGTGGACATGTCTCACAGAGATACTGGCATTTCCAAGAATACAATTTGCGACATTTACTCAAAATTACGCGAATTGTGTTCTTAGAAAAAAGAACAGGATCAGGAGACATTTCCCTGGTTGGGTGGTCGAAATTGACGAGTCTCTCCTCGTAAAGAGAAAATACAATAAGGGCCATCCAACTAGACAGCTTTGTATGTTTGGTATCTATGATACCAAGGCTGAAAAAGAAATGGCTCTCTATGCTGAAAAGAAGGATAGCTTAACGCTAATCCCTCTTATCAAAAAGGGTGTGCTGGCGGGCACAATAATATGAAGCGACAAATTGGGTGCGTATAACAGTTTATGCTTTGAAGGGTATGTTCATACAACTGAACCACAAAAAATCATTTGTGGATTCAGTCACAAAGACCTGCACTAATAATGTAGAGGCTTTTTTGCATACCCTGAAGGCCGACTTATGATCAAGAAACTTTATGCGAAGCCCATATGTCCTCGATCATATGAATGACTTTTTGTACCGGAATCACTACGGGCCTCGGAATAGCAGAAATGTATTTAGAGTCATCTTAGACGACATCAAATCTAGGTACGTGGTTTAAACAAAAACCGTTCTTTTTTTACAGGCTTTTCAAATTAAGTTCCTTCTTTTATATAAAGAATTCAACAAGAATTCACAAAGGAAATTCGTCACTTTACAAACAGAATTAACCTTTTTAAAAATAAAAATTCTTGTTTTAAGGAGGTAAATTCTATTTGCAAAGTGACGAATTTCCTTTGTCAAACGTTGAATTCTTTGAGTAAAACGACGATTTCAAACTGAAAAGCCTGACACCCAAAGTGTCTTACGAGTGTATGCATTTCCGGCACGTTATCGTTATTATTATTTTCATTATTATCATCATCATTATAATCATTATCATTATCATCATAATAATCATTATTATTTTTATTATTTTTATTATGACTATTATTATCATTACTGTAATTATCACTATCATTATTATTATTAGTATATTTCTAAAAAATTTACATTAAGAAGAAAAATAAAATAAGTTCAAAAATCAGAGATTTTGTATTTTTTTTTTTTTTTTTTTAATAAAAATTTTTTGATCTTATACTTTCAACGGTTTTAAATGTAATACTTTCAACGGTTTTTAATCTTTTACTTTCAACAGTTTTTGATCTTCTATGTACGTTCAACAGTTTGTAATCATATTTCTTCAACGGTTTGTAATCTTATATCTTCAATGGTTTTTGATTTTATATCTTTAAAGGACAATCGTGAATTGTACGTATAAAGAAAACTAAATGATTTACGTATAATATTCTGAATAATATTTGGGGCAAGAATACCAATTGGATTGGGGTAAAGATTGGATAATCCGATCAAAAAATCGATTAAGTAAAGGTCCATATAGATACGTTTTACTACAAGCTGATAGTAATTAAGAAATTAAGGATTTTTTGTAGAAAATTGAAACATTGAAAATTTATTCTTAAAATTTTAAAACATTTATTTTACTTTTTATGTAAGTGAAAGAAATTCAAAGATTTGTGAAATGTAGAAGGAGAAAACAAACAAATATTTTCACATAAAATATTGAAATATGACATTTTATTCATAAACATCTTATAAGCTTATTGTACTTATTGTTAATTATTTGAAATGAACACAAATCAAATTTACAGATATGTATTTACATACAATTTTTACATGTTATATTTAACATTTTCCAAACTATGACTTATCCTAAGGGTAAAAAACATCAGTTAATAAGTCTGTAATATTGATAAAACTATTGTTGTTTCAATTATATTTAATGCTCGCCTTATGCTACGATGTACTTCATCGCCAGCATTTATTTAGACTCTTGGCACATTATCTTTTCCATTCAATGTTACAATTTTTAAATACTCAGCTAATGATGTCTATCTTTTGCTGTTAAATATTTGTTAAAAGTTTTGCTGTATTGTTAAAAGTAAAATACACTCTAATGGATAATTATCCTTTGTTGTTTCACTTGATAATGTAACCCAATCAGCACTATCTAAAACGACACCCCTTTTTTTTTACAAACACATGTACTAAATCATTCCATCATTCAAGCCGTCCTCTCTTTCATCGCCCGAATCGCTCTATCGGCTAAAAAATTTTTTGAAGCCCAATAAGAATTGTTGTAGATTTTATAATTTCTTTGGTTATACATACTATAAGTTTATACAAGTTTTCACAAGCTGATAGCAGAAAAGATTAAATGTGTTTGTTTTCTAATCTTGTTGTTATAAGTTATAATTTTCACTAAATTTTTTGTTTTTTAAAGTGAAAAAATTAGTGAAGTAAGTACCCTATTAGACACATTGGACCCAAGTCAGATTTTTATTTTTTTTTTTAATAATTTAAAAGTCAGATAATAAATTTTTTGTAGCGACATTTACTTTTTGTATAAATTTTTTTCTTATATGTAATTATACTTAGTATTATAATTTTATTAATTTCATTTTAAATGGAACTGAACGCTTGCTCGAACTATTCGGCACTGATCTTTCTTTTAAAGGACTAGAACAGTGGACGAATAGTAGAATATTTACAGGGGGAAGGACTGTTAAGAAGAAACCAGTTATATGTAAGTATTCTTGCGTTACATACATATACTTTGCATATTGACTTTTTGAACATTATTTTATTATATATTTATAGATGCAATAAACATTGAACACTTATGAAGTGTACAAAGATCCGAAAAGCGCACCTTATGGAAGAATATACCGGTCCATGCAAAAAAATAAAAACGGTGCCGGTAAATGCAACACAACAGTGAGTCTTGCAAAAGGTAAGCATTTCAACAAAGTACACATTGTTAACCAGTTATAATATTATTTAATTAGTAACTTTTATACATATGTATTTGTGAATTTATATTTTTCTTTTTCAAGCACATTTCTTGGAGGGTGCCGCCTAAAGGTCCATGAATATCTTCTGGTAATTTTCAATCAGGCCAACGGAAAGTCAGTGGACATGTCTCACAGAGATACTGGCATTTCCAAGAATACAATTTGCGACATTTACTCAAAATTACGCGAATTGTGTTCTTAGAAAAAAGAACAGGATCAGGAGACATTTCCCTGGTTGGGTGGTCGAAATTGACGAGTCTCTCCTCGTAAAGAGAAAATACAATAAGTGCCATCCAACTAGACAGCTTTGTATGTTTGGTATCTATGATACCAAGGCTGAAAAAGAAATGGCTCTCTATGCTGAAAAGAAGGATAGCTTAACGCTAATCCCTCTTATCAAAAAGGGTGTGCTGGCGGGCACAATAATATGAAGCGACAAATTGGGTGCGTATAACAGTTTATGCTTTGAAGGGTATGTTCATACAACTGAACCACAAAAAATCATTTGTGGATTCAGTCACAAAGACCTGCACTAATAATGTAGAGGCTTTTTTGCATACCCTGAAGGCCGACTTATGATCAAGAAACTTTATGCGAAGCCCATATGTCCTCGATCATATGAATGACTTTTTGTACCGGAATCACTACGGGCCTCGGAATAGCAGAAATGTATTTAGAGTCATCTTAGACGACATCAAATCTAGGTACGTGGTTTAAACAAAAACCGTTCTTTTTTTACAGGCTTTTCAAATTAAGTTCCTTCTTTTATATAAAGAATTCAACAAGAATTCACAAAGGAAATTCGTCACTTTACAAACAGAATTAACCTTTTTAAAAATAAAAATTCTTGTTTTAAGGAGGTAAATTCTATTTGCAAAGTGACGAATTTCCTTTGTCAAACGTTGAATTCTTTGAGTAAAACGACGATTTCAAACTGAAAAGCCTGACACCCAAAGTGTCTTACGAGTGTATGCATTTCCGGCACGTTATCGTTATTATTATTTTCATTATTATCATCATCATTATAATCATTATCATTATCATCATAATAATCATTATTATTTTTATTACTTTTATTATGACTATTATTATCATTACTGTAATTATCACTATCATTATTATTATTAGTATATTTCTAAAAAATTTACATTAAGAAGAAAAATAAAATAAGTTCAAAAATCAGAGATTTTGTATTTTTTTTTTTTTTTTTTTTAATAAAAATTTTTTGATCTTATACTTTCAACGGTTTTAAATGTAATACTTTCAACGGTTTTTAATCTTTTACTTTCAACAGTTTTTGATCTTCTATGTACGTTCAACAGTTTGTAATCATATTTCTTCAACGGTTTGTAATCTTATATCTTCAATGGTTTTTGATTTTATATCTTTAAAGGACAATCGTGAATTGTACGTATAAAGAAAACTAAATGATTTACGTATAATATTCTGAATAATATTTGGGGCAAGAATACCAATTGGATTGGGGTAAAGATTGGATAATCCGATCAAAAAATCGATTAAGTAAAGGTCCATATAGATACGTTTTACTACAAGCTGATAGTAATTAAGAAATTAAGGATTTTTTG
This sequence comes from Anthrax anthrax, assembly GCA_963971155.1. Classification (NCBI taxonomy): domain Eukaryota; kingdom Metazoa; phylum Arthropoda; class Insecta; order Diptera; family Bombyliidae; genus Anthrax; species Anthrax anthrax. Next base: position 35,069,332 of record OZ020117.1, read on the forward strand.
TAGAAAATTGAAACATTGAAAATTTATTCTTAAAATTTTAAAACATTTATTTTACTTTTTATGTAAGTGAAAGAAATTCAAAGATTTGTGAAATGTAGAAGGAGAAAACAAACAAATATTTTCACATAAAATATTGAAATATGACATTTTATTCATAAACATCTTATAAGCTTATTGTACTTATTGTTAATTATTTGAAATGAACACAAATCAAATTTACAGATATGTATTTACATACAATTTTTACATGTTATATTTAACATTTTCCAAACTATGACTTATCCTAAGGGTAAAAAACATCAGTTAATAAGTCTGTAATATTGATAAAACTATTGTTGTTTCAATTATATTTAATGCTCGCCTTATGCTACGATGTACTTCATCGCCAGCATTTATTTAGACTCTTGGCACATTATCTTTTCCATTCAATGTTACAATTTTTAAATACTCAGCTAATGATGTCTATCTTTTGCTGTTAAATATTTGTTAAAAGTTTTGCTGTATTGTTAAAAGTAAAATACACTCTAATGGATAATTATCCTTTGTTGTTCCACTTGATAATGTAACCCAATCAGCACTATCTAAAACGACACCCCTTTTTTTTTACAAACACATGTACTCAATCATTCCATCATTCAAGCCGTCCTCTCTTTCATCGCCCGAATCGCTCTATCGGCTAAAAAATTTTTTGAAGCCCAATAAGAATTCTTGTAGATTTTATAATTTCTCTGGTTATACATACTATAAGTTAATACAAGTTTTCACAAGCTGATAGCAGAAAAGATTAAATGTGTTTGTTTTCTAATCTTGTTGTTATAAGTTATAATTTTCACTAAATTTTTTGTTTTTTAAAGTGAAAAAATTAGTGAAGTAAGTACCCTATTAGACACATTGGACCCAAGTCAGATTTTTATTTTTTTTTTTAATAATTTAAAAGTCAGATAATAAATTTTTTGTAGCGACATTTACTTTTTGTATAAATTTTTTTCTTATATGTAATTATACTTAGTATTATAATTTTATTAATTTCATTTTAAATGGAACTGAACGCTTGCTCGAACTATTCGGCACTGATCTTTCTTTTAAAGGACTAGAACAGTGGACGAATAGTAGAATATTTACAGGGGGAAGGACTGTTAAGAAGAAACCAGTTATATGTAAGTATTCTTGCGTTACATACATATACTTTGCATATTGACTTTTTGAACATTATTTTATTATATATTTATAGATGCAATAAACATTGAACACTTATGAAGTGTACAAAGATCCGAAAAGCGCACCTTATGGAAGAATATACCGGTCCATGCAAAAAAATAAAAACGGTGCCGGTAAATGCAACACAACAGTGAGTCTTGCAAAAGGTAAGCATTTCAACAAAGTACACATTGTTAACCAGTTATAATATTATTTAATTAGTAACTTTTATACATATGTATTTGTGAATTTATATTTTTCTTTTTCAAGCACATTTCTTGGAGGGTGCCGCCTAAAGGTCCATGAATATCTTCTGGTAATTTTCAATCAGGCCAACGGAAAGTCAGTGGACATGTCTCACAGAGATACTGGCATTTCCAAGAATACAATTTGCGACATTTACTCAAAATTACGCGAATTGTGTTCTTAGAAAAAAGAACAGGATCAGGAGACATTTCCCTGGTTGGGTGGTCGAAATTGACGAGTCTCTCCTCGTAAAGAGAAAATACAATAAGTGCCATCCAACTAGACAGCTTTGTATGTTTGGTATCTATGATACCAAGGCTGAAAAAGAAATGGCTCTCTATGCTGAAAAGAAGGATAGCTTAACGCTAATCCCTCTTATCAAAAAGGGTGTGCTGGCGGGCACAATAATATGAAGCGACAAATTGGGTGCGTATAACAGTTTATGCTTTGAAGGGTATGTTCATACAACTGAACCACAAAAAATCATTTGTGGATTCAGTCACAAAGACCTGCACTAATAATGTAGAGGCTTTTTTGCATACCCTGAAGGCCGACTTATGATCAAGAAACTTTATGCGAAGCCCATATGTCCTCGATCATATGAATGACTTTTTGTACCGGAATCACTACGGGCCTCGGAATAGCAGAAATGTATTTAGAGTCATCTTAGACGACATCAAATCTAGGTACGTGGTTTAAACAAAAACCGTTCTTTTTTTACAGGCTTTTCAAATTAAGTTCCTTCTTTTATATAAAGAATTCAACAAGAATTCACAAAGGAAATTCGTCACTTTACAAACAGAATTAACCTTTTTAAAAATAAAAATTCTTGTTTTAAGGAGGTAAATTCTATTTGCAAAGTGACGAATTTCCTTTGTCAAACGTTGAATTCTTTGAGTAAAACGACGATTTCAAACTGAAAAGCCTGACACCCAAAGTGTCTTACGAGTGTATGCATTTCCGGCACGTTATCGTTATTATTATTTTCATTATTATCATCATCATTATAATCATTATCATTATCATCATAATAATCATTATTATTTTTATTATTTTTATTATGACTATTATTATCATTACTGTAATTATCACTATCATTATTATTATTAGTATATTTCTAAAAAATTTACATTAAGAAGAAAAATAAAATAAGTTCAAAAATCAGAGATTTTGTATTTTTTTTTTTTTTTTTTTTAATAAAAATTTTTTGATCTTATACTTTCAACGGTTTTAAATGTAATACTTTCAACGGTTTTTAATCTTTTACTTTCAACAGTTTTTGATCTTCTATGTACGTTCAACAGTTTGTAATCATATTTCTTCAACGGTTTGTAATCTTATATCTTCAATGGTTTTTGATTTTATATCTTTAAAGGACAATCGTGAATTGTACGTATAAAGAAAACTAAATGATTTACGTATAATATTCTGAATAATATTTGGGGCAAGAATACCAATTGGATTGGGGTAAAGATTGGATAATCCGATCAAAAAATCGATTAAGTAAAGGTCCATATAGATACGTTTTACTACAAGCTGATAGTAATTAAGAAATTAAGGATTTTTTGTAGAAAATTGAAACATTGAAAATTTATTCTTAAAATTTTAAAACATTTATTTTACTTTTTATGTAAGTGAAAGAAATTCAAAGATTTGTGAAATGTAGAAGGAGAAAACAAACAAATATTTTCACATAAAATATTGAAATATGACATTTTATTCATAAACATCTTATAAGCTTATTGTACTTATTGTTAATTATTTGAAATGAACACAAATCAAATTTACAGATATGTATTTACATACAATTTTTACATGTTATATTTAACATTTTCCAAACTATGACTTATCCTAAGGGTAAAAAACATCAGTTAATAAGTCTGTAATATTGATAAAACTATTGTTGTTTCAATTATATTTAATGCTCGCCTTATGCTACGATGTACTTCATCGCCAGCATTTATTTAGACTCTTGGCACATTATCTTTTCCATTCAATGTTACAATTTTTAAATACTCAGCTAATGATGTCTATCTTTTGCTGTTAAATATTTGTTAAAAGTTTTGCTGTATTGTTAAAAGTAAAATACACTCTAATGGATAATTATCCTTTGTTGTTCCACTTGATAATGTAACCCAATCAGCACTATCTAAAACGACACCCCTTTTTTTTTTACAAACACATGTACTCAATCATTCCATCATTCAAGCCGTCCTCTCTTTCATCGCCCGAATCGCTCTATCGGCTAAAAAATTTTTTGAAGCCCAATAAGAATTCTTGTAGATTTTATAATTTCTCTGGTTATACATACTATAAGTTAATATAAGTTTTCACAAGCTGATAGCAGAAAAGCTAAAATGTTTTTGTTTTCTAATCTTTTTGTTATAAGTTATAATTTTCACTAAATTTTTAGTTGGTATTAGGACGGTTGAGACCATCCCCACCACTATTTGTAAGAAATTGAAAATTGGTAGTAAGAGTGAGGGAAGTGGGCGGAGCTTAAAAGATGATTGGTGGAGGGGGTGAATTTTCGAGTGAGAAATTTATATGTGTGTGTGTGTGTGCGTGTGAAATTATTTAATAATAATTTTGAGTCTTATCAGAAAAAAATTTAAAAAGACTGTTGTAATAGCACATAACGGTCAGGCTTTTGACCATCAATTTATATTAAATTATGTACTTCATAACACAGACTTAAAACCTGAATTAATAATGCGAGGAACAAAAAATTATAATGATGCAGATTAATAACGTAAAGTTTATAGATTCATTAAACTATTTTCCAATGGCACTTTCAAAACTACCAAAAGCATTTGATTTACCAGCTATCTATAAAAAGGGGTACTTTCCTTATCTCTTTAATACTATTGAAAATGAGAGCTACATTGGTCCACTTCCAGCAATAGAATATTATAGTCCGAATAGTATGAAAATTGAAGAACGTGAAATTTTTCTAAAATGGTACAATGAGCAAAAACATAACGAATTTGATATGCAGCGTGACATAGTTGATTACTGTGTTTCTGATGTGCAAATTTTAACTGAGGCCTGCTTAAAATTCAGAAACTTGATGATAAGCGAATGTTCTGTTGATCCGTTTCTTGAAGCTACTACAATAGCCTCTGCATGCAATTTAGTTTTTCGACGTAACTTTCTTAAACCAAACACAATGGGAGTTATCCCGAAAAATGGTTATCGAAATGCGGATAATCAATCAAAAATAGCAATACAGTGGTTAATATGGGAAGAAAAACAACGAAAAATTAATATTTTACATGCAGCTAAACAGAAAGAAATTATATTACACGGTATGAAAGTAGTTGAAATAGGGGAGTTCTGGCACCACCACAAAGCTCTATGAAAGCTTTTAAAGCTTTATGCGCGGTGCATGTCTTGGGAAAAACCGGATATTTGCATATTATTCCGGTGGGTGTCTTGAATGTAGCTTTTGTTTTGCCTAATTTTTGGTGATCGTCTGTTGGTGGGTATCTTGAATGTAGCTTTCGTTTTGCCTGATTTTTGGCGATCGTTTATGTTGAAACTGGTAAGTACTTAAAATTGATTTTAGGTTTAAATATAATCAGTTATGAAGAATAATTATTATTGAATTAAAATGTTTTGAATCTAAACGGTTAAGGATCGTTATGAAATTTGAACTTGTGAAAGATCATACGAAAAATTTTAAAAATCGTTAAGACTGATGTTAATGATGATATATTAACTTTTATTCTAACGTCAATAAATAGGAATAAGAACAAGATATTCTCATTAAGAAAAATGGAATTCTTTTTTAGATATTTCATTAAATGTATTTATTTGATTTTTTTCTTATCTGATTCATTAGCAAGTATACATAATATATAATGTTTAATACATATTGCATGCGCATAAAACGTTAATAGTTTACACATGCCGTAGATATTTTATGACCTTTGTTACTACTGGAAAAAAAATATTCTTTTTATGTGACATACAATTTCTTCTAATATTCATAACAGAAAAACAATTGTCATTTACATATTTTTTTTTATTCAAAAATAATAATCTGCCTTCCTGTTTTTAAAGAAAACAATTGTACATGTACATACATATTTATTTTTTATTCAAAAATAATAATCTGCCTTCCTGTTTTTAATTTAATTTTTGTAATCAAAAAAATTGTTTTTTATTATATTTCCTAAGTAAAAATTATTAAATACATTGTTACTACCGAGAATTGTTACTATCGAAAGAAATTTACTTTTTTTATTTCGGGTTAAATATTTTTTTCTAATCTATAATTTATACATAAAATATGTAATAAAATCCATTGCGATTTTTGTTACTAGCGAAAAGACACTTTCTTTTTTCTTATTATTCTTTATAAATCATTCTTTGATATTCTTATCAGAACACAATTTTACTTGTATATTCTTGTTTATGCTTTTTGATTTCCTGTTGTCTTTTGATAATCTTATTCTTAATTGGAATAAAAATAATTAAAAAATATAATCAATATACACGTTTTGCTACTTCCTCTATTTTTTGTGAACATAATTATGCTTATAATGTGTGAATGAAATACAATTAAAAGAGAATTAGAAAATTTTCACTCTATATATAAATATATATATAAAATATATAATCTCTTCAGAAATTTAATTTTCGGTTTTATTTAACGCGTTAAAGGACAAACATTTTCAAAAATATTTCTCGCAATTTAGCGGTTGAATTTATTCTAAATTCAGTGAAAAAAAGACTTGGAAAAAAAATAAATTATTTTTAAATATTGAATTTTTTTTAAAAATTAAATTTTTTATAAATATTGAAATTTTTTTTTTTAAATAGTGAAATATTTTTTAAATATTGAAATATTTTTTTCATATATTGAAATTTTTTCAAATATTTAAATTTTTTTATAAAAAAACACAGTATATATACGCATGTAATAAAAAAAATATACTTTTAAAAAAACAAAAACAAAAAAGTGAAAAAAATAAATAGAATAAAAAAGTGGGTAAGTGAAAAAAAACCGGTGAAAAAAAAAGAGTGAACAAGTGATAAAAAAGAAAAGAAGAAAAATTGAATAAGTGAAGAAAAAAAAAGTGAAAAATAAATAAAATATATTCTTTTTAAAAAGTAAATAGAAAAAAATAAGAAAAAAAATAAGAGTGAACCAGTGAAAAAAAATTAAATAAGTGAAAAGAAAAAAAAGTTAAAAATAGATAAAACACTTTTTTTAAAAAACAAAAGTGAAAAAAAATTTTAAAAATGGAATAAAAAAAAAGAAAATAGAAAAAAAAATAAGAAAAAAATACGAGTGAACAAGTGAAAAAGAAGAAATAAGAAAAAAAATTGAATAAGTGAAAATAGATAATTCATACTTTTAAAAAAAAAAAACAAAAGTGAAAAAAAAATTAAAAAAATAGAATACAAAAAGAAAATAAAAAATAATAAGAAAAAAATAAGAGTGAACAAGTGAAAAAAAGTTGAATAAGTGAAAAGAAAAAAATAGATAAAACATACTTTTTTTTTTAAAAAAACAACAGTGAAAAAAAGAAAATAGAAAAAAAACAGGTGAAAAAAAATGCGAAAAAAACCAAAAAATTTCATAACAACATTAAATAAACAGAATTTTAAACCGACAATTTCTATCATGAAGATGGATTCATATAAAAAATATAAAATTTTAAAGGCAAAGAAAGTGAATACAAAATTTGGAGAAAGAATAGTTCTAGAGCTGGAGGATTATTCTTTATTCCTCCCAGCATCATATTTAAATAACTTCGATGAAGATATAATAGAAGACATATCGAAAACAAAAGCCTACTACGTACAAAGAAATGGCAACGATAAATTTGTAAAATTTGAAAAAGAAGAGGAATCAACCGATGATGAAGTATGTATGATACAACACGGTCAGCCATTCATGACATCTGATGATGAGGAAGTATTGCAAAAAAAAAATGAAAAAAAGTAATGTAAATTAATTTCTTATTACTTTAAATTTAAAAAAAAAAAAAAATATATATGCTATATAAACAATCATAATCAAAAAAAAAATTTTTAATATTTTTTCGGGGTATTTTTCGGTTTTTTTTTCTAAAAAAAATATTATGTTTAATTGCAATAATTAAATGTTTTAATTATACTAATAAATTATAATTACACTAATTAAATTAAACTAATTAAATGTTTTATTAATTTGATAATTATTTGTTTTTTTAAAAATTATACTTTATAAAATATTATAATCAAAAAAAATTATACTATACAAAATTATATTATGTAAAATATTATCAAAAAAAATGATTAAAAAAATTATACTATACAAAATTATATTATGTAAAATATTGTTATCAAAAAAATTATTAAAAAGAAATATAGTATATATGCTTATATATAAAATTATTATAAAAAAATAGTTTATTACTTTTCTGGGGGTATTTTTTTGGTTTTTTTCTAAAAGAGAATACATATTTATATAATATTTATTACTTTAATGGTTTTTTGGTTTTTTGTAAAAAATACTTTTTACTACATTTTTTTTGAGGTATATTTTTTGGTTTTTCTTAAGAAAAAGAAATTTATTATTTTTTGTTTTTAAATTCGAACCAATTTTTTGTTTCTTTCTTTATTAAGATGTATATGTTATATATATGTATATGTATACAGCTTCGTCAAAAAAAAAAACAAATCACTGCGCTTCATAGCATTTTTTATTTTTTATTGGTTAATTTTTTCAAAAATTAAAATTAAAATTTCAATATTTGTATATAAAAAAATTCATAAACAATTTACAGAAAAAATAATGTTCAAATTTTTTTAAATATTGAGATTTAATTTTAAATTTTTGAAAAGTTCAGTCAATAATAATTAAAACAAAACTGAGGGTATAATCAAATGTTTGTTTTTTTTCTTTTTAAATACAATACATAATTAAATAATAAGTTAATACATTATTATCATTTTCTATAAGTGCTTGTCTCATAAAAATTTAAAAAAAAAACAATAAAAAATGTTTAAATGTGAAATTTGTAAAAAAATTTTTACGAGGAAAGATTCTCAATTAAGACATATGAAAAGCATTCAAAAAGATATTTTTTAAAAAAAATGAGTACGAACAATCGAACAAGAAAATGAAACTAAGTGATTGTAAAAGTAAAGAGGAAAAAAAAATTTTAAAAAAGAAATGTGAAACGTGTAATGTTGAATTAGAAATGATTAAAAATGCGGGACATTTAAGAAACAATTATCACAAAGAAAATTTATGCGAAAATATTGGACAAAAAATGCAAAAAGTTAAATCTGTTTTTAATTCAAAAATAATTAATTTTCGCATTATTGCAACTGAGAAATCTTCAAATGTTGAAAAATTTTTTCATGATATAAAAGAAGATGCAATAAATTTAATTAATGTTCAAATTGAATGTTTACTATCATTCAAATTAAATTTTGAACTATTCGCGTTGTATACGAAAAAAAACAAGTGACGATAATGTTATAGATAACGTTAAATTGTTCAATACAAAAAATAAAACAATTGCACGAGGTAGTACCATAATCAATATTTTCGAAGAATTTGTAGAAAATATTATTAAAAAATCAGAAGAATTTCAAGAGAGGGATACTGGATGGGCTCTTAAACACGAACTGTATTTAGAAATAAGATTTAATAAATACAATCCTTTGAAAGCATCATCATACATCGAACTTCCAAAAAAAATTTCATCTAAGAAGGCGATCATCAATATACAAAATAATGACGAAATGTGCTTTGCTTGGTCAGTTGTGGCTGCAATGTATCCAGCGAAAACTAATCCGCAAAGAACTTCATCATATCCTCATTATAAGAATGTGTTAAATATTGAAGGTATAAATTTCCCGATTAAAATGACTGATATATGTGAAATTGAAAAAAAAAACAATGTAAGTATCAATGTTTATGGTATCGAAGATAATGATATTGTGGGTCCTCTATATTTCTCAATCAACAAAAAAAGTAATCATATTAATCTTTTGTTTTTAGAAGATAATTTTAAAAGACATTATTGTCTAATAAAAAATTTAAGTAAGTTAGTCAGTTGTAAATTAAGTAAACACCATGGAACAAAACGGATTTGTGATGGCTGTTTACTGTATTTTTGAAATAAAAGTGATTTAGAAGAACATTCTCTTCTTGATTGTAATTTGAAAAGAACTATCATGCCATCAGAATCAGCAAATATTGTAAGTTTTTCAAATATAGATAAACAAATAAAAGTGCCGTTTGTAATATATGCTGATTTTGAGAGTATCTTAAAACCGGTTGCATCGTGTTCGTCTAATATTGAGTCTTCTTTTACCCAAGATATTCATGTTCACGAACCTTACAGTTTTCCATATTATGTTAGTTGTGACTTTGATTCATCTTTAAGGAAATTTGAATTGTATAGAGATGAAAGGTGTATAGAAGTATTCATGGAAAAAATTAAAAACGAAGCAATAGTAATATCTAAAATACTTAACTCAACTATCCCTTTGACGTGTTTAGATGAAAGTGAAAAATATATGTATGAAAAAGCTGTTTCATGTCATATACATACATATGTAAGAAAGATTTAAATGATGATAAAGTGTGTGATCACGACCATTTGACTGGGAAATTTCGCGGTGCATCTAATTCAAAGTGTAATTTAAAATTTCAAAAACCGAAATTTATCCCTGTTGTATTCCATAATTTATCAGGCTATGATTCACACTTCATCATCAAAAATTTTTCAAAAGAACATGTAAGTAAGAACATGTAGATTCCTTCCGATTTATGCAGGCAAGTGTAGAAAATTTAGTCAATAATTTAGAAGATAAGCAATTGAAAATTTTAGGAAATTTCTTTTTACTCGACCATTAATTTAAGTTGTTACGTAAAAAAGGAATATTTCCTTATGAGTATGTCGATGATGTAATTCGACTAAATGATACACATTTACCGTATAAATCTCATTTTTTTAGTGTTCTTACTTCAGAAAATGTTAGCGATATTGAATATTTACGTGCTCAGAAGATTTGGAATGAATTTAACATTCAAACCCTAGGAGAATACAGCGATCTTTACTTAAAAAAAGATGTGCTTCTTTTAGCTGACGTCTTTGAAAACTTTCGTGATGTCTGTATAAGTACTTATGATCTTGACCCTGCTCATTATTATACTCTACCTGGTTTAAGTTGGGATGCGATGTTAAAAAAAACAAATGTTGAACTAGAATTATTCACAGATATAGACATGGTTAATTTTATAAAGAAAAATATTAGAGGCGGACTATGTCAATGTATACAAAAATATTCATCGGCAAATAATAAATATATGAAAAATTACAATTGTTTGAAAGATTCTAAATATTAAATATATTTAGATGCTAATAACTTATATGGCTGGGCAATGACACAAAATTTACCACTAAGAAACTTCGAGTGGCTTAATAAAGAACAAATTGAAAATTTAAGTATTAAAGATATCGATGATAACAGCTCAACAGGATACATACTTGAGGTTGACATAGAATATCCACAAAATTTACATGATTCTCATAATGAACTTCCTTTTTGCGCTGAAAATATTATTCCCCCTGGTAGACAAAAAGGTTGCAAAAAGTTAATTGCAAATCTTAATCATAAAAATAAATACGTTATACATTACAGAAACTTAAAGCAATGTTTACGTAACGGGCTTAAAATAAAAAAAATTTATCGTGTTTTACAATTTATTCAAAATCCATGGTTAAGGTTCCGTTTTACCAGCTGATCGAAAAAATTTTCAATCTATTCAAAAAAAAGTCAAAAACATAAATATAGTATGTATACATTACACATCTCCATACATCCATTATACATCAATATGTATGTACATATAGTATGTGCTTTATTCTAGACAATATTTCTTCAAAGACATAACATATAACATATACCAAATACAAATATGTACATCCATTGTACGTACATACGTATGTACATACTGAACTTGTCGGTACAGTAATGGAATATATTGAATATGCATATCTATATACACAGTGTACTATATTTATATGTATATGTATATACATATGTATATCATGTGCTTATACATATGTATGTGCATCAAGTCAAATGTAGAGAACAAAATTTGAATTTTTTTTATTTTTGTTGAAGCAATTATAAATATAACATAAAAAATTTCTGAATACGTATATAATATATATCTATAGATACGTATAAAACACAATGCACATTCACATATGTATACTACGTACATAAATTCATTTGCGCTGATATACATACATACATACATATCTTACATCTCCATGCATAGTTTATTAATTGATGCACATGTTTACATAATTATTATCATTTTTTCCTTGCATCATGTATTGTACCTTGATATATAGTATTGGTAATATATGCGTTGATAAATTATATACATACTATATATACATATGTACGCATATGTGTAACTCTAATTTAATGATATCATATCAGCTGTGAAAAATTTAAATTTTCATTATGCATGGTATTTACGATACCATTTACATTCGATAATATCATAAGTATATACATATAGTATGTATGTATATCATATTGTGGACATGTATAAACACATGCGTATACGTATGTACATATTTCGTATTTCATAAACTAATAAGTGACAACAAATAAATAAGAACAAGCCTTTTACAAATAAAATGTTTGTATAAAAAACTCAGTTACTTTTATGAAGGGTTTTCTTTTAAATAATCCCTTATAAAGCATAAATCATCATTGTTTTTTATACACTGTTAGTATTTTATTAGTATCATGCAAGTTTAAAAAATACTGTACCTACAACTACCACTACCATTACCTATGCTAAATATATTACAAAATATCAACTACCTATTATTTAGTTTTTTTTATTAGTATTATATATTACAAGTTAGTATACATATATGTATATATTTCCAAATGATACAAAATGAACTACATATTTTTACTATTGCTACTGCTACTATTACTACTACTTGTCATGGGGTTCACGAATAGGCATATTTCGAGGATACCGCGGATCTATAATTTCGAGTAACATACATTCAAAATAAAAATTTTTTAATCTCGGTATAATCTCATTCCAATACGAATTATCGCGGTAAATTTTTATTATTTTTCCGACGATGTCCACACTGCAAAATAGCAAAATTCACGACAGGTTATATTCAATTGGCCTTGAAGTTGATAGTAGTAATCATGTTTCTTATTTATCGAAATTTGATTACTACTTTTACATATTTTCAAAAAGTTAATTTTTTTCTGTCGAATCGCCTCTTCGATGTCCATTCCGGCTGAAGAATATGGACATTTAAGTTCTACTAACCCCGTTTCACCGACTGTAGCGTCAGGGCTCGCACCTAAAAATTCGTACGTAGAATCAATGAATAAACCGCATTTTTCAATTTCGACGTTCAATTCTCCCGATAATTGTCGAATCGCGCTTTCTTCGTTTATTTTGCCATATTTAACTGAGCGGATGGAGGAAAGGTCGGAATATAAAATTGCTTTTACTAAATTTGCAAAAGTTTTCACGCGACGTTTACAAACTTTTCCAAAGAACGAAGCAGTTAACAAATTTCGACGTTTTAAAAACCAAACTTGCGAGTTTGCCTGCAGACGTGTGAGTTTCTCTATTTCAACGCGATTATTTTGATTTTCTTTCAAATCCGCGATAATTTCATTTCTAACGAAAGTTTGATTTTCTGTTGTTAAGTCCGGTTTTTCGCAAGTATCCGTACCGTAATTTTTATCTTGACCCGTTTTGAAAATATTTCTTTTACATTTTATTTTTCTTGAATTTTTATTTCTTCTATTCACGTAAAGTTTTTTAATTTTACCGTTTGGACTTTTAATGAACACGGCTCGGCTTAGTGAAGAATACGCTTCTTTCGAATTATGTTGTACGGCGGCAGCATTGCATCGAGACGTATACGAGTTAGAAAACGAAAGATTTACGCGTTTGCCACCAACAAATTTATTCACTATTGTATGAAAATTTTCGACAACATTTGAATCGACGTCACAAATAAGGCTCTTCGCGTGCAAACTAAAAATTTTACAAATCGAATATATTTCTTCGAAAATCCCGTCTTCTTTCATTTTTTCAATTTGATTTGATTCGGGATCCGTAATTTTATTACAAAAATAATCCGCGCAATTTTTATGATAGCCAAATACGTGGTAAGGCGTATTCTTTACGTCTTTGGACAAAAACAACAATTTTTCATTAATACTTAGCCCGTCGACGGATTTCCAATGTGATACAGCCTTTTTAATCCCTATAACGATTCTTAAATAATTTTGCTGTACCACATTGCGCAATTTTCTCGAAAATTTTTTATTTTTTTCCAAATCGCGAAGTTTGTTCCGTAAATTCCGATAAAGATGATTTTTACACTCTATTTTTTCTACATGAGTGTTCGCGTACGGTCTCGCATCAAGTATTCTTTTATAAACCGCGCTGTCTCCACCCGCTATAAATTTGTTGTAACGCAAGCCATACGTTACTTCACTACTTTTGAATCCTTCAACAATTGCTGCAGCTTCCATACCCGTAGACGGACCCGAGTAATTTACCGTACACGCAAGTTACGTTTCTTATATAAAGAAACTTTAAAAAAAAATAAAAAACTTTTATAAGTTTTAAAATATATTTATTAGATAAAACGTCCGATCTGTACAATTGCTACTTAAGTAACTAACTTGACTTACTTTATTTTTAATTAATTCTACTTTTTCTTTCTTTTCTAGTATTATTGAAAAATATAAAAAAATAATAAAAAATTAATAAAAAATGTTAATTTTGAAATCCTCAGCAAACTCGTGTAAAGCGTCGTATTTCATTATTTTTCACAATTTTGAAAAACAAAAATATCAAATTAAATATTATAGAAAAAATATGGTTGAGACGCTGATTCATCAGTTTGCTGAAAATTTTCTTTATTAGTACCGTGGGACTTTGACGTAACTCGCATGTTCACGTGGGACAAGATTTTTCCCCTTGGCTATCTCACAAATGAGACAATATTTGTTTTTTACACACAAAAATATAATTTTTCGTGTGTGAAAGCCGACTATTGCTGCAGCACCCGAAAGCGCAGAATAATTACTGCGATATGATCGTTTAGACCAACAACCATCGGTTATTACAGTTATTAGAGGCACACCGTCGATATCTACATCATGCCTTTCGATAGCTGCTTTCTTTTCTTCTTCAGCTGCAGTCATCATTTCGGCTTTTGCTGTAGACATCCAGTGCTCACTAATCTCCTTTCTGATATTATTGTATGTTCTTGACGACATACACGGTATATCAAGGACACTCGTAAATTCTTCTAACGTACTGTAATTCCCTCCGGTAGAAGTGACCCCCAAGACCGCGCCGTAATTGACATCCGAAACTGAATTACAGTCTTCAGTGGTTTGTATGCAGCATTCATTCAAACACATATGCTGCATTTAAACCAAATTTTCGACTGAAGACCATTCCGTGTTTCATTAACAATCTCGACATTTTCTATACTACAACCGAATAACTCCACGTGTTTAAAATTTTTTAAACCGGAAAAAAATAAATTTATATCAACTATACGTCGCCCTTTGATTTCGAAATTTTCTGAAGTTTTAACATTTTCAGTTTCTATAACTACCTGTTCGCGTTCAAAATTTTGGTCATTCGGACAAGTTTTCAAAGCCGATTTATTACCGTAAAAACGTTTCAAGCGACTTTTCGCACCGTATTTTAAATCTCTTTTTTTCGGAACTCCACCCATGATAATAAAAAAATCTAATTTACCCAAGTTAAATAAATTTTAAAAAATAAATACAAAATAAACAATCAACACATGCAAATTGCACTATTAATATGCAAATTATACTACAATACAAATAAAATTCTAAAAAATACACAGTACGTAGATTATGTACATGCATATAAAAAATACACACATTCACAAAAGAAAAAAAAAATAAAAGTAATGAAATATATATATTAAAAATAAATCATGCATTTATGTACATGCAGAATATGACAATACAATAAAAAATTCACACTAAAATTATAGATGTTACTATTATTATTTTGTAAAAATCTTATACTATTATTAACTTTTTTATATGTATGTAAAATAATGTTATATACAAATATAAAATATGTCAGTATATTAGATTGTAAGCCTATATAAGTGCCACCTATAAACCAATATATGAAAACCACCTTGTCCAATATGCTCAAGACAAGTGAATATGTAATTTCAAATAAGTAATATCAGTTTCAAGATTTCAATAAAATATTGACGGTCAAATTTGTAACGTATTTTTTTCTCTTTATTAAAAAAAAGCAATTATAATTTTTTTTTCAAAGCATTATACGTACATATTTCCAATGTAATTTATATAGACTAAATTGTCGTTATTTTCTTCTGATCATTGATCAATGTAATCAGTAATTTATCAGTAATCAGCAACACAACCTTATCGCTCCCCAAAAAGTTCACTCAGCTTTGAATGAGTACCATAAGCTTTACGCTCATGGGTTCAAGTGCTTACTAGTACCGATCGAGTCTACTTGCTGACAACAAGTAACTCAAAAAAAAAAAAAAAAAAAAAACAAATGATTGGTGTAAGCCCTATCATACAAAATTAAGTTTAAGTCTCTACTACAACAAACTCAGTGGTTCGCAATCCACATTAAACTGTAGGTGCATGTATGATAGAAAAATAGTCGTGAAACCTAAAAAAGGAAGCCAAGGCTAATAAAAGGCTGTAGCGCTCAAGATGATGATCAATGTAAATATGTACATACATTATGTACATACATATGTATCTAATAGTGATGTGTACATAAATAATTATTTACATTTACAGTAATTATTTCCTTGATACCGAAAATTAAAAAAACAATGTGTATGGTAATATAAATGTTTGTATATACATATGTACATACATACATATGTATACATATATAGTTTAATTGATGCATATTATTTAGTAATGAATTTCTACGTATACAACAATTTTATTTATTTTTTTATTGGAATCATATCTGCATTTATATAGGTATAATGATAATATAGGTACGCTAATAGGTTATATGTATGTACATATTATATTGTACATAGTTCTATATTGATGATATCAGCTGTGATTTACAAAACGTTTAAAAATTTTAATTTTATACGCATAAAAAATTTAAAGACAAAAAACATTTTCCTTTCCATATATAGTAAGTGCTATAGGTACTATATATACTGTACGTACATACATGTGTACATATGTACATACACATGTGTATATTATGCAAATCATATATTACCTATATTATACGTGAAAAATAATATTCTCTACTAACATGTAGTACGTTTGCGTACCAATACATAGAGTGAATTAGGCAGAGACATCTGCCTCAATTTGCCTGAACCCTTTTAATAGATTTCATAGGAAAAAAATTTAAAATAAAAAAAAAATAGCAAAAATTCGAAAATTTCAATGAAAAACATGTAATTTTCTTTGGCTTATAAAATCTAAACCACATTATATTTTCACTTGATTTTTTAATAAATGGTCAAGGAGAGTTCAAATTTTGTTTTTCCATTTTAAAAATCTCAAAAATGTGCTGTCTAATAAGAGATATACTCAAGCAAAGTCAAAGGACTTTTTCATAAAACATGCTTTGACTTTTTTTCAATTTTTAAGGACTACAAGCGGAAATTCGAAAATTTTTTCCACTTAATGAAAATAATTTAGTTAGGACTAGGTTTATGTAAAATTTCATAAAAATCGGTCCAAGGGTTTTTTAAAAATCTGGTCGTAAAGTGGAGCAAAATTCTCATTTTCGTCAACTTTAAGTCCTTATAACACAGGAACGAAGTCCTTTTTCAAAATTCTGTTGCACTTAATGAAAATAATTTAGTCAAGACTAGGGTTACGTAAAATTTCATGAAAATCGGCCAATAAATGAATGAGAAACGAGGTCGAGAAGTTGTCGATTTACGAAAAGGCCAACCTTAAAGCCATACATTGATTTTAATAACAATTTACGTACTTTAGCTAAAAACAATTTTGATAAAGACTTTTACAAATTAATGAATAATAGCATTTTCGGTAAGACAATGGAAAACATTGATAAGCGTATTGATATTAGAATTATCAGAAAATGTGAACAAGAGGGTAAGAAAACATCACCAGAACGTTTAATAAAAATGCCAAATTTTCATAGCAGTAAAATAATCAATGAAAACTTAGTTTTGATTCGCATGAACATGTTGAAAGTAGTGTATAATAAACCAATCTATGCCGGTTTTAGTTGTAATGTAAGCCATTGGTGCTATTCAAAAAGGGTAGATCTGGCATTACCGTGATCTACCATTTTCGAATAAAACCAAGGTTGAAATGGAAATGATGTATATTTCTGTTTCACTCTCATTACACAATCATTTTAGATAAGGCACTTGTCTTTTGAAATAATGAAATATGGCGTGATCGGTTACCGCTAATTTCATTGTTTCAAAAGATCAGGTGATTTTCTCACATACATTTTGTATGTGAAAAAGCGAGAGAAGAGATAATCCAGAACATTCTGGAACTTTTTTCGAAATAGAAACGATATAAAAGGGAAGAGTAGGAGAGTCACAGAAGGGAAGTCAGAAGTTAATCAGTAGTCAGTCGGGGATTAAAATTTGCATAAAAAGGCAGAAAAAATTTAAGATGAAAAGAAGAAAGAAGAAAAGAAAAAAAAATTAAATAAAGTAAAATGTGGCGTGGAAAGGAAAATATATATAAAACACAGAGTGATTTTTTTTTGAGGTTTCCTTTTTTTTGAAATTTTTTCTTTATTGAAGTAAAACAATAAATTTAATCTATGAAAATTGGTTAATAGAAAATAAAATTTAATTGATAAATGAAAAATTTTTGGTGATCTGTAAAAAAACTTGGTTCACTATGAGAAGAAAAAAAAAAAAGAAAAAAAAAAAACAAAAAAACGCCGGGTGTAATATATGATGTATTAATGACATGTGAAAGAAAAAAAAAAAAATAACAAAATAAAAATAGAATTAAAATAGGTAATGTTAGAATTAGAAAATATATCGAAACCTTATGTAAAATTATTTAAAAGTAAAAATAGCAACAGAAATTATAATTAAATAATAAAAAAAAAAAAAAATATATAATCAAAAGTGTTATAGTAACAATAACTGTTAAATTAAATGAAATACATAAATTTAAAAATAAAAGAAAGAAAAAAAAAATTTTTTAATTTTGAATACTCAATATATCTTAATTATAAAATTTACTTTTTATATGAATTTACAAAGAAATAAATAAATAAATAAACAGAATACGATATTATAGTTATAAAATGAAAAAAATGAAATAAAGAAAAATGATTGTAATTGGTGGTGTATAGGAAAAATGAAATTATAAAATAAAAAAAAAAAAAAATTAATTAATAATTATTGTAGTAAATAAGAAAAATATATGATATAGTAATTGAAAGAAAAAGGATAAAAACAAGATTAAAAAAAGTTCGATTCAATCAAAGATTGCTATTTATGCAATATAACAATTATACACATAATATAAATTTTAGGAATTCAAAAAAAGAAAAAGTAAATAAGTTCTCTTTTTTTTTGCTTATAATAATAAACGTTCAGATAAATCTAATACGCAAAATGTAATATAAATAAAATTTAAACAAAAATAAAAAAAAAATAAAATAAAAAAAAAAATATAATAATAAATAAAAGAAATTCGAGAAATCAGGCAACATAAATAAAAACAGGAAAAATTTCCAGAGACATCATCGTCATCATCATCATCAGATACAGCGGTACGCATGCCAACGAGGACATACCTGAGCTCGGGTAAGATACGGTTCAATTTACTAATTAAATATTCAAAGAAAAAAAAAATGAAAAGTAATAAAAATAAATAAAAATAAGATTTTTTTTTATTAATAATAATAATAAGAAACAAAAATTGTATTTCGATAATAATGTTAATTTTTTTTCTAAACCTAATGGGTTATCTTTTATTTATGTCATAATATATTATATATATATATAACGTTTTTACATGGAATTTTTTTTTATTATTATAAGAAAAAAAAAAAAAAAACCAATTTAAATATTCCTATGGCATAAATATGGTGAACTTGGAGATAAGTTATGAATTTTTTTTTGTTTGAATAACATAACGTCGTAATTGTAAAGGAGGATGAGACGTGCTCGTGTGCACCAACGATGGCTGTAACATCCTCCGCTTGGTGAGTATCCCTATCATCACTGAACGTTGGTTCGTGGACCTCTCTCTTCTTGCATATTCAACCCGGTCCTTTATCATAAATTCGTTTTGATGATTATTTTAAATTTGATATCATGAAGTTCGTTCAATAACAGGTTCGTTCGGTTTATACCTGTACGTTCATATATTATATGAGAACCGTCTCATATAAAGTGATTCTATACGATTTATGTATACAATCACTTCGCGGGTAGATACGTAATTCACATTTCAGTATTAATTTTTTTTGTTTCTCTTTCTTCGTATGAACTTCATCAAATCCTCGGCATGATTTTTTTTATGTGTTATGCGAGGATGTTTGATCATGTGTATGTACGTTTCGATCATTATTGGTTAAAGATCCCCCCCCCCCCTCGACTGAGCAAAGCAGGCCGGTACAAGCATGCTGAGGTATAACCGATAATGATCAGCAAGTCGTGTTTAATTTCATTTTATTTAGTTTCGCGAATACATGGTTCATTCATGTTATTAAATTTTCATCGTCAAATTTCCGTTTAATTTCATAATCTACGAACACACATGAGACATAACATCTGGGCGGCATCCTTACGTAACATATATGGCGCCCAACGGTGTCGTATATGTTTTAGGGTGCCTGCCTTACATCAACATCCTTACGTCCTTACATAACATATATGGCGCCCAACGGTGTCGTATATGTTTTAGGGTGCCTGCCTTACATCCGCTCTACATCCTTACGTAACATATATGGCGCCCAACGGTGTCGTATATGTTTTAGGGTGCCTGCCTTACATCCGCTCTACATCCTTACGTAACATATATGGCGCCCAACGTAAGAGGCAAGAACAGGATTGTACTCATCTTTATGATGTTACATCAGACTTCGGTCTTGATGTAGGACAGTACAATCCCAAATTTGATGACTTGCTCCTTTCTAACTGCTTTAAACTGAATATGCATTGTTTGTGGGATCGTTTAACATCGAGAGATCCACGAACCAGGCTGTAATTTGTAATAGTTTTTACTTTTTTCGTTTACATACTACGACGTGTAGTATTTTTGATTTGGTAGTTGATGGTCGGTGATACGCGAGTGCGCGAGTGACAAGTGTAAGTTTTTAAACGGTTGCGTTAAGTATTTTATTTGCGGCGTATAAATTATGACATATAAAAATTGTGAATAATCTCCGGTATGAGATTTAATATTGATTATACGGTTTATTTTGATATATATAATTATATAAAACATAAAATCGCTATAACGCGAAATGATGACGAAGTTAAATTGGTGATATTACACGGGCTTAGGTGTAGGTCGCCGTAACTGCGGATCGGTTCGGTGGTGCGGGTTCGTGTTGCATCGTGTGTGCATATCGGCCGTGGGAAAATTTGAAATTGTGTCGGACACGCGTGGACGTCGCTTGTTTCGTTGTCCGCGTGCATGTTGTCTGTGTGATGACATGGCGCGTCTTCACTGTCGAGACGACCCGGCTTGGACGTCAGTGTCGGTGCTATGGGTGTGAACCGAAAGGGGCATTATGCCCTGGACACACTACATAGTCACCCTCACTAACCTTGGTTCGAGTCACGGTGAAGACATAGCGCCCAATCACAACATGCATCGTGGGTGGTGGAGCGGGTGATGTCGCGAGAAGTTCGGTGTCGTGACGCAGGTTCGCGTCGTGTGCTGGTGCGTGAAAGGTGGTCGAGAGACTTCGATGTTTCAGGACAGCTCTGTTCGTTGTCGAGACGACCCGGCCCGTGACGTAGATATCGGGACGATGTGGGCTATTGTTGCTAGTGGTGATGTATATATCTTGCGTTCTAAATGAAAGCAAGGTATATGCTTCACGACATTGGCATCAATACTCAGCATCGCTCTCCTTGTCAGCTGGTCACGAGTCACGACGAACATTGAGCCTTCCGAGTCTCACGATGCCTTCACATCGCCGACACATGGTACGACCTGGTAAACGCGCATTAATGTTTGGTGTTTGCTGGCTTAGCGATCAATGTCGGTATTGTAACTTGACAGGGTCGATCCATTGGTTGCAATGCGGTGTCGGTCACATATCACTGAATAAGTGATAGATTAAATGTGCCGACACTCGTACCAACTTGACTTGGATTGATCAGGGCAGGTGAAGATACTGTGCATTGTGAGTTATGTCAGTGGGCACGGAACATTTTTGTGCGTGGTCTCGACACTGAGCACCGTCAGTGTTCTGTACCACGGTGGAGTGTATACTCGGTGTGGCTCGGTCTCGTGTCGCTGGACTGTTGACGTGGTTCGCGACCTCGCTAAGCACCGTCTGAAATCGCTTGATTAACGGATATGTAAACAAATGGGTGATTATATGATAATCAAATATATAATTAAATTAATAATTGATTTTTTTTTTATATTATTTTTCATAAATGCTGAATCGACAGTATAACGCATATACATATTTTTTTTATATATAATGATAAAATTTCGACGTGAAATTACGGAATTATTTGATTTGTGGAACTTTGACGTTGAGTATAGTGGGAGCTTCCGTTTCTGAACACACTTTGTTCTTCGTTTCGTGTGCAATGTTAATAAAACGTTGACAAGTATTGTCCGGGTTCTTGTGGACATATTCGCGAGAACGTCCGTTGCTGCTTGTTGATGTCTTTGATCACCGCGGTTGTAATTCATTTCTGGTGTTGTCCAGGTGCTTGTGGACATATTCGCGAGTACGTCTGTTGCCGCCTGTAAATGGGTTACTTCAGCAAAACGAGCGTAGCATGTGTATCATCAACAATCCAACTTTTTCGCGTTATTAATATACGATTTTAAATATACAACAAAATTTTTCTTAATATCATTAGTCGAGTTTTGGTGATGATGGGATGCTTGCTTGATGGGTATGTTTTGTAATTGTTCAAGTATATACGTTCAGATGGAATTAGTTCTTTTTGAATCTGAATCGTGTTTTTAGCTTGGTGTATTCGACATGTCTCTCCTCTGGAGCAACCAAACATAAAGATATACATTTTATTTCATTTTATTTTATTTTATTCATTTTAAGTCAGATATATATATTAATAAATATAAATCAACCATCATTTAATAATTTCAGTATTACAAAAAGACGTTTAGAATTCGCAAATTTAATTCACGTGTCGTAAATAAACGAATCGTCATTAACATAATAATTTGTTCTTTCTTCCCTGTTTGATCAGCGAAATAGCATGTGTGACATTCTCTCAATTTGATGTGATTATTTTGATATTGTTTCAGATAGCCGTGAACTTCTTAAACCTTTCAGATTTACGTTTTCATTTTTGAAATTTATTCAAATTATAATAAGCCCTTTTCAGATTATCGTATTTTTTTTGTATTCGCAAAAGTTATTTTTATTTCGGAAAGTCGTTAAAACCGTAAACAGGTACCATGGATCCTAAGCACTTGGAGCCGGACGACAACTTTAAATAATGTGTCATATATGAATCAAAACATCAAGGAAAACTTATGTGAAACTGGTATAAGCTTAGTTGATCGAAATAATGATGATAACGTACAGAGTAGGCCAATACAAATTCTTCAGCGTAGTCCATTGATGTCGACCATCAGATGTGATTCCGAGATGGATCTGACAAAGCGTTACGCTGAAAAATTGAAGTGCTACAACGAGTGCCGTGGTCGTATTTTTGATGAAAACTAACTGAACCATTGATCTGTTGGCACATTCCATTCACTGTGTTCACTATCTCTGAAAGTCATATCAGCGCTGATTTATTCCATAATGGATACGTCTACTAGATTTATCCAATTGGGACATATATGATTCATTCTGTATTACCTCTATCTAGGCGATTCATTTCACATCAGGTTAATCAGTTTTCATAATCCATCTATTGATTGGACACGTTACACATGCTATGACGTATATTGCCTTTCCTCGTTTCTCCGTTCTCTCTTCTCTCTGTTCACATATATCGTTATAGCCCGGCCTTCATCGTTATTCTTTTAGTCCAGCCCGGCTAGCCTACTTGTTCAGGTATGAGACTCGATCTCAGGGTGTGGACGAGCCCCACGTGTTGTTTTGACAACCCTGCTCACCTTTTCACTTTAGAGCACCTTTCCATTGTGGGACTTATCGCTTCTAGGGCAGTCCTTTACGGACGAAAATCATTTTCGGCTTCCTCTTTCAAGCCCTTCTTCTCGGTAGGACTCGAGGAAGGCCTTGTGGTGTAATGTAAGCCATTGGTGCTATTCAAAAAGGGTAGATCTGGCATTACCGTGATCTACCATTTTCGAATAAAACCAAGGTTGAAATGGAAATGATGTATATTTCTGTTTCACTCTCATTACACAATCATTTTAGATAAGGCACTTGTCTTTTGAAATAATGAAATATGGCGTGATCGGTTACCGCTAATTTCATTGTTTCAAAAGATCAGGTGATTTTCTCACATACATTTTGTATGTGAAAAAGCGAGAGAAGAGATAATCCAGAACATTCTGGAACTTTTTTCGAAATAGAAACGATATAAAAGGGAAGAGTAGGAGAGTCACAGAAGGGAAGTCAGAAGTTAATCAGTAGTCAGTCGGGGATTAAAATTTGCATAAAAAGGCAGAAAAAATTTAAGATGAAAAGAAGAAAGAAGAAAAGAAAAAAAAATTAAATAAAGTAAAATGTGGCGTGGAAAGGAAAATATATATAAAACACAGAGTGATTTTTTTTTGAGGTTTCCTTTTTTTTTGAAATTTTTTCTTTATTGAAGTAAAACAATAAATTTAATCTATGAAAATTGGTTAATAGAAAATAAAATTTAATTGATAAATGAAAAATTTTTGGTGATCTGTAAAAAAACTTGGTTCACTATGAGAAGAAAAAAAAAAAGAAAAAAAAAAAAACAAAAAAACGCCGGGTGTAATATATGATGTATTAATGACATGTGAAAGAAAAAAAAAAAAATAACAAAATAAAAATAGAATTAAAATAGGTAATGTTAGAATTAGAAAATATATCGAAACCTTATGTAAAATTATTTAAAAGTAAAAATAGCAACAGAAATTATAATTAAATAATAAAAAAAAAAAAAAAAAAAAAATATATAATCAAAAGTGTTATAGTAACAATAACTGTTAAATTAAATGAAATACATAAATTTAAAAATAAAAGAAAGAAAAAAAAAATTTTTTAATTTTGAATACTCAATATATCTTAATTATAAAATTTACTTTTTATATGAATTTACAAAGAAATAAATAAATAAATAAACAGAATACGATATTATAGTTATAAAATGAAAAAAAATGAAATAAAGAAAAATGATTGTAATTGGTGGTGTATAGGAAAAATGAAATTATAAAATAAAAAAAAAAAAAAATTAATTAATAATTATTGTAGTAAATAAGAAAAATATATGATATAGTAATTGAAAGAAAAAGGATAAAAACAAGATTAAAAAAAGTTCGATTCAATCAAAGATTGCTATTTATGCAATATAACAATTATACACATAATATAAATTTTAGGAATTCAAAAAAAGAAAAAGTAAATAAGTTCTCTTTTTTTTTGCTTATAATAATAAACGTTCAGATAAATCTAATACGCAAAATGTAATATAAATAAAATTTAAACAAAAATAAAAATAAAATAAAATAAAAAAAAAAATATAATAATAAATAAAAGAAATTCGAGAAATCAGGCAACATAAATAAAAACAGGAAAAATTTCCAGAGACATCATCGTCATCATCATCATCAGATACAGCGGTACGCATGCCAACGAGGACATACCTGAGCTCGGGTAAGATACGGTTCAATTTACTAATTAAATATTCAAAGAAAAAAAAAATGAAAAGTAATAAAAATAAATAAAAATAAGATTTTTTTTTATTAATAATAATAATAAGAAACAAAAATTGTATTTCGATAATAATGTTAATTTTTTTTTCTAAACCTAATGGGTTATCTTTTATTTATGTTATAATATATTATATATATATATAACGTTTTTACATGGAATTTTTTTTTATTATTATAAGAAAAAAAAAAAAAAAACCAATTTAAATATTCCTATGGCATAAATATGGTGAACTTGGAGATAAGTTATGAATTTTTTTTTTGTTTGAATAACATAACGTCGTAATTGTAAAGGAGGATGAGACGTGCTCGTGTGCACCAACGATGGCTGTAACATCCTCCGCTTGGTGAGTATCCCTATCATCACTGAACGTTGGTTCGTGGACCTCTCTCTTCTTGCATATTCAACCCGGTCCTTTATCATAAATTCGTTTTGATGATTATTTTAAATTTGATATCATGAAGTTCGTTCAATAACAGGTTCGTTCGGTTTATACCTGTACGTTCATATATTATATGAGAACCGTCTCATATAAAGTGATTCTATACGATTTATGTATACAATCACTTCGCGGGTAGATACGTAATTCACATTTCAGTATTAATTTTTTTTGTTTCTCTTTCTTCGTATGAACTTCATCAAATCCTCGGCATGATTTTTTTTATGTGTTATGCGAGGATGTTTGATCATGTGTATGTACGTTTCGATCATTATTGGTTAAAGATCCCCCCCCCTCGACTGAGCAAAGCAGGCCGGTACAAGCATGCTGAGGTATAACCGATAATGATCAGCAAGTCGTGTTTAATTTCATTTTATTTAGTTTCGCGAATACATGGTTCATTCATGTTATTAAATTTTCATCGTCAAATTTCCGTTTAATTTCATAATCTACGAACACACATGAGACATAACATCTGGGCGGCATCCTTACGTGACATATGTATATGGCGCCCAACGGTGTCGTATATGTTTTAGGGTGCCTGCCTTACATCAACATCCTTACGTCCTTACATAACATAGTATTTTAGAGATATCAAAAATTCTTATGTATGACTTTCATTATGATTTTATCAAAAGCACATATAATAATAGATCACAATTGTTGTATATGGATACAGATTCATTCTTTTATGAAATAAAAACTGATGATTTTTATGAAGACATGAAAAAGAATATAGATAAATTTGATACAAGTGATTATAGCGAAAATAATATTTACAACTTACCACGAGTTAATAAGAAAATCTTGGGTAAATTTAAAGACGAATGTGAAGGTGAAATCATTTTGAAATTTTATGGTCTAAAAGCTAAAACATATTGTTTTATAACAGTTAATGATATTATTAAAAACATCAAAGGAATAAAAAAAAATATGGTAAAAAACGACATTTCAGTAGAAGATTTTGCGCAATGTGTTAATGATAGTTCTTTACAAATAAGAAGAAAAATGTTCGTGATAAGGAGTAATAACCATAATGTGTATACTCAAACAATAAATAAAATAGCATTAGAAAATAATGATGAAAAAAGATTTCTCATACCTAATCAAAATTATAAAACTTTAGCATGGGGTCATTCAGATATTGAAAAATATTATTTCAAATGAATCTTATTACTGTAAAAAAATGATCAATTAAAAATAACAACTTTGAAAAACCAAAAAAATACTTTATTTAAGTCTTTAAAAAAAATTATTTTTTGAAAAAAAAAAAAAAACTAAAAAAACAAGAAAAGTAATTTAAAAAAACACTTTATTTACCTTTTTAAAAAAAAATTTATTTCGATAAAATATTTATCTTTATGTAACAATAGTTCTTAGTTTATTTTTCTAATTATATATTTTTATTTTAGATAATAAAAAATATTATAAATAAAACAAAATTATTGTTAAAAAGTAAATTTTTCGTTTTTTAATTCAAATTCCATAAAATTCCATAATAATAAAGCATTTTGCAGAGAACAATAGCCATCATGTGTTGGACATTTTAAAGTTGATGGATATTTATCACGTAATGATGCTAAAGATGGACACTCGAGGTCTTCAAAATTATAAACTTCTGCTTTATTTTCAAACAAATCGGCAATCCACTTTTTTTTCTCACATCCTTTTACATAAATAATAGCGTCATTTATATTTTGCAATAAGAATTGTTTTACACTATCAAAATCTACACTTCCTTCATGCCAAGTTAGGCCATGATAATTATCATATAACCATTTAGCTTGAATTTGCTGTTTTTTTTGGTAATTTATCAAATTCATATGGTGATTTAATTATAGAATTTAGGAATTCAGTCGAATTGTATGAAATAGTCAGTTCTTTAGGTATGAATCTATTCTGAAATCCTCTAAAGCCTTGCACGTCAATAATTATACATGATGATTTGTCCATTTGAAAAAAAAAAAAGTTCTTACTTTTTAGTTGTAGACAACACAGTAAACTGAAGCAATATAATACTTTAATATACTTTTATATTAATTTTCGAACTTCATTTGTAAGTGGATTATACTGCACAATTCTGTCATGTAACAATAAACAAAGAGCTGTTGTTGACGCTGGAAAACTACTTGACGCTTTAAATTCTACTTTAACGTCAACTGGTCCTGTTTTTACAGTTTCACTTTGATGTGAACAATCAATAACAATGATTGGCGCTAAATTTTTGAATTCAGTCCATTTCAATAAAGGTTTTGAATCTCGTCCATAATAAGAATGTTGAAATCTTGTATACATGTCATATAGTAAAGCATACCGTTCGCGGTCAAATTTAACATTTATATCATCATAAGGATACGTCTCTGAATTCAAATGTACTTTAATATCAGTATGAGTTAACGATAATTTTAGTATAATCTTCAGCAAATCCTAAAAGCATTTTCAATGGAATGCAAAAATTGAAAAATCCATCAGAAACTGTAATATGTGAACTCGGTGACCAGCCTGCATTATACAATATTTTACTTTGAGTCTCTGTTAAAGAAATATAATTTTTCAATGTGCTTGTAAAGCCTAAATTTCTTGTTCGATCAATTTCAACACCATATAGCTCATATCGTATTTCATCAAAAAGAAAAGAATACAATTATTGTTAACTTTTGAATCAGTAGCAGTCAATTTTTTTCCATCTGTGTCAGTTATCGCTCCTTCAATGTATATATAGCTTTCACTAGGCAAAATATATAAATCTTGATGTTGTATTGATATTCTGATTTCATCACTATTTTGATATGATAATGAAAAAGGTGTATAATTGTGATATTCTTTCTTCACAATACTTTCATCGAATGTAGGCGGATTTGAAATATTTAGTATCTGACTCATTTTTCTTGTACTATATATCCTAATGATTTAAGGAAATTTTTATTAAGTTCTGTTAAATGCGGTTTTGACACTTTTATAGTATCAGTGAAATTTGGTGTTAAAAGATTCACACTTGATGATGTACTACTTGAAAACTTATTATCACTATGATTATATATCAACATATTTATATTCCCTTTAAATGTAAACGAATTGTTATTGTTTCACCTCTAAAATTCACTAGATCACCGTCTTGATCAAGAATTCTTATTTCTATAGATCTTATTTGTCTGGTGTTTATTGGTAAATAAATTACATTTTTTGGTACCTCTATTATTTTATACCCTGGACTAACATCTGGTGAAAATTCATGTAAAATGTGTGCGATTTGGTTATTTATAAAAGAGCCAGTGATAAGATTACATTCTATACATATAACATTTACTTTGATAATATATACAGGTAGTGTAGATATATGAGGTTTATTTGCTTCTAATATGATTTCTTCAAAACCTAATAATTTACCGACAGTTTGCTTTCGGTTAAAGTAGATTTTTTCGCTACATTTAATTTCTGTTTTAAGTGTGTTGTTATTTGCTCCAATTTCGAGTTTGTACTCTTTTTTTCTTTTCTCCAATTCTTTTTGCAAGTAAACCGCAATATCATCAACTTCGTAAGATCCCACAGGTATTTCAATTTTTTCATTTCCGATGTAAAATAAATTATTATTGCTGTCTATATTAGGTATTGAATTGTACGTTTGAAAATCAACTAATCCACACATGTAATCATATGTTAATTCTAAAGGAGGGAAATATTCTGCATTTAACACTGACGAGTTTCCACTTAGAGTCAGTGTTACTGACATGATGACTGATAATAACAAAATAAATAAATTTTTAAAACTTCATTTTTATTTATAATTTATTTTTATTTATTTTAGTACAATCATATAAAAACTTTAAACATAAATGTCCACATAAGTATAACCGAATTAAAATCTTGATATTGGTAATAATTATATCTAATATTATTTCCTAAATAATTAATAACTTCTTTAGGTGGTTGTAGATTACCGAAACTGTCAAAATATTCTACATGATCATTATTTTTGTAATATGCTACCCAATGAGTACCTGCACCTGTCGAATCATCTAAATTTATAATACCACATTCTTTAACTCGAGGACTTTTAGGCAATTCATTACGCATAAAAACACCTCTGAAATGTGGAATATAGCTTGCATATTTAATAATATCAATCTCACTTAAGGCTCTTCTAGGTAGCTGATTTAAAAGTTTTTTGAATGTGGCGTTAAAAAAAGTCCTAATCCTTTTTTGTATGGTTTTAAATAAAGACCTTTTCCTAATGCAATAGCTTCCATTTGCTTGTTATGTCTTATGTTTTCAACCAGTTGCTCTTTTACATTTTTTGCTTGATTTATAGCCTTAGCAATCTGTGATGTACCGCCAGCTAGCGCGCCAATTGCAGAAAGACCAGCAAATATTGGTAAAAGAGGTAAAACACCACCAATTTTAGGTATTGGTATAATTCTAGGTATTTTAACTAATGACTTTTTTCCTTTAACGACATTTTCAGCTGCTTTTAAAGCTAAATTTATACTGTCAGCCATGTCTTCTGATTTATTTTTATTTAATACAGATTTTATATTGTTCAAAGTTTTTCTAAATAACTGTTTTCCATTTTGTCTTTTATGTTTTTTTTTACTCTTTACTTTTCTTTTTACAATACCCATTCCAAATTTTACTTTTGTTTTCATTGCGTTTGTAACTAACCATGCATTTGTTCGTTCGCCTAAACTGGCTTTATTAGAAGTAGCTCTTTCCCAAGCTTTTCCTGCTAAGATTTTATCAGCTATATGTCTGTTATGTACGTCTTTATGTTTAAAATAGGCTATATCATGCTCTTTACAAGCTTCATCAAGTGGATTTACTCCTGGTAAATTATATATAAAATATAAAATTATATTATATTTAATTATATTATAATATAAAATTATAACCTGGTAAATGTAATTCAAACGGTAGATTACTTATCGCAGAATTGATTAAACCTTTTCCTTTATAAGTTTTGCAGCAACTATTTAATTTTTGTTTGTGATCTATCATTTTATACCTTTTTCGTTCTGAATTTCTAATCAAACTGATAAAAATTTTCTAAAAGTGTTCTATAAATATTCTCTTTAAATTATTTACAATTTAGTGTATAAAATGAAATTAATAAAACAACATGAAACATTACAAGTTAAAAACATTGACTTTGATCGTGATACAAATAAAAGAAAGAAACATAGTGTACTGCTACCAAATAATATAAGAGCAATTATTGCAGGTCCATCAAACTGTGGCAAAACGAATGTAATGCTATGTTTACTTGAACATCCAAATGGTTTAAAATTTGAGAACATTTATTTATATTCAAAATCTTTATATCAGCCGAAATATGAATATTTGAAAAAAATTATAACCTCAATAAAAGGAATTGTTTACTATGCATTTTCAGAGAATAATGAAGTTTTAGCTCCTGAAGAAGCTAAACAGAATTCAATATTTATTTTTGATGACGTTGCATGCGAAAAACAAAATAATATGAGATCTTATTTTTGCATGGGTCGTCATAAAAATATTGACAGTTTTTATCTATGTCAAAAGTAGATAGAATAGGAGAGTTCTGGCACCACCACAAAGCTCTCGAATAAGAAAGCTTTTGGTAGAAGTTTGGAACTTAGATGGGAGCTTTGGTGTTTGAATTATTATGTGAATTTGAAAATTGGTGTGTGTGTGTGTGTGTGTGTGTTTATTAATAAATAAAAAAATATGATTACCTTTATACATTACAAATGCTTACATAGAAATAATGGTATATGTACTATATAATACAAATGTATAAACATCTCTTGTTCTTCAAAAAGTAATGATAACGATAATAAAGACATTGTTCATTATTTATGGGCTATTCACATCAGTTTTAACAAAAAAAAACCAACATGTAGATTATATATTAGAAACTAATATAAAAAATACTTTATTATGCAAAATTAAATGATAGGAAAAATTATTCAGAAAGATTTAGCACTTGTTGTATATGTTAATGGAATTTCTACTATCAAGGAAGTTTGCGGTTAATAAGAAATATTTTTTTGAATAATTTATTAATGTTTAATGTTATGTATGATCTTTTTTGAAATTAATGAAATCAAAAAAAGTAGAAAACATTTGTTTTCTGTACATATATAACAAATAAAAAATAATTTGTTATAAACTGATTTAATTGCTTTACAATTTTTGTTCGGTGCAAACGTATTATATATATTTAAGCAGTCGTACTTTTTTTTTAAAAAATTAACATAAATTTTATTTAGAAAAATAATGGAAACTAAACGCAAAGAAATAAAAAATAAAAAAAGTAAAAATTTTTTGAAATTATTGAATGGTAATATTTATAAACCGGCTACTTCTATATCGAAATTAAACGCTGTGGAAAAATATAAAATTTTAAAATGTGTTAAAATTAATACTCGTTTTGGTGAAAGGATATTGTTGGAGCTATAGAATTTGAACCTCTTTTTACCACCACAATATATCAACATTTTTAAGGAAGCTGTTATGAATGATATCAATGAGATGAAAAACTATTATGTTGTTCAGGAACCAGGAAATATTAGAAAAATTAAATTTTATCAAGAAGAAGCAATTGAAAAAGATAAAAGTGATGAAATAATTGTCGCTGAAGAAATTGATGACGATGAAGATGAAGTTGATACTTCATAAAATATTTTTATTCTATGATATTTTATATAACATAATATTTGATAACATAATATTGATTTTTTTTGTAATAAAATTATATAAAGTTGTAAATTCATAAAGTGATACATTTATAATAAAGTGTTTTAAAAAAATAAATAAATAATTTTGTTTTTATTGTTTTGTGCTTTATTTGCTTGTTTTTTTTTCATTTTTAGCTAGCTAAAATTTGGATTTTTAAATTTTTGCTTTATATAGTATTTAAATACTTTTATTTTGCTGGATTTAGTTATTATTTTTTCTACTTTATTATTGTTAATTTGAAAAATTGCGGTTTTTTTTCTTTTTTCTCTTTTTGCAAAATACATACGTATACATATACTGGAAAAAAATGTGGTTAATAACTTTGTTTTGTTGTTTTGAACTTTGACTCTCTGTATATGAAAAAATGGCTTTCATATATTTGATTTTTTTTGTTGGGTTTGATTAATTTATTTTGTACTTAATTTTTTTAGTTTGAAAATTGTAGTTTCTCGTTTTTTTCTTTTTTCCTCTTTTTGTAAAATACATACATGCATATACATATGTACAGGAAAAAATATGGTTAATAATTTTGTCTTTTTTTTTTTGTTGTTTTGAACTCTGTATCCATGAATATGAAAAAATGGTTTTTCATAAATTTGATGTTTAACATTAAAGAAAAAATTGTTCAGTTTGATTTATTGTTTGAATTGAAACAGTTGAAAATACTATCTTTGCTTAAAAATTAATAAAAAGTGGAAATTAAATAAATTATTAACAAATTTTGAATCGTCGTGAAAATTGTTTAATACGATTTTTAAAAAAAAATTTTTCACTAAATTATTTTATACATTTATTATTTTATACACAATTAAAATGTTTAAGTGTGATTTGTGTGATAAAAGTTTTTCACGCAAAGACTCTAAATTAAGACACATTAAAAGTTGTCATAAATTAAATCATGAATTAAATGAAAAATCAAATAACAATACGTTACTATCGACATCATCAAAAAAACAAAAACTAGATCATGCAATAACAGAGAAGAAGGAAATGGATGTACAAAATAATGAAAAAAAAGTTCATTGCGATATTTGCAACAAAAGTGTAGAATTAAGTAAATATTTTGGTCATTTAAAATCTATTGAACACAAAAATAAAAACTGTATTGATTTGGGGAATAGTATTGAAAAAATTGGTTCAGCTTTCAAATCAAGAATTGTTAGATTTCGTGTTAGAGCTCTTAAAGATGAACCAAATATTGAAGGTTTCTTTATAGACAGAAAAAATGATATTATTAAATTGTTACAAGAACAGTTTGATATAATGTCATCATTTAAAGTTAATATTGAGTTGTTTGCGATATATGTAAAAAGAGTTCATGATAATGATGATGATGATGATGATGATGATGATAGTAATAACATTATATCGGAAATGAAATCATATAATTCGAAAAATCAAATAATTGTAAAAGCTACTGATATAAATAATATTTATGAACAATTTAGTGATGAAATAATTAAAAAATCGGAAGAATTTCAAGAACGTGATTCTGGATGGGCTTTAGAGAAGCCATGTTTTTTGGAGATAAATATTAATAAATATAATCCTTTAAAAGCATCTTCATATATTGAACTACCAAAACAAATTAAACAGAAAAAATCTATAGTCAACATTCAAAATAATGATGACATGTGCTTCGTTTGGGCTGTGGTTGCATATTTATTTCCAACTACTATTAATCCACAAAGAACTAACTCATATCCACATTACTCGAATGTTTTGAATCTTGAAGGTATGAGTTTCCCAGTTAAGTTAAAAGATATAAAAATATTTGAAAAAAATAATAATATAAGCATAAATGTTTATAGTTTAGAAAATGAACACGAAATTGTAGGGCCATTATATTATACTATGAAAAAACAAGAAAAACATGTAAATTTACTATATTTACAAAATGACAAAAGTAGTCACTATTGTTTGATTAAAAATTTAAGTAGATTGTTAAGCACTCAATTAAGTAAGCATAATGGAGCAAAATGGTTTTGTGATGGATGCCTATTATATTTTAAAAGCGAAAATAAACTAAAAGAACATGGTCTAATTGATTGTAATAAAACACGTACTGTTCTTCCGGATGAAACGAACAATATTTTAAAATTTAGAAGCATAGAAAAACAATCAAAAGTTCCTTTTGTCATATACGCAGATCTTGAAAGCATATTAAAACCAATTAGAACATGTTCACCTAATGATGAAATTTCATACACACAGGAAATCCATATCCATGAACCATATAGTTTCGCTTATTTCATCCTTTGCAGTTTTGATAGTTCCTTAAATCACTTTGAATTATATAGAGGGAAAGATTGTATGAAAATATTCATGAATAGAATAAAATCCCATGCAAGAGAAATATTTAAAATTTTAAATAAATCAATTCCAATAGAAAACTTATCAGAATTACAAAGACAAAATTGTGAAAAAACTAAAATTTGTCATATTTGTAAAAAAGAGCTAGGTGAAGATAGGGTGTATGACCATGACCATTTCACAGGTGAATTCCGAGGTGTTGCTCATAATAACTGTAATTTACAATATCAAAGACCTGATTTAATTCCAATTGTTTTTCACAATCTGTCTGGTTATGATTCACATTTTATTATAAAAGAATTAGTAAATGAAAATGTTGATGTGTTAGCAAATAGCATGGAAAAATATATATCTTTTAATATATACATTGAAATTGATGATTTAAATACCATGAAGCTTAGATTTATTGATTCTTTAAGATTTTTGCTTTCAAGCCTTCATAATTTAGTTAACAATTTAGATGATTCACAGTTAAGATTTATAAGGAAATTTTTTCAAGATGAAAATAAGTTTCAACTTATGCGACAGAAAGGAATATTTCCTTATGAATATGTAACTGACTTTTCATGTTTTAATGATGAATGTTTACCACCAAAATCAAAATTTCATTCTTCACTTATTTCTGAGAATATTAGTGATATTGATTATGAGCGAGCACAAATCATTTGGAATGAATTTAACATAAAAAATTTAGGCGATTATAGTGATTTGTATTTAAAAACAGATGTACTTCTGTTGGCTAACGTCTTCGAAAATTTTCGAGATATAAGCATGCACACTTATAATCTTGATCCATGTCATTATTATACTTTACCTGGACTAAGTTGGGATGCGATGCTAAAAATTACTGGCGTAGAACTAGAGTTATTTACAGACGTTGAAATGCTTCATTTTATAAGAAATTCTATAAGAGGTGGTATTTGTCAATGTATAAAAAAATATGCTGAAGCAAACAATAAATACATGTACAATTTCAATAGCTCTAAGTCGTCAAAATACATTGTCTACTTAGACGCTAATAACCTTTATGGGTGGGCAATGTCCCAAAGTTTACCTATAAGAAATTTTAGATGGTTAAATGAAAATGAAATAGCTAAATTTAACGTTCAAGATATACACGATTTTGATGAAAAAGGATACATACTGGAAGTAGATTTAGAGTATCCAAAACATTTACATAATTTGCATAATGAATTACCGTTTTGCGTTGAAAATGTTGTTCCTTCATGTGTAAGTTCAAAAAATAAAAAACTGATAGCTAGTCTAAATAGTAAAACGAAATACGTTATTCACTACAAAAATTTAAAACAATGTCTAGATTTTGGTTTGATAATAAAAAAAACTCGTCGTGTTTTAGAATTTGAGCAAAAGGCTTGGTTAAAACCTTATATAGATCTAAATAATAACTTGAGAATGAAAGCAAAAAATAAATTCGAAAAAGATTATTACAAACTTAAAAACAATAGCGTTTTTGGAAAAGCCATGGAAAATATTGATAAACACATTGATGTAAAAATTATTACAAAATGGAATGAAAATGGTAAAAAATTGTCGGCAGAATCTTTAATAAAAATGCCTCACTTTAAAAGTAGAAAAATTGTAAATGAAAATTTAGTTATCATACAAATGAACAAGACTAAAATCTTCTATAATAAACCAATATTTATTGGCTTTAGTATATTGGAAATATCAAAACTGCTAATGTATGATTTTCATTATAATTATATTAAAAAAGATTATGGTGACAAATCTCATTTGTTATATATGGATACGGGTTCTTTTATATATGAAATTAAAACAGATGATTTCTATGAAGACATGAAATTGAATTTAGAAAAATTTGATACGAGTGATTATAATACAAATAATATTTATAATATACCACAAGTAAATAAAAAAATTTTAGGAAAATTTAAAGACGAATGTGCTGGCGACCTAATTTTAAAATATTATGGTTTAAAATCTAAAACATATTGCTACATTACACAAAATGATATAAATAAAAAAATTAAGGGAATTAAGAAAAATGTAGTAAAAAATGAAATTACTGTTAATGATTTTGAAAAATGTCTACATGATAGTTCATTGCAAATAAAGAAAAAAATGTATATAATAACAAGTAAAGATCATAATTTATATACAAAATTAGTGAATAAAATCGCATTAGAAAACAATGATGATAAAAGATTTATAATACCAAATAAAAATATTGAAACTTTAGCTTGGGGCCATAGGGATATTCAAAAATTTTATTTTGTATAAAAAGTAATATATTTTTTTATTTTATGAATATTATACTGATTAGTACATAAATGTAATACAATAAGCAGTTTTAAAATATTTTTAATTTATTTTATAATATATATTGAATAAATCTGATTTAAAAAAAAAAACAAAACTTTGGTTTTTTTTATTATTTTTCACACATAATTATGCATGCAATTTATAAAATATAATAATCTAATTGCTGATGACAATTACCACATTCTGGTATTAATTCGTTGATGCGAGTAATAAAGTCTTCATAGATTACTATCCTATTGACAATTGTATATCTTGCATTATTTTGATATTCATTATCCATCAAATTTATACAATCATTACAAAAATATAAATTATTTGAACTCCAGCATTCATATCCGATGCGCACTGTAAAGTATTCATCTTCAATATCACTTTCTCCTTCTGAAGAAGAACTACTAAACATTTCTTCATCAGAGTATAGGTTAATATGTTGAGAGAGCGCTAATAGTCTTCTTAATCTTTCAGATTCATGAATTACTGTATTCCAATAATCATCAACACTTGTATCACTTGTATTTGAAACTTCACTATTAAATGGTATATAATTTTGATGTAGTGTCATTATATATTTTTAAAAATTATTATTTAATAATACTTCTCGAACAATTATTTCTAAAATACTTTTAGAACTAAATTTTGAATTTTAATAAATTTTTTTTTGTTCAACATATTCATATTAAAAAACAATTTAAAAAGTAAAAAATAAGTATTTGTTTCTTATCAAATTGCGGTTTTGTAGTTCTGCTTTTTTTCCAAAAAAATTTTTTAAGTAATTGTGTTATGAATAATATACATATTTTTACTGATATCTGTTATATGTGCAGTAACATATATGTAGATAATAGAATGTATGTAATAAAAAATCAATCTAAAACATAACAATCGTTTTTCATATCAATATCTACAAAATTTCTTAAAAGAATAACATTTTGTAGAGCACAATATCCACTATGTGATGGACACCGTAAAGTTGAAGTGTACAAATTACGAAGAGATTGTAAAGTTGGGCAATTTAAGTCATCTAAGTTATATATGTAGTCATCATTTTCAATTATTTTACTTATAAACTTTTTTTTTTTCATATCCTTTAACATAAATATTTACATCTTGCAGATTTGACACTAAAAATTGTTTAACACTTTCAAAATTAATGATACCTTCATCTTATGATAATCCATGATAATTATTATAAAACCATTTCACCTGATTTTGTAGTCTTTTAGGCAAAATTTCAAAGTTAAAAGGCGGTTTAATTATAAAATTCTGGAATTCTTTATTATTATATGAAATCGCTAATTCTTTTACTATAAATCTGTTCTCAATTCCTCTAAATCCTTGTACATCTATTATTATAGACGGTTTCTCCATTTTTATAGAATTTCAAATTGGATGATGATGATGATGAAAGAACAGCAAACTCTAATGAAGTGTTTTTTAATCTGTGTTATATTTTTATATCAATTTTCGAACTTCATTTGTGAGTGGATTATATTGCACGATTCTGTCATGAAGTAATAAACAATAAGCTGTTGTTGAAGCGGGAAAATTACTTGATGCTTTAAATTC
This sequence comes from Anthrax anthrax, assembly GCA_963971155.1. Lineage (NCBI taxonomy): Eukaryota > Metazoa > Arthropoda > Insecta > Diptera > Bombyliidae > Anthrax > Anthrax anthrax. The sequence goes on from OZ020117.1 coordinate 35,108,229, forward strand.
TACTTCAACATCAACTGGCCCTGTTTTAATAGCTTCGTTTTGATGTGAACAATCAATAATAAAGATTGGTGCTAAGTTTTTAAATTCATCCCATTTTAAAAGGGGTTTTGAATCTCGTCCATAATACGATTGTTGAAATCTTGTATACATATCATACAGTAAAGCATACCGTTCACGTTCGAATTTAACATTTAAATCATCATATGGATATGTCTCTGAATTCAAATGTACTTTAATATCAGTTAAATTGCAATGGTCAAATGATGCGTTATCTTTATCTTTTATGTTACTTTTATTTGTTTGTAGAGCAAAAATAATGAATCTTGGTTTTTCAAGTTGTGATGAAGTTTTTATTGTCCATACATGATGGTTAGATGCTGTTGGTAACACAGGATATTCATACATATCCCAACTCCTAAAGCTCATTTGTATTGGATATCCTCCGTCAATAATTTTGAGAAGAGATAAACGTTCAGTATCAGAAACATTTATATGCGGTACACGCCAAAGTAATTTATGAATGCTAAGTTTAAAATCTTTTGAAGTATGCACAACATTATTATCTGATCTAGCGCGAGTTAAAATGAGATCATGACGTGAATTAACAATAATTTTAGTATAGTCCTCAGCAAATCCTAAAAGTATTTTCAATGGAATACAAAAGTTGAAAAATCCATCAGAAACTGAAATGTGTGAATTTGGAGACCAGCCTGCGTTATACAATATTTTACTTTGATTCTCTGTTAGAGAAATATAATTTTTCAATGTACTTGTAAAGCCTAAATTTCTTTTTCGATCAATTTCAACACCATTTAGCTCATATCGTATTTCATCAAAAAGAAAAGACATACAATTATTGTTAAGTTTTGAATCAGTAGCAGTCAATTTTTTTCCATCTTCGGCAGTAATAGCTCCTTCAATGTATATGTAACTTTCACTAGGTAATATATAGTATATAAATCTTGATGTTGTATTGATATTCTAATTTCATCACTATTTTGATATGATACTGAAAATGAAGTATAATTGTGATATTCTTTTTTCACAATACTTTCATCAAATGTGGGTGGATTTGAAATATTTAATATATAGCTCATTTTTCTTGTACTTTATAGCCTAATGATTTAGGGAAAATTTTATTAATTTCTGTTAATCGTGATTTTGGTAATTTTTTATTATTTGTGAAATACGGTGTTGAAAGACTTGCACTTGATGATGCACTAGTTAAAAACTTATTATCTCTGAGATTATATATCAACATTTTTATATCGCCTTTAAATGAAGACGAACTGTTATTGTTTCACCTCTGAAATTCACTAAATCACCGTCTTGATCAAGAATTTTTATTTCTATAGATCTTATTTGTCTGGTGTTTATTGGTAAATAAATAACATTTCTTGGTACTTCTATTATTTTATACCCAGGACTAACATCTGGTGAAAATTCATGTAAAATATGTGCGATATGGTTATTTATATATGAACCCGTAATGAGATTACATTCTATGCGAATTACATTTACTTTAATTATGTTTACAGGTAATGAAGATGTATGCGTTTTATTTGCTTCTAATATGATTTCTCTAAAACCTAGCAGTTTACTGATAGTTTGCTTTCGGTTAAAGTAGATTTTTTCATTACATTTAATCTCTGTTTGGAGTGTGTTGTTATTTGCCCCAATTTCGAGTTTGTACTCCTTTTTTCTTTTTTGTAACTCTTTTTGTAAGTAAGCCGCAATATCATCAACTTCATAAGATCCCACAGGTATTTCAATTTTTTCATTTCCAATGAAAAATAAATTATTATTTCTATCTATATTAGGTATTGAATTATATAGTATGTTTGAAAATCAACTAAACCACACATGCAATCACTTGGTAATTCTAATGGAGGAAAATATTCTGCATTTAACACTGATGAGTTTCCACTTAAAGTTAATGTTACTGACATGATGAATGACAATAACAAAATAAATTAATTTTAAAACTTTATTTTTTATTTATAATTTATTTTTATTCAGTTTTATACAATCATATAAAAATTTTAAACATAAATGTCCACACATTACTGAATTAAAGTCTTGATATTGATAATAATTATATCTAATATTATTTCCTAAATAATTAATAACTTCTTTAGGTGGTTGTAGATTACCGAAACTGTCAAAATATTCTACATGATCATTATTTTTGTAATATGCTACCCAATGAGTACCTTCACCAGTTGAAACATCTAAATTAATAATTCCACATTCTTTAAGTCGAGGATATTGTGGTAATTCATTACGCATAAAAACACCTCTAAAATGTGGAATATAGTTTGCATATTTATTAATATCAGTTTCACTTAAAGCTCTATTAGGTAGCTGATTTAAAAGTTTTTTGAATGTGGTGCTAAGAAGAGTCCTAATCCTTTTTTATATGGTTTCAAATAAAGTCCTTTTTCTATTGCAATAGCTTCCATTTGCTTATTATGTCTTACATTTTCAACCAGTTGCTCTTTTACATTTTTCGCTTGATTTATAGCCTTAGCAACTTGTGAAGCGCCACCAGCTAATGCACCAATTGCAGAAAGACCAGCAAATATTGGTAAAAGAGGTAAAACACCACCAATTTTAGGTAGTGGTATGATTCTAGGTATTTCAACCTTTGATTTTTTTTCCTTTAACAACATTTTTAGCCGTTTTTAAAGCTAAATTTATAGTATCAGTCATGTCTTCTGATTTATTTTTATTTAAAATAGATTTCACATTTTTCAAGGCTTTTCTGAATAGTTGTTTTCCATTTTGTATTTTATGTTTTAATTTTTTACTCTTTGATTTTCTTTTTACAAGACCCATTCCAAATTTTACTTTCGTTTTCATTGCGTTTGTAACTAACCATGCATTTGTTCGTTCACCTAAACTGGCGTTATTAGAAGTAGCTCTTTCCCACGCTTTTCCTGCTAAGATTTTGTCAGCAATATGTCTATTATGTACGTTTATCTATTTAGAATAAGCTATATCGTGCTCCTTACAAGCATCATCAAGTGGATTTACTCCACTGTCACCTCTAACTAAACGTTTTTGTAGTTTTGTGCCAGGTCCACAAAAATTATAACCTGGTAAATGTAATTCAAACGGTAGATTACTAATCGCAGAATTAATTAAACCTTTTCCTTTATACGTTTTACGACAACTATTCAATTTTCGTGAATGATCTATCATTTTATAACTGTTTCGTTTTGAATTTCTAGCTGAAGTGATCAAAATGTCTAAAAAAATATTCTATAAATATTCTTTATACGTTATAATCAATTTAGTATGCAAAATGAAATTAATAAAACAACGTGATAAATTACAAGTTAAAAACGTTGACTTTGAATGTGACATAAATAAAAAAAAGAAACATAGTATACTGTTGCCAAATATTATAAGAGCAATTATTGCAGGTCCATCAAATTGTGGAAAAACCAACGTGATGCTATGTTTACTTGAACATCCAAATGGTTTAAAATTTGAAAATATTTATTTATATTCGAAATCTTTGTATCAACCGAAATATGAATATTTGAAAAAAATTATAACCTCAATAAAAGGAATTGTTTACTATGCATTTTCAGAGAATAATGAAGTTTTAGCTCCTGAAGAAGCTAAACAAAATTCAGTTTTTATTTTTGACGATGTTGCATGGGATCTTTTTTTTGTATGGGACGTCATAAAGACATTGACAGTTTTTATCTTTGTCAAACATATACTCATATTCCTAAGCATTTAATAAGAAATAATGCGAATTTCATAATTTTATTTAAACAAGATGATATGAGTTTGAAACATGAATATAAAGACCGTGTGAATACTAATATGTCTTTTGAAAAATTTAAAAATATATGCTCAGAATGTTGGAAAGATAACTATGGATTCGTTGTAATTAATAAAGATTGTTCAATAGATGACGGACGATATAGGAAAGGATTTGATGAATTCATAAAAATATAAATAAAAGGGCAATCTAATATTATTTCACAATACATTAAAAATCTTCATTGGTCATACAACATACGTGTAAAGAAGATTGCTATATACGACTTGTTTACAATCTAATTTTACTATTATCTGTTTGTGCATAAGTTGATTTCAAGCTGTTTGCAAATTGTTTGCATGTTGTTTGCAGACTGTTTGCAGGTTGTTTGCAGATTGTTTGCAAGTTGTTTACGAGTTATTAACATATATGCATTGATAAGAAAAAAATATATAAAATAATGGAAACTAAATTACTTAAAAATTTAATAAAGTCAAAAAGTGCTATACGTAAGAAATATAATGCAATAAAATTTGGTAAAAATGAAAAAGAAATAATGCTTGAAGAAACATTCATGCCCGTTAGTAAACCATTGCGTGAATTTAAAGAAAAAACTGAAAATGATATTGACAAAAAAATAAAAACTGAAGTCAAAAAAGAAATAGAAAAAGAGTTTTCTACATATGATCAGTTTCCAGCCATTGAAAACAATAACATATCACCATCACAGCAACCATCCAAATTTTTCAAATCATCACCATATTTTAAAGACATTTCATTCAATAAAACATCTGATAAAATAATTTCATCAGAACAATCTCCAACTCTTCAAAGCACCCCTATTTCTACATTAAAGAAAACTCTAAATAACAGTATAAATCAAAACAGCTCTTTTTTGCAAGAATCTTTCAGAAAAAAAAAAGCACTAGCTGCTTTTTACACTAAGGAATATATGAACAATAGCAGAAATGTAGATAAAGCTTTTGGACCAAAATACAATGAAAATTTTAATGCTTTTGAAATAAGACATCATAAAATAGAGTTCAAAAAAGATGTCATAATTGTTGGAAAAAATGAATATGCCGCTACTCAAGGATTATACGAATTAATTTTTATGAAAAATCCTGAAGAGTACACAACATCTGATCTTGAAAACTATAAGAACATTTTGAATGAAACAAATGTTTTTAGAACAGTAAGTACAGACAGAAATAGCAGAATTAAAGGAAACGCAAGTGAAAAATATAGGAAAATTATAATCAAATTGATTAAAAAAAAGAGGAGAAGGTCTTATGTTAATAAACACTAATAAGCCTAACTACATATACTGGGATGATCCGAATGAATTAGTTGAAAGATTACGTTTACTTATTGCTTCACAACAAGCAGGCCATTCTAATCATAACAATCAAAAAATATCATTAATTGAAGAATTACGTGAAGCAAATATTATTCTTTAAATAATTCATTCACTCTTTCATATTATCATTGCAAATATGAGTGTTGATAAGTTTGGACGTTTTTCACACAATAAATCACGACATATAAAAGGTGAACGAGGTCTACCAGGACAACCTGGAATAGGCTTCAAATTAACATCTGACGGACATTTTGACATTGAATATAAACGTTTACAGAAAGTAGGATGGCCAGTATATAGTCTTGATGCAATTACAAAGGAATATTTTCAAAATGGACTAGAAGATATAGAAGAAAACTTTTAAAAAAAAATGAATATATTGAAAGTAATATTATTGTACAATTTAAAAATTTAAATGAAAAAATTGTAGCTACATTCGATGAAATAAAACTGAACATAGAGAATAAAATTAAACATTTAGAAAATTTAATAACTAACCATAAAAGTAATTTAGAAAACTTAATAGCTAATAATAAGACTGATTTAGATGACTTTAAAGTACTTATAAATCGAAAAATACGTGAAACAGAGACATTCTTAACCGAGTGTAAATTAAACAACGAACACATATCTTCAGTTTTACAAAATACTACATTGTTTGTAGAAAACCCTACAAACAAAGAAAACACTTTGAAAATAACCTTATAATCAATACTGAACATACATATTTGTATTGTCATTAACAACAACATGAACAAACGAAAATTAGTTGAAGAATTGCATAGGACAGCACGGAAAAATTTTAAACGTAGAAGAGTAATAATGAAAGGCATTGATGATTTATGGCAAATTGATTTAGTTAAAATGGGTGCATATTCTACTAGTAACAAAGGTTATCGATTTCTATTAACAGTGATTGATACATTTTCAAAATTTGCATGGGCTATCCCACTAAAAACAAAAAATGGAATAGATGTAACTAAGGCTATGAAAATTGTATTTAAAACATCAAAAAGATCCCCAAAAAATTTACAAAGCGATCTCGGAAAAGAATTTTATAATCATCATTTTCAAAATCTAATCAAACATTATAACATAAATCATTATTCAACGTTTAGTACTTTGAAGGCATCAATTATTGAACGCTTTAATTGTACTTTAAAAAATATGATGTGGAAAGAGTTTAGCATGAATGGCAATTACAAATGGATAAATATTATTCAAGATTTACTTAATAAATATAACCACACAAATCATCGTACAATTAAAATGCAGCCTAGTGATGACGCTGAAAATGAAAAAACTTTATTAAGTACAAGTAGGTATTAGGACGGTTGAGACCATCCCCACCACTATTTTTAAGAAATTGAAAATTGGTAGTAAGAGTGAGGGAAGTGGGCGGAGCTTAAAAGATGATAGGTGGAGGGGGTGAATTTTTGGGGGAGAAATTTGATTTAAGTGATTATGTAGATTAAGGGTAATTGATTGATAATCGATCAATAATTTCAAGGTCAATGGGGATTTTTGGGTGATTGTAAATTAAAATATCGAATTTTATTTTTGTTTGTGATTATTGAGAAATTTTTGTTGTTGTTTGTATTTTTAAGATTAGGAACTACTCTGTGTGAAATTATTTAATAATAATTTTGAGTCTTATCAGAAAAACGAAAAAAAATCCAACTAGTAACTTCTCTGTGTGAAAACATTTTTTTAATATAAATTGTTAATCTTTATCAGTACAAAAAAAAAAAAAACAAAAAAGAAAAAACAAAAAACATTTGTTAGATTATCGCTGGTAAGAATTTTTTTGAACAATGTAAATAATTTTATGGCCAAAATTTCTACGTGCATATGTAAGTATGTGTATGCATATTAAAGAATTTTTAATAGACTCATTTCACGAGCAGCTTTACCGCAATTCAATTAATATTGAAGAAATTTAAATATTAGTATATAATAATGCATAATGGTACCTCTAATGACATTTTTTTAAAAAACAAGATCTGTATTAAAAATAAATTAAAATATATAATTGGTTTTTGATTACGTTACATACATATGTGTGTGTGTGTCATATGATTTTTATATTTTCAAATGTTTTTGTTAGAATGTTATATACTTATATTTGCAAATGTAGAGAACATTACTTACTTATTTGTATAAACAAAACAAAAAAAAAAATACATTAGAACTTATTTATAGAATACGAATATGAGGACAACGATCGTATTGTATTCAAAATATTTCTGATATTGTTAAGAAATGAAAAAGTTAAAACAAAAAACAAAAGCTCATGAAATTAATCTTTTCTGCTATAGTATATTTCTTTTTTGTTCTTTGATCAACTTACATATGTGATATGTACTTTTTTCTTCGAACCTTTGATTTTTATGTCTCATATAGCACATTCGTACGTACATATATGTATATGCATAACATGTAGAAAATACTTTTTATCTTTGTATAAACAAAAAAAACTCTCGATTCGATTTAATTTTTGTCGATACAGTGATTTTTGTATGTTATTGATTTTAATGTATTGCTAAAAGCTAAGACAGGATTAAACATGATTTTTGAGATAGAAATTTTTTCTAATTTTACCTTCATCAGCACTTTTGATCTTTTTAAAGTTTGAAAAGTCTGCACTAAAATTTATTCAGTTATTTTATTGACTGTGGCTAGTTTACTTCAGGAGAGATTTAAAATAATTTAACAAATATCATTTTGATATTACATAAATTTTCTGTTTGGAAATAAAAAGTACTAGGTACAATGAATTCTAAAAAATATAGTGATACAAGAAGTCTTCTTTCTGGAGACAATAAAAGCAAGGATTTACATTATAAAATGCAGTCGATGAGTCTAAAAACTACGTTTTCTTCTTCTCGTGCAGAATCCAACTCTAATTCAAATAAAGGAATTTGTGAAGAAAATAAATACAAAAAGTTAAAAAATGAAAAATAATATTTTGATAATATTTGAAAATGTGAAATAAAAATTTAAAAAAATCAAATATTGATTTGTTGTTTTTTTTTGTGATATTATTTTAATATAATAATGAAAAATGTGGGTCATATTGATGTGACATACTTTTTTAAAAAAATTTTTGACTGTGTATTTATTTTTGTATTATCATGTGTATTTTTCAAGTTCATTGTACTTTGCATTTTTTTTTTAAATGTCAAATTGTACTTTTTTGTATTATCAAATATGAGGACAAAAAAATTTGTGTTATATTTTTTAAATTACAATATACTATATCACTTTCCAAGTTTAAGGGCTATTTATATTTATCTAATTCTTATCATTTGTACATTCAAGTTTATAACACATTATATGTAAATTATATGAGAGAGGTGAATATTGTATATTAAAAGAAAAAACAAACAACAACAACACGAGTCGTATATATTTTTCAATTGTACAAATATATTGAAATTTATTTAATTAACGATGCAAGAAAACAAAGTTATTTTTTTTTATCATGATTTTGAGATAGAAATTAGAAAACTCCATTAATTTATTGAGTTATAACATTTATTAAAATAAGTACAATTATATTTATCATTGCAGTTAAAAGTTTACTTTTTATTTGACTTATGTGATTTTTATAGATGTGACATTTTTTTAAATTTTTAATAAGACGACTGCATCCTCCACCGATATTTCAATCTATAAGAAAAAAATTTATTAGAATATGAGCATATGTAAAAGTGTAAAAGATAATTACCCAAATTTTAAACTCTGAGGTTTGTTTTACTTCTTGTTCTTCATGAGGAGAATAGTCTTCCCAATCTTCCCATAAAGCCGCTCTGTAAAGAAGACGAGCACCTTCTCTCTGTGCTATCTCCTTCAGTACATCCTTCAAAGACAAGTTTAGTTTATTATGTGCAGAATGCACCAGCCACTTTTTGATTTCACTTGCGATTGCTCTCATTTTTTCTATCTAAGAAATAAAAATCACAATTTGTTAATTTATAACATAATTTTAATTTACACTGAGAAATTTAATCGAAAAACATATTAATTGCAACAAAAAATATCGCTTGGAAAATTTAATTTTGCATAACCGATTTAATTTATTTTGAGTATAATTTTAAATTTACACCGAGTAAAGTAAATCGAAAAACATATTCATTCAAAATACAACTTTACATCTTTCATACGTGATTACTTTTTCAACTGATAATCGAAAAACATATTAATTGCAACAAAAATATCGCTTGGAAAATTTAATGTTGCATAACCGATTTAATTTATTTTGAGTATAATTTTAAATTTACACCGAGTAAAGTAAATCAAAAACATATTCATTCAAAATACAACTTTACATTTTTAATTACATCGTAATTACTTTTCCAACTGATAATGTTTCTTAAAAATTAATAAATAGATATACTTACATTTTCTTCTTTATTTAAATCCATTTTAAAATAATACCAATATATGTATGTTTTTATAATTTTTTATTTTTATATAATTTTTAATATTATTTTATTTTATTATTTTATATTATATTATTTTTTATTATATTATTTTATCTTATATTATTTTATATTATATTATTTTATATTATATTATTTTAATAATATTATGTGTTTTTTTTTTATTTATAAAAAATTTTTTATTTTTTCTTTACACTTTTCACAGTTCACTATGCAGAATATACAATGGATATAAATTGAATGAAAAATTTTCAGAACTATAATTTTAAAAGTAAAGCTTTTTACAAAAAATGCCTAAATAATTTTTATCTTTTAAAACAGGAAACTTGTGTTATTATTTTTAGAAAATTATTAGCAAAAATTAAATTTCATATATGAGTTATTTAACAGTATATTTAGCAATAGAGTAGAATAGAGTAGAAAAAATTTTAAAAACTATTATCTACTGTTATGTATATATTTGATTGAAGAAAAAATTTTATTTTAATGTAACGTAAATGCTCATATTTAATTTTTAATTTTATTTATCTTATTTCAAAACAATAGAACAAAAAAGTGTATAGTATGAGATTTATTCTTTTGTGTTATATATTGCAATAAAAAATATATTCTTAAGAAAAAAATTCGAAATACAGTCATATTTTTTGCCCATTGAAAACGTATCTACTTTTTATTCTGCTATTGTTGATGAAATTGTAGGATCCTGCTCGCATGCTGCTGTTAGCAGTATAACCTCATGCCCATTTTCATAAATGTATTCCTTTACAAAAATAACAAAATTAAAATCAGTTTTCTATATATATTTTTTAATTCATACTTACAGATTTATAAACTCGACATCTTTGAAAAGAATCATTTTCAAATTCTTCCCAATCTTCACCAAAGATTTTATGAATTATTTTCAAAGGTATGATTGAAATCGACACTAAATTTGCCAATTGATCTTCTATTGAAATATATATATTACGATTGTTTAAACTTAATATTCTTCTTATTTCTTCTATTATCATTTTTAAATGTATCTATGTATTTCCTTTTTTACTTTTTCGCGTGAAATACCTTGAACTTTTTGTCGAATTGAACTAAAAATTTTTTGACTCTTAAGTTATCAGAGCCATGTATTTCAAAACTTTTTATCATAAATTTAGAAAAAAAACCGCAAAAATATGTACAATTTCTGTTTATGTGCTACAGACAAACTTATTTTTTGCAAATTAATATTTTGTAATAAATCGTATTTTAGTTGTACAAAACAATCATGTCAAATAACAAACAAATTCGACAAAGAATTCTTAGTTTACTAATTCAGAAATGGACGTTTTTGAAAGTAAGGATTTTTCAAATATTTCGTGCTTTTTTTAATAATTTTCATAAATCTTAGGATAAAAATCTACATTTCATACAAAAGAAGAAAACAGATTGTAGACCACCTAATATTGCTCTCACTTTTCACGAGAAAATTTCAGGAATAAAAAACGGAGTTGAACTTTACATTAACATAACAGCAGGGTTTGTTTTTTATACTTTATGTGACTGCTACTGGTTATGCAGTTTACAGGACGCATTTTAGAACACTTTGTTTTATGCAGTGTAAAAACTACGTTACTTGAAAAAAGTAAATTTTTAAAACTGTAAAGACGGATATAACAATTATACTTATTCTAATAAAGGTTCAAATTATAAATTTTATAAATCAATAAATTAATAGGTTTTTCTTTGATTTTAGAAGTAAAAACATTTTTCAACTTATTCAAAACATAAAAACTTTCTCAGTAAGGTTTATGATATGCTCGTACATATAAAATATTTATATGTATGTGAATTAAGTTGTGAAGATATATAGTGTGTTTTTAAATTCTGTGGGGGTTTTAAATGTAATTTGAATTTATTTTATGATATTTTACCAACATACTTAAAAATAGCTTCAATTTCTTTTCTTTTAAATAAATTTATTTATGTAATTGTGTATATGTATGTGCGTGTTTTTTTTATTGAAATAAAAAAGAAAATGTGTAATGAAAGTAAATACAATTATTCTAAAAACATTAGTCCTTTTAAAATTACAGAGAGTGCAATGATAGATTGTATGTACACACCTTACATACACATATAAACAAATCGTAGCAAATTACGTAATACGTAACAATCGGCACAATTGAAAAATATGACTTGTGTTTGTACCTCTGTCTAATAACGCGATGGTAAAAATTGATTTGTCATTTCAATATATAGTTGACAAAGGCACAAATAGTTCATCAAAATATAAAATGAATCAAACTGATGTCATAACCTCAAATAACTCAAAAATAATAAAACGAAAATTATGTGACCTAAATGAAGAACAAAGGAGAGTGAGAAACTGGGTAGAAAAGCTGAGACTTCGACATACTAAAGAAAAAATGAGTAACATATAATATTATTATTAAGAAAAAGTGAAGAAAAATCAGAAGTTTTTCTATTAAAATTACTTTTATTAATAGCATATATAAAAATTGCAGTTAACACAATGACATTTTCTATTATAATTTTTGTTTTTTTTTTTAAAAAATAATATAAACATTTTTATACAATTATGTTTCTTTTTCTCAATTCTTCAATTATTAGAAATATCTCTTTTCCTTCACGTGTTTCTGCTAATTTTCTCAAATATTCTACAATTCCATTTGGATCGTCATCATCCAATAATTGTATTCTTGTTTTGTTTTTGTAAATTGCTTCTTTTTCAAAGAATTTTGTATCATTTTCTTCACTTTCCATTTCTGTATCATAGTCTGAATTCTCGTAAATGTCACCCTCTTTGTCGCAATTATTTGATTTAAAATTGTTTTTGTTTTCACGTTGGTAATGATGTTCTATTACATGAGGTTTTTCTTCTTTGTAAAAATCAGTTGTTTCTTTAGCGCACTGATATTCTGAATTTAATTTTTGTTGCTGCATGCTAACAAGACTCTTATTGAAGTTCTTTAGTTCATATTTATCAAATTCAGTTTCATTTAGTGAATCTTTGATATAAGGTTTTTTTTTGCTTTCTTGCAATGAGTAATTTTTCAAAGCATTTAATTTGTCTTTTATTATGTTTCTTATATTTTGATCACTTTTATTAAATGACACTTGAAGACAATCAGAAGCTTTTTGTTTTTCTTCATGGTGATGACTGTTCACATTCCGACTGGAATTAACCATTTCTGTACCATGCACACATTTCATATGTCTTAAAAGGTTATCGCTACGGGTAAAAACTTTGTTGCATATTGTACACTTCGACATGTTTTTGTTTTAGTGAAAAATAATACAATAAAAAGAGAAGACAGCACATTCTTCTTTTTTATACGGTTTTCTATCTTTGAATAGTTGTTTAATAAGAACTCTTTTGTTTCTCTTCTTTTCCCTCCTCTTCCTCCTCCTCCTCTTCTTCCTCCTCTTTTCTTACACTTGTTTCAGGATTACAGCTGGTTGTCAGTACTGTTTTAATGCATTTTGAAAATCCCAAGTTACCTTAAACTTTCTTCATTTTAAACCCATACGGTACTGAGCTATTATCTTCTAAAAACTTGCGTTTTTCAGATATAGGTTTATAAATTTTTGTTTCAGAAGTGCTCACTATTTCATGACTTTTAGTACGTCGTATATTTTGAGATAAAATTTCTATATCTTTATTGTGTTCAGAGTTCAATATTATGTTTTTAATAGATTCAAAATTCACTAGTTTAGATGTCTCATAGTTCAAACAAATGCCTTTTACCTTACATACTGTTTTGACAGAATTGTCTTTTGTGCTGTAAATTTGGTATGCATAGTTTTTTGGGCCACCACTCACGAATTCTTTTATATAGCTACCACTACCATAGCATTCTAATTCATCTGTCATGTCACCTACAAACTCACCTGTAGGAGGTTCGTATTCACCTTCTCTACTAACGTAAATAAATGAATCTGTGTCGTAATATAAAACTCGATCATCAAGCTGATCTAAATAGCTAAAAAGTTTGAGGCGAGCTTGAGTTGTCGTATATGCCGCTATACAAACATTTACTGTTGGCAGAGATTCAGAAGCTTCTTCTTTATAACTCCAATTAACGACAACTGTATCCTCATTAATAGGGAGAATATGGTGTACTTCAACTGATGGATTAGTTAGTAGAGAATACAGTTCTGATGGTTGATTTATTATGCATGTTTTTGGCTGATTTTCACGTTGTCCAAACTTTCCCCAAAAAGAATTTAATATTAGTTTAGCCAACGATCGTAGTCCTTGGTTGTTTGCAATTTCTGAAAATTCAAGTTTTACTCCTTCATTTTCAAGAAAATCTTCAATGTATCGCTCTTTATCTTCTTGAGTTATGCATTTACTTGGCCACCCAGATGCTTGTTGTTTCAGTTTAATAAACTTATTCATCATTTCTGTAAACAAACCGCCTTTGTGTGATAGTTTGTCATATTGTTCAATTTCATAACTCCATATCTCATATACTTCTAATAATACATAGCCTTTACGTAAAGCAGTAATGACTTCATCAATTACCCATGTTCCTATTAATGCTCTCTCTTCTTTCGTATGCGAACATACACTATGTTGACATTTTTCTGCAGCGCAAGTACGGCATAGCGTAAACATTAATTTTTTGCACTGTTTATCAGGAAGAACAGGGTGCAGTAAATTTTCTGGCGGTAAAATCTTACATTTAATAAGACCTTCAGTTTTTTGTAAATCTATCTTCGAGCAAGTATCATTTCCGACGTAAAATTTAGGATGGTCAATTGGAAATTTACCATTTTTACAAACCCATGGATACAATGAACAAACATCTATATACTTGATTTTCTCATCAGATTTGCATTTATAGTGTTTAAAAGTATTTCCTGTGCGTCCACCGTAAAATGCTTCTCGAGGATTAAGCGGAGTATTGCATAATAAATAATGATTTTCTAAATGTTTTATATCTTTGTTTTCTTCTATTTGCTTGCGAAAATCACATTCCCACATTTCAATAACTTGGTAACCATAAGAACGCAAACGATTAATCTTTGATACAGTAACATCAAATCTACGATTTAATGTGTCATCAGGATCGTCGTATAAAGAATTATCTCGGTTATATCTTAAGCAGATAGGATGACCATGGTAATAGCAACCATGAAACTCAAAAACTTGATTGGTTTCTGAGCAATATCCATCTACTTTCATACCATGTAATATAATTTCTTTCTGTTTAGCTGCATGTAAAATATTAATTTTTCGTTGTTTTTCTTCCCATATTAACCACTGTATTGCTATTTTTGACTGATTATCTGCATTTCGATAACCATTTTTCGGGATAACTCCAATTGTGTTTGGTTTAAGAAAGTTACGTCGAAAAACTAAATTGCATGCAGAGGCTATTGTAGTAGCTTCAAGAAACGGATCAACAGAACATTCGCTTATCATCAAGTTTCTGAATTTTAAGCAGGCCTCAGTTAAAATTTGCACATCAGAAACACAGTAATCAACTATGTCACGCTGCATATCAAATTCGTTATGTTTTTGCTCATTGTACCATTTTAGAAAAATTTCACGTTCTTCAATTTTCATACTATTCGGACTATAATATTCTATTGCTGGAAGTGGACCAATGTAGTTCTCATTTTCAATAGTATTAAAGAGATAAGGAAAGTACCCCTTTTTATAGATAGCTGGTAAATCAAATGCTTTTGGTAGTTTTGAAAGTGCCATTGGAAAATAGTTTAATGAATCTATAAACTTTACGTTATTAATCTGCATCATTATAATTTTTGTTCCTCGCATTATTAATTCAGGTTTTAAGTCTGTGTTATGAAGTACATAATTTAATATAAATTGATGGTCAAAAGCCTGACCGTTATGTGCTATTACAACAATCTTTTTAAATTTTTTTCTGATAAATAAAATATGATGCATGAATGACTTAATACAATCATCACTTTTTACAATTTGTAGTCTAACACCACATTTTGCACAAATAGTTGTTTTTTGGTCTAAGTCTAAACAACTATCGCATCTTTGTTGAAATACACATAAATTCGGTTCATGCAATTTTACTTCATTGATTAAATCTTCTTTTATATGTTTTTGTTGCTGAACCTTTTCTTGACGTGTTTCTAAATCATAAAAAATAAAAAGAGTGTCTTTCGCGCATGTTTTACGAAAATCAGGCTGAATGAAACAGTCAATACATCTTTTAATCTGATTGCAGATATTCGTTTTTCCTTTTATTCCAAAATCTAAATGATTTTGATAGCATCTTTCTCCTTTAAAATTGCGATTACAATTTTTACATAAAATATCCTCATTATTATTTTTAGTGCATGCTGGAGATTGTTGACAACATGAACATGTTCCACTACATCTGTGATCATTCTTCGCATTGTAAGGGATGTTACAAATTTCGCAATAGTAACCACAACAAAATGCAGCAGTAAGAGATGTTATAACATTATAATGGCCTTTATGATATAATAAATTTAGTCGTTTCCCCTCGTTTAGACCTTCAAAAAGAATATCTCGCCCTTTATTTCCATATTGATACGCTACAATTTTGTAATCTTTGAAATAATTTTGAAACTGTTGAAGCTCAAAAATTCCTGCACCTTCAGCAGGTACTTTTACATTTGAATTTACTAAGAGTTGTTCAACGTTTTGAGTTTGTACTTTTCTAATATTTCTTCTTATTTTATTATATTCAGGATCCTTATCAACGTGAGCTTTTGCAATAATTAACGCACGTGGTAAACATAAATTGTCTTTATTGTCTACCGTAACAATACCTCTTCTCATACTGCATTCCTCCTCAAATGTATTATATTTCCTTGACCGATCATTCCCTTTACCTTGTGGTATACGCACTGACGTTACTCCCAAGCAAAATGTATCCGTGTTTATTCCTATATGTGAAACAATAATGAACAAAACGAAGCCCCTAAAATAAACTTTTACAATACAAAAGTGAAAAGCAAAAAAAACCTTGAGAATTGCTTTGAAAAATTTTTGTGATCATTTCCCAAATATCTTCCACCTTTACTTCAGAAGCAGCCCTAAAATTTATCCATCCAGGCCCTTTTTCTTTAAAACTTTCTCCACAGAAAGATATTCCGACTAGATCATTAGGTAAAAGGTCTTGGACTGAACCTCTTACAATGTCTTCAATAGAGCATTTTATCCATTCCACAGGTTCACTATTCTTTGGTGGAGTGTTAATTTTAAATTCAACTTTACGCCCACGTAAATTAAATCGTTTAATTTGTGTCATGTAATCCTTAACAATTGTAAACTTAGACATTTTTTAAAAAGATTTATGTTATAATGTCTAACACTATGAACAATCAATAAAACAATGACTAAACCACAGGCATACGGGGGATTAAAATATAAGCTTCAATTAATACGAAGTAATCATCGATTAAACGAAGTAAGTAATCACGAATTAAGAAGGTGTGAAAAAGACAAACACCTTATTTTAATTATTCATAACGTAGACTTCAAACATTATTTTTCTCTTTTACCTATATACAAACAAATGATAATTATTTTTAAAAACCACAATTTCCTCCTTTTGTTAAAAATTAAAAAAGATGTGAAAACAAACGCCCTATTTTTATAATTCATAACGTAGACTTCAAACACTTCAAACATTATTTTTCTCTTTTACCTATATACAAACAAATGCTAATTATTTTTATTTCATAACACATACTTATACATACAATGCAAATAGCTAAAATTTACAACCAAATTTACTTTTTAAAAATTTAAAAAGAACTTTTAAAAACGACAATTTCTTCTTTTGTTAAAATTAATTTATGTAATTGCATGTGTATACGACTCAAATAAGAAGAAATGTATGCATAATATTCTACATACTGATAACGGACATAGATAGATATATATACCTAAAATACAATGTACGTAATACAAATCAAAAATTCGGATTAAACGAGGTTTGAAAGAACCTCATAATCTAATAAAAAAGAAAAGAACTTCATAACGTAACCTTTTCAAACATTCTTTTTTCTCTTTTTTTTACCTATGTACAAACAAATGCTAATTATTTTTTATATCACAACACATATTCATACATGCAATGCAAATAGTAAACAATCAAATTTACTTATAAAAATTTAAAAACTTTGAAAACCACAATTTCCTCCTTTGTTAAAATTAATTTATGTAATTGTATGTGTATGCACCTGAATATTCTAATAACTGATAACGAATATATGTAGGTAGATATATGTACGTAAAATACAAAGTACATAATATAAATCAAAAGCAAAGAAAAAACGAAAATATGTAAAATACTGTGTATCAGTACTATTGAAATTGTAAGAGAAATAAAAATATAGAGTGCAATGATAAATATGTACACACCATACATACAAGTATAAACAAATCGTAGCAAATTACATCATATCAGTACAATTGAAAAATATATACGACTCGTGTTGTTGTTGTTTGTTTTTTCTTTTAATATACAATATTCACCTCTCTCATATAATTTACATATAATGTGTTATAAACTTGAATGTACAAATGATAAGAATTAGATAAATATAAATAGCCCTTAAACTTGGAAAGTAATATAGTATATTGTAATTTAAAAAATATAACACAAATTTTTTTGTCCTCATATTTGATAATACAAAAAAGTACAATTTGACATTTAAAAAAAAAAATGCAAAGTACAATGAACTTGAAAAATACACATGATAATACAAAAATAAATACACAGTCAAAAATTTTTTTAAAAAAGTATGTCACATCAATATGACCCACATTTTTCATTATTATATTAAAATAATATCACAAAAAAAAACAACAAATCAATATTTGATTTTTTTAAATTTTTATTTCACATTTTCAAATATTATCAAAATATTATTTTTCATTTTTTAACTTTTTGTATTTATTTTCTTCACAAATTCCTTTATTTGAATTAGAGTTGGATTCTGCACGAGAAGAAGAAAACGTAGTTTTTAGACTCATCGACTGCATTTTATAATGTAAATCCTTGCTTTTATTGTCTCCAGAAAGAAGACTTCTTGTATCACTATATTTTTTAGAATTCATTGTACCTAGTACTTTTTATTTCCAAACAGAAAATTTATGTAATATCAAAATGATATTTGTTAAATTATTTTAAATCTCTCCTGAAGTAAACTAGCCACAGTCAATAAAATAACTGAATAAATTTTAGTGCAGACTTTTCAAACTTTAAAAAGATCAAAAGTGCTGATGAAGGTAAAATTAGAAAAAATTTCTATCTCAAAAATCATGTTTAATCCTGTCTTAGCTTTTAGCAATACATTAAAATCAATAACATACAAAAATCACTGTATCGACAAAAATTAAATCGAATCGAGAGTTTTTTTTGTTTATACAAAGATAAAAAGTATTTTCTACATGTTATGCATATACATATATGTACGTACGAATGTGCTATATGAGACATAAAAATCAAAGGTTCGAAGAAAAAAGTACATATCACATATGTAAGTTGATCAAAGAACAAAAAAGAAATATACTATAGCAGAAAAGATTAATTTCATGAGCTTTTGTTTTTTGTTTTAACTTTTTCATTTCTTAACAATATCAGAAATATTTTGAATACAATACGATCGTTGTCCTCATATTCGTATTCTATAAATAAGTTCTAATGTATTTTTTTTTTTGTTTTGTTTATACAAATAAGTAAGTAATGTTCTCTACATTTGCAAATATAAGTATATAACATTCTAACAAAAACATTTGAAAATATAAAAATCATATGACACACACACACATATGTATGTAACGTAATCAAAAACCAATTATATATTTTAATTTATTTTTAATACAGATCTTGTTTTTTAAAAAAATGTCATTAGAGGTACCATTATGCATTATTATATACTAATATTTAAATTTCTTCAATATTAATTGAATTGCGGTAAAGCTGCTCGTGAAATGAGTCTATTAAAAATTCTTTAATATGCATACACATACTTACATATGCACGTAGAAATTTTGGCCATAAAATTATTTACATTGTTCAAAAAAATTCTTACCAGCGATAATCTAACAAATGTTTTTTGTTTTTTCTTTTTTGTTTTTTTTTTTTTGTACTGATAAAGATTAACAATTTATATTAAAAAAATGTTTTCACACAGAGAAGTTACTAGTTGGATTTTTTTTCGTTTTTCTGATAAGACTCAAAATTATTATTAAATAATTTCACACAGAGTAGTTCCTAATCTTAAAAATACAAACAACAACAAAAATTTCTCAATAATCACAAACAAAAATAAAATTCGATATTTTAATTTACAATCACCCAAAAATCCCCATTGACCTTGAAATTATTGATCGATTATCAATCAATTACCCTTAATCTACATAATCACTTAAATCAAATTTCTCCCCCAAAAATTCACCCCCTCCACCTATCATCTTTTAAGCTCCGCCCACTTCCCTCACTCTTACTACCAATTTTCAATTTCTTAAAAATAGTGGTGGGGATGGTCTCAACCGTCCTAATACCTACTAGTACAGTTTACAATAATTTGAAAATATTCTTAAAACCAAAATATAAAGTTGGAGATTTTGTACGAATTAGTAAATATAAACACATATTCGAAAAAGGATACACACCAAATTGGACAACTGAAATTTTCAAAATACGAACCATAAACAATACAAATCCTATTACATATGTATTAGAAGATTATTATGGAACCCCTATCCAAGGTAGCTTTTATCATGAAGAATTATTGAAAACAAAATATCCAGATATTTATTTAGTAGAAAAAATTTTAAAAAAGAAAGGTAATAAAGCCTTTGTTAAATGGTTAGGTTTTTCAAGTAATTATAATTCTTGGATTGACATGAAAGATTTAGTGTAAATTTTATGTATTATATTCTTTTATTTTTTCAAATAAAACATTATTTAAAATACAATTGTTACATTTTTTATTTTTTAATCTATAATAAAAATGTATGAGTTTTAATAATCTTCTGGTAGTCATTATAACATTTATACATTCACATGTATCAGGACCTGCTACAGTGTTATTTTTTGACCATGGACAACATAAGTAATGTGTTCCATGTATTGATTTTGCTTTTTCCATACTGCAATAAGGTTTCAAAAATGCTAAATATCGTAAAATTTCATCTCAATGTTCTTCTAATAATAGATCACCAAATTCAACTAAAAAGTCTTCAAATTCTGCAAATTCCATTGATTTATTATTATTATTATTATTATTATTATTATTATTATTTATTTGTTTTTATATTTTTATTTATTAATTTATTTATTTATTTAATTCACTATTCCCACTGACTAGTAACAACAAACTAAAATATTTTGAAGAATGAATGATTAATATATAATTATTTAATTTATGAAATTTCCATTGTGTAAACTTGTTTCACATTTCTAGCGTCAATCAATTCAACGTCTGTTTTGTAATCCAAATCTTGCGCTCGAATTATTTCTACTTCTCCATTACTTAAAATTCGTTCATATTCATATTCATGATATTCATAGCAACTAATATTCAAAATTCGTCTTTTGTAATTGCTATCATATGCAGAGATGGTAACTTGGTGCTAAAAGCACTAAAAGTGGTGCTTTTTTAAAATAAAAACGCGAATGAAATTTCGAAAAGCGTCGTAGTGCTTTTTATGGTGCTTTTTAATGCAATGCAACACAACGAAGATTTTTAAAAATTGATTGAAATTGTAAATATATTCTTATTTATTGTTTTCGTTTTTAATTTTTAGTACTTTTGCATTCTACATTTTTGATACTTTTGCATTTCATTTGTCGCACCCCTTAGCAATAAATACAATATTGTCAAAGTTGTCAAATTGACGCTGATCTTTAATTGTCAATGTCAAATATATAAATTTGGCGCAATATTATTGGGTAAAATCATAACGTATGTAATTGAAAATTTGTTCGCCATAATTTTAAAACAATTAAAAAACAGAAACTCAAATTTATAAAAATTAAACAAGAAAGGTGAAAGGTAAAGTGTTATTATTGTAAAATTATATTATTTAAATACAGTGTATTTTAGTTTAGAATGAATAAGCAAAAGTACAGAAAAATCTGGGAAGAAGATCCACATCTAAAAGAATGGATCCGCCCGTGCCAAAAAGACGAATCAAGAGCATGGTGCTTTTTTTGTCGTAATAATATTACAGCAAGATACAATGATCTTCGCAGACACTCAACAACAGAAAAACATTTAAAAGCTATAGCTCCATTTAGTTCAAAAAGAACTAATAATAACGAACTACCTTTGAAGCAACCAAAGCTGAGTTTTTGTCCTAAAGCAGAAACTGCCTCGAGTAAACAAATAGCCCAGGGACAAATTGCACTATATGTAGCAGTACATACTAGTTTTTCTGCTATTGAGCATTTATCTAAAATTTGCAACAATACGTTTTCAGACAGCAAATCTTCAGGATTTTCTTTACATCGAAGAAAATGTTCAAAAATTATTGTCAACGTCTTAGCTCCTCATTTTATAGATGATTTATTAGCTGATTTAAAAGATTCTTATTACAGTCTAATAATCGACGAAAGCACTGATATATCTGTCGAAAAATTGTTGGGAGTTGTAATTAGATATTTTAGTTTATCTTGAAAGACTATCGTAACAACTTTTCTTGGGTTAATTGATTTGGTGTCTGGTACTGCTGACGCTATCATTAAAAGTATTGAAAGATTATTGAAGCTTTATGGAATTAATATCAAAAAATTAGTAGGAATAGGTACAGACAATGCATCTGTTATGACAGGTGTTAACAATGGTGTGTATGAAAAACTTAAAATTAAATATAATTTAAAAAATTTAATTTTAGTCCGATGTGTATGTCACTCACTGCAACTTGCAGTTTCTTATGCAGCTAAATGTTCTCTTCCAGAAAAATTAGAATTCTTAATTAAAGAAACGCATAACTGGTTCTCACATTCATCAAATAGACAAAAAAGTTTTTCTAGAATTTATAAATTGCTTAACTCGGATGATGAAAATCCAATAAAAATACCATTAGCTGCCAAAACTAGATGGCTGTCAATCTACAGAGCTGTCAAAGTAATTTCAAAAATGTGGTTAGAACTTAAGACTCATTTTTCTACACTTCCAACTAATGAGCAATGTTATTCCTCTACTTTATTGAAAGACATGTACAATGATGGTGAAAATTATGTTTATATTAATTTTTTATGTTCAATTTTATCCGAAGTTTCCAAAGTTAATTTTGCTTTTGAAGCTGAAAATGCCGACCATTTTCAGTTATTTGAAGAATTGTTTTCACTTATCAAAAGTTTAACAAATAAAATTATAGATCCAAACAGTAATAATTTTGATTATTTCAAAGACTGTATTGAGGATGTTTTAAGCACCACGCCGTACTTAGGTTACGCTTTTGAGAAGTCGTGCAAAGAAATGAATATAAGTTTGAACAAAAAGGAGAGTTTAGAACGTACTTGTACTAACTTTATTAAATTGTTAATTTTAGAATTAAGACAGAGATTGCCAAGTAATTTAGAAATTATTGAAAAAATTAATTTATTTAATGTTAAAAATACACTTTCCCATCAGAAAGAAAATATTATAAATTTCGTATCAGAATTTATTTCTGACGATGAAACATTAAATAATATAGATATTGTTTGGCGGAATATACACTTACAAAAGTGGAACAATTTACATAAAACCGATGCATTTTGGATAGAAGTTTCTGAGTTCAAAGATGCTCTTAGATTTAACCCTTTTCAAGATTTATCATTATTCGTTTTACGTCTTTTATGCCTTCCATATTCTTATGCAGATGTTGAAAGAGTTTTTAGTTCAATGAATATTTTCAAAACAAAAATTAGAAACAGACTTTCTTTGAATTCAGTCAATTCAGTTTTACATATTCGTTATGCGTTGAAACGTAAAAACATCTGTTGTTCTGAGTATTCATTACCTGACAAAATCAACAGAAAAATTAATTCAAATGAAACTTACAAAAATTCAGAATACTATATTAACACATTATTGTGGCCTAATAACGAACTTGAAGAAGATGATGAAATTTTTTAATATCTATTGTTTTGTTTTTGTTAATTTTATTTTTATGCAATTTTAAATATTTTGTTGATTATTAGTATTATTATTATTATTACTATTATTATTTTATTTGATTGATTTTCATGTTAAAATAATTTGAAGACAAATTTGAAACTAAAAAACATTTTGGAAATATTAAATATGTATATGAATTTCTTTAAGTTTTTTCTTTTAATATCTATTGTTTTGTTTTTGTTAATTTTATTTTTATGCAATTTTAAATATTTTGTTGATTATTAGTATTATTATTATTATTACTATTATTATTTTATTTGATTGATTTTCATGTTAAAATAATTTGAAGACAAATTTGAAACTAAAAAACATTTTGGAAATATTAAATATGTATATGAATTTCTTTAAGTTTTTTCTTTTAATATCTATTATTTTGTTTTTGTTAATTTTATTATTTGTGAAAAAAATAGTTCAAATGGGATTTGTTGTTTTCTTTTTTCGCCTTATCAATTTCCTTTGCGGGTCAAATGTTTTTTAAAAATTTTTTGTGATTAGTGCTTTTTTAGTTAAAATACGCGTTTTGTAGACGACTTTAGTGCATTTTCGGAAAAAATAGTTACTATCACTGATCATATGTGCAACGAATTGCGATTGTTATATCATCTTGAAATTGAAGTTTAAAATGTCTAAAAAATGGATGTTCACTTTCGATTACTCCCGCAATGTCTCTTTCTTTTTTTATAAGTTCTTGCCTGAACGCTTCAATAGCTTCCTGAACTGTGATATATTTCGGTCCAGGATTTTCAGTTGTAGTAGTTGTTGTTGTTGTAATCGGTGTAGTTATTGCTTCAACGTTATATGTAGTTTTATCATCTGTTGATTCATTTAATGTGTTACTGTATGTAAGTAATTTAAAAGACAAATCAATTTGCACAGTATCATTATTTGGTAACTGTAATGCAAATTCTAAGTTTCCTTCATTTTTTTTTATTGACATCTAATTTTATTGGTATTAGTCCTGTAAATATAGTGTTAAAAATGGAACACAGAAGAAATAAATGAATGAATAAATTTTTCATTTTCTCTTTTTATATATTAGACTCAATGTTAACTGGTCAGCAATTATTTTAAAAATGATGAATATTGTTTTTGTTCACTCTATTATATTGAAATTTAATTTATATTCAGTAATGTGAGTTGATCTAAATTGTCTTTAAGACTAACAATAAAATTAAAATTATTAGTATATTTAATTCGGATTGTTCAAAAAATATTCTGATGCAGTTCTTGCTTCTTTTTCAAAATCTTCTAGACTCATCTTATCAATACCAGCTTTTCCGTACATTTCAGACATATATTCTTGAACTTTTTCTGGCATCGTTTTCTCAGGCATTTTTTTATTTATATATCTGCGAAACTTATATCAGATTTCACAATATTTGTTGTCGTCGATAATTTCTCTCTACGATTCCAATCATCTTCATCACCATATGGACAATTTACAGGAAAACGGTTCGTGTTTCTTTCACTTACACCCCCTTCAAAAGATTCACCCACAACAGAAATTTCTCCACCAATTACCTCTATACGAACATGTTGAAATGGTTTAAATACAAAATTAAAACCAAATTTTGTTGGAAAAACCTCTCCTTTGCGTAGCGTAAGTATTAAAGATCGATTTCCATTAAAAGGTGTTAAATAAACTTGTAATAATTCATCTTTAATATCTATATTAATTATTCTGAAATATGCCCATGCACCCTGACAAATACAAACTTCATGTTGATCTTTAAATGTTTCGGCCCAAAACATTATAGTTAATATTTTTTTTGTTGCTTGTTACCAATAACTTACCTAAAGATTGAAAACAAGGTCAATTTTTAAATGCTATTTATTGTGAATGTGTTTATACGTTGTCTTATCTATTTTATGATCACACACACACACACACACACACACACACACACACACACACACACACACACACACACACACACACACACACACACACACACACACACACCAATTTTCAAATTCACATAATAATTCAAACACCAAAGCTCCCATCTAAGTTCAAATCTTCTACCAAAAGCTTTCTTATTCGAGAGCTTTGTGGTGGTGCCAGAACTCTCCTATTCTATCTACTGTCAAACATACACACATATACCTAAACATTTAATAAGAGATAACGCAAATTTCATTATTTTATTTAAACAAGATGATATGAATTTAAAACACATATATAAACACCATGTGAATACTGATATGTCATTCGCAAAATTCAAGGATATGTGTTCAGAATGTTGGAAAGATAATTATGGATTTGTTGTAATTAATAAAGACTGCTCAATAGATGACGGACGATATAGGAAAGGATTTGATGAATTCATAAAAATATAAATAAAAGGGCAATCTAATATTATTTCTCAATACATTAAAAATCTTCATTGGTCATACAACATACGTGTAAAGAAGATTGCTATATACGACTTGTTTACAATCTAATTTTACTATTATCTGTTTGTGCATAAGTTGATTTCAAGCTGTTTGCAAATTGTTTGCATGTTGTTTGCAGACTGTTTGCAGGTTGTTTGCAGATTGTTTGCAAGTTGTTTACGAGTTATTAACATATATGCATTGATAAGAAAAAAATATATAAAATAATGGAAACTAAATTACTTAAAAATTTAATAAAGTCAAAAAGTGCTATACGTAAGAAATACAATGCAATAAAATTTGGTAAAAATGAAAAAGAAATAATGCTTGAAGAAACATTCATGCCCGTTAGTAAACCATTGCGTGAATTTAAAGAAAAAAATTATAAATAAAAAAATTAAAACTGGAATCAAAAAAGAAATAGATAAAGAGCTTTCCACATCTGATCGGTTTCTGACTTTTGAAAATAGTAGTGCTTCACCATCACAGCAACCACATAAATTCTTTAAATCATCACCACATTTTACAGACAATTCATTCATCAAGACACCTGAGAAAACAATTTCATCAGAATATTCTTCAAAAAATAGCCCTTTTCCGCAAGAATCTTTTAATAAAAACCGAACACTAGCTGCTTTCTACACTAGAGAGTATATGAACAATAATAGAAGTGTAGATAAAGCTTTCGGACCGAAATACAATGAAAATCTTAATGCTTTTGAAATAGGGCGTCATAAAATAGAATTCAAAGAAGATGTTATAATTGTAGGAGAAAATGAATATCCCGCAACTCAAGGACTATATGAATTATTTTTATGAAAAATCCAGAAGATTACACAACATCTGATCTTGAAAACTATAAGAACATTTTGAATGAAACAAATGTTTTTAGAACAGTAAGTTCAGACAACAACAGCAGAATTAAAGGAAATGGTGGCGAAAAATATAAAAACATTATAAGCAAACTGATAAAAAAAAAGAGGAGAAGGTCTTATGACAATAAACACTAGTAAACCTAACTACATATACTGGGATGACCCAAATGAATTAGTTGATAGATTACGCTTACTTATTGCTTCACAGCAAGCAGGGCATTCTAATCATAACAATGAAATTATATCAATTATTGAAGAATTACGTGAAGCAAATATAATTCTTTAAATAATTCATCCGTACTTTTTTTATTTTCAATGTTAAGATGAGTGTTGATAAGTTTGGACGGTTTTCGCATAATAAAGCTCGACATATAAAAGGAGAACGAGGACCACCAGGCCAACCTGGATTAGGTTTTAAAATATCATCTGACGGACATTTTGATATAGAATACAAACGCTTACGGAAAGTAGGAACACCATTAGACAATTTTGATGCAATTACAAAAGATTATTTTCAAAATGGTCTAGAAAATTTCTCAAATAAAATTGCATACATTGAAAGTAATTTAGTTGAGCAATTTAAAACTTTCAATGAAAAGATTATGAGTTCAATGAACGAATTAAAATCATATGTTGAAAACAGAAATAAACAATTAGAAAATTTAATAGTCAGAAACAAGAGTGATTTAGATGACTTTAAAGTAATTATAAATCGAAAAGTACGTGAAACAGATACATTCTTAGCTGAGTGTAAATCAAACAATGAAAAAATATCTTCAATTTTACAAAATTCTTTGTATGTAGAACAATCTATAAACGGAGAAAACACTTTGAAATTAAGTGTATAATGTATATTGAGCATATATTATTTGAGATATCATTAACTTAAATATGAGTAAACGACAATTAGTTGAGGAACTTCATAAGACAGCACGGAAAAATTTTAAACGTAGAAGAGTAATAATGAAAGGCATTGATGATTTATGGCAGATTGATTTAGTTGAAATGGGAGCATATTCGTCTATTAACAAGAGTTACCGGTTTCTGTTGACAGTGATTGATACGTTTTCGAAATTTGCATGGGCTACACCCTTAAAAACTAAAAATGGAAATATGAAAATGATATTTACAACATCAAAAAGATCACCAAAAAGTTTACAAAGCGATCTCGGCAAGGAATTTTATAATCATCATTTTCAAAATTTAATGAAAGATTATAATATAAATCATTATTCGACGTATAGTACTTTAAAAGCGTCAATTATTGAACGCTTTAATCGTACTTTGAAAAACATGATGTGGAAAGAGTTTAGCATGAATGAATCTTACAAATGGATAAATAATATTCAAGAATTACTTAATAAGTACAACAACACAAAACATCGTACAATTAAAATGCGACCTAGTGATGTCAACGCTGTGAATGAAAAACATTTATTAAAAACAGTTTACAACAACTTGAAAATATTCTTAAAACCAAAGTACAAAGTTGGAGATTTTGTACGAATTAGTAAATATAAACATATATTTGAAAAAGGATATACACCGAATTGGACAACTGAAATTTTCAAAATACGAACCGTAAACAATACAAATCCTATTACATATTTATTGGAAGACTTTAATGGAACCCCAATTCAAGGCAGCTTTTATCATGAAGAAATATTAAAGACAAAATATCCTGACATTTATTTAGTAGAAAAAGTTTTAAAAAAGAAAGACAATAAAGCTTTTGTTAAATGGTTATGCTTTTCAAATACATACAACTATTGGATTGAAATGAAAGACTTAGTGTAAATTTTATGAAAATATATTTTTATTTTTTAAATAAAACATTCTTTTAAAACACAATTGTTACATTTTTTATTTTTTAATCTATAATAAAAATGCATAAGTTTTAATAATCTTCTAGTTGTCATTATAACATTTATACATTCACCTGTGTCAGGACCTGCTACTGTAGTATTTTTCGACCATGGACAACACAAATAATGTACGCCATATATCGGTTTTGCTTTTTCCATACTGCAATAAGGTTTCAAAAATGCTAAATAACGCAAAATTTCATCTCGATGTTCTTCTAATAACAGTTCACTAAATTCAGATAAAAATTCTTCAAAATCTGCAAACTCCATTATATTTCACTTATTATGTAATTATTTTATACTAAATTTTTGTTTATTTTTCACTTATAATCGACTAGTTCACTTGGATTGATAGCAACATACTACAATTTACGATAATTGATTGAATATTAAGTAAATAGTTTAAAATTAAGAAATTTCCATTGGGTAAATTTGTTTGACATTTCTAGCGTCAATTAGTTCAACATCTGTTTTATATTCCAAATCTGCCATACGAATTGTTTCTACCTCGCCATTACTTAAAATCCGCTCAGCATCATATTCTCGATATTCAAAACAAGCGATATTCAAAGATCGTTTCATATAATTGCTATCATATGTACAACGGACTCCTATCATTAAATCATCCTGGATCTGAAGTTTAAAATGTCTATAAAATGGTTGAGCACTTTCGATTATTCCAGCAATATCTTTTTCTTTTTTTATAAGTTCTTGCCTGAATGCTTCAATAGCTTCCTGAACTGTGACATATTTCGTATCAGGAATTTCAGTTGTAGATATAGTTGTAGACGGTGTAGTTATCGGCTCATCATTATATGAAAATGTAGTTTTACCAGTTGTTGATTCATTTAATGATTTACTATATGTAAGAAGTTTAAATGACAAATCAATTTAAACTGTGTCATTATTTGGTAATTGTAGTGCAAATTCCAAATTTCCTTGATTTTCTTTAATAGCTTCTAATTTAATTGGTATCGGCCCTGTGTATATGATGTTAAAAACAGAACATAGAAGAAAAAAATACACAAATATATTCTCCATTTTTTATGTATTGAATACGATGTTAACTGGTTAAGATTGTTTTTAAAAATGATGAATATGTATTGTACATTCAATTATATTTAAAACTAATTTATATTATTAAGTTTTATCGCAGTTTTGTTTTCTTTTAATTCAGCATTATTATCTAATTCTGTAGATCTTGGTTGTCTGAATCTCTCCCTTCTCTTCCAGTCATCTTCATCCGCAAAAGGGCAATTCGACGGGAAGCTGTTGTTATTTTTGTTACTTGTTGTTCCTTCATGTGATTGTCCTACTATAACAACATGTCCGCCAATGGCTTGTAATTTAACATGTTGAAACGGTTTGAAAATAAAATTATAATCTAATTTTGATGGTAAACTTTCATTTTTTCTTTGTGAGAATATCGTACACTTATTGCCATCTACTGGTGTTACATTGAAAGTTAATAAATCATCAATAACATCAGTATTAATAATTTGAAAGTTTTTCCACGATCCTTCACAAGTACAAATTTTATAACGATCATCAACCGTTTCAGACCAAAACATTTTTAAAAAACTTATTTATTGTTCTTTATAACTGCCTTGTAACTAATTACATTTAAGACTGAAATAAATTTCAACTACTTATCAGTATTAATACAGAAACGATCACTAAAAAGTAGGCAAAACAAAAGCTACACAAAAGCTTCATTCAAGACACCCACCGGAATAATATGCAAATATTCGGATTTTCCCAAGACATGCACCGCGCATAAAGCTCTAAAAGCTTTCATAGAGCTTTGTGGTGGTGCCAGAACTCCCCTATTTCAACTACTTATGAATGTAGATGGATATTGCTCAGAAACCATTCAAGTTTTTGAGTTTCATGGTTGCTATTACCATGGTCATCCTATCTGCTTAAGATATAACCGAGATAATTCTTTATACGACGATCCTGATGACACATTAAATCGTAGATTTGATGTTACTGTATCAAAGATTAATCGTTTGCGTTCTTATGGTTACCAAGTTATTGAAATGTGGGAATGTGATTTTCGCAAGCAAATAGAAGAAAACAAAGATATAAAACATTTAGAAAATCATTATTTATTATGCAATACTCCGCTTAATCCTCGAGAAGCATTTTACGGTGGACGCACAGGAAATACTTTTAAACACTATAAATGCAAATCTGATGAGAAAATCAAGTATATAGATGTTTGTTCATTGTATCCATGGGTTTGTAAAAATGGTAAATTTCCAATTGACCATCCTAAATTTTACGTCGGAAATGATACTTGCTCGAAGATAGATTTACAAAAAACTGAAGGTCTTATTAAATGTAAGATTTTACCGCCAGAAAATTTACTGCACCCTGTTCTTCCTGATAAACAGTGCAAAAAATTAATGTTTACGCTATGCCGTACTTGCGCTGCAGAAAAATGTCAACATAGTGTATGTTCGCATACGAAAGAAGAGAGAGCATTAATAGGAACATAAGTAGGTAATTGATGAAGTCATTACTGCTTTACGTAAAGGCTATGTATTATTAGAAGTATATGAGATATGGAGTTATGAAATTGAACAATATGACAAACTATCACACAAAGGCGGGTTGTTTACAGAAATGATGAATAAGTTTATTAAACTGAAACAACAAGCATCTGGGTGGCCAAGTAAATGCATAACTCAAGAAGATAAGGAGCGATACATTGAAGATTTTCTTGAAAATGAAGGAGTAAAACTTGAATTTTCAGAAATTGCAAACAACTAAGGACTACGATCGTTGGCTAAACTAATATTAAATTCTTTTTGGGGAAAGTTTGGACAACGTGAAAATTAGCCAAAGTAGTGTATTTATGCGGGTTCTAAGCCAGGGGATGTGGTGGAAGCTGACGTCACAAAGGCATTGATCTTGTCTTGTCTTGTCTAGACGAAGGGTGTGCGTGTGTTGTTGTAGTGATAATGAGAAACTAGTTGCAGGTGTTATTTAAGGATTCATATTTAAGCAGGTGCTTTATGTTGATTATAAGTAAGACCAATAACTGTCAATGGATTTAATAAAATAGTGTAATTTATGGCTTGTGAAACAATAGATTTCTTTCTAGAAACTATCCTGAGTTTTAATTTCAAAGGAATTTAAATGGATTCAGGATTTAAATTTTTTCCCAAAACTGTCAATGGATTTAATAAAATAGTGTAATTTATGGCTTGTGAAACAATAGATTTCTTTCTAGAAACTATCCTGAGTTTTAATTTCAAAGGAATTTAAATGGATTCAGGATTTAAATTTTTACCCAAAACTGTCAATGGATTTAATAAAAATAGTGTAATTTATGGCTTGTGAAACAATAGATTTCTTTCTAGAAACTATCCTGAGTTTTAATTTCAAAGGAATTTAAATGGATTCAGGATTTAAATTTTTACCCAAAACTGTCAATGGATTTAATAAAAATAGTGTAATTTATGTCTTATGAAACAATAGATTTCTTTTGAGAAACTATCCTGAGTTTTAATTTCAAAGGAATTTAAATGGATTCAGGATTTAAATTTTTTCCCAAAACTGTCAATGGATTTAATATAATAGTATAATTTATGGCTTGCGGTAATATTAGATTATTCCAGAAATTGTTCTGATTGGTTAATTTTTTAGAGTGGGGGTGAACTGATTATTCTAAAAATAATAATATTAAAAATAATATTGTAATAAAATAATAATAAAATAATAATAAAATAATATTGTGATTGGTTATAGAGTTTTACATTTTCACTAAAGTTTGAAATTTTCTGGTATAAATTCACCCGAGTTTTGGTAAAAATTCACAGTTCAGTTTTACTAGTTAAAAGTTTAACAAGTAGAGTCAAAAATTTTTAATTCAAAACAAAATGGAAAAGAATCAAATTGAAACTAATATTGCTGAGTCAACAGCAAAAGCAGAAAAATTACCAAGACGGAAGAAACTATCTTGGAAAGATAAAGAAGAAGAAGTTCCTGAAAAAAAGTTTGCTTCTTCAGTTGAAGCAATTAATTCTGCTCGTAGAATATATTTGAACTTATCAAGCACGGAAATAAAAAAACCATACAGAATACTAAAATCCGTCATGTTATCAACAACTTACGGCAATAAAATTTTATTGGATTTGGAGGATAATATGAAACTGTTTTTACCTGAAAAATATAGCTCGTTATACAAGCATTTTGAAAAGGATATGAACGAAGGAAAACTACTTATTATCAACAATGGACAAATTGGAAAGGGATACGATTTGATTTTTAAAGAACAAGAACTTGTAAAAAATGATTACGAAACGTTCCACTATGATGACTACAATATTTACTCATAACATAAACTACCTAATTTTTATAATGCATTTTAACTTGTAGATTATAACATAGTGTAATTTAGAAATAGTAATTTTAGAGTATAAATTATTGAACAAAAAATTTCAATAAGTTAGTTTTAAATTAGCTATACAAGTGTGCAGGTTGAAAAATTATTAATATAGTTTATATTAAAGAAATTCATTAAATTTAACGAATATGACTGCTGACAAAATATAAAACTTTATACTTGATTTCAATGATGTCATACTTGATGAACATAAAGAAGAAATATTACGATATTTGGAATTTTTGAAATTTTATGGTAAAAAGGCAAAAATTATTTCAATCTATGGACTCCATTATGCTGATTGTCCTTGGTCCAAAAGTACTACTACTTCTGGACCTGACACATGCAGTTGTTGGAATGTACCAAGGATACAGCAAAAAGCAGAAAAATTAATGAATTTGTATTATAGAATAAGAGGAATTAAATTTATAAATGAATAAATAAAGAAAAACACATTTGTTAAAATCAAAATACATGTTTTATTTAATATACAGCATACGTACACATAAACATTTTACAATTATTGATCATTATTTACCCACGAATTTTGTCCATTAGAATATTTAATACATTAGAATACATTAGAATACATTTTTGAAAATTTTCAATTAACTAAATATTAAACTAAATCTTTTTTATCAATCCATGCATTATATTCATTTGTAAAACCCAACCATTTTACAAAAGCTTTATTATTCTTTTGTTTTATGATTTTTTCAATGAGAAATGTATCTGGATACTTTGTTCGAATTAGTTCTTGTTCATAAAATCCACCTTTTATTGGATTTCCTTTATAATCTTCTAAAGTATACGTAACAGGGTTTGTGTTTTGAATTTTTTTGATTTTAAAAACTTCAGTTGTCCAGTTAGGTGTGTAACCTTTTTCAAACAAATGTTTAAATTTACTAATGCGAACTTGATCGCCAACTTTATACTTTGGTTTACGAAAAACTTTTAAATTAGCATATACTGTTTTTAACAATGTTTTTTCGTTTTTGGAATCAACATCAACTGGTTTCATTTGAATAGTCCTGTGTTTTGTGTTATTGTATAATTTTACTAATTCGTTTATTTTATCAATCCATCGATAAGTACCATGCATACTAAATTCTTTCCACATCATTGACTTCAAAGTTCTGTTGAAACGTTCAACAATTGAGGCTTTCATTGTGCTGTACGTTGAATAATGGTTAATATTATATTTATTCATTAAATTTTGAAAATGTTGATTATAAAACTCTTTGCCGAGATCGCTTTGTAAATTATGTGGTATTCTACTATATTTGACGAAATAAATATCTTCTCCATTGCTTTGGTTACATCTATGCCATTTTTACTTTTAAGAGGAATGGCCCAGGCAAATTTTGAAAAGGTGTCAATTACAGTTAACAAAAAGCAATATCCTTTATTATTAGCAGAATAAGTACCCATTTCAACTAAATCTATTTGCCAAAGATCATTTATTCCTTTTGTAATAACCTTTCTTCGAATAAATCTTCTACGAGCTGATTTATGTAATTCCTCAACTAGTTGTCTTTTGCTCATTTTTTTAACAAATGACGTAATGTTAACATAAGAGATGTATGTATTTATTATTTAATGAAGACCATGTTTTTTAAATAGCGATGATCTTGCTTTAACCATGTATTCACCTGTATTTTTGTCTTTTTCGATATACAGTGCATTTTGTATAAGCTGTTTGTAATCAGTAAAATCTTTATGATAATTAATTAAATCAGTTTGTAATTTTTTTATTGCTTGTAGAAAGTTTTTATTTGCGCTTAAATCTTTATTATAATTGTTTGTAATAAGTTCTAACTGGTTAACTCTCTGTAAAATATTTTCAATTTTAAGAAAATGTGCTTGATGATTATTTTCAAATGCTTCTATTTTTTGCAATTTTTCATTAAAAGTTGTTTTAAATTCATTTATCGTATAGGTTACACTTTTATCGAGACTATGCAGTTTTTCTACTAAAAGATTTCTGTTGCTATCAATTTCCTGTGAAAGATTTGTTCTTAAAGCTGTTATTTCATTTTCAAAGATTGCTTTTGTAACAGCATCAAAATTGTCAACTGGTAATCCTATGTTTTGTAAACGTTTGTATTCTATATCAAAATTTCCATCAGGGGTTAATTTAAATCCAATTCCAGGTTGACCTGGAGGGCCTCGTTCATTATTTCTTTTACAATTGAGTAAGAAACGTCCAAACTTATCAACACTCATTTCGTAAATGACGCACTCTGTTTGTTAAATATGGTTTTTATACGATAATGTCAGCTTCTTTGAGCTCTTCAATAATTGAAATTATTTCATTTCCATGATTATTGTGACCTGCATTCTGTGAGGCTAACAATAATCTTAATCTGTCTACTAGCTCGTTTGGATCATCCCAATAAATATAACAAGTTTTGTTTCTTGAAAACTTCATTAAACCAGATCCCTTATGTGGATTTAAAAATCTTTTAATAAACTGATATTTTTTACTTCGAGTTCCTGAGATTTGTTTGTTTGCATCGTAATCACGTTTCATAGCATTTTTACTATTTAAGATTTGTACATAGATCCCTATGTCTTCAATAGTATATACTCTTTTACGGGGACTTTTTGCAAATATTAACTGTATTAAACCAGGTGTAAGTTTATAAGATTTGTTATTTATAACAATATTTTCATCATCTATTACAAATGCTGAATCACCTATTTTCCAAGTATTTGTATCGTGATCTAAGTGAGGACCATACTTGTAATCAATTTCATTATCTTTCAAATTTAAACTCTTTATAATACTGTTAGGTGAATTTGTAAACGCAAGAGGTGTACTTATTGTGTAATCATCAAATTTATCTGAACCTGAAGCTTGTAAATCAATAACTCTCGGTTGTAGAACACCTTTTGGTGTAGAAAACGGTGTGTTGAAATTATCGTTTAAAATTTTTGAATTGTCAAACGGTATTCTAGTTTTTTCAGGTTTTATTTTCTTATTTTGGCATGGTGTTTCATTTTCATAATCACCTTCAAAATTATTCTTTGTTTTTTCTTTAAGTTTTGCATTAAGTATTTCTTTGAGAGGTTGTGTAATTGGTTTAAATGTATTTTCAAGTTGGAAATCAGTTTCTGCTTTTCCTCTTGTTAGTGTTAGATATTTTTTCCTAATTTCTTTTCTTGTTTTGATTATATCCTTAATCAAATTTTCATCCATTTTAAACAGCTAATGCACGGAATAGTTTGAAACAGGTATACTATATATGAAGCAGTTGTAAACAGCTATGAAACAGCTTTAAACAGCTATGAAACAGCTATGAAACAGCTATGAAACAGCTATGAAACAGCTATGAAACAGCTCTAAACAGCTATGAAACAGCTTTAACCAGCTATGAAACAGCTATGAAACAGGTTGAAACAGCTACAAAACAGATTTTAAACTAATTATTGCGTTTTTTGTTCGTGATGATCAGTTTCCTTGTAGTTCACTTACATAAATGACTAAAACTTTCTTATTACTCTGTTTTTATACTTGAATAAAGATGTCAAATCCTTTTCTATATCTTCCTCTGTTTAGTTCATTATCTTTACTAATTACTAAGAATCCATATTTATCCTTCCAACATTCGGAGCATACTTCACGAAATTTTTCATATGACATATCCGTGTTAACATGATCAGTATATATATGTTTTAAGTTTACATCATCTTGTTTAAAAGCTATTATTAAATTTGCATTATCTCGTATCAGATGTTTTGGAATACGTGTGTATGTCTGACATAAATAAAAACTGTCTACATCCCTATGTCGACCCATACAAAAATATTCTCGTATATTGTTTTGTTTTTCACATGCAACATCGTCAAATACAAATATAGAATTACTTTTAGCTTCATTTGGAGGTATAACATCGTTATTTTCAGTGAATGTGTAATAACCAAGTCCCTTTATAGGTGCTAATATGCGTTTTAAATATTCGTATTTAGGTTGATATAGAGATTTCGAATAAAAATATACGTTTTCAAATTTAAGACCGTGTGGATATTCGAGTAAACTAATCATAACATTTGTTTTACCACAGTTAGATGGACCTACAACAATAGCTCTAATACTGTTCGGTAGTAACGTACTGTGTCTAATTTTACTGCTGTTATTGTTTGTTTTATAGTCTACGTTTTTTACTGCTAACGTGTCACGTTGTTTAATTAGTCGCATTCTGGATAGAAACTGAACGAAATTTTCTATAAATACAGTATTTATAGCTTAATTGTCATCATTTCACTTTAGTCTTTGCATGAAACGATATAAAATGATTAATCATAAAAATAAATTTGTTAGTCGTTGTCCAACGCATAAAGGAAAAGGATTACTTAACTCATTAATAAACAAACTCCCATTTGAATTACATCTTCCTGGCTATCAATATTGCGGTCCTGGTACAAAACTAAGAAAACGATTAGAAAGAGGAGACATAGGGATAAATCCACTAGACGCTGCCTGTAAAGAGCACGATATATTTTATTCAAAACATCTTGATAACGACAGTCGACATACAGCTGATCGCCTTTTAACAGAAAAGGCTTGGGAAAGAGTAAAGTCTAAAGACGCTAGTATTGGTGAGCGTGCAAACGCTTTGTTTGTGACGAACGCAATGAAGACAAAAGTAAAACTTGGAATGGGTGTTAAAACTAAAATTAAAAAACAAATAGTCAAA
Source organism: Anthrax anthrax (assembly GCA_963971155.1). Lineage (NCBI taxonomy): Eukaryota > Metazoa > Arthropoda > Insecta > Diptera > Bombyliidae > Anthrax > Anthrax anthrax. Next base: position 35,146,160 of record OZ020117.1, read on the forward strand.
TCAAAAGAAAAAAAACTCTTTCATCAGGCTATTCAAAATGCCCGTACACTTATAAAAGTACATAGGCCTAATAAGCTGCAAGATGCAATAAAATTGGCTCTAACAGCAACCAAAGATATTTTAAAGAAAAAAAAAATCATCAATTGAAATACCACGAGTTATATCCGTACCTAAAACTGGAGGTGTTTTACCGTTTCTTGTTCCACTTTTTGCCGGACTATCAGCTGTAGGAGCACCATCTGGTGGAGCAGCGCAAATCGCAAAAGTAATTAAAGAAGCCAAGAATGCGAGAGATCAGTTGACAGAAAATCAAAGACATAACAAAACAATGGAAGCAATAGCAATGGGGAAAGGATTATATTTGAAACCATACAGAAAAGGATTTGGACTCTTCTTAAGACCTTATCCGAAAAACTTTTAAATAAGCTACCTAATAGACCTCTTAACGAACTTGATTTAAATAAATATTCAAAATTTATTCCATATTTTCGAGGTGTTTTTATGCGTAATAAATTACCAAAAAAGCCTTGGAAAAAAGAATGTGGAGTTATAAATTTAGATGATGCAAGTGGGCCAGGTACGCATTTGGTAGCTTATTACAAAAACAATAACTATGCTGAATATTTTGACAGCTTTGGGAATTTAAAACCTCCTTTAGAAGTAATAGAATATCTAGGTAGTAATATAAGGTATAATTACAAGAGACAACAAAATTATAATTCAGTTAACTGCGGACATTTGTGTTTAAAGTTTCTGTGCAGCAAATATAAAAAATATTTTTAAATAAAGTGAATTTTTATAAATTTGTTCAGTATATTTTTTATCATATGGCGAAAAAGGTGTGTTTTAATCCTCAAGTACAAATTTTTTTTTTACATAAGTGGAACTACGCTTATCGTCAAAATCGCAAAAGATATTGGGAAATAATCGCATGCGATCGCGAAAGATTTAATAGACGAATTGTTCAAACTAGCGAAGTTCTAAATCCAATTCTTACGTCTGCTCATCGACAAAAAGTATATGATCAACGGTTTAAATAGAAGGTTCACAACACAAAAATAATCACTCAACTGACATCTTTCAAAATGTCAATTACATTAACTCTTACTGGAAATACTTCAGTTCTTACCTCAGAATATTTCCCTCCTATAGATTTACCAATCAACTATGTTTGCGGACTAGTTGACTTTCATACTTATAATTCAATTCCGAACGTTGATCGTAACAATAATTTATTTCATATAGGCAATGAAGTTATTACAATACCTGTGGGGTCTTATGAAGTTGATGACATTGCCAATTACTTGCAGAAAGAGCTGGCAAAAACAGAAAGTAAACCTAAAGTCGAAATTCATGCAAACAACAACACACTCAAAACAGAAATTAAAAGTACAGAAAACATTTACTTCAACAGGAAGCGACCTATTGGTCAACTTCTAGGATTTACTAAAACAGAATTATCTGCAAATGTATTACATGTATCTGATTTACCAGTAAACGTCACGAAAGTAAATGCTATACGAATTGAATGTAATTTAGTAACAGGTTCGTACTGTAATAATATACCTGTGCACACTCTTCATGAGTTTTCACCAGATGTTGGTCCAGGGTATAAAATAACAGAGGTTCCTAAAAATGTAATTTATTTACCAGTTAACGTTAAACAAATCAGATCGATCGTAATTAGAATTGTTGATCAAGACGGAAATTTAATAAATTTCAGAGACGAAAATATTACAGTCAGATTACATTTAAAACCAGAATAAAAAAAGAAATGATTCTTTATAACATAAATGTAAATATAAATTCAATACATCGCAGAAATTTTGCTAGTTCTAGTTCAACTTTTAATGGAGTAACATCGAAATCGAGAGCTAAATTAACTATTGAAAACAGAAAGTTTCTTGAATCTCTGGGATTTGTTTTAAAAACTCATAATGAGTGATATACTGAATATTTCACAACAACCTTATTTTGATGAACGAATAACAAAAAAAGAGTATCATACTTATTCTCCTTTTGTAGACTCTTTTAAAAATAATGATGAAATACGGATTTCAATACAAAATCAAGATATTTATGTACTTCCAAGTGAAAGCATTATTTACATTGAAGGTACACTGAAAAAAACTGATGGTACAGATTTAGCTGACTATAAACTTAACAATAATTGTACATCATATTTATTTGATGAAATACGTTATGAGTTAAATGGTGTCGAAATTGATCGTACTAAAAATGTTGGAATTACTACTTCATTAAAAAATTATATATCATTAAATCAAAACGAAAGTTCTATGCTTCATAATGCAGGATGGTCACCAAACGAAACTATAAATCTTACATCTGGAAATTTTAGTTTTTGTATTCCTCTGAAAACGTTATTAGGATTCGCAGAAGATTATAAAAAAATCATCACAAATGCAAGACACGACTTGATTTTAATTCGTGCAAGAACAGACTTAAATGCAATTCAAACAACAGCCGACGGTTCTAAACTTACAGTTACAAAAGTGATGTGGAAAATACCACATGTTAGTGTGTCAGATGAAGAAAGACTTCGTTTACTCAAATTTGTTCAAAATGGAAAATCATCTCGTATAAGTTTTCGAAGCTGGGACTTGCATGAATATCCTAGCGCGCCGCAAACAGATCATCTTGTTTGGACTGTTAAGACTACACCACAATTAGAAAAACCCCGATTTGTGATTGTTGCTCTACAAACAGACAAACAAAATAGAAAAGAGAAGGATGCTAGTAAATTCGATCATTGTAAACTTACTAACATAAAAGTTTATTTAAATTCTGAAACATATCCGTATGATAACTTAAATATTATGTATGACCGTAATCGATATGCTTTACTGTATGATATGTATATGAAATTCCAAGAATCATACTATGGTAAAGAAAACCATCCATTACTGAAATGGAGTGAATTTAAAGAAATAGCACCAATTGCTGTTATTGACTGTTCACATCAAAATGAAATTGTTAAATCTGGTCCAGTAGATGTGAGAATAGAACTGCAAACAGATGGCAATATTCCAGCAAATACAAATGCATACTGTTTACTTTTACATGATAGAATAATTGAATACAACCCACTTAATGGTGATGTACGAAAATTAGTATAATAAAAGAAGAAGCATGAGCATTTGCAAGTTAGTTATTAGTTTGTCAACGGAGATAAAACATCTTATAAAATGGAAAATATTGTCATCATAGATATACAAGGATTTAAAACTCAAAATAATAAATTCATTGTAAAAGAATTAGCAATATCATATAATGTACGAGAGTTTCAACATTTTTCAATTAAACCGCCATACGAGTATTCATCTTTAACAGTAAAAGAACAAAAACAAGTTAATTGGTTAACAAGAAATTATAACGGATTGAATTGAGATGAAGGTTCAATTGCTTTTAGAAGTTTGATAGATTTTTTATTAAAAAACCTGAAAGACGCAATAATTTACGTTAAGGGTAGAGAAAAAACATTATTTATAAGCGAAACACTCAGGAAAAAAATTGTAGTTCATGATTTAGGTGAATTAGGATGTCCAAGTTTACATACTTTACATCAAAACCATCCTAATGTTCTAAGATGTGTTGTACATGGCGGTTGTTGTGCTTTGCAAAATATGTTTATTTTAAGACATTATGTAAATGCAAATTTAAATGAAACATTGTAATTTTTTTTGTTTTCAATAAAATTTATTATAATTAAATATAAACTTATACTACTCTTTTTTATTTTTCACTTAACCTATAATGACCCCAAGCATACGTACTTATACCATCTTCATTTACATGCCTCTTATCATCTACATAACTTAATGATATTTTATGTACATTTTGAGTATATAATTTATGTATATGAGATCTAAAAACTAACATACTACTGTAAAATATTTTTTTTCTATACAAGCAGTCTCTATAATTTTCTAAACTTAAATTATCAACAGTTGTTTTCTTAACACCTTTAGCTTTTTTAACTACATTACTATTTTCTACATCTATTGAATACATTTTTGACTTAAGACCTATAAATGCTTTCATTATTCTACCATTGTTTTCATCTTTCATTAATCCTAATACTTTTTTATTTTTTAATGGGATGTTGTATGGATTATCTCGAGCATATTCTGATGTGTCAAATCTGTTATTAATATCATCTTTAATATCATCGTAAAAATCTTCAGTTTGTATAGTGTAAACGAAAGAGTCTGTATCCATATAATTCAATAAAACATTTGTACCATATTTAGGTTTCATGTAGTCGTAGTGGAATTCGTACATTTTCCATTTTGATAATTCCAGTATAGCGAATCCTAAATAAATCGGTTTATTGTAGCATGTTCGCACTCGATTCATCTGAACAGCTATCATATTTTGTGTAAATTGGGCTAAGCTATGAAAATTTGGTTTTGACACTAATGCTCGAACGCCTAAACGTTTTCCGCAGTTTTCCCAGTTAGTTACAATTTTCACATCTTTACGGTTATCAACGTTTTCCATTGTTTTTCCATACACTGCATTATTTAATAACTTGAAAAAGTTCTTCTCAAAAGCATTCTTAGCTAGTGTACGGTGATGAGTGTTTAGGTCAATATATGTTTTTAGCCAGCAAGATTGTCTAAACTGTAAGGCTCAATGAATTTTAACTATTTTTAATCCATGTTGAACACATTGTTGTAAATTTCTATAATGTATTATGTAATTTTGTTTGTTGGTTACATCTGTTATCAACTTTGAAAATTTTGATCCTGGACTCTTTTTATTTTCTGCACAAAATGGCAGATCGTTGTGTTCATCATGTATTTCTTTTGGATATTCTAAATCAACTTCAAAAATGTATCCAATATTAGAGTTATCTGGTATTGATGTAAGATTTATTTCTTCTGGATTTTCAACCCATTTAAAGTCTGAATAAGGTAAAGCTTGAGACATGGCCCAGCCATACAAGTTGTTTGCATCCACGTATGCCAAGTACTTTGAAGGTTTAGTATTATCAAAGCCTTGCATATACTTATTGTTTGCCACTGAATGTCTATGTGAACATTGTGTTATACCTCCTCTAATACCTTTCTTGATAAAGTTATACATATTAATGTCTGTTAAAAGTTGAAGATTTATTCCTGTTAGTTTAAGCATAGCGTCCCACGATAATCCAGGTGTTGTATAGTATTGACAAGGGTCTAATGAATATATATTTTTGCATACTTTTCTAAAGTTTTCGAAAACATCGGTTAAAAGTAGCACATCTGTTATCAAATACAGCTCTAAATAATCCCAAAGACTTTTGCAGTTGAATTTTTTCCAAATCGTCAAAGCATGTAAATAATCTGCGTCATTACATTTGCTTTTTGTCAACTTATTGTTGAAATTTTCTTGTGCAGGTAAAGAAGACTCATCCAAACGTTCCCACGAGTTAATGTATTCGTATGGAAATACTCCTTTTCTTGTTACCATCTTAAATGCTTCCTCTTCTGGATACATTGATTTGACAACTTCAAAATCTTGTGGTGTTAAATTTCTAACCAAAGAATCTAAGCTAGATTGCATGAACCTGGCAGAATCTAAAAATCTTAGCTCAATTGTATCTGTATCATTTACGTGAGTACGTTTGGATAAGGATACATATAATTCTTTATTTAGTGGTATTAAATTTATATCTCCATCAATGTTTGAAAGTTCTTTGACAAACAAATGACAGTCGTATCCAGAGAAATTATGAAACAAAATAGGAACAAATTTAGGTATTTGATAACGTAAATTACATTCATTGTGAGCTGGACCTCTATATTCTCCTGTTAGGTGACAATGGTCAGCAACTCTAATGTTTCCCAAAAACTTCTTGCATATATGACACAGTTTGCTTTGTTCTTGTATTTTAAGTTGATATGGTGTTAAAGGATTCATAGACTTTGGATTCATAATGTAGTTATGATAAATGTGAAGTATGTCTTCAACCAATGATTGTACAAATTTTGATGGTGAGTCTTTTCCCTTATACACTTTTAATTTATTTAAACTATTGTCATATGAGCATTTTATATAGTATGCAAATGCACAAGAAACGTGTTGCTGAATATTTGTTGTAGATGACCCTGATCGATTAGGTAGACAAGAATTTACATCTTGAAGAATACATTCAAAATCTGCATAAACTGTGAATGGGACTTCCAATTGACGTTCGTATTTTTCAAATTTTAGTTCACATTTTTCAGGTGATGGCATCAAAGTAACAATCTTGCTGCATTCGTTTTTGTGTGTTTCATAAGCCTCATTACTATAAAAATGTTGTAAGCAAGAGTTGCATAAATATAACATACTTTTGTTTTTTGATATTTGACTTGTAATCAATCTTGATATATTTTTAATCCATACACAATGGCTTTTATCATTATCTTGAATAAGTAGTAGGTTGATGTGTTTGTTTTTTTTCTTGTTTTGTACAATAGAAAGGACCCACTATCTTGCAGTTGTTTTGATTTATTTCTTCGTAACCGAATACGTTTATGCTAATATCAGGATTCATTTCTTCAAATTTCTTTATGTCTGTTATTTTTAACGGAAATTCGAGGTTCCCAAACTCTAATCTAATATTGTTTCGTAGAATAATAGTAGTAGCAGTAATATCATGAATAAAGTAAGATGATGGTCGGTTGTTATGGTCTCGATAGTCAACTGGATATAGAGCTGATATAACTGCCCACTTAAAACAATATTGATCTGAATTATTAACATTGATGCAAGCATGTTTTTGTTGAATGTATGGTGGTAGTGGCAAGTACTGTGACCCTTTAATCGGTTTGTACTGGTTAATATTAATTTCAATATGACTTATTCTTATCAACGTCCAACCGCTATCACGTTCTTGGAATTCTTGCATCTTTGTGTGAATGTTATCAATCATATTGTTGACGACTGATAGTGCTTCGGTTTCATCACGTAGAATTTCCATTTTAGATTGAAAAGATTTTACTGATAATACCATATCTTCTTCTTCATCGTTATTTGCTTTAGTTATTTTAATGTATTCTGCAAACAGTTCAAAATTAAATTTAAACGATTCATGCTTACTTAACTGATTTCTTAAACATTGTAAAATCGTTTGTTTGCCTGATTCGAAAAACTTAAGTGGGTCCAAGTTTGATTCATTTTTATTTTCGTACAGAAGTGTCTCTATTCTTTCTTCAAAACCACTTTTTACAACCTTTACCTCATCATTGATTGGTTGTGCTGTATTTTTTTATTAAAATGTTTTTTTTACATGCAGTACACAACTTGCTCAACTCATTGTCTGTTGTTTCATTCAGACGCTGTTTTTTTGATGATGAAGGTTGATTGATTACTTCATGTTCAACAATTAAAATAGAATTCACTGTATGCATATTTCTCATATGTATTAACAATTTGTCTTTGCGAGAATAACTTCTTTTACAAATTTTACAGTATAATCGATCACCATGTACTGATAAAACATGTCTTTTCAAATTGTCTTTTAGAGTAAATCCGTTTCCACAAACTTCACAAATAAAACTTTTCATTTTGAATTATTTTCAGCTTTAACTTTACTCAACTAAATAAATAATAACCTATTAAAAGATTTCACACTAGTTGTTGAGTTTTGTAACTAGTAAAACTGAACTGTGAATTTTTACCAAAACTCGGGTGAATTTATACCAGAAAATTTCAAACTTTAGTGAAAATGTAAAACTCTATAACCAATCACAACAATTTTTAGAATAATCAGTTCACCCCCACTCTAAAAAATTAACCAATCAGAACAATTTCTGGAATAATCTAATATTAACGCAAGCCATAAATTATACTATTATATTAAATCCATTGACAGTTTTGGGAAAAAATTAAAATCCTGAATCCATTTAAATTCCTTTGAAATTAAAACTCAGGATAGTTTCTAGAAAGAAATCTATTGTTTCATAAGACATAAATTACACAATTTTATTAAATCCATTGACAGTTTTGGGAAAAAATTGAAATTCTGAATTCATTTAAATTCCTTTGAAATTAAAACTCAGGATAGTTTCTAGAAAGAAATCTATTGTTTCACAAGCCAAAAATTACACTATTTTATTAAATCCATTGACAGTTATTGATCTTACTTATAATCAACATAAAGCACCTGCTTAAATATGAATCCTTAAATAACACCTGCAACTAGTTTCTCATTATAACTACAACAACACACACACACCCTTCGTCTAGACAAGACAAGACAAGATCAATGCCTTTGTGACGTCAGCTTCCACCACATCCCCTGGCTTAGAACCCGCATAAATACACTACTAGCCAAAAACATGCATAATAAATCAACCATCAGAACTGTATTCTCTACTAACTAATCCATCAGTTGAAGTACACCATATTCTCCCTATTAATGAGGATACGGTTGTCGTTCTAAAGAAGCTTCTAGAATAAAGAAGAAGCTTCTGAATCTCTGCCAACAGTAAATGTTTGTATAGCGGCATATACGACAACTCAAGCTCGCCTCAAACTTTTTAGCTATTTAGATCAGCTTGGTGATCGAGTTTTATATTACGATACAGATTCAGTTATTTACGTTAGTAGAGAAGGTGAATACGAACCTCCTACGGGTGAGTTTGTAGGTGACATGACAGATGAATTAGAATGCTATGGTAGTGGTAGCTATATAAAAGAATTCGTGAGTGGTGGCCCAAAAAACTATGCATACCAAATTTACAGCACAAAAGACAATTCTGTCAAACAGTATGTAAGGTAAAAGGCATTTGTTTGAACTATGAGACATCTAAACTAGTGAATTTTGAATCTATTAAAAACATAATATTGAACTCTGAACACAATAAGGATATAGAAATTTTATCTCAAAATATACGACGTACTAAAAGTCATGAAATAGTGAGCACTTCTGAAACAAAAATTTATAAACCTATATCTGAAAAACGCAAGTTTTTAGAAGAAAATAGCTCAGTACCGTATGGGTTTAAAATGAAGAAAGTTTAAGGTAACTTGGGATTTTCAAATGCATTAAAACAGTACTGACAACCAGCTGTAATCCTGAAACAGGTGTAAGAAAAGAGGAGGAAGAAGAGGAGGAGGAAGAGGAGGGAAAAGAGGAGAAACAAAAGAGTTCTTATTAAACAACTATTCAAAGATAGAAAAATGTATAAAAAAGAAGAATGTGCTGTCTTCTCTTTTTATTGTATTATTTTTCACTAAAACAAAAACATGTCGAAGTGTACAATATGCAACAAAGTTTTTACCCGTAGCGATAACCTTTTAAGACATATGAAATGTGTGCATGGTACAGAAATGGTTAATTCCAGTCGGAATGTGAACAGTCATCACTATGAAGAAAAACAAAAAGCTTCTGATTGTCTTCAAGTGTCATTTAATAAAAGTGATCAAAATATAAGAAACATAATAAAAGACAAATTAAATGCTTTGAAAAATTACTCATTGCAAGAAAGCAAAAAAAAACCTTATATCAAAGATTCACTAAATGAAACTGAATTTGATAAATATGAACTAAAGAAGCATGAAAGATTGTTAGCATGCAGCAACAAAAATTAAATTCAGAATATCAGTGCGCTAAAGAAACAACTGATTTTTACAAAGAAGAAAAACCTCATGTAATAGAACATCATTACCAACGTGAAAACAAAAACAATTTTAAATCAAATAATTGCGACAAAGAGGGTGACATTTACGAGAATTCAGACTATGATACAGAAATGGAAAGTGAAGAAAATGATACAAAATTCTTTGAAAAAGAAGCAATTTACAAAAACAAAACAAGAATACAATTATTGGATGATGACGATTCAAATGGAATTGTAGAATATTTGAGAAAATTAGCAGAAACAAGTGAAGGAAAAGAGATATTTCTAATAATTGAAGAATTGAGAAAAAGAAACATAATTGTATAAAAATGTTTATATTATTTAAAAAAAAAAAAAAAACAAAAATTATAATAGAAAATGTCATTGTGTTAACTGCAATTTTTATATATGCTATTAATAAAAGTAATTTTAATAGAAAAACTTCTGATTTTTCTTCACTTTTTCTTAATAATAATATTATATGTTACTCATTTTTTCTTTAGTATGTCGAAGTCTCAGCTTTTCTACCCAGTTTCTCACTCTCCTTTGTTCTTCATTTAGGTCACATAATTTTCGTTTTATTATTTTTGAGTTATTTGAGGTTATGACATCAGTTTGATTCATTTTATATTTTGATGAACTATTTGTGCCTTTGTCAACTATATATTGAAATGACAAATCAATTTTTACCATCGCGTTATTAGACAGAGGTACAAACACAAGTCATATTTTTCAATTGTGCCGATTGTTACGTATTACGTAATTTGCTACGATTTGTTTATATGTGTATGTAAGGTGTGTACATACAATCTATCATTGCACTCTCTGTAATTTTAAAAGGACTAATGTTTTTAGAATAATTGTATTTACTTTCATTACACATTTTCTTTTTTATTTCAATAAAAAAAACACGCACATACATATACACAATTACATAAATAAATTTATTTAAAAGAAAAGAAATTGAAGCTATTTTTAAGTATGTTGGTAAAATATCATAAAATAAATTCAAATTACATTTAAAACCCCCACAGAATTTAAAAACACACTATATATCTTCACAACTTAATTCACATACATATAAATATTTTATATGTACGAGCATATCATAAACCTTACTGAGAAAGTTTTTATGTTTTGAATAAGTTGAAAAATGTTTTTACTTCTAAAATCAAAGAAAAACCTATTAATTTATTGATTTATAAAATTTATAATTTGAACCTTTATTAGAATAAGTATAATTGTTATATCCGTCTTTACAGTTTTAAAAATTTACTTTTTTCAAGTAACGTAGTTTTTACACTGCATAAAACAAAGTGTTCTAAAATGCGTCCTGTAAACTGCATAACCAGTAGCAGTCACATAAAGTATAAAAAACAAACCCTGCTGTTATGTTAATGTAAAGTTCAACTCCGTTTTTTATTCCTGAAATTTTCTCGTGAAAAGTGAGAGCAATATTAGGTGGTCTACAATCTGTTTTCTTCTTTTGTATGAAATGTAGATTTTTATCCTAAGATTTATGAAAATTATTAAAAAAAGCACGAAATATTTGAAAAATCCTTACTTTCAAAAACGTCCATTTCTGAATTAGTAAACTAAGAATTCTTTGTCGAATTTGTTTGTTATTTGACATGATTGTTTTGTACAACTAAAATACGATTTATTACAAAATATTAATTTGCAAAAAATAAGTTTGTCTGTAGCACATAAACAGAAATTGTACATATTTTTGCGGTTTTTTTTCTAAATTTATGATAAAAAGTTTTGAAATACATGGCTCTGATAACTTAAGAGTCAAAAAATTTTTAGTTCAATTCGACAAAAAGTTCAAGGTATTTCACGCGAAAAAGTAAAAAAGGAAATACATAGATACATTTAAAAATGATAATAGAAGAAATAAGAAGAATATTAAGTTTAAACAATCGTAATATATATATTTCAATAGAAGATCAATTGGCAAATTTAGTGTCGATTTCAATCATACCTTTGAAAATAATTCATAAAATCTTTGGTGAAGATTGGGAAGAATTTGAAAATGATTCTTTTCAAAGATGTCGAGTTTATAAATCTGTAAGTATGAATTAAAAAATATATATAGAAAACTGATTTTAATTTTGTTATTTTTGTAAAGGAATACATTTATGAAAATGGGCATGAGGTTATACTGCTAACAGCAGCATGCGAGCAGGATCCTACAATTTCATCAACAATAGCAGAATAAAAAGTAGATACGTTTTCAATGGGCAAAAAATATGACTGTATTTCGAATTTTTTTCTTAAGAATATATTTTTTATTGCAATATATATAACACAAAAAGAATAAATCTCATTCTATACATTCTTCTGTTTTTTGTTCTATTGTTTTGAAATAAGATAAATAAAATTAAAAATTAAATATGGGCATTTACGTTGCATTAAAATAAAATTTTTTCTTCAATCAAATATATACATAACAGTAGATAATAGTTTTTAAAATTTTTTCTACTCTTTTCTACTCTATTGCTAAATATATATGAAATCTTATTTTTTCTAATAATTTTTAAAAATAATAACACAAGTTTCCTATTTAAAGATAAAATTATTTAGGCATTGTTCAATGGCAAAAAATATGACTGTATTTCGAATTTTTTTCTTAAGATATATTTTTTATTGTAATATATAATACAAAAAGAATAAAATCTCATACTATACATTTTTCTGTTTTTTGTTCTATTGTTTTTGAAATAAGATAAATAAAATTAAAATTAAATATGGGCATTTACGTTACATTAAAATAAAATTTTTTCTTCAATCAAATATATACATAACAGTAGATAATAGTTTTTAAAATTTTTTCTATTCTATTCTTCTCTATTGCTAAATATATATGAAATCTTATTTTTTTCTAATAATTTTTTAAAAATAATAACACAAGTTTCCTGTTTAAAGATAAAATTATTTAGACATTTTTTTGTAAAAAGCTTTACTTTCAAAATTATAGTTCTGAAAATTTTTTCATTCATTTAATATTCATTGTGTATCTTGTGTAGTAAACATTTTTAGTGTTAAAAGTAGTGAAAAAAAATAAAAAATTTTTTATAAATAAAACTTGTGTAGTAAACATTTTTAGTGTAAAAAGTAGTGACAAAAATAAAAAATTTTTTATAAATAAAACTTGTGTAGTAAACATTTTTAGTGTAAAAAGTAGTGAAAAAAAAATAAAACATTTTTTATAAATAAAAAAACACATAATATTATTAAAATAATATAATATAAAATAATATAATATAAAATAATAAAATAAAATAATATTAAAAATTATATAAAAATAGAAAAATTATAAAAAACATACATACTATATATTGGCATTATTTTAAAATGGGTTTAAATAAAGAAGAAAATATAAGTATATCTATTTATTAATTTTTAAGAAACATTATCAGTTGGAAAAGTAATTACGATGTAATTAAAAATGTAAAGTTGTATTTTGAATGAATATGTTTTTGATTTACTTTACTCGGTGTAAATTTAAAATTATACTCAAAATAAATTAAATCGGTTATGCAACATTAAATTTTCCAAGCGATATTTTTGTTGCAATTAATATGTTTTTCGATTATCAGTTGAAAAAGTAATCACGTATGAAAGATGTAAAGTTGTATTTTGAATGAATATGTTTTTCGATTTACTTTACTCGGTGTAAATTTAAAATTATACTCAAAATAAATTAAATCGGTTATGCAAAATTAAATTTTCCAAGCGATATTTTTTGTTGCAATTAATATGTTTTTCGATTAAATTTCTCAGTGTAAATTAAAATTATGTTATAAATTAACAAATTGTGATTTTTATTTCTTAGATAGAAAAAATGAGAGCAATCGCAAGTGAAATCAAAAAGTGGCTGGTGCATTCTGCACATAATAAACTAAACTTGTCTTTGAAGGATGTACTGAAGGAGATAGCGGAGAGAAGGTGCTCGTCTTCTTTACAGAGCGGCTTTATGGGAAGAATGGGAAGACTATTCTCCCCATGAAGAACAAGAAGTAAAACAAACCTCAGAGTTTAAAATTTGGGTAATTATCTTTTACACTTTTACATATGCTCATATTCTAATAAATTTTTTTCTTATAGATAGATATATCGGTGGAGGATGCAACCGTCTTATTAAAAATTTAAAAAAATGTCACATCTATAAAAATCACATAACTCAAAATAAAAAGTAAACTTTTAATTGCAATGATAAATATAATTGTACTTATTTTAATAAATGTTATAACTCAATAAATTAATGGAGTTTTCTAATTTCTATCTCAAAATCATGATAAAAAAATAACTTTGTTTTCTTGCATCGTTGATTAAATAAATTTCAATAAATTTGTACAATTGAAAAATATATACGACTTGTGTTGTTGTTGTTTGTTTTTTCTTTTAACATACAATATTCACTTCTTTCATATAATTTACATATAATGTGTTATAAACTTGAATGTACAAATGATAAGAATTAGATAAATATAAATAGCCCCAAAACTTGAAAAGTAATATGTACCATATATTGTAATTTAAAAAAATATAACACAAATTTTTTTGTCCTCATATTTGATAATACAAAAAAGTACAATTTGACATTTTTAAAAAAAAATGCAAAGTACAATGAACTTGAAAAATACACATGATAATACAAAAATAAATATACAGTCAAAAAATTTTTTAAAAAAGTATGTCACATCAATATGACCCACATTTTTCATTATTATATTAAAATAATATCACAAAAAAAACAACAAATCAATATTTGATTTTTTTAAATTTTTATTTCACATTTTTCAAATATTATCAAAATATCATTTTTCATTTTTTAACTTTTTGTATTTATTTTCTTCACAAATTCCTTTATTTGAATTAGAGTTGGATTCTGCACGAGAAGAAGAAAATGTAGTTTTTAGACTCATCGACTGCATTTTATAATGTAAATCCTTGCTCTTATTATTGTCTCCAGAAAGAAGACTTCTTGTATCACTATATTTTTAGAATTCATTGTACCTAGTACTTTTTATTTCAAAACAGAAAAATTTATGTAATATCAAAATGATATTTGTTAAATTATTTTAAATCTCTCCTGAAGTAAACTCGCCACAGTCGATAAAATAACTGAATAATTTTTAGTGCAGACTTTTCAAACTTTAAAAAGATCAAAAGTGCTGATGAAGGTAAAATTAGAAAAAATTTCTATCTCAAAAATCATGTTTAATCCTGTCTTAGCTTTTAGCAATACATTAAAATCAATAACATACAAAAATCACTGACTACAATGTGAAAATGTTTTCCTTCAAAAAGAAAAAGTCGTAAAATTATTTCATATTAATATTGTATTGAGTATTTATATTTTTCTGCATGCTATACATATGTACCCATACAATTATTTTTTATTAAATCGTATCGAGAGTTTTTTGTTTATACAAAGATAAAAAGTATTTTCTACATGTTATATGAGACATAAAAATCAAAGGTTCGAAGAAAAAAGTACATATCACATATATAAGTTGATCAAAGAACAAAAAAGAAATATCCTATAGCAGAAAAGATTAATTTCATGAGCTTTTTGTTTTTTTGTTTTAACTTTTTCATTTCTTAACAATATCAGAAAAATATATTACCAATATTATATTTTGAATACAATACGATCATTGTCCTCATATTCGTATTCTATAAATAAGTTCTAGTGTGTTTTTTTTTTTTTTTTGTGTTTTATTTATACAAATAGGTAAGTAATGTTCTCTACATTTGCAAATATATATGTAAGTATAAAACATTCTAAAAGATTTGAAAATATAAAAATCATATAACACACACACATATATATATACATATATGTATGTAACGTAATCAAAAATCACTTATATATTTCAATTTATTTTCAATACAGGTCTTGTTTTTTTTTAAAAAAGTCGTTAGAGGTACCATTATGCGTTTTTATATACTAATAATTAAATTTCTTCAATATTAATTGAATTGTGATAACACTGCTCGTGAAATGAGTCTATTAGAAATTCTTTAATAAGCATACACATACATACATATGCATATGCATGTAGAAATTTTAGCTATAGAATTATTTACATTGTTCAAAAAAAGTTCTCACTAGCGATAATCTAACAAATGATTTTGTTCTTCTTTTTTTAACTGATAAAGACTAAAATGTTTCACACAAAAAGATTCTAGTTGGATTTTTTTTTTCTGATAAGACTCAAAATTATTATTAAATAATTTCACACGCACACACACACACACATATAAATTTCTCACTCGAAAATTCACCCCCTCCACCAATCATATTTAAGCTCCGCTCAAATCCCTCACTCTTACTACCAATTTTCAATTTCTTAAAAATAGTGGTGGGGATGGTCTCAACCGTCCTAATACCTACTATTTTTTGTTTTTTAAAGTGAAAAAATTAGTGAAGTAAGTACCCTATTAGACACATCGGACCCAAGTCAGATTTTTATTTTTTTTTTTTTAATAATTTAAAAGTCAGATAATAAATTTTTTGTAGCGACATTTACTTTTTGTATACATTTTTTTTCTTATATGTAAATATACTTAGTATTATAAATTTATTAATTTCATTTTAAACAGAACTGAGCGTTTGCTCGAACTATTCGGCACTGATCCTTCCTTTAAAGGACTTAGAAGACAGTGGACAAATAGTAGGATATTTACAGGGGTAAGGACTGTTAAGAAGAAACCAGTTATATGTAAGTATTCTTACGTTACATACATATACTTTGCATATTGACTTTTTGAAAATTATTTTATTATATAATTATAGATGCAAGAAACATTGAACACTTATGAAGGTGTACAAAGATCCGAAAAGCGCACCTTATGGAAGAATATACCGGTCCATGCAAAAAAATAAAAACGGTGCCGGTAAATGCAACACAACAGTGAGTCTTGCAAAAGGTAAGCATTTCAACAAAGTACACATTGTTAACCAGTTATAATATTATTTAATTCAGGGTTGGGCATTTACGCGTAAACAGCCGGAGTTTACGTTTAGTTGGTAAAGAGAGTAAAGAGTGTAAATACCGTAAAGACTGCGTAAATAGCGTAAATAGACGTAAATGCATAAAGATAAAACAGCTCTGTGTAAATTGTCTGTCACTTTTAAAAATTAACACATTAAAAAAACATAAGTCGGGTGATTTTGATCTTTGAAAATACCAAACTTATGTACAGTTTTTATAATTTTTATTCACAAAATAAATATTGAAGTTAATTTTAAACAAAATATTTTGTTTTTTTTTTGTATTTTTATGAATAAAATTTAATTTTTAATAATTTTGTTTACGTTTACACTCTTTACGTCTTTACGGTAAACAGAAAAACTCTTTACGTACGTTGTTTTTATGTGTAAATTGTGGTTGTAAACGCTGTAAATAGTTTACGCGCCCAACCATGATTTAATTAGTAACTTTTATACATATGTATTTCTGAATTTATATTTTTTCTTTTTCAAGCACATTTCTTGGAGGGTGCCGCCTAAAGGTCCATGAATATCTTCTGGTAATTTTCAATCAGGCCAACGGAAAGTCAGTGGACATGTCTCACAGAGATACTGGCATTTCCAAGAATACAATTTGCAACATTTACTCAAAATTACGCATATTGTATTCTTAGAAAACAGAACAGGATCTGAAGACATTTAGCTGCGAGGGACCTGGTTGGGTGGTCGAAATTGACGAGTCTCTCCTCGTAAAGAGAAAATACAATAAGGGCCATCCAACTAGACAGCTTTGGGTGTTTGGTATCTATGATACCAAAACTGAAAAAGAAATGGCTCACTATGCTGAAAAGAAGGATAGCTTAACACTAATCCCTCTTATCAAAAAGTATGTGCTGGCGGGCACAATAATATGAAGCGACAAATTGGGTGCGTATAACAGTTTATGTTTTGAAGGGTATGTTCATACGGCTGTGAACCACAAAAAATCATTTGTGGATTCAGTCACAAAGACCTGCACTAATAAAGTAGAGGCTTTTTTGCATACCCTGAAGGCCGACTTATGATCAAGAAACGTTATGCGAAGCCCATATGTCCTCGATCATATGAATGATTTTTTGTACCGGAATCACTACGGGACTCGGAATGGCAGAAATGTATTTAGATTCATCTTAGACGACATCAAATCTAGGTACGCAGTTTAAACAAAAACCGTTCTTTTTTTACAGGCTTTTCAGATTAAGTTCCTTCTTTTATATAAAGAATTCAACAAGAATTCACAAAGGAAATTCGTCACTTTACAAACAGAATTAACCTTTTTAAAAATAAAAATTCTTGTTTTAAGGAGGTAAATTCTATTTGCAAAGTGACGAATTTCCTTTGTCAAACGTTGAATTCTTTGAGTAAAACGACGATTTCAAACTGAAAAGCCTGACACCCAAAGTGTCTTACGAGTGTATGCATTTCCGGCACGTTATCGTTATTATTATTTTCATTATTATCATCATCATTTAAATCATTATCATTATCATCATTATAATCATTATTATTTTTATTATTATTATGACTATTATTATCATTACTGTAATTATCACTATCATTATTATTATTATTATATTTCTAAAAAATTTACATTAAGAAGAAAATTAAAATAAGTTCAAAAATCAGAAATTTTGTATTTTTTTTTTTTTTTTTTTTTTTTTTTTTAAATAAAAAATTTTTGATCTTATACTTTCAACGGTTTTAAATCTTATACTTTCAACGGTTTTTAATCTTTTACTTTCAACAGTTTTTGATCTTCTATGTACGTTCAACAGTTTGTAATCGTATTTCTTCAACGGTTTGTAATCTTATATCTTCAATGGTTTTTGATTTTATATCTTTAAAGGACAATCGTGAAATGTACGTATAAAGAAAACTGAATGATTTACGTATAATATTCTGAATAATATTTATGACAAGAATACCAATTGAATTGGGGTAAAGGTTGGATAATCCGATCAAAAAATCGATTAAGTAAAGGTCCATATAGACACGTTTTACTACAAGCTGAGAGTAATTAAGAAATTAAGGATTTTTTGTTGAAAATTGAAACATTGAAAATTTATTCTTAAAATTTTAAAACATTTATTTTACTTTTTATGTAAGTGAAAGAAATTCAAAGATTTGTGAAATGTAGAAGAAGAAAACAAACAAATATTTTCACATAAAATATTGAAATATGACATTTTATTCATAAACATCTTATAAGCTTATTGTACTTATTGTTAATTATTTGAAATGAACACAAATCAAATTTACAGATATGTATTTACATATCATTTTTACATGTTACCTTTAACATTTTCCAAACTATGACTTATCCTAAGGGTAAAAAACATCACTTAATAAGTCTGTAATATTGATAAAACTATTTTTGTTTCACATATATTTAATGCTCGCCTTATGCTACGATGTACATCATCGCCAGCATTTATTTAGACTCTTGGCACATTATCTTTTCCATTCAATGTTACAATTTTTAAATACTCAGCTAATGATGTCTATCTTTTGCTGTTAAATGTCTAGCTGCTTGATCAGATATTGAATATATACCACCATGTCTCGAAAATATTCATAAAATATGTTCAAAACCAAAATGTTTACTTATAGCAACATCTAATGATCTAATACTTTACATGTAATTGAAATGAATTGCCACAATTTTCCTAATAAAAAACCTAAAATTAGAATAAGAAAATCTAATACGTAATTAGGCAACTGAATATCACTGTTTCGTCATTCATAATTTAGTCAACATGACTGTGATGAAAAAGAAGAGAGAAAATTTTTTAACTGTCTTATTTTTCAATGAATTAAATCACAAACTAACTTACACAATAACAACTGTATCTCAACATTTTATAAAACCAATCTTTTTACCAAATGGAGTTCAAATTGTACACGGGCATCTACATTTTTAAGACAATCAGATAGTGTTGGTTCTCATTTAAGAACAAATTCACTGATGTGAATATCAGTGTAAATTAATGGCAGAATAGCACGATAGAGCTGGCGTTGAGATTTTGTACCAAATCGCAGATTCAGCTTTCTTGCATGTTTTGGCTATTGTTAAAAGTAAAATACACTCTAATGGATAATTATCCTTTGTTGTTCCACTTGATAATGTAACCCAATCAGCACTATCTAAAACGACATCCCTTTTTTTTTACAAACACATGTACTAAATCATTCCATCATTCATGCCGTCCTCTCTTTCATCGCCCGAACCGCTCTATCGGCTAAAAAATTTTTTGAAGCCCAATAAGAATTCTTGTAGATTTTATAATTTCTTTGGTTATACATACTATAAGTTAATACAAGTTTTCACAAGCTGATAGCAGAAAAGCTAAAATGTTTATGTTTTCTAATCTTTTTGTTATAAGTTATAATTTTCATTAATTTTTTTGTTTTTTAAAGTGAAAAAATTGATGAAGTAAGTACCCTATTAGACACATTGGACCCAAGTCAGATTTTTATTTTTTTTATTTTAATAATTTAAGTCAAATAATAAATTTTTTGTAGCGACATTTACTTTTTGTATACATTTTTTTTCTTATATACAATTAGACTTGGTATTATAATTTTATTAATTTCATTTTAAACAGAACTGAGCGCTTGCTCGAACTATTCGGCACTGATCTCAGGACTTAGAGGACAGTGGACGAATAGTAGGATATTTACAGGGGGAAGGACTGTTAAGAAGAAAACAGTTGTATGTAAGTATTCTTACGTTACATACATACTATATACTTTGCATATTGATTTTTTGAACATTATTTTATTATATATTTATAGATGCAAGAAACATAGAACACTTATGATGGTGTACAAAGATCCGAAAAGCGCACCTTATGGAAGAATATACCGGTCCATGCAAAAAAATAAAAACGGTGCCGGTAAATGCAACACAACAGTGAGTCTTGCAAAAGGTAAGCATTTCAACAAAGTACACATTGTTAACCAGTTATAATATTATTTAATTAGTAACTTTTATACATACGTATTTGTGAATTTATATTTTTTATTTTTCAAGCACATTTCTTGAAGGGTGCCGCCTAAAGGTCCATGAATATCTTCTGGTAATTTTCAAATAGGCCAACGCAAAGTCTGTGGACATGTCTCACAGAGATACTGGCATTTCCAAGAATACAATTTGCGACATTTACTCAAAATTACGCGAATTGTGTTCTTAGAAAAAAGAACAGGATCTGGAGACATTTCGCTGCGAGGGACCTCACTGGTAGGTCGAAATTGACAAGTCTCTCCTCGTGAAGAGAAAATACAATAAGGGCCATCCAACTAGACAGCTTTGAGTGTTTAGTATCTATGATACCAAGACTGAAAAAGAAATGGCTCTCTGTGCTGAAACGAAGTATAGCTTAACGCTAATCCCTCTTATCAAAAAGTATGTTTTGGCGGGCACAATAAAATGAAGTGACAAATTGGGTGCGTATAACAGTTTATGTTTTGAAGGGTATGTTCATACGACTGTGAACCACAAAAAATCATTTGTGGATTCAGTCACAAAGACCTGCACTAATAATGTAGAGGCTTTTTTGCATACCCTGAAGGCCGACTTAAGATCAAGAAACGTTATGCAAAGCCCATATGTCCTCGATCATATGAATGACTTTTTGTACCGGAATCACTACGGGACTCGGAATGGCAGAAATGTATTTAGATTCATCTTAGACGACATCAAATCTAGGTACGCAGTTTAAACAAAAACCGTTCTTTTTTTACAGGCTTTTCAGATTAAGTTCCTTCTTTTATATAAAGAATTCAACAAGAATTCACAAAGGAAATTCGTCACTTTACAAACAGAATTAACCTTTTTAAAAATAAAAATTCTTGTTTTAAGGAGGTAAATTCTATTTGCAAAGTGACGAATTTCCTTTGTCAAACGTTGAATTCTTTGAGTAAAACGACGATTTCAAACTGAAAAGCCTGACACCCAAAGTGTCTTACGAGTGTATGCATTTCCGGCACGTTATCGTTATTATTATTTTCATTATTATCATCATCATTTAAATCATTATCATTATCATCATTATAATCATTATTATTTTTATTATTATTATTATGACTATTATTATCATTACTGTAATTATCACTATCATAATTATTATTATTATATTTCTAAAAAATTTACATTAAGAAGAAAATTAAAATAAGTTCAAAAATCAGAAATTTTGTATTTTTTTTTTTTTTTTTTTTTTTTTTAAATAAAAAATTTTTCATCTTATACTTTCAACGGTTTTAAATCTTATACTTTCAACGGTTTTTAATCTTTAAAAAGAAGAGAGAAAATTTTTTAACTGTCTTATTTTTCAATGAATTAAATCACAAACTAACTTACACAATAACAACTGTATCTCAACATTTTATAAAACCAATCTTTTTACCAAATGGAGTTCAAATTGTACACGGGCATCTACATTTTTAAGACAATCAGATAGTGTTGGTTCTCATTTAAGAACAAATTCACTGATGTGAATATCAGTGTAAATTAATGGCAGAATAGCACGATAGAGCTGGCGTTGAGATTTTGTACCAAATCGCAGATTCAGCTTTCTTGCATGTTTTGGCTATTGTTAAAAGTAAAATACACTCTAATGGATAATTATCCTTTGTTGTTCCACTTGATAATGTAACCCAATCAGCACTATCTAAAACGACATCCCTTTTTTTTTACAAACACATGTACTAAATCATTCCATCATTCATGCCGTCCTCTCTTTCATCGCCCGAACCGCTCTATCGGCTAAAAAATTTTTTGAAGCCCAATAAGAATTCTTGTAGATTTTATAATTTCTTTGGTTATACATACTATAAGTTAATACAAGTTTTCACAAGCTGATAGCAGAAAAGCTAAAATGTTTTTGTTTTCTAATCTTTTTGCTATTAGTTATAATTTTCATTAATTTTTTTGTTTTTTAAAGTGAAAAAATGAGCGAAGTAAATACCCTATTAGACACATTGGACCCAAGTCAGATTTTTATTTTTTTTATTTTAATAATTTAAGTCAAATAATAAATTTTTTGTAGCGACATTTACTTTTTGTATACATTTTTTTTCTTATATACAATTAAACTTGGTATTATAATTTTATTAATTTCATTTTAAACAGAACTGAGCGCTTGCTCGAACTATTCGGCACTGATCTCAGGACTTAGAGGACAGTGGACGAATAGTAGGATATTTACAGGGGGAAGGACTGTTAAGAAGAAAACAGTTGTATGTAAGTATTCTTACGTTACATACATATACTTTGCATATTGATTTTTTGAACATTATTTTATTATATATTTATAGATGCAAGAAACATAGAACACTTATGATGGTGTACAAAGATCCGAAAAGCGCACCTTATGGAAGAATATACCGGTCCATGCAAAAAAATAAAAACGGTGCCGGTAAATGCAACACAACAGTGAGTCTTGCAAAAGGTAAGCATTTCAACAAAGTACACATTGTTAACCAGTTATAATATTATTTAATTAGTAACTTTTATACATACGTATTTGTGAATTTATATTTTTTATTTTTCAAGCACATTTCTTGAAGGGTGCCGCCTAAAGGTCCATGAATATCTTCTGGTAATTTTCAAATAGGCCAACGCAAAGTCTGTGGACATGTCTCACAGAGATACTGGCATTTCCAAGAATACAATTTGCGACATTTACTCAAAATTACGCGAATTGTGTTCTTAGAAAAAAGAACAGGATCTGGAGACATTTCGCTGCGAGGGACCTCACTGGTAGGTCGAAATTGACAAGTCTCTCCTCGTGAAGAGAAAATACAATAAGGGCCATCCAACTAGACAGCTTTGGGTGTTTAGTATCTATGATACCAAGACTGAAAAAGAAATGGCTCTCTCTGCTGAAACGAAGTATAGCTTAACGCTAATCCCTCTTATCAAAAAGTATGTTTTGGCGGGCACAATAAAATGAAGTGACAAATTGGGTGCGTATAACAGTTTATGTTTTGAAGGGTATGTTCATACGACTGTGAACCACAAAAAATCATTTGTGGATTCAGTCACAAAGACCTGCACTAATAAAGTAGAGGCTTTTTGGCATACCCTGAAGGCCGACTTAAGATCAAGAAACGTTATGCAAAGCCCATATGTCCTCGATCATATGAATGACTTTTTGTACCGGAATCACTACGGGACTCGGAATGGCAGAAATGTATTTAGATTCATCTTAGACGACATCAAATCTAGGTACGCAGTTTAAACAAAAACCGTTCTTTTTTTACAGGCTTTTCAGATTAAGTTCCTTCTTTTATATAAAGAATTCAACAAGAATTCACAAAGGAAATTCGTCACTTTACAAACAGAATTAACGTTTTTAAAAATAAAAATTCTTGTTTTAAGGAGGTAAATTCTATTTGCAAAGTGACGAATTTCCTTTGTCAAACGTTGAATTCTTTGAGTAAAACGACGATTTCAAACTGAAAAGCCTGACACCCAAAGTGTCTTACGAGTGTATGCATTTCTGGCACGTTATCGTTATTATTATTTTCATTATTATCATCATCATTTAAATCATTATCATTATCATCATTATAATCATTATTATTTTTATTATTATTATTATGACTATTATTATCATTACTGTAATTATCACTATCATTATTATTATTATTATATTTCTAAAAAATTTACATTAAGAAGAAAATTAAAATAAGTTCAAAAATCAGAAATTTTGTATTTTTTTTTTTTTTTTTTTTTTTTTAAATAAAAAATTTTTGATCTTATACTTTCAACGGTTTTAAATCTTATACTTTCAACGGTTTTTAATCTTTAAAAAGAAGAGAGAAAATTTTTTAACTGTCTTATTTTTCAATGAATTAAATCACAAACTAACTTACACAATAACAACTGTATCTCAACATTTTATAAAACCAATCTTTTTACCAAATGGAGTTCAAATTGTACACGGGCATCTACATTTTTAAGACAATCAGATAGTGTTGGTTCTAATTTAAGAACAAATTCACTGATGTGAATACCAGTGTAAATTAATGGCAGAATAGCACGATAGAGCTGGCGTTGAGATTTTTGTACCAAATCGCAGATTCAGCTTTCTTCCATGTTTTGGCCATTGTTAAAAGTAAAATACACTCTAATGGATAATTATCCTTCGTTGTTCCACTTGATAATGTATTCCAATCAGCACTATCTAAAACGACACCCCTTTTTTGACAAACACATGTACTAAATCATTCAATCATTCATGCCGTCCTCTCTTTCATCGCCCGAACCGCTCTATCGGCTAAAAAATTTTTTGAAGCCCTATAAGAATTCTTGTAGATTTTATAATTTTTTTGGTTATACGTACTATAAGTTAATACAAGTTTTCATAAGCTGGTAGCAGAAAACTAAAATGTTTTTGTTTTCTAATCTTTTTGCTATTAGTTATAATTTTCATTAATTTTTTTGTTTTTTAAAGTGAAAAAATGAGCGAAGTAAATACCCTATTAGACACATCGGACCCAAGTCAGATTTTTATTTTTTTTATTTTAATAATTTAAGTCAAATAATAAATTTTTTGTAGCGACATTTACTTTTTGTATACATTTTTTTTTCTTATATACAATTAGACTTGGTATTATAATTGTATTAATTTCATTTTAAACAGAACTGAGCGCTTGCTCGAACTATTCGGCACTGATCTCAGGACTTAGAGGACAGTGGACGAATAGTAGGATATTTACAGGGAGAAGGACTGTTAAGAAGAAAACAGTTGTATGTAAGTATTCTTACGTTACATACATATACTTTGCATATTGATTTTTTGAACATTATTTTATTATATATTTATAGATGCAAGAAACATAGAACACTTATGATGGTGTACAAAGATCCGAAAAGCGCACCTTATGGAAGAATATACCGGTCCATGCAAAAAAATAAAAACGGTGCCGGTAAATGCAACACAACAGTGAGTCTTGCAAAAGGTAAGCATTTCAACAAAGTACACATTGTTAACCAGTTATAATATTATTTAATTAGTAACTTTTATACATACGTATTTGTGAATTTATATTTTTTATTTTTCAAGCACATTTCTTGAAGGGTGCCGCCTAAAGGTCCATGAATATCTTCTGGTCATTTTCAAATAGGCCAACGCAAAGTCTGTGGACATGTCTCACAGAGATACTGGCATTTCCAAGAATACAATTTGCGACATTTACTCAAAATTACGCGAATTGTGTTCTTAGAAAAAAGAACAGGATCTGGAGACATTTCGCTGCGAGGGACCTCACTGGTAGGTCGAAATTGACAAGTCTCTCCTCGTGAAGAGAAAATACAATAAGGGCCATCCAACTAGACAGCTTTGGGTGTTTAGTATCTATGATACCAAGACTGAAAAAGAAATGGCTCTCTGTGCTGAAACGAAGTATAGCTTAACGCTAATCCCTCTTATCAAAAAGTATGTTTTGGCGGGCACAATAAAATGAAGTGACAAATTGGGTGCGTATAACAGTTTATGTTTTGAAGGGTATGTTCATACGACTGTGAACCACAAAAAATCATTTGTGGATTCAGTCACAAAGACCTGCACTAATAAAGTAGAGGCTTTTTGGCATACCCTGAAGGCCGACTTAAGATCAAGAAACGTTATGCAAAGCCCATATGTCCTCGATCATATGAATGACTTTTTGTACCGGAATCACTACGGGACTCGGAATGGCAGAAATGTATTTAGATTCATCTTAGACGACATCAAATCTAGGTACGCAGTTTAAACAAAAACCGTTCTTTTTTTACAGGCTTTTCAGATTAAGTTCCTTCTTTTATATAAAGAATTCAACAAGAATTCACAAAGGAAATTCGTCACTTTACAAACAGAATTAACCTTTTTAAAAATAAAAATTCTTGTTTTAAGGAGGTAAATTCTATTTGCAAAGTGACGAATTTCCTTTGTCAAACGTTGAATTCTTTGAGTAAAACGACGATTTCAAACTGAAAAGCCTGACACCCAAAGTGTCTTACGAGTGTATGCATTTCCGGCACGTTATCGTTATTATTATTTTCATTATTATCATCATCATTTAAATCATTATCATTATCATCATTATAATCATTATTATTTTTATTATTATTATTATGACTATTATTATCATTACTGTAATTATCACTATCATTATTATTATTATTATATTTCTAAAAAATTTACATTAAGAAGAAAATTAAAATAAGTTCAAAAATCAGAAATTTTGTATTTTTTTTTTTTTTTTTTTTTCTTTTTTTTTAAATAAAAAATTTTTGATCTTATACTTTCAACGGTTTTAAATCTTATACTTTCAACGGTTTTTAATCTTTAAAAAGAAGAGAGAAAATT
This sequence comes from Anthrax anthrax, assembly GCA_963971155.1. Lineage (NCBI taxonomy): Eukaryota > Metazoa > Arthropoda > Insecta > Diptera > Bombyliidae > Anthrax > Anthrax anthrax. The sequence continues at coordinate 35,173,153 of OZ020117.1, forward strand.
TTTTAACTGTCTTATTTTTCAATGAATTAAATCACAAACTAACTTACACAATAACAACTGTATCTCAACATTTTATAAAACCAATCTTTTTACCAAATGGAGTTCAAATTGTACACGGGCATCTACATTTTTAAGACAATCAGATAGTGTTGGTTCTAATTTAAGAACAAATTCACTGATGTGAATACCAGTGTAAATTAATGGCAGAATAGCACGATAGAGCTGGCGTTGAGATTTTTGTACCAAATCGCAGATTCAGCTTTCTTCCATGTTTTGGCCATTGTTAAAAGTAAAATCCACTCTAATGGATAATTATCCTTCGTTGTTCCACTTGATAATGTATTCCAATCAGCACTATCTAAAACGACACCCCTTTTTTGACAAACACATGTACTAAATCATTCAATCATTCATGCCGTCCTCTCTTTCATCGCCCGAACCGCTCTATCGGCTAAAAAATTTTTTGAAGCCCTATAAGAATTCTTGTAGATTTTATAATTTTTTTGGTTATACGTACTATAAGTTAATACAAGTTTTCATAAGCTGGTAGCAGAAAAGCTAAAATGTTTATGTTTTCTAATCTTTTTGTTATAAGTTATAATTTTCATTAATTTTTTTGTTTTTTAAAGTGAAAAAATGAGCGAAGTAAATACCCTATTAGACACATCGGACCCAAGTCAGATTTTTATTTTTTTTATTTTAATAATTTAAGTCAAATAATAAATTTTTTGTAGCGACATTTACTTTTTGTATACATTTTTTTTTCTTATATACAATTAGACTTGGTATTATAATTGTATTAATTTCATTTTAAACAGAACTGAGCGCTTGCTCGAACTATTCGGCACTGATCTCAGGACTTAGAGGACAGTGGACGAATAGTAGGATATTTACAGGGGGAAGGACTGTTAAGAAGAAAACAGTTGTATGTAAGTATTCTTACGTTACATACATATACTTTGCATATTGATTTTTTGAACATTATTTTATTATATATTTATAGATGCAAGAAACATAGAACACTTATGATGGTGTACAAAGATCCGAAAAGCGCACCTTATGGAAGAATATACCGGTCCATGCAAAAAAATAAAAACGGTGCCGGTAAATGCAACACAACAGTGAGTCTTGCAAAAGGTAAGCATTTCAACAAAGTACACATTGTTAACCAGTTATAATATTATTTAATTAGTAACTTTTATACATACGTATTTGTGAATTTATATTTTTAATTTTTCAAGCACATTTCTTGAAGGGTGCCGCCTAAAGGTCCATGAATATCTTCTGGTAATTTTCAAATAGGCCAACGGAAAGTCTGTGGACATGTCTCACAGAGATACTGGCATTTCCAAGAATACAATTTGCGACATTTACTCAAAATTACGCGAATTGTGTTCTTAGAAAAAAGAACAGGATCTGGAGACATTTCGCTGCGAGGGACCTCACTGGTAGGTCGAAATTGACAAGTCTCTCCTCGTGAAGAGAAAATACAATAAGGGCCATCCAACTAGACAGCTTTGGGTGTTTAGTATCTATGATACCAAGACTGAAAAAGAAATGGCTCTCTGTGCTGAAACGAAGTATAGCTTAACGCTAATCCCTCTTATCAAAAAGTATGTTTTGGCGGGCACAATAAAATGAAGTGACAAATTGGGTGCGTATAACAGTTTATGTTTTGAAGGGTATGTTCATACGACTGTGAACCACAAAAAATCATTTGTGGATTCAGTCACAAAGACCTGCACTAATAAAGTAGAGGCTTTTTGGCATACCCTGAAGGCCGACTTAAGATCAAGAAACGTTATGCAAAGCCCATATGTCCTCGATCATATGAATGACTTTTTGTACCGGAATCACTACGGGACTCGGAATGGCAGAAATGTATTTAGATTCATCTTAGACGACATCAAATCTAGGTACGCAGTTTAAACAAAAACCGTTCTTTTTTTACAGGCTTTTCAGATTAAGTTCCTTCTTTTATATAAAGAATTCAACAAGAATTCACAAAGGAAATTCGTCACTTTACAAACAGAATTAACCTTTTTAAAAATAAAAATTCTTGTTTTAAGGAGGTAAATTCTATTTGCAAAGTGACGAATTTCCTTTGTCAAACGTTGAATTCTTTGAGTAAAACGACGATTTCAAACTGAAAAGCCTGACACCCAAAGTGTCTTACGAGTGTATGCATTTCCGGCACGTTATCGTTATTATTATTTTCATTATTATCATCATCATTTAAATCATTATCATTATCATCATTATAATCATTATTATTTTTATTATTATTATTATGACTATTATTATCATTACTGTAATTATCACTATCATTATTATTATTATTATATTTCTAAAAAATTTACATTAAGAAGAAAATTAAAATAAGTTCAAAAATCAGAAATTTTGTATTTTTTTTTTTTTTTTTTTTTTTTTTTTTTTTAAATAAAAAATTTTTGATCTTATACTTTCAACGGTTTTAAATCTTATACTTTCAACGGTTTTTAATCTTTAAAAAGAAGAGAGAAAATTTTTTAACTGTCTTATTTTTCAATGAATTAAATCACAAACTAACTTACACAATAACAACTGTATCTCAACATTTTATAAAACCAATCTTTTTACCAAATGGAGTTCAAATTGTACACGGGCATCTACATTTTTAAGACAATCAGATAGTGTTGGTTCTAATTTAAGAACAAATTCACTGATGTGAATACCAGTGTAAATTAATGGCAGAATAGCACGATAGAGCTGGCGTTGAGATTTTTGTACCAAATCGCAGATTCAGCTTTCTTCCATGTTTTGGCCATTGTTAAAAGTAAAATACACTCTAATGGATAATTATCCTTCGTTGTTCCACTTGATAATGTATTCCAATCAGCACTATCTAAAACGACACCCCTTTTTTGACAAACACATGTACTAAATCATTCAATCATTCATGCCGTCCTCTCTTTCATCGCCCGAACCGCTCTATCGGCTAAAAAATTTTTTGAAGCCCTATAAGAATTCTTGTAGATTTTATAATTTTTTTGGTTATACGTACTATAAGTTAATACAAGTTTTCATAAGCTGGTAGCAGAAAAGCTAAAATGTTTTTGTTTTCTAATCTTTTTGCTATTAGTTATAATTTTCATTAATTTTTTTGTTTTTTAAAGTGAAAAAATGAGCGAAGTAAATACCCTATTAGACACATCGGACCCAAGTCAGATTTTTATTTTTTTTATTTTAATAATTTAAGTCAAATAATAAATTTTTTGTAGCGACATTTACTTTTTGTATACATTTTTTTTTCTTATATACAATTAGACTTGGTATTATAATTGTATTAATTTCATTTTAAACAGAACTGAGCGCTTGCTCGAACTATTCGGCACTGATCTCAGGACTTAGAGGACAGTGGACGAATAGTAGGATATTTACAGGGGGAAGGACTGTTAAGAAGAAAACAGTTGTATGTAAGTATTCTTACGTTACATACATATACTTTGCATATTGATTTTTTGAACATTATTTTATTATATATTTATAGATGCAAGAAACATAGAACACTTATGATGGTGTACAAAGATCCGAAAAGCGCACCTTATGGAAGAATATACCGGTCCATGCAAAAAAATAAAAACGGTGCCGGTAAATGCAACACAACAGTGAGTCTTGCAAAAGGTAAGCATTTCAACAAAGTACACATTGTTAACCAGTTATAATATTATTTAATTAGTAACTTTTATACATACGTATTTGTGAATTTATATTTTTTATTTTTCAAGCACATTTCTTGAAGGGTGCCGCCTAAAGGTCCATGAATATCTTCTGGTAATTTTCAAATAGGCCAACGGAAAGTCTGTGGACATGTCTCACAGAGATACTGGCATTTCCAAGAATACAATTTGCGACATTTACTCAAAATTACGCGAATTGTGTTCTTAGAAAAAAGAACAGGATCTGGAGACATTTCGCTGCGAGGGACCTCACTGGTAGGTCGAAATTGACAAGTCTCTCCTCGTGAAGAGAAAATACAATAAGGGCCATCCAACTAGACAGCTTTGGGTGTTTAGTATCTATGATACCAAGACTGAAAAAGAAATGGCTCTCTGTGCTGAAACGAAGTATAGCTTAACGCTAATCCCTCTTATCAAAAAGTATGTTTTGGCGGGCACAATAAAATGAAGTGACAAATTGGGTGCGTATAACAGTTTATGTTTTGAAGGGTATGTTCATACGACTGTGAACCACAAAAAATCATTTGTGGATTCAGTCACAAAGACCTGCACTAATAAAGTAGAGGCTTTTTGGCATACCCTGAAGGCCGACTTAAGATCAAGAAACGTTATGCAAAGCCCATATGTCCTCGATCATATGAATGACTTTTTGTACCGGAATCACTACGGGACTCGGAATGGCAGAAATGTATTTAGATTCATCTTAGACGACATCAAATCTAGGTACGCAGTTTAAACAAAAACCGTTCTTTTTTTACAGGCTTTTCAGATTAAGTTCCTTCTTTTATATAAAGAATTCAACAAGAATTCACAAAGGAAATTCGTCACTTTACAAACAGAATTAACCTTTTTAAAAATAAAAATTCTTGTTTTAAGGAGGTAAATTCTATTTGCAAAGTGACGAATTTCTTTTGTCAAACGTTGAATTCTTTGAGTAAAACGACGATTTCAAACTGAAAAGCCTGACACCCAAAGTGTCTTACGAGTGTATGCATTTCCGGCACGTTATCGTTATTATTATTTTCATTATTATCATCATCATTTAAATCATTATCATTATCATCATTATAATCATTATTATTTTTATTATTATTATTATGACTATTATTATCATTACTGTAATTATCACTATCATTATTATTATTATTATATTTCTAAAAAATTTACATTAAGAAGAAAATTAAAATAAGTTCAAAAATCAGAAATTTTGTATTTTTTTTTTTTTTTTTAAATAAAAAATTTTTGATCTTATACTTTCAACGGTTTTGAATCTTATACTTTCAACGGTTTTTAATCTTTTACTTTCAACAGTTTTTGATCTTCTATGTACGTTCAACAGTTTGTAATCGTATTTCTTCAACGGTTTGTAATCTTATATCTTCAATGGTTTTTGATTTTATATCTTTAAAGGACAATCGTGAAATGTACGTATAAAGAAAACTGAATGATTTACGTATAATATTCTGAATAATATTTATGACAAGAATACCAATTGAATTGGGGTAAAGGTTGGATAATCCGATCAAAAAATCGATTAAGTAAAGGTCCATATAGACACGTTTTACTACAAGCTGAGAGTAATTAAGAAATTAAGGATTTTTTGTTGAAAATTGAAACATTGAAAATTTATTCTTAAAATTTTAAAACATTTATTTTACTTTTTATGTAAGTGAAAGAAATTCAAAGATTTGTGAAATGTAGAAGAAGAAAACAAACAAATATTTTCACATAAAATATTGAAATATGACATTTTATTCATAAACATCTTATAATCTTATTGTACTTATTGTTAATTATTTGAAATGAACACAAATCAAATTTACAGATATGTATTTACATACCATTTTTACATGTTACCTTTAACATTTTCCAAACTATGACTTATCCTAAGGGTAAAAAACATCACTTAATAAGTCTGTAATATTGATAAAACTATTTTTGTTTCACATATATTTAATGCTCGCCTTATGCTACGATGTACATCATCGCCAGCATTTAATTAGACTCTTGGCACATTATCTTTTCCATTCAATGTTACAATTTTTAAATACTCAGCTAATGATGTCTATCTTTTGCTGTTAAATGTCTAGCTGCTTGATCAGATATTGAATATATACCACCATGTCTCGAAAATATTCATAAAATATGTTCAAAACCAAAATGTTTACTTATAGCAACATCTAATGATCTAATACTTTACATGTAATTGAAATGAATTGCCACAATTTTCCTAATAAAAAACCTAAAATTAGAATAAGAAAATCTAATACGTAATTAGGCAACTGAATATCACTGTTTCGTCATTCATAATTTAGTCAACATGACTGTGATGAAAAAGAAGAGAGAAAATTTTTTAACTGTCTTATTTTTCAATGAATTAAATCACAAACTAACTTACACAATAACAACTGTATCTCAACATTTTATAAAACCAATCTTTTTACCAAATGGAGTTCAAATTGTACACGGGCATCTACATTTTTAAGACAATCAGATAGTGTTGGTTCTCATTTAAGAACAAATTCACTGATGTGAATATCAGTGTAAATTAATGGCAGAATAGCACGATAGAGCTGGCGAAGAGATTTTGTACCAAATCGCAGATTCAGCTTTCTTGCATGTTTTGGCTATTGTTAAAAGTAAAATACACTCTAATGGATAATTATCCTTTGTTGTTCCACTTGATAATGTAACCCAATCAGCACTATCTAAAACGACATCCCTTTTTTTTTTACAAACACATGTACTAAATCATTCCATCATTCAAGCCGTCCTCTCTTTCATCGCCCGAACCGCTCTATCGGCTAAAAAATTTTTTGAAGCCCTATAAGAATTCTTGTAGATTTTATAATTTCTTTGGTTATACATACTATAAGTTAATACAAGTTTTCACAAGCTGATAGCAGAAAAGCTAAAATGTTTATGTTTTCTAATCTTTTTGTTATAAGTTATAATTTTCACTAAATTTTTTGTTTTTTAAAGTGAAAAAATTGATGAAGTAAGTACCCTATTAGACACATTGGACCCAAGTCAGATTTTTATTTTTTTTTTAATAATTTAAAAGTCAGATAATAAATTTTTTGTAGCGACATTTACTTTTTGTATAAATTTTTTTTCTTATATGTAATTATACTTAGTATTATAATTTTATTAATTTCATTTTAAATGGAACTGAACGCTTGCTCGAACTATTCGGCAGTGATCTTTCTTTTAAAGGACTTAGAGGACAGTGGACGAATAGTAGGATATTTACAGGGAGAAGGACTGTTAAGAAGAAAACAGTTGTATGTAAGTATTCTTACGTTACATACATACTATATACTTTGCATATTGATTTTTTGAACATTATTTTATTATATATTTATAGATGCAAGAAACATAGAACACTTATGATGGTGTACAAAGATCCGAAAAGCGCACCTTATGGAAGAATATACCGGTCCATGCAAAAAAATAAAAACGGTGCCGGTAAATGCAACACAACAGTGAGTCTTGCAAAAGGTAAGCATTTCAACAAAGTACACATTGTTAACCAGTTATAATATTATTTAATTAGTAACTTTTATACATACGTATTTGTGAATTTATATTTTTTATTTTTCAAGCACATTTCTTGAAGGGTGCCGCCTAAAGGTCCATGAATATCTTCTGGTAATTTTCAAATAGGCCAACGCAAAGTCTGTGGACATGTCTCACAGAGATACTGGCATTTCCAAGAATACAATTTGCGACATTTACTCAAAATTACGCGAATTGTGTTCTTAGAAAAAAGAACAGGATCTGGAGACATTTCGCTGCGAGGGACCTCACTGGTAGGTCGAAATTGACAAGTCTCTCCTCGTGAAGAGAAAATACAATAAGGGCCATCCAACTAGACAGCTTTGGGTGTTTAGTATCTATGATACCAAGACTGAAAAAGAAATGGCTCTCTGTGCTGAAACGAAGTATAGCTTAACGCTAATCCCTCTTATCAAAAAGTATGTTTTGGCGGGCACAATAAAATGAAGTGACAAATTGGGTGCGTATAACAGTTTATGTTTTGAAGGGTATGTTCATACGACTGTGAACCACAAAAAATCATTTGTGGATTCAGTCACAAAGACCTGCACTAATAAAGTAGAGGCTTTTTGGCATACCCTGAAGGCCGACTTAAGATCAAGAAACGTTATGCAAAGCCCATATGTCCTCGATCATATGAATGACTTTTTGTACCGGAATCACTACGGGACTCGGAATGGCAGAAATGTATTTAGATTCATCTTAGACGACATCAAATCTAGGTACGCAGTTTAAACAAAAACCGTTCTTTTTTTACAGGCTTTTCAGATTAAGTTCCTTCTTTTATATAAAGAATTCAACAAGAATTCACAAAGGAAATTCGTCACTTTACAAACAGAATTAACCTTTTTAAAAATAAAAATTCTTGTTTTAAGGAGGTAAATTCTATTTGCAAAGTGACGAATTTCCTTTGTCAAACGTTGAATTCTTTGAGTAAAACGACGATTTCAAACTGAAAAGCCTGACACCCAAAGTGTCTTACGAGTGTATGCATTTCCGGCACGTTATCGTTATTATTATTTTCATTATTATCATCATCATTTAAATCATTATCATTATCATCATTATAATCATTATTATTTTTATTATTATTATTATGACTATTATTATCATTACTGTAATTATCACTATCATTATTATTATTATTATATTTCTAAAAAATTTACATTAAGAAGAAAATTAAAATAAGTTCAAAAATCAGAAATTTTGTATTTTTTTTTTTTATTTTTTAAATAAAAAATTTTTGATCTTATACTTTCAACGGTTTTAAATCTTATACTTTCAACGGTTTTTAATCTTTAAAAAGAAGAGAGAAAATTTTTTAACTGTCTTATTTTTCAATGAATTAAATCACAAACTAACTTACACAATAACAACTGTATCTCAACATTTTATAAAACCAATCTTTTTACCAAATGGAGTTCAAATTGTACACGGGCATCTACATTTTTAGGACAATCAGATAGTGTTGGTTCTAATTTAAGAACAAATTCACTGATGTGAATACCAGTGTAAATTAATGGCAGAATAGCACGATAGAGCTGGAGTTGAGATTTTTGTACCAAATCGCAGATTCAGCTTTCTTCCATGTTTTGGCCATTGTTAAAAGTAAAATACACTCTAATGGATAATTATCCTTCGTTGTTCCACTTGATAATGTATTCCAATCAGCACTATCTAAAACGACACCCCTTTTTTGACAAACACATGTACTAAATCATTCAATCATTCATGCCGTCCTCTCTTTCATCGCCCGAACCGCTCTATCGGCTAAAAAATTTTTTGAAGCCCTATAAGAATTCTTGTAGATTTTATAATTTTTTTGGTTATACGTACTATAAGTTAATACAAGTTTTCATAAGCTGGTAGCAGAAAAGCTGAAATGTTTTTGTTTTCTAATCTTTTTGCTATTAGTTATAATTTTCATTAATTTTTTTGTTTTTTAAAGTGAAAAAATGAGCGAAGTAAATACCCTATTAGACACATCGGACCAAAGTCAGATTTTTATTTTTTTTATTTTAATAATTTAAGTCAAATAATAAATTTTTTGTAGCGACATTTACTTTTTGTATACATTTTTTTTCTTATATACAATTAGACTTGGTATTATAATTTTATTAATTTCATTTTAAACAGAACTGAGCGCTTGCTCGAACTATTCGGCACTGATCTCAGGACTTAGAGGACAGTGGACGAATAGTAGGATATTTACAGGGGGAAGGACTGTTAAGAAGAAAACAGTTGTATGTAAGTATTCTTACGTTACATACATATACTTTGCATATTGATTTTTTGAACATTATTTTATTATATATTTATAGATGCAAGAAACATAGAACACTTATGAAGGTGTACAAAGATCCGAATAGCGCACCTTATGAAAGAATATACCGGTCCACGCAAAAAAATAAAAACGGTGCCGGTAAATGCAACACAACAGTGAGTCTTGCAAAAGGTAAGCATTTCAACAAAGTACACATTGTTAACCAGTTATAACATTATTTCGCAGACTCAGCTTCTTTGCGTGTTTTGGCCATTGTTAAAAGTAAAATACACTCTAATGGATAATTATCCTTTGTTGTTTCACTTGATAATGTAACCCAATCAGCACTATCTAAGATTGCATTGGCAATCTTTCAATCGGAAATTTCTGCGCTGGTGGGACGTGATTTGTTAACCATTGATTCAAGCGTTTGTGTTGCACAAATCATAGGTTTCCGCTGCTGTAGTTTTCTTAAGTAATTAAACAGAACAGAATTTGAAAACAAAACTATTTTTAGTTACCTTATTGCAACGAGCAATCATAGCTTTTTCAGCGAGAAAAACTTTTTCTGGTGGAATTTTATTTCCTGGATCACTACGTGCTATAGCTAGCGATATACCTTCAGATGCACCAATTTTTTCATATAATATATGCATATCCGGTCGATTTTAAAGCCTTTTTCCTGCATCACCGAGTATAAAACGAATTTCGCGATGTGCATCTGCATTTCGAATAAATGATGAAAAAACCATGTGAACTCCTTGTTCAACGTCAAATTTCACATCTGATTTGTCTTTTTCAGATACACCTGGCAAATCGACTGGTAGTCTTGGTAAATTGATCCTTAATATCTTGATTACTATCAGCTAGGGATTGCAATACCGGTATAACGGGATACCGAATACCGGTATTTCCATCCATTTCACAATTTTGTAATACCTGTTTTCACAAGTTTAAATACCGGTTTTTCGGTATTTAGTGGAAAATTTTTAAATTGTCTCCACTGTATGTTCAAGGGTCGCCAACATAGAAAAATAGTATACGTTTTTGTTTTTATGTCTCCCTTACTGGCGAAATTAAATAGTCTAGAGAAGTACGCGCAGGATTAGTAATCTGATATTCGTATCTGTGAAAACAAGGTTGTAGTTGTGAAGAAAAAAAGCAATATTTGAAAATTTTTGGTATTTTTTAAATTGGTTAGTTTGTTATTTTACATTGTATTTGCATATCATACTTTGAGTTCAAAATATTTTTCAGACGTATTATATACTTTATAATGAATAAAAATAACTTTAAAGAACATAAATAATCTGTTAATAATACTTTAGTTTGGTTTCATTATTTATATGATGAAAAAAATATGGTTGCCAATGTAAAAAATGTTCAAGAATTATTAAGGTGAATGGAAGAAGTACAAGCGGACTTCATACACATTTAAAAACGAAACATGATACAAATTTGGTAAAAAGGAAAAAGTTTAATTGTGATGAAGATGCAAATTTGAGCACAGCTTCTAAACCAAAGCCATCAGGGATTTTAGATTTTGAAAAAAAGGTAATTTGAACGAAATTATAAGTAAAATGACAGCATTAGATGGTCTGCATTTCGAGTGTTTTGCACTTCTACTGAATTAAGAAAATCACTATCCGCCAGAGGTTTTAAAAATCTGCCAACATCGATCAGCACTATAAGAGACACGGTTATAAACTAGAGTAACGGTGTTCGCAGTTCTTTAAAACATGAGTTGATACAATTAAAAGAATATGGTGAAAAATTTAGTCTTACATTTGATGAGTGGGCAAATGTAAGAAATAAACACTATTTAAATATAAATATTCACACACAATAAAAATTTTGAAATATTGGACTTACACATGTCTCGGGAAGTATGCCAGCTGAAAAATGTGTCGAAGTGCTTAAATCTAAATTAGAAAAACATGGATTATCCCTGAAAGAAGATATTGTATCCATAACAACAGATGGAGCAACTGTTATGAAAAAGGTTGGAAAGTTGATTAGTGCAAATCAGCAATTGTGCTATGCTCATGGAATTCAATTAGGAGTAATAGACGTATTATCCGAGGCTTAGCCTTTGGTTCCTGAACGGTTACTTTTTTACATGTACAAGGTGTCGGCCTGTAGCGTAACCCTTCTGGTGAAGCTCCCCACTTCTTTAGTCCCCTCATTTTCCAAAGGGTTTGATTACCCAATCTCCAGTGAGGGTACAGCAGCGTCACCACGAGCAGGCGAAGTGAGGGTGAGCAGGAGAGGTGAGAGGCTTCATTTATATTATATGGATCCGCCATTCAGTGCACGTCACTCCCCACTGGTCGACGTTCTGACTGACGCCCAGATGCGTCAGCGGATGGACATATCTGGAAGACAAATCTGAAGGAGGCCCAGGCTCGATATGAGCTGTACCGCCATCGAAGAAGAAGAAGACGTATTATACCAAAAAATAAAAAACAAAAAAACCGAAATACTGTATTTTGAAATAAAATAAAATGTTATACCATATATTATAGGGCAGAATAAGGTTGCCAAATTTCGCGTGATTTAAACTTGCACTTAGAATATTAAACCGCTATCATCACTTTACTCAGTACGTTAAAAACTTCTATGTATATTCATGAATTAATATTTACTTTGTTTTTTTTTTTTAAATTTGTCTCTACTTTTATTTATACAAATAATATACATTATCATACATACATTATTGAATATTATTTTTTGGAAATAAATGTCTATAATATGATATATGTGAGTGTATTGAAGTCATAGAGAATCAAACAAAAATAAGAAAACCATAAATCAAATATTTAATTAAATATAATAAAATTTTAAAAAATTATCATAATGATTATAGTTAAATCATTATAATTAAACATTTTTTAACAAAAGTGTGATTTAATTGCATTTCTCAACTAATATACCAATTTGTTTATGTTTATAAGTACGGTCTGGTCATTCGTTTGTTCAATCTTATCAGCAACCTAAAAACATAAACAAACGAAAATATAGTAGTACTACGTAATAAGTCCTAACATTAATCTATCCTATTATATATTATACATTATATGTATAGTATGATTTTATCTTAAAAGATTCTAAAACAAATGAACAAACTGCATTGCTATGCTCATGTACTATATGTTCTTTAGAGAAAATTATTGTTTACGCTCTTCAAGGGTTTTTTCTATATGAAAAAGAAACGATAAAAATTTTAAATAATTACAAACAGAACTTTTTTAAAAACGGTTCATTAATAGTTTTCAAATTTTAAAATAATCGGTCGCGTTCTTACGTTGCGTAATATATTTAGTGTATTTTTGTGAATTTTTATAGACTTGAAAATAAAAATTAAATTATTATTGTGACTTATAATTTTTAAGAAAATAGTTTTTTGTGAATTTTATACACCTTGAAAATAAACGGTAAACTATTTTAGTAACTTTAAATTTAAGAAATAGTTTTAAAATGGAAAAACAATACAAAAAAAGAGGAGTTAAAATCAGTATTTTCTGAAGATGAAATGTTCTGGAAAGAACTAGAAGTGCTCGATAAGGAAGAACAATCTTCATCTCAAGAAGAGACTGAAGAAGAAGAAGAACAACAACAACAACAGCAGCAGCAGCAGCAGCAACATTATCATATGCATATCGCATATACCCACGTCTACGTGTATATAATATATTATATGTACATAGTACATATAAAATACAAAAATTGTTTATTGACTATACAGTGCAAATTAAAACATTTGTAACCAAATTATGAATTCATTTACATTGAAAAATGAATTCATATTATTCTGAAATAAACAACAATTACAATACAAACATTACTATGATTTTCAATTATTTTATTAGCAAAAATTTAAAACCAAGTATCACGTTTTATTGTTGTTTATTATGAAGATTATAGTACAAATGTATTAATTGCAATTTAGCAAAATGGTCGTATGTATTTTATTCGGCACTGCATGTGTATTACTTTAAAATCACTTATATTATTGGTGCCACCTATCAATTTTTGACTGAACTGTTTTTTAAAAATTTTCAAATACAAATTGAAACAGTTAGGAAAAGTTGAAATTTTATGTCTATATCACAAAAATTACATAAAACATACGTTTAATAGCAGATAAACTGTAACAAAGTCAAAGTACTTTTTCAGGAAACATGCTTTCACTCTTTTTCAATTTTCCACTGAATGGAGTCCTTTATCAAAAATCTGTCTCTTTAGGCACCACAATTCCCTTCAACCTATATGTGTTCAAAATTTCATTGAAATCGGTTGAATAGTTTTTGAGCTAGAAGGTCACTTTGAACACAGATTTACCACTTTCCACACTTAAACGCTTTAACAACAACTTCTTATACAAAAGGAGCAATCCTTATTAGAAAAGGAGGTGTTTTTAAGACGGCAAGAAACTCTTAGAAAATTACGATGCTTTCAACAGTTCATTTAATATTTACCGCGTTTTAGAAGTCGATTTTTACGGGGACTTTATAGAACATATACCGCATGTAATAAAAACAAACATAAATAGGTATGTATTTCTTTTGCTTCTTTAAATATTTCAAATATAGTGTTTAAAAAATTCTTACATTGTTTGCATTTGTATATTCAATTATTTATTTTTAATATCTTGTTTTTTTTTCTTTACATCGTGCAGTTGAAATTTTGGGGGTGTAATAAATTACCCCAAAAATTTAACAACAATGTTAATTTCATCGTTTGGTTGCTGGCAAACATTCCACACAACGCCAAGTTGTACATGTTACGAGTAACTGGAATGGAGTTAAGAAGACACGCAGCAGGTGTTTGTTCCTGCTTTGAACAACGGTGTCTGTCAAATGCAATAACAGCACGCGGAGAAGTATTTTTCTACACTTTCACAGAAATTTCTCCGTTTATACATTTTGTTTTAAGTCACGATTTGCATTGTTTTGCATGTTTTAAAAATTGTTTTTCAATTTTATTATTTTCATAAATTTTATATACATTTATTTTTAATTATATTCTGCTTATTAAAATAAGTTTATTTTAAGTTTTTCATAATAAATAATTTTAATATGAAAATAAAATAAATGAAAAAATTAATAAAACAAAATTGTTGTTATTTTTTTAATACTTTTTTGATTCATCTTTGGTTGTATTGATTTTATTGTTTCTTCTTTTTAGTTGTTTGCATTAATAGCAATTAATAAAACTTCAATTACTCTTTCAAATACATCCTATGATAAAAACAAAAAAATAATTACTTATTTTCAGCTTTTATTTTTCAGCTTTAATTTTCAGCTTTTATTAAATAACTTACAAATTCAATCACTTCAATCTCGTTGAACTTTGAATCAAAATGTCCAAATTTGATCCAATAATCATCATTGCATTCTTTAAAAAAAATAACATATCCAGAATTCTGTTTCACTAATTGTATGAAGTAATCCTCTATATCTGGCCAATCAAATCCGATTGGAGCTCGTCTTGGAGCACGAAAAATGTCTTCAATTTCTCTAGTTAAATTTAATATATCCATACTGCAAACAAATTAATTTAACTAACATTTTTTACATTCTATTTTAAAAACAAATTTATTATTCACCCAAAAATTACCCATCCAAATTGATCACTTAAAGTTTAATAAGAATATGTAGGTTTCCTAAAATTTAACTTTTCTTTTATACTCTCACAAATATTTACTTTACAATAACAAATCCATTAAGACAATTCTGAGCTTTTCAGGTTCCCGTCATTAACAGCTGTTAACAATAAAATACATACATATGTATAAACAATGCTTAGAAAAAACCTATAAATCATCTGGTCAAGGAACACATCAACAACATATAAACAATTCTATTTTATAAGCAATTTTTTCTCCATGAAATAAAACAACAACAACAACAAAAAACCATGTATAAACATTTCTTTAAAAAAAACCTATAAAATATCTGGTCAAGGATAAACAATTCTTTCTTCATGAAATAGAACAACTGATTGCAAAAACTATATCAAATCGTACGTCAAAATCTACTAAGTAGTAGACAACGATCAAAAGTCAACGACCAATTTCTTTCCATATCGGAGATAAAGTTCTCTTAAAAAACAATTCACGAAAGAAAAATTCCGCAATCTATGAAAGGGTCCGTACCAAGTAATAGAGATGTAATGAAGTAAATACACTAATCCAAGTAGGTAAAAAACAGATGAGAGTACACAATAACTGACTCAAACCATTTCACACCTCACTTCCTATAGAGTATTTTTTACAGACATGGTATAACAGTTATAAATGTTTTTTCTCTTTCTGTTATTTTTCAGAGGGTTTTTTTCGTTCTTCTGATTCTCAACTTTGAAATCACCGATTTATAACTGTTCGTACTATATTTGCAGTAGTGCCGTGATATTTCCTCTGCACTGTCACTATTTTCTTTTAAAGACTGCTTGTCACTAGCCTTGTAGACTCGTTCTTGATCTTTTGTATTTCACAGCTACTCGTATTCGATTAAATCCCAATTTCTAAAAGTTCTCAATTTTTGTTTCATTGAGAAATCTGTCATACTTATCCATAACCCATAAATAACCAATTAAAGAAAAAAGGGGTGAAAAGTCCTAAAATACAAGAAATAAATAAAATAAATAAATAAATAACAAAAGAAACAAAGAAGTTCATTGTCAAAAAAAAAAAAAAAAAACTGTAAAAAAAACAACCCACAACCGCATCTCGTTTGACCCTTTTGTGTGTCATTCTTGTTCAGGGATCCCAGGGAATTACTTTGTAATGTAAAAACTTTTCATCTTCCCCCTTCTCTAACACTTTTCATTCCCATTTATTAATCGATCGCCGTAAAAGTATAAATTTGGGCGATAATTTATTTCTCGGTGCATACTATATTGCAACTTCTTCTCCTCCTTCTACATAATAGAAGACGTTAAATTTCTCGTTTGAAGCTGGAGAATTCATACTTCCACTTGTTTTGTTGTCGTAGTCAAATAATACATGACTTAGTAACTGTATTCTCTAGCACTATATTTTTTCATTAGCATTGTTTTTAATCGACCGTGGACAAAACATAAATTTGATCAATCACTTATTTCTGGGTGTAGGCACTATTGCAACCTCTTCTCTTCTTCCTCATACCAGAATTCGTTAAATTTATCGTTGGTAACCGGAAAATTATACTTTCACTCGACTTCATTTTATATTTTCCGTGCATTCATATAAAATCATGTTCTATTATATAGCCGTTATTAAAACATCACTAAATTCGTCTTGGGTGGTCCCCAATTAAATGATAATGGAATCCCATAAACACTAACTCATAGCGACCGTAGTTTCTGGATGGTTTAATTCAGACTGTTAATAACAGTCTGCGGAGCAGAACTACAGTACTCACAATATCCACTAAAAAACATTGGTGTAGTTTTCGAAGAACTGGGTAAAATTTATTTGTTCCACGATACATGAGATATCTTCACGGAAATTAATATTGAAGACGTATCAAACCACTCATCTTTGGTAAAACTGTTGGAATACCAATTTTTACATATTTGTGCTGAAGAAAACAGATGGAACCCTGCATGTTTTATACAAGAAGCAGCCATAAATTATTTATTAAGGAACATAAAGAAGCGAACTGAAGTCCTGCAAGAATTAACTAGCCAAATCAACCAGAACCAAAATAAAAGTTCACTTTTTGATGGAGTACAGTATAAACGTGGTACAAACAGTATAACAAAACGTATAAGTAAACAAATTTTAGAACAATTTGATACACTGATAAAAAGAAACAAGTTTAACGAATGTAGAACAAATTAAAAAATAAAAACAAAAGAGGTTAAAATTCCAAAGATACGAGAAATAAATAATGTATAAATAATTTCATTAACAAAATATATAAACAGAAAACAATGTAAAAATAAAAAAAAAGAAGGACAATACATAAAAGATATATGAAAAAAAAAAATAAATAAATATATGTATTTGTACTACCCACAGGGTAAAATAGCATAAGTTATACTACATATGTATATTAAAAAATAACAAAATGTAAATTCCACGTCACTTAAATTATGAGATGAACAAATTTTGTAAGATGTTAGCAAAATATAAAAAAAAAATGAAATGAAAACAAAATTATTTATATTTTATATATCCATATATTGATCTTGATGTATAAACGTATATGTACATACATATGTAAATACATACATATGTACATTTGTGTACATTAATTATATGTATGTATCATTATATGTATATATGAACATATGTATGTATATGTATTATAGTACGTTATTCCTTTTACAAAACAAAAATCAAAAATTATTCATTTTCATGATAAAAAACTAGAATCAGAAAATTTTTTGGTCATGAAAAAAAAAAGTAACAAAGTACAAAAACAAAATATACACAGTGCGAATTTCAATGCAGTACAAAATTTCATAAACCCAATATTCAATTTTTGACTTGTAAAATCTTGTATTCAAACATTAAAGAATACACAAACAAAATATATTCATGATCATGATCAATTAAATAGTTCAGAATTAGAAAAATTGTTTGTAATGAAATTACACAAACAAAATGTATGCCTGCAAATTTTAATAAAAAAAAAAATTTAAATCCGATCATAATTCTAGGAATACACAAACAAAATGTATTGCACAAAACGAAAGCCCCAGTGATCATTCATGCGTAAATAATTGAAGTCATATATTTAAATATACACACAATCATACGTGTGTAAAATCGTGACTTATCATATGGCTGTAATATAAAGCATTGTGCTTTAATAGAAAGATCATATGGATAGAACTTTGTAGCTGGTAAATGCTGAACTTTACCCAGCTTCAACTTTATTCTGATCTTTCACACTGGTTTGTTAAAATTTTAGTGTAATATTGAAAAATGATTCTTCTTGTTGATATAACTTCTTTGATAGTATATATAGCAATAAACTAATACAATTACCATAACGTAGTAATTATTGTAGAAACAAATAAATAATACAATAAATGTAATGTAATAATTATAATAAAAATAACAACATAAATGTACGAATACTGTATACGAGTTAAACATACTGCTCTTAAGTAAAAAACAAAAACAAACAAAAATTAAACAAAGGTTATGTAACTAAAAAGTTCGAATATAAGACAATTGTAATAATGTCATAGAAATTTAGCACAAATCATAAAGTTTTATTGTAATCATAAATAGAATAAAGCAAAGCATTTTATGCAATTTTGACACATGAATTATGAGCATGCAAAAACGAATTCTCTAAAGATTTTTTTTTTTTAAATTTTTGAACAGAAATAAATTTGAATTTAAAAAAGTTGTCATTTGTTACAATGCATTGTCAAACAAACACACCCCAGAAAAGATGACTTTGCGCAAAACTCCTCATGAATTTATATGAAGATTTTCTGTTCCAAAAGGGGATGGTATGTTGCATGAAATGTCACGCTATTAAAGTTTTATACGCAAGTCAAATTCCATTGTATAATTGTCCATGTGAGAATGCATGATCAGCTTAATGTTTAAAAGAATTTAAACATTATATGTATAATGGCCGCATCTAATGCACATTCAAATTACCATACATATTTTCAAATATAAGTACCTTTAAAATGTATACATTACCTCATATAACAAAATACATTATATTGAATTCATATGCTTGTATTCACTAACCAAGATTATCCGTCGGATATTTTTACGACGGCTAGAATTTTTGCGTATTCATGAACATGGATGTATCACAATCACAATCTGTTTTATCTAAGAAAAGAAATTTCAAAGATAAAGAAAAAGAAGAAATTTTAACTATCATATTGAAATATAAAGATAAAATAGAAAACAAAAAAACAGATGCGTTGTTTGTCTATGAAAAAAACGAAACATGGGACAAAATTACTTATGAATTTAATAGCAATGGCCAAGTCCGTAAAACAAATAAAAACATTATACAAAAACGCAAATTTTGATTTGCGAAAGACATTGCTAGAAATAGAGCTGAAATTTTCAAAACAGGAGGTAGTGTGAACAATAATATTATAAATGAAAAAAATCAACTACTATCCATTGTAACAGAACAATCAACATAGTATGACCAGACGTCCCCCTTCTCGGGGGATTGTCCCCTTTTGATTAATCCTGTCTCCCTTTGAAAGCGCCCAGCGAATTGTCCTCCTTTTCCATAATTCAATTTTCACTTTACCATTTAAACCAATTTTGCACTACAATTTTTCCTTATTATTTACTACAATTTCAATTATTTTGATGTCTTGTTATGTTATTTTGCATTATTTTTTTTCGTTACAATTTCCTATAATTGTGATCTTTGTTTTGACTTTTCTTAATACATTCAATATACATATGTATGTATATTGTTAATTATATACTAGTCAAAGTGTATATAGGCGTCTTTTTTGAAAAAATAAAGAAGTTTTTGATTTTGTCTATAATTTTATAAAATATAATTCATAATTTGACTTTATAGATGATCTGTACGTATATACATATACAGGTAAATTTATTAATTTATTCATTGATATTATTAATGTGAGTGATATTTCTTTTCTGCAGATGACTTCAAAAAAAAAGAATATCTGTGTTTTCTGATGCAATTTCACAAGAGTATCCATTCCTGAAAAAAGGGAAAAAATATGAGTGAAATATTTTGTGAAATTTGCAGTACTTGTTTTTCCATTGCTAATGGAGGAAAATATGATGTAAAAAGGCACTGTGAAACAATAAAACACAAACGTTCAATAATGTCCTCTGTATCGTCTCTTAAAGTAGACGAATATGATACATTTTATTAAAAATTCAATAAGAGGTGGTCTGTGTCAATGCGTTAAAAAGTTCTCTCAAGCAAATATTAAGTTCATGTCCGATTACAATCAAAAGGAACCTAGTAAGTTTATAATGTACTTTGATGCTAATAATCAATATGGATGGGCAATGACTTAATATTTACCAATAAAAAATTTTACATGGCTAACTGAGGATGAGATAAACAATATGAATTTCGTAAATATATCTCATACAAATCAAAAAGGTTATATCCTTGAAGTAGATTTAGACTATCCAAAAGAACTTTATTCATATCACAATGAACTTCCATTTTGCTCTGAAAATAAAATTCCACCATATCAAGATTCTAAAAATTCAAAATTAGTAATGAGTTTTAATAAAAAAGAAAAATATGTACTACATTATAGAACTTTCAAACAATGCTTAGAGCATGGACTTAAAGTTTTAAAAATCCATCGTGTGTTAGAATTTGAACAAAGTCCATGGCTTAAACCTTATATAGAATTAAATAACAATTTAAGAATTAAATCAACATCTGAATTCGAGAAAAACAATTATAAACATATGAATAATGCAATTTGTGGTAAGACCATGGAGAACGTAGATAAACGAATAGACATAAAATTGATCACTAACTGGGATGATGTAAATAAAAGACTCACAGCTAATTCACTTATATGTAAAATCAACTTTCATAGCAGAACTGTAAGTAATGAAAATTTAGTTGTAATTAGAATGAATAAAACTAAAGTTTTATATATCAAACCAATTTACGTAGAATTTTCTGTTTTAGAGATATCGAAACTGTTAATGTATGATTTCCATTATAACTATATAAAAAATAAATTTAAAAACAATTCTTCGCTTCTGTATATGGATACGGATTCATTTATTTATGAATTCATCACTGAAGATATATATGAAGATATCAAAACAGACTTATATCGCTTTGATACTAGTGACTATAATGAAAATAATATTCATAACATGCCTCAAATTAATAAGAAAGTTTTAGGAAAATTTAAAGATGAATGTGCTGGAACTATTGTAAGATTGTTTGCAGGACTAAAAGCTAAAACATATTGTATAGTTACTGAGAACGATATAAAGAAGAAAATAAAAGGAATAAAAAAAATGTAGTAACAAATAATATTACTGTAGAAGATTATATTTCATGTGTAAAAGATAACAATTTGAAAATATTAACCCAAATGGTAATTTTTAGAAGTAGAAAACATCAAATGTATACAGAAACTGTTAATAAGTTAGCGTTGTATAATAACGATGATAAAAGATTTTTAGTTCCTAATTCTATAAATACTTTAGCGTGGGGGCATGAAGATATTGAAAAATTTTACTTTATGTGAACATAAAATAAACATGTAATTATAGACAAAAAATGTTAAAATTAAAAACAAAAATTTATAATTTTTATTAGCTTTATTATAATTTTTATTAGCTTAATTGTAAAAAATGTATATTAGTACTTGTTTTAATAATTATAACAGTTTTTGCAAAATTTATTTTTATTCACTTTTTAATGTTTCCTTGATAAAATTCCTTAAATTAAGCACATTTTGTAAAGCACAAACACCACTGTGTGTAAGGCATCTTGTTGTACTTGCGTATTTTATACGAAGATCTTCTAAAGATGGACAGTTAAAATCTTCCAGGTCGGATATGATAATATCAGAGTTTAGCATCGCACTAGGCCAACTTCTGTTTTCTCTTCCTTTTACGTACACAGATGAATTAATCAAGGTTATATTTTAAAATTGCTTCACACTTTCCAAATCAGTTGAACCTTCACACCACGTCAAACCGTGATAATTATTATATAAACACTTTGCTTGTTTCTGTAGTTTTAATGGTAAATTTTCAAAATCATATGGCGGCTTTATTAAAAATACTTAGTATTCTTTCAAATTATACGATATTGCAATTTCTCTTACAATAAATTTATTTCGAGGACCCTTGAAGA
The DNA here is from genome assembly GCA_963971155.1 of Anthrax anthrax. NCBI lineage: Eukaryota > Metazoa > Arthropoda > Insecta > Diptera > Bombyliidae > Anthrax > Anthrax anthrax. The sequence continues at coordinate 35,195,505 of OZ020117.1, forward strand.
TCGATTACAGCGTAATTGTTACTGCACATTATTCTTAATTAATTTTTAAAATGATCAACGCTTATTGGATAATATATAATAACTAACTAAAAAATATATATATTTTATCTTTATATTAATTTTCGTACTTCGTTTGTAAGAGGGTTATATTGGACAATTCTGTCATGTAACAATAAACAAAGAGCTGTTGTTGAAGCTGGAAAATTATTTGATGCTTTAAATTCCACTTTAACATCAACAGGTCCTGTTTTTATGGCTTCATTTTGATATGAACAATCAATAACGAAGATTGGTGCTAAAGTTTAAAATTCATTCCATTTTAACAGAGGTTTTGAATTTCGTCCATAGTATGAATGCTGAAATCTTGCATAAAATCATACAATACAGCATATTGCTCATGATCAAATTTAATATTCAAATCATCATAGGGGTATGTCTCTGAATTTAAATACACTTTGACATCAGTTAAATTACAATGATCAAATGATGTGTTATCTTTGTCTTTCAAGTTACTTTTACTTGTTTGTAAAGCGAAAATAATGAATCTTGGTTTTTCGAGTTGTGATGATTGTCCATACATGATGATTAGATGCTGTTGGTAATACAGGATATTCATACATATCCCAACTCCTAAAGCTCATTTGAATTGAGTGTCCTGCATCAATACTTTTGAGAAGCGATAAACGTTCAGTATCAGAAACATTTGTATGTGGTATACGCCAAAATAGCTTTTGGATACTAAGCTTATAATCTTTTGATGTATGCACAACATTATTATCTGACCTTGAGCGAATTAAAATAAGATCATGACGTGGATTAACGATGATTTTAGCATAATCTTCAGCAAATCCTAAAAGCATCTTCAATGGGATGCAAAAGTTAAAAGCACCCTCAAAATTCACTTTAATTTGTGAATTCGGAGACCAGCCTGCATTGTATAATGTTTTACTTTGATCCTCCGTGAGAAAAATATAATTTTTTATTGTACTTGTGAATCCTAAATTTCTTGTACGATCAATTTCAACACCATTTAGTTCGTATCGTATTTCTTCAAAAAGAAAAGACATGCAATTATTATTGAGCATTGAATCGGTAGCACCTAATTTGTTTCCATCTGGGTCAGTTATAGTACCTTCGATGTAAATATAACTTTCACTAGGTAACAGATATAAGTCTTGATGCTGTATTGATATTCTAATTTCATCACTATTTTGATACGATGCTGAAAATGGCGTATAATTATGATATAATTTTTTCACAATACTATCATCAAATTCAGGTGGACTAGATATATTTAGTATATGACTCGTTTTTCTTGAACTTTATATCCTAATGATTTGAGGAAAACTTTATTAATTTCTATTAAACGAGGTGTTGATACTTTTACAGTAGAAGCGAGATATGGTGTTGAAAGATTCACACTTGGTGATTTACTAGTTAAAACCTTATTATCACTATGATTATATAGCAACATATTTATATTGCCTTTAAATGAAGCAATATGTCAATCCGGATACATAAAGTATCTACTAAAAAAATATAACCTTGAAGATTGTACACCAAAAAGATCACCACTGCCAACAGGCGTAAAACTTCAAAAAGAACCTACAATTGAAGGGGAGAAGCTGAGTGTATGTAAAACAAAATATCAAGAGTTAATTGGAAGTCTTCTATACTTATCAACGTTTAGTCGCCCTGATATTAGTTGTGCCGTAAATATGCTGTCTCAATTCTGTCAAAAACCGAACCGACAACATTGGAATTACGCTATACATATATTAAGGTATTTTAAGGGCAGTGTTAATGCTAAAATATTATATTCAGTAACAGGTTCATCGCTTACAGCATATGTCGATTCAAACTGGGGTGAAGACGTCAATGATCGTAAATCACAGTCGGGATGTGCAATTCTTTTTAATGGTTCAATAATTCAGTGGAGCTCAACAAAACAGAAGATAGTCACCACTTCAAGCACGGAAGCAGAATACGTTGCATTGTCATCATCAGTCAAAGAAATAAAATTCTTTAAATACATATTAGAAGAACTCGAGCTGCACAGTGGTCCAGTCAATCTATACAGCGATAGTTTAAGTGCACAATGCATATATATATATAAAATATCAAGGTCGAACAACAAGGATTAAACACATTCATATAAAGTTCCATCACATCAGGGAAGCTGTTTCAGAAGGAATTGTAACATTATGTTATTTATCAACTGACAAAGTGCCTGCCGATGCTTTAACAAAAATTTTACCAGCCAAAAGACATGTAGAATGTTTTAAGAGATTAGGAATGAATTTTCAAGATTTGTAAATGGCGGATGGCAATTCTGAAATTGAAGGGGAGTGTTGGAAAAGGAAACCATCTTTGTATAATGTGTAACATAATCGTTTATCGTTGTCCTAACAATTTCTGAGCTGCCATCTGTTATCATTAGGATAAATAACACATGTTATGTTTTATTAATTAGTAATATGATTTTGACAACTGTCATATATTGAATTCTTTTTCTTTCCTTTCTTTCTTTTTTTTCATTGTTATTATTGAAGTAAGGCAGTACAAAAAGGATTAATAAATGTGCTTTAATAAAATCTAAAATCATCGTTTGTATTTTTTAACTCTGCTAACAAAAACTAAACAAAGTGTAGTTCTACCAAATAATATAAGAGCAATTATTGCAGGTCCATCAGTTATGCTATGTTTACTTGAACATCCGAATGGTTTAAAATTGGAGAACATTTATTTATATTCAAAATCTGTATCAAAATAAAAGAACAAGTTATCTCAATATATACTCAATACATGAAAAAACTTCTTCGAAAGTAGTCATACATATATGTAGAAAGATTGCTGTTCACAAATTAGTAGTAACAACTTGCTTTTACTGTCAGCTGTTCGTTTACAAAGTGATAACAAATTGTTTTTAAGCTGTTAATACATACATGTAGGTTAGTAAGAAAAAAATCTAGTAAACAAAATGAAATTAATAAAACAACATGATACATTGCAAGTTAAAAATATTGATTTTGAACCTGAATCAAATAAAAACACGAAACATAGTGTACTTCTACCAAACAATATAAGAGCAATTATTGCAGGTCCATCAAATTGCGGTAAAACTGATGTTATGCTATTTTTACTTGAACATCCGAATGGTTTAAAATTTGAGAACATTTATTTATATTTAAAATCTTTGCATCAGCCAAAATATGAATATTTGAAAAAAATTATAACCTCAATTAAAGGAATTGGTTATTATGCATTTCCAGAGAATAATGAAGTTTTAGCTCCTGATGGCGCTAAACAGAATTCAGTTTTTATTTTTGATGATGTTGCATGTGAAAAACAAAATAATATAAGATCTTATTTTTGCATGGGTCGTCATAAAGATATTGACAGTTTTTATCTATGTCAAACTTATACACATATACCTAAGCATTTAATAAGAGATAATGCAAATTTTCTAATCTTATTCAACAAGACACTGACGAAAACAATTTTATCTGATCAATCTTCAAGCACTCCTATTTTTAACATAAAGAAGCCTTTAAATAACAACGTAAAACAAAACAGATCTTTTTTACAAGAATCTTTTAATAAAAATAGAGCTCTAGCTTCTTTTCACACAAGAGAATATATGAATAATAGTAGAAATGTAGATAAAGCTTTTGGACCAAAATATAATGAAAATCTTAATGCTTTTGAAATAGGTAATCATAAAATAGAGTTCAAAGAAGACACTATAATTGTGGGAGAAAATGAATACCCCGCAACTCAAGGATTATATGAATTAATTTTTATGAAAATTCCTGAGGAGTACACGTTATCTGATCTTGAAAACTATAAGAGCATTTTAAACACAACAAACGTTTTTAGAACAGTAATTAGAGAACAAAATAGCAGAATTAAAGGAAATTGTAGTGAAAAATATAGAAAAATTATAAGCAAATTGATTAAAAAAAGAGGCACAGGTCTTATGCTAGTAAACACTCACAAACCTAACTAAGTATATTGGGATGATCCAAATGAATTAGTCGAAAGATTACTACTATTAATTGCTTCACAACAAGCAGGGCATTCCAATCATAATAATGAGATCGTATCAATAATTGAAGAATTACGTGAAGCAAATATTATTCATTAAATAGTACGTTTATTATTTTTTATAATCATTGCAAAACTGAATGTTGATAAGTTTGGTCGTGTTTCACACATCAAGGTACGACATATAAAAGGGGAACGCGGTCCGCCAGGTCTATCTGGATTAGGTTTTAAATTATTACCTGATGGACATTTTGACATGGAACACAAACGCTTACGGAAAGTAGGAACACCAATAGATGGATATGATGCAATTACAAAGAATTACTTTCAAAATGGTATAGCAGACATAGAAGAAGATTTTGCAATTAAAATTGCACATATTGAAAGTAATTTAGTTGAACAATTTAAAAATTTAAATGAAAAAATTATGAATACAATAAACGAATTAAAATTAAACGTCGAGAACAAAATTAAACAATTAGAAAATTTAATGACCAAAAATAAGAATAATTTAGAAAACTTTAAAGTACTTATAAATCGAAAAATACGTGAAATCGAGACATTCTTAAACGAGTGTAAATCAAGCAATGAAAAAATATTTTCACTTTTACAAAATTCTTTGTATATAGAAAAGCCTACAACTGAACAAAAAACTTTGAAAATAAACTTATATTCCCTACTGAGATTACATAATTTAAATTATCATTAATATAAATATGAGTAAACGACAATTAGTTGAGGAACTGCATAAGACAGCGCGGAAAAATTTTAAACGTAGAAAAGTAACAATAAAAGGCACTGATGATTTGTGGCAAATTGATTTGGTTGAAATGGGTTCGTATTCTACTAGTAACAAGCGTTATCGATTTCTGTTAACAGTGATTGACACATTTTCGAAATTTGCATGGGCTGTTCCACTAAAAACAAAAAGTGGAATAGATGTAACCAAAGCTATGAAAATAATATTTACAACATCAAAAAGATCACCAAAAAATTTACAAAGTGATCACGGAAAACAATTTTATAATCATCAATTTCAAAATTTAATGAAAGATTATTCGACTTTTAGTGCTTTAAAAGCATCAATTATTGAACGCTTCAATTGTACTTTAAAAAATATGATGTGGAAAGAATTTAGCATGAATGGCTCTTATAAATGGATAAATAATATTCAAGACTTACTTAATAAGTACAACAACACAAAACATCGTACTATTAAAATGCGACCTAGTGATGTCAACTCTGTAAATGAAAAACGTTTATTAAAACCAGTTTACAACAACTTGAAAATATACCCAAAGCCAAAGTACAAGGTCGGAGAATTCGCACGAATAAGTAAATATAAACATATATTTGAAAAAGGATATACACCGAATTGGACAACTGAAATTTTCAAAATACGATTTACGAACCGTAAACAATACAAATCCTATTACATATTTATTGGAAGACTTTAATGCAACCCCAATTCAAGGCAGCTTTTATCATGAAGAAATATTAAAGACAAAATATCCTGACATTTACTTAGTAGAAAAAGTTTTAAAAAAGAAAGCTAATAAAGCCTTTGTTAAATGGTTAGGTTTTTCAAATAAATATAATTCTTGGATTGATATGAAAGATTTAGTTTGAATATTATATAATGTACTTTATTTTTGAATAAAACAATTTTTTAAAACACACTTGCTACATTGTTTATGTTTTAATCTATAATAGAAATGAATGAGTTTTAATAATCTTCTAGCAGTCATTATAACATTAATACATTTACATGTGTCAGGACCCGCTACTGTGTTATTTTTTGACCATGGACAACATAAGTAGTGTGTACCATAAATCGATTTGGTTTTTTCATGCTGCAGTAAGGTTTCAAAAATGCTAAGTAACGCAAAATTTCATTTCGATGTTCTTCTAATAATAGATCATCAAATTTTGACACAAATTCTTCAAAATCTTCAAAGTCCATTATTATTATTATTATAACTATTATTATTATTTATTTTCATGTATTATTTTATTATAAAGTTTTTTAAGTCAACTTGTTTACTTGAACTAGTGGCAGCAAACTAATATTTTATGATAACTCGATGAATAATAAATACAAAATAATTTAACTTTGAAATTTCCATTAGGTAAACTCAATTAGCATCTCTCTAGTGTCAATTAGATTAACATTTGTTTTTATAATCATTGTTTCTATTTCGTCATTACTTAAAATCCGTTCAGCGTCATATTCTCATTACTCATAACAAATGATATATAATTATTTAGAGGAAAATTGCAATTGTTTGCAACCTACGATTTATAATTCCTTCATATGTATACCTCCCTCTCTTTCCACCTCTTCAATAATCAACAATCGCTTGTTTTTCGTCAATGACCTCTATTAAAACTAAAGATAGGGTCAATGAGCGCTATGTATACTATAAAGTAAATTTATAGCTAATTTGTTGCAAATCGCATGATTATAAATGTAAAACATTTAAACAAATCGCTACCATATCACATAAAAACCAAACACATGTTTTATAACTCCATTAATAACTAAACATGTGTTTACGCAACACAGTTAACAATGAATAAACACTGTGTATGTGCATATTCATATAACCACAGAATGTATGTATAAACTATAAACAATCTACAAAACATACACTAACTTTTTAATTGATAAGTACGTTTTTAATTTCACAATATAAACTTCTTTACAACGACAACAAAATTACACAATCGAATAATACTTGTCATATGTAGTTTTAAAAAATATTAACATTCGTTCTGGTATATGCATGTGTGTGTGTGTGTGTGTATTAAGATTATTCTTCAACATAATATAAACAATGCTTTAACACACAACCGCACATCAAGTTTGAAATTTATAAACATCTTTTATTCAAGGCCAATACTTTCAATCAACAAAATAAGAAATTTTACAACAACAAAATACATGCCTCTTCAATTGAGGTGCCAGAACTCTCATAACTTATATTACTTCTATATAAAGTTTAAGCCATTGACTTTGTTCAAATTCTAACACACGATAGACTTTTAAAAATAAGTACATTATAAACTTACTAGGTTCCTTTTGATTGTAATCGGACATGAACTTATTATTTGCTTGAGAGAATTTTTTAACGCATTGACACAGACCACCTCTTGTTGAATTTTTAATAAAATGTATCATATTTATGTCAGTTAAAAGTTCAAGTTCTATTTTAGTTATTTTAAACATTGCATCCCATGCAAAACCGGGTGCTGTGAAATAGTGTGCAGGATCAAGCCCGTATGTTTTCATTGATACTTTTCGAAAATTTTCAAATACGTCAGTAAGTAGAACAACATCTGAAGTAAGATAAAGATCACTATATTTCTCTAAATCTGTTATTTCAAATTCGTTCCAAATTTCATGCGCACGTTCATATTCAGAATCACTTACGTTTTTTGAATTAAGTTTACTAAAAAAAGCGGATTTAGATGGTAAAGACTTTTCTTTTAATTTTTCAAAACTGTCGATATATTCATATGGAAATATACCCTTCATTCTCATTAAATTAAATTTCTATACATTCTTAAAATTTTTCTGGTGTGTTCAAATTGATTATCTTTCATACTTTTTGCTACATTAGCGAAACTTGAAGAAAGAAAACGGAAAGAATCTATGAAGCGTAATTTCAAAGTTTCTTCATTGTCAACCGAAACATATTTTGTGAATGAAATATATTTTTCTGCAGTATTCGCAATGATATCAATGTGAGAATTACCCATTTCCTGTATTATAAAATGTGAATCATAACCAGAAAGGTTATGAAATACAACAGGAATGAATTTAGGAACGACATATTTCAAATTACAATACTGATGAGCGGCACCGCGAAAAAGACCTGTTAAGTGATCATGGTAATGGACTTTGTCTCAAATCAATTTCTCATTACATATATGACAATTATTAGTAATTTCAAAATAATGTTTTTCAGCTTTCGTGAGTGGTTTCATCGGAACTTCAGTGTTCAAAATAGGATATATACTTTGCACAATTTCTTCTAGTTTTTGAATGAATTTTTCTACACAATCAATGCCATTGTAAACTACGAATTTGTCTTTGATTGCATCAAAACTGCATTTTAAATATAAGCCAAAACTGTATGGTTCATGAATTTAGTTTACTTCTGTATATGAATTTTCAGGATTTGGCGCACATGAACTAACCGGTTTCACGGTACTTTCGAAATCGGTCTTTCATGATTCTTAAATTTTAAAACATTATTTTTTTCATCAGGAATAAAAGTTCGTATTTTATTACAATCATTTAACAGGTGTTCATTTAATAGCGTTTCATTAGAAAAGAATAATAAACATCCATCTCATATCCATTTTTTCCCACTGTGTTTATTTAATTTATTGCCTATCAACCTACTTAAACATTTAATCAAACAATAATGGCTTTTTCCATCTTTTTCTATGTATAACAAATTTATATGCTCTTGTCTTTTATTTTTAGTTAAGTATAATGGACCTATAACAGTATTATCTTCAACTCCATAAACATTTATGCTAATGTTATTTAAATCTTCAAACATCTTTATATGCACTAGTTTTAGAGGAAATTCAAGTCCACTAACATTTAAATGTTCACTGTAATGTGGATAAGATGTTGTTCTTTGACGGTTTTTCACAGTGGAAAATTTCGCTGCCATTATTGACCATAAAAAGCATTTATCATCATTGTTTTGAATATTTACCACAGCTTTAGTTTTTTTAATTTGATTTGGAAGATCAATATATGATTTTGCTTTTAAAGGATTGAACTAATTTATATTGACTTCTAAATATAAAACTTGTTGCAAAGCCCATCTAGAGTCTTTTTCTTGAAATTCTCCACTTTTTGTTATTACATTTTTTCAAAAATTTCAATTTTGTCATTTCCCAAAGTTACAATTTCATTTTTTGTATTGAACGTTTTAGTTTCGTTTATGAAATTTAAATCAACAGATTTTTTACATAATTTGCGTATAACACAATGTTAAATTTAAATGAATTCAAAAGTTCGTATTGTTTATTTAATAAATCAATAATTAAATTTTTTCTTTCATTTAAAAATTCTTCTACTGAAAGCACGTTTTTGCTTGGTTTTACACGAAAACTAATAATCCTACTCTTAAAAGCACTTGTAACTTGTTCTACACCATTTTCATCAATTATGGTTTTTAATCGACTTGTGTGTTCATTACTTTTCAAATGACCTGAAAATTTATTGCTTTCAACGTCAATTTCACATAATTCACAGCGCGAAAGTTTTTTTTCTGGCTTTAATTTAATTTTTTTATTTCCAACTGCAAGTTCTTGCACACCTCTTTTGACATGAACATTTTTAATATGTCTATTACAATTATCATTTCGCGTATACGTTTTTGAACAAAAACTGCACTTGAACATTTCTCATAATTTAAAAAAAATATTTTTCGAATAACTAAACTGAAAAGATTTATATCTAAAACGCGCTTCTCTTTTATAATTTAGTAAAACTTATTTTAATTATTCAAAATTAATAGTTTCTCTTTTGATTTGAAACCAAATATTAACAAACCAAACAATCTGTTAAATGTATACGAATAAGCTTATATAGTATATGAATAAAAGCGTATATATGAAATAAATAAATAATATATGAAAAATAATAAGTAATATACGAGAAGTGTTAAAAGCAATAAACAATTTTTTCATTCCGTGAATTAACATTTATTTCAAATAAAATAATTTTTAAACATATTTAAAATTTTAATCTTCGTCTTTTTTAATTTTCATTATCTGTATATACTACAACATCATCGTCAGTATCGTTATCATTTTGTTCTTGAAACAGAATTTTATTATCTTTAGTTTTAAAGATATAAAATGTCTTCTGTGCTGACATGTATTTCATAATTTCTTCCATACATTTATCCAAATGATTTTGCGGAAGAAACATGGAATTGGACTCTAGTTCTAGCAAAACCCGTAGTCCGTATCTATAAAATAAATAAAAATATATTGTAGGAAGTAAACAATGAAATGTAAAAGAAATTGATGTAGCTACCATCACTGTCACTTTGCTGAGATTTTAGTAATGTGAGAAAAGAACGAAAACCGGAATAAGTTTAGTTTGATTTTGGATTTGAAGCCGGTTAGTTTGATTTTGAATTTGAAGCAGATTAGATAAGATTTTTTATATATTTGTTTTTGGTATTTGGGCAGCGGTACAGCCGCATCAATTTCTTGTGATTCCTAATTTGTTTGTGAACTTGAAATTAAATAAAATAAATAAAGAATATTATTGTGAAGAAAGAAATAACAATTTTCTTATTTTATATATATATATATATCATTTCACCTTCCTATAATTTAACCAGGTGTGAGGTAGAAGCCAAGCCAAGTTCGCCATATTTGCTTTTACTTGTACAGTAAACAAGTTTAGACATGTACAAACCAGTTTGAAACAGTTAAAAGCAAAAACAAAACAACAGTGATTTAAATAAAAATAAAATAAAAAAACAACAACAATTTAATAAGTGGAAAGCATATAATACAGCATATTCATATATCAGTGCAAAATGAGTGAGTTGGAAGTAATACACAAATGGACTATAAAGAACGAGGAAGATTGAGAGAGTTAGGATTAAAAACCAGTGGTTCTAAAAATGAATTACTGAAAATATTGCGTGATAGATTGGAGTTGGATAATAGAAAACAAATAAGATGCGATTCTGAATTTAATAGGAATGAAACAGGGGAAATTGAAAATGAAAGAAATGGAAATAATCATAGTATTAGTAATGATAGTGAAAGTTTAGTTGTAACTGGGGAAGAAGAAGAAAGAAGGCGAAATGATATTTTAAAAAAACGGTTAGAATTACCTGAAAGAGAAGCGAAATTACTTGAACGAGAAAATGAATTATTGAAAAAAGAATTAAAGTTGTGTGATAAACAAATAGAAAACGTTGGAAATAAAAATCACAGTGCACCACAAAATGATACATTTCTAATGCAGTATTATGGTACAGTGATTTCAGAATTTGATGGTAGCAATATTTTATTCGATTCTTGGTTTGAACAAATTATTCGGTTACAAAGTGAATATGAAATAAATAACCAATTGTTAAAATTATTGGTTTCAAGCAAGTTAAAGGGAAAAGCTTTAACGTGGTATAATTCTAGACCAGAACATTTAAGTTTAGATATAAACGAACTATTGAATTTAATGAAAACAGTATTTGACATACGAATAAATCGTATGGAATTACGAAAAAAATTTGAAAAACGTGTCTGGATGTATGGTGAGTCTTTTCATGATTATTTTCAGAATAAATTAAATTTAGCAAAACAACTACGCCTGAATGAGCAAGAAATTATCGATTATATTATTGATGGTATACCTAACTTCATGATTAAAAATCAAGCTAGGATGCAAATGTTTCGAAGTTTGAATGATTTGGCTACCTCTATGTCACAGGTAACATTGCAAGACAGATACAAAATTGGTGAAGGAAGCAATAATTTTGTCAATAAAAAAAGATTAGTAACAAAAGGTGATACTAACAAACCTACAACTTCTTGCTACAAGTGCGGTAAAAGTGGACATTGGTCAACAAAATGTGATCAACCAAAAAGAATTTGGGGAAGCTGCTTTGAATGTGGACAGTTTGGACATAAAGCAGACAAATGTATAAAGAAACGTCAAAATCCAGTGGCTGTAATTGAATCAAATCAATATAAAGTAAATTTAACATTTTCAAAAAATAATTTAATAAATTTAGCATACTTATGATTTTACTATTGATGCTCTTATAGATACAGGTATTCCTGTTTCCCTTATTAAAGAAAAATATACAAAAAATTTAAATGTACAATCGGTTAAAAATAATTTGAATTTAGTAGGTATTAATAACTCACCGCTTATTATTTTAGGCAAGGTAGAAGAAAAAATTTCAATAAATGATATTGAGGTTGATTTAATTTTGTATGTAGTCTCAGATACATCAATGTTCTGTTCTTGTATTTTAGGCAGGGAATTCTTAAATAATCCTAACATAGACGTTAATCTTTTAAAAAATGGTGAGATTAAAATAGTATCTCATAATAATTTAAATGATATTTTAAATATTAATTTTGTACATGAAAAAGACAATAATTTTGATAAAATAGATATTGACGACAATGTACCAACTAAAATGAGAACCAAAATTTTTGAAATGTATAAAAAATATATTAAAGAATTAAATTCGGAAAACATTCCTAATATTGATTTCGAAATGAATATTTCTTTGACACATGATCAACCAAGCCAAGAAGATTATCTTTTTCTGAAAAGGCACAAGTAAAAAATATTATAAATGATTGGTTGGAAAAAGGGATTATACGAAGTAGTAATTCGCCTTATAGTAGTCCAGTTGTTTTGGTAAAAAAGAAGACAGGGGATATAAGATTATGCATTGATTACCGTTGTCTTAATAAGATTACTATCAAGGATCATTATCCCCTTCCTCTTATTGAGGATCAAATTGACTCATTGGCTAATAAAAAATATTTCACAAGTCTCGATTTAAAGAGTGCCTTCCACAATGTTTCAGTTTCAGAAAATTCAATTAAATTCACTTCATTTGTGACACCCTTCGGTCAATATGAATTCCTGCGGATGCCGTTCGGCTTAACTAACGCGCCTTCGGTGTTCCAAAGGTATATTAATTCTATTTTCAAAGATTTGTTGCAAAGAAATTTGATTTTAATATATCTTGATGATATTTTCACTGCTACCGAAACAATTGAGCAACATTTAGTAATTTTAGATGAAGTTTTGGGAATTCTGTCTAAAAATAAATTGGAATTAAGAATGGACAAGTGTCATTTTTTGAAAACAAAAATTTGTTATTTAGGATATTTGATCGATCACGAAGGGATTAGACCAGATCCGCGAAACATACAGAGTGTCTTGAAGTTTCAGTTTCCTGTACCAAAAAATACTAAAGAAGTTCACAGTTATTTGGGGCTGTTATATAAAAAATATCAAATTGTAACACAATTTGATAAAACATTAGATAAATTCAATAATTTCATACATTTTTAAATTATTTAAATAATTCATAAAGAAAATTCAAGATTATTTCATATATGGATTAATTCTTTGCAACATTTAATTTAAAAGGAAATTCGGGCATTCAACTCATATCCGTTAATTGTATTAACAAAGAAAAATAATTAACAAAAAATATATACTTCAATGACTCGCCAATTGGGCAATCATTTCATTCATTATTAAAGTTCATAATTCGTTTCAAAAAAATAAAGTACGCAAAGGTATATAGTATATGCCAATATGTTTCAATATAAATTCCTTAGCAACATAGTTCAAAATTATATTTAACCCTTTTTATCAGTAATTTTCCATATTGCAAAATAACATGAAAAAAATTCATATGAAATACAAAAACAAGAACTATCAAATTAACGATTTTAACCAAAGTACATAGGTAAATCATAATTAGAACGGAAATATAAAAAACAACAAATATATTAATATATGCAAATTCATTTACATTAAGCTCATAGTAACAATTGTATATATTGATAAGTGCACTGCACTGGCATACAAAGTTCATATTGCACATAATTGTATACCAGCTAATAAGTGCAATAAACTTGCGTACACTAAGAAAAGCATAAAAGAAAAACGAACAACAATACCAAATAAAGAATATGCAAATAAAGAATTGAAATGTACCGCCCATTTCCCCTACGATTGGTACAGTCATTTATGGTAAATTATATTAATATTAAAATAACGAACTTTGGATTTAATTAGCAAAAACAAAATTTAAGTAGGGAAAATTGATAATTGTAATTATTGATAAAATAGTTACGATTATCGAAGTTATAATTTGGATTTGAAACAGTAAAGTTGAAAAAGTAAATTACCGCGAATTACAAATCATCTTTGATTAAAATAAATTATTTAACTTAAAATATTTTTGAAACTAATTATTAAATTTAAACTTTAGAAAAAATTCAATTCAATTAAATTTATCATAGTAGAAATTCGCCCGTAAAATATTTTGAATAAACCGTAGAGTTACAAGTAAAAGATATTCTACTAGACGTTGATTACAGTATTTCGGTTCGGTACAAATTATTGTTGTAAAATAAACAATTAATATTTCAGTTAACTTTAAGTAAATATTGTGAACTTAGTTATAGTGAACATATTTTTAGTGAGAATAAAGTTTTAAAAACTAAACCACAATCTTTTCAATTGAAAAAAAAACCTTAATTTCTTCCCTATATTTAGAAGACCTTTTTAGAAGTTAATACATAACATTATAATTTTGGCGCAGCCGGTAAACGTTTTTATAAAAACACTATAAACGCTTCCGTTTTAATCTAACAAATTTGTGCTACATACAATTGAAATTTGGCTTAAAACAAAAAAAAAATTTTCATATTTAGTTAAATAAATTTTTTATAATAAAATTTTACTGCGTAACATAAGTAAAAATACTACATTAATTTCAGAAGAATATTAAAAATAAATTCAGCAAATTAAATTCAGAAAATTAAAAAATAAATTCAGAAAAATAATAAATTAATAAATTCAGCAAAAAATTTTTAATTAAATCTTAAAGATAAAATCATTTAGCACAGTTTCAGAAATAAATTTAGAATAAAAATTAAATTCAGAAAAAATATTTATTTCGCTGAATGAAGTAATAACTTTAAAATTAAATAAAATAAAAAGTGTGGAAAACTATAAAAAAATTTCTGTTAAAAAATAAATAAATTAAAAACAATTGTGCATTTTTCTATGTAAATAGTGAAATTTTTGAAATAATAGTTAATATAATAAAAATTTAAATAAATACAAGTAATATTTATTAATAGGGAAGAAATTATTAGTAAAGCTTAATAAAAAGTGGTTTTTGAAAAAGATAAAAATATATGTGTATGAATAAAAAAAAAAAAAAATAATAATATATATTTTAATGTGGTACAATTGAAAACATTCTTTGAAAAAGAATATTTGAAATAATTCATATTATATGTCGAGTGGACAAACAAGTGCAACACCATTCAAGGATCAGAAAAGGAAAGTGAGATTTGAAGAAAAAGTTGATTCCTTTACATTTGAAAATTTAAGTCCAGTGTTCAGTACATCAGAAGAAAGCAACGATTTGGTGCCAATACAACAACAACAACAATCAACAAGTGAAGATATCGCACTGGAGAACAACAGCAACAGGGTTACTTCACCAGCAGCATCCACACCAACGGGTAAGTCACGAAGAATTATTCACCCGAGTATAACATTTACAAGAGAAGAGGAAAAACACGTATTACACTATATTCAGCTAAGGTCAGGTACACGGGTTTACAAACCAAGAACATCGTTAGGAACAACAGAAAGTGAAGAAAATCAGGTTGAAGAAAATAGTTTTAGTTTTTCAGAAGAATTTACGAAAGAATTAGATAAAATATTCAGAATGGCAAATATCGAATTAGTTAATCAATTGTTAAATAATGTACCTGTATTAAGCGCTGAAGATACAGATGACGTCAGCATAGAAGTTAATACGTTTATAAAATGCTATGAAAATATGTATAAATGTTTAGTGAAAAATGAAGATAAAGATTTATTTTTTGCAATGTTACCGGTTAAATTTAGGGGTAGAGCTGCTAGGTTATTAGACGGTATTACTTGTTCAAAACTCGAACAATTAAAAACAATTTTACATAATACGTTAGTAAATAATAAATCATATCTCACATTATTAAATGAATTAAGAATGGTACGACAATTTCCTGGTGAATCTGTTAAAACATTTGGCAGTAGAGTTCAAAAAATTTTAAAATCTTGTGAAAAGAAAGCTGAAGAAAGACATACAGACGATAATGATGCTGTAAAAACAGATTTACAAGAAATTGCCGCATTTTCATTCAGAACAGGTTTAATTAATCCTACATATAGATTGTTAGCTGCAAATGAAGATAAAAGTAGTTTAAAGTAGAGGCGGAAAACTATCGATAGGACTATCGATACTATCGAATAACCTCGACTATCGAAGACTATCGACAATAACTGACATTATTGAACTCTATGATTTGAAAAAAAAAGTTGTTTGTATGGTTACTGATAATGCTGCGAACATGAACAAAGCGTGTCAACTAATAAATATTCGCAATCAGCCATGTTATGCACATACATTAAATCTTATTGTCCAAGATGCACTAAAAGAAAAATCTTTAGCCCCAGTTATAGCAAAATGTAAAGAAATTGTAACATACTTCAAACACAGTAATGTTGCGACAAAAAAATTGAGAGCAGAACAAAGGAATTTAGGTCTAGCTGAGTTGAAGTTACTGCAAGAGGTTCCAACGAGATGGAATAGTTCATTAATCATGATGAAAAGAATTTTAGAACTTACTGATCCACTTGCTATAACCTTGTCAAAGGTAGCCAAAGCTCCAGCAATGCTAATACTATTAGAAATGGATGTATTGAGAGATATAGTCAAACTTCTTGAATGTTTTGATTACTATACAAAACAAATTTCTGGTGATTACGTCACAACATCCTTACCAATTCCAATTTCCTACGATATATATACGCAACTTTCAAATATTGATTTAAGTACTCAAGAAGGAAAAGTTTTGCACGATAAACTCAAAAATGAAGTTATTAGTCGCCTTTTTTTATTCGAAGAACGAACAGTACCAAGAATTTCAACAATACTTGACCCAAGACTTAAGAAAGAAGCTTTTCGAAGTCCTGATAATGCTAAAGCTGCAATATCTCATTTGCAAAATGAAGTAGCCTATTTTATTTCTATGAATAATCCAACAGATGGAGAAAGTCGACAAGATGATGGATCAACATCTCCTTCAATTCTTTTTGGATTTATGAAGAGAAGAATAATGGAAAAAAAACGTACGAATACGGCAGATGCAATAATTCTTGTACGACAGTATATTGAAAGGCCAAATCTGGAATTTAATTCTGATCCTATCCTTTTTTGGAAGGTATGTATTTGAAACATCAATATATATGTATACATACGTACATTAAACAAAGGCATAAGACTGAAAGATATTTACGCATTTATTTTCTCTTTTTTTAATTTCAGACAAATAAAGAAGAATTCAAACCATTGTTACAATGCGTTAAAAAGTACCTATGTGTACCTGCTACATCTGTACCTAGTGAACGGATTTTTAGTAAGGCAGGATTAATTGTTTCAGACAAACGATCTAGAATAAAGCCAAAAAATGTGGATATGCTCATATTTTTAAACCAGAATAAATTTTTGTATACTTGAACTTAATTTTTTCTTCTATGTTGCTAACGAAAAGTAATGAATTGGTTGAACCATTAATGTTTTTTCTTTGATTTTTTGTTTTTGTTTAAGTTTTATACATTATTTTGTTTTCGTTTTTTAAATTTTATGAAGTTCAATAAAATTTTTGTTTTAAATAAATATGAAATGTTTTTATTATCAATGGGTTGGCTAAATTTCAATTGTTTAGGTACATCTTTTGTTTTTCATTTATATATGGTTTTACTAGTGTTTTCACATTTTTTTCATACCTACAACTATCGATAGTTATCGATAGTTTTTTCTAAAATATCGATAACTATCGATAGTCTAAACTATCGATAGATTTCCACCTCTAGTTTAAAGGACATAATTACAAAATTAGAAAATATAGAGTTAACAGATATACAATCGGCAAATACAGTTAATGAATTTCAAAATTTATCAAATAATAATACACCACACACACAAACATTAAGTACACAATATATTGATTCAGCACGTAAAAATGTTATTAATGAAATACCATTTAACAATATTAACAGAAATAATTATAACAATAATAATGCAAAATTTAGAACACAGATGGCGCAAGTGCCACAGGTTAATTACCAAAATAAAGAACAAAGATATTTTAATTTTAACAATAACCGAAATTTCCCTAATTCAAATCCACGATTTAATAACAACAACAATTATAACTTCCTACGAGAATAGAAATTTCTCTAACTTTAAACATCCAAATAATCAAAGACAAGAGTTCAAGATTTGTAATTTATGCGGTAAGAACAATCATACGTTTGAAGAATGTCGAATTAGAAAATCTACACCCTTCTGTATAAACTGTAAAATGTATGGGCATGTAACACAAAATTGTAAAGAAAAAAATATTAATTCAAGATCAGTTACGTATGTACAAAGAAACGGGTTCAATAACAACAATAATGGTAACAATAATGGTAACAGAAATGAAAGTAAAAATAAAATTTCTGAAATAAAATGCAATTTTTGTCAAAGAATAGGGCATATGATGAAGGATTGTAACGCAAAGAGATTGTGGGACAATCAGAATAAAAATAAGGGAAACTAGAAAAGGGCTGTCACCCAGCCAGAGAAAATGAACATAACGAGTGCCAGCCCCAAGCCATATGCAAAAGTTTAGATAAATTCATAGTAAAATTACCCATAGATATTAGTACGAAAAATAAAACAGAATTATTAATAGACACAGGTGCAGAAATTAGTTTATTAAAAGAGAAAATATTGAAAGATAATGTAAAAATAAATACAAAAAATAAATTAAAAATTAATACGGTATGCGGACAAGGAGAAACGTTGGGTACTTGTTCGGCAAAAATTCAATTTAAAAAACCTAAAAAATGCGAATTTCATATAATAAAAGATATGAAAAATGTAGAAGAAGACAGTATACTAGGTTTTGATTTTTTGTCTCGAAATTGTGTTATTGATGGACCAAATAAACAATTACGTTTCCCTCACAAGGAAACGGGAGAAGAGGATTTAGTAATCGAATTACAAGATCCTTCTGAACGAAAAAAGTTGGTGAAAAAACTAGATAAAAAAGAGACAGTAGCACTGAAAGTTGATAAAATTAAGAAATCGAATGTGAAAGAAAACAAATCTCATATCATTGGTACACAACAATCGACACAGTGTCTCGCAAACACTGATTTGTCGGGGGTTGCTGATATGAACAAAGTACATTTTTCTGAAGCATAAGGTTCTGATCATGAAAATGATGTTGAAAAAGTACAGTCAAAAAGGGATTCGACTGTCTTTGCTTTTTCAAATCAGGATTATGATAATAGTTTTGTTAACGATCAAATGCTATCTCCAAAATATTCTGTTAAGTTCACTAACAACAAAATTGGTACAAAAAATAACACAAATTTTCAGATTCCTCCTCATATGAATAAATGTAGGGAAGTACGGGTAAAAAATAAAATACCTGTCTTAGCTTCTTTATATAAAAAATATGTACAGGGAGAGGGTCATAATGCAGAAAATAAAATCAAAACGCTAAGTACAGAAACTAATAAACAAAAATATACAGAAAGCAAAAAGATAGGGTAAAAAATAAAAGTAAAAGTACAAGTACATGACGAAAAAATTAAAAAGAAAGAAATAGTTAAAAAATTAAATATAGAAGAAATAAGAGTAAAATTTGAAAAAATTAGAAAGAGATTAAATGAAATTAAAGAAAATATAAGAGAAGAGAAAAATAATATAGAAATAAATAAAGAAAAATTCAATACAGATAAAGAAAGTGTAATAAAATATAATAATAGATTAAAAAAAGAAATTAAAAAAATTAGAGAAATGGGTAAAGAATTAGAAAAATTGAAAATTAAAGAAATTAATATAAAATATAAAAAGACAGACAGGAAATACAAAAATAAAAAATCAGTAATTACAAATTTTGAATCTTTAAAACATAATAATGATGATAAGTTAGAGAAATTTATTGACAAAAATAAAAAATATGTTAACAATTATACGAATAATCAGTCTAATAAAAATATGTTAAAAATAAATGAAATAATTAACATACCTGCACGAACAGAAAAATTGGTAAAAATAAAAGTAAATTTTAAAGAGGAAATAATTAATGAATCACAAGAAATTAGGTCAGGAGTGTTCCTGGCGAGTTCAATAACAAAACCTTATAATAATGAAATAACCGTAGCAATTTTAAATAGTAATGAAAAAGATGTGGGTATTAAAAATTGTGAATTAATTTTTTATTAATTAAAAGATTTTGATGTTTATAAATTTAAAAATAATAATTATGAATTTAATAAATTACATAGGTTTTACGCGAATGAAAAGTCGGTAAAAAGTAAGATAACAAATAATAAAAATTTAAACAATTTTAATATTAAACAAATACACAACCTTTCCTTAGATGAAAATACAAATTCAGATAAAAATAGATTAAAATTGTTAAATGAAAACCTGTCAATACCAGAATATTTAAATTATGAAGAATCTGAGAGTATCAAATCAATCTGTGAATCTTTTAATGATATTTTTCATTTACCAGGGGATAAATTAAGTTACACAACAGCCATTACACATTCAATTCCTCTACAACCTGGAAAGGGACCTATAAATCAGAAAATGTATAGACTACCACAGGTTCAGAAAGAAATTGTAGAAGAACAGGTTAAGGAAATGTTAGAAAATGACATAATTACGTCCAGTAAAAGTCCATTTAATTCTCCTTTATTAGTTGTACCAAAAAAGCCAAGTCCTTCAGGAGAAAAACGTTGGAGAGTAGTTGTAGATTTTAGAAAGTTAAATGAAATTACTGTAAAAGATATGTACCCATTACCTAGAATTGACGAAATTTTAGACCAGTTAGGTCATTCTAGATATTTTACAACATTAGATTTAGCTAGCGGTTATCATCAGGTTCTAGTTGATAAAAAAGATAGAGAAAAAACGGCTTTCAGTACATATCAAGGGCATTACGAGTTCAAAAGGATGCCATTCGGACTTACAGGGGCACCAGCAACTTTTCAACGATTGATGAATAATATTTTAACAGGTCAAAATGGATTAAAAGTATTAGTATATTTAGACGATGTAGTTATTTACGGTCGAAATTTAGAAGATCATAATAAAAAATTAATTGAAGTTTTCCAAAGACTAAGAGAAAATAATTTGAAATTACAACCTGAAAAATGTAACTTTCTGAGAAAAGAAGTAGTGTATTTAGGTCATAAATGTTCAGAAAAAGGAATACAACCAGATCCCGAAAAAGTAAAATGTGTAGTAAATTTTCCTAGGCCAAAAACAGTTAAACAAGTACAGTCATTCTTAGGTCTAGCTAATTATTATAGGAAATTTATCCCGAATTTTTCGAAAATTGCAGAACCAATCACTAAATTATTAAGAAAAGATATTAAATTTCAGTGGAATGATAAATGTGAAAAATCATTTGAAGAATTAAAATTTGCATTAACCAATCCAACTTTATTAGTATATCCAGAATATGAAAAACCATTTTATTTAACAACTGATGCTAGCGGAGAAGCATTAGGTGCCATTTTATCACAGGGTGAACTAGGGAATGAAAAACCGATAGCTTATGCGAGTAGGACATTAAATGATGCAGAAAGAAGGTATTCAACAATAGAACGCGAAATGTTAGCAATAGTTTGGGCAACAAAAAATTTTAGATGTTATTTATACGGCAGAAATTTCACAGTATACACAGACCATAAACCATTAGTAGGTATTTTAAAATTAAAAGATACAACCACTAGATTAGCTAGATTCCAAATTAAATTAGCAGATTATGATTTGAAAATTGAGTATAAAGCAGGAAAATGTAACCAAAATGCAGATGCGTTAAGTAGAATACCTGAAAATAAGATAGAGAATAATAAAGAAAATTTAGACAATAATAATAATTGTAATATAATCACTAGAGCTAGGCATCGTAAAAATAAAGAAAATGAGGTAGAAAAATCACCCGAACAAGATAACAATGTTAACCAAGAAGAAATTGAAAATGTAAATTCAGAAAATTTAAACAGTTATATAAAAGATAATGCAAAAATATTAACAGATGAGAAAGAAATTAAAACAATATTACATGAATATCATGACACTCCGTTAGGTGGACATCAAGGCGTTTTAAAAACATATAAAAGAATCAGACCTTTTTATAAATGGAAAAACATGTTGAGGGATATACAGAAATACATTAAAAAATGTGAAAAATGTCAGAAAAACAAATCCGGTAAACAGAATAAAATGCCAATGATAATCACAGATACTCCAGATCAACCTTTCGAAAAAGTTTATTTAGATATTGTAGGACCTTTACCAGAAACATATAATCGAAATAAATACATATTAACTTTTCAAGATGATTTAACAAAATTTTTAGATTGCGTTCCCTTACAAGATTGTGAAGCTACAACGGTAGCAGAAAAATTTTACTAAAATATAATTTTAAAGTATTCAGTTATTCCTAAGAAATTAATAACAGATCAGGGTTCAAATTTTTTAAGTGAAACCATGAAAGAATTATGTAAATTGTTAAAAATTAAAAAATTACAAACAAGTGCATACCACCCCCAATCGAACGGTTCATTAGAGAGAACACACGGACCATTAGTTGAATATTTAAGAACAATAGTTGATAATAATCCGACAGAATGGGATGAATGGTTAGCAGAAGCAATGTTGGTACATAACCATTCACCACACACAGGTAGCAAATTCACACCCATAAACGCATTATACGGAATTGATAGGCCATTACCAACAGCATTAAATAAATCTCCAGAACCGATTTATAATTTTGATAAATATTGTAATCAAGTAAAATATAAAATGCAGAAAATCCGCGAGATTGTAAAACAAAATTTGATTTTTCAAAAACAAAAATCGAAAAATTATTACGACAAAAGTACGAGAATAGAAAAATTTCATATCGGTGACCAAGTTTTAATACGAAATAATGCAAGAAAACATAAATTATCACCTGTGTGGAAGGGTCCATATCAAGTCATTAGGGTAAACTCTGATGTTATTACAACTATTAAAATGGGTAGAAAATTAAAAGTTGTCCATAATAACCGTCTGAAAAAAATCTAGAGTTTCATAACATCTACAAAATTAAATTAATTAATAGAAAAATAATTGGGGAAATAATAACTGGGATCTTATGTTTAAGGATATACAAGTATAGTACTATAAAAACATGCACTAAAGAATAAAATTGACCAAACAACAAAATTTTTGTTTTTTTTGATTCTTTAGATTAAAATAAAGGGTACGCAAAGAAAAGCAGTAATCAAAAAAATTATAAAATAACCTAATTATAAAATAATATTAAAAATAATTAATAATTTTTATCAAATCTGAAAAATTTTCAAAAAAAAAAAAAATTCATTTTACCGACGGCAAAATCAAGAAAAATTTTTACTAATAAAATAATATACGTGCATACAAACAAATAGTTGAATTATTCATATAAATTGTTAACACCCAGAATCAGGTCAAGTTTCAAAATAAATCACGGCCATTAAAATTAAAAATATTAAGAATTACTATAGGTACACACACACACATACATACACAAAAAACACATTAGCAGACAATCAGTATCATTCAATTAAAATAAATTACAATTACATACACTTTACACATAAAATTAACATATCAAAAGAATAACAACAAAAATAACATTGCAAAAAGTAAACAAAAAATAAACAATGATGTGAAAACGAAGTATAGATCATATTGCACCTGTATCTTTAGCGTATATATAGAGTCATTATTATTAGGGAACAGTATAATACATTAAGTTACATACATATACATAAGTAAAAAGTATAGCAAATAAATTTTTTTTTGTACATGTAAACAAATTTTTTTTTTTAAACAAATCATAATTGTAGAGAAAGAATAAAATTTAATATACTTTAGAACACAGTTGCATAAATCATTAATGTATAAAAGAAATAACATTATATTCATAATTTCGAAATTCTCCATATGTTATTAAATAAATTAAGCAAATGCAATAAAAAAAAAAGGAAGAAAAGTATAATACAGTAATATATGTAATGAATGAAAATAATTAAATAGTAAACATACGAAAAGAACACTAATACTTAGATATCATAGGTAACATGTATTGTCAACCATATAATGAATTCGAAATTAACAAAGACAATTAAAACAAATTGCATTAATGTAGTATATATAATAATAAAGATAAAGTAAACATAAACAGTAATTCAATTTCATTGTCAAGGTTGTATAACAATTAAATGCATATATGAAAATATAGGTCAATTATTAAGCTAGGTCAGAAACATAAGATGTAAAAAAAAAAAAAAATAAAAAATAAAAATAAAAATAAAAAAAAACAAAAGTATATATATATGTACGAATTAGGACTAAAAACAAAAATAAATGAATATTAAATAAATAATGAGATTTTTTTTAGGTATACTGGGGAATAAAAATATACGTATAAAATAAGTAAAGTTAAAAAATAAAAATAAAAAATGAAAAACCAAAAATGTAAACCAACCGAAACTGAAATCAGCCTTACACACCCTACCGACCATTTTTCCGAGGGGGGAGGAAATGTTATATAAAAAATATCAAATTGTGTTACAATTTGATAAAACATTAGATAAATTCAATAATTTCATACATTTTAAAATTTGAATAATTCATAAAGAAATTTCAAAATTATTTCATATATTAATTAATTCTTTGAAACATTCCATTTAAAAGGAAATTCGGGCATTGAACCCACATGCATTCATTTCATTTACAAAGAAAAATAATTAACAAAAAATAAATATTTCGATGACTCGACAATTGGGCAATCATTTCATTCATTATTAAAGTTTATAATTCGTTTCAAAAAATAAAGTACGTAAAAGTATATGCCAATATGTTTCAATATAAATTCCTTAGCAACATAGTTCAAAATTATATTTAACCCTTTTTATCAGTAATTTTCCATATTGCAAAATAACATGAAAAAAATTCATATGAAATACAAAAACAAAGCAAATTAACGATTTTAACCAAAGTACATAGGTAAATCATAATTAGAACGGAAATATAAAAAACAACAAATATATTAATATATGCAAATTCATTTACATTAAGCTCATAGTAACAATTGTATATATTGATAAGTGCACTGCACTGGCATACAAAGTTCATATTGCACATAATTGTATACCAGCTAATAAGTGCAATAAACTTGCGTACACTAAGAAAAGCTTAAAAGAAAAACGAACAACAATACCAAATAAAGAATATGCAAATAAAGAATTGAAATGTACCGCCCATTTCCCCTACGATTGGTACAGTCATTTATGGTAAATTATATTAATATTAAAATAACGAACTTTGGATTTAATTAGCAAAAACAAAATTTAAGTAGGGAAAATTGATAATTGTAATTATTGATAAAATAGTTACGATTATCGAAGTTATAATTTGGATTTGAAACAGTAAAGTTGAAAAAGTAAATTACCGCGAATTACAAATCATCTTTGATTAAAATAAATTATTTAACTTAAAATATTTTTGAAACTAATTATTAAATTTAAACTTAGGAAAAATTCAATTCAATTAAATTTATCATAGTAGAAATTCGCCTGTAAAATATTTTGAATAAACCGTAGAGTTACAAGTAAAAGATATTCTACTAGACGTTGATTACAGTATTTCGGTTCGGTACAAATTATTGTTGTAAAATAAACAATTAATATTTCAGTTAACTTTAAGTAAATATTGTGAACTTAGTTATAGTGAACATATTTTTAGTGAGAATAAAGTTTTAAAAACTAAACCACAATCTTTTCAATTGAAAAAAAAACCTTAATTTCTTCCCTATATTTAGAAGACCTTTTTAAATGTTAATACATAACAGGGCTTTGCTCTTAGTTTAGAAAATTTATTCCCAATTTTTCAATAATGTCAAAACCTTTATACGATCTTATAAAAAATAAATGTTAATTTTAATTTTACCGAAGAGCATTTAAATTGTTTTGAAAATTTAAAACAAAAATTAGTTTCGGCACCTGTTTTGTCAGTTTATTCGCCACATGATCCAACAGAACTTCACTGTGACGCCAGTGCTCTTGGCTTTGGAGCCATTTTGTTACAAAGGAAAGAAGATGGGAAACTTCATCCAATATTTTATTTTAGTAAAAGAACAAGTGTTCAAGAAGCGAAGTACTGTAGTTTTGAGTTAGAATTACTCTCCATTATTTATGCATTGGAAAGATTTAAGGTTTATCTTCAAGGTATTCCATTTACTGTAATAACAGATTGTAATGCGATTACACTCGCTTTGAAAAAAAAAGATATAAATCCGCGTATTGCCAGATGGGCTCTTTTCTTAGAAAATTTCAATTATAAAATTGTTCACCGGAAAGGTGACAAAATGCAACATGTCGATGCATTTAGTCGAATGCAGAATATTTTAGTCCTTGAAGAGAATACGCTAGAGCAAAATTTGGCTCTTCATCAACATCAAGACGATGAAATTGAGAAAATACGTAGTCAGTTAGAAAAAAATGAAAGTCCATTATATGAACTTCGTAATGGTTTGGTATATCGTAAAATGAATGAAAGGATTTTATTTTATGTTCCTACGAGCATGAGATATAATATTGTAAGGATTAATCATGATAATATGGGCCATTTTGGGTTAGAGAAAACTGTAAATTTGATTTTACGGACATATTGGTTCCCTGAAATGAAAAAATACGTCAAAGAATATATAGCTAATTGTATTAAATGTGTTAGTTTTCAACCAGATAGTGGTAAGATTGAAGGACAATTACATAACATACCTAAAGGGGAGTTTCCATTTGAGACTATCCATGTCGACCCCCCCCGGAGGTTGCGCCTTGTCGTGGTGGGGCGGCTGAGTAGTTCCCAATGAGACGTTTGTATTAATCTACTTGAAAAAGTGGAAGATATAAACGTGGAGGGAATGAAACCAAACGCAACCAAAAACCCCTAACTCAAGGTGTTATGCGACCCGTGCCGAGGAGTGAATGGTATCAGGGGCAAATGATACCGCTAACGGAGCCTCTAGGGTACCAGGCGACCCCCTAGAGTAATTAGCCTTCCATATGTACAGGAGTCACTGCATATGGCGACCGTTTTTTACTCCAAACTCGTGGGACCAAAATATGGATACCAAACAAAAGAAAACTTTTAAAGGGGGAGAACCTGATCACACCCCTAAAACTAATCAGGTAATCGCGAGTACATCGGGTCTACAGGGAAGTGGATCACCCACACGACCAGTAGTTTCCGATGTACAAACGACTACTGCTGGCTTGAGCAAGCTCAAGTTAGCAGACAAAAAACTGTCCGGGGCGCAAAGGCGAAAACTCGCCAGAGAGGCTGCCCGGGCAAGGGGCGAGGCTCTCATACCTCGCAAAAGAAATCAAGCCGCTCAGGGTGCTGGGAAGCAACAGACCAGCAAAATCCTGAAGCGGGCGAGGTCGGAGAGCTCTACCTCTCCGAATCAGGGGGGACCACCGAAACCCCCTGTCAAAAAGACAAAGCAGGTACCACCTGCGGTAGGACAACCCGGCCCCTCCTCGGAGGTGGAGACGGGGCTCACCTACAGGCAGGTGGTGTCTGCCTTGAAAATGGCGGTAGTCCTAGAAGACTACCCGGAAGCTAAGTTGGACCAGGAGAAGGCGCGCCTGGTTCAGAGAGCTATTCTGGCAGAGGTCTGGAGGTGTGAACCCTCCAAAGGGCCTCAGTTCACGAATAGCTTCTTTGATAAGGGCGTGCTTTTCGTAACCTGTGCCAACCAGGCTGCCAAGGACTGGTTGAAACTCACAGTCCCTTTGATCACCCCATGGGAGGGCGCGATCCTCCGAGTTGGGGAAGCAAAGGAGATTGTGAGGACAACCAAAGTCCTGGTAAATATTCCGAATACGGATCTTTTGGGGGAGAAATCACCCCAGAAAATACTCCAGCTTCTGAAGACCCAGAACATGGGGCTGAGCACAGAAGACTGGAGTATTTGCAGCTCGAGGGAAGAGGAACAGGGCATGAACCTGGTCCTCTACCTAGACGAGAAGTCGGCGGAAGCGTTGAGAGAAACGAGTTACAAAGCGTACCTCGGTTTCTCTCAACTAAACTTCCGAGTGCTGTCAAAGCCCACACATGCTGAAGGTTGTGCAGATAAACCTTCAGCATAGTAGGGCTGCTACAGCGTCTCTCTGCAGGCTGATTACTGCAGAGGGAATAGACGTGGCCCTAATTCAGGAACCCTGGATAGTGAAGAACAGGGTTATGGGGCTCGGAACACTAGCAGGTAAGGTTATTTACGACTTACATGCAGACAAGCCAAGGTCTTGCATATTTGTCAAGAATGGCTTACAGATTTTAACCTTGCAAAATCTCTTTTTCAGGGACCTGATTGCAGGGAATCTGACAATCGCTACGGAGGGAGGATGTAGGACAATTACCCTAGCATCTGCCTACCTTCCGTACGATTCGACAGACCCTCCACCAACCAAAGAGCTGGAGAGTCTGGTTGAGTACTGTGAGGACAATAACCTCCAGTACCTAATTGGAGCAGATGCCAATGCGCACCACACCATTTGGGGGAGCTCCAATACAAATAGAAGAGGTGAGTACCTTTTAGACTTTATTATCACTCATAATATAAGTATAATCAACAAAGGTAACGAACCCACTTTTATAAACGCGATACGCGAAGAAGTAATCGACATAACCCTGTCGTCAAGTAAAGTAGAGCCCAATATCTGTAAGTGGGAGGTCTCTAGAGAACCGTCTCTCTCGGACCATAGGTACATAATGATGGCTATCGAGGGCATAGATAGACCAAACATTATGTATCGTAACCCGCGCAGAACAAATTGGGCCTTGTTCAGTGAAAAAGTGAACGAGGGGGTAAAAAACCTTAAAAAGTCCATTAAGGATACACTTGACTTAGAGGTAGCCTCAGAACAACTAACGGAGGTTGTTCTCGCCTCTTATCAAGAAAGTTGTCCTATATCAAGGCGGTCCAGCAGGAAGCCAATAAACTGGTGGACCAAAGAACTTGATGCCTTAAGGACAAAAGTAAGAAAATTCTTCAATAAAGCGAAGAAGACAGGACAGTGGGATGTCTATAGACAAACACTGACTCATTATAACAAAATGATTCGTGAAGCCAAAAGCAACTCGTGGAAATCCTTCTGTGGGGAGATAACTTCATTTTAGAAGGGGCCAGACTCCACAGGGCTTTGGCCAAAAATCCCACCAATCCCTTGGGCCTTCTAAAGACCAAGGATGGGATTTACACGAAAAACGAAAGGGACACACTGGAGGTACTGTTACACACGCACTTTCCAGATTGTGAAACCTTTCTGGAAACCGATGACCAATCTGCCTTCGATGAGCTCAATCTAAGGGCGAAGAAGGTAGATTGGGAGTTGGCTAAAAGAGTGGTCACGCTGAACAGGACAATATGGGCTGTCAATACTTTTGAACCATATAAAAGTCCTGGTCCAGACGGAATCTATCCAGTACTACTACAGAAAGGAGGAGAAGCTGTAGCACTGGAACTAATCAGGCTTTTCAGGGGCAGCCTAGCACTAGGCTACATACCCAAAGCCTGGAGGAAGGCTAATGTGGTATTTATACACAAACCTGGGAAAGACTGCTCCCAGGCAAAGTCGTATAGACCAATTAGTCTATCGTCCTTCATCTTGAAGACGTTGGAGAGACTGGTCGAAAGGCACATCAGGGAAACCTGTCTGATTGAGAGACCCTTGAGCTCCAATCAGCATGCCTATCAGCCAGGTAAATCATGTGAAACTGCTCTGCACCAACTGGTTGCAAAAATAGAGCATAGTTTACATAACAAGGAAACCACTCTGGGGGTCTTCCTTGACATAGAGGGGGCGTTTGATAACACCTCTTATAACTCTATTATAAGTTCTGCTCAAAAACATGGGGTAAGCAACAACATATGCAGGTGGATAAGCCACATGCTAAGAAGCAGAATAGTACAAGCCACTCTGACAGGAGTGGACATACGGATGTCGGTCACCAGAGGGACCCCACAAGGAGGTGTCTTATCACCATTTCTGTGGGATCTAGTGGTGGATGACCTGATTACCGAACTAAACAATAAAGGATTTTACACCCAGGGCTATGCGGATGACATAGTCATCATAACCCGGGGAAAATTCCTAAATACGATATCAGAGTTAATGCAGAAGGCTCTGAAAATAGTGGAGCAATGGTGTAGCAGGGAAAACCTGAAGGTAAACCCAGCTAAAACCGCCCTTGTTCCCTTCACGAGGAAAAAGACATTGGAGGGTCTAAAACCTCTCATCTTTTTCAACAGTCAGTTAGAGATTTCCAAACAAGTTAAATATCTAGGACTCATCCTAGATAGTAAACTGACCTGGAATGAGCAGCTGACTGAAATTACGAGAAAGGCAAAAACCTCCCTTTTCAATCTTAAAAGGGCACTCGGTAATACATGGGGAATTAGGCCACATATGGTACTTTGGATGTACGATGTGATCCTAAAACCTATGATAAGCTACGGGTCACTGGTGTGGTGGCCCAAAACAGAACAGAAAAAGGCCAAAATTGAATTGGAACGAATTCAAAGATTGGCCCTTCTGTGTACAACGGGAGCATTCAGAAGCACCCCGACGGCAGCCTTAGAAGCTATACTAAACGTACCTCCCCTTGAATTCGTTATCAAGGGGCAAGCTAGGATAGCGGCGTATAGGCTGTATATGAACAGACACTGGAAGCCCCTGGTGGAGGTCGGGCATACCAGTATTCTACAAACAATAAAAGATAGAAGTTTCGAAATGAGACATGATTTCATTGAAACTTCTATGAACTTTGAAAAGAGATTCCTCACCCAGATAACAAGCTGGGAGGAAACGCGTGACAGTCACCTGGAGGGAGATCTCATCTGGTATACGGATGGATCAAAGACAGGTGAAGGAACGGGAGCCGGAATACATGGGATAAGACCTAGAAGGGATATAATAATCCCACTCGGGGAATATGCCACTGTGTTCCAGGCTGAAGTATGCGCCGTAAACCTGTGCGTCCTAGAGAATTTAAGAAGGAGATATAGAAATAAAACGATCCTCATTCTCACGGACAGCCAGGCGGCGATTAAAGCACTGGAAAGTGTTAAAATCAACTCTAGGGTAGTACTAGAGTGCAAACAAAACCTTAATGAACTGGCAAACAACCACAACAATATTTTGGTTAAGTGGGTGCCAGGTCATAAAGGAATAGCTGGTAACGAAAAAGCAGACGAGTTGGCCAGGAAGGGATCCAGTACACCCCTGATAGGGCCAGAGCCCGCCCTGGGAATTACTAAAAACTTCATTAGGAAAAAGGTGAATGATTGGGTACAAAACCAGCATAAAATTCACTGGATTTCTGATGGAGGAAAAAGACGCTCTGGGGGTCTTATAAAAGAACCGAACAGAGCGATTTCAGACCTGACACCGAAATGTGAAAGGAAAGTTATTAGACTTGTAATTGGACTAATAACAGGACATTACAAGTTTAAAGTTCACCTACAAAAACTAGGCTTCAATATGAATAACCTAGACTGTAGGCTATGTCTTGAAGAGGAAGAAACAGCTACACACATCCTGAAGGAATGTGTGGCACTAGAAAGATGGAGATGGAAGACCACTGAGGGCAGAAATCTCGAAGATCTTTCAAATCTAGACTACATAAAGTACGCTATTCTCCTTGCCAAAAGGATAAATGCCTTTATGTAGACAAACAAAGGGTGAGGGATACAATAAGCTTTCTTAAGCTGCAGTGTCGAGGCAACCCAACCTCTTCTCACCCTTATGAATTAAAATAAATAAATAAAAATATAAATAATAATCCATGTCGACCACTATGGTCCCTTGACTAGGACAAGAAAGGGTAATAAATTCATTTTTGTGTTAATTGACGGGTTTACTCGTTTTGTAAAATTATACCCGGTGAAGAAAACGGATGCCAAAGAAGTTATTCATTGTCTCAATGAATATTTTAATTATTACAGTCGTCCTCAAAGAATAATATCGGACCGCGGAAGTTGTTTTACTTCAAACGACTTTAGTAATTTCTGTAAGGACAATAATATTAAACAAATTTTAGTTGCTACTGCATCCCCTCAATCAAACGGAGCTGTAGAACGTGTAAACCGTACCATAAATCCTATAATTTACTTATAGATAATGATTTAAATGTAGAATGGGATATGGTTTTAAATGAGGTAGAATTTGTTATTAATAATAGCAAAAATCGTACAGTCAATGAGACTCCAAGTAAACTACTTTTTGGTATTGAACAAAAAAATAAGTTGGTTGATCAGTTGAAGGAATGGTTTGAAGAAAATGTTTTTGATATAATTCCGGAAAATGTGAAAAAGATTCGTGAAAGGGCAATTTTATCAAATGAGAAAATACAAACTGATAATGAAAAAAGGTATAATTTACGGCACAAAAAACCAAAAAATATGAAATTGGAGACTTAGTCATGGTTAGAAATTTTGATACATCTATTGGAGTAAACAAAAAGTTCATACCGAAGTATAGAGGCCCCTTTGTAATAAAAAATATTCTGAATAATGATAGATATATAATAAATGATCCTAAAGGATATCAAAATACTCAAAGACCTTTCGTTGGTACATATTCGTCCAATAATTTGCGGCCTTTTATTAAAATAAAGTAAAATATTATACATTTAATGTTCTGTACTAAGAATAAATTTATTGCATTCGATAATTATATACATATTAAATTTACAATTAAAATCATAAGTCGAGGTCGACTTATAGTCAGGTTGGCCGAAAATGTAGGAATTAAGCAATGAAATGTAAAAGAAATTGATGTAGCTACCATCACTGTCACTTTGCTGAGATTTTAGTAATGTGAGAAAAGAATGAAAACCGGAATAAGTTTAGTTTGATTTTGGATTTGAAGCCGGTTAGTTTGATTTTGAATTTGAAGCAGATTAGATAAGATTTTTTATATATTTGTTTTTGGTATTTGGGCAGCGGTACAGCCGCATCAATTTCTTGTGATTCCTAATTTGTTTGTGAACTTAGAATTAAATAAAATAAATAAAGAATATTATTGTGAAGAAAGAAATAACAATTTTCTTATTTTATATATGTATATATCATTTCACCTTCCTATAATATATGTATATGTATATGTAAGTAAATTAAAATAATAAAGAACTTTAAAATTAAAATAACACAACACATCAAAATCTCACTAAAACATAATATATACGGAACTTTTCTCACCTTGTTCGTTGTTTTTTAATATTCAAAATTTTATATTTTTTATCTACAATCATATTTGTAATGTTGATTGAAGGCTTAAATTTTTTATACGTTGTGGTTGTTGAATTTACATTGTTCAAAAACTCAACAATATTAATTGATTTTTTTACACTTCTTTTATTTCCACCGGTTTTTACTACTTTCGACAAGGACATTTTTCGTGTTAAACCTTTGAAATTATTTTTATTAAAAATTTAAAAATATTAAAAGTTAATTACCGAATGAAAAACTAAAGAACTTTTAAGAGTAATCGTAAAAAATAATTTATTTAAAAAATGTTCTCACTTTTAAATAAAAAATTTTAGTATTGATTATTCGTATACTATTAAACTTTCACGTTCGCTGTTAGAATGATCTACATATGAATTAAACTAAATTTGAAGTTATTCTATTTTTAAAATAATGAAGGCTAATTTTTTTGTACATACTTATGATAAACAAGACAGTTTCTAACACTTTCTTTTAACCTGAAATATTTTTGCAAACTTGCAAATATTATAAACAAATTTAATCATTCAGGTGAAATGATTTTTAATTACATTTTTTCAACACTATTCAATTGTTTATTGTTTATAATATTAATGTTAAAGCAATTATAAAATTCTAGGAATCATTTCATATTAAGAAAATTCACTTATCTTCTATAAGTTAAATTGAATAGTGAAATGACTAACGATACGAAAATGTTTGATATATAATATCATAAACGTTGATGCAACCTTAGTATTAACCTACAAATTCAATAAATCGTTTTAAATGTCTAAGTAATTCGGTTCGTTTTAATTAAAGTAATTCTGCTCATTTAAGTTCAATAATATAGTGAAATGGCTAAACGAAACGAAAACGATTTATACCAACCAGTTAAATTAGAACATCTTGCTTTAGCAGTATTTTTCAATTCAGATAAATTCAATAAAGAAGAATATGAAGAGATTTCTAAGAGATATCATTTGGATGCATTTACTTTTACTGCACATCCGAAACAGTTAAATTTTCAAACGTATCGTCCGAACATCAATATACCTACCATTATTAAGGAAACTTTACCATGGTATTCAAGAAAAGGAAAACGTTATTATTATCCCAAAATAAAACCCTTAAAGGGTTTTACATATTAAAGTATGTAAAATTAATATTGTTGATTACATATACATAAGTACATTTGTAAAACGCAAATAAAAGTAAATAAAAATAAAAGCAAATAATTGAATTTGTTTAATATAAAATTCTTTTTTCATTTTCATACATTCATAAACATGAAAAAATATTGTTTTTCTACAAACATTTCTTTTTATAATCTATATAAATTGAAAATTATTTTTTGCAGCTGGTCAATGAATATAAGTATATGCATCATGTGTTTTTCTTTTCTTTTATCGATAAATTGTACATTCATTCAAAATTGAAAATTATAAAAAAAAAAAATAAAAAATGCCTATACTATATATGTACATACTCGTATGTATATATGTATGTATGTATTTTTAATATGTACATTTTCTATTTACCCAAAAAGAGAAAAAAGTTAATTTTTTGCCTTCAATTGTTTATTATATATCTACAATTTGAAGAATTGATCTTTACTCAGATAAAAAACATAAAAATCTAATTCTAACAACTATTTGTGCTACTAAACTTGTAGTTTAATGGGTTATTAGAATAGTATATCATACGTTACACACAAAAATTATAATTCGACTATACATATACTATATATCATATAATATTTCCCATAATTTTAAAATATTAACATTCATACTGGTATATGCATGTGCGTGTATGTGTGTGTGTATTAAGATTTTTCTTCAACATAATATAAACAATGCTTTAACACACAACCGCACATCAAGTTTGAAATTTATAAACATCTTTTATTCAAGGCCAATACTTTCAATCAACAAAATAAGAAATTTTACAACAACAAAATACATGCCTCTTCAATTGAGGTGCCAGAACTCTCATAACTTATACTACTACGAATTCTTCAAAAAAGCTGTATTTGATGATAAAGAAAAATATATTGCACTGCAAGGTTTGTTCTCTTTCCATACTGTTTACCATCACAACAGTTTTAGATCGATGGGTTGCACATCAAAATTAATTCGAAAACTTTATGAAAAGAAGTTCACTTGTGGCAGAACTAAAATAGAAGCCATTATTAACAATGTTCTCGCTCCTTACGCTACGAATCTAATGTTAAAGAATCTAGAAGCAATAAAATTCATATCTATATTTTCGGATACTTCAAATCACAAGGATGTGAAACTGTTTCCAACACTTGTCCGTTATTTTGACTTTAAATCTCTTGGATAGTCGGAAGTTCGACTATAACCTCCTCGTGGTGGCTACCGGTAACAGACCGTTAAGGCTTGGCTTTGGTGCTGGCAAATATAGTCGGGCGTGTGTTCCCTTCCTATCCCCTCCCGATCCATCCTTTTCTTCTACGCTCCTTCAGTCGTAATCCTTCTTGCGCTTCTTTTCCCCTGGGCTGAATCAAGGTGTGATGCGACCCGTGCCGAGGATCAACCTGGCTGAGGGTCCAGTCTTAAAAATAGCTCAGTCGCTAACGGAGCCACGGGGTCAACCTGACGCCACCCCCCCCCCCCGTAGTAAATACCCTTGTCTACGTACAGGGGACGTAGATAGACCTCTTTTGTCCCAAACTCGTGGGAATCTTATGGATCCACAAAATAAAAACAATTTAAACAAAAACGAGGCCGGCTCTCGTTCTAAACCGGCAAAAAGAAGCTCGGCTAAAAGGCTGGCATCAGGCTGGGTGGCATCAGAGGCACGTTAAGCTGGAATCGTATGTCGGGCAGCGATCCGAAACTTTGTATAAGGAGGCAAATTTGGCCTGGGGCTGACCTTAAGGTAGTCCGCAGGGAGGAGATTCCCTGCAGACCTAGGGCTAGAGTCTGGATACCGGCACACATGTCGGATCCAGAAAAGATCAACGGCCTTATAAGAGCCTCCAACCCTGGCCTACCTACAGGTAACTAAAAGGTTGCCAGGGTTGAAGAGCCTAAGGGAGACTCTAGGCAGGCGGTTGTTATCGTCAACAAAGAGTCTCTACCAATCCTTTCGAGTACACGGAGGCAAATTAGCTTTGGCTTTGGAGCTGTTATCCTGAAAGTGTATCGGAAGGATGAAACGGCTGCCGGGGGGAAGCCTGTGGAAGCAGGTTCTGCTCCTCAGACGAACCCTCTTGGAGGGGCGATGTTAGAGGAGTCCGCGGAATCCGGAGGTTATGGACCAACTTCGAAAGAGGACGAGCTGTTAAAGTCGTCCGACTCCGAAGAAGAGTCTAATATTACTGTGGTGCAGAAGCCTTCTGCGCATGAAGGCGATTCAGATCAATCTGCACCACAGAAAGGCAACCACGGCAAATTTCTTCCTTCGACTCAGACAGGGGAAGGAGGTCTTAACCCTGGTGCAGGAACCATGGTTAGTGGGTGGCAAAATCTGCGGTCTAAAAATCCCTGGATTTAACTTATTCTATGTAAGTAATGCGAGTAGACCTAGAACTTGCATTCTTGCTAGAAGACAATTTAATTTCTTTATTCTTCTGCAGTTCTACAACGATGACATAACAACGGTTGCTTTGGACCTGGGGAAGAGTCGTAGTATGTGGGTAGTGTTAGCCTACATGCCCTATGAACAGTCGGTTCCTATTCCAATGCTTCAGGCTCTTGTAGTAGACGCGGAGCGACGAAGAGCAGACGTTGTAGTAGGAGCGGATGCCAACGCTCACAGCTCTATGTGGGGGGAGCAGTGATAGAAATGAAAAAGGTGAGTTACTTTTAGATTTCATTTTAAGTACTAACCTCATTATCTGCAACAAAGGTTCAACACTCAACTTTGTTATTAGGAACAGGGAGGAGGTGTTGGATCTTACCCTTACCACTACCCACTCAGTTGAGGTTTGTGACTGGAGGGTTAGTGAGGAATTTTCCTTCTCAGATCATAGGTATATACTTTTTAGTTTAGATATAGGAAGGGTGGCTGAGGAGGAGTGTTTCAGGAACAGGAAAAGGACGGACTGGGAGAGATACAGGGAAGCAATAAGGAAACTGCTTCCGGAGGCCCCTCCTGTGCGTTATGTCGAGCAGTCGAGGAAAAAGGCCTATCAGGTCAGGGACAGGATCCGTTCAATCCCTGTGGAGGAAAGAACACCTGAGGATCTGAAATCCTTAGACTGGGCCACAAAAGTCATCGAAAGACGCGATGACAAAAAGCTGCTGGCTAACAAGCGGCAGCGATCGACGGAGGAGGAGCAGCAGGTGGCGACATGACCGAAGGTCGGCGCCACTGCAGCCCCAAGAAGAAAATTCAGCGAGGTGCTGAAAGATGCGATTACCGTGGGCGTTATTGACTGCGGTAATCCGGACGGCAGCATCTCGCTGTCGAATTGGAGGAAGGTGGAGGATGCGCTGCTCGATGTCTTCGAGCCGGTCATGGCACAGTTCCCCGGTGAGCCACCTGTGTGCAGGGATGCTGGGTGGCACCAGGGACATGTCAAGCTGGTGTCGTGTGTCGGGCAGCGATCCGAAACACTGTACAGGGAGGCAATTTCCAGGCTTGGAGAGATCTGGCCTGGGGCTGACCTTAAAGTTGTTCGCAGGGAAGAGATTCCCTGCAGACCTAGGGCTAGGGTCTGGATACCGGCACGCATGTCGGATCCAGAAAAGATCCTTAGCCTCATAAAAGCCTCCAACCCTGGCTTACCTACAGCTAACTGGAAGGTTGCCAGGGTTGAAGAGCCAAAGGGAGACTCCAGACAGGCGGTTATCATCGTCAACAAGGAGTCTCTTCCAATCCTGTCGAGGACAGAGGGGCAGATTAGCTTTGGTTTTGGAGCTGTTACCCTCAAGGTCTATCGAAAGGATGGAGCTGTCGAGGGGAAGCCGGTGAAAGCGGGTTCTGCTCCACGGGAAAACCCTCTCGGTGAGGGGTTGGTAGAGGAGTGTTTGGACTCCGAGAGTTACGGACCAACTTCGGAGGAGGAAGAGCTGCTAAAGTCGTCCGACTCCGAAGTTGAAGCCAATGTTACCGTGGTGCAGAAGCCTTCTGTTCATGAAGGTGATCCAGATTAATCTGCACCACAGTAAGGCAGCCACGGCTAATCTCTTCAGGGGAAAGAAGACTTAGCCCTGGTGCAAGAACCATGGCTAGTGGGTGGAAAAATATGTGGGTTAAAGATCCCTGGATTCGATTTATTCTATGTAAGTAATGCAAGTAGACCTAGAACTTGCATTCTTGCTAGAAGACATCTAAATTTCTTTATTCTTCCGCAGTTCTGCAACGACGACACAACAACGGTTGCTTTGGACCTGGGGAAGAATCGCAGCATGTGGGTAGTGTTAGCCTACATGCCCTATGAACAGTCGGTTCCTATTCCAATGCTTCAGGCTCTTGTAGTAGACGCGGAGCGACGAAGAGCAGACGTTGTAGTAGGAGTGGATGCCAACGCTCACAGCTCTATGTGGGGGGAGCAGTGATAGAAATGAAAAAGGTGAGTTACTTTTAGATTTCATTTTAAGTACTAACCTCATTATCTGCAACAAAGGTTCAACACTCAACTTTGTTATTAGGAACAGGGAGGAGGTGTTGGATCTTACCCTTACCACTACCCACTCAGTTGAGGTTTGTGACTGGAGGGTTAGTGAGGAATTTTCCTTCTCAGATCATAGGTATATACTTTTTAGTTTAGATATAGGAAGGGTGGCTGAGGAGGAGTGTTTCAGGAACAGGAAAAGGACGGACTGGGAGAGATACAGGGAAGCAATAAGGAAACTGCTTCCGGAGGCCCCTCCTGTGCGTTATGTCGAGCAGTTGGACAAGGCGATAGAAAGGTTGACTGAAGCCCTGAATAGGGCAACAGTTGAGTCTTGTTCAGTTTCTAAACCCAGAGGTAAGTTCAAACCTCCGTGGTGGTCTGCTGAGCTTGCCGAGTTAAGGAAGTTAAGTCGACAGGCTTTCAATAAAGCCAAATTTACTAAGGCTGAATCAGACTGGAAGCTTTACAAGGGAAAGCTGAAGGTCTATAAAAAGGAGCTGAGAAAGTCTCAGCGGCTCTCGTGGAAGATTTTCTGCATCTCCGTTATGGAGGTTACAGAAGCCTCTAGACTTAGGAGGATCCTGGCACAAAATCCGGTGTCTCCGACTTCTCTCCAGAATAGTCCGGGAGGTTGGATGAGAATTGGAGAGGAAGTACTAGGGCTACTCATGGATACCCATTTTCCGAAAAGTGATGAGGTAGCCTCTACAACTGTGTCGACTGGGCGGGGAGTTTCTGACTCCATTCCGGTTGGCTTTAGTGAATATGGCAAGATTGAATGGGCTATACGCTCGTCCGGATGGGATTATTCCAGCAGAACTTCAACAGGTGGAGGATATCATCATCCCCTGGCTAAAGGTGATTTTTGATGCCTCCTTGGCGCTAGGGCATATTCCCTCCTTGTGGAGGGAGGTGAGAGTAACTTTTTTACCGAAAGCGGGTAAAAGCTCCCATCACAAGCCTGGCGATTTCCGACCCATCAGTCTTTCTTCTTTTATGTTAAAAACTATGGAAAGGCTGGTGGACCTGTATCTTAGAAGTAGCATCGGGGATGCGCTGTCCATGTCTCAGCACGCCTATACTAAAGGTAGGTCTGTTGAGACTGCTCTACATAATTGAGCGTCTGTTGAGAAAACGGACTGTCAATGCCTTGCTGAGAGGTTGTGCCATCAGAAGACAGGTGAGTAGGGGCACGCCTCAAGGTGATTGCCTATGTGGACGACCTAGTCATTGCGGTATCTGGCAAATTTCTGTCAACTTTGACGGATATTTTGCAGGCCGCTCTTAACAAGCTCGAGAAATGGGCTTGTGAAAGTGGATTAAAATCGAATCCACAAAAAACGGACCTTATTCTATTCACTAGAAGGTACAAGGTGCCGCTTCTAAATAATGTGGTCCTAGCGGGTACTCCTCTGGCGCTTTCTAAGGAGGTTAAGTACCTTGGACTAATTCTTGATTCCAAGCTTAGCTGGAAGCAGAATACTAGGGAGCGTGTGAGGAAGGCTATGGTAGCCTTGTACACATGCAAGAAAGCAATTGGTAGAAAGTGGGGGCTTGAACCTCGAGTAGTTCACTGGCTCTATATTGCGCTGGTCAGACCTGTTTTACTGTATTGGTCGGTTGTGTGGTGGACGGCCCTACGGACAGCCACCACTAGTAATCTTTTAGGGAAGGTTCAGAGAGCGGGCGCGCTTCTTATCTCCGGAGCTCTCAGGTCCACTTCAACAGGGGCATTAGAAGCTTTATTGAATCTGATGCCTCTGGATCTTTATGCCACCGAACTCGCAAAAAACACTGCTACTAGGCTTATGGCTAGCGGACAGTGGTCGCGCTTTCGGGTAGGTCATTCAAGCATTATTGATTCTCTACCGTTCTCTGAGGAAATCGATTATGCTATACCCAGGCCGAACTTTAGAGGGAAATTTCTGACTAGTGTTCCTGCTAGGGAAGAATGGGCCAGCAAGGAGCTGCTGCGCAGGGATGGCGTACATCTCTACACAGAATTGAAATAGAATTATCATTTAGGCTACCGGATCACTGCAGTGTGTACCAAGCGGAGGTAGCTGCAATTTAAGAGGCGATTAACTGGCTTCCTGAGAATGTTATTGCCGCTAGGGTAGTAAATATATTCTCTGACAGCCAGGCCGCGATCAAAGCGCTGACCGCAGCGAC
Organism: Anthrax anthrax; assembly: GCA_963971155.1. Taxonomy (NCBI): domain Eukaryota; kingdom Metazoa; phylum Arthropoda; class Insecta; order Diptera; family Bombyliidae; genus Anthrax; species Anthrax anthrax. Next base: position 35,236,510 of record OZ020117.1, read on the forward strand.
TTGCTCGTCGAAGGTCGTACTGGAGTGCCTTACTCTGCTAAACATTATGGCAGAGTACTTCAGTATTAACCTCATTTGGGTACCTGGACATACGGAAGTCCAGGGAAATTGCAAGGCAGATGAGCTGGCCAAACTGGGTAACTCGAATTACTGGAGGGTAATCGGGAATTTGGAATCCCAGCCGCCAGCTGTGCCCTAAAAACACGGCAGGAGTCTACGAGAGCATGGAATCTAAGATGGGTTTCAAGCGCTGGTATCTCCATTGCTGAGGCTCTGTGTCCTAGAGTGGATAATAAACTCTCTAGTGACTTGTTATCCTAAAATAGGAGAACAGTTAGTACTCTAGTGGGAATTTTAACGGGGCATTGTCTCATAGGCAAACACGCCAGAAGGCTAAATGCTCCCTATAATGACCTCTGCAGAGCATGTCAAGATGAAGGGGAGGAGGAAAGTGTTGAACATCTCCTCTGCCACTGTATGGCGCTCTCTAGAAATAGAGAAATGTTTCTTGGGGCTGCCTTCTTTCAAGATCTCTCTAGTTTAGTGGAGATCTCAGTCAAGAGGCTTCTGGGTTTTCTGAAGCGCTTGAGGTGGTGTGATCTGTGAGATTCCTGGTGTGGTATCACAATGAGCCTTTCTGGCCTCCTAAGTGTGCTTGCTTGGGAATAAGCCGGCGGCCAACTCTACCTACCTTGACTTTAAATCAGGAATTAAAACTAAAATTTTAGATTTTACATTACTTCAAGGAGAAACGTCTGAACTAATAGCCAATTCAATAAAAAAACAGTTTAAGTTCGCATAACTTACTCGGTAAACTAATCGGATTTTGTGCCGATAATATAAATACAAATTTTATAGGTGTTGCTAGAAAATAATGTATATGCTAAACTTAACAGCAAAGTAAGTCAGAAAGTTATTGGTGTTGGGTGCGCAGCTCATATTCTTCATAATTGCATACAAACAGCAGCTGATCTTTTGCCAATTGATATTGAAAATATTGTGGTAAAGATTTACGGGCATTTCTACATATACACTGTGAGAGTGGAAACTTTAAAAACATGAAGCTGAAATTCAATACCTTCGAATTCTAGGTTACAGAAAGACTAGATGGCTGGCGTTGATGGCTGCAATTGAAAGAATTTTAAGAATGTTTGTCCCACTTAAGTCTTATTTTATGTCCATGGAAAAGTGTCCACGAATAACTGAACAAGTTTTTAATGATGAAACAAGTGGACTTTGGTTAAAATTTATTCACAGCCAGTCTTCACTGTTTTCTACTGCTTTTAAAAGCATAGAAGGAGAATGTAAGACCGTGGTGGACGTTTCAAATATTTTAGATAATTTAAAAATTAAATTCCAACAGAGGCTTGAATCAGAATATATCCCTTTTATTATTCGAAATGATCTAAAGGATCTCATAGGAAATGGGGTTAATCAATGAAGTTTGGTTCATTTCTCACATAAAGAACTTTTATAGTAATTGCCTTCAATACTTGGTAAATTGGACTGTTCAATTTAGTGATATAAACGTATTCAATTGTATTTCTCTATTGTACGTTGGGATGATTTCCAAAAAATTTTCGAATATGTTAGTAAAAATTTTCCTGATAATGATATTGAAGAAAACGATTTGTTTGATAAAATTTCGTATTTAAAATGTTATGCAACTGAAGCAAAAATTGAAGAATGGAATTCGAGATCAGAGGCAAATGATTCAAGATGGGTCGAAATTTTTAAGAATTTTGAAAAAAAATAATGTTCCATACACAAATTTAAAAACTATTGTAGAATACGCCCTTGCTCTTCCAGGTACAAATGCAATAACTGAGAGTTTTTTCTATTGTTAATAAAATTTAGACTTCAGATAAGTCTCAAATACATGTAAATACTATTAAATCTATTTTATATGTATAATTAAATTTAGTTAATTCTTGTGAAGAATTTAATGAGCTTTTAAAAAATGATAATGAATTATTGAAAAAGATACATTCGACTGAAAAATATTTGTGATATGAAAGTATAAATACCTACTTATATTGGTTTTTTGTTCTTTGCAATTATTTTACTTAAAGTAGTTCTTTTTGTTTTTGTTTATAATTATTTTGTTTTTTTCATTTTGTTGTAAATGCGATAAGAATCTTATTTTTGTTTTTTTATTTCACTTTTAAGAGAAAAAGAATTGTTTTTGTATAAATTTATTTTTTATTAATTTTTGTAATAAAGTTAATGTAACCAATATACAAAAGTATGTATTTTTACCTTTAAAAAAATTTTCACTCATGTTGTCCCCCTTTCGTCGTTCAAAAATCTGGTCAATTTAAATCAACACCAATTGAAAATCAATATGACAGTAGTCATAATTTATTTGATTGTGAAGTTACAAATAATGATAATCAGGTAACAAAAGAATTAATTTAATTTAATTGAAAAATATTGAAATAAGCCATTTTAAGATGCTGATCCAATACACATCGAAGACAGGGCTGTGGTTGAAGAATCGAGACGACAAAAAAAAACAACAAATACATAAAAAAGTGCAGGAGTTTTGTGTACATTGGCTGAATTGAAAAAGGAGAAACTCGAGGCTGAAATTGAGAAAAACAAAATGAAAATTGAAGTTTACAAAAACAAAAATGAAATTATTAGATAATGTTGGAAGACTGAATCGATTTACAAGTTTTTAATTAAAAATTTTGCTACTGTGCCTTATAGAATAATGAATTTGTTTAATTTTATATTTAAAAGAAACTGAATTGTTAAAAAAATAAAGGTGAATTACAATATTAATTTTTTATTTAAAAAATGTAAAATAACTGCCGTTTTCACATTTAATCGGATTTCTATAAAGCGCTTTAAAAATTCACATATTTGTTTGGTTTATCTACAAAAGAAAAAGGCTTACTTGTACTTAAGATGGAAAATCGTTTCTTCCACTCTCCAATTGTTCTTTCAACAATTACTCGAGTTCTAACGAACGCTCTTTGGAATTTTTTTTCCTTTTGTGTCCGTGGATTTGATAGCGAAGTTATTAAATAATTTCAGCACGCATATCCTGCATCACCTAAAATTATTGATTTACCAAAGTCTCAATTTTCAAATTTTATTTTCAGTTGCGAAAAATTGAATATGCTTTGGTCGTGAACACTACCTTGCCATCTGCAAAATAAAATTTCCATACTTTAGCTTTATCTTTAAAAATTGTTTGATCCATCTATTCTTCCATCTATTAAACATCTAGGAACACGAAATTGTTTTTCATATTCGTCGTCATCCAAATGTTCAAACATACATTTGTTGAATACTTACTTGCTTTGTCTTTCTTGGACTTTATACACCCAATTCATCATTTCTAAAATTTCATCAGAAGGGGAGCATTCGCTACTATTAGATTCTGAACTGGTGTCGCACAAATCCATTAAATTTGAAGGTAAACATTGATTTAGGAATAAAGTTAATTTTTATTATTTTCAAATTATTTGTTTTTACATCATTTTCATACATTTACCTTTCATTATTACTTTTTCAACAATTTATTAAGCATCGTTTCCAATGGCAATAAAACTTATAGCAAGTTGATTGCAGCAATCAAATTTGCTCGTGTACACACTTTATATATTGCGGCAATAACTTGCTAAAAACAAAATTTGCAAGTGTACGCGGCATTATTTTGTTTGCAGAAGTTGCTTGCAGCTTGCCTGAACCGACACTGGCAGGTTTTTGGATTGCGTGCAAGTAATATTACGGTGAATAATATAATTCGGTGTCAAAATTTCAAATAAAATGTATTTTATAAAAGTGTTTCGTGTAAATCAGTTGAAATGGAAGATTTTGTCTAGAACAAAGAAAATATTTCAAACTTGGTTAGCCCATACGAAAGTCATTCGGAATATGGAATGTTGGTAGAAGCGACTACAAAAATAAAATAATTAAAAGAAACAACATAAGAAAAATATCAGAGGAGTTATATATACCCGAAACCGAAATTACAAAAAAACTTCGTAATTTACGGACACAGTTTTTCCAAGAACAAAGAAGAGTTGGACAACGTAAACGTGGTCAAGGTTTATATGAAGTCCGAGTGTAATAATGTATTTAAAGTATTTTTTATTCACAAAATTATTACAAATTATATATATTTATATTGCCACGGAATTTCTCCTTGTGGGAATACAAAATATTCACGAAATTCCTCTCTGATTTCCTTGGTATTTATACAATTAGAACGATCCGTAGTTGTTTGTACAGGCTCACAATTGTTATCCAAACTAAAATTTTGACGCCAGCTGCCTGCTACAGTGTGACCTTCGTTTTCTGAATCGAATATTCCGTTTGGTGCATATTTTTCTTTAGAAGATTTTCGTGCCAGTAAAAAATTATGCAGTGTGCAAATTGCGCAAACAACAGAAGTCACTTTTTTTTATTCTAATTCAATTGGCTTAATGAGAATTTGAAATCTGTTGGCCATAAACACGGTTAGGAGCTGGTTAGTGTTTAAATTGGTATGGTTTCATTAAATAATGCTTCATGGTGAATGCATCGTCAGCAACAACTACATATGGTACAGGAACTTCTCTGCCAAGAAATGGTTTTTCTGCTGATAAACATAATTTGTTGTTCTCAAGTGCTTCTGAAAGAGTACTAGCATTATATGTGTACACCACCATCAGAAATTCTTCATTACAGCCACCGCCAAAGTAAGTGATTCTGTAATCAGCATCAGCTAAAACCACCAACTTCTTTTGTAGTTGAAATAATAGCTACCACTGTTTTTCGGCGCTTTCATAGTAATGTGCTTACCGTCCAAGCTCCCAATGCAATGTGGAAAATGCTAATTTTTTTCAAAAGAATTAGATATTTCAAGACATTCTTCTTTGGTCTTAGGAATCTAAAATTACATAAAAAAATTAAATTTATATAAAACGACAATTTTTTTTATGAGTAGATGAAGCTGTTGATGTTGAATCTGGAAATACTCTGACGGAAAATACGGTTGGTTCCCCAAATCCTCTACCACGAAAAAAAATAAACACATTCGAATGAGGATCAAGAAAGAATAGAAAAGGCTATGTCAGTCATCGACAAACCCGTCGATGAATATCAAGTATTTGGAAATTACATCGCTTCAGCATTTAGACTTTTGAGACATGAAAGCAGTAAACTGCTACTTCGTCGGAAAATTCGAAGAGCCATCGTTAAAGTTTCAAACGTGGATGCGGGATTTGAACGAGGAATTCGATATCTGATGATATGTTTTATACAACTCCGTCACTAGATGTAACCATAATACCAAATACCGAGAAAAATTTTCTACTTATATTTAAAAAATTATTCCCTACAATGCGTCTATATTTATTTATATTTATAAAAAATATTTTGTTTATGTCTATTCAATTAACTTGGTCAGTCTAAACAGTACCCAAAAAAGTTATAATAATACATCAACATTGACCTATATAGTATTCTGCATTTATGTTGCATCTTATATAAATTATATTAATGAACTTGAAAAAAATTTTTTATCAATTTTTTCTCATAGTATGTTTTTACTTAAAATCTCTATAAACGTTTTTTAGATTTTTTATGTATAAACATATAATGTGTGTAGGCATGTTCTATTTTATCTTTAAAAAAATAATTTAAAATTTTTGTGGTTTTTAGGGTTTGATAACAGTGCTATGATCTTTTTTTCTTCTTGTATATATGCATAGGTTATATTCATACCAGAAAAAAAAACCTTGAACCTAATTAAAGTACATTCAACCTACCCTTAATACTCTCCACTATCCCTTAAAACAATAATTACGTAAATGTCATCTCAATGACTTAAGATCATTAACCTCCAAAAAAAAAAAAAAAAAAAAATATCATAAGGTAAACAACATCCAATTAAACAATTACCTTACCCACCAAAATTTTTCTAATTAAGCCACTCATCATTTCATCGCAACCATTTTTTCTTAACCCATTACGTCATATTTTCTTTTTAAACCACTCCTCATTTCATTTCAGTACACTCAGCGTCATCATTATTCAACCCATGACGTCATCAACTCTTTTAAAGCCCCTCCTCATACATTCACGATCCACCCATCGCAGCCATTTTTTTCCCTTACAATGACGTCATCAAATGGCACAAGAACCCTCCTCTGATCCAGAACATACATATCCTAACTACTCACATGATTTTGAAGTTGTCAAATCAATGTATCCAGAAGAGCAAGCATTTAGGATAACAAGAAAAGGAGTATTTCCATATGAATACATTAACTCGTGGGAACGTTTGGATGAGCCTTCTTTACCTGCACAAGAAAATTTCAACAATAAGTTGACAAACAGCAAATGTAATGACGCAGATTATTTACATGTTTTGACGATTTGGAAAAAATTCAACTGCAAAAGTCTGTAGGATTATTTAGAGCTTTATTTGATAACAGATGTGCTACTTTTAACCGATGTTTTCGAAAACTTTAGAAAAGTATGCAAAAATATATATTCATTAGACCCTTGTCAATACTATACAACACCTGGATTATCGTGGGACGCTTTGCTTAAACTAACAGGAATAAATCTTCAACTTTTAACAGACATTAATATGTATAACTTTATCAAGAAACGTATTAGAGGAGGTATAACACAATGTTCACATAGACATTCAGTGGCAAACAATAAGTATATGCAAGGCTTTGATAATACTAAACCTTCAAAGTACTTGGCATACGTGGATGCAAACAACTTGTATGGATGGGCCATGTCTCAAGCTTTACCTTATTCAGACTTTAAATGGGTTGAAAATCCAGAAGAAATAAATCTTACGTCAATACCAGATAATTCTAACATTGGATAAATTCTTGAAGTTGATTTGGAATATCCAAAAGAAATACATGATGAACACAATGATCTACCATTTTGTGCAGAAAATAAAAAGAGTCCGGGATCTAAATTCACAAAATTGATAACAGATGTAACCACGGTATAAATAAAACGTAAAAATTTGTATTGTTTAGACGTGTGAAAATTCAAGGTGAACATTTTTGTTTTATATTTTTTCTTTTAAATAAATAAGTGTTTAAAATTAAAATATTGTGTATCAAGTGAGTAAAAAATTTTAAAAAAAAATTATAGTGGAATCATCATAAAAAATTATTTAAATATAAAGGTAAATGAAATATTTATAAATATTTAGTTTAAGGGTTTTGTAGAAAGTTTTTTTATTTTACGGTTTAGGTTTTTTTGGAATATTAGTTGATTTTATAAGTACGTTTTCTCGCAACGATAGACGAAGAATTGCAAGAAGACCGCAAAAACTATGCGACTTCGTTTACAAAACTGCCCGCTTGAGTGATACTGAACCTACGAATATGAAAATAAATGAAAAGGAAGCGAAATACGGACTGCCCATTAACACACAGTCAATATTAACAGAGTTTGATAACTTTCTTATCACTAACGAAGAAGCAAGAGATCAACTTGTAAGTATAAAATTAAAATACTCACATTTTAGAATGAATGCAAGTTTTTTACATTTTATTTGCAGAAGCTATTATTTACTAGATGTGGCAGAGAAAATGTCCAGGATTTTTTACGGTTTAATTTGAAAAACCTGATACGGCATGAGTTAACTGTAAACTACACCTGGAATGGGACGAAGGAAAAAGAGGGCGTTAAAATGTTCTTCTTTACAAGCCTACTGAAAGATAAGACATACTTTTCAAATTCTTATAGAAAAATCTGACCATCTCACAGCACTAATACAGTGCTGTAATTATAAAAGATATTTTAAAAAACACATCAAATTGATTTTATTGCATTGAATTATTTCAGTCCAAATTGAATTTATCGACAATTTACCACCCTTCTAAAAATGATAGTCTACTCAATGCAAAAAAATTGTATAGTGTTTCAAATATTGTATTTCCATAACTAGATACTAACTAATTTTATTTCTAATTATTTAAAGGAGAATGTCATAAAACATTTACATCTTCAACTGAAGTATTGATTGACCATGTCATCCAACATTTTTTACATGCCAACGATAGAATAAACAAAAAAGATAAGAAACAATGAACTTAATTAAATTAAAATTATCGATTTTTCAAATATCATTGGCATTTTATTACTAAACATTATTTTACTAACAGTATTACATTATACTATATAATATATTAAACATTGTTACCATGAGTTAATATAATTTACTTTTAGTTTTAAGAAAATATGAAATAAATTTTTGAATTATGTAAAACATACATTTATTTCCTTTTTATTATTTATGACCTTTTGTAATGTTATGACTTTAAATTGAAAGTCATACCAACGGAACTATTTTTAACATTTTTTAAAAATTTTTAAGTGTGAAGATTGTTCATAAATTATTATATACATCCTTCACACTAATAAATGATTTTGTGTACACACATTTAAAATACTTCCATTTTAACCGGCATTTTCACTAACTAAAACAACCTTCCTACCATCACGATCACAATTTTTTAAACGTTTGGAATATCGTTAAAAATTGACGAGTAAAACAGAAGAACAGATGAACGATTTTTCTTGATCGATCGACTTGTGCAATTTATGCCCAAGGGCCTGTTTCATAAAACTTAACAGGCGCGACAAGTGTGACAATTCGACAAATTTGTCAACCTGTCATGGTCATGTTACGTTTCATATAAATTTGACAAGTTTTTGCGTACGACAATAATAAACTTGTAACTTTGACTGCGACAACATTGTCATTGTCAGCAATGTAAATACTTGTCAAATCATAAACTTGTTATGAAACATGTTTCGATTATTACAATACGACAAGTTTGTCAAAGTGTAAATGATTACACCAAGTTTTCAGTTCTAACTTTCTAAGTCAACCACGCATGTGTAAAGTTCTAAAAAACGTGTTTAATGTTTGAAAAAAATCGCAATACTATATTAAAATCTTATGGAAATGAAATGACATAAAGTACCACTTTACGTCGCCGTATATTGATATTAAAAAAATTCATCTCGTATTACTATATATGACAACTTTACAGATTGTGGTAACACTACGCGTGAGATGATCTTATTAGAAATTAGGAAAAAAGAAAAAGTACACATAATATACTCCCATAAGACCTTAACTGCATCGAACTAGTGTATAGGATGGAGTATACATTTAATAAAAGAAAATGAAAATATATTTATGTGGCAAATTTTCGACCTCATTGAAACATTCAAAAAAAATGAAAAATGGGAAAAATTTCTGAAGAGGCCATGTTATATGGAATATTAGACTCTATTAACGATTACAAATACTACTGGGATGTAATTTTTGCACATTATTTCAGTCCATGATGTAAATCTAACTCCGAGCGAGATCAAGTGACATCTCGATAATGTAAATCTGCTATAGATTTACTTCTCGATGATGAAATCTGCTCTATAGTGATCTGCGAGCAAAAAGATCAGTTTCTCGACGACGCTATTAAACTTGCTACAAAATTGTCTTTAAAGCATATACAACCTGTAGGATTTAATAAAATAAAAGTCATATTTACAACCCAAGGTATTAGCGCAACTGTAATTAGTGTCATTTATACTCAAGTGAGTTGCAATAAAGCTGATGAAAAAGCAATGAACAAATTTTTAGAAAAGTTCGATAAACTTTTCGATATATTCAACTCTTCTAAATTTAATGAAGCAAAAACATTTAGAAGACCATTTTTGGAAGGGAAGATCAGATACAGTTTTTGGATGAAATGTATTCTTTCATTCAAAGCATCAAAGTTACTAAAAAGGGGCAAAATATAACAAACGAATTATAAAAGTTTTTGATGGCTCAAATCAATAACAACATCAAAAAAACTTATGATAAAACTTCAAGAAGAGGAAGTACGTTTCATACTTACAAGAAATTTAAATCAAGAAAACAACAAAAATCTAACACCGAATCAATTTACATGTGCTTTCAAGACATCATTTAGTATCAAATATATGAAAACAGTAGCAATAAGAAACTACCAGCAGCAAACCGAACTAATATTATCTTCATTAAATAAAAGAAGCATGTCAGTTTTCCAGCCTGAAATAGTTCCAAATAATCAGCAATATATACATATGTATATCGAATGAATTTACTCTATGGATTTCGGAGAAAAAAACGCTTTTATATTCTTTGTAGGTTGATTATTCAAAAAACAGAGATAACCACAGTTGTACAATTCTAGTTGAAGCAAACGAAACAAGTGATTCTTTTTACATCACCTTAAAAGAATATAAAAACCGCAATTTAATTAAACCTCCTAAAAATTTCGTAGAATATGTAAAACATTTGGAAAATAAATTTGAAGAATGTTTTGATGATTATATTATTGAAAAAGACATTGAAAATAAATTTCTTCAAGAATTAAAAATATGTGAATATTTTTGTTGTAAAAACCAAAACTTGGAATACACAGTTAGATTATTCATAAGAACCAGACTGTATTACACAATTAAATCGTACAAAAAAAAACTTCAGGCTGAAAATAGGAAACCAACAAAAATAAAACTAAAGTGCAAGTAAAATAACATGTGAAGTGCTGAAATAAAGACGATGAGCCGCCAATTAAAAATGTAAGTCAATTAAATCCTAAATCAGAAGTATGTAACATTACATAATGAAATAGAATGGATAAATATAACACCAAAGGACTTCAAACGCCTTATGTCATGTTACTCACTTCAATCATATATTGTTGTTTTAACATAATAAATACATAATTCGACATTTTAGTACTTTCTCTATAATAACTTAGCCTTGATTGGACCAGGAATTGCAATTTTTGAATTATGGTTTTATTTAATTTTAAGTTAATTATATTATATGTAGTTACTTTTGGAATAATATCTGTTATTATTATTATTATTATTATTATTATTATTATTATTATTATTATTATTATTATTATTATTATACATACTTATAATTATTGCCTTTGGTTCATAAGTTTCAATCTCTGTATGTATGTACGTATGTACAAATACTCAAAATTTTAAACTTCTTTAAAAATGTATTTACACGTTTAATATATGACTAATAGTTTACATATCTAATTTTTTGAAATTATTTTTGTTGATAATTAATGTATAATAAATGATTTTCATATTGTAAAAAACTTTTTTTTGTAATTTATATGTTTGTAAAAATTGTGTAAAGGCTTAAATACACCTAGTCAATCATTTATTCGATAAAATCAGCGAAAACTTACCATTTATTTTAAATTATGGTGAATAAATATGATGTGGCTTTATGAATTTGCAAATTTAGCTGCATTTAGCATACTTGACAAGTAACCGTCCTATTTAACCGTGTTCCGCACAGACTCAAAAAATCCGTTTTAAACAGAATCGAAATATGAAAAATTAAATACAAAATTTATAGAAATTTATAAAAATGAAAATAAAACAGATTTTTTCGTTATCAAAAAGTACATTATAAGTACATTACAGTACATTAAAAGTACATGCATATATGTATGTAATGTATGTATATATATATATATTTATCATTTGCATATTTTATAAACTGTATACGCATTATATGCGTACATGATTTATATGAAGGATACAATGTATGTATGTGTTGTTGGCGGGATTTATGGTAAAATGGTACACAACATAATAAATGTTTCCTAAATCTTTTTTGTGTGGTACACATTTCAAAAATTATTTATGTATTCGGTTTAAAAATTGTTCACAAACAAAACGCAACCCATTTAGCTGGATACAACGAGATGGATACGAGCAATTTTTGAAATCAAATTCTTGTATTGATTGTCTGTAATAATACTTAATTTATTTATGCATAGAACGTCACGTCAAAATATACCTTCAAACTTATCATAACATTCCGGTACTTTTCCTACATATACGTACACATGAACGCAACAATATTAAAATCAATGAAGAACACTTTGAATGAATGTAAGTACTACCGAATATAAATAAATTGTTAGTAAATTAATTCAATTGAATTGAATTTTACATCGTTTACATCATTATTGACCCATCTGATAAATTCATTGCATCACGATGTATGTTTACTTATAATATAAATGTACATAGGTATAAAGCCAGACTTTAAACTTGAGATTTTCTTGAAGTAAAGTTTCTTATCTGTTTGTATAAATTTTTTTGGAAATACTGAGATAAATTGCATTATTGATAATTGTGGGGCGTCTTAGTATTAATCTATTTTGTTATCGACTTACCTTGTATGTTTGTAACACATCATGGTTAATAAGTTCAAATTCATACAGAGCTTCCCTTTTTATTCCATACTGTATTTCACCCAAATGTTCTGTATTTGAATACATTTTATTTTCACACTTTTCACTTTTAAAAAATTTATACAAATTAATTCTATCCTTCAAAATCACCACGATCACGTATTTTGGAAATTTAAATTTTTTCTTCCTTAAATAGAAAAAAGTTAATATATATGAGAAATTTATAAACTAAGAGAACATATAAAATCATATTATTAAACGCATTGAACATTCCTACCCTGAATAGAAGTTTGAACATTTTTAATCCCATCAGAACCAGGCACTTTAATCAAACGACGATATTCTAATAATGTAATAATGCATTTTCTGTAATGATTCTCATGAACGGAATCAACAGAATTTATAATACATGATATACGTGGATTCACTCTTGCTAGTCTAGATGAATGCAATGCAATCGCTTTTTCTTGTGGTAAACTCTGAAAAAATGATGAATTTGTATGTACTTGAAATAATAGATTCTCAATATTCAATTCTGTTGGTCCCGTTGATGATAATGATGATGTCCCATTAGTTCTGAATTCTGTATTATTATTGTCCCTAATGGTTCTAATTGTAAACTAATTGCACTTTGACTTTCATTGATTTGAACTGATACTGATGAAGTATCTTGCACATGTATTATTATTAATAATAAACGATTTGACCTTAGTTGTTGTTGTGTACTTATCGAATGTTTTATGTGAATGAGATTCGATTTTATCACGACACTTTTTACAAAACTCATCTGGCATCTCAAAATTTAAGAAAATAAAATGCAATATGAAAATGGATATTAAAAACCACATCACGCGTTTTCAAACATGAATACTAGAAACTTTACATTTTGTAATTTTAATTTGATTCCACTTCCACATACGTTAATGTATTTAATTAAGCTTGAAGGGCTTTACAACACCGGCATTGTAATGGCATTTTCATTTGTTATGATTTACCACCACACAATTCCATTCATTTTTATTTTAATTATTTATGGACCAAGCATCAATTAAAGCAATATACATATTAACAAAACAAATGTGTGTAAAATCACAACTACACTACATCACAATTTACGTTTAAATTAATATCTTTATTTTATTTTTAAATGGATATTGTCAGCATAACCTCCCTTTTTTCATGAAAATGACCCAAAATCTAAAGGAATTCAAATTTAAAAGTACACAAAATGCAAAATACTCTAAACAATAAACATTAAACAAACTGTAAACACTAAAGTCCTCTAAACTGAAACTGACAGCTGTGACAGCATCAGTATTCGATGATAAATAAAATGAAACATGTGAATGAAACCCGGCAAAATGACAAGTGTAGTAGAAGCCATATAACACCGCAATAACTTTTTCGAAATAGTAGTAGATTTTAAAAATTCTACAAAAGAATATAGATTCGACAAATCCATATGTCTGAAAATTATACAATCGATTTTTTTTCCTCGATTGTTCATTAATTGAATACTTGTACACTAGCGAACACGTATGAAAAATTTTCCTCATGAGTAAAATCACGAAATTGTTTTTGATCGTATAAATCGTATACGAACTGTCAAATTAATCGCCTTCTCCGTTTTATATTATTTTTCGGTTTTTGATGTTATGACTCAAAATATGATCATGTAATATAAAAGTCATACGTTTTTATTCACTCGATCCATTTAAAAATTTATTCAGTTGTCAAATTATCATCTATTCTCTTAATTCATTTTCGCTTTGGTTATGTTATGAAATAATGTAAAATATATAATAGATAAAAATTCTTTTGAATTTATTATTTATTAATTACATTCGATTTATTTAATTCTTAAAATATTTTTGGTAATTTTTTCAACACCCAAATTGATGCATATTTTGATTTTATCCGATGTTTACTGCAAAGAAAAAAAAGAAAATTAAGCGGAGAGAAAAATAAGAATATGGCACAAAACAGAATGTGAAAAAAAAGAAGAAAATTTCTTTACGATATTAAAAACCCGCGGGTACCGGGCTACGTGATACTCTCCTCACTTTCCCTCGCCCAGTATTTCGTAAGTATTTCTCTTTAATGTAAAAACAGTCATTTAAATAACATTCACAAATCACAATTCACACATTTTGCCTGGTGTGCATTGAATGTGGATAGAAGAAAACGAACGTACCCAAACTATGAATACCAAATGTCATGAAAAGACACAAATTAAAAGACACTTTCCACTATTTCTAGTACAAAGAATGAAGGATATGAGGCGTGTATCAGGCAGCCCAAAGGTACCGTGCAACCTCATACACGCCTTACTTCCTTCACCCGATATCTCATAAGACAATTTCTCATATGTGGCTTATAAATGTATCATCGTTGAAAACCCCCTATTGGAAATGGTATTTGTTATTGACTTGACAACCACAACTAAACTGGACATTCTGAATGAATTTCGCAATGTGTAATTACATTACATTTAAATTATAAGAAATTGCAACAGACTTTTTCCAAACAATAAAAAACAATTCTTCTGTAAAAGTGAGTTTAGACTACTTGATTTGTCAAATATGATTTGATTTGATTTTTGTCGAAAATGCTGTCAGGTAGTGTGAAGTCATGTTGACATGTACTATCTTACATATCAAGCCGTGTCGAATTTGACAATTTTAAATTAGAACTTGTTCTATTTTAGTTTGATTGGTCTTTGATATAACGTGAAATAAATTCAATGTTTTGTTTGACAAATCTAATAGTGTGAATACAGTGTAAACTCTTTATAACGAAACTCGTTATAAGGGAAAACTCTCTATAACGTAAAAATTACTTGAGTTTGTTTGGTTTGATTTAAAACCCATGCATTGATACACTCTATATAACGTTAAAGTTATTCTTTATAACGAGATAATTTTTCATTATTGAGACCGTTTAAATAGGTTGAAATTCATTCCAGTTATCAACATTCGGACGTTTCATTTGTCACATACACATTTTTAAAGAAACTATGAATCTTATAAATTATGCTATTTGAAAGTGCAAAATTGAGCATTATCAGAAAAATTTTTACATTACTATGTATGAAAATGATCTCGCTATATGCCAAAACAAGGATAAAATACGAACAAAATATTGGCATTCAAAAAAATGTCAGGCAAAAATAGCAGATTTTATTGAAAAAACGTAATGTTCTGTAATTTAATACTAGATTGTAACGATTACAAAAAATAATAAATTATGTATAATGTATGAAATTATGTATTTATGAAATTTTGGTGTGTTTTTTCTTCTCTCCATATAACGAAAACTCTCTATAACATACAAAAATAGTCGGTCCCTTGAATTTCGTTATAGAGAGTTTACACTGTACATACAAACAAAGGGAAATGACACTTGTCATGGCAAGTCATATATAACATCATTCTTGTGTCAAATCATAAATCATATTTGATAAATCAAGTAATCTAAACTCACTTTAATTGAAGAAATAACAATAAGGGTTTCGACATACTATTATTCATTATGAAGAAAAACGATATCATGAAATATAGACAGATTATGCTTTAACCAAAGAAGTTATATCAACAAGAAGAATCATTTTTCAATATTACACTAAACTTTTAAAAAACCAGTGTGAAAGATCAGAATGAAGTTGAAGCTGGGTAAAGTTCAGCCTTTACCAGCTTCAAAGTTCTATCCATATGATCTTTCTATTAAAGCACAATGCTTTATATTACAGCCATATGATAAGTCACGATTTTACACACGTTTGATTGTGTGTATATTTAAATATATGACTTCAATTAGTTACGCATGAATGATCACTGGGTCTTTCGTTTTGTGCAATACATTTTGTTTGTGTATTCCTAGAATTATGATCGGATCTACATTTTTTTTAAATTAAAATTTGCAGGCATATATTTTGTTTGTGTAACTTCATTACACACAATTTTTCTAATTCTGGACTATTTAATTGTTCATGATCATGAATATATTTTGTTTGTGTATTCTTTAAAGTTTGAATAAAAAATTTTAAAGCCAAAAATTGAATATTGAGTTTATGAAATTTTGTAAAATTTGTAATTTATTAGAAAATAATAATAAACAGATTATTATTAATCAATTGTATAATGAAAGAATAAGTAATATTACAAAATTGTTTAATGAAATAAATACTGCACTCTTACACAGAAATAAAATTATAACATGCAATTTAAATTAAAAATTATAAAAGATGAACTTGTAAATATTAATTATGCAATACATTGGGATAGAGTAGGAGTAATTAATTTTCTGATATTATCAAATGCAGAGGTAAAACTGGCAACTGAAACTTTAGAAAATGAAAATTTACCGTACTCTACTCCAGAAGAAGCGCTAAATTTCGCAAATGTAAAAATTCTTAGTGACAACTCCTGTTTGCTCTACATCATCTACATACCAATAACGAAGAATGAAATTTTTGAAAGGCTACTAATAAAACCTGTGAAGCGCAATAATTTGATTAATGAAATAAAATTCGATAAAATCATACGAAATGAAAATAAAATTTTTGGACTGATTAGCGAATGCAAAAATATTGAATCCTTGTCCATCTGCAATGAAAATAATATCGTAGACATCAGTTTTTCAAGCTGTTTAAATAGAAAATAGACCAAATTACGGAAGGGTTAGTATTACTAAATCAGTTTCATGGTAATGTTACTATTATTAATGAGATGAGTCCTCTGAGTGGCACATATTTTATAAAATTTCACAACACCACTATGTTGTTGTTGTTGTTGTTTACGTGGCTGCGTAACCCACACTCGGATTACGCTCAATTAGCATATGGAGATGCCATTTTGATACCACAATTGCTCGTGGGTACCTGATCTACGGATATTAATGAGGAAAAAACTCGGCTACAGCCAACCAGTTGAGCCAAAATAGCAGACAATGCTGCCAGGGCTCAGCTGAGACAGTTCCCCGAGGCTATCCAAAAAATACTTGCCAAATGCCCTATGCCTTGCTTTGGCTAGGGCTGGGCATTCGCAGAAGAAGTGGAATGGAGTTTCTTTTTTCTCTACCGCTCCACAACTGCGACAATATGGGTTAAAGGGCACACCGACCTTGGCCGCATGCCTGCTTATCGGCCAGTGCCCCGTAAGAGCAGACACTACTTTGGCTATATTGTGTCTACTCATGTTCACTAAAGACCTGGTCCTCGTTGGATCCAACCTTGGCCAGGTCTGTCTCGCAATCTTACAGTTGGAGAGACTCCTCCATCTGCGACTGGCAGCCCCCAGGAAGTGTGTCCAAACAACTCTTTTAACACTTCCTATCGGAACACACACGTCCTCCTGAGACGAACAGTGCAACAGCATGCCCGATCTAGCCAGGGAGTCAGCCATCTCGTTACCCTGTATGTTCCTATGTCCAGGGACCCATATCAAGGTAATTTTGGCTTTGCTTCCCAGCTTCACGAGCTCCGACCTGCACTGGTTTGCTAACTTTGATTGAAACGTGTGGGCTATCAAAGCTTTGATTGCCGCCTGACTGCCTGAACAGATGCCTATAGCATCCGGCAAACACGCCCGTGTATTGTTTAGGATCCCGCAGGCTTTCATAATTGCCAGTATCTCCGCCTGGAAGACACTAGCCCCATCTGGGAGACGAAAGGACCTGCTAATTGCGGGGTCGTCCGCATAGACTCCGGCTCCCACCCCACAATCCATCTTAGTCCCGTCTGTATACAACAGGCACCTAAAGTTGCCTGTGACCCTTTTATCCTTCCATTCTTTCCTGGAAGGGAACCGCGTTTCAAAATTCCTATCAAAGCACACTATGGTGGTCATGTAATCTGTTTTTGGCGATTAACTCTTTCGGGATTAGGCTCAGGATGTTGCCATGCCCATATGTTCTGGGTTGCCAACATCCCATCTCCCCGGGTCTCAGTGCACTGCACACCGCCGTATATTTAACAAAAAGGTTCGGGGGGATTAGACCCAGAATGGTGTTGAGAGCCTCAGTTGGGCATGATCTTACAACTCCAGTAGCTCCCAACCCCACTGTCCTCTGTATCCTCCCTAGCCTTTGTTGGTTGTATCTCCTCTCCATCGCCGGCCACCATACTAGTGAGCCGTATGTGAGGATCGGACGTATCACTGCTATGAATAGCCACCCCAACAAACCAAAAACAGTCTTTCACACACAAAATTTTGAATACTTTACCTACATTTGGGTCTCTCTGTTTCTTTTCACCTACAAAAAGATTTTCTTAAAATCTGTTGAACCTTTTTGGTCAAAAATTGGTTGAATTATAGATTTTAGTTTCTTCAAAATATTAGAGTATTTTCTTTCATACGTGTCACCCAAATGTACTGGTTTCAACGTTTATAAAATGTGTGTATTTCGGTACTTTTGACTGACTTTTATACATGCGGTTCGATTTTGTATGTGCTTTCACAAAGATGTGTGTTAATGGTAAAATGTTTCCAAAAAAGACTCTAATGTGATTTTTTGTGACGCACTATACCTAGAATAATTTTTTTCAGTTACAAAAGAGTTATGTTATTGACGTGTTTATTATGTTATTAACTTATTTGACTTTGCTAATTCTGACATTTATTGAAATTAATTTACCAAAAGTACAAAGTGTATAGATTTTTTCTGTTTAGAGATATAAAATTTCATAATAAAATTAACATTGTTATGTATTAACATTTAAAAGGTCTTTTAAATATAGGGAAGAAATTAAGGTTTTTTTTTTTAATTGAAAAGATTGTGGTTTAGTTTTTAAAACTTTATTTTCACTAAAAATATGTTCACTATAACTAAGTTCACAATATTTACTTAAAGTTAACTGAAATATTAATTGTTTATTTTACAACAATAATTTTTACCGAACCGAAATACTGTAATCAACGTCTAGTAGAATATCTTTTACTTGTAACTCTACGGTTTATTCAAAATATTTTACAGGCGAATTTCTACTATGATAAATTTAATTGAATTGAATTTTTCCTAAGTTTAAATTTAATAATTAGTTTCAAAAAATATTTTAAGTTAAATAATTTATTTTAATCAAAGATGATTTGTGATTCGCGGTAATTTACTTTTTTAACTTTACTGTTTCAAATCCAAATTATAACTTCGATAATCGTAACTATTTTATCAATAATTACAATTATCAATTTTCCCTACTTAAATTTTGTTTTTGCTAATTAAATCCAAAGTTCGTTATTTTAATATTAATATAATTTACCATAAATGACTGTACCAATCGTAGGGGAAATGGGCGGTACATTTCAATTCTTTATTTGCATATTCTTTATTTGGTATTGTTGTTCGTTTTTCTTTTAAGCTTTTCTTAATGTACGCAAGTTTATTGCACTTATTAGCTGGTTGGTATACAATTGTGTGCAATATGAACTTTGTATGCCAGTGCAGTGCACTTATCAATATATACAATTGTTACTATGAGCTTAATGTAAATGAATTTGCATATGTTAATATATTTGTTGTTTTTTATATTTCCGTCCTAATTATGATTTACCTATGTACTTTGGTTAAAATCGTTAATTTGATAGTTCTTGTTTTTGTATTTCATATGAATTTTTTTCATGTTATTTTGCAATATGGAAAATTACTGATAAAAAGGGTTAAATATAATTTTGAACTATGTTGCTAAGGAATTTATATTGAAACATATTGGCATATATACCTTTGCGTACTTTATTTTTTTGAAACGAATTATGAACTTTAATAAAGAATGAAATGATTGCCCAATTGGCGAGTCATCGAAGTATATATTTTTTGTTAATTATTTTTCTTTGTTAATACAATTAACGGATATGAGTTGAATGCCCGAATTTCCTTTTAAATTAAATGTTGCAAAGAATTAATCCATATATGAAATAATCTTGAATTTTCTTTATGAATTATTTAAATAATTTAAAAAAATGTATGAAATTATTGAATTTATCTAATGTTTTATCAAATTGTGTTACAATTTGATATTTTTTATATAACATTTCCTCCCCCCTCGGAAAAATGGGCGGTAGGGTGTGTAGGGCTGATTTCAGTTTCGGTTGGTTTACATTTTTGGTTTTTCATTTTTTATTTTTATTTTTTAACTTTACTTATTTTATACGTATATTTTTATTCCCCAGTATACCTAAAAAAAAATTCATTATTTATTTAATATTCATTTATTTTTGTTTTTAGTCCTAATTCGTACATATACTATATATATATTTTTGTTTTTTTTTTTTATTTTTTTTTATTTTTTTTTTTTTTTCTTTTACATCTTATGTTTCTGACCTAGCTTAATAATTGACCTATATTTTCATATATGCATTTAATTGTTATACAACCTTGACAATGAAATTGAATTACTGTTTATGTTTACTTTATCTTTATTATTATATATACTACATTAATGCAATTTGTTTTAATTGTCTTTGTTAATTTCGAATTCATTATATGGTTGACAATACATGTTACCTATGATATCTAAGTATTAGTGTTCTTTTCGTATGTTTACTATTTAATTATTTTCATTCATTACATATATTACTGTATTATACTTTTCTTCCTTTTTTTTTTTATTGCATTTGCTTAATTTATTTAATAACATATGGAGAATTTCGAAATTATGAATATAATGTTATTTCTTTTATACATTAATGATTTATGCAACTGTGTTCTAAAGTATATTAAATTTTATTCTTTCTCTACAATTATGATTTGTTTAAAAAAAAAATTGTTTACATGTACAAAAAAAAAAATTTATTTGCTATACTTTTTACTTATGTATATGTATGTAACTTAATGTATTATACTGTTCCCTAATAATAATGACTCTATATATACGCTAAAGATACAGGTGCAATATGATCTATACTTCGTTTTCACATCATTGTTTATTTTTTGTTTACTTTTTGCAATGTTATTTTTGTTGTTATTCTTTTGATATGTTAATTTTATGTGTAAAGTGTATGTAATTGTAATTTATTTTAATTGAATGATACTGATTGTTCTGCTAATGTGTTTTTTGTGTATGTATGTGTGTGTGTGTACCTATAGTAATTCTTAATATTTTTAATTTTAATGGCCGTGATTTGTTTTGAAACTTGACCTGATTCTGGGTGTTAACAATTTATATGAATAATTCAACTATTTGTTTGTATGCACGTATATTATTTTATTAGTAAAAATTTTTCTTGATTTTGCCGTCGGTAAAATGAATTTTTTTTTTGAAAATTTTTCAGATTTGATAAAAATTATTAATTATTTTTAATATTATTTTATAATTAGGTTATTTTATTATTTTGTTGATTACTGCTTTTCTTTGCGTACCCTTTATTTTAATCTAAAGAATCAAAAAAAACAAAAATTTTGTTGTTTGGTCAATTTTATTCTTTAGTGCATGTTTTTATAGTACTATACTTGTATATCCTTAAACATAAGATCCCAGTTATTATTTCCCCAATTATTTTTCTATTAATTAATTTAATTTTGTAGATGTTATGAAACTCTAGATTTTTTTCAGACGGTTATTATGGACAACTTTTAATTTTCTACCCATTTTAATAGTTGTAATAACATCAGAGTTTACCCTAATGACTTGATATGGACCCTTCCACACAGGTGATAATTTATGTTTTCTTGCATTATTTCGTATTAAAACTTGGTCACCGATATGAAATTTTTCTATTCTCGTACTTTTGTCGTAATAATTTTTCGATTTTTGTTTTTGAAAAATCAAATTTTGTTTTACAATCTCGCGGATTTTCTGCATTTTATATTTTACTTGATTACAATATTTATCAAAATTATAAATCGGTTCTGGAGATTTATTTAATGCTGTTGGTAATGGCCTATCAATTCCGTATAATGCGTTTATGGGTGTGAATTTGCTACCTGTGTGTGGTGAATGGTTATGTACCAACATTGCTTCTGCTAACCATTCATCCCATTCTGTCGGATTATTATCAACTATTGTTCTTAAATATTCAACTAATGGTCCGTGTGTTCTCTCTAATGAACCGTTCGATTGGGGGTGGTATGCACTTGTTTGTAATTTTTTAATTTTTAACAATTTACATAATTCTTTCATGGTTTCACTTAAAAAATTTGAACCCTGATCTGTTATTAATTTCTTAGGAATAACTGAATACTTTAAAATTATATTTTAGTAAAATTTTTCTGCTACCGTTGTAGCTTCACAATCTTGTAAGGGAACGCAATCTAAAAATTTTGTTAAATCATCTTGAAAAGTTAATATGTATTTATTTCGATTATATGTTTCTGGTAAAGGTCCTACAATATCTAAATAAACTTTTTCGAAAGGTTGATCTGGAGTATCTGTGATTATCATTGGCATTTTATTCTGTTTACCGGATTTGTTTTTCTGACATTTTTCACATTTTTTAATGTATTTCTGTATATCCCTCAACATGTTTTTCCATTTATAAAAAGGTCTGATTCTTTTATATGTTTTTAAAACGCCTTGATGTCCACCTAACGGAGTGTCATGATATTCATGTAATATTGTTTTAATTTCTTTCTCATCTGTTAATATTTTTGCATTATCTTTTATATAACTGTTTAAATTTTCTGAATTTACATTTTCAATTTCTTCTTGGTTAACATTGTTATCTTGTTCGGGTGATTTTTCTACCTCATTTTCTTTATTTTTACGATGCCTAGCTCTAGTGATTATATTACAATTATTATTATTGTCTAAATTTTCTTTATTATTCTCTATCTTATTTTCAGGTATTCTACTTAACGCATCTGCATTTTGGTTACATTTTCCTGCTTTATACTCAATTTTCAAATCATAATCTGCTAATTTAATTTGGAATCTAGCTAATCTAGTGGTTGTATCTTTTAATTTTAAAATACCTACTAATGGTTTATGGTCTGTGTATACTGTGAAATTTCTGCCGTATAAATAACATCTAAAATTTTTTGTTGCCCAAACTATTGCTAACATTTCGCGTTCTATTGTTGAATACCTTCTTTCTGCATCATTTAATGTCCTACTCGCATAAGCTATCGGTTTTTCATTCCCTAGTTCACCCTGTGATAAAATGGCACCTAATGCTTCTCCGCTAGCATCAGTTGTTAAATAAAATGGTTTTTCATATTCTGGATATACTAATAAAGTTGGATTGGTTAATGCAAATTTTAATTCTTCAAATGATTTTTCACATTTATCATTCCACTGAAATTTAATATCTTTTCTTAATAATTTAGTGATTGGTTCTGCAATTTTCGAAAAATTCGGGATAAATTTCCTATAATAATTAGCTAGACCTAAGAATGACTGTACTTGTTTAACTGTTTTTGGCCTAGGAAAATTTACTACACATTTTACTTTTTCGGGATCTGGTTGTATTCCTTTTTCTGAACATTTATGACCTAAATACACTACTTCTTTTCTCAGAAAGTTACATTTTTCAGGTTGTAATTTCAAATTATTTTCTCTCAGTCTTTGAAAAACTTCAATTAATTTTTTATTATGATCTTCTAAATTTCGACCGTAAATAACTACATCGTCTAAATATACTAATACTTTTAATCCATTTTGACCTGTTAAAATATTATTCATCAATCGTTGAAAAGTTGCTGGTGCCCCTGTAAGTCCGAATGGCATCCTTTTGAACTCGTAATGGCCTTGATATGTACTGAAAGCCGTTTTTTCTCTATCTTTTTTATCAACTAGAACCTGATGATAACCGCTAGCTAAATCTAATGTTGTAAAATATCTAGAATGACCTAACTGATATAAAATTTCGTCAATTCTAGGTAATGGATACATATCTTTTACAGTAATTTCATTTAACTTTCTAAAATCTACAACTACTCTCCAACGTTTTTCTCCTGAAGGACCTGGCTTTTTTGGTACAACTAATAAAGGAGAATTAAATGGACTTTTACTGGACGTAATTATGTCATTTTCTAACATTTCCTTAACCTGTTCTTCTACAATTTCTTTCTGAACCTGTGGTAGTCTATACATTTTCTGATTTATAGGTCCCTTTCCAGGTTGTAGAGGAATTGAATGTGTAATGGCTGTTGTGTAACTTAATTTATCCCCTGGTAAATGAAAAATATCATTAAAAGATTCACAGATTGATTTGATACTCTCAGATTCTTCATAATTTAAATATTCTGGTATTGACAGGTTTTCATTTAACAATTTTAATCTATTTTTATCTGAATTTGTATTTTCATCTAAGGAAAGGTTGTGTATTTGTTTAATATTAAAATTGTTTAAATTTTTATTATTTGTTATCTTACTTTTTACCGACTTTTCATTCGCGTAAAACCTATGTAATTTATTAAATTCATAATTATTATTTTTAAATTTATAAACATCAAAATCTTTTAAATAATAAAAAATTAATTCACAATTTTTAATACCCACATCTTTTTCATTACTATTTAAAATTGCTACGGTTATTTCATTATTATAAGGTTTTGTTATTGAACTCGCCAGGAACACTCCTGACCTAATTTCTTGTGATTCATTAATTATTTCCTCTTTAAAATTTACTTTTATTTTTACCAATTTTTCTGTTCGTGCAGGTATGTTAATTATTTCATTTATTTTTAACATATTTTTATTAGACTGATTATTCGTATAATTGTTAACATATTTTTTATTTTTGTCAATAAATTTCTCTAACTTATCATCATTATTATGTTTTAAAGATTCAAAATTTGTAATTACTGATTTTTTATTTTTGTATTTCCTGTCTGTCTTTTTATATTTTATATTAATTTCTTTAATTTTCAATTTTTCTAATTCTTTACCCATTTCTTTAATTTTTTTAATTTCTTTTTTTAATCTATTATTATATTTTATTACACTTTCTTTATCTGTATTGAATTTTTCTTTATTTATTTCTATATTATTTTTCCCTTCTCTTATATTTTCTTTAATTTCATTTAATCTCTTTCTAATTTTTTCAAATTTTACTTTTATTTCTTCTATATTTAATTTTTTAACTATTTCTTTCTTTTTAATTTTTTCGTCATGTACTTGAACTTTTACTTTTATTCTTGACCCTATCTTTTTGCTTTCTGTATATTTTTGTTTATTAGGTTCTGTACTTAGCGTTTTGATTTTATTTTCTGCATTATGACCCTCTCCCTGTACATATTTTTTATATAAAGAAGCTAAGACAGGTATTTTATTTTTTACCCGTACTTCCCTACATTTATTCATATGAGGAGGAATCTGAAAATTTGTGTTATTTTTTGTACCAATTTTGTTGTTAGTGAACTTAACAGAATATTTTGGAGATAGCATTTGATCGTTAACAAAACTATTATCATAATCCTGATTTGAAAAAGCAAAGACAGTCGAATCCCTTTTTGACTGTACTTTTTCAACATCATTTTCATGATCAGAACCTTGTGCTTCAGAAAAATGTACTTTATTCATATCAGCAACCCCCGACAAATCAGTGTTTGCGAGACACTGTGTCGATTGTTGTGTACCAATGATATGAGATTTGTTTTCTTTCACATTCGATTTCTTAATTTTATCAACTTTCAGTGCTACTGTCTCTTTTTTATCTAGTTTTTTCACCAACTTTTTTCGTTCAGAAGGATCTTGTAATTCGATTACTAAATCCTCTTCTCCCGTTTCCTTGTGAGGGAAACGTAATTGTTTATTTGGTCCATCAATAACACAATTTCGAGACAAAAAATCAAAACCTAGTATACTGTCTTCTTCTACATTTTTCATATCTTTTATTATATGAAATTCGCATTTTTTAGGTTTTTTAAATTGAATTTTTGCCGAACAAGTACCCAACGTTTCTCCTTGTCCGCATACCGTATTAATTTTTAATTTATTTTTTGTATTTATTTTTACATTATCTTTCAATATTTTCTCTTTTAATAAACTAATTTCTGCACCTGTGTCTATTAATAATTCTGTTTTATTTTTCGTACTAATATCTATGGGTAATTTTACTATGAATTTATCTAAACTTTTGCATATGGCTTGGGGCTGGCACTCGTTATGTTCATTTTCTCTGGCTGGGTGACAGCCCTTTTCTAGTTTCCCTTATTTTTATTCTGATTGTCCCACAATCTCTTTGCGTTACAATCCTTCATCATATGCCCTATTCTTTGACAAAAATTGCATTTTATTTCAGAAATTTTATTTTTACTTTCATTTCTGTTACCATTATTGTTACCATTATTGTTGTTATTGAACCCGTTTCTTTGTACATACGTAACTGATCTTGAATTAATATTTTTTTCTTTACAATTTTGTGTTACATGCCCATACATATTACAGTTTATACAGAAGGGTGTAGATTTTCTAATTCGACATTCTTCAAACGTATGATTGTTCTTACCGCAGAAATTACAAATCTTGAACTCTTGTCTTTGATTATTTGGATGTTTAAAGTTAGAGAAATTTCTATTCTCGTAGGAAGTTATAATTGTTGTTGTTATTAAATCGTGGATTTGAATTAGGGAAATTTCGGTTATTGTTAAAACTAAAATATCTTTGTTCTTTATTTTGGTAATTAACCTGTGGCACTTGCGCCATCTGTGTTCTAAATTTTGCATTGTTATTGTTATAATTATTTCTATTAATATTGTTAAATGGTATTTCATTAATAACATTTTTACGTGCGGAATCAATATATTGTGTATTTAATGTTTGTGTGTGTGGTGTATTGAATGTATTATTATTTGATAAATTTTGAAATTCATTAACTGTATTTGCCGATTGTATATCTGTTAACTCTATATTTTCTAATTTTGTAATTATGTCCTTTAAACTACTTTTATCTTCATTTGCAGCTAACAATCTATATGTAGGATTAATTAAACCTGTTCTGAATGAAAATGCGGCAATTTCTTGTAAATCTGTTTTTACAGCATCATTATCGTCTGTATGTCTTTCTTCAGCTTTCTTTTCACAAGATTTTAAAATTTTTTGAACTCTACTGCCAAATGTTTTAACAGATTCACCAGGAAATTGTCGTACCATTCTTAATTCATTTAATAATGTGAGATATGATTTATTATTTACTAACGTATTATGTAAAACTGTTTTTAATTGTTCGAGTTTTGAACAAGTAATACCGTCTAATAACCTAGCAGCTCTACCCCTAAATTTAACCGGTAACATTGCAAAAAATAAATCTTTATCTTCATTTTTCACTAAACATTTATACATATTTTCATAGCATTTTATAAACGTATTAACTTCTATGCTGACGTCATCTGTATCTTCAGCGCTTAATACAGGTACATTATTTAACAATTGATTAACTAATTCGATATTTGCCATTCTGAATATTTTATCTAATTCTTTCGTAAATTCTTCTGAAAAACTAAAACTATTTTCTTCAACCTGATTTTCTTCACTTTCTGTTGTTCCTAACGATGTTCTTGGTTTGTAAACCCATGTACCTGACCTTAGCTGAATATAGTGTAATACGTGTTTTTCCTCTTCTCTTGTAAATGTTATACTCGGGTGAATAATTCTTCGTGACTTACCCGTTGGTGTGGATGCTGCTGGTGAAGTAACCCTGTTGCTGTTGTTCTCCAGTGCGATATCTTCACTTGTTGATTGTTGCTGTTGTTGTATTGGCACCAAATCGTTGCTTTCTTCTGATGTACTGAACACTGGACTTAAATTTTCAAATGTAAAGGAATCAACTTTTTCTTCAAATCTCACTTTCCTTTTCTGATCCTTGAATGGTGTTGCACTTGTTTGTCCACTCGACATATAATATGAATTATTTCAAATATTCTTTTTCAAAGAATGTTTTCAATTGTACCACATTAAAATATATATTATTATTTTTTTTTTTTTTTATTCATACACATATATTTTTATCTTTTTCAAAAACCACTTTTTATTAAGCTTTACTAATAATTTCTTCCCTATTAATAAATATTACTTGTATTTATTTAAATTTTTATTATATTAACTATTATTTCAAAAATTTCACTATTTACATAGAAAAATGCACAATTGTTTTTAATTTATTTATTTTTTAACAGAAATTTTTTTATAGTTTTCCACACTTTTTATTTTATTTAATTTTAAAGTTATTACTTCATTCAGCGAAATAAATATTTTTTCTGAATTTAATTTTTATTCTAAATTTATTTCTGAAACTGTGCTAAATGATTTTATCTTTAAGATTTAATTAAAAATTTTTTGCTGAATTTATTAATTTATTATTTTTCTGAATTCATTTTTTAATTTTCTGAATTTAATTTGCTGAGTTTATTTTTAATATTCTTCTGAAATTAATGTAGTATTTTTACTTATGTTACGCAGTAAAATTTTATTATAAAAAATTTATTTAACTAAATATGAAAATTTTTTTTTTGTTTTAAGCCAAATTTCAATTGTATGTAGCACAAATTTGTTAGATTAAAACGGAAGCGTTTATAGTGTTTTTATAAAAACGTTTACCGGCTGCGCCAAAATTATAATGTTATGTATTAACATTTAAAAGGTCTTTTAAATATAGGGAAGAAATTAAGGTTTTTTTTTTAATTGAAAAGATTGTGGTTTAGTTTTTAAAACTTTATTTTCACTAAAAATATGTTCACTATAACTAAGTTCACAATATTTACTTAAAGTTAACTGAAATATTAATTGTTTATTTTACAACAATAATTTTTACCGAACCGAAATACTGTAATCAACGTCTAGTAGAATATCTTTTACTTGTAACTCTACGGTTTATTCAAAATATTTTACAGGCGAATTTCTACTATGATAAATTTAATTGAATTGAATTTTTCCTAAGTTTAAATTTAATAATTAGTTTCAAAAAATATTTTAAGTTAAATAATTTATTTTAATCAAAGATGATTTGTGATTCGCGGTAATTTACTTTTTTAACTTTACTGTTTCAAATCCAAATTATAACTTCGATAATCGTAACTATTTTATCAATAATTACAATTATCAATTTTCCCTACTTAAATTTTGTTTTTGCTAATTAAATCCAAAGTTCGTTATTTTAATATTAATATAATTTACCATAAATGACTGTACCAATCGTAGGGGAAATGGGCGGTACATTTCAATTCTTTATTTGCATATTCTTTATTTGGTATTGTTGTTCGTTTTTCTTTTAAGCTTTTCTTAATGTACGCAAGTTTATTGCACTTATTAGCTGGTTGGTATACAATTGTGTGCAATATGAACTTTGTATGCCAGTGCAGTGCACTTATCAATATATACAATTGTTACTATGAGCTTAATGTAAATGAATTTGCATATGTTAATATATTTGTTGTTTTTTATATTTCCGTCCTAATTATGATTTACCTATGTACTTTGGTTAAAATCGTTAATTTGCTAGTTCTTGTTTTTGTATTTCATATGAATTTTTTTCATGTTATTTTGCAATATGGAAAATTACTGATAAAAAGGGTTAAATATAATTTTGAACTATGTTGCTAAGGAATTTATATTGAAACATATTGGCATATATACCTTTGCGTACTTTATTTTTTTGAAACGAATTATGAACTTTAATAAAGAATGAAATGATTGCCCAATTGGCGAGTCATCGAAGTATATATTTTTTGTTAATTATTTTTCTTTGTTAATACAATTAACGGATATGAGTTGAATGCCCGAATTTCCTTTTAAATTAAATGTTGCAAAGAATTAATCCATATATGAAATAATCTTGAATTTTCTTTATGAATTATTTAAATAATTTAAAAAAATGTATGAAATTATTGAATTTATCTAATGTTTTATCAAATTGTGTTACAATTTGATATTTTTTATATAACAACATAATGTCGAAAGTGAAAAAGCAATTTCATCATAGTACAAAATTTTATAGAAATGTGAAGCGAGAACTGGCAATTCAGAGGGGAAAATTTGCAATTGTTAATGAAAATTCTGTTAAATGTTCGAAAACAAACTCCAAAATTAAATTTTCTGCTGTTTCATTGTATACAGTGAATTCAGATAACTTTTCTGTACTTGAAGTTGAAAAAGTTAATTTACATGATTCTTCACAAGATGATAGAATTAGTAATATTGACGACGAAATTGATTTTGAAAATACTGATGATGATGGTGATGAATTTTTAGAAGAAGCGAAGACTTTATCTTTAACCGATGAAGTAAAAAATTGGTCCTTGAATCATCAAATTAAACATAACGCATTAAACGGTTTATTAGAAATTTTAAAGAAGTTTGGTTTTTCATTTTTGCCCCGTGATAGCCGCACTTTACTGAAAAGACCACGAACTATAAATATTGAATCCATGGGCAGTGGTAAATTTTGGTACAATGGATTAGAGAATTGCTTAAGTTATACATTCCCCAATCTCAGCAAGCCAATGAAAATATCATTAACGTTTAATGTAGATGGCCTACCGATATACACTAGCTCTAGAAAACAATTCTGGCCCATTTTAGCATTAATTGATGGTATGGATAACACCCCTCCAATGGTAATTGCAATTTATTACGGAGAAGGAAAACCAGGATTGCAAGAATATTTGAAAAAGTTTGTGAGTGAAACGAAAAATATTCTAAATGATGGAATTCAGATCAATGGTTTCGAACTTAGCGTTTCTATTCGTTGTTTTATCTGTGATTCGCCAGCTAGGGCATTTTTAAAAGGTAAGATAACATTGATTGCAAACTAGAACAATGAAGTCTTTTTATTGTACATTTTTATTGGCACAGTAAATTTCATGTGAAGTAATAGGAGAATTTGACATTCATAATGGACGTCATATGAGCTTTCCGAAAGTAGATTATCCTTTAAGGACGAATGAAAAGCTCCGCTTACAAACAGATGAGGAACACAAAGAAACTACGCCTTTAATCGATCTTCCAATAGATCTTATTGAAGATTTTGTAATAGCAGATTCACTACATTTGTTAGATCTTGGTGTTATGAAAAGATGTTTGACTGGTTGGGTATACGGAAACTAACTTCAGAGCAAAATTTTCTGTCAAAGAGATCTTATCTCTGTCTAAGTCACTTATAATAGAATACCAAGAGAATTACATCGAGTTGTAAGAAGTTTAGATTGCCTAAAACACTGGAAAGGTCTTGAGTATAGAACATTTTTGTTGTATCTAGGAATTGTTCTTTTGAAGGATTTACTGTCAGATGAATTGTACCAACATTTTCTTCTACTGAGTTGTGCAGTTACATTATGTTCGTGTAAACAGTATACTAAATGTGTTGATTTAGCTGATGCATTGTTCAAAGAGTATATAGAAAAATTTATCGAGTTATATGGAATAGATTCGATTCAAAGTAACATCCACAATTTATGCCACATCGCCGTTGATGTTAAAAAATTTGGTGATCTCACTACATTAAGTGCTTATCCTTTCGAGAATTTCCTAGGACATATCAAGCATATGTATGTTACGTCAAGGAAGACTGCCTTTGGAACAAATAGCAAGACGAATTTTTGAGTTAACAAGTCTTAATTGGTCTGAAAAGTCAAATGGTCTCCAATACCCACGTATTGAAAAACTTAAAAGAAAAGCGATTACATACACTTATTTGTATTTGAATCCTGGAGTTATGTTTTCAAACGAAAGTGATAGAGATAAATGGTTTTTAACAAAAGACAAACAAATTGTAGAAATAGTTGAATTGACTGAAATTGATGGTTTAATTTGTATACATGGGGCAAGTATTAAAAAAACGCAAAATTTTTTCACAATTCCGTTTAGTTCTTCAAACATAGATATTTATTTGGCTTACAGTGAAAAAACCAGTCAGAGAATTTACGAATTAGAAAAAATCAAATGTAAATTACTATCTCTAAAATATCGCAATGAAATGGTGTTCATGCCTTTACTTCACACATTAGATTTGCTTGCATAAATGAAATTCAAAAAATAATTTTAGTTCAACATTTTTTATTGTATTCATAAAAATAAAAATAAAAAAATCAATTAATTTCTAACAAAAAATATAAAAACATAACATACTATATGTATTCCATTTTCATAAAAAAATAAAAAAAATAAAACAATCATTTATTTTGTATTTCAATTTTATGAATGTTTAAAAAAACATTATAAACTTCTTAAGTTTTGCACTGTGTTCAAATTAATTTTTAATTTTGTTCTGTTAATGTTGCATTACAACAATGCACTTGTACAAAAGTTGCATTTGTGTCACATTTTGGCTCTTTTGATTTCCATTGATGATCGTCTTCAGTCTCTGTATCCGTTTCTATATTTGAAATTTCTTTGTGAAATTCATCAGATCCAGTTCTATTATCATTTCGTACGTTGAAGTTTTCTATATTAATTTTGCTATGTTTTGCACGTGCAGACTTCAGCGAATTGTATTTTAACATAGTGTACATTAAAAATTTTTTGTTCTGGATTTGAGTGTATTCGTGCGAAGATAGTCGAACGACATCAAAAAATAGTTTTATTATTCTAGTGTACTTTACAAAAGCCACTTTAGTTGCGCCCTTGCTGCCTTTTCCAGTCCATGAAATTTCATTCAATAAAGTTCTTTGGAAAAGCGTTTCAGCTATTTTATTTGCAACTGTAGTTACGTTACAATTTCCTGTTGTTCCACCAATTACCGTTAAACCCTTCATCTTAAAATAAGATAAAAACGAATTGAATATAATTGAATATAATTAGTAAAACTACGAATAATTTGACATACCACTTTAGATCTAAAATTAGTATCTTCTAATTCGTTTTCAAATGACTCTACCTGATCAACTGTACTGAATGGACAATTAATACTTTCCAAATTAAACAGATCTTCTGTTTCATTCAATTTCGAAGAACTCGAATTTTTCCGTACTGTTTCACAAATTTCTTGAAGCAAGATTTTCAATTTTATTGATTCCGAAATTTGTTCATCTATTTTCTTATTCAAAGTATCGATTTTTCCATTTAATGCCTCAGACTTTATGTTTGATTCATTTATTTGGGCAGAACACCTTTCAGTTATATTATTCACTGTGTCAAGTTTCGCATTAATAGCTTGGTAATCTATAATGTAAAAATTAACAATACTTTCAGATATCTATAAATGGAAATCAAAACATACCATTTGAATGAATATTTTGCAATAAATTATCGTCAATAACGATAGTACTTAAATTTTGTGTAGATTGAGCTTGAAATTGACAATTGACACTTGTTTCAGCTTGTTCCGTTTCAATAAGAACTTCGTGTTGTGTTGATATTGCTGGTTCTGAAATGTGGCCAGTATTGAAGTTGGTTTCCACATGGTTTTCAAATACAAAGTCAAAATTTTCCTTAGACTTTTTGCTAACATTCGACGATTTCAAAGTAGCTCGCCGTTTATGCTGGACTGTTGAAAAATATCTAATCGCGAAAATGAACTAGTTACAATTTTTTTTATATACCAATTTATGTATCTTACCTTTCTTCTGATTCAGTATCAGAAAATTTTTCTGCGTACAGCTTTTCTAATTCTTTTGCTTCTTTATACGAAGTGATATTTGTTGCTTTAACTGTGCACATATATTTTTTCCAATGAGACTGCGGCAATGAATTTTCATCTTGTAAATATTTTATTACAGTCTTTTGTTCACTTTTTGGTGGATAAAACAAAATATTGTTCTTTTCCCATTTACTTGGGACGGCAGTGAACAATTTTTCTCCTAATTCAATTGTTTGGCACAATTTAAAAGGCATTTTCTTTTTTAATGAAACACAAAAACAGTACAAATAAAACAAATTTGCAGATAATGACAAAAGGTTATTAAACCGCGTTGTAATAATAATGTAAATCATAAACATAAATCACTTTACACAATTTCCAATGACATTTAATTAAAGTGTTGACATATAATACATAGTTTATGAAGATTTAAAATAACCAAATAGTTAAATTCAGCACGCATTACAGTTTCGTTCTGTTTTATATATCGCAAATGTATTGAAAATCCTCGCTGTAAGTGGAAAAATTTTGTATTATCGCATTAATTTAATAAGAGTACGTTAAACAACACATTACAGTGACATTTCATTCATGACAGTGTAATTTGTAACTGAAATGTGTTCTTGTGTCAAGAAAAAAAATTGTTCACAAATGTCACTCATTTCGCATATATTTTGCATTTATTTATCAAATAGGTGACTGTGGCATAGAATAAAGACAAGACAAGAAAGCAAATGGAACGGAACGTTCCTCTTTGATAACTTCCGATAAACACTTCCGTTCACGAAAATAAAAGTCAATTTAAAAAAAAATTTGGTTTTTATATATAAAACACGATCATATAAAAACCATATGAATTATTTAAGGAGAAGAGAAGGATCTTGCTTATAGTATATACGCAATTATGTGATTATATATAATTAAAAACATTTTCAGATAGTTAAATAATAAGATATTGTAATGTGTATATATGTACATACATATGTATATTACGACGTTTTATGTTATTCATCAGTAAACGTCATTATAATATGTACATGTTAAGTAGAATATATAATACATATACATATGTATTAACCATATTAAACCATTTGAAAATTTTTTTCCTTTGTTAATTGTTATCATCGTAATGCCCAATGAACAATATGATATATAATTATGCGTGTATGTATTATCATACATACATATGTATATACATATATTTTAATTTTTCAGGAATGAATACATAATTATATTGTGAATATGAATACTATATGTACATATGTATTATGCATATATTACGATGGTATAGTGTGTGTATATATATGACGCACATGTATGCGTACATCATATTCCATTCATATATCCAAATTTTGAAAATAATTCTTGTGTACTTCATTTCTGCCACATATTTATAAGTACATGAAAATAGTTTAAAAGTACAGGTAATCCTCGTATAACACGGGAGTTGCGTTCCAAAAAATTGTCGTGTTATACGAAACAAAGAACTAGTACAAAAAGAGAGGGTAGGTTCGAAAACTTTAGAAACATGCTATTATATTTTCATAATTACATATAATGTCGCTTCATTTGAATCCAATGATTTGATGACATGATATATTTACGCGTTTTTTGAACCGATCTAAAATTCGTAACACTGCTTAGACATATGCCTATACAATGTTTTACGAAGGTTTCGCTCAATTCCTGAACAGTGTTAGAGTGAGTCCGTTCCATAGATGTGTCATGTTACACGAGGGTTACCTGTATAACCATTAGAAATGTATTGTACAGACTCCAGACAAGAAATTTTGCAACAGGCGTAAAATAATGTGTATATAATATTAAATATAAATACATCAAAGTGGCAACTATGTTGCTATACTTCATACACTTATTCGATGCAGTTAAAGTCTTATCGAAATGGGAATAAGTAGTACCACTTTACGTCGCTGTATATTGATCCTTAAAAAATTCATCTCGTATTATATGATAACTTAAGATCGTGGTAACACTATTCGTGGGATGATCTTATTAGAAATTATGAGAAAAGAAAAAGGTCACATATACTCTCATAAGACCTTAACTGCATTGAATTAGTGTATGGTGTATACATATGAATTATAAAATGTATAATGTATTTTAATTTTTTATGTTAACATAAATACAGCATCATGTACGTGCAAATAAATTTAAAGCGTATTACCGGCACAAATGGCATTTAATTTCAGTTCTACTATATATGCAACATACGTACATATGTACATACATCCATATGTATATACGCATAAGAAAACATACATGGCTGGCATATATGTACATATATTGAATTAATATTTAAATGTACCTATATACGTATGTATAAAGAGGAGAAGAGCATATGATGAGACAATATTCATATTTATGTATGTATATAACACAAAAAAACACCATAAGTCTAATTGGGATCAAATTAAATGATCATGTAATAATCTCCCCTTATGTTTTATATATTACATGTATAAAATTTATTTACATGCGTCATATTATATATATGCGTACATCATACGATCATTTATACAAAATATAAAGAAGGTATATAATACATAATAACATCCCAGCAGACAAAAGTCAGTTTTGCATTTATTCTTAATCAATTTTTGTAATCACAAAAATCAATTCTTTTGCATTGATTTTTTTTGCATTGCTATTGGTTTGAATCATAGCCAATAAAATATGAGTTCAAAGTAGTTGATTCGAAATCACTTTAAAATCTATTCTTGTAATTGGTAAATTCTTTATTATTACCACTGATTAGGAATTAATTCCAAATACCGATTTAGAATTGATTCCTAGGCGCGTTAAATAATCTTCTTCATGACATTAATTCACATAGAAATAAGGTAGTTCCCTAGTTCTAAATAATTGCTTTCTTTATTAAATGCGATTATGTTATGTAATCGAAATGAAATCGATTTTGTATCGAAACTTTGTGTAAAAAAGCGGAGTTATTATTAAATAAATTTTGGTCATCGAACCTAACCTAGTTTTAAAGTTATTTACTTCATTAAAATTGTCTTTTTTTAGAATTTGTGATTACATTTTAGTTATAGTAACCATTTTAAAATCGACAACATTTTCGATTTCGACGTTACCGGTTACCAATGTCTTGCTGGGATATAATAATACTTATATACTTGCTCAGTGCTTTGGATACTAAGTACACGAAAGCTGGTGTCGCCATCTATTATCGTACAAAATCTGGCAAATGTCAAAATGTGTTCCATTTGCTTTCTTTCTAATTGTCTTTATTCTATGACTGTAGTATGTGCCTAATGCAACTTGTTTACAAGGCAGTTTCTTGTACATGGAATAGAAAATTAGGGTTGTCAGATGTTGTTTTTACGCTTTTGACATTTTGTATCTTATTTTGAAAATTGCTTTTCTTTTCTTTATTACAATTACTTTAAATTTTTATTTGTGTCTTCTGTGTGTTATCTTTCTTCATAACAAAAAAATTAACATAAATAATAAAGTACATATGTATACATTTGAAAAATATAGAAATACATATGTATATGTGTCTATATATTTGAATAGGCTTTGTATATTAAAACTTATTTAAAATAATTGAGTAAACCTGTAATAGTAAGGAATGGCTCACCTTATACCATTGCCTGATAATTATATCAATGAAACGGCAATAATTTAAATTTAAAATTCAAAATTTGAAATTCAGCTGTCAACGTCCATACGAGTATGTCAGAAATTTAAATGTTGGTATTACTGGTGTTATAAAAGCAAGTTTTTCAATTTTTAAAACGTATGAAATAGTAACATTTTTTACTTGTTTCGTGAATTATTAATTAAGTTCAATTACATGTAAACCTATAAACTAGAAATAGTTTTGACATTTAAAATTTTGTTATTTGTTACTGCTTTGTGGTAAAACAATGGGCTTTTTTAGTATGTTTGCTTGACAATGAGCGGACGGCCACCTCTACCTTCTAACTACTGCTTCAATCAATTGGTTTCACCTTTAATGCTGCAACTTTGCAAATATCAAAATGAATCATATATTTTTAATTTGAAAAAAAGTTTTTTTCTGAAATTTAATTTTTAAGAAAGCGCTCTTATTTTTCCAGAATATTAACTTATGTTTCACAAAAAATGTATCACGGCACAAACTTTTTAAAATAAGGAAAAATGTGAATATTAGAATTTTGAACACATTAAATTTAATATGTTCACATATGTATTATTTTCAAATATGACATTAAAAAACAGATAGTCATTTTAAAACAAACAAAGATAATGAAAATCAAGAATCATTAAAATTTGGAAAGATGAATAAGGATAAAAGTATTTTTATTAAGAAAAAATAAAAACATTTTGTTTTCCCTTTCTCTCAGCTTACAGAAATTAAAATTATTTCAATGCACGAATAAGAAACACAATTTGGTCACATTTAGAAAACTGCATGCCTCAAAAACAGTGTAAAGTAAACACATGTTTCCAAAACAAATCCAGTCATAGTTACATTTCAACAAAACGGTGTGTACACAGTGTGTCTTTCATTTTACACACAATCATTCCCCATTTCGCCTAAATTGAGCGTACAAGTCACCAGCTTCTTACGTACATTAACCAACAAGAAAATAAATGCATGCACGCAAAACGCATTCAATTTTTCAAGCTGGTTAGTTGGGACAGCAGCATCTTCGGCTTGACACCCCATCTCTTGCCGAAGGTCTTTTTACTAGCGTACAAAGCAATACTAGCTTTCTTCGCTCTCTCTTCCACATTGGCCTTCCAGGTAAGTTTAGAGTCCAAACACACTCCTAGGTATTTGACTCTACTAGCCAATG
This sequence comes from Anthrax anthrax, assembly GCA_963971155.1. Lineage (NCBI taxonomy): Eukaryota > Metazoa > Arthropoda > Insecta > Diptera > Bombyliidae > Anthrax > Anthrax anthrax. The sequence goes on from OZ020117.1 coordinate 35,275,030, forward strand.
AGAGTTGCCTTCCGCCGATAGTTGGAAGGTTGAAGCTGGGGACTTTGGTTCTGTTTGTAAAAAGCATCAGGTCTGTTTTGCCTGAATTGATCCTCAGTCCACAGCTTGTGGCCCAAGCATCAACTTTCTTCAGGCTTCTGTTCATGATGTCGCTCATCACAATACCACTATAATAATCAACATAACATGTAATATTTGACTGACCGACTTATGAATGAATTATCAAATCAAATATCACCTTGTTCTGATTTATTTAACATACACAGTTATGTGTAACATGATTACTGTGATATACTTTTTGTTTTCCGTATATCAGTTTACATTATTTTAAACATCTGCATTATTTTGCAATAATTTCAGTAACCTGATTTTTAATTAGAATAGGAAATGATTTTCCAATTGGCAAGCAAATTTAATTTTGTTTATTAATTTATTTGAAATTTCTACTCATGGAAAATTGCGTAAATTTTGATTTTATTTAATTTTGGTTTGTGTGTGTGTGTGTGTGTGTGTGTGTGTGTGTGTGTGTGTGTGTGTGTGTGTGTGTGTGTGTGTGTGTGTGTGTGTGTGTGTGTGTGTGTGTGTGTGTGTGTGTATGTGTGTGTGTGTGTGTGTGTGTGTGTGTGTGTGTGTGTGTGTGTGTGTGTGTGTAATGTTATTTGTATGTATAATTAGAATAATAGATTCAATACCAAATATCAACGAAATGTTTTGGTGGGAAATAATAAGATAGATATAAATTTTGTTCATGTGAAGGAGCATGGAAAACATTTAAAATAGTAAACGCTGAAGTTTCAGCTTGTGGGCTTTTAGAAGTATATGTAGTACCTGAAGACGGTAGTAGATGTTTGGTAATGAGAATGAGAAATGGCGAATCTAGGTTATTCCATTGAATTTTGATTTCACATTCAGTCCATATCAGCATGTAAAATTTGAGGTTATTGGAGGGAATATTACAGTAGCTGGTGAAGCTATAAGTGGTACTATGAGATATAAAAATGCAAATCACTTTCCACGTAATTGCCCTTTTGGTGATGAAGAAGATTGGGAGTGGGGTGAGAAACTGTTTCAAAAATTAGCACAAATAGGAAATGCAGAGGAATCTACAGAGTCTTAAATTATTTAAAATAATACATTTAGAACTTTTTTTGTTCAGTCTTTCGTGATCGTTTACATTATCAACATTCACACAAATGCTAAAAAATGTTTTCATCGTCAATTTGGTTTCTTATCTTAACAGTTTATTGTTTAGTATATACTGAAAGCGGTGTAATACCTATAAAGCTTGATTCTAATAAAGGAAATAAAGGAAACTTAGAATTTGCACTACAACTACCAAACAATGATACTATTCAAATTGATTTATCATTTCAATTATTAACAATAGTTGATAATACTAATAAAAATGTAACTGAAAAACCACAATTAGATGATACTTATAATGAAAACACGTCAAAAACAACAACAACATCTAAACCTGAAACAAAATATGTTACTGTTGAAGAAGCTATTGAAGGATTTAGGCAAGAATTAATTAAGAAAGAGAGAGACATAGCTGGTATAATTGAGAGTGTTCACCCTTTTTATAGACATTTTAAATTAGCATTCGATGAAAATGAAGTACTAACTATACGTTGTACGTTGTACATATTACAGCAATTACAAGAGACGATCATTGAGTATTCTTTGCTATGAATATCATCAATATGAAACAGAGAGAATTCTTAGTAATGGAGAAGTAGAAATAATAAGTGTACATGATCCTAATTATAAAAGTGATGTTCAAACAATAAATATTAAAAATATGAAACAGGTTTATTCAATGGATATTTATTAAAATAGTTTTAGTTTATATATTAGACTATAAATTCTTTAACAGAAATAAAAAACAAAGTTTATAATAATTAGTTCAAGATTAACTTTACTCACGTACAGAAGCAAGAATAAAATATAGATATATTATTTTAAATTTTAAAAAAAGTAAATTTAAACAATATGATTGTTGAGAAAATAGAAAACTTTATACTTGATTTCAATGATGTTATATTTGAAGAACATAAAGAGGAATTATTAAGATATTTAGCATTTTTAAAAATGTATGAAAAGAAGACAAAAGTTATTTCATTTTATGGACTTTATTATAATAACTGTCCATGGTCTAAAAACACTACTACTTCAGGACCTGATACATGCAATTGTTGTGATGTAACAAGAATACAACAAAAAGCTGAAAAATTAATGAATTTGTATTTTAGAATAAAAGGAATGTAAACTGATAAATAAAATTATATTCATTAAAAATTAAAACATGTTTTATTTAATATATGTATACAATATTTTTTTTCTTTTTTACAATAACTGATTTTTATCTATCCATGAATTATGTTTATTAGAAAATCCTAACCATTTTACAAAAATTTTATCTCCTTTCTTTTTTAATATTTTTTCAATTAGATAAACATGAGGATGTTTTGATTTTAATAATTCTTTTTCATAAAATCCTCCTTTTATTGGATTACCTTGATAGTCTTCTAAATTATATGTCACAGGATTAGTATTTTTGATAGATACAATTTTGAAAATTTCTGTTGTCCAATTTGGTGTATATCCTTTTTCGAAAACATGTTTATGTTTGCTTATACGAACAAGATCTCCTATTTTATATTTAAATTTTGGAAATATTTTTAAATTACTATAAACTGTTTTTAATAGTAATTTTTCATTAGATGAATTAACATCTTTAGGAGCTATTTTGATAGTACAATGTTTTGTTTTATTGTATTTGTCAACTAATTCTCGTAGATTATCAATCCATTTAAAAGATCCTTTAAAACTAAATTCTTTCCACATTAATCCTTTTAAAATTCTGTTAAAACGTTCAACAATTGAAGCTTTCATTGTACTATACGTTGAATAATGATTAATATCATTTTATTTCATTAAATTTTGAAAATTTTGATTGTAAAATTCTTTACCAAGATCGCTTTGTACATTACGAGGTATTCGATTCGATGAAGTAAATATCTTTTCCATAGCCTTGGTTACATCTGAACCATTTTTAGTTTTAAGAGGAATTACCCAAGCAAATTTTGAAAATGTATCGATTACAGTTAATAAAAATCGATATCCTTTATTATTAGCGGAATAAGTACCCATTTCAACTAAATCTATTTGCCAAAGGTCATCTATTCCTTTTGTAATAACTTTTCTTCGAATAAATTTTTTCGAGCTGATTTATGCAGTTCTTCAACTAGTTGTCTTTTACTCATTTTAAGTTAATGACGTAATATTAGCATAACAAGTCAATTTTATTTTTTTAATGAAGGTTATGTTCTTTAAATAGTCGTGATCTTGCTTTAACAAAATATTCACCTTCACTTTCTTTTGAGATATATAGAACATTTTCTATCTTCTTTTTTAATTCAGCAAAATTTTCATAACCAGTTTCTAATTTTTTTACTACTTCTAAAAGGGCTTTATTTTCACTTAGATTTTCATGAAAACTATTGATATTAGTTTCAAGTTTTTTAACTGTTTGTAAAAGATTTTCATATTCAAGGAAATGTTTTTGATAGATATTTATAAACTGGCCTTGTTTTTTCATTTCTTCAGTGAATGTTGTTGTAAATTCTTTTATCGTATAGCTTATTTTTTCATCAAAATTATGTATTTGTTTTTCTAAAGAATTTATTGTGTTATTAATGTCATCTGAAAAGTCTGCTTTTAAAACGTTTATCTCATTTTGAAAAGATTCTTTTGTAATAGCGTCAAAATTATTAATTGGCAGTCCTATGTTTTGTAAACGTTTATGCTCTAAATCGAAATGACCATCAGGAGTTAATTTAAATCCAATTCCAGGTTGACCTGGAGGGCCTCGTTCACTAACATGTTTCTTATTTTTATTATTACTTGTGAAACGTCCGAACTTATCAACGCTCATTTTAAAAATAATAGCATTAATTAGAAATAAAGGTTATTATTTAATAAATGATATTTGTTTCCTTCGATTCTTCAATAATTGAAATTATTTCATTATTATGATAATTGTGACCAGCTTGTTGTGAAGCTATAAGTAACCGTAATCTATCAATTAATTCATTTGGATCATCCCAGTAAATGTAATTTGGTTTTCTTTTGTTAAGTAACATCTTATCAAATGCAACTGTTCTTAACCCCTCTCCTCTTTTTTCTTTGATTAATTGACTTATTATGTTTTTATACTTTCTACCTGTATTTCCTTTAATTCGACTATGAACATTATTGTAATCTTTTCTATATACATTGCTTATGAGTAAAATATCACGATAATTTTGAAGATCATTGTCTGTATATAATACAGGATTTTTCATAAAAATTAATTCGTACAGGCCTTGAGTTGCATCATAATTTTTGTCATCTACTTTAATGATATTATCAACAAATATTAGCTTGCTTCGTCCTAATTCAAAATTTTTTTCATTTTCATTAAACTTTGGTCCGAATGCATTATCTATTTGATTTCTAAATAAAAGTATATATATGTATCATACAATAAAAAAAAGTAAATTTTTTTAATCATAATTTTAAAATTCATCATCTGCTGCTTGTTTAGAAATATGTCTGTAAACAAAAACCGTACTACAATATGAGAAATATCTGCAAGAGATCGTGAAAGATTTCATAAACGAATATATTCTATTAATACATTTTTTTGAATTTTTTTTTGTTTTTTAACACCTGATCATGAACAAAATAAAACTATAATTTTTTTAACAGTTTACATTAATAGAATAGTTTATGAGTGACATTTTTTTTTTAAATTAATAAATACATACTGATGAAAAATAATTACTGATTGTGTTTTGAACTTTCAATATGTCAATAACATTAACGTTATCTGGAAATTCTTCAGTACTTAGCTCTGAATATTTTCCACCAATAGATCTATTTACTGACTACGTTTGTGGTGTAGTCGATTTTCAAACATATAATTCAATTCCAAACATAGATAAAGGAAACAATCTATTTTATATTGGGAATGAAATTATTGAAATACCTGTGGGATCTTATGAAATCGATGATACTGAGCAGTATTTGCAAAAAGAACTGGAGAAAAGAAAAAACAAGTGTTCACTCAAAATTAAAGCTAACAACAATACACTCAAAACAGAAATTAAAAGTGATAAAGAAATCTTCTTTAACAAAGAGAGAACTATCGGTTCATTGTTAGGATTTCATTCAAAAAAGTTGTAACCAAACACAGTACATGTATCAGATTCACCTGTTAATATAATTAAGGTGAATGTTATTCGTTTAGAATCCAATATAATTACAGGGTCATATATAAATAATAAAAGAGTACATACACTACATGAGTTTTCTCCAGATGTTGGTCCTGGGTATAAAATAATAGAAGTTCCAAGAAATGTTATTTATTTACCTGTAACTACAAAGCGGATAACATCTGTGCAAGTGAGAATTATTGATCAAGACGGTGATTTAATAAATTTTAGAAGTGAAACTATCACAGTCAGACTTCACTTAAAGCCTCAATAATAATAACAATAATAATAATTATGATACTTTATAACGGTAATAATATTAAAACCTCAACTGAAATTAAAAAATTGAATAGTACTTTACCAACAATCAAACAACCGACAATTAAAAAGTCTTCTGCTGTATTGACAAAACTTAATGAAACATTTTTAGAGTCGCTTGGATTTGAATTAAAATAAATAAAAAAAGCAACAATGAGTGATATATTAGAAATCACTAAACATCCAGTTTTCGATGAAAGTATTGTGAAGAAAGAATTTCATAGTTACGCACCGTATTCAGCATCTTTTCAAAACAATGATGAAATTAGAATATCAATACAACATAAGGATTTGCTTGTATTACCTAGTGAAAGTTTTCTTTACATTGAAGGACCTTTAACTGATCTAGATGGCAAAAATTAAGATACAGCTCAATTAAATAATAATGCCATGGCATTTCTATTTGGAGAAGTTCGCTATGAATTAAATGGAGTAGAAATTGACCATTCTCGAAATACTGGTTATACAACTACTATAAAAAATTATATTTCACTTAATGAAGATGAAAGCAAAATATTTTCTAACGCTTCTTGGAACTTAGCGGGCATTACGATAAAGAATTTTTTTAATTTTTGTGTTCCTTTAAAAACTATCCTAGGATTTGCTGAAGATTATACAAAAGTTATAGTGAATGCACGTCATGATTTAATTTTAATTCGATCACGATCTGATAACAATGTAGTAAAGACAGATAAAAATTTTAAAAGTACCTCATATAAACGTTGCTGATACTGTTCGTCTTTCTTTATTAAAAGTTATTAATAGCGGAAAACCAATTGAAATGTCTTTTCGTAGTTGGGATTTACATGAGTACCCTGTATTACCATCAAATACAAATCATCACGTATGGACTGTTAAAACATCATCACAGTTAGAAAAACCAAGATTCATTATATTTGCTTTACAAACAGATAAAAATAATGTTGCAAATAAGAATAATACATTATTTGATAATTGCAATTTGACAGACATCAAAGTTTACTTAAATTCAGAAACATATCCTTATGATGATTTAAATATTAAATTTGATCAAAATCGTTTTGCTTTATTATATAACATGTACGCTGTATTCCAAAAGTCGTACTACAGACGTCAATCTCAGCCATTATTAGAGTTGTCTGTTTTTAAAGACACTGTAACATTAATTGTCATTGATTGTTCTCATCAAAATGAGACTATCAAAAGTGGACCAGTAGATGTAAAAATAGAATTCAAAGCGTTGACTAATTTTCCAGAAGAGACAGGTGCATTTTGTTTACTTTTACATGATCGTATAGTTGAATACAATCCTCTTACAAGCGAAGTTCGAAAACTTATATAAAAAAATGAAAATTAATAATAAATTCTAGTATATAGAAGTATTTTATACTGAAAACATATCAAAAAAATTAAATATTACCAAAATGAATACAAATGTTATAATTGATATTCAAGGATTTAGAAGACTAAAAAACAAATTTATAGTAAAAGAGTTAGCAATTTCTTATAATTTGAATGAGTTTCAGCATTTCTTAATTAAACCACCTTACCAATTTGTAGCTTTACCTAAAAAGCAACAAAAGACTAATAATTGGCTACATACAAAACATCATGGACTTTTGTGGGATCAAGGATCAATTAATTTTGAAAGTGTAAAAGATTTTTTAAATAAAAATGTGCAAAACGTAATAGTTTATGTGAAAGGAGAAGAAAAAAAGAAAATAATTGAAAAATTGTTAAAAAACGATGTAATAATTCAAAATTTAGATGACAATGGTGTGCCGAATTTTACACAACTTTATGAAGAAGATCCATTTGCATTAAGATGTTCAACTCATAATGGCACTTATGCTCTCCATAATGCGTTAATTTTAAGAAATTTTGTTCAAACTTTGTAACAAATACAAATAAAATATAAAAAAAACATGTCTTTTTTTAAAAATCAAAAAAAAAAGTTTTTCTTGTATTTTTTCCTTTCTTTTCAATTAATTCTAATTTGAAAAAAAATATTTTCATAAAACAATATAATAGATTGATCTAAAAGATTTAAAAGCACCAAATTTATGAAAACAAAAAAAAAAAAAACTTATGTACATTCATTGAAATATACAAATCATAAAAAAAGATTTACGTTTTTGTAAAATGCATTAATTTTTTGAGCTATTTTATTAATGATATATTGTTTTGCATAATATAAAAACATTTTTTCTGTATGTTGATGTAGAAATATCTTTTTTTTACATTTATATTAATAATTCAAAAACAATTTTTTTTCATGTATGTACATACATACATATGTATGTTATATATAGTTCAAATAAAAATGAAATACATTTAAAATTTCGTTCTTTATCTTATGTAACGATAAGAATGGCTTATTTTTTTATAATTTTTTTTTTCAAAAAAAAAAAACGAATTCAAAACCACAATTTTGAAATACAGTTATTATGTACTCATAAACAAAAAAACTATCAGTTGATTCAATTTTTTCAATTTAGTTAAACATATTTTTAAAAGTTCTTTTTAAGTGCATATCTTACTAATAATAACAATAAATATATATTAATAATGTCGCCACGCCAGTATATATTTATAGAAGATATTGTGAATAATACTGATAATAATCAGTACCAAAATATAACTGATCAGTCCGAAAGAATAATACAAATGTTAGATATAGAACATAATACCTATTCTGAAGAGGAAGAAGAAGAAGAATATTATGATGATGATTATGAAGAAATGGTTTGTAGCTTAGAATCAGAAGAAGAATCAACTAATGACACCTTTGAAGTACGTATTGGGTACAGTTATTTTAGATTGAATAATGAAAATTATTGTACTGATTGTACAGTAATACTAGGAATTGACGACGATCAATATATTCATTAGTTAATAAAACAGCGTTCAGTTTAGAAGATTTAGATCAGTATATCACAGAAGAAATACCAACTTGTTGTTGTAACTGTGATAATCGCATAACACACCAATATTTTTATGTAAGAGGACTTTAAATAAAAGAATTTAAAAAAATGATAACAGTAATTTTAAAAAATATTTGTTTATTGAATGATAATAATAATAATAATAATAATAATAATATACATACTTAAAAGATTTTAAAAAAAATTCATTTGTGAAACAATTTTTGCAAGATTTAAAAAAAAATTAATTTGTGAAGCAATTTTTAAAAAAAGTATAGTAGTTGTATAAATATAAAAAAAGATTTAAATGTATAAAATATAAGACTAGTGTATGATTTTTTCAAAATAAAAATAGAAAAAAAATTTAATTGAAAACAATTTTTAATTATTTCAAATAAAATAATATTCATTAATAGATTTGTGCCCCCAAGGAAGTGTTTCAATAGATTTAGGAATCACAAATCTTTTATCATCATTATTTAATAAAGCTATTTTATTCTTTAATTGAGTGTACACAACATGTTTACAACTTCTAAACGTTCTCGTTACTCTATAAAGTGATGTAACACTATTTAATCATTCCTTAAAATGTTCTACTGTAATATGTTTTGATACCACCGGTTTTTGGATACCTTTTATTTTTTTGAGTATAGAGTCTTCTATAATACAGCAATAAGCTTTTGATTTGATCCGAATAAATTCGCTCATTATTTTTCCACCATTTTCGTCTTTGAATTTTCCAATGATTTTTTTATTTATTAGCGGTATGTTATATTTGTTGTTTTCAGCATAGTTGCTAGTATCAAATCTTTCAAGATCGTGTTTTATATCTGCATAAAAATCTTCAGTTTTAATACTGTAAATTAAAGAATCTGTGTCGGTATATAACAATTTTATTCTATCATTGAATTTTGATTTCAAAATTGAACAACTATGAAAATTAGGTTTACTAACTAAAGTATTTATACCATATCTTTTTTCTATTTTTTCCCAATTTGACAAAAGCCTAACATCAACTCTTTTATCAACGTTTTCCATAGTTTTTCCGAAGACGCAATTATTTAATAATTTATAATGATCTTTTTCAAATTCAGTAGTTGCTTTAATTCTTAAATTTGTGTTCAAATCTATATATTTTCTCAGCCATGGACTTTGATTGAATTTTAGAACTCTATGTATTTTCTCAATTTTCATTCCTGCTTCTAAACATTGCTTAAGATTTAAGTAATGTAAGACATATTTTTTCTTGTCATTAAGGCTTGTGATGAGTTTTGTCTCTTTGCTACTTATATATTCAGGTTTAACTTTTTCAGGACATAGTGGTAGATCAGAATGATCATACTGTAGTTCTTCTGGATATGTTAAATCAACTTCAAATATGTAGCCCACAGACATTTCAGCATGCATATCTTGTAAAAATAAATTATTTATCTCATTTTGCAACACCCACTGAAAATTTCCGTATGGTAAATATTGATGCATAGCCCAGCCATATAAGTTATTTGCATCGAGATATATTAGATATATTGAATCTTCATTTTGATTGTAGGTACTCATGTATTTATTATTAGCTTTCGCATATTTCATTGAACATTGTGATAAGCCGCCTCTGATTCCTTTTTGAATAAAATGATACATATCTATATTTGTTAAAAGTTCCAATTCAACATCAGTATATTTAAGCATACCATCCCAACTAAAACCTGGAGCTGTATAATAATACGCTGGATCGAGACTATATGTTTTTAAACATATATTTCTGAATTGTTCGAAAACATCTGCTAACAATAAAACATCAGTTTTAAGATACAGATCAGAATATTCTCCTAATGTTTTACATTTAAATGTTTCTCATACATTTTTTGCGTGGATGTAATCACTTTTTAATATATGAGATAGTGACATTTCGTTGTAAAAAGCTTCTTGTGGAGGAAGACAAGTTTCATTTAACACATCTATAGATGTTACATAGTCGTACGGAAAGACACCCTTTCTAGTCAACAAATCATATTGATTTTTATTTGGATAAGCTTGTTTAATGGTATCGTATTGATCTTCACTCAAAGTTTCAACTAATTTTCTTAAACTCGTAGACATGAACTTGTACGAGTCTATAAAACGAATTTTAATGTAATTGCTTTCATCAATAAAAATTGTTTTAGTAAATGATATATATTTCTCCTTATATTGAGCTATTAAATCAATTTTTTCCGTATCAAAACCAAGTTCACAAGCTATAAAATGTGCATCATATCCTGACAAATTATGAAAAACTATTGGAATGAAGTTAGGAATCTTATATTGTAAATTACATGAGTTATGAGCAGCTCCTCTGAATTCGCCAGTTAGATGACAGTGATCACGAACTTTAATATTATTACTATGAAAAGAATTTCCGCATATGTGACATACTCGTTCATTATCATAAATTTTTGTTTGTTCGTCTGTTAATGGAATCATAGGAGCAACTGTCTTCAAAAAAGTATATATATTTTTAACATCACGTTGAATCGAATTAATGAAAAATTTTCCGCAATCAGGGCCTCTATACATTTCAAATTTGTTCATTTTTTTATCATATGAACACTTGATGTAATAAGCGAAACTGTATGGTTCATGAAGTTGAATGTTTTCTGTAAAAGAATTTTCTTCATTTTGAATGCATGTATGTAATGGTTTTAATAAAGATTCAAAATAAGCATAAATTATGAAAGGTATGCGTAATTTATGTGTGAAGTTTTTAAATTTCATAATTTTATCAGCTTCGCTAGGTAAAAACGTGCGAACTTTATTGCAATCATTCATTTGGTGTAAATTTAAACAATATTCGTTTTTGAAATAAATTAAACAGCCATCACATATATACTTTTTTCCATCACAAGCACTAAGCTGTAAACTTATCAGTCGTGATTAGTTTTTAATCCAACAGAAATGACTAATGCTATCTTTTTCAACATACAATAAGTTCACATGTTTCTCTTGTCTTTTTGATGTGAAATGTAATGGTCCAAACAATATAATTATTTTCCACGCCATAAACATTAATACTGACGTTATTTAATTTCTCAAAAGTTGCTATTTGTGTAAATTTTATTGGAAATTCTATTCCTTCTAAGTTTAATACCGTAGAAAAATGAAGATATGAAGAAATCCTGCTCGTATTAATATCTTGAGGATATAAAGCACTCATTACTGCCCAAGCAAAACAAGCATCATCTTTGTTTATTACATTTATAACTGCTTTCTTTTTTTTATCCATATTGGTAAATCTATATAAGAAGATGCCTTAAGAGGGTTATATTTCGCGAAATTTACTTCTAAGTTTAAAAGTTTTTGTAAAGCCCAGCCGCTATCGCGATCTTGAAAATCTTCACTTTTTTTCTTAATTTTTTGCAAGACATTTTGATATTCTTCTTCTAAGCAACTTCCTTGAGTAAATATAGTATTTTGAGTATTAAAAGATTTAATATCTCCGATGTAATTTTCATCAGGCCCTGAAGCTTTAAAATACATTCCAAATAATTCAAAATTTATTTTTATAGCAGTGTGAATTGCTATATTTTTTTAAATTAAATCTAGCACACTTTGTTTTGTATCATCGAAAAAGTCATCAATATCAATACAATTTTTTTTGCTTCGAACTCTGTAAGAAGCTAATCTATTTTTAAAAGCACTTTTGATTATTTTTACATTTTCACAATTTTCTAATTCTTCACACACTGTATTTTTATGTGCTAGGCTTTTTAAATGTCCTGAAAATGTATATAGAGGAATGTCTATTTTACAGCTTTCACAATGCTTCATCTTTTTATTTCTTTTATTAGCGTAACTACATTCATCATAAGGTCTTTTAACCGCAGGTGTCGTTGCTTGATTTTGTTCTTCATAAGATTTATCACCATGTATAGTGCTCAAATGTCTCATATAGTTATCTTTTCTCATTATTTTTTTTTACATATTTCACATGTAAAACTTTCTAAATTTTTATTATGAATCGGTTGTAAATGTCTTTTGAAATTGTTCTTTTGACTAAAAGAAATACCACATATATCGCACACAAACATTTTTTCAGAATAATTTTAAAAAAAATCACGAATTTATATCTAGTTTAACGTAGATATGTGTCCTACAAAATAATTTAAAATTCTGAATTCGACTTTTAAATATACCAATTTTTTTTTGAAAATAAATTACTCATTTTCATATACTAACCTCAATATATCATTAATTTTTTTTTGCATTGACCGCTATATATCGCAAAGTTTTATCAACAATAAAAGAGTAGCTCAAAGTAGAAAAAAGCCAATTTGAAGTAAAAAAAACTAAAGTAAAAACGTGATTAAAAACTCAGCTTTTGTAGAACAGGGTTAATTTGAAGAACAATTGAAATAAAAAAATAATTAAAAAATCAGATTTTTTTTTCGTTTTATTTCAAATATGTATATTTATTTATTTATTTATATAAAATAGATTATAATATTTTAAAATATAATTCATTTGCGTAAAATGATTGACATTATTCATTTTATTTTACTTTTTTTTATTTTTTCCATATATGTATTCATTAATTTCTGTTGATTAACTAAAATCATTATTGTTAGTATTAGAAAACATCTTTAAATTAATTTACATCTAAATTTTCTGTATAATAACCAAAATTATCGTTGTCTATATCAAAAACATCTTGAGTTAAATTTATATCTAAATTTTCAGGAGCAAAATAAAAATGAATATTAAAAGTTTTTCCAATTATCTCTATCAGCTTCATGGCGTAATTTCCGCTATTTAATTCGTTTAAAGTTGATTCTGACATCACTGTATACCTTTTTGGAAGAAAAACAATATTTTCATCCAGTTCTATCAAAATCTGATTTCCGTATTTAGTTTTCATTTTTTTTGCAGAACATATTGAATATTTTTTCCCAATAATAAGCTCCTTCAAATTAGAAAATTTGTTCACATGAATAGAATTTAACTCTTCTAACACAATTTTTGATTTCACTTCTTGATCATTTTTTGTTTTCTTTGCTAATGGCTCACTTGCTGATGTTGAAGGAAATGTGTTTCGTTTTATTCCACTCATTTTTTTTTATTTTATTTTTTTACACTTTAAAATTAAATTTAATTTTTTTATAATAATTGATTAATAAACTTTGAATTTTGATGTGAACTTGTAGAAGACAACTTTTAGAATAAAATTTTTATTCTTTAATGCTAATTTTTCATTAACGAATTGTATTTTAGATTTAAAAAAAATTAACTTAAACTATTTTGAAAGAAAAAAAAATTTTTTTTACCACAATTTCCTCTGACGATAAATTTCATAAATTTTATATTAATAACAATATCTTAAGAACATAATAAAGCATTTTTGATTAAAAACTTTTTAATACTCATACATGCAACCGTAATTTTCTTCAAAAAACAGTAAAGTCTTTCTCACTGTTTTTTTTATTGTACATATGTACTTACATATATGCAATGCATGATATTAAATCTTATCTCGCATTTAAGACAATTATGATAATAATTATTATATGCTTTTCGTATATAAATAACATATAACTTATCGTTATTAATTTTTGTTTACTATCATAGCATAACTTCAAAATACTTAATAATATAAGTAGCTTTGATTCATCAAAAAAAAAGTTCAACATTTTATTTTGATAATTATAAAACAATAAGAAATTTATCATAGATAAAGTGATATCTTTCATGTTCAAGTTCAAAGATACAAAAAAACGTAAACATTTTTAATAATAAATATTTAAAAATTTTTTTTTTGTTATGACCTATTTCCAATTTACTACTCATAGTAAAATCATATATAAACAAACTTCAAACTACTTGTCTTATAGTCATGTGTCTTATCACCAAATATAACACATTTTAAATGCAGTCAATCACACACACACACACAAACACACACACACGCACGCATACACGCATTCATATATTCTACAACAACATTCTGTTCTACACTTTTAACAAACCGCAATGACAACAAAAACAATTCAAAAATTCTGAGGAGCGTTTTGATCTAGAATTCCCATATATCTTTCTACACTTTCAACCAACAACAATACACAAATCAGATCCTCTGAGGAGCACTGATCTAGAACTGTTCTTTTTACCCTACTTATATATTGATCTTGATGTATAAACGTATATGTACATATGTCAACACATACATAGGTATGTAAATTTGTGGACATTAATTATGTGTATGTATCTCTATATGTGTAAACACATATGTATATGTATCATAGTACATGCAGCATATACATACATATGTACGTACAAATGTATATACATATGTACGTAAATTCCTTTTACCAGAAAACCTTATATAGATAATCACTATCAGGTGGAAAAGCCACATTCACAAATTTTTCTTCTAAGGTCTGTACAATACAACCCCATTTCACTCAAATAACAACGCACTCAATATTATTTTTCCTTTGCTAGTATGAAGAAAAATATATGAAGATAAAGAAAAATTTTTTATAAGAAATGAGTCAGAACCCCATGCAACCCCATATAAATTTTACTCAAAGCAAAACCGGTTCAAATGTATATATCGTTACACATGCCTGTGAATCAGGGTTGGGCATTTACGCGTAAACAACCGGAGTTTACGTTTACTTGGTAAAGAGAGTAAAGAGTGTAAATACCGTAAAGACTGCGTAAATAGCGTAAATAGACGTAAATGCATAAAGATAAAACAGCTGTGTGTAAATTTTCTGTCACTTTTAAAAATTAACAGATTAAAAAAACATAAGTCGGGTGATTTTTATCTTTGAAAATACCAAACATATGTACAGTTTTTATAATTTTTATTCACAAAATAAATATTGAAGTTAATGTTAAACAAAATATTTTGTGTTTTTTTATTTTTATGAATAAAATTTAATTTTTAATAAATTTGTTTACGTTTACACTCTTTACGTCTTTACGGTAAACAGAAAAACTCTTTACGTACGTTGTTTTTACGTGTAAATTGTGGTTGTAAACGCTGTAAATAGTTTACGCGCCCAACCATGCTGTGAATAGATTGAAGTGTACGTATATGTAATACGTGTTGTTGGAATATTTTGTAATGTGCGTATTTATCGTATATATGCGTGTATACTACTGTCCTAAACAAACAAATTATCGTCCTAAACAAATATAATTTTTTTTTATTTCATTAGCTTTATCCAAAATAGAAACGCTTCGTAACGCGCTACTTCGTTGAATTTTACCTAACGTTACGTATTTTTGACATTTGAACCAAAATAGAAACGTATACATAAGTAGACACCTGTAAACAGCTGTTACAAATTACATTGACATCCTAAATATCTTGTTATAAACAGAAATGAATGTAAACAACGAATGAATGTGCATATAGTTGATGAATTAAAAAAAAAAGTTCTTGATAATTTCTTATTACTTTAACCACAAAATTTAAAATTAAATTCAGAAAAAATATTTCATTTTTCTTTTTATTTAACATTTCTCACATGATTTTAAAAAATTTTTTAAATAAAAATTTTTAAAGGTTTAACCTTAAACGTGCGTAGCCTTAACCGTGCGTAACTGCAAATTTACGCATACCTTATTTTTAATGCTTCAAACTTAAATAGACGTATACTTACGTGAACTTACGCACGTATTATTCGATTTTGTTTTGAATAATTGAAATTTTATACCAATTTTCATACTTCTGTTGCTTTTAATCAACTCAATAAATAATATGTATATAAAGTAGTTCTGTAGTTTTTTTGTTATTTACATTAAGTATTTACGACTATTTCGAATGATTTTCGATTAAAATTGAAAACATCCGGTGCTTTTTGTAATTTCGATAGTAATTATGGTGATAATTACATATGTACATACAATTTATAATCCTGGACAGCACATAGATTACACACAGATTCAATGGCATAGTATAAATTAGCTATCAATCAAGATGATAAACTTAATCATGTGGTATGATCAAAAACGGTCTACTATCATTAATCTGTTCGTGACACAAATAATTAATATAGTGTATTTTGTTTAAATAGACTTAAATGTCGATTCTGTTCTATTATGTATTTTTTATCGAATAGATCCTCGTAATTGAGCCTATGTAAGTATATACATTATACGTAGGCATACATATTTTAAAATTTAAACTATAAGGCAAGTATGAGGGAAATCATAAACGTCATCAACTTCAAAAAAACTGAAAATAAAAACTTTTGATATTATATCTTCAACAGTTTTTAATCTTATATTTTCAACGGTTTTTGATCTCATACCTTCAACGATTTTTGATTTTATATTTTCAACGGTTTTTGATCTTATACCTTCAACGATTTTTGATTTTCAACCTTCAACGGTTTTTGATCTTCTATTTTCAATGGTTTTTGATCTTATGTCCTCAATGGTTTTTGATCTTATATCTTTGACTGTTTTTGATCTTATATCTTTCAAGGATAATCGAGAAATATATAAAGAAAACTAAATTAATTATGTATATAAATTTCTAAATAATATTTGAACAAGAATACCAATTGGATAATCCAATTTGATTGGGACAAAAATTAGATAAGCAAGTTAAAAAATCAATCAAGTAAAGGTCCATATGGAAACGTTTTACTACTGTAACAGAAAATTGAAACATGGAAAATTTACTCTAGAAATTTTAAAACATTTGTTTTATTTTCTATGTACATAACTGAAAGACAATGAAAGATTTTTATATAAAATGTTAAAATATGACTTTTTATTCATAGTCATCTTATTTTATAGACTTATTCTACTTATTGTTAATAATTTAAAATGAACATAAATCAAATTTTAATTTTTGCATTAAACATACTTTATCAGTTTTTAGATGTATAGAAAACTGTGATTTTAATAAATTTTTTTAAGACCTTTTGTTACAACATTTATATCTAATAAATGATGGATAACAGAACGCTAATTGCTAACGCTAACTTCTTCAATAATACATTTTAATTTACAATTTTATGAACATGTGTACGTTGTAAATGCATTCCACACGTTTTTCGAATTACCCTCATAAGATTTTAAATATTGTTCACAATGAGTATTTTCATTGTACATAATACGTAATGGTTAAATTATATTTAATGCTCGCCTTATGCTATGACGTATTTTATCACCAGTATTTATTAAGACTTTTGGCGCATTATTTTTTCCATTAAATGTTATAATTTGTAAATACTCAGCTAATGATGATCTACCTTTTGCAGTGTCTAGCTGCTTGATCACATATTCAACAATGTATACCACCACGTCCTGAAAATATTCATAAATTATGTTAAAAACCAAAATCTTTACATAAAAGCAGCATCTAATGATTCAAAACTTTACACGTGATTGCAATAAATTGCAACAATTTTCCTGATAAAAAACAATATGCTTAATCCAAAATATTGGGATCTCCAAATTTTATAAAACCATTCTTTTTACCAAGTGAAGTCTAAATTGTACACGAGCATCTACATCTTTAAGCCAATCAGATAGTGTTGGTTCTAATTTATGAACAACATCAATACAAAATTAAATACAAAATGAATGCTTAATAAAATTGTAATTAGGTGTGCATACCAGTGTAAATTAATGGCAGAACAGTGTGATAGAGATGGCGAAGAAATTTTTGTGCCAAAGCGCAGTTTCAGCTTCCTTGCATATTTTTGCCATTGTAATGGATAATTATCCTTTGCTGTTTCACCTGAAACGTAACACAATCAGCACCATCTAAGATTGCATTGGCAACATCGGAAATTTCAGCGCGAGTTATCCATTGATTCAAGTATTTGTGTTGAACAAATCACTGGTTTTCCTTGCTGTAATTTTATTAAATAAATTAACAAAACACAGAAATTAAAAACAAACTATTTTTAGTTACCTTATTGCAGCGAGAAAATCTTTTCTGGTGGAATTTCATTTCCAAGATCAATACGTGCTACAGCTACGGCACCGTCAGATGCAGCAATAATTTCATATAAATTATGCATATCCGGTTGATTTTAAAGCTTTTTTCCTGCATCATCGGGTACACAACAGATTTCGCGAAATGCATGTGCATTTCAAATAAATTATGCAAAAACTTTGTCAACTCCTTGTTCAACATCAAATTTAAAATCTGATTTGTTTTTTTTTTCAGATACGGCTGGCAAATCGACTGGTACTCCTGGTAAGTTAACACTTTTTCTTGAACCGAGTATTCGTTTTCAATTGTAAGAATTAATGCATCACCTTGAATTTCTTTAACAATCAACGACATAAGACCTTCAACAACGAATACTCTATTATTTGGCTTAACAATATTTACATAATCAACAAAAATCACATCCTTATTGCCCTTCTCTGCATATTCCTTATTTGTTGTTAATTTTATTTTATCATTTCGTTTAAGTTTAACTTCAGCTGTACTGCTACCACCAGTACGAATTTCATGTCCTTTTTGAATCTATTGCAGAATGTGAACGATTCTTTCCTCCTTAAATTTTGTTTAAATTAAATGACAAACTCCTTTACGAATATTTTTAATCGTATCATGAAAGAAATTCAATTTTGCTATGTTCATTCTTGTTTGCATCATTTTTGTTATCATTTCAATACTAACCGATGCTGGCCCAATTGTACATACAAATGATGCCAGATAATCGAACATGTGGTGCAGGTAATGCAAAATCAAGTCCTCACATATACTATATTCAAGATGATTTGATGTTTTAGCTACTTCCACCTGGGAAACTGTTGTTATCTAAAAAAGAAAACAAATAATCGATATAATATTAATACTTAATCTTTCAAATTCAAATTTTAAACAAACAATAATAAAAAATTATTATAACAATGAATGACCATATGAAAGCTATCGATAAAATGGTATATTATACATTATAATATGTATCCAGATATATGATATGTATATGTACACAGATATAATTGTTTTCGTTTGTAATGAATTAATAATCCTATAGAATTTCCGGATTATCATTATATATTTTAGAATGTAAACAAATTCCAGTGTAATATGACGTTTCCAATACTGTGTTGTCATTTGTTTGACGTTTCCATTACATTTGTTAAAATTT
Organism: Anthrax anthrax; assembly: GCA_963971155.1. Lineage (NCBI taxonomy): Eukaryota > Metazoa > Arthropoda > Insecta > Diptera > Bombyliidae > Anthrax > Anthrax anthrax. Next base: position 35,294,620 of record OZ020117.1, read on the forward strand.
TTGGTAAGAGTTCCTTTTAGGACCAACCACCGATTTTTTTGAAACTTTTCACACTCGTTCTACTCAATGAGTACAATCCAAAAAATATGGTCTCTAGGCGCGAAAAAGGTAATTTCAAGGTCAAAAAATTGAAAGAAAATCTCAAAAATTGACAGAAAATTCCGAATAACTCATGATGTTATTGTCCAATTTTTATGAAATTTTCACAGTTTGAAGACCTCGATACATGACGACTTTTTGCACAATAAGTACAAAATTTTCCATACAAAAATTTTACAGGGTGACCCAAAAACTATATTTTCTTCGAAAAACAATATTTTTATACTTTGAACAGTAATAACTACAGACGTACTAATCCGATTGCAATGCGTTATGCTTTGCCAGAAACATCTATGTCTCACCTTTAATATTGATAACATTCACTCGAATACATAACCTAGTTCAAAAGAAATAGCCCAATATACAACGCTGTGTATTCGAAAATTTTCAAACAGACGTACATATACTATATTATGCATACATATATACATATAATATATATGTATATGTATATATATGTATATACATATATTATATACATAATAATATATATTACATTATATATATATAGTATATTACATAATGTATATATATATATATATATATATATATATATATATATTATATATATATTATATATATGTATATAATAAAGTATATATAATATATACATATGTATGTGTAACATATACATACAGTAGCGGTCATAGAAATCGCATCACTTGCATATTTTAGTTTCTTAATCGCGTCTTGTATGTTTTACCCCATCCTTTTTTATCCTAATACAAAAATAACATCTTGTCGGTGTACCTGCATGCCTACAAGACTATGTGTAGTGAAAATTTTTTTAATTAGTTTTTTCTGTGTCGTGTAAAAGGATAATACAAATTAGTGTGTGCAAAATGGCAATAAATTTTCAACAGTTAAATCGCGATCAAAAGGTGCAAATTTTTAATTTGATCGAAAAAGGACTCTCACACAGAGAGATATCGCGTACGACAGGATGTTCACAATCTATTGTCAGCCGCCTAGTACGTAAAAAGGAAAATCGGGATCCTTTGGAGAGGAAAAAAAAAACTTGCTGCAAAAAAAAGACAAACGATAGAGAAAATCGCGTCCTGCGCAGGATAGGCATGCAGGACAAATTTAAAACTGTGGTTCAAATTAGAACTGAACTACAGGAAGATTATAACGTGGGAATAAGTGACGAAATCGTTAGGCAACGACTTCGTGAAAGTGGTTTATTTGGTAGAAGACCTACAAAAAAACCGCTTTTGACGACAAAAATGACAGCTGCACGTCTAGAAAGGCCGCATAAATATAAAAATTGGAGGGCTAAAGATTGGAGATCTGTCATATTGTCCGATGGAATTGGGTTCAACCTGTTCTCATCAAACCGTTCGCCGAATGTTCGACGTAAAGTTGGCTAAAGATACAAAGAAATCGGTGTACTGTCAAATGTGGGGGGTTCTGCCAGCCAGATGGTTTGGGATTGCTTTTTCTTCTACAATATGGAAGAGCTCCACCTTGTCGAAGGCATCGTTAACGCGGAATACTACAAAACTATCCTCAGGGATTATTTGGTGCCATCAGTAGAAAAACACCTTTTTCACAGTAATAAAGTAATTTTTCAAGATGACCCTGCTCCCTGTCATCGTCCCCCATCTGTAAGTACTTTTCACTATGAACGTGCCACATTGTTGCCTTTAAAATCCTGAAGAAATAATCGTTTAATTATTCGTTTTTATTGTTTCAGCTTATGTCCTTTTTTCAGGCCTGGGGATTGTAAGACTGGATTGGTCAGGAAATTTCCCTGACCTTAATCCTATAGAGAATCTCTGGCACATATTGAAGCGCAGAGTGGTAGAACACAAGCCAACAACAAAATAAAAATTAATTTAAACTTTGAAAAGGGTGTGGAATGAGGAAATTTCGCCTGATTTACGAAAAAGTTTAGTAGAATCAATGCCATCGAGGATAATTGCAAAAGGAGGGCCAACTAAATTTTAATTTTTAATTAATTCTATTGTAGAAATAGTAGATTAATAAATATTTAAATATAAGCAAGAAAAACGTACGTAAAAAATTAAAAAAATAAAAAATTCAACATTAAATTTCATATTTAAAAAGTAAAAAAAATGCATTTTTTTGTATTATGTCCTGTTATTTGTACAAAACATCCTTGACGACCGTAATTAAATAGCTTTGAAATCCTAGGACTTTATTGTATCAAATAAAGTTGTATTGGGTTATTCTAATATAACACGAATTTTTTTATTTAACAATTTTCGAAAAATTGCAGGTGATGCGATTTCTATGACCGCTACTGTATATATGTATATCGTTGTATATATGTATATTTTCACATCGTTGGTTGGTTAGTTGATTGATTTTTTCTAATGTTTCAAGAATTTGTTTTTAACTTTGATTTGTTTCATAGATACCAGCTAATATAACTTCGTGACCATTTGCTGTTATTTTTTCAAATACATCCTGTAATAAGAGAAGGAACAAAACATTATTTTTTAGGTTTTTTTTTTTTTTTATTTTTCAGCTTTTTATTTTCAGCTTCTATTTTTTTAGAATTAAAATATAACTTACCATTTCAACTATTTCAATTCCATCGAACCTTGAATCGAAATCTCCAAATTTATACCAATAATCTTCGTTGTGCTCTTTATAAAAAATAATGTATCCAGGATTTTCTCTAACGATTTGTATGAGTTCGTCTTCTATATTTGGCCACTCTTAATGCCAATTGGAGGTCGTTTTGGAGCATCGAGAATGTCTTCGATTTTTCTTATAAGATGCAAAATATTCATTTCTATAAAAAAAAAAAAAAAATTTGAGTATAAAATTTATTTTATTTTGAAATGAATTTATTCTTCAACTTACCCAAGAAATATTTTATAGTCTAAAATTTTTACTTTACAACAACTGTTTTACTTCAACAACAAACATATTATGTAACCATTCGATTTTTTCAGGTTCTCAATATTCACTTTAAGAACAACAACAAATACATTGTAAACAAATTTAAACATGTGTAAACATGTTTTCGCAATTTTCAATCCTGGGTTTTCCATTTTTCTTAAATAATTTTCACAACAACAAATACAATATGCGAACATTCGATTTTTCAGGTTCCCATCATTTAGAAAACACAGCAACAACAACAACATACTATATATGTGCAAAAATACTCTAGCTTCTCTCAGTGTCGAATAAATCTTTCGCCTTTTACTAAAGATTTCCGCGGAGAGGAGCATTCAACCTACCTGAAATATATCCGTAAATTACTTTCACATAAGATAAAAACAAAAATTCATTTAATAAAAAAAATTAATTATTTATTAAAATCTTCTATTATTTATAAAAAAAAACTTAAATTATTTACAACAGAAAATGTTATTTAAATAAAAAAGAAAAAGAAAAATAATTTTTTCTAAACAAAAAAGAATTACTGTTATTTACAAAATTACTAAAATATTATTATTTGAAAAAACTCAAAATTATATTATTTATTATAAATACGTCGCTATATACACCTAATATAACACTATATACAACAAACAACTATAAAATAACAGCTATACAAAAAATGTACAAAATTAAATGAATTTACTTGATAAATTTGCTTTGACTTATGCATTTTTAAAATTGAATAAAAAAAAAACTGTAAGAGATAGAACTTTTGTGTAAAAAGAAATCTTCTAGAAAAACGAACAGAGATTTCATTTTTCCCGACATATTATCAACTTTTCCAACAGCGTCTTCAAAAATCATCAAAATTTCGAAAAAAATTGCCAAATTTTCTCAAACTTTTGACTTTTAACTCGAATAACTCACGAACCATTTGACGTTCAGTTTTGAAGAATACCTCATTCGAAAGGACAAAAGGTTTTCTATTACTTCTCTGAACATACTAATGACATTAGACTGACAGTTCGCAAGCTAAAACGTATTTTATGAAACAAAGACAAAATTTTTTAAACGCCCTCTAGTAGCGAAATAAGCCCGATTCGCACCACGAGACTAGCACCATTTAACTAGACTCATCGAGTATAGTATATGTACTAATTTTCATAAAAATCGGTGGTTGGTCCTAAAAGGAACTTCAGCCAAATTTTTCAATTCGGTATGATAATACTGTTTGTTGATCTTAACTGCGCCATCTGTTAAACAAGACGGAACTTCGAAAATGTCAAAATTTAAAAGGATTAAAAAGGATATTAATCCTTAATGATTTTTAAAAGCATGCATTTTAGGCTAATCTACGAATCATAAGCTTTCGATTGGTATATATAAAGTGGTATTTCATTGTTTATTTTTGTCGTATGAACGAGTAGGACGAAAAAGGATTTTTGCTTTTTTTAAGGATGTGGGTAATCGTATCCTTAAAATTCGCCGCTCAAAATCTTTATTTTTTGATGCTCTTTCAATTAAAAAAAAGTTAAATTTTTAATAATGCGTCCTCGCGTTCCGGGTGTACTTGGATAGAGTGTAGTGGTACTCGCTAGTGTACTAGGCACTCGCTAGTGTACAAGTACTCAATTAACGAACAATCGAGGAAAAAAAATCGATTGTATAATTTTCAGACATATGGATTTGTCGAATCTATATTCTTTTGTAGAATTTTTAACATTTACTACTATTTTGAAAAAGTTATTGCGGTGTTATATGGCTTCTACTACACTTGTCATTTTGCCGGGTTTCATTCACATGTTTCATTTTATTTATCATCGAATACTGATGCTGTCACAGCTGTCAGTTTCAGTTTAGAGGACTTTAGTGTTTACAGTTTGTTTAATGTTTATTGTTTAGAGTATTTTGCATTTTGTGTACTTTTAAATTTGAATTCCTTTAGATTTTGGGTCATTTTCATGAAAAAAGGGAGGTTATGCTGACAATATCCATTTAAAAATAAAATAAAGATATTAATTTAAACGTAAATTGTGATGTAGTGTAGTTGTGATTTTACACACATTTGTTTTGTTAATATGTATATTGCTTTAATTGATGCTTGGTCCATAAATAATTAAAATAAAAATGAATGGAATTGTGTGGTGGTAAATCATAACAAATGAAAATGCCATTACAATGCCGGTGTTGTAAAGCCCTTCAAGCTTAATTAAATACATTAACGTATGTGGAAGTGGAATCAAATTAAAATTACAAAATGTAAAGTTTCTAGTATTCATGTTTGAAAACGCGTGATGTGGTTTTTAATATCCATTTTCATATTGCATTTTATTTTCTTAAATTTTGAGATGCCAGATGAGTTTTGTAAAAAGTGTCGTGATAAAATCGAATCTCATTCACATAAAACATTCGATAAGTACACAACAACAACTAAGGTCAAATCGTTTATTATTAATAATAATACATGTGCAAGATACTTCATCAGTATCAGTTCAAATCAATGAAAGTCAAAGTGCAATTAGTTTACAATTAGAACCATTAGGGACAATAATAATACAGAATTCAGAACTAATGGGACATCATCATTATCATCAACGGGACCAACAGAATTGAATATTGAGAATCTATTATTTCAAGTACATACAAATTCATCATTTTTTCAGAGTTTACCACAAGAAAAAGCGATTGCATTGCATTCATCTAGACTAGCAAGAGTGAATCCACGTATATCATGTATTATAAATTCTGTTGATTCCGTTCATGAGAATCATTACAGAAAATGCATTATTACATTATTAGAATATCGTCGTTTGATTAAAGTGCCTGGTTCTGATGGGATTAAAAATGTTCAAACTTCTATTCAGGGTAGGAATGTTCAATGCGTTTAATAATATGATTTTATATGTTCTCTTAGTTTATAAATTTCTCATATATATTAACTTTTTTCTATTTAAGGAAGAAAAAATTTAAATTTCCAAAATACGTGATCGTGGTGATTTTGAAGGATAGAATTAATTTGTATAAATTTTTTAAAAGTGAAAAGTGTGAAAATAAAATGTATTCAAATACAGAACATTTGGGTGAAATACAGTATGGAATAAAAAGGGAAGCTCTGTATGAATTTGAACTTATAAACCATGATGTGTTACAAACATACAAGGTAAGTCGATAACAAAATAGATTAATACTAAGACGCCCCACAATTATCAATAATGCAATTTATCTCAGTATTTCCAAAAAAATTTATACAAACAGATAAGAAACTTTACTTCAAGAAAATCTCAAGTTTAAAGTCTGGCTTTATACCTATGTACATTTATATTATAAGTAAACATACATCGTGATGCAATGAATTTATCAGATGGGTCAATAATGATGTAAACGATGTAAAATTCAATTCAATTGAATTAATTTACTAACAATTTATTTATATTCGGTAGTACTTACATTCATTCAAAGTGTTCTTCATTGATTTTAATATTGTTGCGTTCATGTGTACGTATATGTAGGCAAAGTACCGGAATGTTATGATAAGTTTGAAGGTATATTTTGACGTGACGTTCTATGCATAAATAAATTAAGTATTATTACAGACAATCAATACAAGAATTTGATTTCAAAAATTGCTCGTATCCATCTCGTTGTATCCAGCTAAATGGGTTGCGTTTTGTTTGTGAACAATTTTTAAACCGAATACATAAATAATTTTTGAAATGTGTACCACACAAAAAAGATTTAGGAAACATTTATTATGTTGTGTACCATTTTACCATAAATCCCGCCAACAACACATACATACATTGTATCCTTCATATAAATCATGTACGCATATAATGCGTATACAGTTTATAAAATATGCAAATGATAAATATATATATATATACATACATTACATACATATATGCATGTACTTTTAATGTACTGTAATGTACTTATAATGTACTTTTTGATAACGAAAAAATCTGTTTTATTTTCATTTTTATAAATTTCTATAAATTTTGTATTTAATTTTTCATATTTCGATTCTGTTTAAAACGGATTTTTTGAGTCTGTGCGGAACACGGTTAAATAGGACGGTTACTTGTCAAGTATGCTAAATGCAGCTAAATTTGCAAATTCATAAAGCCACATCATATTTATTCACCATAATTTAAAATAAATGGTAAGTTTTCGCTGATTTTATCGAATAAATGATTGACTAGGTGTATTTAAGCCTTTACACAATTTTTACAAACATATAAATTACAAAAAAAAGTTTTTTACAATATGAAAATCATTTATTATACATTAATTATCAACAAAAATAATTTCAAAAAATTAGATATGTAAACTATTAGTCATATATTAAACGTGTAAATACATTTTTAAAGAAGTTTAAAATTTTGAGTATTTGTACATACGTACATACATACAGAGATTGAAACTTATGAACCAAAGGCAATAATTATAAGTATGTATAATAATAATAATAATAATAATAATAATAATAATAATAATAATAATAATAATAATAATAATAATAATAATAACAGATATTATTCCAAAAGTAACTACATATAATATAATTAACTTAAAATTAAATAAAACCATAATTCAAAAATTGCAATTCCTGGTCCAATCAAGGCTAAGTTATTATAGAGAAAGTACTAAAATGTCGAATTATGTATTTATTATGTTAAAACAACAATATATGATTGAAGTGAGTAACATGACATAAGGCGTTTGAAGTCCTTTGGTGTTATATTTATCCATTCTATTTCATTATGTAATGTTACATACTTCTGATTTAGGATTTAATTGACTTACATTTTTAATTGGCGGCTCATCGTCTTTATTTCAGCACTTCACATGTTATTTTACTTGCACTTTAGTTTTATTTTTGTTGGTTTCCTATTTTCAGCCTGAAGTTTTTTTTTGTACGATTTAATTGTGTAATACAGTCTGGTTCTTATGAATAATCTAACTGTGTATTCCAAGTTTTGGTTTTTACAACAAAAATATTCACATATTTTTAATTCTTGAAGAAATTTATTTTCAATGTCTTTTTCAATAATATAATCATCAAAACATTCTTCAAATTTATTTTCCAAATGTTTTACATATTCTACGAAATTTTTAGGAGGTTTAATTAAATTGCGGTTTTTATATTCTTTTAAGGTGATGTAAAAAGAATCACTTGTTTCGTTTGCTTCAACTAGAATTGTACAACTGTGGTTATCTCTGTTTTTTGAATAATCAACCTACAAAGAATATAAAAGCGTTTTTTTCTCCGAAATCCATAGAGTAAATTCATTCGATATACATATGTATATATTGCTGATTATTTGGAACTATTTCAGGCTGGAAAACTGACATGCTTCTTTTATTTAATGAAGATAATATTAGTTCGGTTTGCTGCTGGTAGTTTCTTATTGCTACTGTTTTCATATATTTGATACTAAATGATGTCTTGAAAGCACATGTAAATTGATTCGGTGTTAGATTTTTGTTGTTTTCTTGATTTAAATTTCTTGTAAGTATGAAACGTACTTCCTCTTCTTGAAGTTTTATCATAAGTTTTTTTGATGTTGTTATTGATTTGAGCCATCAAAAACTTTTATAATTCGTTTGTTATATTTTGCCCCTTTTTAGTAACTTTGATGCTTTGAATGAAAGAATACATTTCATCCAAAAACTGTATCTGATCTTCCCTTCCAAAAATGGTCTTCTAAATGTTTTTGCTTCATTAAATTTAGAAGAGTTGAATATATCGAAAAGTTTATCGAACTTTTCTAAAAATTTGTTCATTGCTTTTTCATCAGCTTTATTGCAACTCACTTGAGTATAAATGACACTAATTACAGTTGCGCTAATACCTTGGGTTGTAAATATGACTTTTATTTTATTAAATCCTACAGGTTGTATATGCTTTAAAGACAATTTTGTAGCAAGTTTAATAGCGTCGTCGAGAAACTGATCTTTTTGCTCGCAGATCACTATAGAGCAGATTTCATCATCGAGAAGTAAATCTATAGCAGATTTACATTATCGAGATGTCACTTGATCTCGCTCGGAGTTAGATTTACATCATGGACTGAAATAATGTGCAAAAATTACATCCCAGTAGTATTTGTAATCGTTAATAGAGTCTAATATTCCATATAACATGGCCTCTTCAGAAATTTTTCCCATTTTTCATTTTTTTTGAATGTTTCAATGAGGTCGAAAATTTGCCACATAAATATATTTTCATTTTCTTTTATTAAATGTATACTCCATCCTATACACTAGTTCGATGCAGTTAAGGTCTTATGGGAGTATATTATGTGTACTTTTTCTTTTTTCCTAATTTCTAATAAGATCATCTCACGCGTAGTGTTACCACAATCTGTAAAGTTGTCATATATAGTAATACGAGATGAATTTTTTTAATATCAATATACGGCGACGTAAAGTGGTACTTCTTTATGTCATTTCATTTCCATAAGATTTTAATATAGTATTGCGATTTTTTTCAAACATTAAACACGTTTTTTAGAACTTTACACATGCGTGGTTGACTTAGAAAGTTAGAACTGAAAACTTGGTGTAATCATTTACACTTTGACAAACTTGTCGTATTGTAATAATCGAAACATGTTTCATAACAAGTTTATGATTTGACAAGTATTTACATTGCTGACAATGACAATGTTGTCGCAGTCAAAGTTACAAGTTTATTATTGTCGTACGCAAAAACTTGTCAAATTTATATGAAACGTAACATGACCATGACAGGTTGACAAATTTGTTGAATTGTCACACTTGTCGCGCCTGTTAAGTTTTATGAAACAGGCCCTTGGGCATAAATTGCACAAGTCGATCGATCAAGAAAAATCGTTCATCTGTTCTTCTGTTTTACTCGTCAATTTTTAACGATATTCCAAACGTTTAAAAAATTGTGATCGTGATGGTAGGAAGGTTGTTTTAGTTAGTGAAAATGCCGGTTAAAATGGAAGTATTTTAAATGTGTGTACACAAAATCATTTATTAGTGTGAAGGATGTATATAATAATTTATGAACAATCTTCACACTTAAAAATTTTTAAAAAATGTTAAAAATAGTTCCGTTGGTATGACTTTCAATTTAAAGTCATAACATTACAAAAGGTCATAAATAATAAAAAGGAAATAAATGTATGTTTTACATAATTCAAAAATTTATTTCATATTTTCTTAAAACTAAAAGTAAATTATATTAACTCATGGTAACAATGTTTAATATATTATATAGTATAATGTAATACTGTTAGTAAAATAATGTTTAGTAATAAAATGCCAATGATATTTGAAAAATCGATAATTTTAATTTAATTAAGTTCATTGTTTCTTATCTTTTTTGTTTATTCTATCGTTGGCATGTAAAAAATGTTGGATGACATGGTCAATCAATACTTCAGTTGAAGATGTAAATGTTTTATGACATTCTCCTTTAAATAATTAGAAATAAAATTAGTTAGTATCTAGTTATGGAAATACAATATTTGAAACACTATACAATTTTTTTGCATTGAGTAGACTATCATTTTTAGAAGGGTGGTAAATTGTCGATAAATTCAATTTGGACTGAAATAATTCAATGCAATAAAATCAATTTGATGTGTTTTTTAAAATATCTTTTATAATTACAGCACTGTATTAGTGCTGTGAGATGGTCAGATTTTTCTATAAGAATTTGAAAAGTATGTCTTATCTTTCAGTAGGCTTGTAAAGAAGAACATTTTAACGCCCTCTTTTTCCTTCGTCCCATTCCAGGTGTAGTTTACAGTTAACTCATGCCGTATCAGGTTTTTCAAATTAAACCGTAAAAAATCCTGGACATTTTCTCTGCCACATCTAGTAAATAATAGCTTCTGCAAATAAAATGTAAAAAACTTGCATTCATTCTAAAATGTGAGTATTTTAATTTTATACTTACAAGTTGATCTCTTGCTTCTTCGTTAGTGATAAGAAAGTTATCAAACTCTGTTAATATTTACTGTGTGTTAATGGGCAGTCCGTATTTCGCTTCCTTTTCATTTATTTTCATATTCGTAGGTTCAGTATCACTCAAGCGGGCAGTTTTGTAAACGAAGTCGCATAGTTTTTGCGGTCTTCTTGCAATTCTTCGTCTATCATTGCGAGAAAACGTACTTATAAAATCAACTAATATTCCAAAAAAACCTAAACCGTAAAATAAAAAAACTTTCTACAAAACCCTTAAACTAAATATTTATAAATATTTCATTTACCTTTATATTTAAATAATTTTTTATGATGATTCTAGTATAATTTTTTTTTAAAATTTTTTACTCACTTGATACACAATATTTTAATTTTAAACACTTATTTATTTAAAAGAAAAAATATAAAACAAAAATGTTTTAATTTTTAAATGTTTTCACCTTGAATTTTCACACGTCTAAACAATACAAATTTTAACGTTTTATTTATACCGTGGTTACATCTGTTATCAATTTTGTGAATTTAGATCCCGGACTCTTTTTATTTTCTGCACAAAATGGTAGATCATTGTGTTCATCATGTATTTCTTTTGGATATTCCAAATCAACTTCAAGAATTTATCCAATGTTAGAATTATCTGGTATTGACGTAAGATTTATTTCTTCTGGATTTTCAACCCAGAATATATCGTTTACTTATTGCCTGGAAAAAAATTATGTTTCCTATAGAATTTCTTTAGAGTATATACATTCATATATACACGTGAATGTGGACATGTTCGCATTTTTGTGTGTACATGTTTTTCTTCGGAATTTTTTTTTTCAATTTTTTTTTACCAACTTTTTATATTTTTATTTTTTATTTGCAAATTAAAGATCAAGCTATTAATCATTTGTTTTGTATTACAATATATACAATATAGATACATATACATATGTATGATGAATAAGACCAATAGAGGTGTATGTACATACTTTTATATCAATTTTGATGTGTATGTACAGGAAGTGCACCTGCACGCAAATTGTATGTTCAATGTTCATATAGTTCATACATTTATCTACGTATATAAGTACTTATGCATGAAATGATATACATTTGAATACATACATAACATTTTTACATATTTATGTATTTATTTTTTTTAATTATCAACGGATTAAACGGATTTTTAATTTTTACATTTTTGACTTGAGCTGATTTCGATTTCAATCAGCTGTTGCTAGCTACTCTTAACTTATTAAAGTCCGTTAGCTCTAGTCTTGAATATTATAATAATTTCAAATTTCCTCATTTGGTGACCAAACGTATTTTTTTTCATCCGATATTTTCTCCCCATATATCCTTCACTAACATTATATTGTGGAATGTCTCTAGATCTAAGCGGTTAGTTTTCTTTGTTTTGATTCAATTTAACTCGGAAAAAATACGTTCAGCACAAGCAGAACTATGTGGCAAACTCATAAGGTTAATCATGAATGCAGAGAAATTTTTGAAAAGATTTTCATTAAAAGCACTTTTTATATTTTTTAAGTTGTTCCAGAAAATCTCTGGACTAGAAAATTTGTCTATATATTTTTGAAAATTTAATAATCTCCATTCTGAATTGAGTTTTTTATTCATTCCTTCGTCATTACCTACAAGATTTGGAAACCGTTCTATAAGTGGTGTAATAGATTCCATTCATCTACGAATCTGGAATTTCCGGATTTTCTGGATCTACGAATAATACAGTTGTAAATGTGTCGTCACCGAAGTCAAACCGACTAAGTTCGTTAGACAAATAATTTTTGTTTTCACGTATTAAGTGTTCACAATCCGTACCAATATAAATATCTTCTGTCGAAAGGTAATTATTCTTATCTTCAGAAGTAAGTTGACTAAAACAAGTAAATTATTTATATATAATTTATATACAAAATAGTTATATATGTATATTCCTGGTAAGATTTTCTATATTAACTGGGAACACTGTACATGCATGACTAGCACATAGATGTAAGGAATGACATACACATTACATATAAAACAAATGAGGGTAATCAGATTTTAATTTCGCTTGCAAGCCATTTAATTGTCCTGCCATGACACTAGCATTATCAGTCGCCAAGCCTATTAAGTTTGAAATTGGTACATACTATACATGCAAGGTCTTCAATTAGTTAATAATAGTGTTAAATATCTCATCAGCAGTGCATTAAGTTAATTTTAAAGACAAAAAAACTTTATATATTATAAGTCAAATTATAAGTTATAAAATTATAAAGTCAAAAAGTTCTTTATTTTTTCAAAAAAGGCGCCTACATACGTATATACTCTTATACGAATATTCATTATACATACATATATACATATGTATAATGAATGGATTAAGAAACGTCAAAACAAAAATGAAAATTATAGGAAATCGGAACAAAAAAAGGAATACATAATAACATGACAAGTCGCCAAAAATATTAAAATTGTAGTAAATCATAAAGAAAAATTGTAGTGCGAAATTGGTTTAAATAGTAAAGTGAAAATTAAATTAATGAAAAGGGGGACACTTCGTGGGACGCTTTTCTAAGTGGGACAGTGTTAATAAAAGGCGGACAGGGTTAATAAAACGGGACGATTCCCTGAAAAGAGGGCCGTCTGGTCACACTACACTAACGACATAAACAATGCAAAATTCAATTCAATTGAACTCATTTATAAACACTTCATTTTACTTCATTCACACTGCTCTGCTTATACAGAAAAATTTGTGTCTATTCAAAATTTTTTTATACGTATTTAGCATTTAACATGTACATGTACATGGACAGAAGTTTTACACACGCATACTATATATACGATAAATACGTACATTACAAAATATTCTTATAAATATTGCGCATAATAAGTACACTTAAATTACATACACACGTATGTGATAAATATGCATACATATTCACATTCTATGCTGATTCATGGGTATTTTAGTGGGTACTGAATGATTTCTTCTGAAAATTGTAAATATTGCTTTTTTCATACATTTCAATACATTTTCATATATTTTTTCATTGAGTTTAGTACAGATAATATTGTGAACTTTATTTTTTGAATAAAACGGTCGCACTGGGTACTGTTGGCAGTACCCAGGAAGAAAAATTTCTAAACGTCTATTTTGCACTGCCTGCAGTATCTCGTAGTTTTGGATTTCTGCTTTTACTTAATTTTACATTATTCTTAGTTTTTGATGACAAACAATTCCTTTAAATTTCACAATCAGGTCAGATTCTAGAAAGAAAACTATTGATTCACAAGCCATAAATTACACTATTTTATTAGAATCGTTAATAGTTATGAGAAAAAATTTAAATCCTGGATCCATTTAATTTCATCTAAATTTAATAATCAGGATATTTTCTAAAAAGAAAACTATTGGTTCACAATTTTTGAACGTCTATTTTGCACTGCCTGCAGTATCTCGTAGTTTTGGATTTCTGGTATTACTAATATATTTTAATTTAAACTTTACAATGGATTACAGTTGGCTATCCTGACTTTTTAATCGACCCTAATTATATGTATGGGTATACAAGATCTTTCTATTATGTCGAAATTCATATAAAAATTCTTAAAGTCATACATTGTTACCCAAGATCTATAAAATATAGTATACAAGGTCTGTGCTTTACATATAAAAAAATTTTAAAAGACAGACCTTGTATATTTTATAGATCTTGATTGTTACCTAAGTAACAATCAGTCAAATTCATAATATAATTTAATACATAATATCATTTGATTTGATTTTATGAAGTTTCGAAATCACTTAAAGCCACATCACATGTAAAAATACAATAATTCACGAACGCTTTTAATAAGGCCAATTTTTTTTTTTTTATAATACATTTGCCATCATTCTCTTTTATTGATTTGGCTACAATGTGTTTACCACAATTTTTTTTTAATAAAACGCATTTTTCAATTCTTTTTCTGAATAAAACGCATCGTCGTTTTCTCTAACGTTTTCTTTAACGTTACTTAACAACATTAACAATGTTGAAGCAATTGATCTCTTTCAAATATGAACGGCCAATTGTCTTTAATTTCATTGAGACTTGTATGTTTATTAATTTTGTCGTCTGTGGCAGTATTAATTGTGACAGTAGTGTCTTGGATTGATGTTATTGTAGATTTTTTGCGAGAGTCAAGTTTGTTGAGAATGATTTTATTCGCCAAAGTACTTATGTACTTTAGTGTTAGAGTTGAGTTTCGTACCAGTTTAAGCTTTTGATGTGAGTGGTGCCGGACCTGCAACTTTTTCAGTAAAGGAGATAGTGCCTTTGTAAATTTAAATTAGAATTAATCCGATTTGATACTGTTGATGTTGAAGACGACAACTTGGGAATACGTTTATAATATTTTCTCCTAGCTTGATATTTATTGTACTTATCACTAGGCATTATATGCAGTATTTCCTTCTCTTTGGCGTAACTAGGGCAGTCTTTGTTGTAGGAAGGGTGGCTTGTAATCCCACAGTTGACGCAAAATGATCTAGAGCACTTTTTTCATGGGGAGAATTGAAACGCTCCTTATACATGGGCAAGGCTTTGCACCTAGCCTTTGTGTCTCCCAACTTTTTTCAGTTTGTGTACCTCATCGAATTTTGAATATATTCACGGACTGCAATCTTCTGGAAGCACACCATAACAATGGTTGACAATTTACATTTGTTGAATGTCAGGACAATAGCAGTTGTATTGTATTCTCTATTAGCATTAGGCGTTCGACGTTTAATGTGTCTTGATTTTTTGACACTAGTTTTTTGGACCGTCGAAAATATCAGCTTCATTTGAGTATTAAAGAAGTGGACAGAAGACAACCCAACGGCAAGGGTTGAGATCCTTATGGTAGTCTATTTCACTTTGATTGGTCTGTCGAATGAAAAGACTAATAAAGTGTCTTTCTTAAACTTCTCAGCAAATGCTTCGTTTTTAACAAGCATTTGTAGCCAGCCGTTAAACCTGAATTCCGCGTGTAAAATATCTTTAGAAATCCCCCTTAAGGTAGATGTAACCAAGAAGAGATTTTCCTGATCCAGTCTCCTGTGAACCATCTCCTCACCATTGGATTTTTCTCTGTCAATAACCCTGTTAGTGACCAAATGGTATCTCTCTTCATTTGTTGTAGCAGACCTAAGGGCTCGGCCATATTGGCGAATTCTACTCTCTTCAGAGTACCCACTTAACTTTTACACACTCACTTCGGAGAACTCAAGTTCATTTCATTACGAAAATTAAATAAATTTTAAACAAACATGTTACCCGTGGAATTACTGTATGCATTAAAATTCTGTCATACATTTGTATATGGGACGTTTCCCATGTAATGTCAAAACCATACAGGTATGCACCGGGCAAACCTGTCATCATACGAACTTCAGCATAATGAAGTTTGAAAATTCTACATAAGAAAAAACCGGATTGAATATGCGTTTAAAAAGGGTCAACGAACCAACTATAGTAGAACCTTATTTCTTTTTTTTATAAATTTTCTTTATTTTTCTTTTTTACAAATTGTATATTACTTCTTAACTATATTCACATAATTCACTTGTACACTTAATAATAATCTGATCTACACTCTATGATGGTTGAGATGAGACTCTTCTTTGTATGAGCTGACCGGCTTACTCTTACCAAAACCGGTTTAGTATTATTAAACTTAGTATCATCGCTTTACATTATTTAGTTTACGGTATATTTTCTATTATATATAATATTCATGCTAATCTCCAAATGATAGCGAATACATTATTCATGTATAAGGTAAGTATAAATCAGCTCATACAATTACAAATGTATATAATATTACACTATGATACACAATATTCAAAACCTGTGTTATATACAAACATATGACTAATTATGATCATTAAATGACCTACAATTCGGCCATTTTGACAATCGTAATCGTCCTGATTACGTATTTTTCTTTTTTACTTATTAAATTTATCATTTTTTCATAAAATACATAAAATCTACAAGTAATTGCTTATGAATTAGATTTTTTAAATAGTTTTATAGAAACGAAAGCACTTTGAATGCTAATTACATGTTCTCATATTAGTTTGCTATATCCCTTAATAATATATATATGATCATTCAACGTCACATCATATTTACTTCGTAATTATACATACATTTACAAAATTTTATGACATTTTTTCATATTTATGTTTTCCAAATTAAGTCAATAGTTTACAAATTGTCATATACAAATGTTACTCTCTTATTTTTCGTTCTGTTTTTTTAAATCTAAAAAGAATAATTATAAAAATGTTTCATAAAATACATAAAAACTTAACATAAAGTACATAAAGTAAGTCTTACGCTTGTGATGAAAATTCTGAACTTATAATAAAGGGTTTCATATTAGCTGGAGAGCTAATACCGCGGTATGGAATACGCGAAACTTGCATACCTTCTATATCCTTTACGACGTACCGATCATTACCGAGAACTTCGACGATTTCATACGGTCCACGGTATTTCGCAAACAGTTTTTTGTTAACTCCAGCTAATGTTACATTATTTTTTAGCATTATATAGGGTGCTATTCAGTCACATTTTACAAATCTGTAATAAAATCTGTAGCGAATGGCTACAGATTATGATTTTTACAGATCTGTACGAATCGGTATTCAAGATGTACACAACTTACTGATCTTTTCACTTTCCATAATTTTTAATTTCGAAACTGGAATCTGTTGTCAAAACTTTGATATTTGACATAAATAAAAAAGGATAGATATATATATATCGTTATATATATATCTATCCTCTTTGCACTTATTTAAAAACACAAATCGTAAAAATCGTTATTTTTAAATCAAATTTAAATTTGAGCGCGTCATTTGTTGCTGAGCAGTGTAATTAAAATAAACGAGTAGTGAATTTATTAAAATAATAAAATTTAATACAAACAAATTTTTGGTGTCTAAAAAAAGCGGAAAAATATGGACCAACAAAGTGAGTAATTCAAACAAGTGATAAAAAAGTATATAACTATTTTTAATTTTAGTTGTAGTTTAAAATAAATAGTTTTTTACATATATATGTATATGTATTCTTTTTTTATTTTTAAGAAAAAAAAAGAGAAGCAAAAATAACTGCGGAACAAAAAGAAATATACGTATCCTTCATCGAAAACCATGATGCGATGAAGTTCTAAAAAAGCTCAGATAATTCAGTTCAGAATTTATGGGATGAATATTCTGGGCTTCTCAACAGTACGGGAGGTCCTAAAAAAACAAAAGAGGAATGGAAAAAAGTGAGTAAAATTCCATACATATATGTCATGTTCGTATTTATTTGTATTATTTACATAATTTTTACATATTTTTCTAGGCATTTGATAATTGGAAATATATGACCAATAGAAAGCAAAGGATCATGAAAATGCAACAAGATCAGACAGGAGGAGGACCGTCAAGCGACGTAAAACTAAGTAATCTTGAGGAAAGAGCTTGCCAGTGCTGGGGCAAGATTGCAATCCAAGGACACGAAGATGTTGATATAGCCGGAGCGTGCAATTTAGAGAAGAAAATTGACGTGCCCGACTGTGTGTGGACGGAGTATCAGGAGGATGCGATATTTACCTCTGCTGCACCAGATGACCGTAAGTTTTAATAATAAATTCATTGCTTTAAAGCAAGAAGATATATATGTATATACCTACATTATAAACAATTTTGTTTTACAGAAAGCATGCCCGAACCGTCACAGAGGAAGAGAATAAGAACTGCAAGTTCCAGCAAACAAGCAGGTATTTTTAAAATATGCTTTTTTAATAATATTAAAAAATAAAAATAAAAATATTGTTTTTATTTACAGATGAAGATGTCCTTAATATAATACGGGACAGTAATAAAGCGAACACAGAAGTGTTAATAGAAATAAAGGACGCGTTGACCAGCATAGCCGAAGGAATCGGACGACTTGCTGACGCACAACAAGAAGTAGCTTCTGCAATGAATAGCATCGCAGACGCTTTAAAACAATCTAAGAACTAAATATGTTCATACATATGTATATAGTAAATTAGTTTATAGATTAGTTTAGGTAATAAATATAATTAAGTAATTTAAGTAATGATTAAAAAAGCATGTAAAACATTTTGTATGTGTAGAATAATGTATAGGCTTAAGTATATATGCAGAAGTATAGATATAAGTATATATGTAATATAGTAATTAAAATAATTTAAGTGTTTAAATATTAAAAAATAAAATGCAATTAAAATTAAAGGTTTTTGTCCTTATTTAAATATTTTTTAGTGTCTCTTGGGGTGTTTATGAATTCTTTTATTCAACATTTTTTTTCCCTTTGAATTCTTACTTATAGTTACTTTGCTTATATTTGTGTAGAAGAGAGTAGTGATTGGCCAAAAAGTTATACTTGCTTATGCTTCTTTTTTGTTCCACTAAAATGTATTTTAAATAATAAATCAGAGAACAAAAAGAAAAAACAGATTTTATTCAAAGTTTTTATCAAATGTATTTCAAATTGTGTCAAAATATTTTTAAAACTGGGTACAAAGTGAATGGCATTATGAACAGGATGCAATTTTACAATTTGTAAAACAAAATATTATAGCCTTATCCTCAAACGCGTCATAAATTCTTTACATAATCTTTTATTAAAATCAAAGCCGTGAAAAAAATATTTCGTTGAAATTTGTCTTGCAAATAGATTTCAATCAACAACAAACCGATCATTTATAATGAATAAAAATTTAATGTTGACCGGCCATGGACAACAATCTTCTAAATAAATTTGTAATTTCCCTGTTGGTAATATAAAATGAAGGAGATAGTTTCATATCCTATCTTAGTACTTCTATAAAAACAGACATTAGTTACATAACACACATCTTGAAAAATTTATTTATTTTGATATTACTTTACAAACGCAATTAAATTTTTACAATTTTTCTTAAATAAAAAGTTTATCAATAACACCCACTCATACAATTAAAAAAAAATTTTTTTTTGGATTAATTGAAATTTCGTTGAATATATATATAATCGTCTTGCTTGTGAGCCTAATGTGTGAATTTGTCCTTGTTCACCTGCGTTTGCACCGTCTGAAATGTTTTCGTCGTCGTTTTCGTGATTATCGATATCTTCTGCATGGTAAGAATAGTCATTTAAACACATATTGTGTAATGTAAAAACTGCATAAATTATGCGAGCTGCAGTTGCTGGACTGTAGTGTAAAACTCTATGTCGTGATAAACATCTAAAACGACCTTTAACGACGCCAAAACATTTTTCAATTATATTCCTTGCTTTTATAAGTTTTTCGTTATAAGCATGTTCTAGAGTCCCTTCTGAAGTTGTCGAAAAAGGAGTTAATAACCATGGCTCCAATGGAAATCCAGAATCACCTACAATTTTATATATTTATTTATTATACTATTTTAATGTAAAAAATATTTACCAATCAAAAAAGAATTTTGATTCTGCACATTTGTAAATAAATTTCGCAAATGTCTTCTTGCGGTTGTCGTAAGCCAAATTGCTGAATCATGAACTGATCTAGGAAACCGTGCATCAGCATAGGTAATCCGCATATTGGAATCACAGCACTGTTAATAAAGTAATGGTAGATATTTTAGGTAATTTATACGTAGTCATTTGCTTCACAGTGTACTTCTTGTGAAAGCAATAACTCGTACAACAGTATATCCAAATCAAACATTAAAAATACGTACAACCAGGACATTTATGCTATGAAAACCTTTTCGATTTCTATACAAGTTGCCACGCAAATATTCATCGTTTTCTGGTGGACTTATTACAGCAACATGGCAACCGTCTATTGCTCCAATAATAGATGGCATATTGAATTTTCGGCTAAACCTGAGGGAAAATAATAAGTATAGATTAACATGCTTGTAATTTAATAAAATAGAGCACAAATTATTGCTTAAAATCTTACCCTTCCTTTATCTCTGCTTTTTTTAAGGAATTATGAGGGAAATTTATTACTTCGTCGCGTAAATGTCGATTTATTAAAGAAGTAATATGTTCCGTAACTCTTGAAACACTTGGT
Organism: Anthrax anthrax; assembly: GCA_963971155.1. Classification (NCBI taxonomy): domain Eukaryota; kingdom Metazoa; phylum Arthropoda; class Insecta; order Diptera; family Bombyliidae; genus Anthrax; species Anthrax anthrax. The sequence goes on from OZ020117.1 coordinate 35,315,631, forward strand.
TGTGACAAACCAAGTAAATGATTACTTCCAATGGATGCTTGGTATGAACCATGGGCATAAAAATGCAAAGCAGTTAGTACCTTAAAAAAATAATAAACAGAAAATTCAATATGTAAGCTGCTCATGTGATAAAAAATAAATATATACCTGAATTGTAAATGGAATAGATGTTATCTCAGAATGGTTCTCAAGTTTTGATATCAATGAGCGGACTGCAGACCTTCTCAGCCTAAATAATTTCTTGAAACGGAAATCAGGTAATTCGAATGGACTACTACGAAGTCTTAACTCCAGAAGTGTTGCTCTATGTCTTCGACTGAAATTTCAGTTTTTATATTAAGAATGTATGAAACAAAAATATAAATTAATTCCACTGCATTAACTCACATTGCTCGTCTCCTATGAATATTTCCTACTCTCAAGTATATCACAATATTCAACCCATCCATTTTTATTTATCTTCTTATTCCTAATTTATTTAATTTCCTTTATTTAAAGAAAAACTGATATAATTTTTTAATTTAATTTTTTCAACTCACTTTTAACTAAAAATCACCAATTTATTAAAAACATTAAAAATTACCAATTTAATAAAAACATTAAAAATCTATACAAAACAAAACACAAAAAATGGCAACCAAACTGACAATTAATTGAATCCAACAAGAAATTACAGAATATTGGAAAGATAAAAGTACATGAAGTTGTTTCTGTTACGATTACAGATTTTTAGTTGTCAAGTCTACAGATTTTCATAAAAGATTGCCATGCTGAATACGGATTCTTTGTTATATTTTTGAATTTTTTGTATATTTTCATCAGCCTGCTTCCTCTTATTCAATAAATCTACTTCTTTACCTTCACCTAACTGATCTAGCTGACATTGTATAAACTCAGCGATTTTATCATGTACTTCACCTTTCTGATTTACCCCAAACAACAATAAACTTGGTGAAAACCCTGTACTCCTATTTACAGTATTATTAATTGAAAATTCTATTTTTACTAAATGCTTATCCCAATTTTCCAAAAATAACACAAAATTCACAAATTAATTTAAAAAATAATTTTATAAGATTGGCCGTAATTTAGTTTTTAATATTTCTTAATTGTCTAAACTTATAAAATCAATGTCGATGTACAGATAATAATGGATTTTTTTTTAGCAACCATGTGAACTTAAGAAAACTACATAAAGTTTCATACGTAAATATAACATAAATAAAATCACGTTTTTTTTTTTTCCAGACGTAACATAAAATGGAAAACGGATTTTCAAATACCATAAATGTTCATAAATCTTTAAATATATCATAAAATTAATTTTTTAATCACACTCTTAATATTTTCCTTTAAACATAAGCAAAATCTAAGGTTTTTTTTTTCCACATAAATAAAAATGTTAATGGCAAGACACAGCAAAATTAGATTTCACATTAAAATCTTTCCACCACATTTTCTGAACAGATTATATATATTTTTTTTTTTTAAAACCATAATTTTCTTTTAAAACATAATTTTTCTTTTTTCCACGCATGTTGTATCTCACACCTAAATTTATAGTAGAACCTTATTTCTTTTTTTTTATAAATTTTCTTTATTTTTCTTTTTTACAAATTGTATATTACTTCTTAACTATATTCACATAATTCACTTGTACACTTAATAATAATCTGATCTACACTCTATGATGGTTGAGATGAGACTCTTCTTTGTATGAGCTGACCGGCTTACTCTTACCAAAACCGGTTTAGTATTATTAAACTTAGTATCATCGCTTTACATTATTTAGTTTACGGTATATTTTCTATTATATATAATATTCATGCTAATCTCCAAATGATAGCGAATACATTATTCATGTATAAGGTAAGTATAAATCAGCTCATACAATTACAAATGTATATAATATTACACTATGATACACAATATTCAAAACCTGTGTTATATACAAACATATGACTAATTATGATCATTAAATGACCTACACTACGTTCGGTGGTGTCAGGATATATTTGTGGGCGGATGTGTCTACCACAGTTGGTGCATCTGAGCACGTCTCATCTTCCTTTACCAACCACTTTTCTTCAATTAGTTTTTTCCATCTTCAATGAAAAAAAATTGTTTTTTAAATATAATAAGGTAACTGTCCACGCACAATCAATAAGTCAAAGTCAAAGTTTACTTATGGTATCGCACAATGAATAAGTCAAAGTTTAATTGACAACCGATTCTGATTTTAAAGTTTTGTTGGTTATAATTCTAGCTATTGGTACTTGTGTAAAATTTAGTATGTTATTTTATTGGTAAGAATTCAAATAATAAAGTAAAATAAACTAAAAGGAAAAATACAAATGAAATATAATTAAAAGCATTAATAAGAGTATAAATAATAGTGCATATATTAAAAGAGATTAAAATGAATCTGAGTGATGAGAAAGTTAAACGTTTACGACTGGCTGTGATTGGATATGCTGCTTACAAAAAGTACAAATCAGAACAGAAAAGGCAAAAACGGAGATATTGGGTGCATCCAATGTGTGAATCAAGGGGTACAACAGCATTTTTTGTTACGGTTTATCCAAAAATTATAGAAGACCCAGAAAAATTTTATTTGTACACAAGAATGGATCTAGTGTCATTCAAATTATTACTGACCCTGCTGGACTCACTGCTAATAAAATGTTCGCAACCTTAAGCTATACATCCCGAGATTCGTTTGCTGTTAACAATAATGTAAAAAAAGCATTTTGTTTTTTTACTAAAATTTACAGTGATCAAGGATTAATATGCATTTGTTTATTTTGTAGGTATTTGGCCCATGGTGGTCCACGAACAATATATTGTTCAAAATTTCAGGTTGCTGAATCAACATTAAGAAACATTATTTACTACACATGTTCTGCCATATGGACAGAATTAAGCTGCATTTATTTATCACCTCCAAATGAAGCAGAATACTGTAGAATCGCAGAAGAATACGAGCGAAAGTCACAACTTCATCACTGCATTGGAGCTGTCGACGGAAAACATATACAAATTTATATAGCACATCATTTTTGACATAGTAGTTTTGATAAGGTTGTTTTGATAGAATATCTCGAATTGGTTTAAGATGTTCATCTGCTTTTTGAGATTCCTTTATTCTAGCATAAATACTTTCTTCGCTTATCATCATGATGGGATATCTACTAAGAGCGTCAACATGTTTCATATTAGCTCCACTGCGATGTGTAACATCGAAATCGAACTCACTTAATGACATAGCCCATCTAGCTACACGTGGTAATAAATCTGGCTTGTATATCGTTTGCTTGCGTATCGATAAGATAAATGCGAAATTTCTTCAAAGATTTCACGACAGCCAATGCTTCTAACTCATAGCTCGAGTATTTCTCTTCGGCTTCTAATGTCTTCTTACTAAAGTAATATACTGGATGGAATTTATCGTCTTCTGATGATTTCTGCAACAGGATTCCGCCAAATCCCAATTTACTAGCATCGGTATGTACTTGAGTTTCAGCACCTCGTTCAATGATAGACAAAACAGGTTTCGCTGCTAGAATTTTTTTTAACGTTTCAAAACATTTTCTTTCGTCAGAATTAAACTGGAAACTTTTATCTTTCTTTAGTTGTTCACTCAGAGGTCGTGCAATAATAGAGAAATTTCGAATAAACTTTCGAAAATAACTGGCCAACCCTAAAAAGCTTTGGATATCTTTGATGGTTTTTGGTTCTGGGAAATTTACCACAGCTCCTATCTTCTCATCTGATGGAAATATCTGATTACCTTCGATGATATGACCTAGATATTCAATTCTTCTTTTAAAAAATTGACTTTTTTTAAAATTAATCTGCAAACCATATTCTTTTGCTACATTCAGTACTAGCTTTATTCTTTCTACAGCTTGTTCGTCATCTTTTGCTAGAATAATGACGTCATCCATGTATAATAACACAATCCCTTTATTCTGCAATTCTCTAAATATGCTATTTATATACCTTTGGAAACATGCAGGTGAATTGCAGAAACCGAAGGGCACTTTTTTGAACTGATAGTGGCCCTTGTGTGTCACAAATGCTATTTATTTTCTACTATATTTTTCTACGTCTACGTGAAAAAACCCATTCTTCAAGTCGATAGTACTAAAGTTAAAAGAATTTCGTAGACAATCAAGCTGGTCCTACAGAACTGGCATTGGATATCTATCTTTTACAGCCACTTTATTTAGCCTTCTGTAGTCAACGCATACACGTGACGAGCCGTCCTTCTTTTTTACCAACACCACTTGGCTAGTGAATTCAGATGAGCATGGTTCTATAATATCATCAGCTAACCATTCATCTATTTGGTTGTTTAAAACATCCCTTTCACTATATGGTAATCTACGAGGACTACTATAAATTGGAGTTTCATCTTTTAAAATTATTTTCATTTCCATGTCTATTGATTTCGTTTTCTGAGGTTTGTAATTGCATATCATATTTTTAATTTCATCTTTAACTGTTTTGTTAGTTATACTCAGTAAATCAATCTTATATAAATCATCACTCACCTCAACATTCATAATCGGTAATTCTTCATTTAATCTCTTTATGACGACTGTATCTTTCGAAATAACAACTTCAGCTTGATCTAAAAATAGACTACCAATGATTACTTCACTGGGCATGGCATTACACGGAACAATTTGAAAAATAACATTATATTCATCATCGTCCAAAATGATATCTTGTTGAACACTAGCAATTGACTCTATTTTCTTTCCTCCGAAGCCATACATGCTTAACTTTGACTCTTTTATATTTTTCAATTTTGCTTTTTCTACTACATCTTGACGTATAATATTGACAGCACTACCAGTGTCTATTAACGCTGGCAATTTTACATCGTTTATTTATATACTTTTGAGCATTTTATTTGTCAAAACTGTTGCTACTACATCATTAGCAAAATTTCTATCCATTTTCTCAAATTTTCTAGCTTTGACCTCTCTACAGTGTGGTTCCTTATGACCAAAAGCATTACATTTAAAACATTTGGTACCTCTTTCTTTTAATGCACAATCCACTACTCTGTGACCTAACTCACCGCAACTGAAACATCGTGGCATTTTTTTATCTTCTTTTTCGATATTTTTTTTTTCAAACTTATTTCTTTTATTTGCTATGTATTCATTTGTGTAAGCAGCATAATGCTGTAATTTTTCTTTAAATTCTTTTAAATCTCTACAGCCATACAACATTATCTTATTAGCTGGAGAATCTTCGATACCCTCTATAACATACTGCATTAAATATTTATCATCTATCTTACCTCTGCTAGCTACTTCTTTCATATTTAAATAGTATTCATATACACTTTCACTGCCATTCATTTTTCGTTTTGTTAATTCTTTATGTAAATCTATCACGCTTACTTTTCGTGAGAATTCTTCTCATAACACCTTCTTTAAACCAACCCATGAATTAATATTTCTTTCAGAAAGTACAAACAGTTTAGCTAAGCCTCTCAAAGATTTTTTGGCAAAAATCAGATACCCATCTTTCTACTGAATAATTACTTTCACCGTCGAACGTTCGTATAGCATCTTCTATGTCTCTGAAATTTAATGAAAGTCTTTCACAGTTTGACCTTAACTCATTACAACTATCTCCGTCTCTTTCTTTCCCAAAATTTTCATCTTTATCATAATCTTCATCTTCACAACTTCGTTCATCTCTGTTATTATTTTCATCTTCATTAACTTCTTCATCTTCATCATCATCATCATGTTCATCATCATTATTTAATAATAAATTAAGGTCGCACAAATATTTCATAATTTCATCAATCAAATCATCTTTCGTTTTTTCGGTATCTATTCTTTAGCACATTTGACACTGACAACAAATCTCTATCAGTAAAATTGCTCTTAATAAAAGCTACTTTTTTGTCATCTTCTGCAGAGTCAGTTTGATATTCGAAGCCTGTGAATTTCCTTAACTCGGTTCTATTTTTTCTTTTATTATCATTTTCAAAAATCAAGTTGTGCAATAATGTAATTGTTTTCACCGACATTAGCCGGAATTTGATCGCTATTGCTGGGATATCCCCTAATCTTATTTTGTTGGTTGACATTCTTAACACCTTTTTTGTTATTCACAACTTACAACTATGAGACACAACTTTGACTAAAAAAGAACACATTTATTTCTTAACCTAAAATTTTAGTTTGATCTTATTGATTTATATTTGTATACGTTATATATGCCTAATATACATTTTTTCCATTTATTCATATATAATAAATATTCGTTATGATATTTAACTTCTAATCGTCTTCATATATTTTCTTATTATCTAGTCTTCTTAATATTACAAAATCAATAAAACTGTAAACTGAAAAGGTAAATCTTATATATTTAATTTTTAATTTAAAAATTTCTTTTTTACCAAAACAAATAATTATATATATGTATTTATTTCACTTATCTCCTTAATTTGAAGTCTTAACATTCGAAATTAATATTTCAATATATTCAATATTCGATATCGCCGGCCATGATGATTTTCTGCTGCCTCGCTGCACCAAAACCAACATCAATAATAAGCCTCACATTCCCTCGCTGAAAAAACTCGATATTAATAACAATCCCTCGCTGAGCCCCCATTTTGTAGAAAATTTAATTTATTTCTTTATAAAAATATATTTTTTATTATTTAATTTAAAACCAAAATAAGTCTTCTCCACTTTTAATTCTTAATTATCTTCCTTTCTTAATACTAATGATCTTCTTCTTCTTAATCTATATATATTTTTTACATTACTCATTTTACATTACTCATTTTACATTACTAATCTTACATTACTAATCTTATCTTAATTAAATCACAGCTAGAGTGTCAAAATAGTTGTCATTTCCCACAATTTTTTATGCCAACCGTGACAATCGCATTATTACTTGCTAATCCTGATAAATTTTCAAGTTTTAAGCCGTGAATATTTAACTCAGCTTTCAGTAGACACAATACCTTCAGCAGAAGCATCATTAATCTTGACTGATGATAAGTAAGTTGTAATAATTTTTTTCTTATTTAGACTTAAATATCTAATTGCAACTCTCAAATATTTTACGACAGATACATCGTTTGATTCATCAATTAGTTTTGATCACCAATATCGTCAACCAACTTCTTTTTCAAATAAGGCGATAAAACATTTTTAAAAATCTTCGTGCATTTTGTCCTGCGAATTTAAATTTTTAAGGCCCTTTTGGAATCATCAAATTGTTGTTTACATAATTTATTCAATTGATCAACTGTTCTTATCGCAGATAATTGCTGTTTCAAATTTTTGAGCTTCATATGATCCATATGAGTATAAATCTGGAAGTTTCTGTGATCTAACAAATCTGCATATCTGCAATTCATTATGATTTTACAAAACTTACGAATACATGTAGCTTCATCTCCTTATATTTCCATTAAACTTCTTTTAAACACATCTAAACCCTTCCACTCGTTTCTAAATTTTTAGTTGTAAAATTTCTATATTTTCTAAATTGTAGACATTTCTATAAATAATAATAGTTGAACAAAATAAATAATAAAACGAAAAAAACGTATGTATACGTTTGATTAAAAATTAATTAAAATTTATTTACGAAGGCATCAGTAGTATATTTATGGGGATTCTGAACCAGCGGCTCTGCCGGTTCATGACGTCACAAAGGCATTGATCTTGTCTTGTCTTGTCTAGACGAAGGGTGTGTGTGTGTTGTTGTAGTGATAATGATAAACTGGTAGCAGGTGTTACTTAAGGGTACATATTCAAGCATATGTTTTATGTTGATTATTACTAAGAGCAGTGTGTGTGGGTGTATGCGTGTGGTGTGTGTGGGTGCGATAAAATAAATAAATTATAACCCCTATTTAATAATATTGTGAAATTAGTATAGAGTACTATATTAATAGAAAAAAGGATTTTTAAATTTAAAGAATTTAAATGGATCCAGGTTTTAAATTTTTCCTCATGACTATTAACGATTCTAATAAAATAGTGTAATTTATAGCTTGTGAATCAATAGATTTCTTTCTAGAAACTATCCTGAGTTTTAAATATTAAATGAATTTAAATGGATTCATGATTTAAATTTTCTCCCATGAGTATTGACGCTCCTAATAAAATAGTGTAATTTATGTCTTGTGAAACTGTTAATGGATTTAATATAATAGTATAATTTATGGCTTGCGTTAATATTACATTATTCCAGAAATTATTCTGATTGGTTAATTTTTAGAGTGGGGGGTGAGCTGATTGTTCTAGAAACTGTTGTGATTGGTTATAGAGTTTTACATTTTCATTAAAGTTTGAAATTTTCTGGTATAAATTCACCCGAGTTTTGGTAAAAATTCACAGTTCAGTTTTACTAGTTAAAAGTTTAACAAGTAGAGTCAAAAATTTTTAATTCAAAACAAAATGGAAAAGAATCAAATTGAAACTAATATTGCTGAGTCAACAGCAAAAGCAGAAAAATTACCAAGACGGAAGAAACTATCTTGGAAAGATAAAGAAGAAGAAGTTCCTGAAAAAAAGTTTGCTTCTTCAGTTGAAGCACTTAATTCTGCTCGTAGAATATATTTGAACTTATCAAGCACGGAAATAAAAAAACCATACAGAATACTAAAAACCGTCATGTTATCAACAACTTACGGCAATAGAATTTTATTGGATTTGGAGGATAATATGAAACTGTTTTTACCTGAAAAATATAGCTCGTTATATAAACATTTTGAAAAGGATATGAACGAAGGAAAACTACTTATTATCAACAATGGACAAATTGCAAAGGCATACGATTTGGTTTTAAAGAACAAGAACTTGGAAAAAATGATGAGGAAACGTTCCACTATGATGATTACAATATTTACTCACAACATAAACTACCTAATTTTTATAATGCATTTTAACTTGTAGATTATAACATAGTGTAATTTAGAAATAGGAATTTTAGAGTATAAATTATTGAACAAAAAATTTCAATAAGTTGGTTTTAAATTAGCTATACAAGTGTGCAAGTTAAAAAATTATTAATATAGTTTATATTAAAGAAATTCATTAAATTTTACGAATATGACTGTTGACAAAATAGAAAACTTTATACTTGATTTCGATGATGTCATACTTCATGAACATAAAGAAGAAATATTACGATATTTGGAATTTTTGAAATTTTATGGTAAAAAGGCAAAAATTATTTAAATCTATGGACTCAATTATGCTGATTGTCCTTGGTCCAAAAGTACTACTACTTCTGGACCTGACACATGCTGTTGTTGGAGTGTACCAAGGATACAGCAAAAAGCAGAAAAATTAATGAATTTGTATTATAGAATAAGAGGAATTAAATTTATAAATGAATAAATAAAGAAAACCACATTTGTATAAACCAAAATACATGTTTTATTCAATATACAGTATACGTACACATAAACATTTTACAATTATTGATTATTATTTCCCCACGAATTTTATCCATTAGATTATCCTAATTATTTAAAACAATAAAAAAAAATTTTTTCATTTTTGAAAATTTTCAATTAAATAAATATTAAATTAAATCTTTTATATCAATCCATGCATTATGTTCATTTGTAAAACCCAACCATATTACAAAAGCTTTATTATTCTTTTGTTTTATGATTTTTTCAATGAGAAATGTATCTGGATACTTTGTTCGAATTAGTTCTTGTTCATAAAATCCACCTTTTATTGGATTTCCTTGATAATCTTCTAAAATATACGTAACAGGGTTTGTGTTTTGAATTTTTTTGTTTTTAAAAACTTCAATTGTCCAGTTAGGTGTGTAACCTTTTTCAAACAAATGTTTAAATTTACTAATGCGAACTTGATCGCTAACTTTATACTTTGGTTTACGAAAAACTTTTAAATTAGCATATACTGTTTTTAACAATGTTTTTTCGTTTTTGGAATTATCATCAACTGGTTTCATTTGAATAGTCCTGTGTTTTGTGTTATTGTTTAATTTTACTAATTCGTTTATTCTATCAATCCATCGATAAGTACCATGCATACTAAATTCTTTCCACATCATTGACATCAAAGTTCTGTTGAAACGTTCAACAATTGAGGCTTTCATTGTGCTGTACGTTGAATAATGGTTATTATTATTTTAATTCATTCAATTTTGAAAATGTTGATTATAAAACTCTTTGCCGAGATCGCTTTGTAAATTATGTGGTATTCTATTTGACGAAGTAAATATCTTCTCCATTGCTTTGGTTACATCTATGCCATTTTTACTTTTAAGAGGAATCGCCCAGGCAAAATTTTGAAAAAGTGTCAATTACAGTTAACAAAAAGCGATAACCTTTAATATTAGCAGAATAAGTACCCATTTCAACTAAATCTATTTGCCAAAGATCATTTATTCCTTTTGTAATAACCTTTCTTCGAATAAATCTTCTACGAGCTGATTTATGTAATTCCTCAACTAGTTGTCTTCTGCTCATTTTTTTAACAAATGACGTAATGTTAACATAAGAGATGTATGTATTTATTATTTAATGAAGACCATGTTTTTTAAATAGCGATGATCTTGCTTTAACCATGTATTCACCTGTATTTTTGTCTTATTCGATATACAGTGGATTTTGTAAAAGCTGTTTGTAATCAGTAAAATCTTTATGAAAATTAATTAAATCAGTTTCTAATTTTTTTATTGCTTGTAAAAAGTTTTTATTTGTGCTTAAATTTTTATCATAATTGTTTGTAATAATTTCTAACTTGTTAACTCTCTGTAAAATATGATCAATTTCAAGAAAATGTGCACATACAAAAATATTCTCGTATATTGTTTTGTTTTTCACATGCAACATCGTCAAATACAAATATAGAATTACTTTTAGCTTCATTTGGAGGTATAACATCGTTATTTTCAGTGAATGTGTAATAACCACGTCCCTTTATAGGTGTTAGTATGCGTTTTAAATATTCGTATTTAGGTTGATATAGAGCTTTCGAATAAATATATATGTTTTCAAATTTAAGACCGTGTGGATGTTCGAGTAAACTAATCATAACATTTGTTTTACCGCAGTTAGAAGGACTTACAACAATAGCTCTAATACTGTTCGGTAGTAACGTACTGTGTCTAATTTTACTGCTGTTATTGTTTGTTTTAAAGTCTACGCTTTTTACTGCTAACGTCTCACGTTGTTTAATCAGTCGCATTCTGGATAGCAACTGAACGAAATTTTCTATAAATACTGTATTTATAGCTTAATTGTCATCATTTCACTTTAGTCTTTGCATGAAACGATATAAAATGATTAATCATAAAAATAAATTTGTTAGTCGTTGTCCAACCCACAAAGGAAAAGGATTACTTAACTCATTAATAAACAAACTCCCATTTGAATTACATCTTCCTGGTTATCAATATTGCGGTCCTGGTACAAAACTAAGAAAACGGTTAGAAAGAGGAGACCCAGGGATAAATCCGGTAGACAGGGCCTGTAAAAAGCACGATATATTTTATTCAAAACATCTTGATAACGACAGTCGACATACAGCTGATCGCCTTTTAGCAGAAAAGGCTTGGGAAAGAGTAAAGTCTAAAGACGCTAGTATTGGTGAGCGTGCAAACGCTTTGTTTGTGACGAACGCAATGAAGGCAAAAGTAAAATTTGGAATGGGTGTTAAACTAAAATTAAAATTAAAACTAAAAAACAAATAGTCAAATCAAAAGAAAAAAAAACTCTTTCATCAGGCTATTCAAAATGCCCGTAAAATTACAAAAGTACATAGGCCTAATGAGCTGCAAGATGCAATAAAATTTGCTCTAACAGCAGCCAATGATATGTTAAAGAAAAAAAAATCATCAATTGAAATACCACGAGTTATATCCGTACCTAAAACTGGATCTGGTGTTTTACCGTTTCTTGTTCCACTTTTTGCCGGACTATCAGCTGTAGGAGCACCATCTGGTGGAGCAGCGCAAATCGCAAAAGTAATCAAAGAAGCCAAGAATGCGAGAGATCAGTTGACAGAAAATCAAAGACATAACAAAACAATGGAAGCAATAGCAATGGGGAAAGGATTATATTTGAAACCATACAGAAAAGGATTTGGACTCTTCTTAAGACCTTATCCGAAAAACTTTTAAATAAGCTACCTAATAGACCTCTTAACGAATTTGATTTAAATAAACATTCAAAATTTATTCCATATTTTCGAGGTGTTTTTATGCGTAATAAATTACCAAAAAAGCCTCGGAAAAAAGAATGTGGAGTTATAAATTTAGATGATGCAAGTGGACCAGGTACGCATTGGGTAGCTTATTACGAAAACAATAACTATGCTGAATATTTTGACAGCTTTGGGAAAAACCTCCTTTAGAAGTAATAGAATATGTAGGTAGTAATATAAGATATAATTACAAAAGACAACAAAATTATAATTCAGTTAACTGCGGACATTTGTGTTTAAAGTTTCTGTGCAGCAAATATAAAAAATATTTTTAAATAAAGTGAATTTTTATAAATTTGTTCAGTATATTTTTTATCATATGGCGAAAAAGGTGTGTTTTAATCCTCAAGTACAAATTTTTTTTTTTACATAAGTGGAACTACGCTTATCGTCAAAATCGCAAAAGATATTGGGAAATAATCGCATGCGATCGCGAAAGATTTAATAGACGAATTGTTCAAACTAGCGAAGTTCTAAATCCAATTCTTACGTCTGCTCATCGACAAAAAGTATATGATCAACGGTTTAAATAGAAGGTTCACAACACAAAAATAATCACTCAACTGACATCTTTCAAAATGTCAATTACATTAACTCTTACTGGAAATACTTCAGTTCTTACCTCAAAATATTTCCCTCCTATAGATTTACCAATCAACTATGTTTGCGGACTAGTTGACTTTCATACTTATAATTCAATTCCCAACGTTGATCGTAACAATAATTTATTTCATATAGGCAATGAAGTTATTACAATACCTGTGGGGTCTTATGAAGTTGATGACATTGCCAATTACTTGCAGAAAGAGCTGGCAAAAACAGAAAGTAAACCTACAGTCGAAATTCATGCAAACAACAACACACTCAAAACAGAAATTAAAAGTACAGAAAACATTTACTTCAACAGGAAGCGATCTATTGGTCAACTTCTAGGATTTACTAAAACAGAATTATCTGCAAATGTATTACATGTATCTGATTTACCAGTAAACATCACTAAAGTAAATGCTATACGAATTGAATGTAATTTAGTAATAGGTTCGTACTGTAATAATATACCTGTGCATACTCTTCATGAGTTTTCACCGGATGTTGGTCCAGGGTATAAAATAACAGAGGTTCCTAAAAATGTAATTTATTTACCAGTTAACGTTAAACAAATCAGATCGATCGTAATTAGAATTGTTGATCAAGACGGAAATTAAATAAATTTCAGAGACGAAAATATTACACTCATATTACATTTTAAACCAGAATACTATTGTATTAAATTTTGCGTAAAAAATGAAATTAATGCTACTGAAACGCTAAAAATGTTGCAAAAATGTTATGGTGATAGTTCTCTATCGAAAACAACAACATTTGAATGGCATAGTCGTTTTAAAAATGGTCGTGAATCAGTGAAGGATGACATTCATCCTGGGCGTCCTTCAACATCAAAAACCAAAGAAAATGTTGATCTGATTAAATCAATGGTTTTGGAAAATAGAAGATTAACGATCAGAGAGATGGTTACTGAAACAGGAATTTCATTTGGTACAATTCAAAGCATTTTAAGTGATGATTTGGGCTTGACACGACTTGCAGCGAAATTGGTTCCTAAATCATTGAATTTTTTACAAAAACAAGAACGTGTTATTGTTGCTGAAGAGATGCTTTCCAGAGTAAATGCTGATCCTGCATTCATTCAACGGATCATTACTGGTGATGAGACGTGGGTGTACGAGTTTGATGCGTTAACAAAGCAACAATCAAGTGAATGGCGCGCTTCAGAAGAACCAAGACCCAGAAAAATTCGTCGTACTCAATCAAAGAAAAAGATTTTGCTTACCGTTTTCATCGATTATCGTGGTGTTGTGCATCATGAATTTTTACCAACAGGTCAAACAGTTAATAAGGATTATTATTTAAGCGTAATGAAGCGTTTAAGAGAAGCAGTTCGTCTAAAAAGACCCGATTTGTGGCAAAATAATTCGTGGATTTTACACCACGATAACGCACCTTCTCACACAGCCGTGGTTATTCGTGAGTTTTTGACTAAAAACTCAACAAACACTATTCATCAACCACCATATTCACCGGATCTCGCACCGTGCGACTTTTTTTTGTTCAGTCGCTTAAAAAAACCACTTCGGGGAACCCGCTTTGACAGCATAGAAGCAATTAAAGACAAATCGAAGAAGGAACTTATGGCGATCCCAAAAAGTGAGTACGAAAAATGTTTCCAGGATTGGATTAAACGGTGGCACAAGTGCATTGCATCAGACGGAGAATACTTTGAAGGGGAAAAAATAAATATTAATGAATAGACTTGTACTTTGTGTTTTATTGACCAAGTCCGGATTATTTTTGATCCGGGGGTTAGAAAAAATAGAAATAATTCTTTATAACAAAAATATAAATATAAATCCAATACATCGCAGAAATTTTGCTAGTTCTAGTTCAACTCTTAAAGGAGTAACATCGAAATCGAGAGCTAAATTAACTATTGAAAACAGAAAGTTTCTTGAATCTCTAGGATTTGTTTTAAAAACTCATAATGAGTGATATACTGAATATTTCACAACAACCTTATTTTGATGAACGAAAAACAAAAAAGGAGTATCATACTTACTCTCCTTTTGTAGACTCTTTTAAAAATAATGATGAAATTTGGATTTCAATATAAAATCAAGATCTTCATGTACTTCCAAGTGAAAGCATTATTTACATTGTAGGTACACTGAAAAAAACTGATGGTACAGATTTAGCTGACTATAAACTTAACAATAATTGTACATCATATTTATTGGATGAAATACGTTATGAGTTAAATGGTGTCGAAATTGATCGTACTAAAAATGTTGGAATTACTATTTCATTAAAAAATTATATATCATTAAATCAAAACGAAAGTTCTATGCTTCATAATGCAGGATGGTCACCAAACGAAACTATAAATCCTACATCTGGAAATTTTAGTTTTTGTATTCCTCTGAAAATGATATTAGGTTTCGCAGAAGATTATAAAAAAATCATCACAAATGCAAGACATGACTTGATTTTAATTCGTGCGAGAACAGACTTAAATGCAATTCAAACAACAGTCGAGAGTTCTAAACTCACAGTTACAAAAGTGATGTGGAAAATACCACATGTTAGTGTATCAGATGAAGAAAGACTTCGTTTACTTAAATTTGTTCAAAATGGAAAATCATCTCGTATAAGTTTTCGAAGCTGGGACTTGCATGAATATCCTAGCGCACCGCATACAGATAATCTTGTTTGGACTGTTAAGACTACACCACAATTAGAAAAACCTCGATTTGTGATTGTTGCTCTACAAACAGACAAACAAAATAGAAAAGAGAAGGATGCTAGTAAATTCGATCATTGTAAACTTACTAACATAAAAGTTTTTTTAAATTCTGAAACATATCCGTATGATAACTTAAATATTATGTACAAAGTATTTATTATTAAATATTAATAATAATATTTTTAAATATTTCTAAATTTTCAAATATTTGTAATATTTATTTTTATAACTTATTATACAATGTCTTTAACATAAAAACTTAATTCTATTAAATCTGTCTTACATATAGGACAGGTAGGAGCCCTTTTTGCCCATTCGGTTATGCAACCACAGCAATATTTGTGGTTGCATAATGAATTTTTTGTTGGAATTTTTAAAGTGTCCAAACAAATTGCACAATCATCAGCATCGTCGTTGTTTTCTTCGTCATCGAAATGCATTAGCATATCCAGAAGCTCGTTATCAAACAGCTCAGTTGATGCGTCACTATTCAGCGACTCGTGGTCATTAACTTGTTGCTGTTCTTGTTGATGACTGATCCTGTCAAAAATTGGTGCAGATAGTAGTCTAGCTGCCCAATTTTCATGGTGATGTTGTTGTTGATCTTGCTGATCTTCTTGATGACGATGCGTTCGTTGACGATGAACAGGGGGTTCATCGTAGTCATCATCACTGCTGTCACTTATGGTTAAAATTTGAAGAAGACGGCGATGATTTTGATCAATGCCTACATGCATCGCGTCGTCTTCTTCTTCACTGCTTATGTATATCTAAGCAATTCTTTTATTTTTTATTTATAACCTTAACTTATTTGATGAAATTTAAAATGAAACTGTGAAATATTTTTATTTTTCACTCACTTTTATAGTTCAAGATTGCCTAAAACAAATAGGAACATAATAACTTTTACCAGAAATCCAAAACTACGAGATAGTGCAAGCAGTGCAAAATCGACGTTCAATAATTTTTCTGTGCTACCGTTTTATTCAAAAAATAAAGTGTAAAATAAGAAAATGTATTGAAATGTATAAAAAAAGCAATATTTACAATTTACATAAGAAATCATTTAGTACCCACTAAAATACCCATGAATCAGCATAGAATGTGAATATGTATGCGTATTTATCACATACGTGCGTATGTAATTTAAGTGTACATATTATGCGCAATATTTATAAGAATATTTTGTAATGTACGTATTTAACGTATATATGCGTGTGTAAAACTTCTGTCCTAAACAAATATAATTTTTTCATAATTGTACGATCATATGGGTCATAAATTTCATTACATCAGAAACGAGGATAGAAATACAAAATGTAAATTCAAATTGTAATGTATTGTATGGGAAATACAATATATTTTGAATACGATCGGTTTAATGTTAAATTTTGAATTTTTGATAATGATAAATAAAAATATGATCGTATGAATGCATTATAAATCGTATACGTAAGTATGTAATTTAAGTATTCATTCCACGTGCAGTCATATACTATATGTCCTTGTACAAATATTGTACCAGAAGCTTAATGATTTGATTTTGTTAATTATAAATACAATATATACATACATACATATGTACGTGCAATATTCTGTACACATCTTTCGACCGTATACAAATTTATGGGTTTATAGATCGTACTTGTATATATTTTCTTGTCTGATATAAAAAGTTAAAGAAAAGTGTAAAATATGAACAAAAATCGACGTGAAAAAGAAAAAGTAATGTACGTATATGAAATATTGTACGATATATGTATGTATGTGTGTTAATCTGAAATTACACATTTTTTACTACTATCCTAGTCTCTGATCTTTAATTCACGTTCATATATATGATCGAACCATTACAAAATTGTGTTCTAATGTTCTTATGAACGAAAGTTATGACTTAAACACTCGTATGTAATATATTATTACATATGTATATATCCATATATATGATAAGTACATGGCTTAAAATTTCTCGAGTTTATTTTGAATATTCTTAGACGAAAAAACGACATCTCTTTTTTTACTAAGAAATGTACTAAATCATTCCATCATTCATGCCGTCCCCTCTTTCATCGCCCGAACCGCCATATCGGCTAAAAAATTTTTTGAAGCACTATAACATTTCTTGTTAAATTTTTATTTTCTTTGCTTTTACTTAATTTTACATTATTCTTAGTTTTTGATGACAAACAATTCCTTTAAATTTCACAATCAGGTCAGATTCTAGAAAGAAAACTATTGATTCACAAGCCATAAATTACACTATTTTATTAGAATCGTTAATAGTCATGAGAAAAAATTTAAATCCTGGATTCATTTAATTTCATCTAAATATAATTATCAGGATATTTTCTAAAAAGAAAACTATTGGTTCACAAGCTATAAATTACACTACTTTATTAGAATCGTTAATAGTCATGAGAAAAAAAATTTAAATTCTGAATCCATTTAAATTCATTTAATATTTAAAACTCAGGATAGTTTCTAGAAAGAAATCTATTGATTCACAAGCTATAAATTACACTATTTTATTAGGAGCGTCAATACTCATGAGAAAAAATTAAAATCTTGGATCCATTTAAATTTATTTAATATTTAAAACTCAGGATAGTTTCAAGAAAAAATCTATTGATTCACAGGCCATAAATTACACTATTTTATTAGTATCGTTAATAGTCATGAGAAAAAATTTAAATCCTGGATCTATTTAAATTCTTTAAATTTAAAAATCCTTTTTTCCATTAATATAGTACTCTTTACTAGTTTTACAATATTATTAAATAGCGGTTATAATTTATTTATTTTATCGCACCCACACACACTGCTCTTAGTAATAATCAACATAAAACATATGCTTGAATATGTACCCTTAAGTAACACCTGCTACCAGTTTATCATTATCACTACAACAACACACGCACACCCTTCGTCTAGACAAGACAAGACAAGATCAATGCCTTTGTGACGTCATGAACCGGCAGAGCCGCTGGTTCAGAAACCCCATTAACATACTACTGGCATTTATATAATTTCGATTCTTGTTCACTCACAGAAATTAGTGCACATATGATATACATATATGGCGTTCGTTTTAAGAATTAGGACAAAGAATAAGCCAAGCCATCATCGTTTATGTAATTTACATATATTATATGTGGATCGTGTAAATATAGTATTACAAAGTTACAACTATCATTTTTGTCATTGTCAATCTGTCAATTTCTGTACAGTGATGGTATCAGATTTTAATTTACAAATATTTTTATTTTTACTAGGTGTATTTTGCTTTTCTGCTTTTCCCACTAAAAATCCCACTAAAAACGATAAAATCCCACTAAATGAAAATTGTTTTCTCTGAAACGTGTGAAAACCCACTAAATTTAGTGGGAAGTTCACTAAATTGGCAACAGTGTTTATGTAGTGCGAAAAAAATAATCAAATGAGTTAATTTCTGCCCTATTAACAGTACAAAATTTTTAATCTAGGTACTGGTTTTGATGTCACTCTTTTTATATCTATATACTCGCATATACATACATATGTATATACCTATATACCTATATACATATATACATATATACATATGTATGTATATACCTATATACATATGTATGTATATACCTAAATACATATGTATGTGTTATACTCATATGTAATCCTGTATTATTCTGTTTATATATTTATTAGTAAGCCATACACTAACACTTTTTCTCACACGCAAATCGCCGCGCCACGCTATCTGTATGCGCAGAGATTAGGACAATCAACTAACTCTGTGCAATAACAAAATCAATGTAGCAGAATTAGGATAACTACTAATTCTGTATATGTATTTTGAATATTACTTAGAACTAAAAAAACGCTAATTCTAAGTGTATAGATTTGCTACTAGAATGAGGATAACACAGATTCTAGTGGCTGGTTTATATGCTATAAAAAAAAAAAAACGAAAGGTATAATTGAAGACACCTGATTGATTGTTAATTAACAACTGATAATTTATTATTACAAATTGGTCAGTTTATATAGTTTTTACAATGTATGGGAATAGAATCCAGAGAAATCAAAATACATAATTTTTTATATTTATATTTACATACATAAGTGCATATAACATTGCTTAGTTCATTGTTGCTATACATTGCATTGTTATGTTGCTATGCATATATTACAGTGCAATAATATTGCTGACCTAGTATTTTCATACTAAGTGTATGTTGAACTTTGTATATACAGGTATATGCAGTCAATGCCCTGAGCAATGTTTTACAATAAATTGCAACATAATCAATAAATATTATATGTAATTATGAATGAAATATTTTTAGTGCCTAAAATAATACATATTATATTTGTTATATAAAAAATTTCAAATGTAACACAATTTGATAAATTCAATAATTTCATACATTTTAAAATTATTTAAATAATTTATAAAGAAAATTATTTCATATATTAATTAATTCCCTGCGACATTTCATTAAAAGGAAATTCGGCCATTCAACTCATATCCGTTAATTGTATTAACAAAGAAAATATGTAATCAACAAAAAAAAAAAAAAAACAATATTGCAATGACTTTCCAATTGGGCAATCATTTCATTCAATATTAAAGTTCATAATTCGTTTCAAAAAAATAAAGTACGCAAAAGTATATATGCCAATATGTTTTAATATAAATTCCTTAGCAACATAGTTCAAAATTATATTTAACCCTTTTTATCAGTAATTTTCCATATTGCAAAATAACATGAAAAAAATTCATATGAAATACAAAAACAAGAACTAGCAAATTAACGATTTTAACCAAAGTACATAGGTAAGTCATAATTAGAACGGAAATATAAAAAACAACAAATATATTAATATATGCAAATTCATTTACATTAAGCTCATAGTAACAATTGTATATATTGATAAGTGCACTGCACTGGCATACAAAGTTCATATTGCACATAATTGCATACCAGCTAATAAGTGCAATAAACTTGTGTACATTAAGAAAAGCTTAAAAGAAAAACGAACAACAATACTAAATAAAGAATATGCAAATAAAGAATTGAAATGTACCGCCCATTTCCTCTACGGTTGGTACAGTCATTTATGGTAAATTATATTAACATTAAAATAACGAACTTTGGATTTAATTAGCAAAAACAAAATTTAAGTAGGGAAAATTGATAATTGTAATTATTGATAAAATAGTTACGATTATCGAAGTTATAATTTGGATTTGAAACAGAAAAGTCGTAAAAGTATATTACCGCGGAATTACAAATTATTTTTTGATCTAAAATGAATATGCCTGGATATGGTTCTACGTGCGGGTTGCGGTATCTTTAAAACCTTTTTTCTCTGTCGTAAATGTTGTATCTCACAATATGTAGTAAGATGTAATATGATACCCTAGCAGTATATCCCATTTCACAGCAGCATATCCAATAATCCCATTTTCGTGTAATGTTGAATGCGTATATTGATTTTTACAAATAATTGTGATTTTGTGATAGTAGTTGAAATAGGGGAGTTCTGGCACCACCACAAAGCTGTATGAAAGTTTTTAGAGCTTTGTGCGCGGTGCATGTCTTGGGAAAAACCGAATATTTGCATATTATTCCGGTGGGTGTCTTGAATGTAGCTTTTGTTTTGCCTAATTTTTGGTGATCGTCTGTTGGTCGGTATCTTGAATGTAGCTTTCGTTTTGCCTAATTTTTGACGATCGTTTATGTTGAAACTGGTAAGTACTTAAAATTGATTTTAGATTTAAATATAATCAGTTATGAAGAATAATTATAATTGAATTAAAATGTTTTGAATCTAAACGGTTAAGGATCGTTATGAAATTTGAACTTGTGAAGGATCTTACGAAAAATTTTAAAAATCGTTAAGACTGATGCTAATGATGATATATTAACTTTTATTGTAACGTCAGTAAATAGAAATAAGAACAAGATATTCTCATTAAGAAAAATGAAATTCTTTTTTAGATATTTCATTAAATGTATTTATTTGAACAGGAGAAAAAAACAAAATAAGAAAAAAAAACTGAATAAGTGAAAAGAAAAAAAAGTGAAAAATAGATATTATTGTTTTAAAAAAAAAACAAAAGTGAAAAAAAATTAAAAAAATAGAATAAAAAAAGAAAATAGAAAAAAATAAGAGTGAACAAGTGAAAAAAAAGAAATAAAAAAAATTGAATAAGTGAAAGGAAAAAAAGTGAAAAATAGAAAAAAGAAAAAACAAAGAAGTGAAAAAAGTGAAAAAAATTAAAAAAAAAGTGAAAAAAGTGAAAAAAATATTTGAAATAAAAAGGAAATAGAAAAAAATATCGTAAGAAAAATTATAAAAAAATTTAATAAAATCAATTTTTTTTTTAAATCAATAAAGAAAGAAACAAAAAAATGGTTGGGAAAAAAATATTAAAAAAAATTGCGAAAAAAACCAAAAAAAATTCATAAAAACATTGAATAAACAGAATTTTAAACCGACAATTTCTATCATGAAGATGGATTCATATAAAAAATATAAAATTTTAAAGGCAAAGAAAGTGAATACAAAATTTGGAGAAAGAATAGTTCTAGACCTGGAGGATTATTCTTTATTTCTCCCAGCATCATATTTAAATAACTTCGATGAAGATATAATAGTAGACATATCAAAAACAAAAACCTACTACGTACAAAGAAATGGCAACGATAAATTTGTAAAATTTGAAAAAGAAGAGGAATCAACCGATGATGAAGTATGTATGATACAACACGGTCAGCCATTCATGACATCTAATGATGAGGAAGTATTGCAAAAAAAAAAAAAAAAAAATGAAAAAAAGGAATGTAAATTAATTTTTTATTACTTTATATTTTTAAAAAAAAGATATTCTATATAAACAATCATAATCAAAAAAAAAATTTTTATTATTTTTTCGAGGTATTTTTCGGTTTTTTTTCTGAAAAAATTATTATGTTTAATTGCAATAATTAAATGTTTTAATTATATTAATAAATTATAATTACACTAATTAAATTAAACTAATTAAATCTTTTATTAATTTGATAATTATTTGTTTTTTTTAAAAAATTATACTATATAAAATATTATAATCAAAAAAAATTATACTATACAAAATTATATTATGTAAAATAATATCGACAAAAATTATTAAAAAAATTATGCTATACAAAATTATATTATGTAAAATAATATCGAAAAAAATTATTAAAAAAATTATGCTATACAAAATTATATTATGTAAAATATTGTTATCAAAAAATTATACTATACAAAATTATATTATGTAAAATATTATCAAAAAAAATTATTAAAAACTTATACTTTACAAAATTATATTATGTAAAATATTGTTATCAAAAAAATTATTAAAAAGAAATATATATGCTTATATATAAAATTATTATAAAAAAATAGTTTATTACTTTTCTGGGGGTATTTTGGTTTTTTTCTAAAAGAGAATATATATTTATATAAATATATAAATATTATTATATAGTACATATATTTTATTACTTTAATGGTTTTTTGGTTTTTTTCAAAAAAATATTTTTTACTACATATTTTTTTTGGGTATATTTTTTGGTTTTTCTTAAGAAAAAGAAAATTATTATTTTTTGTTTTTAAATTCGAACCAATTTTTTGTTTCTTTCTTTATTAAGATGTATATGTTATATATAAACAGCTTCGTCAAAAAAAATCACTGTGCTTCATAGCATTTTTTATTTTTATTGGTTAATTTTTTCAAAAATTAAAAATTAAAATTTCAATATTTTTATATAAAAAAATTCATAAACAATGTACAGAAAAAAATAATGTTTAAATTTTTTTAAATATTGAGATTTAATTTTAAATTTTTGAAAAGTTAGTCAATAATAATCAAAAAAAAAAGCTGAGGGTACAATCAAATTTTTGTTTTCTTTCTTTTTAAATACAATATATAATTAAATAATAAGTTAATACATTATCATTATTTTCTACAAGTGCTTGTCTCATAAAAATTTAAAAAAAAACAATAAAAAATGTTTAAATGTGCAATTCGTAAAAAAATTTTTACGAGGAAAGATTCTCAATTAAGACATATGAAAAGCATTCAAAAAGATATTTTTTAAAAAAATGAGTACGAACAATCGAACAAGAAAATGAAACTAAGTGATTGTAAAAGTAAAGTGGAAAAAAAAATTTTAAAAAAGAAATGTGAAACGTGTAATGTTGAATTAGAAATGATTAAAAATACGAGACATTTAAGAAACAATTATCACAAAGATAATTTATGCGAAAATATTGGACAAAAAATACAAAAAGTTAAATCTGCTTTTAATTCAAAAATAATTAATTTTCGCATTATTGCAACTGAGAAATCTCCAAATATTGAAAAACTTTTTCATGATATAAACGAAGATGCAATAAATTTAATTAATGTTCAAATTGAATGTTTACTATCTGTTTTGCCCAAAAAGCAAAACATAACCCCTTTTTTTTATTATTTACACTAACACATTATATTATTATTATTTTTCACCACCTTTTCACATTTATTTTTCACATATTATTTTTTCACATCTTTTTTCATATTTATTTATTTTTCACATTTATTATTTTTAACACTTTTCAATTTTAATTTCACATTTATTAATTTTCACGATCATTTTCAATATTTATTCACACACACATTACTATACATTACTGCACTTGTCAAACTATTTATTTTCATTATTTGACAAGTGCAATAAACATAGAATTCATTATTTACATTGTTCCATTGTTTACACTGGGAAACAATAAAAATACAGTTTACCCAGATCGTATATAAACGAGATGAAATCCAACAGAAATCATCATTTTTGATCAAACTTTCCAAGTGAATACTTCACTAATTCCTTGTCTGCTTATTCAGTCTCAGCGAATCTTAACTGAGAATCAAGAAGGACGAATCTTAATCCTTCGAACCTCTAGAGCCTTTTAGCGAATCTTAACTAAAAGGTACCCCCGATTTAACGAGACAGCGAATCTTAACTGGATCGTTAAATCAAAAAATATTTTTATACTAATCCGGATTCTAGCGAATCTTAACTAGAATCCAAAGTACCTTCGTAGTGATATCTCAAGCGAATCTTAACTTGGATATCATCTACATTTAAACCGACCTTCAGCGAATTTTAACTGAAGATCCGGTACAATAATTTTGCAACCCAGACAATTTCAGTAAGTCTGACTAACACAAATTGTACATATAATTTATAATTTTTTAATTCTTTTATTATTTTTTCTTCTTCTTCTTTCATAGACCGCCTTGGATATAGAAAGGTGGGATAGATCCAAGCACTGATCTGTTTAGTTATTTACTTTGTTTTTCATTTTATCATTTTATTCATTTTAATTTGTATTTATTTTGTTAAATCTTTTTATTATTTAATTGCATGTTACTTTTTTATTTTTATTTTATTTGCTTGAATTTTTTATTTATTTAATTATTTTTATTTTGCCTTAGATTTTTATTTTTTATTAATTTGCTTGAATTTTTATTTTGTAAATTGTTTTTTCCTAATTTTTAAGTATAAATAAAAATAAGTTTTATAACGAATTTAAAACACGACTTTTTTTCCATTTTTGCTGCCCAACACCCTAATTCTGGTTTACGAAACAGCGGCACTTCAAACTTGTTACTTATTAACATTGTATTGTCATTCTCTGCCATTTCTAGATATTAGAAAAACAGAGACGGCAACACATTTTTTGGTCCTTCGAGCAATAGTGCAACCAGAATGGGACGTGGCAGTAAAAAAGTGGAAGTCGCTGCCATCGTTAAGACTCAAACATCTTTGCTTGAGCAACTTACACGATCGGCAAACAATTTTGATAAAAATTCAGGAAAGCAATTTACAGAGTCATACTTCAAAGCAAGATTAGAATGCTTTGAAGTTTTATGGAAAAAATTCCAAGCAAATCATATACTTATATATGACAATGAAGAAGAAAACGATGAAGCTGATACATATATCAGCAGCGATTTATACGAACAATTCGAGAATTAATATCTCGAATACATAGTAAAATGCAAAGACGCATTAAAATCATTTGAATTAGACACAAAAACTGAAAATATAAATACATCTCAAATAGACCCTGAACACACAGAAAAAGACAATATTCAATTAACCCCTATTCCAATACCAAAATTTGATGGTAATTATAAAAATTGGAGATCATTTTTCGATCTATTTTCTTGCTTAATACATAAAAAAGCAAATCTTGCAAGTGTTCAAAAATTACATTACCTCAAAGCTTCAGTAACCGGTGAAGCTGAAAAATTGCTTAGACAGTTTGACGTCACTGCCTCAAATTACACCAAAGCATGGGAATTACTACAAAAACGATACAATAACAAACGTGTGCTAGTAAATACCCATCTCAAAACCTTGTTTGGCCAACCAGCCATTAAAATCGAAACCTCAAATTCGATCAAACACTAGTTAGATCAAACCGAAGAAGTTCTACACGAACTCACAGCATTAGAGCTCCCAACAAACCATTGGGACGCCATACTAGTACATACACTTGTACAAAAACTTCCGCCTGAGACTCATGCATTATGGGAACAGCAACAAGGAAATAACGCAGAGATACCTACGTACTCTCAATTCAAAGAATTTCTAGAAGTGCGCTTCCGTACTCTTGAAGCCATTCAAGAAATTAACAAACCAAGAACTTCTTTCCAAACACAATCGACGTCAAAAAATACAAACAACTTTTTGAACACACTCAAATGTAAAAAATGCAATCAAAATCACATTCTGTTCAGGTGTCCTATATTCAGAAAATTAACTACCAAACAAAAAATAGAATTTGCCACACAACATAACCTATGTAAAAATTGCTTAAATGATTCACATAGTATAGAAAAATGTCCAAGCAAAAACACTTGTGCAATATGCAACAAAAAACACAATACATTATTACATGTACAAAAAACACCAAATGAATCCACAACAAGCACTCCTACCAACTTAACAGCACAAAGCCATAGACAGAGCACAAAACTTGCTTTACTAGCCACAGCGCTAGTAAATGTAAAGGATAACAATGGCAGAACGACTCAATTAAGAGCGTTATTGGACACGGGTTCACAAACATCTTTCATCTCGAAGGTTGCGTGTAAAAAATTAAAATTAAATTGTGTTCCAACTGATACACAAATATCAGGTTTAGGAAAAACACAAACAGCACATGCACAATATAAAACAAAAGTATGCATGAAATCAATTCATACCAATTTCAAAACAAATGTTGAAGTTTTCGTTGAAATGTTGAAGAATCAATCAGATTACTGGTAAAACACCTAGTACCATAATCAACATCGAAAACTGCAAACATTTGTTAGAATTAAAACTAGCAGATGAAAGATTTTTTGAACCGGGTCCAATAGACCTCTTATTAGGTGCTGATGTATATGCAAAAATATTACAAAATAAAATAGTAAGAGGGAATAAAACAACACCTACAGCCCAATTAACCTTGTTAGGATGGATTTTATTTGGATCTGCCATATCAGACAGCAAGACAAAAACGTTCCATACGATAACATCAGCAGACAATCCAGCTGATTGTGCGTCGCGAGGAATTCCTCCGGAATTACTACCATCCCTTACATTATGGCCAATACAGCCCGAAATTATCGAACCTAAAATAGAAGTTAAACCATTAACGACATTTTCAAATATACAAGACCCATCATTATTATTTAAATACTCATCCTTTTCAAAATTAATACGAATTGTAGCTTATTGTCTTCGATTCTTTCACAATTGCAAATACCCTAAAAACAAAAGAAAAAATCATCTTACATTAGAAGAATTAAATACGGCAGAATTACGTATAATATCAATAATTCAACACAACAATTTCAGACAAGAAATTGAACACATTAAAAATAACAAACCTATACCAAGTAAAAGTCGTATTATTAACCTTCGCCCCTTTGTCTGCGAAAAGGGTATATTAAGAGTAGGTGGTCGTCTGTCCAATACCAATTTACCTTTCAATACTAAGCACCCAATCATTATTCCAAATAAACACCATGTCACAACACTAATAATTAATCATTATCACAAAATTACACTACATGGTGGAACACAATTAGTTCTAAACACTTTACGACATAAATATTGGCTACTAAATGCACGAAATACTATAAGACTACATTTGCATAAATGTATACAATGCTATAAAACACGACCAAAAACATCACAACAAATTATGGGTGACTTGCCTGAATGTAGAGTCAACATTTCATTACCATTTCAACATGTCGGCATAGATTATGCAGGGCCAATCAATATCAAAACATCAAAGATCCGAAACGCAAAAACCTTGAAAGGCTACATTGCCATATTCATTTGCATGGTTACCAAAGCCATACATATCGAGTTGGTAACCGAATTAACAACAAACGCTTTCTTAGCAGCCTTCAGAAGATTTGTCAGCAGACGAGGCTTATGCACAGGTGTTTACTCTGACCAAGGCACAACATTTGTAGGCGCAAACAAGGTTCTGGATAACGAATTCAAAACATACCTAAAGGAATTCAAAAACAGTATTAATACAATTCCTACAAATTTAAATATAAAATGGCATTTTAACCCACCATCAGCTCCACACTTTGGCGGTTTATGGGAGGCAGGAGTAAAATCAGTGAAGACACATCTAAAGCGGATTACTCCAGCAGCCAATTTAACTTACGAAGAATTAACCACTTTACTATGCCAAATAGAAGCCTGCGTTAATTCCAGACCATTAATACCACTGACTAATAATCCTGACGATCATGCATTAATAACTCCAGGCCATTTTTTAACAGGGCGACATCTACTGACTACTCCAGAACCATCCCATCCAGATCAAGCTTTACACATCAACAGATGGAAATATATACAACAGCTGACAAATGATTTCTGGAAAAAATGGTCAAATGAATATCTGCATACATTACAACAACGTAGCAAATGGAATAAAAATAATACTCACATCCAAGAAAATGATATCGTAATGATAAAGGATGAACGATATCCTCCCACACAATGGCCCTTAGGTAAGGTTATACAATTACATCCAGGCAATGACAATTTATGCAGAGTTGTAACAATCAAAACTTCAAATAACATATTGCAGCGACGAATCACAAAGATTTGTAAACTGCCATAATGCAAATGTAGTCTAGACGTTATGTCAAAATTTCAAATTTCTTTTCTTTCAAAAATTTTCAGTTAATAAAAACAGTTTTTTTCTTTCCTTTGTCCATAAAATCTTTTCTTTATATTTTTTCATATAAATACAAGCCAAATTTTAATTTTTTTCATCATTAAATTTCGATCAGCAATTAGTAAGTACATATTCTAAAAAAAAAAAAAAATTAAGAAATTAAAAAACTTAAAATTAAAAACATAAAATATTTACAAACAAAACCCTTTTACCAAAGTATAGTTACAAACAATGGATAAGACACCCGCAGACATATTAAAACAAAAATTGAAGGAGAGGATAAGGCAGCAGCTAATAGCCACCAAAAAACGTAACCTACGAACTACGTTTAAGAGGCCGCTAGCAGCCACGAAAAGAGTACCTAAACTGCCAGAACAGCAAAAACTGCAACAACAACTTCAGCAGCGACAACAACAACAGCAACAACAACAACAACAACAACAACAGCAACAACAACAACAGCCACTACAACTTCAGGCCGAATACGAGGCGCAACCACCAAAGGTCATCACCTTCATGCCGTGGCATTTAATCCAGATCGACGTGCCGGAGGAAGACAACCCAACACCACCAGGGTTTGTCAACAATATACTCCGGCACTACAGAAATATAAGGGCAATATCGCCCATACCGGAACTGCCAATGCCAGTTCCTTCATCAAAAATTCCGGCTAATGTAGAATTAACTAACATTAGCCGAGAGGAACTGGCACAAATAAATATACCTTGGTTGGCAGTCACCGCAGCTACAAAAGAATTTAGGATGCCAGTATTCAACAAAGGGTGGTTGCGGTTCACGAAGGGTAATGGGCGAATAAAAATTCGCTTGCAATCCAAAGAAGTAGTAAGTACAGTCTCTTCGGAGGCGGGAAAATGTTTTGCCCAAAAAGCAAAACATAACCCCTTTTTTTTATTATTTACACTAACACATTATATTATTATTATTTTTCACCACCTTTTCACATTTATTTTTCACATATTATTTTTTCACATCTTTTTTCATATTTATTTATTTTTCACATTTATTATTTTTAACACTTTTCAATTTTAATTTCACATTTATTAATTTTCACGATCATTTTCAATATTTATTCACACACACATTACTATACATTACTGCACTTGTCAAACTATTTATTTTCATTATTTGACAAGTGCAATAAACATAGAATTCATTATTTACATTGTTCCATTGTTTACACTGGGAAACAATAAAAATACAGTTTACCCAGATCGTATATAAACGAGATGAAATCCAACAGAAATCATCATTTTTGATCAAACTTTCCAAGTGAATACTTCACTAATTCCTTGTCTGCTTATTCAGTCTCAGCGAATCTTAACTGAGAATCAAGAAGGACGAATCTTAATCCTTCGAACCTCTAGAGCCTTTTAGCGAATCTTAACTAAAAGGTACCCCCGATTTAACGAGACAGCGAATCTTAACTGGATCGTTAAATCAAAAAATATTTTTATACTAATCCGGATTCTAGCGAATCTTAACTAGAATCCAAAGTACCTTCGTAGTGATATCTCAAGCGAATCTTAACTTGGATATCATCTACATTTAAACCGACCTTCAGCGAATTTTAACTGAAGATCCGGTACAATAATTTTGCAACCCAGACAATTTCAGTAAGTCTGACTAACACAAATTGTACATATAATTTATAATTTTTTAATTCTTTTATTATTTTTTCTTCTTCTTCTTTCATAGACCGCCTTGGATATAGAAAGGTGGGATAGATCCAAGCACTGATCTGTTTAGTTATTTACTTTGTTTTTCATTTTATCATTTTATTCATTTTAATTTGTATTTATTTTGTTAAATCTTTTTATTATTTAATTGCATGTTACTTTTTTATTTTTATTTTATTTGCTTGAATTTTTTATTTATTTAATTATTTTTATTTTGCCTTAGATTTTTATTTTTTATTAATTTGCTTGAATTTTTATTTTGTAAATTGTTTTTTCCTAATTTTTAAGTATAAATAAAAATAAGTTTTATAACGAATTTAAAACACGACTTTTTTTCCATTTTTGCTGCCCAACACCCTAATTCTGGTTTACGAAACAGCGGCACTTCAAACTTGTTACTTATTAACATTGTATTGTCATTCTCTGCCATTTCTAGATATTAGAGAAACAGAGACGGCAACACACTATCATTCAAATTAAATTTTGAACTATTCGCTTTGTACACGAAAAAAATAAGTGACGATAATGTTATAGATAACGTTAAATCGGTCAATACAAAAAATAAAACAATTACACGAGGTGGTACCATAATCAATATTTTCGAAGAATTTGTAGAAAATATAAAAAAATCAGAAGAATTCCAAGAGAAGGATTCTAAATGGGCTCTTAAACACGTACTGTATTTAGAAATAGGATTTAATAAATACAGTCCTTTGAAAGCATCATCATACATCGAACTTCCAAAAAAAATTTCATCTAAGAAGGCGATCATCAATATACAAAATAATGACGAGATGTGCTTTGCTTGGTCAGTTGTGGCTGCAATGTATCCAGCGAAAACTAATCCGCAAAGAACTTCATCAATGCTCATTACAAGAATGTGTTAAATATTGAAGGTATAAATTTCCCGATTAAAATGACTGATATATGTGAATTTGAAAAAAAAAAAAACAATTTAAGTATAAATGTTTATGGTATCGAAGATAATAATATTGTGGGTCCTCTATATTTCTCAATCAACAAAAAAAGTAATTATATTAATCTTTTGTTTTTAGAAGATAATTTTAAAAGTCATTATTGTCTAATAAAAAATTTAAGTTAGTTAGTCAGTTGTAAATTAAGTAAACACCATGGAAGAAAATGGATTTGTGATGGCTGTTTACTGTATTTTAGAAATAAAAGTGATTTAGAAGAACATTCTCTTCTTGATTGTAATTTGAAAAGAACTATCATGCCATCAGAATCAGCAAATATTGTAAGTTTTTCAAATATAGATAAACAAATAAAAGTGCCGTTTGTAATATATGCTGATTTTGAGAGTATCTTAAAACCGGTTGCATCGTGTTCGTGTAATATTGAGTCTTCTTTTACCCAAGTTATTCATGTTCACGAACCTTACAGTTTTTCATATTATGTTAGTTGTGACTTTGATTCATCTTTAAGGAAATTTGAATTGTATAGAGATGAAAGGTGTATAGAAGTATTCATGGAAAAAATTAAAAACGAAGCAATAGTAATATCTAAAATACTTAACTCAACTATCCCTTTGACGTGTTTAGATGAAAGTGAAAAATATATGTATGAAAAAGCTGTTTCATGTCATAACCTATATGTAAGAAAGATTTAAATGATGATAAAGTGTGTGATCACGATCATTTTACTGGAAAATTTCGCGGTGCAGCTCATTCAAAGTGTAATTTAAAATTTCAAAGACCGAAATTTATCCCTGTTGTATTTCATAATTTATCAGGCTATGATTCACACTTCATCATCAAAAATTTTTCAAAAGAACATGTAAGTAAGAACATGTAGATTCCTTCCGATTTATGCAGGCAAGTGTAGAAAATTTAGTCAATAATTTAGAAGATAAGCAATTGAAAATTTTAGGAAATTTCTTTTTACTCGACCATTAATTTAAGTTGTTACGTAAAAAAGGAATATTTCCTTATGAGTATGTCGATGATGTAATTCGACTAAATGATACAAATTTACCGTATAAATCTCATTTTTTTAGTGTTCTTACTTCAGAAAATGTTAGCGATATTGAATATTTACGTGCTCAGAAGATTTGGAATGAATTTAACATTCAAACCCTAGGAGAATACAGCGATCTTTACTTAAAAACAGATGTGCTTCTTTTAGCTGACGTCTTTGAAAACTTTCGTGATGTCTGTATAAGTACTTATGATCTTGACCCTGCTCATTATTATACTCTACCTGGTTTAAGTTGGGATGCGATGTTAAAAAAAACAAATGTTGAACTAGAATTATTCACAGCACAGATATAGACATGGTTAATTTTATAAAGAAAAATATTAGAGGCGGACTATGTCAATGTATACAAAAATATTCATCGGCAAATAATAAATATATGAAAAATTACAATTGTTTGAAAGATTCTAAATATTTAATATATTTAGATGCTAATAACTTATATGGCTGGGCAATGACACAAAATTTACCACTAAGAAACTTCGAGTGGCTTAATAAAGAACAAATTGAAAATTTAAGTATTAAAGATATCGATGATAACAGCTCAACAGGATACATTCTTGAGGTTGACATAGAATATCCACAAAATTTACATGATTCT
Source organism: Anthrax anthrax (assembly GCA_963971155.1). Lineage (NCBI taxonomy): Eukaryota > Metazoa > Arthropoda > Insecta > Diptera > Bombyliidae > Anthrax > Anthrax anthrax. The sequence continues at coordinate 35,348,736 of OZ020117.1, forward strand.
CATAATGAACTTCCTTTTTGCGCTGAAAATATTATTCCCCCTGGTAGACAAAAAGGTTGCAAAAAGTTAATTGCAAATCTTAATCATAAAAATAAATACGTTATACATTACAGAAACTTAAAGCAATGTTTACGTAACGGGCTTAAAATAAAAAAAATTTATCGTGTTTTACAATTTATTCAAAATCCATGGTTAAAACCATACATTGATTTTAATAACAATTTACGTACTTTAGCTAAAAACAATTTTGATAAAGACTTTTACAAATTAATGAATAATAGCATTTTCGGTAAGACAATGGAAAACATTGATAAGCGTATTGATATTAGAATTATCAGAAAATGGGAATAAGAGGGTAAGAAAACATCAGTAGAACGTTTAATAAAAATGCCAAATTTTCATAGCAGTCAAATAATCAATGAAAACTTAGTTTTGATTCGCATGAACATGTTGAAAGTAGTGTATAATAAACCAATCTATGCCGGTTTTAGTATTTTAGAGATATCAAAAATTCTTATGTATGACTTTCATTATGATTTTATCAAAAGCACATATGATAATAGATCACAATTGTTGTATATGGATACAGATTCAATCTTTTATGAAATAAAAACTGATGATTTTTATGAAGACATGAAAAAGAATATTGATAAATTTGATACAAGTGATTATAGCGAAAATAATATTTACAACTTACAACGAGTTAATAAGAAAATCTTGGGAAAATTTAAAGACGAATGTGTAGGTGAAATCATTTTGAAATTTTATGGCGTAAAAGCTAAAACATATTGTTTTATAACAGTTAATGATATTATTAAAAAAATCAAAGGAATAAAAAAAAATATAGTAAGAAACGACATTTCAGTAGAAGATTTTGCGCAATGTGTTAATGATAGTTCTTTACAAATAAGAAGAAAAATGTTCGTGATAAGGAGTAATAACCATAATATGTATACTCAAACAATACATAAAATAGCATTAGAGAATAATGATGAAAAAAGATTTCTCATACCTAATCAAAATTATAAGACTTTAGCATGGGGTCATTCAGATATTGAAAAATATTATTTCAAATAAATATTATTACTGTAAAAAAATGATCAACTAAAAATAACAACTTTGAAAAACCAAAAAAATACTTTATTTAAGTCTTTAAAAAAAATTATTTTTTGAAAAAAAAAAAAAAAAACAAGAAAAGTAATTAAAAAACACTTTATTTACCTTTTTTAAAAAAAATTTATCTGTATGTAACAATAGTTCTAAGTTTACTTTTCTAATTATATACTTTTATTTTAGATAATAAAAAATATTATAAATACAAATATATTATAAATAAAACAAAATTATTGTTAAAAAGTAAATTTTTCGTTTTTTAATTCAAATTCCATAAAATTCCATAATAATAAAGCATTTTGCAGAGAACAATAGCCATCATGTGTTGGACATTTTAAAGTTGATGGATATTTATCACGTAATGATGCTAAAGATGGACACTCGAGGACTTCAAAATTATAAACTTCTGCTTTATTTTCAAACAAATCGGCAATCCACTTTTTTTTCTCACATCCTTTTACATAAATAACAGCGTCATTTATATTTTGCAATAAGAATTGTTTTACACTATCAAAATCTACACTTCCTTCATGCCTAGTTAGGCCATGATAATTATTATATAACCATTTAGCTTGAATTTGCTGTTTTTTTGGTAATTTATCAAATTCATATGGTGATTTAATTATAAAATTTTGGAATTCAGTCGAATTGTATGAAATAGTCAGTTCTTTAGGTATGAATCTATTCTGAAATTCTCTTAAGCCCTGCACGTCAATAATTATAGATGATGATTTGTCCATTTGAAAAAAAAAAAAAAAAAAAACAAAAAAGTTCTTACTTTTTAGTTGTAGACAACACAGTAAACTGAAGTAAAATGATTTAATATAATACTTTAATATACTTTTATATTAATTTTCGAACTTCATTTGTAAGTGGATTATACTGCACAATTCTGTCATGTAGTAATAAACAATAAGCTGTTGTTGAAGCAGGAAAACTACTTGACTCTTTAAATTCTACTTTAACGTCAACTGGTCCTGTTTTTACAGTTTCACTTTGATGTGAACAATCAATAACAATGATTGGCGCTAAATTTTTGAATTCAGTCCATTTCAATAAACGTTTTGAATCTCGTCCATAATAAGAATGTCGAAATCTTGTATACATGTCATATAGTAAAGCATACCGTTCGCGGTTAAATTTAACATTTAAATCATCATAAGGATACGTATCTGAATTCAAATGTACTTTAATATCAGTTAAATTGCAATCTTGGTTTTTCGAGTTGTGATGAAGTTTTTACTGTCCATACATGTTGAGTAGATGCTGTTGGTAATGCAGGATATTCCTACATATCCCAACTTCTAAAGCTCATTTGTATTGGATGTCCTCTGTCAATAATCTTGAGAAGAGATAAACGTTCAGTATCAGAAACGCTTATATGCGGTACACGCCAAAGCAGTTTATAAATGCTAAGTTTAAAATCTTTTAATGTATGAACGACATTATTATCTGATCTAGCTCGAATTAAAATAAAATCGTGACGTGAGTTAACGATAATTTTATTATAATCTTCAGCAAATCCTAAAAGCATTTTCAATGGAATGCAAAAATTGAAAAATCCATCAGAAACTGTAATATGTGAACTCGGTGACCAGCCTGCATTATACAATATTTTACTTTGAGTCTCTGTTAAAGAAATATAATTTTTCAATGTGCTTGTAAAGCCTAAATTTCTTGTTCGATCAATTTCAACACCATTTAGCTCATATCGTATTTCATCAAAAAGAAAAGACATACAATTATTGTTAACTTTTGAATCAGTAGCAGTCAATTTTTTTCCATCTGTGTCAGTTATCGCTCCTTCAATGTATATATAGCTTTCACTAGGCAAAATATATAAATCTTGATGTTGTATTGATATTCTAATTTCATCACTATTTTGATACTATGCTGAAAATGACGTATAATTATGATGAGTGATCTCATATGTAATGTATTTGTTGTTGTGATAATTATTTAAGAAAAATAGAAAAACCCGGTTGTGAGTTTTTTTACTATGTATTTGTTGTTGTTTAATTAGGAAAAATAAAACCAAGGTTGAAAATTGCGAAAACATGTTCAAACTTGTTTGTAATATGTATTTGTTGTTTAATTAGGAAAAACAAAAAACCAAGGTTGAAAATTGTGAAAATTTGGTTAAAGTTGTTTACACTGTACTTGTTGTTGTTTTATACGATGAGAACTTGAAAAATCGAAGTGAATAATATATACTTGAAAATAATATAGTGGGGTATATTGTGTTTGTTGTTGCGCAATTAAAACAGTTGTTGCAAGTAAACATTTTTAAAATATAAAAGCAGAAGATATTTTGTTAAAACATCATAATTAAAAAAAGTATTATTTAGATGCATACTTCTTTTATTTTTGTAGTATTTAATATATATACATATATACAGCATACATAGGTAAGTTAAAGAATTGACTTTAAATTAAAATAAATTATTTAAATATTTTTATTTTTTTTTATTTTTCAAAGATGAATAATTTACATCTTATAAGAAAAATCGAAGACATCTTAGATGCTCCGAGAAGACCTCCAATTGGTGTTGAGTGGCCCAACATTGAAGATGATTTTATAGTATTTGTCAAAGAAAATCCAGGATATATTGTATTTTTCAAAGAATACAACGATGACTGTTGGATTAAATTCGGCGATTTCGATTCGAGGTTTCATGAAATCGAAATGCTTGAAATGGTAAGTTGCATTACATACTTAAAAACAGAAGGTGAAATAAAAAGCTGAAAAATAAAAATCTTTAAAATAAAATACTGAAAAATAATAATTAATTTTTTTGTTACAGGATATATTTGAGAAAATATCAGCTAATGGACATGAAGTCATATTAGCTTCTATTAATGCAAATAACTATAAAAGAAAACATCAACCAACATCAGCAACCAACGATGAGAAAAAAAGTAAAATAAATGTGTAAGAAAAATAAAAAACAAAAATTTTCTTGTATTTTTATATTTTTATATTTTAATATACTATTTTTTAACATAAATTTTAAAATTAAATATATATTTAAATGTATACTTATAAAATACTTTATAAAAATACTTAAAATATAAATAAAATATTTAAAAAAAAAATCAAAAAAGAAAAACAATTTCTTCTACATCCAAAACAATACATGTTATTTGTTAAAATATTATTTGTAAAAATATTATAATCAGTAAAATTATACACTACTGAATTTCTGGCTCCAATTATTACGTTTGATATGCATCTGAAATCAAAACAAGTGTAGGCACTTGATCCAGTGTTCGGAATCTTCTTCCTGTGACCCGAAGCATATACATCTTCGCGTTTGGTGATATTGTTGTCCTCATCCACTCTAAGAAATAGGTAGGATTTTCACATTTTTGTGGCATCCTGTTACTGCCCCAAAAATTCATCTGCACACTGTGAATTATATTAAAGAAAAAATTAATATACTGGAAATAACAAATGAAATATTTAGAAAAATATAAAAACTTACCTATTAAAATTTATCCTTATTGAGTGAGGAATATGTTCTATAAAATCTCCCCAAAACGCATTGCCTATTCCAACACAGGCATTGAAGGCATCTGTAAAAGTTGAATAATACCCTTTTATTGTTTCGTCTCTTTTTTTCAAGAAAATTTCTTTGTCTATAAGTTTTTTTTCTTGATTTTTCAGACGAATTTCTTTTTCTTTAAGGGTATTTTGTAGTTGGTCAAGCTCTTTTTTTTTCTTATTGAGCTCTTCTTCTTTCAGCTTCCATGCTTTTTCTTTAAATTTTAAAAGCATTTGGGTATTGTCTTCTTCTTCTTTTTTTATATCATCACCACTGCCATTCAGTTCTTTGAGCTCTTTTTCTATTTTAGCCCACATTCTCTCATCGTCAGAATCATCTGACGACATAACTTCTTCTTTGATGGGCTTTGGCACTTGCACTTTATTAGATGATCCTTCCATTTTATTAAAATTATATACACACACAAATATAAAACGAATTGCAAAAATAATTAAAAAATTTTTATAAAAAATCCGCACGTAAAAATGCTCCCGCTCTAACGAATTATTTGAAATATGTTATGAATTTTTCAATTAAAAATTTTGTTTATATAGCTAAAAATTATCTATCATCACTTCCTTATAATTAGTTTTAAGTGTTACCAAAAATTATCATAATATACATATGTATGTATATTTTTTATAAATCTTATTTTAATTGCATATTACACATATACTTATTGTATATAATAAGCAAAAAAAAAAAAAAAAAAACAAACATATAGAGATTGTCATCAAATTAAATTTTAATAAGAAAACTATAAAAACCTAAAAAAACTACAAAAAATTATAAATATATTTTTCATATAGGATATATAGTAAATGCATACAAAACAAAGATAAAAAACGATTATGCAAAATTTAACTAAAAACATATGATGTGAAAAAAGTGATAAGGAAAATTATTCAAATTCATTATAAATATAATTCATAATATGTAATATAAATGCAAAAATACTATACAGGGCAATGTTACTGTTATTATACATTTTTTTGACTACTGATAAGACTGATTAGGGTAAATTTTAATAAGAAACCTATAAAAAGACTACAAAAAATTATAAATATTTATTTTTATTTTTTTTTTTGAAAGTTAATAGTAAATGTATACAAAACAAAAAAACAAAATCAAAAAAACATTCATATAAAATTTACTAAAAACATATGATGTGAAAAAGTGATAAAAAATATTTTCAAGTTTGTTATTATTATGATTCGTATTATGTAATACAAATGCAAAATACTATACAGGGCAATGTTACTGTTATTATACATTTTTTGACTATTGATAAGACTGATTAGGGTAAATTTTAATAAGAAAATCATAAAAAGACTACAAAAAATTATAAATATTTTTTTTTTAAAACACATATAGTAAATGTACACAAAACAAAACAAAATCAAATACGTTTATACAAAGCATAATTAAAAAAGTCGTGTGACAAAATTGATAAAAAATATTTTCAAGTTTGTTATTATTATGATTCGTATTATGTAATACAAATAAAAAACTAATGTTATTATTACTATAAAGTTTTTTCAGAAGAATGAATACACGAGTATATATGTATATATGTATGTATACAGAATGTGTTGCCGGAAGTTATTAATGTTATAGCAATAATTAGTAAACAATGGGTGCTATTCGACATGGCACTGATTACAGATTCTGTAATATTTTTTCGAACAAATTTTGACAACAGAAAAAAAAATCTGTAATCTCTCGAATCCGTATTCAGCATGGCAATTTTTTATGAAAATCTGTAGACTTGACAACTAAAAATCTGTAATCGTAAAAGAAACAAATGGATGTACTTTTATCTTTCCAATTTTCTGTTATATGACATTTCTAGTACATTTGTTTATGTATATATACGTATATGTATATATGTATGTGTATATTTACATATAAGTATATGTTCAATTAATTTTTCAATATTAAGAGCGCAAATTTAAATTTGGTTTCAAACTAAAAAGACACATATACATATGTATGTTAAAAAATTAGTTATGTATATGCGTACATACATATGTAAGTATGTATATTATTAAATTCATTTTTAGATAATTAGCATGCAAATTTAAATCTGGTTTTAAAAATAACGATTTTTACTATTTATAATTTTAAATTAGTGCAAAAAGGATAGATATATATATAATGATATACTATATATATATCTATCCTTTTTTATTTATGTCAAATATCAAAGTTTTGACAACAGATTCCAGTTTCGAAATTAAAAACTATGGAAAGTGAAAAGATCAGTAAGTTGTGTACATCTTGAATACCGATTCGTACAGATCTGTAAAAATCATAATCTGTAGCAATTCGCTACAGATTTTATTACAGATTTGTAAAATGTGACCGAATAGCACCCAATATTTGAATATTTTTAATTAATTAATTCACTTGTAATATTCATATACACGTATTGTTTATATATGCATATATAATTTATAATTTCGTAGTGTTTTAAATATATCATATATAGTATAGACATTTAAATGTATGTGTATATACTGATAACAATATGTATAGTATTTGAATAGCTTAAAATTGAGATAAAATGTGTTAAAACAAACCAAATTTTAACTCATAAACATATGTAGAATTTGATGGTGTAATGGGTTAAGTGGTTGGCTTAATGATGACTCTGTCTATTCATGTCCCTTGGTTCAAGCCTCCCAAATTACGCGAAATCAGCATCATAATAATATACAGCATCAAATTCTTTTTTTTTACTTTTTTCTTTTTCTTCTTCTTTTTTATTTGCTTTATTCAATTTTACACATTACATTGTATAGGCATATCTATATAATTTACACCATCAAATTCTATTTTCTTTTTTTTGCTAATGTGCATATAAAAAGAATATAAAAAGAATATAATAACATTTATATCTTTGAACTTGAAGATTTAATACAATATATTGTATATGCAAAAACATTACAAATGTTTTGGTCTGAAATAATTAGAGATAAATATAAATTTTGTTCATGTGAAGGAGCATGCAAATCATTTAAAAAAGTAAATGCTCAAGTTTTAAATTGTGGGCTTTTAGAAGTATATGTAACACCTGAAGATGGGAATAGATGTTTAATAATGAGAATGAGAAATGGAGAACCTATTCCATTGAACTTTGAGTTCATATTTATTCCATTTCAACATGTAAAATTTGAAGTTATCGGAGGAAATATCACAGTAGCAGGTGAAGCTGCTTCTGGTACTATGAGATATAGAAATGTAAATCACTTTCCACGTAATTGTCCTTTTGGAGATGAAGAAGATTGGCAGTGGGGTGATAAATTATTTAAAAAATTGTCACGAGAAGGAAATGCAGATGAAATTACAGAATCTTAGGAGTAGTTAAAATAGTTGTAAAGTTAGAATTTTATCTAGTCTTTCACGAGAACTAACACTGACAACATATTAAAAAATCGAAAAATGTTTTCAAAAATTTGGATCATTTTCTTAACAATTTATTGTTTATCATATGCTGAAAGCGGTAGAATACCTTTGAAGCTTGATGCTAATAAAGGGAATAAAGGAAATTTAGAATTTGCTCTTCAACTACCTAATAATGATACTGTTCAAATAGATTTATCGTTTCAATTATTAACAATAATCAATAATAATATTAATAAAACTATACCTGACGTAATAGTGAACAAACACCAACACTAACAACAACAACAACAACTAAACCTGAACCAAAATATGTAACTGTTGAAGAAGCTATTGAAGGATTTAGGCAAGAATTAGTTAAAAAAGAAAGAGATATAGCTGGAATAATTGAAAGTGATCATCCTTTTTACAGACACTTCAAATTAGCTTTTGATGATGATGTAACATTAACTATACGATGTACATATGATTGCAATTTCAGGAGACGATCATTGAGTATAGTTTGCCACGAATATCATGAATTTGAAACAGAGAGAATTCTTAGTAATGGAGAAGTAGAGATAATTAGCGTACATGATCCTAATTATAAAAGTGATGTTGAGTTTATAAATGCTAAAAATGTGAAACAAATGTATTCAATGGATATATATTAAATATTGAATATAAATATCTTAACAAAAAAATTTAAGTAATTAATCTTAGATCAGCTGTAGACTAAGTCAGAAGTAAAATTTTGTAATAAATTTAACAAATATGAGCGTTGAGAATATAGAAAACTTCATACTTGATTTCAATAACGTCATACTTGAAGAACATAAACAAGAATTGTTAAGATATTTAGCATTTTTAAAAATGTATGATAAGAAGACAAAAGTTATTTCATTTTATGGACTTCATTATGATAATTGTCCATGGTCTAAAAATACAACTACTTCAGGACCTGATACATGCAACTGTTGTGATGTACCAAGAATTCAACAAAGAGCTGAAAAATTAATGAATTTGTATTATAGAGTAAGAGGAATGTAAAATTTAATAAAATGAATAAATGAATAAAAACATTTTTATAATATTACAAAATTAAATACATGTTTTATTTACAAAATAAATACAATATACATATAATCAAATGTTTTACAATAATTGATTTTTATCTATCCATGAATTATGTTCATTAGAAAATCCTAGCCAATTAACAAAAACTTGTTCTCCTTTCTTTCTCAAAATTTTAACAATTCTTTTTCATAAAATCCTCCTTTTATTGGATTACCTTGATAGTCTTCTAAGTTATATGTAGAAGAATTCGTATTATTAATAGACACAATTTTAAAAATTTCTGTTGTCCAGTTTGGGGTATATCCTTTTTCAAAAACATGTTTGTGCTTGCTTATACGAACGAAATCACCTATTTTATATTTAGGTATTGGGAATGTTTTTAAATTACTATAAACTGTTTTAAATAGCAATTTCTCATTAGATGAGTTAACATCTTTAGAACTCATTTTGATAGTACGATGTTTTGTATTATTATATGTATCAACTAATTCTTGTACGTTATCAACCCATTTAAAAGATCCATTAAAACTGAATTCTTTTCACATTAATCCTTTTAAAGTTCTATTAAAACGTTCAACAATTGACGCTTTCATTGTACTATACGTTGAGTAATGATTAATACTATATTTTTTCATTAAATTTTGAAAATGTTGATTATAAAATTCTTTGCCAAGATCACTTTGTAAATTACGAGGCACTCTATTTGATGAAGACAATATCTTTTCCATTCCTTTAGTTACATCTACGCCATTTTTACTTTTAAGAGGAATCGCCCAAGCAAATTTTGAAAATGTATCGATTACAGTTAATAAAAAACGATGCCCTTTATTGTTGGTAGAATAAGTACCCATTTCAACTAAATCTATTTGCCAAAGATCATCTATCCCTTTTGTAACAACTTTCCTTCGAATAAATTTTCTACGTGCTGATTTATGCAATTCTTCAACTAATTGTCGTTTGCTCATATTTAAGTTAATAATAATTTTAATACTGATTATTGTGTTGTTGTTATTTTTAATGTTTGTTCATCACTTGCAGGTTTTTCTATATACAATGAACTTTGTAAAAGTGAAGATATTTTTTCATTGTTTGTTTTACACTCGTTTAAGAATGTCTCTATATCTTGGATTTTTCGATTATTAAGTACTTTATAATCGCCTAAATTACTTTTGGTTTTATTTATATAATCATCTAAATTATTTTTAGTTTTATTTATCAAATTTTCTAATTGCTTAATTTTATTTTCTATATTCAATTGCAATTCGTTTATTATATTTATGATTTTTTCATTTAGATTTTTAAATTGTATTAGAAAACTACTTTCAGTATGAGTAATTTTTTTTAAAAAATCACTTTCTACATCTCTTACACTATTTTGAAAACAATCTTTTGTAATTGCATCAAAGCTGTCTACTGGCGTTCCCACTTTTTGTAAACGCTTATATTCAATATCAAAATGTCCATCAGACGATAATTTAAAGCCTATTCCAGGCTTACCTGGAGGACCTCGTTCACTTTGTGTATTACGTGCTTTTATATGAGAGAAACGACCAAACTTATCAACACTCATATTTGTAATGATAATAAAAAATGTTTGAATGAATTATTTAAAGAATAATATTTGCTTCACGCAATGCTTCAATAATTGAAATTATTTCATTATTATGATTAGTGTGACCAGCTTGCTGTGAAGCTATAAGCAACTGTAATCTCTCTACTAACTCATTTGGATCATCCCAATAAATGTAATTTGGTTTTTTATTTATTAGTAACATTTTATCAAGTGCAACTGTTTTTAACCCTTCTCCTTCTTTTTCTTTAACTAATGGACTTATAATTTCTTTATATTTTTTACCGCTATTTCCTTTAATTTGACTAAAGTCATTATTATAATCTTTTCTGTATACATTAGTACTAAGTAAAATATTACGATTATTTTGAAGATCATCTTCTGTATATAATGCAGGATTTTTCATGAAAATTAATTCATATAAGCCTCTAGTCGCATCATAACTGTTATTAATTACAGTAATAACATTATCATCAAATATTAACTTGCTTCTTCCTAATTCAAATACGTCTTCTTTTTCATTAAATTTTGGTCCGAATGCTTTATCTATATGATGTCCATCAAAGTATTGTTTTTTGTAGTATGAAGGTAATTTATAACTTTCTTGAAACGATTCATTAAACGATCGTTGTATATGTGTCTTAGGAGTGCTTACAGCTGATGGAGATTCTGTTTGCATAATTGTTTTTTGAGGTGTTTCAAATGAAGAACTAGAAAAATATGGTGATGTTTTAAAGTGATGAGAAGCTTTTGGGGTTTGATAAGATCTATTATTCAGTAATTTTATCGATGAGGGTTCAGCAGATGATAATTCTTTTTTTATTTCATTCTTACTTTTTCTTTCAATTTCTTCTTCTGATTTTTCTTTGAGTTCTTTAAGTGGTTCACTAATAGGTTTAAAAGTTTCTTCAAGAAAAACTTCTTTGTCAATTTTACCTGTTTTAATAGCTTTAAATTTTCTACGTACATCATTTGTTGATTTTATTAAATTTTTCAATATCTTAGTCTCAGCATCCATTTTAATAATTTGATTATGAACTGCTTAATAACTGCTTAATAACCAGATAACTGCTGAGTAACTGAAGAATAACTGCTTAATAACTGCTTTTATATTGTAAATTCTATATCGAAAAGCTCATATTGTTATAAATGTATCAAATCCTTTTCTATAGCGACCTTGATTAATTGAACAATCTTTATTAATTACTAAAAATCCGTAATCATCTTTCTAGCATTCTCTACACAGACTACGAAATTTTTCAAAAGTCATGTCTGTATTAACATGATCATTGCATATACATATGTCTTAAATTCATATCATCTTGTTTAAATAAAATTATGAAATTTGAAATATCTCTAATTAAATGTTTTGAAATGAATTTCAACATTTTTTAATAAAACCTCCATATACTTTTATAACTTTACCTAACAAACAACAAGATACTGCTAATTGGTTGCATACAAATCATCATGGACTTTTATGGGATGAAGGATCAATTGATTTTAAAAACTTTTTGAATTCAAATATTAATAATACAACAGTATATGTTAAAGGGTGGGAAAAGAAGAAAATAGTTGAAAAATTATTAAATGAAAATGTAACAGTTATCAACATAAACGATCTTAAAGCTCCACACCTGGCAGATCTTTATGAAAAAGATCCATATATAGTAAGATGTCCGACTCATAGTGGTATTTGTGCTTTACACAATGTATTAGTTTTAAGAAATTTTATTCAAACTTTATAAAATAAAACACATGTTATATATTTTTTTGAAAAATAAAATTTATTAAAGTTAATAAAATAATACAATTTTTTTATTTATGTATCCATATTTAAATTAAACAATTTATAATGCCCCCAAGCTAAAGTGCTAACACCATCTTCTTTTATATATCGCTTATCATCTAAGAAACTTAAAGCTATTTTATTAACCATTTGTGTATAAATTGTATGAATTTTCGATCTGAATATATACATATTATTACTGTAAAATAATTTTTTCTTATACAAACAATCTCTATAATTTTGTAAGCTAATTTTATTTACATTTGTTTTCTTAATCCCTTTAATTTTTTTAATATCTTTTGAATTTTCAACACTTAATGAATACGTTTTTGCTCTGAGTCCTATAAATTCTTTCATTATTTTCCCATTATTTTCGTCTTTCATCATACCTAATACTTTCTTATTTTTCAAAGGCAAACCATAAAGATTATCAAGAGGGTATTCAGAAGTGTCAAAATTAGTATCAATATCATTTCTTATATCATTATAAAAATCTTCAGTTTGAATTGTATATACAAAAGAATCTGTATCCATATAGTTAAGTATAATATTTTCATTATATTTTGGTTTCATATAATCATAATGGAAACTATACATTTTTAATTTAGATAATTCAAGAACACAAAATCCGAGATATATTGGTTTATTATAAAAAGTATACTTTTGATTCATTTGTATAGCAATCATATTGCTTGTAAATTGAGTTGAACTATGAAAATTTGGTTTAGTAATCAAAGCTCTAGCGCCTTGCTTTTTACCTATATTCTCCCATTCTGTTAAAATTTTTACATCTTTTCTTTTATCAACATTTTCCATTGTTTTACCGTATGCTGCGTTATTAAGTAACTTAAAAAAATTCTTTTCAAATGCATTTTTTGCAATTGTTCGATAGTGATTATTTAAATCTATATACATATATTTTTAACCAAGCTGATTGTTTAAATTGTAATATTCAATGAATTTGTACAAGTCTTAGACCATGTTTAATACATTGCTGAGGATTTCTATAATGAATGACATATTTATTTTTACTTGTTAAATCTGTAATTAATTTTACATGTTTCGCGTTTACAGTTATTTTATTCTCAGCACAAAATGGTAAATCATTATGTACATCATGTATTGATTCAGGATATTCTAAATCTACTTCTAATATATATCCAATTTCTGAATCTTCAGGAATATTCATTATATCAATATTTTCAATTTCTTCTGTCCATTTAAAAATTCCATAAGGAAGATATTGAGACATTGCCACCCATATAAATTGTTTGCATCTACATACATAAGATACATATGTTGATGGTTTTTCTTCATCATATCCTCTCATATACTTATTATTAGCTATAGAATGTCTATGGCAACACTGAGTGATACCTCCTCTGATACTTCGTTTAATAAATGTATGCATATTAATATCTGTTAAAAGTTCAAGTTCAATTTTTGTTACTTTTAACATTGCATCCCATAATAATCCTGGAGCTGTATAATATTGACAAGGATCTAATGAATAAATACTTTTACAAACATTTCTAAAATTTTCAAATACATCTGTTAGTAATAATACAGCAGTAATTAAATAAATCTCTAAATAATTCCAAATATTTTGAAAATTAAATTTTTCCCAAACATTTTTAGCATGTTCATAGTCATCACCTGAACAATCACTATTTGTTAATTTACTATGGAAATTTTCTTGTGATGGCAAACAATTTTCATTCAGTCGTTCCCAAGAATTAATGTATTCGTAAGGAAACACCCATTTTCTAGTAATCAAATTAAATTCTTCATCATTTGTAAAAACTGAACGAACTGTTTTGAACATGTCAATAGATAAATTTTTAGCTAAAGAATCTAAACTTGCTTGCATAAACCTGCTTGAATCTAAAAACCTTAATTCAACTGTATCATTTTCATTAACAAAAATTCTTTTTGAAAGTGATATATATAATTCTTTATTTAAAGGAATGACATTTATATCACCTTCAAAAGAAGATAATTCCTTAACAAATAAATGACAATCGTATCCAGAAAAGTTATGAAAAAATATTGGAAAAAATTTTGGTACTCTAAACAATAAATTGCATTCATTATGTGCTGGTCCTCTATATTTCCCTGTTAAATGACAGTGATCTGCAACTCTATCATCACCTAAATATTTCTTACATATAGTATATGACATTCTCTACTCATAATTTGTTGTTCGAATTCATCTATTGTTAAACTATTCATTGGTATAGGTTTTGAAATATAATTATTGTATAATTTACGAATATCGTTAATTACAAATTCAACAAATTTTTTAGCACAATCTTCTCCTTTATAAATTCTAAGTTCACTTAAACTATCATTAAAACTACATTTTATATAATAAGAAAATGCACACGGTACATGTTCTTGAACATCTGTTGTTAATGGTCCTGATAGATCTGGAAAACAAGTACTTACATTTTTGAGAATACATTCAAAATCAGCATATAAGACGAACGGCACATCAAGTTGTCTATTATAATGTTCAAACTTTAAAATTGGGTTCTCTAGTGATGGCATCTTCGTTACTAATTTATTGCACTCTCCTTTGTGAATGTTTAAAGCGTCTGTAGTATAAAAATGTACTAAACACCAATTACATATATAAACTTGACGAGTAGATGTCGTTATTTGACTTTTAATTAATCTATAAATAATAAAATTGAATTCTATTAAAATACTTAGTAAAAAGTATAAACTAATGTATTAAATAAATTACCTAGATACATCTGGAAAAAAAATGTATCATTATTTTGCACATTGACACAAGCCTTTTTATCTGCTAAAAACTTTGGTAAAGGTAAGTACTGAGATTCTTTTAAAGGTTTCCATTGATTAATATTAATTTCGATATGTATGATTCTAATTAATGTCCAACCACTGTCTATTCCTTGAAATTCTTCCATTTTTGTAAAAATGTTGCTACTCATATTCATATAAGTTTCTTCTAAATCTTCTTTTGTTTGAATAATACTCATTTTAGACTGAAAAGATTTTACTGATATTGTAAAATCATCTTCTTCTTCATCATTTCTTCTTGTTATTTTAATATATTCTCCAAATAATTCCATATTAAATTTAAAAGCTTCATGTTTCAATATTAAATCTTCTAATGCTTTCAAAATTATCGGTTTTGATTGATTAAAAAACTTTATAGGATCTAAAACAGTTTCATCTTTATTCTCTAAAACATAAGACTCAATCCTTTCATCAAAACAAATTTTTACAACTTTTAAATGTTCATTTATAGGCTCAGCAGAATTTTTTTTATGAACATTCGTTCTTAAATGATAAGACCACATCTTTTCATTAACTTCCTTTTTACACACATCACAAAACTTATTTTTTAACATTTTCGAATTTTCACCACCTGTAGATGCAATTGGTTCTTCAATATTTACTGTATGGTATTTTTTTAAATGTCTCAACAAACTGTCATATCTAGAAAACTCTTTTTGACAAATTGCACAAGCAATTTGAATAGAAGCTGTATGATATGTTCTTTTATGTTCTAACAATTTATCTTTTCTACTTAATTGTTTTTCACAAATATCACATACTACACGCTCGCCGTGAGCACTTTGAATGTGTCTGTTTAAACATTTTTTTAAAGTATACTTTTTGTTGCATAATTCACAAGCAAATTCCATCTTTGTTTGTACTGTACACTAACATGAATTATAAATTGAAAAATTTATAGCGAAACGATGTTTAAGCTATGATGATACAATTTGAAATGATACAAACCTTAATTGATTTCACCCTTTTATATTATTAAGTAAAATTTAACGAATATTTACGAAGACTTAACGAAGCTTAACGAAAACCAAACGAAGATTTTCAAAAGAGTAATCAAAAACAATACATATTC
Organism: Anthrax anthrax; assembly: GCA_963971155.1. Taxonomy (NCBI): domain Eukaryota; kingdom Metazoa; phylum Arthropoda; class Insecta; order Diptera; family Bombyliidae; genus Anthrax; species Anthrax anthrax. The sequence goes on from OZ020117.1 coordinate 35,365,115, forward strand.
AAAGAATTAGAAAATTCAAACAAGAAAAACCCTTAGTAAGAGGAGAAAATATTAAATAAAAAAAGTTTTTTTCATTTTTCTTTCAATTTATTCAAAAGTTTTTACTTATTTTGCACGTATATAGTATGTATACAATAAAGTAAACTAATTTAGAAAAAATCAATATTTTTGTTCTTTTAAAATTCATCATCATCATCATCATCATCATACGGATAATGTTTTACTAATTTCAGTTTATAGTCAGGTCCAGTAGTTTTTTTAATGCTGTACTTCTTCGTCTTCAACATATCTAACTTTTCATCAGGCAAATCATTAAATCTTGCTGGTAAGAATAACTTATGTTCATCTAATTCTAAAAGAATCCTTTGTCCATATTTTGTTTTTACTCTTTGGTAATTTATAACACGATATTTTTTTTCGTCTAACATATCTTTTAAAGGTATAACTGACTTCAAATCCTTTATAAATTTATTAAATAAATTAAATAAGTGACGAATATCGTCTTTATTCGGATATAAATTAAAATCCATGTTGATTAGTTTCTAATAAAAAATAAAAAAATTGAATTGAGTTGAATATAATAGTACATCTGATTCAAAAAAAAAATACTTTCATACATACCTAAAAATCTGCAAATACAGTTGTTAGTGGTAGTTTAATTTCTTTGATGTATTGCAATTTTATTTTATTAAACCAAACAGTATTCTCAGAATTATTAATTATAAATGGAATAGTCAATTTTTTTTGTAAAGACCAATTAAATACTACACAGCTAAAAATATCACCAAAAAAATATGTTTCTTCTAATTTATTTTTCAGTAAAGGCTTTCTTAATTCTTCTTTCCACTCCTGCACTGATAGAATATTATTATTCCAAATGTTTAATACCGAAACTTCGAATAAACTTTGCGGTTCAGTTATAAATTCTAACTTCCAATTAACTCCGGTTCTGACTGTTAAAACTGTTGACCACGAATTATTACTAATTGATCGTTTAAATCCATAAACTAAAGTATCCTCAAATTTTACGTGCATTTATATTTTAAAAATTTTTACTTGTAACAACTGTTTTAATTGCGCAACAACAAACACAATATACCCCACTATATTTTTTTCAAGTATACATTATTCACTTCGATTTTTCAAGTTCTCATCGTATAAAACAACAACAAGTACAGTGTAAACAACTAACCAAATTTTCACAATTTTCAACCTTGGTTTTTTGTTTTTCCTAATTAAACAACAACTACATATTACAAACAAGTTTGAACATGTTTTCGCAATTTTCAACCTTGGTTTTATTTTTCCTAATTAAACAACAACAAATACATAGTAAAAAACCTCACATCCGGGTTTTTCTATTTTTCTTAAATAATTATCACAACAACAAATACATTACATATGAGATCACTCTACTTTTTCAGGTTCCCATCATTTAGAAAAAACAACAACAACAACACTAGAAAAAAACCTTGAACATTACTTAAAGCACATTCAACCTACCCTTAATACCACCACCTACCCACCATGAAATATATTTACGTCAATGACATCATAAAGACTTTAAAACTTAAGATCATTTACCCACCAAACACACCATAAAGTAAACAACAACCAATTATATAATTACATCACCCACACAAATTTTTTTAATTAAACCACTCCTTTCACCAACACGATCTATCAACAATCACCATTATCTTTTCTAAACCATTACGTCATTAACTCCAATTAAACCACTCCTATCACCAACACAATACACTCAGCGCCGTCATTATTCAACCCATGACGTCAACAATTCTTTTTAAACCACTCCTCATTTCATCACGATCCACCCATCGCAGCCATTTTTTTCTCATATCATGACGTCATCAAATTTATGACGTCATAAAATGGCACAAGAACCCTCCACTGGTCCAGAACATACATATCCCAACTACTTTTACCCACCAAACACACCATAAAGTAAACAACAACCAATTATATAATCACATCACCCACACAAATTTTTTTAATTAAACCACTCCTTTCTCCAACACGATCTATCAACAATCACCATTATCTTTTCTAAACCATTACGTCATTAACTCCAATTAAACCACTCCTATCACCAACACAATACACCCAGCACCGTCATTATTCAACCCATGACGTCAACAATTCTTTTTAAACCACTCCTCATTTCATCACGATCCACCCATCGCAGCCATTTTTTTTCTCATATCATGACGTCATCAAATTAATGACGTCATAAAATGGCACAAGAACCCTGCTCTGGTCCAGAACGCACATATCCTAACCGCAATATCATCAACTTCGTAAGATCCCACAGGTATTTCAATTTTTTCATTTCCGATGTAAAATTAATTATTATTGCTGTCTATATTAGGTATTGAATTGTACGTTTGAATATCAACTAATCCACACATGTAATCATATGTTAATTCTAAAGGAGGGAAATATTCTGCATTTAACATGATGACTGATAATAACAAAATAAATTTATATTGAAAACTTCATTTTTATTTATAATTTATTTTTATTTATTTTAGTACAATCATATAAAAACTTTAAACATAAATGTCCACATATAACCGAATTATAAATCTTGATATTGGTAATAATTATATCTAATATTATTTCCTAAATAATTAAGACTTCTTGTGGAGGTTGTAAGTTTCCAAAACTATCAAAATATTCTACATAGTCATTATTTTTATAATACGCTACCCAATGAGTACCTGCACCTGTCGAATCATCTAAATTTATAATACCACATTCTTTAACTCGAGGACTTTTAGGCAATTCATTACGCATAAAAACACCTCTGAAATATGGTACATATTTTGCATATTTAATAATATCAATTTCACTCAAGGCTTTATTAGGTAGCTGCTTTAAAAGTTTTTTGAATGTGGCGTTAAAAAAAGTCCTAATCCTTTTTTGTATGGTTTTAAATAAAGACCTTTTCCTAATGCAATAGCTTCTATTTGCTTGTTATGTCTTATGTTTTCAACCAGTTGCTCTTTTACATATTTTGCTTGATTTATAGCTTTAGCAATCTGTGATGTACCGCCAGCTAGCGCGCCAATTGCAGAAAGACCAGCAAATATTGGTAAAAGAGGTAAAACACCACCATTTTTAGGTATTGGTATAATTATAGGTATTTTAACTAATGACTTTTTTCCTTTAACGACATTTTTAGCTGCTTTTAAAGCTAAATTTATACTGTCAGCCATGTCTTCTGATTTATTTTTATTTAATACAGATTTTATATTGTTCAAAGTTTTTCTAAATAACTGTTTTCCATTTTGTCTTTTATGTTTTTTTTTACTTGTAATGGTGTTTACCAACCAGCCAAAATTCAATGTTCGACGTGGATGCTTAATGTGCGTATAGTACAGCCTGTCCAGGGTCGATTTGTATCTCCACGACGACTGTTGTATATGAATAATAACGCTGATGTTTATACTTATGCTGTTTATGCTTATGATGTTTATACTTTATGATGTTTGTTTATACTTATGCTTATGCTCTATTATAACTATATCCCTAATCTTAACAATTCGTTTCCCTATTCTAAACCTTAAGCTATACTTATGTTGTGTTTATAATATTTATCTCTTACAATAATTGTTTTATAAACCTTTTGTGTTACTTTCGTTATTTGCCTCTTTGGTAGTAAGATTTGTTAGCCTTTTAAGTAAGGGTTGAATGAGACAAATGATATGGAAAGTGTTGCTCTTGACAGGGAAAGGAAAATATCAGAAAACCCTGTATGTATCAAGGACTGTTACTTGTAACCAAAATAAATAGTAAACCAAATAATCGTGGTAATCTTCAGTGAGCTCCAATACTCACTAGTATTGACAAATACTGTCTAACCCAATAAATATTCCTTGTACTACTGTGTACAATCTCACCTGTAAATGAAACCTCCAATACTAGTATAAGACCTCCAATAGGTCTTTATACTAAATAACAACGTTGCAGGACCGTGAGGGCCTAAGTTTCCCTAATATTATCAAACGTTGCAGGACCGTGAGGGCCTAAGTTTCCCTGATAATATCAAACGTTGCAGGACCGTGAGGGCCTAAGTTTCCCTAATAATATCAAACGTTGCAGGACCGTGAGGGCCTAAGTTTCCCTAATAATATCAAACGTTGCAGGACCGTGAGGGCCTAAGTTTCCCTGATAATATCAAACGTTGCAGGACCGTGAGGGCCTAAGTTTCCCTAATAATATCAAACGTTGCAGGACCGTGAGGGCCTAAGTTTCCCTAATAATATCAAACGTTGCAGGACCGTGAGGGCCTAAGTTTCCCTAATAATATCAAACGTTGCAGGACCGTGAGGGCCTAAGTTTCCTTAATAATATCAAACGTTGCAGGACCGTGAGGGCCTAAGTTTCCCTAATAATATCAAACGTTGCAGGACCGTGAGGGCCTAAGTTTCCCTAATAATATCAAACGTTGCAGGACCGTGAGGGCCTAAGTTTCCCTAATAACTCCTATCAAATGACTTGTCTAGTGGATATACAGCGGAGGTACCACACAATATATATCCACTCTTGTCAACGGAACGGTGTATAAGCCGTAGAAATCACCGTACCCACTTGTACACCGGGAGTGGAGGAGTATACTGTAGAGATAACCTTACGAAATATGCTCCGATATAGTAAGATAAACGTAATAAGTATACGGTGGTTGAACCTCACAGCATATACCTATTAGGGAATTGCAGTATATACACTGTAGAGTAACCTTACAGAGTGCATAGACTGTGGGATGGTATTTCACGAAGTGTGCACCCAACGTTTGTACCAAAAGGAAATGTAGATTCGGGAATAAGGTATGTCTTGTCTTGTAATGCCTTTGGAATGGCAAAATCTGATTATACTACCTATAATCAGCGAAATCTATAGAGTCAGCCTTGTTATGAGCGAACTTATAAAAATGTATAAGTTTTAAACCTACTCGCACAAGTCGATCTGACTGCCGATGTTGAAATCGACGGAAATATATCAAATCCTATTTTTAGGTGTGGCAGCGAATTATATGCCAGGTCAAATTTAAGCTTATTACCTATTTACCTTATATATTGAACTTAAGTTGTCAAATGAATTTTCGATTATAAGTTCCTAGCGCATGGTTACCTAACATCAAGCCTAGTTCAAGAGCTGGGCTTCGGGCTGGTATGCAAGGTGGCTGGGTTCGAACCCCGTTGCAGGCAGACATGTTTTTTTTATTTTAATATATTTTTTTATATATTTCCTTCTTTTTACTATCTTTTTCTTTTATTCTAGGGGTGGTAAAATATAACTTCGTTATATACTCTTTACTTTTCTTTTTACAATACCCATTCCAAATTTTACTTTCGTTTTCATTGCGTTTGTAACTAACCATGCATTTGTTCGTTCGCCTAAACTGGCTTTATTAGAAGTAGCTCTTTCCCAAGCTTTTCCTGCTAAGATTTTATCAGCTATATGTCTGTTATGTACGTCTTTATGTTTAGAATAGGCTATATCATGCTCTTTACAAGCTTCATCAAGTGGATTTACTCCACTATCTCCTCTATTCAATCGTTTTTGTAGTTTTGTGCCAGGTCCACAAAAATTATAACCTGGTAAATGTAATTCAAACGGTAGATTACTAATCGCAGAATTGATTAAACCTTTTCCTTTATAAGTTTTGCAGCAACTATTTATTTTTCGTTTGTGATCTATCATTTTATATCTTTTTCGTTCTAATTTTCTAATCAAAGTGATAAAAATTTTCTAAAAGTGCTCTATAAATATTCTCTTTAAGTTATTTACAATTTAGTGTATAAAATGAAATTAATAAAACAACATGAAACATTACAAGTTTAAAACATTGACTTTGATCGTGATACAAATAAAAGAAAGAAACATAGTGTACTGCTACCAAATAATATAAGAGCAATTATTGCAGGTCAATCAAACTGTGGCAAAACTAATGTAATGCTATGTTTACTTGAACATCCAAATGGTTTAAAATTTGAGATCATTTAATTATATTCAAAATCTTTATATCAGCCGACATATGAATATTTGAAAAAAATTATAACCTCAATAAAAGGAATTGGTTACTATGCATTTTCAGAGAATAATGAAGTTTTAGCTCCTGAAGAAGCTAAACAGAATTCAATATTTATTTTTGATGACGTTGCATGCGAAAAACAAACTAATATGAGATCTTATTTTTGCATGGGTCGTCATAAAAATATTGACAGTTTTTATCTATGTCAAACATACACACATATACCTAAACATTTAATAAGAGATAACGCAAATTTCATTATTTTATTTAAACAAGATGATATGAATTTAAAACACATATATAAACACCATGTGAATACTGATATGTCATTCGAAAAATTCAAGGATATGTGTTCAGAATGTTGGAAAGATAATTATGGATTTGTTGTAATAATTAAAGACTGCTCAATAGATGACGGACGATATAGGAAAGGATTTGATGTATTCATAAAAAATATAAATAAAAGTACAACTTAAAATTTTCTCAATGTATTGAACATCTCTTTCTAAAGTGGTCATACACACATACTTATAAAAAAATATTGCTGTTTACAACTAAAATACAACACCGTTTTTTACTGTTTGCTACTTGTTTGCGTTGTTTACAAGTTGTGTGCAAGTTGTTTGCAAGTTGTTTGCGAGTTGTTTGCAAGTTGTTCATAAGGTGTTTGCAGGCTGTTGATAATACACACACACACACACACACGCACACACACGCGCGCGCGCGCCCGCGCGTTGATAAAAAAAAATCATGGAGACTAAGTTACTTAAAAATTTAATAAAGTCAAAAAATGCCATTCGCAAAAAATATAATGATATAAAATTTGGAAAAAATGAAAAAGAAATAATGCTTGAAGAGACGTTCATGCCTGTTAGTAAACCTTTACGTGAATTCAAAGAAAAAACTGAAAATGATATTGATAAAAAAATTAAAACTGGAATCAGAAAAGAAATAGACAAAGAGCTTTCCACATCTGATCGGTTTCTGACTTTTGAAAGTAGTAGTGCTTCACCATTACAGCAACCACATAAATTCTTTAAATCATCACCACATTTTACAGATAATTCATTCATCAAGACACCCGAGAAAACAATTTCATCAGAATATTCTTCAAAAAATAGCCCTTTTCCGCAGGAATCTTTCAATAAAAACCGAACATTAGCTACTTTCTACACTAGAGAGTATATGAACAATAGTAGAAGTGTAAATAAAGCTTTCGAACCGAAATACAACGAAAATCTTAATGCCTTTGAAATAGAGCGTCATAAAATAGAATTCAAAGAAGATGTTATAATTGTAGGAGAAAATGAATGTCCCGCAACTCAAGGACTATATGAATTAATTTTTATGAAAAATCCAGAATTTTACACAACATCTGATCTTGAAAACTATAAGAACATTTTGATTACAACAAATGTTTTTAGAACAGTAAGTTCAGACAACAACAGCAGAATTAAAGGAAATGGTGGCGAAAAATATAAAAACATTAGGTTATAAGCAAACTGATAAAAAAAAAGAGGAGAAGGTCTTATGACAATAAACACTAGTAAACCTAACTACATATACTGGGATGACCCAAATGAATTAGTTGATAGATTACGCTTACTTATTGCTTCACAGCAAGCAGGGCATTCTAATCATACAAATGAAATTATATCAATTATTGAAGAATTACGTGAAGCAAATATAATTCTTTAAATAATTCATCCGTACTTTTTTTATTTTCAATGTTAAGATGAGTGTTGATAAGTTTGGACGGTTTTCGCATAATAAAGCTCGACATATAAAAGGTGAACGAGGACCACCAGGCCAACCTGGATTAGGTTTTAAAATATCATCTGACGGACATTTTGACATAGAATACAAACGCTTACGGAAAGTAGGAACACCATTAGACAATTTTGATGCAATTACAAAAGATTATTTTCAAAATGGTCTAGAAAATTTCTCAAATAAAATTGAATACATTGAAATAATTTAGTTGAGCAATTTAAAACTTTCAATGAAAAGATTATGAGTTCAATGAACGAATTAAAATCATATGTTGAAAACAGAAATAAACAATTAGAAAATTTAATAGTCAGAAACAAGAGTGATTTAGATGACTTTAAAGTAATTATAAATCGAAAAGTACGTGAAACAGATACATTCTTAGCTGAGTGTAAATCAAACAATGAAAAAATATCTTCAATTTTACAAAATTCTTTGTATGTAGAACAATCTATAAACGGAGAAAACACTTTGAAATTAAGTGTATAATGTATATTGAGCATATATTATTTGAGATATCATTAACTTAAATATGAGTAAACGACAATTAGTTGAGGAACTTCATAAGACAGCACGGAAAAATTTTAAACGTAGAAGAGTAATAATGAAAGGCATTGATGATTTATGGCAGATTGATTTAGTTGAAATGGGAGCATATTCGTCTATTAACAAGAGTTACCGGTTTCTGTTGACAGTGATTGATACGTTTTCGAAATTTGCATGGGCTACACCCTTAAAAACTAAAAATGGAAATATGAAAATGATATTTACAACATCAAAAAGATCACCAAAAAGTTTACAAAGCGATCTCGGCAAGGAATTTTATAATCATCATTTTCAAAATTTTATGAAAGATTATAATATAAATCATTATTCGACGTATAGTACTTTAAAAGCATCAATAATTGAACGCTTTAATCGTACTTTGAAAAACATGATGTGGAAAGAGTTTAGCATGAATGGATCTTACAAATGGATAAATAATATTCAAGAATTACTTAATAAGTACAACAACACAAAACATCGTACAATTAAAATGCGACCTAGTGATGTCAACGCTGTGAATGAAAAACATTTATTAAAAACAGTTTACAACAACTTGAAATTATTCTTAAAACCAAAGTACAAAGTTGGAGATTTTGTACGAATTAGTAAATATAAACATATATTCGAAAAAGGGTATACACCGAATTGGACAACTGAAATTTTCAAAATACGAGCCGTAAATAATACAAACCCTACTACATATTTATTAGAAGATTTTAATAGAACCCCTATTCAAGGTAGCTTTTATCATGAAGAATTATTGAAAACAAAATATCCTGATATTTATTTAGTAGAAAAAGTTTTAAAAAAGAAAGACAATAAAGCTTTTGTTAAATGGTTAGGCTTTTCAAATACATACAACTCTTGGATTGAAATGAAAGACTTAGTGTAAATTTTATGAAAATATATTTTTATTTTTTAAATAAAACATTCTTTTAAAACACAATTGTTACATTTTTTATTTTTTAATCTATAATAAAAATGCATAAGTTTTAATAATCTTCTAGTTGTCATTATAACATTTACTATATGCATTCACCTGTGTCAGGACCTGCTACTGTAGTATTTTTCGACCATGGACAACACAAATAATGTACGCCATATATCGATTTTGCTTTTTCCATACTGCAATAAGGTTTCAAAAATGCTAAATAACGCAAAATTTCATCTCGATGTTCTTCTAATAACAGTTCATTAAATTCAGATAAAAATTCTTCAAAATCTGCAAACTCCATTATATTTCATTTATTATGTAATTATTTTATACTAAATTTTTGTTTATTTTTCACTTATAATCGACTAGTTCACTTGGATTGATAGCAACATACTAAAATTTACGATGATTGATTGAATATTAAGTAAATAGTTTAAATTAAGAAATTTCCATTGTGTAAATTTGTTTGACATTTCTAGCATCAATTAGTTCAACATCTGTTTTATATTCCAAATCTGCCATACGAATTGTTTCTACTTCGCCATTACTTAAAATCCGCTCAGCATCATATTCTCGATATTCAAAACAAGCGATATTCAAAGATCGTTTCATACTATATAATTGCTATCATATGTACAACGGACTCCTATCATTAAATCATCCTGGAACTGAAGTTTAAAATGTCTATAAAATGGTTGAGCACTTTCGATTATTCCAGCAATATCTTTTTCTTCTTTTATAAGTTCTTGCCTGAATGCTTCAATAGCTTCCTGAACTGTGACATATTTCGTATCAGGAATTTCAGTTGTAGATATAGTTGTAGACGGTGTAGTTATCGGCTCATCATTATATGAAAATGTAGTTTTATCAGTTGTTGATTCATTTAATGGTTTACTATATGTAAGAAGTTTAAATGACAAATCAATTTAAACTGTGTCATTATTTGGTAATTGTAGTGCAAATTCCAAATTTCCTTGATTTTCTTTAATAGCTTCTAATTTAATTGGTATCGGCCCTGTGTATATGATGTTAAAAACAGAACATAGAAGAAAAAAATACACATATATATTCTCCATTTTTTATTTATTGAATACGATATTAACTGGTTAAGATTGTTTTTAAAAATGATGAATATGAATTGTACATTCAATTATATTTAAAACTAATTTATATTATTAAGTTTTCTCGCAGTTTTGCTTTCTTTTAATTCAGCATTATTATCTAATCCTGTAGATCTTGGTTGTCTGAATCTCTCCCTTCTCTTCCGGTCATCTTCATCCGCAAAAGGGCAATTCGACGGGAAGCTGTTGTTATTTTTGTTACTTGTTGTTCCTTGATGTGATTGTCCTACTATAACAACATGTCCGCCAATGGCTTGTAATTTAACATGTTGAAACGGTTTGAAAACGAAATTATAATCTAATTTTGATGGTAAACTTTCATTTTTTTCTTTGTGGGAATATCGCACACTTATTGCCATCTACTGGTGTTTTATTGAAAGTTAATAAATCGTCAATAACATCAGTATTAATAATTTGAAAGTTTTTCCACGATCCTTCACAAGTACAAATTTTATAACGATCTTTAACCGTTTCGGACCAAAACATTTTTTTAAAAAAAAACTTATTTATTGTTCTTTATAACTGCCTTGTAACTAAATACATTTAAGACTGAAAAAAATGTGAACTACTTATCAGTATTAATACAAAAACGATCACTAAAAAGTAGGCAAAACAAAAGCTACACAAAAGCTACATTCAAGACACCAACCGGAATAATATGCAAATATCCGGATTTTCCCAAGACATGCTCCGCGCATAAAGCTCTAAAAGCTTTCATAGAGCTTTGTGGTGGTGCCAGAACTCCCCTATTTCAACTACTTGTGATCGTGGTCTAAAGTGAAAAGCCATTGATTTGGTGTCGATAATTGTATCCAATTGTTCGCAGATTGTGCGACTTTTAGTGCACAAGATGACGGGAGTGCTTGTTGTTTAAATAGTTATATTTCACACGAGTGCATTTTTGTTGTTCTCTGATGAATTGGTCGATTTTGTTGACAAAGATGATACTTCTTTGTTAATGTAATGCATTGTATGAACTCGAGATTTGTGAGAAGGTAAAAATTATCTTCGCAAAAATTTGCCATAATGAAGTCCATTGCTGGTGCAACTGAAATGACGGAGTCATTGGTGATCATTAGCAGAAGGATAACATGATATAACTCAAAATCGGTTCTGCTCACTAAAGGTATTTTAATATTGAAAATCACTAAATTTTTCTTTATACTACATTTTACTATCATTAATTTATACAGGAGCATCGCGTCTAACTCTCCATTTATGGATGGTAATCGAAGTTCAGATGTTAAGTGTTCTTTTATAATGACTATCTGTGCTTTTAATTGTTGTGTCGTTATTATGTGAGGATTAGTCCTGCCGTGATGTGTATCAGTTACAACATCCAGTATAGTTTCTTGCATTATTTGGCAATCGGTAATTAATGATGTAATCGATAACGTGTTAAACGATTGAATAACCTTTTGCTGTTTTTCTCAGTGCTCATATTTCTCATTTTGTTGTACATATTTTCTATATGTTGTTCAATTCTTTTCGTTTGATTTATTCTTTCACTTTCTTCTTTCTTGACAATGTTGACTGTGGTTTCTATAATAGATGTTTGATTTTTAATTAATTCAAGTAAATGGTGTTCATTATTTTTAACATTGTCTATTGTTTGTGACATTTATGTGGCGTAGTCTTCGTCCAATATTCCAAACAATTTGTTAGCAACCGTTCCCACCATATTCAGTGGCGATCTTCGATTTCGTAATTTATTGACAGTATGATCCTGTAGCAACACGTCGTTGTTGATTATTTCATCTATGTGATGTTGATGCTGATGAATCACTTCCGTATAATATTCATTATGAAACATGAATCTGTTCAAACGTGTTAACTGGGACATAACTTGTTTTATGGCATGGATAGTGGCTCGGTATCCTTGCAGATCGTAATACACTATGAGATTCCAATGACTGGGTATAATGTTTGCTTTTCCAAGTTTTTCGAAATACAATCCTGCTTTGTTATCCAGTTGTTGTAATTGGACAGAATCTGGCATAAGAGGGGCACCATGTGTTATCAGTGGAAGAACCAAAGTTGTTAGCAGCAAGACCTTTGCCATGTTCAACGGAGAATTCGATGTTTTTCGTTTCCTGTTAAGTTTATGATTTTCAGGTTCTTCATAATTGTCTGAGTGTTGCATCTCATCTTCATGACATTCAGCATTGTCATCATTAATATCAACTGGTAGTGGAGCTAATAAGTGAATTGCTCGTCTATATACGCCTGTAGCTGTTTTCACGTGCGCTACACGAACTTTACCATCAGGTCCTGGTACAATGTCATCAATTATGCCCAAAGGCCACTTTAGTGGAGGTGTGTTGTCTTTTTTCATGACAACAACTGTGCCTATTTTAATATTTGGATATTCATTCATCCATTTTGCACGTTTTTGCAATTCTGTTAAGTATTCATTATGCCAGCGCTGCCAAAATATATTCTTAATAAAATTTACCAGTTGCCACCTTGTTAGTAAGCTTATTTTATTTTCTCATGAATGAGTATCCACAGATGCTGTCATTGGTTCACCAATTAGAAAATGAGCTGGCGTCAATGCTGTCAAATCATTAGGATCTGCTGACAATGGTGTTAATGGTTTTGAATTTAATATAGCTTCAACTTCGGCAGTCACTGTACATAATTCTTCATATGTGAGCGATGCTGTTGCTACTGATCGATGTAACAAATACTTTGTTGATTTAACTGCAGCTTCCCACAGGCCACCAAAGTGTGGCGATCTTAGAGGAATGAAATGAAATTGATGTTCTCACATCTTCCTCGTCTCGAAATGAATCGCTTTAATGCGCCTAGAAAACCATCTGTACTCAAATCTGATACTACCTCTAAATGAATAGCTTTGGTTGCAAAACAGCAAAAGACAGCTATGTACGATTTTTGTAGCCGTTTTCCTCGCAATTTAAAGTGAGTGTATACTGGTCCACAAAAGTCTATGTCGCAATTGATGAATGGTCTAGCCTGTTGAACCCTTAATTAAAATATAAAAAATAAAGTAGATTTAAGTCAAAATGCAAAGAAAAAAACTAAATTATTATTTTTTCAACTTCATTATGTATTTAAATTGTTTTTTTATTTATAAAAAAATTAAAAATAAAAATGAAAACATATCAAATAAAGGTCCAAAACTCCATTGCATAATTTAGTCCGAGTCAGAATCATGCTCAATAAGGTCTGGATGATAATCTGGTTTATCTTCTACTAATAGGCTCTTATAAAATGTATGAAAGCATGGATCAATAAGTGGTAATATATCTTCTAAGTCTTTCTTCTTTTAACGACTTATTTTGATTGTTTCTTTAATTATAGTAACATCATTTAGCTGTAATTTGCAATTACCACGTTTTTGAATATTTAAAACTTTAAACGGTTCATCTTGATTTAGAGAAGTTTTATATAAAATTTTTCCAAAATTATTTTTGGTGTACCTAAGCCATTTTACGTTTTTCCAAACAAACCTTTCACCACTTTCATTGCTAGATCTCCACATAAATGTTGATTTAACAAAAGAGGCGAAATCTAAGAAATCATCTGCTCTCATTTCAACAACGTTAAATTTGTGCTTTGAGCCTACAGATCTAATAAAATTGTACCAATCATGTGGATGGTGTATTTTTGCATCGGATCTTTTCTTTTTTCTCTCAATCGCAGCATGATCCACATCGCACTCCATATGCGTATGACCCGGTTCAAGAAATTTATGATCTATAATTTCAAGATGTGGATTAAAATGAACAGCCATGCTGAACATTGAAGCAATGCAAGAATTTTTGTTCTGTCCAGTACATGAGTCGCTATAGAAGATCAAATGTTTTACATCAGTTGAAGTATTAGTATTAATATGCTTAAAAACGCACGATGAAATTTGATTTCCACCGCGACCTGAAATAGCCTCATGCCACATATAACAGAAAGGAGTTCCTTTTACACAATCGTGAACTGTAATATTAAATGTCCAGAGCTGCCTTTTATAAAAAGAAGCTGCATTTCGAAGGAACGGTGTGGGTAGGCACTGCTGCAAATCAAACGTGTAAACTTGTATTGTTGGGTCATTAGCTGCGAAATTTTTGTCTTCTTTTTTGGAACTGTAAGCCAGCTCTGCTTTTTTATGATGATTAGAAAGTTCAATTTTGTTGTGTAGCAATGATTCATTATTATTTTCATTTTGAGCAATACTTATTCGTGCTTGTAATGTATCACATGCATTACAAGTATCAATTTTTGGTTTTTTGAACTTAATATTCATTGCTGTAAAAAAACGACAAATTTATAGATCATAAAAAATTAATAAATAAATACAAAAAACTTGTCTCACTTTTAAATATCTCGGAGTACTTGCTCAAACTTATTGTTCTGTGTTTAAATTTCTCACAAAATAATTTATGCATTTGCGACAATGACAAGTCAGCGTGCAAATACTTGCAACTGCTGTCTCTTCTCGAATAATGCGATTCGTAAGCAGGGAAACTATTTATGTGATCTTTTACGGTTTGTACTAGGTCTTCAGACAGCTTGTTCGATCCTGCACCTGAACCACGATAGTCACGAAAATCTTCCGTAGGATTCTTTAGTTTTTTCTTGACAACACTTTTCAAAAAACTTTCTGTTTTTGACACACTTCAATTTCATTTCCTTCATATTCTAGACTTTTTTCAATTCATTTCGAGTAGACTTTTGCAGCAATTCTGTTTTTTTTTTCTACAACATTCATTAACCCATTCATAAATAATATCCGTTGGTTATAAGATCCTAAAGCCCAATAAGTATCGAAACATTGTTTTTGAGCCGAAATAGTAAGTTTTTGCCTGCATTTCTTACGACAATCAAAGTCCAAAGCCTTAAATTTTCTGGCAGGTATAATATTGCCTTTAGCGTTCACATAGGATTCACCTTTGTTTCGTTGTTTTTTAGATTTCTTTCTTGAGTAAGAATGTGTTTTTAAGTTATTTTCAATTTGTTTACCCATATTAATAAGTTCTTCATCAACTGAAGAATTTGAAGAAATATCAGAAAGTTCAAAGTTTGGATCTTTCACAGAATCATCGGAATCAAAATCAGAATTTTTTCTGCTTAAATTTTCTTGCTCCTGTGGAATGGTACGAAATGTTTCACGTAAAATATCTACATTTTTATATTTAAAGCCATTGGCAGATGAATCTGTTTCATTGATTACAACATTTTTAAAAATGTCATTATTTTGATTTTCCTGGTTTTCAGAGGGTTTTAATATACAAGTATTATTTTCTAAAATATAGTAAAAATTACATGCAGTATTTTAAATAAAAAATAGAAAATTATTAGAGATAAGCAATATTTGTGAAATTTAATTTTAAATTTACATTGTATTGTTTTTATTTTTCAAAATGTGTAACATATAGCTTACCTTTTTTTGTATTATGTGTAATAGAATTTCGATTTTGTTTTGCTAATTCTAATAATTTTAAAGTTCGCCACGACATTTTTAAAGCAAAGGAATATACTAGAATTGAAAATAATAACAATCATATAACTACATTAGTATATATGTGTATAATACTTCTAGAAATTCTAAATTTTATTAAACAATTAAAAAAAATTTTCAACGAAAATGTTTGTAATGTTCTTGAAAACTTACTTACATAAATCACTTAACTAAAATACAACACTTACCAATGCACTCAACAAAACAACTAAACTACATTTGATCAACCTGAAAAGTAAACTGCACGTGTACAATAACGGATTATATTGAATAGTCGTTCTTAAAACATAACAATGAAATTTACAATAACGGCTTACATTAACATAAGAAATTATATGAATCACTTTTAATTTTCAAGAAACGCTTAACTCGACAATGGTTCTTATGATTTTTCGTATATTTCAACAGAGAAGAGATACTAAAGAAACGTGTAATAAAAACTTATATTGAAATAAGATATTATTGTGAAACAAAGACGATTATTATCATATAATTAACACAATTTAGGTGATTATTGCATGCGAAAGTCAGTACCATAGCAACATAAGCGAATAATGTGTTTTACGATAACTTCCTTGAAAGTAACGGCACAAAAACGAAATTTTTTGTACATAGGCTACTTTGCATGAGGAATACAATGGCATACATAACTCAAATTTGTCTTAAATAGACTTAAGCAGTTATTGCTTGTGAACACAGAATTGTTTGAAGTCTTTGCAGATGCGTCAAACACTACTCGTAATTTTGTTGTACTACTAGTGGGTTTTAGTACGTAATGATGTGGTAGAAAACAGTATGGTTGATTGATTGAACTTGCATTTACTTCTCGAATGTGCCCAAGTGTTGCGTTATAGAAAATCCAGCGCTTATTATAATAATTTTGTACTTTACAATACCACTGATGACTGAGTACTAATGATAAAACTTAATTACTAATTATACTAAGTATATAGTACAATAATGACCCGCATAACAAAAAGTGATTGTATAGAAACTCATTCGAAATTCATTTCCCCTTCCAGTATTGAAACATGCTAAACTCTATCGGAACATTTTCAATATTCGTTTAGTGTCGTATAGCATAGATTCTTTAGACACTCTTTAAAAGCAATTTGAAGTTTCGTCTAGATATTGTTTTTAGGTATCTAAAGAATAGAAAAATTCAGTTTTCGCCGTCTATTGTTTTCTTGGATTAGTTTTGATTTTTAAACGCTATAGTCAGTATAGGATGAGTATTGAATTTCATTATCCATATAGTATTGAATTTCGGATATAAGAGAAAAATTAAGACTCAATTTTAAATATTTTTCTGACAAGTTTTCTGGAATGCAACTGTTTTATATTATTTAGAATTTTAGTATGCTATTCGAAGACATGCTAAAAACACAAGAATACTTTATTATTTTACCAAATCAAATTACCTGCATCATGGGGACTCGAACTCAGGACCTGAGAGTTTCACACAAAGTACTTTCTCCTCAGCCGCTTCATCCATTTCACTACGTTGTTGAACAAGATCAAATTTTGAATAAAAGTTGCACAGTCTTGAAAATCGATATTCTCTCGAAAGTGTCATAAAAGTAATGCGAGATTTTCAGAAATAATCTAAATTATAAACGAAATGCCGCGTTCATCGAAATTTTTAAGTAATAATTTATTTTCATCTACTTTGAAACAAACAACAACACATGAAGACCATTCATATTACTCAAAAAGCAAAAGATCCAAAAAATCCAAAGGAGATAATTGCAACTTTAAAGACATAGGTACAGGAACGTATTATATTACTTTGTATAAATTATTTCTAATTATTTTGTGATTATTTCAGATGTCGACGGAATTAATAATATTGAAGAAAATATTATTACTGAAGAGCTTGTTACAATAGAAGACAACCATGTGAATTCAAAAGTCGAAAATTTAGAGCAAACCAGGCCAATTGATGATGAAAAATCAAACGATGTTTTTCTACAGAAACTTCGATTCTGGGCTCTATCTCAAAACATAAAACATACACAATTATCAAAACTTTTAAAAATAATGGAAGAGGAAGGAAAAATTGATAAACAAATAGGCGCAAGAACATTGCTTTGTACACCAAACGCAACGAAGGACGGTTGTATAAAAAATTTGGACAAAGGACAATATTTACACTTTCCAATAAACGAGTCTATTGAAAAATAATAATAATATTTTGCAAATGTTTGATGAAAAAGAATTATGTGCAGTATCACATTGTTTAGATATGTCTTTTAACATAGATGGAACACCTTTATCATTAAGCGGAGGATACAGTTTTTGGGTCATTCTTGGATGTGTTAACAATTTATCACAAAGAGTCTTTCCTATTGGAATATACAAAGGCAGGGGTAAACTGGAGAATTGCAATGAATTTTTGAAAAAATTTGTAGATGAGACTTGTGATTTAATAACAAATGGAATTGAATTTAACTCAAAGTATTACACATTTGTTATCCACTCTTTCCTTTGTGATGCTCCAGCAATGGCTTTTATAAAACATGTGAAGTACCATGGTGGGTACTATTGGCAAAGTTTAAGTTCTTGGAAACGGTAAGCGAAAAGTTATTTATACAGAATTAGATTCTCCTCTACGAACTGATCACACATTTCGTGCTAGAATTGATTATAATGGTCATATCGATGATGATCATCATAGAGAAAGTAAGTCTGTTCTGGAACGACTTCCTGTTGACATGATAAAGCATTTTCCATTAGATAAGATGCACTTAGTGGATGAAGGTGTCACGAAAAAGCTCATTCAAATTTGGTTGGGTAGACCAAATGCTCAAAAATTATCTATAAATAAAGTTCAAACATTAAACACGCATTTAAAATCATTATACAAATATTCTTGCTCTGAATTTCAGCGAAAAATAAGAACTCTGTCATTTGTTGCTTACATGAAAGCATCTGAGTTCAGAGTATTTTTGTTGTACGTTGGTCCTGTTGTACTGAAATATTTTGTTAAAAAATATTTTGTTAAACATTTTTCTTCTCTATATGGTTTAAAAAATATGACCTATAATGTGCATTGCCTTACGCACTTAGCAACTGATGTAAATAATGTAGGACCTGCTGATCAAAATTCTTGTTACAAATTCGAAGCGTTTATAAAAATAATAAAATCATTTCTACATTCTTCAAACAGACCACTTGAACAGTGTTACAATAGAATAAAAGAAAGAAGTATGGTCCAAAATAACCTTCCCAAAAACTTAAAAAGGACACACGAAAACTGTTTAGAACAGAACATTACAGGGACAAATTTCTACAAAAAATGTGTTTTTCAAAATTTCGTAATAAAATGTAACCTTTTTGGAGATAATTGTCTTATGTTAAAAAATAAACAAATTATTCGCATTAAATATTTCGAAAAAACAGGTAATGGAGTAATTATCCACGGACAAAATTTGTATGACAAAAACCCTATTAATAATGAACCTTTCGATCTTGAAGAATTTTATATGCTTGTTGGAAAATTTAGTGAAAAAATTTTGAAATATAAAATATGTAAATTAGAAGATGTAGCTTGTAAGATTTGTTGTTTGCTTTATAAAGAAATTTATTTTTTGTATCTCCGCTAATTCATACACTTGGAACATCAGAATAATAAAAGATTTAAACTTTTGGATTAATTAATTTACTACTTCAAATAATACTTCGCGTGTTTAAAAACAATTGTTAAAACAAAACATAAAATGTAACAAAAATTAATGTAAAAATAATTAAAAAATTTGAAAAAGCTAGCAAAAAACATAACCAAAATAGATTTTCATTTCATTTTTTTTCCTAAATACTTTTATGGTTTTGACGGTATTTCTGAGAGCAATAAAGTGAAAAATTTAAAAGAGGAAATAATTTGCAAAAATTACAAATTTGTTTATTTTACAAAAAACATATTTTGGCTCTTGATTGAAACACACATTGAAAAAATGTTAATTCTTAATATTTGAAGAGTAAAAATAAAAGAATTAAATCTTTTTCTACTGTATTATTTATTCCATTTTTAATAGAAAAAAATCAACAACAAAAACAATAACAAAAATAAAAACATTTCAATCATTTTCTTCATGAAGAAGTTATTCTTTTAAAACAAAAACAAAGAATAAAAATTAAAACAAAAAGAAAAACAATGCATAATTATTACAGTAAGTTTCTTATTTTTTAGACTGGATCATTTTCTTTTGATTTTTCGCTGATCTAACGCGATCATAAGTTTTCTGTAAGAACCTTTGAATAAAAAAAATCACTTCTCTTTGTGAACTTTTGTAGTGTTCCGTAACAGTTTCTAAAAATAAAATGCACGAATAGAACAAAATTGTGTTTAGTTGCAAATTTTATTTTACCTATTAAAATTTTAGTGTGTTCACAATTCATTACTGCAAATTTCTTCCCTTCTCGACCTGTGTATGAAATTTTTTGTTGTAAGTCTAAATGATAGATTCTATTCATTATTTTTACGCACTCTTTTGCAGTAAATCCTCCTATATGTAGGATATAAGATTTCTTAAAAGAAAAAAAATATTTATTTTACAGAAAAAATTTAGTAAATAAATTCCAGCTCTTACAAATTTTTCTCTTGAAGATTCATTATTTTTTAATTTCTCATCAAAATTTTGAATATCCTGAATACTTTTTAAAGGAAAATAATTTTCTTCCTCGAATTCAATGTATTTAGCTTTGTTGTGAAGATTTATAACTTTATCTTGCAATATGCTTTTAAATCTATTTTCGAACAACTGCAGCTCTTCACGAACTACTCGTCGGACGACTTCCTCAATACTAGAAATATCTAGCATTAGGGGTAAGGAAAAATTTGACTGATCTGCAAGATTGGTGTGTTCTTGCTGAAATTACAAAAATAAAATTAATATCATTTCTTTCAAGGATTGGAGTTTCAAATAAAAGTAATACCAAAGACCGTGTAAATTATTATAGGACATATATTTTAGATAGATGTTCATACAAAACTTTATAAAAACCAATAGAAGACATGAGAAATATATACTACATTTTTCATA
This sequence comes from Anthrax anthrax, assembly GCA_963971155.1. NCBI lineage: Eukaryota > Metazoa > Arthropoda > Insecta > Diptera > Bombyliidae > Anthrax > Anthrax anthrax. The sequence goes on from OZ020117.1 coordinate 35,386,062, forward strand.
GAATTTTACTATATGTCTGATAGCTTGATGTACAAAAAAGCAGTTAAATTAACCAACTATCGTTGTTGCATTTTATGTTTTCTACACCAGGCATAGAGTAAAATTCTTAGAAAAATGTTGTATATGTACATATGTTCCTCATGTATTCTACTAATTGTTATACGGTTTTTACTGATACTTACTATTACATTTGTTGGGTCATCTAATTGAAAGTGAATATCAGTGACACTTTTTTCAGTGACAGTTTGTTCTCTTGCATCTATTTGAACTTCCTCCTAAAAATTATGTTCCAAATAAAAGTAATAAATAATTTCGTAACTAATACTATTTTTATATTAGCAGATATAAGTAGATATTTACTGTTGTTGCATGTGGATCAAAAACTAAATCCGAAGAAAGTATTTCTTGATTACTTTGTATCTGAAAGTAATTAAAAATGTCATTTAAATATTTTAATAATATTTTTATAAACTGTATTGCATTCGTACCATTATTTCATTTGAAAGACACACTTGCTTATCGAGGGTGTTGACGGCAGACATTTCATTAAATGCTTTATTCATCTGTGTTTCATTGTGACATGATACAAACCTTTTGATTGGTGCAATTGGAAGATCATCTTCGTCGTCTTCGTGTTCTGTCGAAGAACAATGATAAGTACTGGGAAGGCTCCGTTTTCTTTTGTTCTTCATTTTCCTTTCTGACATATTACACTTTTCATAATCAGAAGTGTTTATATCACTTTTCTGCACAAGAACAGATTCTGTTTATGTTTATCTATGTTTAAATCTATGTTTAAATAAAATGTATGTAATATGTATGCATATACTTTACATACGTGTATAAGTGAATAAATTATTTTACTAAAATATATTATCAAATTGAAACACATTTATTTTACCGTAAACTCTACTATCTGGCCTTCACTTTATATAGAGGCCAGTTTTTTGCCGGAATTTTATTATTTTTAATATATGTTCCCGCGTTTGGAGAGTATGGAACCTTAAATGAAGAACATCAATTTCATGTATAGTTTTTTTTTTAAATGTATTCCTACAATAACGCATAACTTACCATATTATCTTTAACCCATGAAATGGGTAAAGCCATTATTGAATTGTCACTTTCAAATTGGTACACTTTATACATTTTTTAAATTATAAAAATTAATTTTAATTATTTTATATATAACTTTAACACAATTAAAATACAATTGCTCTAATCCAAATCACGTTCTGATAAAATTGAAAGTTGGTTAGATATTGTACCGATACTCTATGGATATTAAGAATAGTGAGTTTCGATTTAAGATATTGGTGCGACAATAAATATAATAACTGTTTAATGTCTTATTCCAGTTCTCAACCAATTTACATGCAGTATCGAGAAACGTAATTGAACAAAGGCAAAATAATATCGAAACTAGATATTTGTTCGATATACTGTTAATCTCGACAGAAGAAACCGGTTTTTGCAAAGTGACATTCGGCTATCGTAACTCATTGTATATTCTATGGATATTTAAAACTAACATGCAGTATTTAAGTTTACATAGACTATCGATTTTGGGTACTGTCCACTCAGTATCGACAAATTGTTATGCGGGGAGTGACACCGGTACTCATTACATTTGTCAATCATATTTCTAATATCTTATTACATACAAGAGAGATTAAGAGTATGTAAATGCATTATATAAAATAGTACCTACACAAGGTTATCTTGTAGGTAGACTTGTAGTGGGTGATTATAAATGTAATGAATGTCACTACATCACTCCCCCCTATGAAAAAGAAGTTATACATTATTTAACTAACTTAAAAAAATTCTTAAATTAAAATTTAAATGTAAAATTTGATATAAAATAATGTTTCTGGTTAAACATATGTACAATTACCTTACATTTTAGATTAACAATTTATTACAATCGAAATTGAACTTTTTTGGATTGTGTAGATCTAGTAGATGGACTAGAATTGGAAACATTTGGGTTCAAAAGAAATGCAGGTTTTAATCTGTCTATATTTATCATTTCTTCTTTGTCGTTTTTCAAAACTTTGAAGATTTTATCATTTCTTTCTAGTACTTTATACGTTCCGCTGTACGGTGAATTCAAACTACCTTTCTATATTACGTCTTTGATAAATACATGCGTACATTTTTGAATATCTTGCGGTACGAAAATATGACGTTGTTTTCAAGATCGTTGAGTATGTGGTAAAATATTGGCTATGTTACGTTGAATTTCTTGAGCCGTAGGATTATCAACTTTGGAATCAGGTAGTATATGATGGGTGATAAATTCTCCTGGTAAGCGAAGAGAATGTCCATACAAAAGGTGAGCTGGAGAAAGACCAATATCCTCGATAAGAGCTCTTTGAAAAGTGCGGATTCGAACTGAGTTCCTTGATCAGTCGTGAGTGTTTGACAGATGCCATAACGCGCGATCCAGTTGTGGATGAAGGCGTTGCATACGGTCTTAGCCTCAATATTTCGCAAGGGAATTGCTTCAGGCCAGTGTCAAAAACGATCTTTAATAGTTAAGATATAACTATGACCATTGGATGGAGGCAAAGGACCAACAATGTCCAAGTGAATGTGTTCAAATTTTCCAGCTGGCAACGTGAAATCACTTAATTTAAACGAAATGAAAGGATTAACACATATTTGGAAAATATTGAACAACATGGCATATACATGGCATGTAACATGGTTATACATGGTTCGAATCAATGACTTGTGCTATGGAGCTTTTTTAGTTCAAAATACATTATTAGAAAATGTTTTACTTGATAAACTATACGATCTCGAAAACAATTTACTGCGTCTACCGATAGTTAAGAAAAGAAAATAATCATATATGTATATTGAATATAATGATAATCACATGTATTTATAACAAAGGAAGGTTGAATAAAAGTGAAATGAAAATTTACTCACTGCGATTCCGTTGTAATGTGGTCGTAAATATATGTATGTATGTACTCGTATATGTATGTCTTTTTTTTTATGTTTAAATTGTCTGCATTTATTTAATGTCCAAATGATTCCAATTTTATGCCTTTCTTATGTTTTGTATATATAGTACATATGTATGGATAATACGTTAAAGTGCTAATAACCTAAAAATATGAATATTTATGTAAATTTAATTTTTATTTTAAATAATTTACAAAATATAATAGTTATGATTAGATTACTTGTATAATGAACCCATTCCAAGAAACAAATGTGATGTGTTGCGTAATATATGTACGTAGTAACGTATGTTGATATGCCAGTTCAAGGAAAATGTGGAAAAGTAATCTTGAAAAATCTGTGAAAATTTTAATCATCCGCATGCAAAGTGTTCTGATTTTGATTTCCCTCGTTGTGATCCTTTTTTGTTGAAGAGTATTTAATCATAGGATCGCTAATTTCCTCGTGATATGATTCAAATATCTGATGAGGCACGTGCAATTATAATTGCAAATTTTATGTAAAATATTTTAAATTTTTTGTGATAAATTTATTATTTTCAATATTTATTCTTAATTTTTTTAAGCAAAATGTATAATGTAATTTATTTTAAAATTGTACTGTGTGTAAAAAAAAATTTTTAGAAAAACCGTGTGGTGCGTACTACATGTGGTACTGAAATTTTCACAGTCACTTAATTCACCAAAAATTGTTTTAATATGTTTTTTTTTAACTTTTTTATTAATTAATTTCAAAATATGCACCAGACATTATTATTTTTTTTTTTAATTTTTTTTCTTGAAAATTTTAATTTGTTCGTTCAGGGTCACCATTTGATGCGTTATAGAAAATCCAGTTTAACTAAATGTAGCGTTTATTATAATAATTTTTTACTTTACAATACTACTGATGACTGAGTACTAATGATAAAACTTAATTACTAATTATACTAAGTATATAGTACAATAATGAGTGACAGCGTACTCATTACATTTGTCAATCATATTTCTAATCTCTTATTACATACAAGAGAGATTAAGAGTATGTAAATGCATTATATAAAATAGTACCTATACAAGGTTATCTTGTAGGTAGACTTGTAGTGGGTGATTATAAATGAAATGAATGTCGCTACACCAAGTTTCAAATATTCATCAAGAAACTCGTTGTACTGATTTTTCAATGATTCATTTTGTACTAGTCGTCTTTCGATGCTCAATAATCTTTTGAATGCAATTTGTTTGGATTCACCTTGAATTGTCGTGTCACCTAGAATCGGAAAATTGACAACGAAGCACCCTTCTTCGTTTCTGAATGTAGTTGACTCAAAGTATTCTTCACACTTTATATCTATTGCAGATAATACTTGTTTTCTGAGGCACTCTTCAAGGTCCCAAAATTTTTGCAATTGATTTTCTAATTCTAAATTGATGATTCCACAGAATGAATCACATACGTTTGATACCTTACCGAAGACTACCCAACCTAATACTGTATTTTGTAACATGGGTATCCCATCATTTAGTTTTTTCTGACCGTTTCGGATGATTTCACCATATAATTCTGCACCCAGAAGCATATCCACCTTACGAGGTTCATTAAATTCAGGATCTGCAAGCTTCACGTTTTCTGGAATTCCCCAGCTGCTAATATTGATGCGTTGTTGTGGTTGATATCTCGTAATTTCTTTAACGACACAAACATCTAGGTTTGTCAGGTAATCATTTAATTTTGATTTTAACGTAATTTCTAATCTATCTTTTACTTTTAATTTAGTGTTGCCAATACCAGCAATCTAAATATCAACATGCGTATTTGGTAATCGGAGCTGTCTCTTCTGCTTCTCAGTGATGAAATTCAACTGTGATCCGGAATCAAGTAAAATCCTACATGAAATTGGTTTTCCTTCAATGTTCAAAACATCTGCCATTGCAGTTCCCAAAAAAACGTATGACGTATTATCGTCACCTCCTTGTGCAGCTAGGTTTGCTGGAATATTTCGTTGATTGAGATTTGATTTGTTGTCAACTTTTCTCGATGATTCTTGTACTGTTGGCATATGCAACAATGTATTATGTTTTTTGCCACATCTTAAGCAACCTCGAGATGGACAGTTATTTGCGACATGTCCTCTTTTCAAGCAATATAAACATAAATTCAATTCTTTTGATTTATTGTGTCGATCATGCACAGACATTCTTTTGAAATTGTCACAATAATAAATTGCGTGTGAGTTGTTACATACCGGACATTGAAGTTTATTCTTGTTTATCATTAATGCAGCAGGCTTATTAAACTTTTGATTATTCTTTGTATTATTCGGGCTGCTGCCTAGTGCCTCCAACGCCTGAAATCTTGTTTCAATAAACTTAAGAAATTTCTCCACTGATTGCAGTTCACGTGGAGCAGCTAATGTTTATTTATATAATGAGTGCGTATTATTGTCAAGTTTTTTCAACATAATGTGCATGATTATTGGATCCCAATTATCTTTGATTGGTAATCCCATATTTTCTAAACTCAATACACATTCTTTTGTTGTATCATGTAATATTTTTACGATGCTCCCGATTCATTATTAATTTTTGGCTGAGCCATTAGTTTATCAAGCAAAGCCGTTACGACTAATTTTTTGTTCTCATATCGTTCGTTCAAAATGTTCCATGCTATATCATAGTTTGCATCTGTTAAAGTCAGATGCCTGACTAATTTTTCTGCTTCACCTACCAGATTTGTTTTTAGATACCACATTTTCTGTGATTTCGCCATGTTTTGATTATGTACCATTTGTGAGATCAAATGAAATTGTTTCCATTTTAAATAATCACCATCAAATTTCGGCAGTATTATTTTCGGTAAACTAACAAATGTCTGATTACTTGTACTTGCTGTATTGTTATCTGAATTTGTATTTCGATTCTCACTCGGAATGTTTGATTTTTCGATAAATTGCTTCAATTTTATTACCATGTTTTGAACTTTTGTTTCTAGTTCAAAATATTTGTCTATTTGATATTCGTCATGTATGTCATCATTTTGGTTTTCCCAATTTACATTATTTGCGTCTTCAATCTGTTGCCAGTAGTGTTTGACAGTGTCCAATTTGACCTCAAAATATTGCTTAGATAAATTATCGTTCAATTCAATATTTCCAATTGCATTTTCTAAAGCCGACATTTTAAACTTTTGTTTTCTAAATGCTCGTAATACGCATTCATCATTATGTTTAACATCTTTTGATGTTGGTGTTAATACTGTACGGGGTGTATTTGTAGGTGCTGACATTTTCATTGTTCGATTAGATTTTATATCAGTTGTAGTCTGCTTGACATGACGAATCAAATCTTGAAATTCTTTACGTTCATTTTCATAAGCGACTTGCACCTTGCTTTAGTAATCTGTTGAAAAATATGGATGAGACAAATCTTTATCTTCATGATCTCTTATTTCATCGTCAGTTTTCTCAAATTGTGCCCATAGTTTATCAATCATGTTTAATGTTTCTTCCAAGTATATCAATGTTTTCTTGTCAGGCGATTGCTTCTTGTAACTATTCAGTATTTTTTCAGTTTCTTTGCCATTAATTTGTTGAAAAGTGTGTAACTCCTCCATGATGCCTTTCTCAATGAATTATTTAACGTACGATTACTGTGAAGACGCTACTGTACAGCTGTACAATTATTCACGAAAGTATACAAAATAAACGCGCTGTTCTATCTTGGGATCACCAAAAAATGTATGCGCAGAGATTAGGACAATCAACTAACTCCGTGCAATAACAACATCAATGTAGCAGAATTAGGATAACTACTAATTCTGTATATGTATTTTGAATATTACTTAGAACTAAAAAGACGCTAATTCTAAGTGTATAGATTTGCTACTAGAATGAGGATAACACAGATTCTAGTGGCTGGTTTATATGCTATAAATAAAAAAACGAAAGGTATAATTGAAGACAACTGATTGATTGTTAATTAACAACTGATAATTTATTATTACGGGGCTTCGGTAGCTCAATAGGTAGACTATTGGCTTCTGAAGCAGGCGGTCTAGGGTTCGATGCTGGTTGCTGGCGAGTGAAGAAAAATATAAAAATATTTCTTCTTCATTTATCTGTAATCAATCAGCAGCACAACCTTATCGCTCCCCAAAAAGTTCACTCAGCTTTGAATGAGTACCATAAGCTTTACGCTCATGGGTTCAAGTGCTTACTAGTACCGATCGAGTCTACTTGCTGACAACAAGTAACTCAAAAAACAAATGATTGGTGTAAGCCCTATCATACAAAATTGAGTTTAAGTCTCTACTACAACAAACTCAGTGGTTCGCAATCCACATTAAACTATAGGTGCATGTATGATAGAAAATAGTTGTGGAACCTTCTAAAAGAGGAAACAAAGGTCCACCCAGGGCTGTAGGCTAAAGAAGAAGAAGAATTTATTATTACAAATTGGTCAGTTTATAGAGTTTTTACAATGTATGGGAATAGAGGGAAATCAAAGTATATAATTTTTTATATCCATATTTACATGCATAAGTGCATATAACATTGCTTAGTTCATTGTTGCTATACATTGCATTGTTATGTTGCTATGCATATATTACAGTGCAATAATATTGCTGACCTAGTATTTTCATACTAAGTGTATGTTGAACTTTGTATATACAGGTATATGCAGTCAATGCCCTGAGCAATGTTTTACAATAAATTGCAACATAATCAATAAATATTATAATTATGAATGAAATATTTTTAGTGCCTAAAATAATACATATTATATTTACATAGAATGATTCTAATTCCCAACACTATCTGTTGGTTTTTTTTACATTTTTACTATCGTGTGTGGTAAATACTACACGCCGTTTTGTTTCGCATTCCAGTCAACACTTTTAACTGACAGTTTCTTTTGATTTATACACACACGGAAACATAGTAAAACCTGATTCGAAACTGAAGTGGCGTGTTATCAATTGAAAACTATCAGAGTTGAAAATAAAGTGTAAAAGAAGTTTGTAGCGAACAAAGTGAAAAATTTTAAAAATTAATAATGGCAGTACAAATAAGTGCAACAAAAAATAAAAAAATTCAATTTTTTCACAAATACATAAGAAAGTATGTATGATTTTACTTACACCTGCCTGGAGTTTTGAGTGATGTGTCAAAAAAACAGACATTCTACATACCACGCCAACTGTAAGAACTTGTTTTTGCTTTTCAAAAGCTTTTTAACTGCGACGCAATTCAACAGTTTGACATGCATAGTGTGTGGACAAAAAGCTTTTTTTAACACGCCAAGTGAAGTGGCAGTTTTTCTGTCACGCAAACTGTCAGTTTTTTCGGAAGGAAAAAGTCTTAGTGTATGGCTTACTATTGGTTTTGTTCTTTACCTTAAAAAAACCCTAATAATATGAAGTAGAAAAAAAAAAATAGATCTTATTTTCTATAATTGCTTGCAATTAATGAATTTACCTGAGCTCAGGACTTGATAAGGTCGTAGTTGATGGTTGATTATGATGATGAAGGTATAATGAAAGCTGGATGTTGGACAATTGTGCAATGGAATTATACTTGCGTATAAAAATTTAATAGCGTCAAATTCCATGCAACAAGTACAATTAAATGAACAATTGTATATTTGGTAAATTGGGATTGGTCCGCTGCTATATGGAGTGGGGGTATCGCCCTAGTTATTATATAAATTTAAAAATAAACATTTTACAAATTACAAAATTACTTACAGTTCTAGTTTGAAAATATCTTCATCCATGTCCATCTTTAACTTCAAATGTCAAAATGAATGCTTCAAACTGAATGCATTTTTCCCAATCATATCCATCAACAACGTGTTTTTGAATTTTTCACAACTGCTTCAAAAAGTTTCAGAATTCTTGATTTTTGATCAATATCATGCAATTGAAGCTTTCGAATTCTCCCTTTGTACAATATTTAACCACCAGAATAAATTTTGTGTTATACATACATATACTTTGTATATATGTATACGTATATGGGAATTATACCGCTTAATCACTATGCTAAGACTTCTATGAGAAAGGCATAATAAAGCTTCCTTTAAAATGGCAACAAATTGTAGAACAAAATGGTGCATATTTGACCTAAATCGGACAGCCGGAAACATGGTTAATAAAGTCTTGAAGTTCAGGTAAAAATAATGCATTTTTTTGCCCAAACCTATATATTTTTTTCTTTAAATTTTAATTTTATATAAAAAAAAGTGCGGATCACCATTTCAGTTTATTATCTTCATATTATCTTCATTCTTAATCTGCAAAAAATTCACGTCTTTATCGCGCCAGAACTACATTACTAATTCTCCATATTGCAGTTTACAGTCATAAGTTCCCATCCCAAAACAATGAATATAGTAGTAATAGATCTTGCCATATATCTTTGTTTTGAAACGAAAAGTTTCCCGCGCACGTATTAATGATGTAATGACAGAAAAATCTCTTTGTTTATTTTTCCACATTTGGAATGGAACTATCCAAAAATGGCAATGTATAGCAATGCCAGATAGGGCTAGTACCAAAGGACTTCATTACATCGCAAGAACTTCCTCGAGTCTTGTCGTGAAGGGCTTGAAAGAGCATACTTTCAATAAATATCTGAAAATACTTTGTCCGTGTAGGACTGCCATTCAAGTAATAAGTCCCACTAAGTGTAGGTGCTCGAAAGGAAAGAGGTGAGCAGGATTATCGAAACAACACGTCCACACGCTGAGATAAAAGTCTCAAGCCTGAACATGTTGGCTAGTTGGCTCTGATCTGGAGAAGATCGGGCTTAAATGAGAAAATTGAAAGAGAAAAAAGAAAAATCAAAATCAATTTATTACATGTATACATCCATGTATTTTTATAATTTTTCTTCGTTAATGAGAGAATTGAGATGAATTTTAATTAGACTGTTTCACGAGTGGTATTACCACAATTCACAAAGATTTTATTATATATCAGATGAGTTTTTTAAATATCATTACATAGTGATGTAAAGTGGTACTACTTTATGTCATTTCCATAAGACCTTAAATGTAGAATATTAGTGGCAGAGTATAGTAATTGGGAAGTGATGATAGTGAATGTAAAAATTCAAATTAAAAGACTAACTATATAGAATCACTAACTTTTCGTGTTACATGATTTTTATTACAACTGGATGAAATATCACCTAAGACATTACCTGACTTTACAGTAGATGAAAAAATAAAATTGGATGGTTTAAAACAAACAGAATTTAATTAGTTATATAGTATATGTTTTACGGAATGAATCTGTTGTAATATTCACAAATCATGACAGCAGAAAATATCTCAACATGTAATTTTTCGTTCGCTAGAAAGAAGAGATGACTGAGATTATACGATAAAGTGACTTCGAGTACGTGTATAAACGAAATATATTTTCAATGTTGTACTTTCCTTGTTTTACAAGGCAGGAAATTAACAAAAAAAAAAAAAAAAAAAAAATTCCTTGTTTTTTTTTGTTTTTTAATTTTTTATTCACTAACTTATGCTTTATATTATTTTCAACATTTTATTTTTTTTTTGCCTTTAAAATTGATTATTTGACTTCACAAAAACTTTATTCTGATCTTCTCAAACTGAACTCTTTTAAATCAACTTCTCAATTGTTCTTGACATTCAAAAACGAATTTTTATTTTGATTTTGCAAAGGAGTTCTTCTTCTTACAAAAATTCCTTTGGTTAAATCTTCCCACAATAAGTTACAATGTATGTATGTACATCTTCGCACAATACATATCGCACAAAACGATATGCCTTTGTTCACATTTTGCTTAGCTTGCAATTTTATTCTTATGAAAATAAGCTTTACTGTCGTCACTAACTCGTATTAGATATAACGTGTAATATGTATCTTATTTTATTTATTTATTTTATTTTATTTTGAGGAGGAGTAACCAGTAAACTGGCACCCCTCCGCCCGCACCACGACCCGCCAGGGCCTTTTGGTGATCGGCCGACATACAGTACTTAATCTAACCTAAGCTAAAACTTAAATAACTTAGAAGTAATTCATTAATATTAAAAGAAATTAAATTTAATCCAAATATTAACTTAAACCTAGTGCTTAAAACTAGAGAAAAGAAATGAAAGTTATAGTAATAACACTTACCACTAGGTTACAAACTAATAAATTTAAATTACTATTATCTAATAATTACACCTATAACTAACAAAAAGTATTTTTGTATTTAGAGAATCTTGATGACAGTAATAGTTGACGCACAATATTGTGGTTTTAAAACCTGACAGAACAAACTTATGAGTTTTCAAAAACTAAGCCTATATAAGCTGCAGTCCCAATAACGCTATAGTAAACTGTATAGGTTGAGGTCCGCTAGGAGATCAAACAGGAAAGAGTCGTGTCGTTGGTTTGTGTCCAGTAAAACTTTCCTGTTCAAGGGAAGGAGTTCTAGATCTCCCAGCTTGTCACGGACGGACGGACAGTCTTCAAGAAGTCTTGTGGCGTTTCTGTGAAGAGTCTCGTGACACAATGGACAGTCTAACCCATTCCTTCCGTGTAACGGGAAGGCATGAGTGAGCCTAGTGTGACCTGTACGTAATCTCAACAGTGCAATCTGTCGAGATCTGCATACTGAATGGTTGTAGCATGGCGTTTTAAGCGAACGATTCAACAAGAGGTAATCATGTACGGCCTCTGAGCTATGCTCTCGAGCTGCAGCCAGCCTTCTATCTCTCAGCCGGCTCAGTCCCAGTCTATGGAGTACTTCAGGATCAGGCAATGTAAACATTTCGGATTCGTTAATCCTGCCAATGGCTGCTTTGGCAGTCTGATCCGCAAGTTCATTTCCTTTGATTCCTACATGTCGTGGGATCCAGCATGGGCGCATATCAAATTTTATAATTAAGTTCCTGACAACCTGATCTAAATAGTTGTTGTTGTTGGTATTCAGGATTGCTTGGATGGAAGACAGAGAGTCAGAAAAGATCACCAGACGTCTGCTGTTATCAGCGTGCATGGAGGCAGCTAACCAAACTGCCGCCAGTTCCGCATCAAACACCATAGTGTCTGTAGGCAATCTTTTCTGAATCAGTGTCGACCATTCGCCATTGGACTTACGGCCTATAACTGAAAGGCCGGTACCTTCATAACTCTTGCTCGCGTCAGTGTACAAATGTAATCTGTCACTATGAACCGAACAGATCTCAGCATGCAGAGCCCGATAGACCCTTGCGTTTGTAGTGTCTTTTGGGAAACAGGTTAGCTTATCGATGATGTAGCTTTTTATGGACTTTTGTATGTCACTCAGGATCAACGAAGGAGGATGAGGAGGTAAGGATCCAACCAGTTGGGGGATCAGCATCACCGACCTTCGAAGTGTCGAAAATCTTTGGCGTCTATTACTATTTAACAAATTACGGACAGCACCAAAAAGAGGTGCACGAGGGTCAGATGATTGTCTGGTGGCAAGCCTAAGCCTAAGTTTCATGACCCTATCCTCGATATTCCAAATACCGCACTCTGCTAGAGAATGGGAATTGGAGTAGAGCAGTAAGCGCCTGAAGCGACGCGGAGGATAGCGTTGATAGCCCTTTGAATATTCTTCTTGAGAGAGGGTGAACAGTCACCAAATAAGGTAAGGCCATAACCTGTAATACCATTTATTAGGGTTTTGGCTATCTGGATGAGCGCTGAAGGCGGAGCGCCCATCTTACCCGCTGCTATTATTTTGATTAAATTGAGAACTTTTTGCAATTTGGTCACCAGTAATTTAACCTGATCGCCCCATTTGAGATTCTTACAGAATTGGATACCAAGAATTCTTAATTTCTTGGCTGAGAGGAGTGTATGGGAGTTGATTTCTAAACTTTTGATGGGGCACTCACGACTCCTGCAAATATGGAGAAATTCCGCTTTTTCAAGGGGAATTTTACCTCCGTTTTCATGTGCCCATTTTATGGAAAGTTCTGAGGCTCTACGAAGTTCACTCAAGGCTACAGGAGTACTGCTGGGAGCGCAAAGCAAAATATTGTCGGCATAGACGTATACTTTGATGTTGCTGTATTTTGCTAAGGCCGCCAATAACGAATCCATATAAATTAGCAAGAGTGTAGTTGACAGGGGCGAACCCTGCGGGATACCATTATCCAGAGAGCATTTGGTAGATGTATAGCCATTAACTTTGACCGCAATTTGCCTATATGACATGAAACTATGGACAGTTTTAACAAAGCTTGGGTCGACCCCAGGAGATCATTTGTTGGCAAACGAAATTAACTGGAATTCTGTCGTAAGCCTTTTCAAGATCAAGAGAAATTACATTTGAATGATCTCCCGCTGACAAAGACGAGGCCAGTTCCTCTTCTAAGTCATGTAGGAGTTTGATAGTTCCTCTACGAGGACGAAATCCGTGCTGTCCAGGATGTAAATGGGTTTCAGTTACTTTCTGAAGCCTCTTACCCATAATCTTCTCTAAAGTCTTAGAAAGACAAGAGATAAGAGAAATAGGTCGGAACTCCAATGCACTTTTTGAACTGCTGGTCTTCTTGGGAATCGGAATAAGAGTGGCCGTTTTCCAGCTATGAGAAAAAATACCACTCCTTAAAATGTTAGAATATAGGGTAGCAATTCTACTTTTGATATCGACTGGTAGGAATCTCATCATACGGTAACTTATTTGGTCGGTTCCAGGGGTGGAACCACTAAATGTACTTAGAGTGTCCTCTAATTCATCTAGTGTGACCGCATAAGAAAGATGGTATCTCGTATGATAAGTCTCTTCAATCAAGAATTCATTTTTTGTTCTAACAACCGATTCTGGCAAGTTCAAATCGCTAGCAACCGAAGCCCAGGACAAAGCAAATTCATCAGCAATTTCATATGGATCTGAAATAGTTCCGCAAGGCGTCGTCAAGGAAAGAATGGCGGAGGTAGATTTGCCATAAAGGCGACCTACCTTCTCCATGCATCCCCCAACGAATCCGACGGAACTATAGAGCATGCAAATGCCTGCCAAGAGGCCTTTTTCGCAGCTCTAACAGATCTTTTTAAAACTAAAGTAAGTTTTCTGAAAATGTTGAAATTTTCTGATGAAGGATTTCTTTGGTATTTCTTCCAAGCGATGTTCTTGTCCTTAATCAACTTCCTGATGTTGTTGTCCAGCCAGGAAGGATCGTGACAACTTTTGGTCTGGGTCGTTGGCATTGAAGAGAAAGCAGCACATCTAATGATTCTTCTAATATTGGCCGACTCTTTATTGATGTTGCTGCATTGAGGAAAAGAGCGAGCATGTGTCAGCGCACACGTTGAGAAACGATGCCAATCTACGTTTGCTTCGACAAGCCGGCTAGAAGGTTTACTGACGGGTAATAGCATGTTACCCGTAAACAGAATAGGAAAGTGATCACTGCTCTCAGGATTGTCATGAACCACCCATGACAAGTTGCTGGCTAGACAGTCAGCTGCCAAGGTAAGATCAATTGCAGAGCTAGTGTGATGTATCGCAGATACGAAGGTATGAGCACCATTGTTAACCAACGTGAAGTTGGAATTACGTATCCAATCTGTAATGTCAGAACCCCTAGAGTCGATCTTAGGGTCCCCCCAAAAGTGGTGATGGGCGTTAAAATCGCCACCGGTTATGGAAGATTGAGGAAGTTGGTTAGTGAAATTGTTTAAGACAGAGGATGAGATAGTAACAGTTCTCGAAATGTAAACTGAGGAGAAAGTCACTGGAGGAGATGTGTGTACGGTGACTGACACATTTGGAAAAGGAGACTTAATGTCTAAAACAGAGTGACTTATACTGGACCGTACAAGAAGACCAACTCCCCGTGAAGCGTTCCGAGGATTGTTGTCAGAAAAATAGCAACAATAACCCCGGAAGTTCAAGGGCCTTACATTAGAAGAGAAAAGAGTTTCTTGTAGGAAAATAATATGCGGTTTATACCGCGAAATCAGGAATTCAAGATTGTGCAAATTTCCACGAAAGCCTCTTATATTCCATTGCAGACAGTAAGCTTACGTGATGTGGGATGTAAGCTGGTCATGAGGTATTGCTAAAGTAAATATTCTATGAATTAGAATAAAAACCCAGCCGGCAGACTTGAGGCCTACCACAAAACAAACGATTCAACTCCAATACATTAGGGTATTGGAGAGGAATCCATCCGAACATCTTCTGAGTCCATAAAAACGGGTTTGCATGGAACCAGACAGGAACCATTCTCAGTTATGTTACTTGTAAAAGAAAAGCCACTGTTTAAGAAGTTATCAGATTGTTGGAGAATGAACTTCTCTAAAGAATCTTTGGAAGCTGAGTTTAGTTTTACTATTTCATTCTTAGATAGGAGATGCCAATCTCACGAAGCTGTAGAAACATTGTGAATGAGGGAGGGTGTAGTATTTGAATAAGTAATATTAAGAGGGGGGGTTGTATTAGATATATTATCTTTAGGGACAGCTGTGCTTAAGTTTTTTATGGGTGCGGATAGGACATTGTTTATGTTAGGGAGAGAAATTGTAGAAGAGTTGGTGTTAGTTTTTGGGGAAGTTTTAGTCATATGTAAAGTTTTTTTACCAGGTGTACTTACGTTGGTCTCCGTGGATTTAGAAGTGTTGTTAGTAGGTCTGGCGTTAGAAGCGAGTTCTGCAGCTTTTACAGCAAACGAAATACTGCTTACATTTGAAGATAAATTAGTTCTATTGGATAGCAGAGATGTTGAAGCTGGCCTCGGAATACGTTCATAATAGCTTTTCCTAGCTTGGTATTTGCTGCACTTTTCGGTGGACATTATACGAATGATGTCCTCCCTAGCATAGCTAGGACAGTCCTTGGCATAGGAAGGATGTCCAGTAATACCACAATTGGCGCAGAAGGAACGGGTGCATTTGTCGTCATGAGGTGGGCAGAAGCATTCCTTACACATTGGAGAATCTTTGCATCTAGCCTTTGTGTGCCCTAGCTTCTGGCAGTTAGTGCACCGCATAGGATTATTTATATATTCTTTAACAGCAACCTTTTGATAGCAAATAGTCAAGGTGCTAGGCAGCTTAATTTTGTTAAATGTCAGCACGATGGCACCGGTATTATACTCTTTGTTGTCTGCTGTTTTGCGTTTAATGTGCCGGGCTTCTCTAACGCTATCATCTTCTAGGCCAGCAACAATATCGGCTTCGCTTGAATATTTCAACATAGGGCGGAAAATTAAGCCGCGGCAAGTATTCAGACCTTTGTGGTAGTCAATTTCAACCTTGATTGTTTTTTGGTTTGCAAGTTGTAAGGATGAGTATTTTATAAGCTGCTTTGCTGCTGCCTCACTTTTAACAAGTAGTTGCAGTTTACCGTCGAATCTGAATTCTGCATTAACTATTTCCGAGCTAATGGCTTTTAGTGCAGAAATGATCAGGAATGGATTTTCCTGATCCAGCCTTCTGTAGTGAACTTCGTCGCCATTTGACTTCTCTTTATCAACCTCTTTGTTGGAAACCAAGATCTCTGCTCGATAGCTGCTGAAGGTTCTGGCAAGGATGAGAAATTTAGTATGTCATTGATATCAGTAAACCTCTTTTTTCCTTTATTCTTCCTTTTTGGAGCAGGAGCAGCGTCTTCTTCATTGTACAGAATGCTGAACCTGTTACTAATTGATGCCCCTAAGGGCGCCGCCATATTTGCGACAATTATCTGCAGAGAGAGAGTGACTCCACTTGTTGTAAAATAACTAGATAAACTTTGGTGACCAAGTGTCTATACTTGATAGCAGCTTTTGAATATAAGCTATGGCTGTCAAAAGCCTATGTAAATATAACTTATAAATTTCACACAAAACTAGACCAAAAGAATATAGATACTAACGTACAAGAAGAGAAAATTAAATTAGACTTAAAAAAACCCAAAGAGATGCTGATATTTTCTAAGAAAAAAACAATACATAAAAGCATTAAAAAACAAAAAAAAATTCACTATGAATGCCAAAATGTAATAGTTCTATATATCCCATTTGAAAAAAAGAGAAGAAAACAATCACTCGAAAATGTATAACCACATGTTTGTTGTATTTGTATTAACCACGTTTTCCTGGAACTCCCTGGTGTTTTAAAATCATATAAAATTTATCTATCCGTATACAAAAATTCAAGTTCCTGGAACTCACCGAAGTTTTCATACACGTGAAAATTTGATTTTTCGTACAAGATTTTTAAATGAACATTACAATATGTTTTTTTAATTATTTTCACATGACATTTGATACAAACTATAACACAATATCTAAATATTCAAAATTATTGATTAAAATTCATATCGCACACGATAAAAATATATTTTTCTTCAAAAATTGTAAACACAAAAACCTCCATACAATTTAAAATTTTATTCAACAATATTTTTAATAAAACTTATTGATTCGTCAAAAAAAAATATATCACAGTAATTCCAAACATTTTCACTTTAAATAGTTATTAAAATTATTACTTGACATTATTTATAAAATACAATAAATAATTATTTTAGACAAATGTTAATGTTTGTTCTTATCACATTATCCCAACAACCATTATTTTGTTTTTCATTTACCAGTCATTCCACTATCATTTCATTGTCTTCATTCCTTGCGTTTCGTATTTCTCAATTTCGAATACATAATCCGATTTGAAACGAAGGATAATGATACAAAATTTAGATTTGGTTATAAAAATTGTTACGTAAGTATGTAAGGCACCCCACATAGCATATACGACACCGTTGGGCGCCATATATGTTACGTAAGGATGTAAGGCACCCCACATAGCATATACGACACCGTTGGGCGCCATATATGCTACGTAAGGATGTAAGGATGCTAGGCCATCATGTGTATCGTTCTGAAAATTTAAAAATTAAACGGAAATTTGACGATGAAATTTAATAACATGAATGAACCATGTATTCGCGAAACTAAATAAAATGGAATTAAACACGACTTGCTGATCATTATCGGTTATACCTCAGCGTGCTTGTACCGGCCTGCTTTGCACAGTCGAGGGGGGGGGGGATCTTTAACCAATAATGATCGAAACGTACACACACATGATCAAACATCCTCGCATAACACATAAAAAATCATGCCGAGGATTTGATGAAGTTCATACGAAGAAAGAGAAAAAAAAAATTAATACTGAAATGTGAATGACGTATTTACCCGCGAAGTGATTGTATACATGAATCGTATAGAATCACTTTATATGAGACGGTTCTCATATGTTACGTAACTTACAGGTATAAACCGAATGAACTTGTTATTGATCGAACTTCAAAATGTCAGATTTAAAATAATCATCAAAACGAATTTAAGATAAAGGACCGGGTTGAATATGCAAGAAAAGGGAGGTCCACGAACCAACGTTCAGTGATGATAGGGATACTCACCAGGCGGAGGATGTTACAGCCATCGTTGGTGCACACGAGCACGTCTCATCCTCCTTTACAATTACGACGTTATGTTAATCAAACAAAAAAAAATTCATAACTTATTTCCAAGGTGTAAACAATTATTCACCATATTTATGACATAGGAATATTTAAATTGGTTTTTTTTCTCTTTTTTATTAATAAAAAAAAAGTTTTCATGTAAAACGTTATATAAGTATATACTATATATAATATATTATGAAATAAAAAAAGAAAACAGATAACCCATTAGGTTTATGAAAAAATAATATTATCATCGAAATTACAAATATCGTTTCTTATTATTATTAACAAAAAAAAATTTTTATTTTTATTTTTATTTTTTTTTTTTTATTATTATTATTTTTTTTTTTTTTGAATATTTAATAAGCAAATTAATCCGTGTCTTACCCGAGCTCAGGTATGTCCTCGTTGGCATGCTTTCCGCTGTATCTGATGATGATGATGACGATGATGTCTCTGAAGGTTTTTCCTTATTTATTTATTTTTTTTTCATGATTGCTTTTTCCTTTTCGCATAATTACTATTTATTTTATTTTTGTTGCATAATTTCTTGCTTTTCTTTTATTTATTATTATATACTATATACTATATATATATATATATATTTTTTTTTTTCATCTTGTTTATATCCTTTTCCTTTAATTACTACTTATATCATACATTTTTCTTATTTACTACACTAATTATTAATTTTTTTCATATTATAATTGTTTTTTTCCTACATACCACCATTTACAATCATCTTTCTTTATTTCATTTTTCATTTTATATCTTATATTCTGTTTATTTATTTATTTATCTTTTTTTTTTTTTTTGTAAATTCATATATAAAGTAATTTTATAAGTGATTAATCAACTGATAACTTATAACACTATTCTTAAATTTTATTAATAAATTTATTATCATTTTCTTTTTGTTTTTTTTCTTTTTATTTTTATTTTTTTTTGTATACGTATTTTCATTTTATTTTATTTCATTGAATTTTAATGAACCACGCATAAAATGGCACGTATTCAATTTTTGTTCTTTATATCAAACAACGTAGTACACTTTATACCCGGCGTTTTTGATTTTTTTTCTTCTCATGAAGAACCTAATTTTTCAAATGATTTCCAATCAGATATTACATTAGTTTTCCTTGCATCTACTTTTATGTATTCACGATCAATTAATTTTCACAGATTTTATTGAATATTTATGTGTATATAAATTACAATCTAATTAAGTAAAATTACACGTCATTTATCTTTTTTTTTTTGTTAAAAAAAAAACTGTTTTTTTTTTTTTTTTTTCTTTTCTTCTTTCACTTCATCATTCGTTTAAATTATTTGTATATAGTTTTAATTTTAACGTTTTTCTGAAAATGTAACTTTCGATTACCGACTAATTCACTATTATTAGCTGATATATTTACTTTCTTCTATTCTATAATTTTTCACACGTATTTTTTTTTTCTTGTATTTTCATTTGAAGGTGTTTAGATTTTCTATACAATCTTTTATTATTATTATTTTTTTTTTTTTCGTGCTTTTACTTATTTATTTTTTTTTTCTTAATTTTCATTTAAATACGTTTTTTTTTTATATAAAAATTTTCTAATATCCAATTTTCTTTATATATTTTTCTTTCCACGCCACATTTTTTTTTTCTTCTTTTTTTTTTTTTTCATCTTAATTAAATTTTTTTTCGACTTTTCAATACAAATTTTAATCCCAGACTGACTGATGACTAACTTCTGACCTCTCTACTTTCTTCCCTATCTTCCCTTTTATATCGTTTCTTATTTCGAAAAAAGTTCCAGAATGTTCTGGATTATCTCTTCTCTCGCTTTTTCACATACAAAATGTATGTGAGAAAATCACCTGATCTTTTGAAACAATGAAATTAGCGGCAACCGATCACGCCATATTTCATTATTTCAAAAGACAAGTGCCTTATCTAAAATGATTGTGTAATGTGAGTGAAACAGAAATATACATCATTTCCATTTCAACCTTGGTTTTATTCGAAAATAGCAGATCACGGTAATGCCAGATCTGCCCTTTTTGAATAGCACCAATGGCTTACATTACAAAATTTAAAAACAATTGTGTAATTTGTAAAATTATGTAATACATAGCAGGGTTGTCAAAACAACACGTGGGGCTCGTCCACACCCTGAGATCGAGTCTCATACCTGAACAAGTAGGCTAGCCGGGCTGGACTAAAAGAATAACGATGAAGGCCGGGCTCTAACGATATATGTGAACAGGGAGAAGAGAGAACGGAGAAACGAGGAAAGACAATATACGTCATAGCACGTGCAACGTGTCCAATCAATAGATGGATTATGAAAACTGATCAACCTGATGTGAAATGAATCGCCTAGATAGAGGTAATACAGTATGAATCATATACGTCCCAATTGGATAAAACTAGTGAACGTATCCATTATGGAATGAATCAGCGCTGATATGACTTGCAGAGATAGTGAACACAGTGAATGCAAACAGAGCAAATACGAAAATATGAGATAGTACCCGAAGTACAGTTCCAAACGATATGACGTGAAGTTAACAATCGAGAAAATTACCTTGTAGAAGTGGCCAAGAGCAAGCACATACGCATATTTAAGAATAAATAATTTTACAAGAGGAATAAAGGGGGGTGACGTGTTACATAAGAGGTGAGTACATATGATGAACATTTTGTCCGAAGTGACGTCACGGATGTGATGCGTTGGAACTCCTATGACAGAGGTGATATTGAAAACGTTAAGCTTTCAAATCTTTTGCATGAAATGTACCAATCTTCTGGCCTTTGAGATTTTCCACTTCATACAAACTATTTCCAATGGACTTAGCTATACAACATTTAAGATATTTAGGAGCCAGTTTGGCATTATAACCTTTCTTAAAGTCACTAAGTCCAAAATTTCGCCTGTAAACTTCCTGACCAGGACGAAATTTTACCGTTGAGGTACGAAGATCGTATGTTGATTTGGACCTCAAGTGAGCCTTCAACAGGTTCTCCGCAACTTTGGAACGAATCTGTTGAACTTTCATTTGTTCGGGCAGATCTAGAATCTCACCATCAGCCACAGCATCTAACTCTCTCAGAACCCGATACGCAGAGGCATGTCTTACCATAGGAAATCCGAAGATGACCTGGTAAGGCGTGCACTCTATCGCGCTATGAAAGCGAGTTCTAAGGGAGGTAGCGATGTGGTGTATGTTGACATCCCAGCCAGCCTGGTACTCACCAACATAAGAACGAATGCCTTCCAGGATGACACGATTGACTAGTTCGGACGCGTTGGCCTGTGGAGAATACAGAGCCGTGCGAACATGCTTTACACCATAATTGGAAATGAAGGATTGGAAATCCTTGGAAACAAACTGTTTGCCATTGTCGCTATGCAGGTATTCACATACGCCAAAAATGGAGAATATATCTTGTTCTTTAAACTTAATTATAGACGACGAAGTGGCGTGATTGAGAGGTTTGAGGAATACAAACTTCGAAAAGTGATCGAGAACGATCAATAATTGTGAATTACCTGACTTAGTCCGGGGATGTGGACCAAGTAGATCTGTGTAAAGCCTCTGGAAAGGTCTTTCGGAAACGAATCGCTCTCCCATAGGTGGTTTAGTGGAATAGTTGGGCGACTTGTTCTGTTTACAAATATCACATTCACTTACTATCTCTTGGACTAATTTAAACATACAAGGCCAATAATATTTTTGAGATAAGTGATGATATACTACGTGAATTCCTCCATGCATTGTAGACACAGATTCATGAACAGACTTTACCAATGAACGTTGAAGAGACTTAGGAACCCAAAGACGCCAAACAGAAGTGCCATTAATTACTTTATCCGACCGAAACCTAACTCTTTTTGTATACTTTACCGTCGTGAGTTTTTAGATCAGGCAATTTTTCTGTATTTTCCACCACATAGTTCAGCAAATGCAGATACTCATCCTCTTTAAAACATTCGGAGCCTAAGTCAATCTCAGATTGAGAGACGTCCAGCGAAAGTTGCTCAACAAACGTGCGTGAAAGAGAATCAGCAACTACATTTGCCGAACCTTTCCGGTGTTGAATTGAGAAGTCAAAACCCTGCAACTTTAAACTCCAACGAGCTAATCGACCACTTAAATCGGATTGTGACATTAACCACTTCAAACTTGCATGATCAGTAATTATTGTGAATTTAAATCCTTCAACATAAGGACGAAATTTCTTTACGCACAGAATAGCTGCCAAGCACTCAAGTTCTGTAATGGAATAATTTTTCTGTGCACTGTTAAGCTTCTGAGAAACGAATGCGATGGGACGTTCGTCACCATCGTCGGAAAGTTGAAATAGGACTCCTCCTACTCCAAGTTTTGAAGCATCACATTGAATAAAGAATTCTTTGCTAAAATCGGGATTAGTTAGCACTGGCGCTGAAGTCATGACTCGTTTTAACTGATCAAATGCTGTCTGAGCTTCGTTGGTCCACACAAAGGTTTTCGATTTCTGTAAACAGTCAGAAATAGGAGCAGACAAAGTTGCATAATCTCGGATAAACCGACGATACCAACCAGTCATACCAAGAAATCTACGAACTTGCTTACAGGTCTTAGGGGCGGGAAATTCTATAATAGCTGAAATTTTGTTTGGGTCAGTCTTGATACAACCATCGCCAACAATATAACCAAGATACTTAATTTCTTTTTGGCAAAATTTACTTTTCTCTACATTGATGGTTAAACCAGACTTTCTCAAACAAAAGGCAACCTGTTCTAATCTCTTAACATGAGTATCGAAATCTGCGCTAATCACTAAAAGATCGTCAAGATAAACAAATACGTATTCGCGAAGTTCATGAGGAATAACTTTATCCATAAGTCGACACATACGTTGTGGTGCATTACATAAACCGAAGGGCATCACCGTGTATTGATACAAAGGCCGGCCAGGCACTGTAAATGCCGTTTTCTCGCGAGATGACTTTTCCAATGGACTTTGCCAGAATGCATCTTTCAAATCGATACCGGTGATATACTTAGTGTCCTGTAGACGACTAAGTAGACCATCGATATGAGGCAACGGATAAGCATCTTTTTTCGTTACTGCATTTACTTTACGTGAATCTAAACATAGACGATTTTTGCCAGGCTTCCGTACCAAGACAACTGGTGAGCTCCAAGGACTATTTGACTCTTCAATGACACCTAACTTCAGCATACGATCTAATTCCTCATACATAAGTTTCTGAACGGCGGGCGATACAGGATAGTGTCTTTGTTTGATTGGCGGAGTGTCTTGAGTGTCGATCACGTGTTCTTCTATGTGCGTCTTACCCAGACCTAACAAGGCGAAAGAGGGAAATTGAGCTTTAACAGCTTCTAAACGTTGAGCTTGCTCTGACGTCAGCTCATGCATATTAGGGTTTTCTATCGACGAAACACATTGAAGCTCTGATTTGAATGACGGAAGAATGTGGAAAGATCTCCAAAAGTCGATCCCTAAGTATAAGTTTTGGGAAAGAGAAGGGACTACAAAGAGTCGAAATGGTTTGGTTGTGTTATTGTAAGTGATCTGAACATATACGGATCCTAGGACTGACTGAGCAGAACCATCAGCTGTTTGAACAGGCGACGACGAAGAAAGGAGCTTAAGGTTCATCTTTTCGATGAAATTTAGAGCATCCTTGCCCAAACAACTGATAGACGCACCAGTATCCAGCAAACCATACATTTCAAAATCATTTACTAACACTTTGGCATACGGACGGGGATCTCGAAGTAATGTCTTATTCAAAGCTTCAATACTACTGCGTACAGATTTACGTCGAAGATAACGCGCTCGACATTTCAACACACTCTCGGGGACACGATTGTCTATCTGATTAATACCGAAAATACGATCGCGGCACTCATTGTAGTATTTCAATTTTTCAGCGTAACGCTTTGTCAGATCCATCTCGGAATCACATCTGATGGTCGACATCAATGGACTACGCTGAAGAATTTGTATTGGCCAACTCTGTTCATTATCATCATTATTTCGATCAACTAAGCTTATATCAGTTTCACATAAATTTTCCTTGTTGGTTTGATTCATATATGACACATTATTTAAAGTTGTATTAGACATTTTACGAGAATTTGAGGGTATAGAGGAGATAGAACTTGAAAGGTCATGGCACACATCTACGGATTCTGAAAACGGACTTTCGCGTTCGATCGTGTCTTTGAGTTGACGGCCTCCGGATGACGATGCGACAAACGGGGTATACCGGAGTCTACCTCGTTCGTCACCTCGTTTCCCGGATTACACGACTTGCACAAAGGGGTTACGATCCCTTTACGACCACATTTGAAACAAAAGAATCCTCGTCGCTGACGTGTACATTGCCTGAATGAATGTCCTTTATCATCACAATTCCAACAAATGAGTTCGTCAATGGCATCAATCTGGTAATCATCAAAGGCTGAAGCTTCTCCGAAATCATCTCCATTATCGCTTGCATATTCTTCATTAAACAGATCATTTCTTTCATTAATGTTTGGAATTTTCGATTTAGTTTTAGTAGTACGTCTTTCATGAAGGATATCATCATCATAAACATTTGAATTAAAACAATCATCGTGAGCAAAAGTTTGAGGAGTTGAGCGTACTTCGGAAATGTACTGAGACCTTGAACGAGTATCTGTCTCTGACCACAACTTCTCAAACTTTCGTGCAAGATCGCGTAATTGTTCTAAAGTATCCACTTCATGAAGCCATAATGCATTCCTTAACCGAGGATGCATATTTCTACGAATTATTTGCATCAACTCTTGTTTACCCATAGGTACTACTAATCGCGTTGCCAAACTCTGCATATACAATCGATAATCACTGAATGATTCATTTGGTCGTTGTGTGCGAGAGTGCATCACTTGACGAATCTCATAGTCAGTGTCCTGACTACGGAACTCGGCAAGTAAAGCACTCCTCACATCACTCCAACTCATCAATGGGGAAGTACGACGATATAGCCAATACCAGTTTAGAGCTTTGCCTGACAAAAACTCATGGACATGTGAGGCTAACACATCATTAGATATACGATCGGCGTTTGAAAGCGTCTCAATACGAAGTACCACCAAATTTCAAATTCCATCTTCTCAAAGGGCTAGTGGATCTACGTAGATTTGTAACAGGACGTACATTATTTGTTAAGCGAGGTTTAGGTGGATCTTCGGAGATATGACGAGGCATCAGATTATGAGCAATGGTTCGTTTATGTGAGAGATTTCTTCTGGCAACAGGTTTTGGAGAACGTAAATGAAGTGAACTGACAGAGGTTGTATCCAGTGACACGTCGTCATGTAAATGAACATCAGGTAACTCAAAGGCATCAGTAAACTTGTCAACACCCGTAGGTGGAAATTCTGAATAAATCTTTGAATATCCTGGCAAGGGTGATGTATCAACGAACTTATCAGGGATATGAATACCATCTGTTGGTTGCGTACGAACGAAATCTCTTTGATAACCAATTTTATCATAATCATGACGAGCGATAGTTGAAATCTGAGGTTTACGCACGGGTGTGGAACCACGACCACGAACACGAGAATGATTAGGTGGATTCTGATTTGACTGAGATTGGGAACGAAGCTGATCTTGTCTTGAACGTAAATTATAAGAAGGATTGGGTTGAACAGGTTGCGAGATGGGCTGAGACTGAGCAACTGAAGATTTCGGAATAGTGCCTGTATTCTGAGAACTCGTTCTTACTGGATTTGACAAATTGAAGTGTTCTTCACGTAAAGTAGCGTTACTCCTGTTCAGAGCGTTCATCACATCCTGAACTTGTTTAATCCGGTCCAC
The DNA here is from genome assembly GCA_963971155.1 of Anthrax anthrax. NCBI lineage: Eukaryota > Metazoa > Arthropoda > Insecta > Diptera > Bombyliidae > Anthrax > Anthrax anthrax. Next base: position 35,412,332 of record OZ020117.1, read on the forward strand.
ACTGGAAGCTCCGTCATTCTCCAACATATCCAGACATGTGTCAACTTCTGACTTTAGCCTGGTACAAGTACCTTTTAACTTTGCATTATTGATAGCTACTCTGGCTATACGATGCAATATATGTTGAAGACGTGAACGATACTTTGCTTTAACACCAATGGTCATGTTCCCTAAATCATCTTTTAACTGTTGACAAATGTTGTCGACTTTATTTTGAATTTCACCTAATTCTCGGTTAGGATTTGAACCAATCTGCGTAGGACGTAAGGACACATCTTCTCTTTCCTCATTTAAACGAGCGATCAATTGAGCCATCGCTTTCTGTTGATCACTAGTGCTGATCCCACGAAGATTCATTTCCAATTTTAACTCGTCCGGCTCCAAGTGCTTAGGATCCATGGTACCTGTTTACGGTTTTAACGACTTTCCGAAATAAAAATGACTTTTGCGAATACAAAAAATAAATACGTTAATCTGAAAAGGGCTTATTATAATTTGAATAAATTTCAAAAATGAGAACGTAAATCTGAAAGGTTTAAGAAGTTCACGACTATCTGAAACAATATCAAAATAACCACATCAAATTGAGAGAATGTCACACATGCTATTTCACTGATCAAATAGGGAAGAAAGAACAAATGATTATGTTAATGACGATTCGTTTATTTACGACACGTGAATTAAATTTGCGAATTCTAAACGTCTTTTTACTACTGAAATTATTAAATGATGATTGATTTATATTTATTAATATATATATCTGTCTCAAAATGAATAAAATAAAATAAAATGAAATAAAATGTATATCTTTATGTTTGGTTGCTCCAGAGGAGAGACATGTCGAATACACCAAGCTAAAAACACGATTCAGATTCAAAAGGTACTAATTCCATCTGAATGTATATACTTGAACAATTACAAAACATCTCCTCCAAGCAAACATCCCATCATCACCAAAACTCGACTAATGATAATAAGAAAAATTTTGTTGTGTATTTAAATCGTATTTTATTAACGCGAAAAAGTTGGATTGTTGATGATACACATGCTACGCTCGTTTTGCTGAAGTAACCCATTTACAGGCGGCAACAGACGTACTCGCGAATATGTCCACAAGCACCTGGACAACACCAGAAATGAATTACAACCGCGGTGATCAAAGACATCAACAAGCAGCAACGGACGTTCTCGCGAATATGTCCACAAGAACCCGGACAATACTTGTCAACGTTGTACTAACATTGCACACGAAACGAAGAACAAAGTGTGTTCAGAAACGGAAGCTCCCACTATACTCAACGTCAAAGTTCCACAAATCAAATAATTCCGTAATTCCACGTCGAAATTTTATCATTATAAAAAAAAATATGTATATACGTTATACTGTCGATTCAGCATTTATGAAAAATAATATAAAAAAAATCAATTATTAATTTAATTATATATTTGATTATCATATAATCAACCATTTGTTTACATATCCGTTAATCAAGCGATTTCAGACGGTGCTTAGCGAGGTCGCGAACCATGTCAACAGTCCAGCGACACGAGACCTAGCCACACCGAGTATGCACTCCACCGTGGTACAGAACACTGACGGTGCTCAGTGTCGAGGCCACGCACAAAAATGTTCCGTGCCCACTGACATAACTCACAATGCACAGTATCTTCACCTGCCCTGATCAATCCAAGTCAAGTTGGTACGAGTGTCGGCACATTTAATCTATCACTTATTCAGTGATATGTGACTGACACCGCATTGCAACCAATGGATCGATGCTGTCAAGTTACAATACCGACATTGATCGTTAAGCCAGCAAATACCAAACATTAATGAGCGTTTACCAGGTCGTACCATGTGTCGGCGACGTGAAGGCATCGTGAGACTCGGAAGGCTCAATGTTCGTCGTGACTCGTGACCAGCTGACAAGGAGAGTGATGCTGAGTATTGATGCCAACGTCGTGAAGCATATAACTTGCTTTCATTTAGAACGCAAGATATATACATCACCACTAGCAACAATGGCCCACATCGTCCCGATATCTACGTCACGAGCCGGGTCGTCTCGACAACGAAAAGAGCTGTCATGAAACATGGAAGTCTCTCGACCACCTTTCACGCACCAGCACACGACGCGAACCTACGTCACGACACCGAACTCCTCGCGACATCACCCGCTCCACCACCCACGATGCATGTTGTGATTGGGCGCTATGTCTTCACCGTGACTTGAACCAAGGTTAGTGAGGGTGACTATGTAGTGTGTCCAGGGCATAATGCCCCTTTCGGTTCACACCCATATCACCGACACTGACGTCCAAACCGGGTCGTCTCGACAGTGAAGACGCGCCATGTCATCACACAGACAACATGCACGCGGACAACGAAACAAGCGACGTCCACGCGTGTCCGACACAATTTCAAATTTTCCCACGGCCGATATGCACACACGATACAACACGAACCCGCACCACCGAACCGATCCGCAGTTACGGCGACCTACACCTAAGCCCGTGTAATATCACCAATTTAACTTCGTCGTCATTTCGCGTTATAGCGATTTTATATACGTTTGTGATTCAAAAAAAAAAAATAAATAAATCCGAAAAATCAAATAAAATCTCATACCGGAGATTGCTCACAATTTTTATATGTTATAATTTATACGCCGCAAAAAAAAATACTTAACGCAACCGTTTAGAAACTTACACTTGTCACTCGCGCACTCGCGTATCACACGACCATCAACTACCAAATCAAAAATACTACACGTCGTAGTATGTAACCGAAAAAAGTAAAAACTATTGCAAACTACAGCCTGGTTCGTGGATCTCTCGATGTTAAACGATCCCACAAACAATGCATATTCAGTTTAAAGCAGTTAGAAAGGAGCAAGTCATCAAATTTGGGATTGTACTGTCCTACATCAAGACCGAAGTCTGATGCAACATCATAAAGATGAGTACAATCCTGTTCTTGCCTCTTACGTTGGGCGCCATATATGTTACGTAAGGATGTAAGGCACCCCACATAGCATATACGACACCGTTGGGCGCCATATATGCTACGTAAGGATGTAAGGATGTTAGGCCATCATGTGTATCGTTCTGAAAATTTAAAAATTAAACGGAAATTTGACGATGAAATTTAATAACATGAATGAACCATGTATTCGCGAAACTAAATAAAATGGAATTAAACACGACTTGCTGATCATTATCGGTTATACCTCAGCGTGCTTGTACCGGCCTGCTTTGCACAGTCGAGGGGGGGGGGGGATCTTTAACCAATAATGATCGAAACGTACACACACATGATCAAACATCCTCGCATAACACATAAAAAATCATGCCGAGGATTTGATGAAGTTCATACGAAGAAAGAGAAAAAAAAAATTAATACTGAAATGTGAATGACGTATTTACCCGCGAAGTGATTGTATACATGAATCGTATAGAATCACTTTATATGAGACGGTTCTCATATGTTACGTAACTTACAGGTATAAACCGAATGAACCTGTTATTGATCGAACTTCAAAATGTCAGATTTAAAATAATCATCAAAACGAATTTAAGATAAAGGACCGGGTTGAATATGCAAGAAAAGGGAGGTCCACGAACCAACGTTCAGTGATGATAGGGATACTCACCAGGCGGAGGATGTTACAGCCATCGTTGGTGCACACGAGCACGTCTCATCCTCCTTTACAATTACGACGTTATGTTAATCAAACAAAAAAAAATTCATAACTTATTTCCAAGGTGTAAACAATTATTCACCATATTTATGACATAGGAATATTTAAATTGGTTTTTTTTCTCTTTTTTATTAATAAAAAAAAAGTTTTCATGTAAAACGTTATATAAGTATATACTATATATAATATATTATGAAATAAAAAAAGAAAACAGATAACCCATTAGGTTTATGAAAAAATAATATTATCATCGAAATTACAAATATCGTTTCTTATTATTATTAACAAAAAAAAATTTTTATTTTTATTTTTATTTTTTTTTTTTATTATTATTATTTTTTTTTTTTTGAATATTTAATAAGCAAATTAATCCGTGTCTTACCCGAGCTCAGGTATGTCCTCGTTGGCATGCTTTCCGCTGTATCTGATGATGATGATGACGATGATGTCTCTGAAGGTTTTTCCTTATTTATTTATTTTTTTTTCATGATTGCTTTTTCCTTTTCGCATAATTACTATTTATTTTATTTTTGTTGCATAATTTCTTGCTTTTCTTTTATTTATTATTATATACTATATACTATATATATATATATATTTTTTTTTTTTTTTTTCATCTTGTTTATATCCTTTTCCTTTAATTACTATATCATACATTTTTCTTATTTACTACACTAATTATTAATTTTTTTCATATTATAATTGTTTTTTTCCTACATACCACCATTTACAATCATCTTTCTTTATTTCATTTTTCATTTTATATCTTATATTCTGTTTATTTATTTATTTATCTTTTTTTTTTTTTTTGTAAATTCATATATAAAGTAATTTTATAAGTGATTAATCAACTGATAACTTATAACACTATTCTTAAATTTTATTAATAAATTTATTATCATTTTCTTTTTGTTTTTTTTTCTTTTTATTTTTATTTTTTTTTGTATACGTATTTTCATTTTATTTTATTTCATTGAATTTTAATGAACCACGCATAAAATGGCACGTATTCAATTTTTGTTCTTTATATCAAACAACGTAGTACACTTTATGAATTGAAGAACACATTCTCTCATGAAGAACCTAATTTTTCAAATGATTTCCAATCAGATATTACATTAGTTTTCCTTGCATCTACTTTTATGTATTCACGATCAATTAATTTTCACAGATTTTATTGAATATTTATGTGTATATAAATTACAATCTAATTAAGTAAAATTACACGTCATTTATCTTTTTTTTTTGTTAAAAAAAAACTGTTTTTTTTTTTTTTCTTTTCTTCTTTCACTTCATCATTCGTTTAAATTATTTGTATTTAGTTTTAATTTTAACGTTTTTCTGAAAATGTAACCTTCGATTACCGACTAATTCACTATTATTAGCTGATATATTTACTTTCTTCTATTCTATAATTTTTCACACGTATTTTTTTTTCTTGTATTTTCATTTGAAGGTGTTTAGATTTTCTATACAATCTTTTATTATTTATTTTTTTTTTTTTTCGTGCTTTTACTTATTTATTTTTTTTTCTTAATTTTCATTTAAATACGTTTTTTTTTTTATATAAAAATTTTCTAATATCCAATTTTCTTTATATATTTTTCTTTCCACGCCACATTTTTTTTTCTTCTTTTTTTTTTTTTTTTTTCATCTTAATTAAATTTTTTTTCGACTTTTCAATACAAATTTTAATCCCCGACTGACTGATGACTAACTTCTGACCTCTCTACTTTCTTCCCTATCTTCCCTTTTATATCGTTTCTTATTTCGAAAAAAGTTCCAGAATGTTCTGGATTATCTCTTCTCTCGCTTTTTCACATACAAAATGTATGTGAGAAAATCACCTGATCTTTTGAAACAATGAAATTAGCGGCAACCGATCACGCCATATTTCATTATTTCAAAAGACAAGTGCCTTATCTAAAATGATTGTGTAATGTGAGTGAAACAGAAATATACATCATTTCCATTTCAACCTTGGTTTTATTCGAATATAAATCTGCCCTTTTTGAATAGCACCAATGGCTTACATTACAAAATTTAAAAACAATTGTGTAATTTGTAAAATTATGTAATACATATATAATATGTATAAATATAGAAAAATTGAATTAGCAAAAATAACCAACTGTCTTTAATATACTCAAATGCTTACAACTAGTTTTATTACGTCAACATATCCTCTGTTTTTTAAAGTCGTTTTATAGTACTGAACAAACTCGATGTGAACAATATGTACTATTGAAAATTTAATATATTCAATTTGTAATTTAATATTTATGATACAGTTTATTATATTTACAAGATACTACTATGAAAGAAGAAAATGTACTTTTCGTATTGTAAATAAAATATGAATTTAATTTAAAAATAAAGTACCTTTAACACCCACAAAAGTTTTGTATTTCTTATTTTATTTTTTAAATATTTTACCAGATTATAATTTAACAAATCCGTTAATATGTACATATATATAAATATCACTTATTATTTTTTAAATTTACCTATTCTTCTATTCATTTCATTTGAGATTTATTAAAAAAAAAAATTTATGTAAATTATTTCTATTTTCAGTTTCAAATTTAAATTTGGAACAAAGAGAAATGGAATACGTTCCATAATATGAATATTTATATTTGCAAGAATAATGTATAATTTGATTTTTTACTTTAAAAAATATTTCCTGTTGTATTTCATGAATTAAAGTAAATGTTTGAATGAATAAAAAAACCACCATAATTCTTATATTTTGATGTCATTAAATTTTAATGATGTTTTTCTATCTTTTACTTTAGTAAAACAGAAATACTTCCTATGTGTACCATTCTGTACTTAGTTCCTTTTCCTTTATTAACTGACTTTTATCATCTTTTATTATACCATAACAAGATGCCCAAGAATGCAATTCATTTTACTACCGTTTTTTATATAATATATTTTAATTTTTCATATTTTGTCTTTACTGATTCATCCATTTCTCCACAACATTTTTTTAAAATATAAGACTTTCTAATAGTAAACCTGGTCTACATGACGTAAAAGCCAAGTAATTCATTGATGTATGTATGTCTGCAAGTAACGAATTTTACATAAAGTTGAATTATTTTGTTATTTGATATTTAGAATAATTTTCTATCGTTTTGAATATAAATTATAAAAAACATTCTAAAGATCTATGTTTGAAAATATTTAAATGGAACACCCTTTGAAATATTTACTCTGCGTTTTCCAAGTAAATTATGTCGGCCGTTACAAAGAAAAATATATTTGACGGTTTTATATTTTACTTAATAAATTTATTCATTCTTTCAAGATTTCTGATTGAATTGTGGTAAATTTATTTAGTGATTCCAAATTTTTAATTAAATAATATAATAATTATTAGTGAATCATTTTTATAATAAAAAATTCTGTATTTTTAAATACAAATATTTTCAAAAATATTTAAAATTTAAATTTTTAAAAAAATTTTAATAATATAATAATTATTAATCAACAATTTTTATAATAATCAGTTTTGTGATTTTAAACACAAATTTATTAAAAACCGTTTGAAAATTTTAAAATGGGAAAACATTATCTGAGGTGCGTTGTTAGTGGTTGTAATAGTCATAAGGATGTTGTTAGAAAAAAATTTTTCCGATTTCCACATGATGAAGAAAAGTAAGTTTCAATTTAATTTGTTATAGATAAAAGTGTTTAAAAGCCACGAATAAAGTGTTTCACAATGAATGTCGCTAAATTTTTATTCCTTAAAGTCATTTTAGGTTCGCTTACGTCCTAATTTTTATAAGTTTAATCAAAAAGCTTTACTCACTATTTGCAAAACCAATATAACACAATATCCGCATCCATTACTAAGTAAATTAGTTCATTAAAAATTAAAAATTTCTTTTTTTAATTCAGTACAAATTTTTCATATTTAAAACAAAGGCCAAAAAATAAATTTCAGCCTAGGCATAATAAATTGAAAGAAAACATTCAGCCATAATAAATTAAAAGAAAAAATAAAACAGGCAAAAGAACAGAAACAATTATTGAAAAAATTCATGGATTGTTAAAAAAAGAACTAGATAAAATAAAAATAACCAAATACATAACATACATATATAAATTTTATTATAAATTTTAATTCTTTGATGCTTAGTTATACTAAAAATGTAATATAAAAATACAATATTATATGGTCATGTATTTAATGTTCTCTTGAAAATAAACTAATATAATTCAAATATGTAATTACAAAATGTCTTTAAAAATATTAATTCATTATCCATAATGTTAAATGTTTTAAATTTTATTACAATTCATTTTTTAAATTCCTTTTTTTTTCATTTTTAGTTCAAGTTTCTAAAAAAAACCGTACATATTAACGTTAATAAATTTATACTACATATTTAAAATTAAATTCTTTACAATTAATTACATTTTTATCATTTTTATCTTATTACATATTATTAAATATTTTGATTTAATATTACGTAGTTTATTACGTGATTATTTCGGGTTTGATTCTGGCTTATCACCTTCGCCTAGTTCACTTCACTATCATCTGGCTAATTCACCTTCAGACTATAAAAATAAATGTAAATTTGGGTTAACTTCGCAATTAAAAAATGTAATATCATTTGTTTGTCATTTTCTTCTAATAAAATGTGGTCTAGTGTTTAATAAAAGAGTGATCTTCAGATTCTAGAATTATCTTGCTGTTGATAAAAAAAATAAATAGAATTAATTTCTAAAAAAAATTTGTTACTTGTAGATAATACATATGTTTTTTTAATTTGAAATTGTATACGATTTTTTTTATTACTTCTGTTGAAGGAGAGGTGACATCTTGGTCGTTGGCGTTGTGACCTTACCCTCATTTCTATATCGATATCCCTTGATTCAATACAATAATTTCGCCATTTATGAATTTTACAAAAGAGATGTAAATTGAAAATTAATTTTTTTCTTTTTGTTTTTGTTTCAATAGAAAGAAATTTTTAAACATGTACTTATCTTGTAGTGTTTGAACGATTTTACATTGCCTTTTAGACAAAATTTCCCAATATATTCTTTATGGACAAGGTAGTTACTTTTCAACACCTTTTACTTGAGTTGATGTTACAATCCAATCATATTTGTAAAATAATTCTTCATGAAGATTATCTGCAACCTAAAATCATAATGCAAAATTAATTTTTGTATATTTATGTATGTACATAATATTTTAAGTAAAATGATCAAAATTTAGTATTATATAGGTTTATTCAACTGAGTTCGTTATTTTTTTTAAGAAAGAAATTTGTTTTTTTGTATTGCTCTATTTTTATTTTTTGTATTTATATTTAATAAATTTTTTATTACAATATATTAAACGAATTTAGGAAAAATATTTGGCTGGATAAATTAGGGCGTAAGGATCTAATTGGAGAGCATATTCCTGTGGATTTAAGAGTTTGTGAAAAACATTTTTCAATGGAAATGTTTCATAAAAATAGACAACGATTGAAAAAGGACGCTATTCCAGGAGTAATACAAAATAACGGAGTTACAAGTGGAGAACTCGACTTATTTTGGAACTGTGTCACCACATCACATGCTGAGAAAAGAAGTAGTTCCGAAGATTATGAACACATCAATAAAAAAATTAAATTGGACAGCACAAAGAAAAAAATACATATACTATCGTACATAAAATTAGATAATAAAATATTTTCAAATGACAATATAAAAAATATGCCAATATATCAAAGTATAGAAAGAGAAAACTTAAGCAAAAAGGAACAAGCTTGCCAGACGAGCATTTCAGAAAATATACCGAGAGTTACCAATTGTGGCGTACAAACAGAAAAGTAATTGTCCGAAAATAGTCCTAGAAAGGTAAAAATGATTGAAAAAATTAAATTAGGAAAATGAAGCGATGCAAAAAGAAAAAAATATCAAAGAAAATTTTCTTAAAAATGCCCATTCATTTTTACCTCCAGATTTAGCTAACATTGTAGAATGCAATGTAAATAATACAAATTCTAAACAGGGTCATCGTTATAATGATGAAACAAAACAATTTGCTTTGGGACTATGTTTTGTATCAACAAATGCGTATAAATACATGTCCAGGTCCATGGGTTTACCATCAAGAAAAACGTTATCTAATTATATTCGTTCATGGCGTTTTGGACCTGGACTTCATGATACAATTTTTAAAGCACTGAGATTGAAAATTAGTACATTGCCTGAAAACGCAAGAAAATGCATTATTACCATGGATGAAATATCCTTAAAACCTAATTTAAATTTTGATAAATTAAGGGGAGAAATGATTGGTTTGCATGGTGATGGCCAAACAAAAAGTAATTTACCAGCAAAATTTGCTTTTGTACTGATGGCAAGAGGCGTAACACATAACTGGAAACACTTTTTGGGTTATGTCTTCGAGAATTCGTGCTGTCCAGCCAATAGAATAAAAAATATATTATTTGAATGTTGCCAAAAGTTGCAAGCAGAAGGTCTAGAGCCGAAGGCAGTAGTGTGTGACCAAGGATCAAATTTTATTCAATTAAAGAATTTATTAAAAATAACGAATACCCATACAACGTTTCAAATTCCAGAAACGAATATGAACATTTCATTTATGTTTGATCCTCCTCATTTAATCAAATCGTTTAGAAATAATTTATATAAAAAAAAAATACAATTTGGAGAAAATAAATTCGCAGAGTGGAAGCATGTTGTTCACTTTTATGAATGGGACAAAAATAGACAATATAAATTAGCTCCAAGAATAACTAATAAGCACATCCAACCAAACGGATTTGATAAAATGCGGGTGAAATATGCCACACAAGTTATAAGTGCGACAGTAGCAAAGGGCATATATACACAAATAATCTGCAAGGAAGCAGAATCCAGTGCAGTTCACACAGCTGAATTGATTGAAAAGTTTGATCAACTTTTCGATTTATTCAATTCATCCATATTTAGTGAGCCAAAAAAATTTAGAAGACCATTTTTTGGCAACGAGGAACAAATTAAATTTTTAGATGAAATGTTCACAATGATTAAAAATATAAAAATATTTGATAAAAATGGTAAAAATATCACCAGCAATATAAAAGTGTTTCAAGGTTGGCTAATATCTATCAACACTTTAAAAGAATTATTCATAACAATGAAAAACGAAGGAATACAATATTTATTAACAAGAAATTTAAATCAAGATGTTCTAGAAAATTCCTTTAGTATGTTAAGGAAAAGAGCAGGAAATAATAGAAGTTTAACACCATATCAATTTGCATGTGCATTTCAAAAATCATTTACAATAAAATATATGGAAACGGTAACTACTGGTAATTGTGAACAAGAAAATGAACTTGTTTTACCAGTAGTTAATACAAATTTAATTACTTTACCGTCAGAAAATCTCCCCGACAACAGTGAATATCTGCATATAGAAAATGAAATAAGTAATATGGAATTTGGAGAAAAAAATGCTTTCAATTACTTTGGAGGTTGGTTATTATATAAATACAGAAACCACCACAAATGCAAAAACACTTTGAATGACGAAGAAAATATAGAACATACTTTTATCAATTTTAAAGAATATGAAAATGGGCATTTAGTAAAACCACCAGCAGATTTTATAGAATACTTGCAACAAATTGAAAGCAAATTTGAAGAATGTTTTGACGAAATAATATTATTAAAAGATATTGAAACAAAATTTTATGAAGAATTAATTGATATTCCAGTTTACAAATGCTGTGCTGAAGCTAACGCAACTTACTTAATAAGATTATTTATACGCACAAGACTATACTACACTTTAAAATATTTCAATAAAAACATGAAAACAGATGAAAATAAACACAAGATGCTCACAATAATGCACATGTAATAAAAAAGCGTTGTTTGCCAGGTAGTAAAACATGCAACATAGTTGTATGAACTTTTACATCTGTAAGACACGCTTAAGACACAAAACGAATAAGAGTGATTATACACAAATTTCAACATGCTTCCCAAAACATTGCCTTCTAAATAGATAATGCGGTACCAAAGAAATATAGTAGAAACAGATATAGTACATAATGCGGTATAAAAGAAATGTAAGTTGAAACTGAAGCATAAAATATGATAATGAGTTAGTTGTATAACTTACGAATACATTTTTGTTTTTTTTCCAGAATGAACTTGATGGTACAACAACGGCAATACGGTAATACTCTGATGTGAACAACGTTAATAAGAAAACGTAAGTCAAAATTGTACATTGAATCTAATTGTGAATATATGTTTGTAAAATGACGAATTTATCTTTTTCAGGACATAATTAGTGATGAACGAAGACGCACTTGTAACGATTGTGTTATATCTAAAAAAACAAAAAAAAATGTAAGTTGAAACTGTAGCATAAAATATGATAATGAGTTAGTTGTATAACTTTCGAATACATTTTTGTTTTTTTTTTCCAGAACGAACTTGGTGGTACAATAATGCTGATACGGCAATACGTTGATGTGAACAACGTTAATAAGAAAACGTAAGTCGAAATTGTATATTGAATCGTATTCGTTGAAAATGACGAATATATTTGTTTATCATTTGTAAGATATAATTAGTGATGAACAAAGATGTCACTTGTTACTCTGGTGTAATATCTGGAAAAAAAGCGTAAGTTTTAATATGTAAATGTACCTGGAGCTTCTATGTTTAATAATTAGTTTAATTCTACAATTTTTTCTAATTTAGGAGTTTTCTAAACAGTAAACCATGAAATTTTATTTCATGATTTTTTACACTCAAGAAATAGATTGAAATGAGTTAACACAATTTTTATTTCTTCATTTTTTCAGATACATTCAATAACTGTTTTGAGGAGATTGATGTTTTAAGTAATAATTGATTTAAATCAAATTTCAAGTACAATTATGATTTTGATTTTACTTTTTGTTAAACTTGTTTCATTACAGAAAATTTAAACGATTTATATACACAAATATTTAAATACAAAATAGATGAATGGGCAAATAAATGGAAACTTGTTCGGAGCATACTTCAAATAACAAGTAATTTTTTAAAATATGTTTTTTAAGGGATATATTATATTTATTTTCTAGGTTTCCCCTCAGTGAGTACAAAGGTTGTCGTGATTGAGGGGCTTGAAGGCTATTTAAATTTACTTAAAAAAGTTAGTATTTGTAAAACAAAATTTAAGTAAAATTTAAATTGCTGGACAAATTGTACTCAATATATTTAAAAAAAATTGAACACCTTCACTACTAACGTTTTTTTTAAATACATATATCACTTGAGACCTAAATAAATTTAACTTATAAATAATAAATTACACCTGAATACATTTAACTAATAAATTAAAATTTTTATTTTAAATTATTTTTGTAAAATTGTTATTTGTTTACAATTTAAATATTATCTGTCAAAGTCGAAACAAGTGAAAAATGAAAATTGAAAACGAAACCACTTTTAAAAAAAAAAAAAAAGAAACATAACAAATAAAAATAAAAACAAAAGAATAGAGATTAAAACAAGAATAGGCACAGTATTAATCTATATTCTTTTGACTAGACACTGAATGAAAAATATAACAGGTCCCTTTTGTAGAAAAAAAAAATCTAAATTATTTATTTATATTAAATTTCACAAATATTTATTGATAAAACCACTCTAATTTATTTCCAAAAAATGACACTCTTCAACCACACGTGAACGTTGTCAGTGTTGCCAGGCAACTGTGTAATATGTATCTTAAATGAATGTATATTGAAAATGTACATTTAAGCAAATCGGGCATATTTCTTGTGAACAAATGTTCAATGATATTATATTAATTATGAACTTAAACAATATGTATGAACTTAATATAACGTAGTTCGTTATATGAGACAATGTATACATCTTACATTATAAGTGCGTATACTGACACTATGGCTGATATTCATCAACCAAGATCGAGATAAATTGTATTCACCAACCTGGATATGATGTTTTTTGATAACCTCAAAGTAGTAAAAAAATCCTACAAACATAACCTTATAATTCGAAAATCATTATTTTACATAAATTTTGGCATATATGTACGTTACAACTGAAAAGAAAAATTTAAATTAACAGAATTGAAAAAAGTAATTGAATAAAATTATTGTGTAACTTATCGTGTCCACTGGCAAACATTATTGGCAAGTTTTTGCAGCAAATGTTTGCAGTGCTGTTTATACAGAAGCAAGAATTTGCAGCAATTTGATTGCTTGCAAGTTGTTTCAAGAAATTTGGACGCAAGTCGATGCAAAATATTGGAGAAGTATTAACACTTACTAGACAATATTTTGCAACTTGCAGTAAATTAATTTGTCTCTTTACTAAATAAACTACCAAACAAGTAAGACATAATGTTTTATTAAACAATGTCAAGCCAAGAAATTAAAGTCGCCGCTGCTGTTATTTTGTTAATTAAAAACAAAAAAAAAAAACAAAAGAGTTTGAAGGAAAAAAAGAACAGAAAAGTATGGGTAAGAGAGTGGATACTGAAAAGGACTGACTTGGGTTTTCACCAACAGTTATTAATTGAACTCCAGAGAAAAAATTTGCAGGATCTCTGCAATTTTATAAAGATGACGAAAGTTGACGATTTTATAAGATTTCGAATTTCTTTTAAATTTAGTTAGTAGTGGAATAAGAAAAAAAGATACTCGAATGCGTGAAGGTATTTCACCAAGTGAACGTTTACTTTTAACAATTCGATTTTGGGCCAATGGTAAGTATATTTTCAAATTATATGTAAATGAAGATATTAAGGACTCGGCTTAGTGAATATCTAAAATTTTGAAAAATTTTCGACGATATGTACATTCGTGTTATAAAAATAAATAAAAACACGCAATTATGAAACGATGAATAGTTTTATTTGATTATATCAATGCGTATGAGAATTATTTAAAAAATAATAATAACAGTGTATTGTTTAAAGTAATTTGTAATTACATTTCAGTAATTTGTAAAATCAATATAAAAATTTTGACCGTTCGTTCAAATCGAGTTCATTAAATTTTTTAAAATTAATATTTCAAATTTTTCAATGTTTTATAGGAGATTCGTATCACTCATTGAGTTATCTTTTTTGAATTCCGGTGTGTACTGTTGAAAAAATTATTCCTGAATGTTGCGAAGCTCTGTATAGACGCCTGAAAAAAGATTTTTTAATGGTATATTTTAAAGATGTGTTAAGAAAAATTACCTTTCTCGGTATTTGGTATTATGGTTACATCTGGTGACGGAGTTGTATAAAACATATCATCAGATATCGAATTCCTCGTTCAAATCCCGCATCCACGTTTGAAACTTTAACGATGGCTCTTCGAATTTTCCGACGAAGTAGCAGTTTACTGCTTTCATGTCTCAAAAGTCTAAATGCTGAAGCGATGTAATTTCCAAATACTTGATATTCATCGACGGGTTTGTCGATGACTGACATAGCTTTTTCTATTCTTTCTTGATCCTCATTCGAATGTGTTTATTTTTATTCGTGGTAGAGGCTTTGGGGAACCAACCGTATTTTCCGTCAGAGTATTTCCAGATTCAATATCAACAACTTAAACTACTTATAAAAAAAATTGTCGTTTTATATAAATTTAATTTTTTTATGTAATTTTAGATTCCTAAGACCAAAGAAGAATAGCTTGAAATATCTAATTCTTTTGAAAAAAATTAGCATTTTCCACATTGCATTGGAAGCTTGGACGGTAAGCACATTACTATGAAAGCGCCAAAAAACAGTGGTAGCTATTACTTCAACTACAAAATATAGGTGGGTTCTTTAAAAAAACCACCTAATATTTGAAAATTTAAAGGGGTATCTTTCACAAAACCTCAGTATAATATTATCTTTATAATAAAAAAAAAACACGAGGTATTTCTCTTGCACATTAACACTTGATTTTTTATTAATCTTCTCGCCGGTATCACCTAACAACAACTAACTACTCTGTACATATTTTCTTTTATTGTTTTATAGATTTGTTTCTCGAATGATCTTTCAATTATTATTATATACATAGGTATTTGCTTCTTATTTTGATTACAGTATTACAATTACAATTTGATAAATATAATTATGTTATATAAAAAAATATCAAATTGTAACACAATTAGATAAATTAAAAAAATTCCTAAATTTTAAAATTATTAACAAAGAAAAAAATGTAATTAACAAAAAAATAATAAATATTTTGATGACTCGACAATTGGGCAATCATTTCATCCTTTGTTTAAAAGACAAATATGCATAAGAATTTTCGTTAGCAACATAGTTCAAAATCATATCATTTTACCTTTTATCAGCAATTTTCCATATTTCAGAATAACATGCACAAACAAGAATTAACAATTTTAAACAAAGTACATAATGCATATTTAGAGCGGATATATAAGAAAACAACAAATATATTGACACCTGCAATTCATTAACATTAAGTGTTATAACATCAGACATAATAACAGCCCACAAAAATAATATAATATAATATAACATAATGCATACATATATGTACATATAATCATGCATTTATTGCTTTTAATTTACAAATATGAATTTAACATTATAAAATTAAAATTTGGATTCTCACACGTACATTTGATAATTATTAAAATTCTTTTCAAAATTCACATGAAATTCTTTAAATCAGCAAAATTACATTCCCATACAATTCTGCTACCTAATTTCCCATATAACTTTGGCTACATTAATTCCATAGAAGAAACTATTTTTCATGGTATCAAATTTACGTTATTTACACGCGTAAAAGAATTTTCACCGAAAATTGTCCGATCACGTTCTTAATTAATGTACGCATTTTCAAACAAAGAACTGAAATGTACCGCCCATTTTCCCCTACGATTGGTACAGTCATTTATTGTAATAAATTATATTAATATTTAAATAACGAACTTTGGATTCAATTAACACAGACAAAATTTAAGTAGGGAAAAGTGATAATTGTAATTAGTAAAGAATAATTACGATTATCGGAGAGTTATAATTTGGATTTGAAACAGAAAAGTCGTAAAAGTAAATTACCGCAGAAATCGTAAAAAAAACTTAAAATAAATTATTCATCTTAAAATATTTTTGAAAATAAATATTAAATAAAACTTAGAAAAAATTTCAATTATATTTAACATAGTAAAATCCGCCCAAAAAGTATTCAGAATAAATTGTAAAATTTCAAGTAAAAGATTTTCTAATTCAGCGCTAAGTTGATTACAGAGTTTCGGTTCGGTGTTAAACATTTAAGATAAAATAAATATTTCAGTAAATTTAAAGTTAATATTGTGAACTTAGTTTTAGTGTTATTTTTAGTGAAATAAAGTTTAAAAACTAAACCACGAATCTTTTTAATTAATAAACCTTATTTTCTTCCCAGTAATTGAAAGACCTTTTTTTAAATGTTATATACATAACATTATAATTTTGGCGTAGCCAGTAAACGTTTTATAAAAACACAATATACGCTTCTGTTTTAATCTAACAAATTTGTGCTACATGCAATTAAAATTTGGATTAAAAAAATTTTATATTTAGTTATATAAATTTTTTATAATAAAATTTTGCTGCGTAACATAAAATTTTGGCGTAGCCAGTAAACCGTGTTAATTGAAAAGACTTAAAACGCTTCAACGCGGTTTTACAATAAAAATTAAATTAATAAAAAATGATAAATTTGATGGAGAAAATACTACAATAATTTCAGAAAAATATTAAAAACTAAATTCAGCAAATATATTTATTTCGTTGAACGAAACATTAACTCAATAACTGAATAAAATAAAAGTGTAGAAAATTTGAAAATTTTTTCTATTAAAATAAATAGAAAAATTGTGTATTTTTCTGTGCAAATAGTAAATTTTTTTTGAAATAATATTTAATATAATAAAAATTTAATTAAATACAAGTAACTTTTATTAATTGGGAAGAAATTATTATTAAAGCTGAATAAAAAGTGATTTTGAAAAAGATAAAAATATATTTTTAATGTGGCATAATTAAAAAGAATTTTTTTTAAAAAAAAAAAGGAAGTTTAAAATAATTCCAATTATATGTCGAGTGAACAAACAAGTTCAACACCATACAAGGATCAAAAAAGGAAGGTGAGATTCGAAGAAAAAGTTAATTCCTTCACATTCGAAAACTTAAGTCCAGTATTCAGTACATCAGAAGAAAGCAACGATTTGGTGCCATTAGAACAACAACAATCAACAAGTGAAGATATCGCACTGGAGGATAACAGCAACACGGCTAATTCACCAGTAGCATCCACACCAACGGGTAAGTCACGAAAAATCATCCACCCAAGTGTAACATTAACAAGAGAAGAGGAAAAACACGTATTACATTATATTTACCTAATATCAGGTACACGAGTTTACAAACCAAGAACATCGTTAGGTACAACAGGAAGTTAAGAAAATCAAGGTGAAGAGAATAGTTTTAGTTTTTCAGAAGAATTACTAAAGAACTAGATAAAATATTCATAATGGCAAATATTGAATTAGTTAATCAATTGTTAAATAATGTACCTGTATTGAGCGCTGAAGATACAGATGACGTCAGCGTAGAAGTTAATACGTTTATAAAATGTTATGAAAATATGTATGAATGTTTAACAAAAGACGAAGATAAAGATTTATTTTTTGCAATGTTACCGGTTAAATTTAGGGGTAGAGCTGCTAGGTTATTAGATGGTATAATTTGTCCTAAACTAGATCAGTTAAAAACAATTTTACACAATACACTAGTAAACAATAAAACGTATCTACTTTATTAAACAAATTAAGAATGGTACGGCAATTTCCGGGAGAATCTGTTAAAACATTTGACACTAGAGTTCAAAAAATTTTAAAATCTTGTGAAAAGAAAGCTGAGGAACGGCATACAGAGGATAATGATGCTGTGAAAACAGATTTACAAGAAATTGCCGCACTTTCATTTAGAACAGGTTTAATTAATCCGACATTTAGGTTATTAGCAGCAAACGAAGATAAAAGTAATTTAAAAGAAATAATTACAAAATTAGAAAATATAGAATTAACGGACATTCAATCTACAAATACAATCAATGAATTTCAAAATTTACAAAATAATAATACATTAAATACATCACTTATACAAACAATAAATACACCTTATAGTAATTCAACACATAAAAATATTACAAATGAAATGCCATTTAATTACAATAACAATAAAAATTATAATAATAATAATAACACGAAATTTAGAACACAGATGGCGCAAGTGCCACAGTATAATTACCAAAATAAGGAACAAAGAAATTTTAATTATAACAATAACCGAAATTTTCCTAATTCAAATCCAAGATTTAATAACAACAATTATAACTTCCGTTACGAGAATCGAAATTTCTCTAACTATAAATATCCTAATAATCAAAGACAAAAAATAAGATTTGTAATTTCTGCGGTAAGAACAATCATACGTTTGAAGAATGTCGAATTAGAAAATCTACACCATTCTGTATAAATTGTAAACTGTACGGGCACGTAACACAAAATTGTAGAGAGAAAAATAATAATTCAAGATCAGTTACGTATGTTCAAAGAAATGGATTGAATAATATCAATGCCTATAATGATAATACAAAGTATGAAAGTAAAAATAAAAATTCTGAAATAAAATGTAATTTTTGTCAAAGAATAGGGCATATGATGAAGGATTGTAACGCAAAGAGATTGTGGGACAATCAAAATAAAAATAAGGGAAACTAGAAAAGGGCTGTCACCCAGCCAGAGAAAATGAATACAACGAGTGCCAACCCCAAAACATATGCAAAAATTTTGATAAATTTATAGTAAAATTACCCATAGACATTAGTAAGAAAAATAAAACAGAATTATTAATAGACACAGGTGCAGAAATATGCTTATTAAAACAAAATATATATATTGGAAAATTATCTAATTATAAATAATGATAATAAATTAAAAATTAACACGGTATGCGGACAAAGAGAAACGATAGGTACTTGTTCGGCTAAAATTCAATTTAAAAATCCAAAAAAATGTGAATTTCATATAATCGAAGATATGGAAAATGTAGAAGAAGACGGTATATTAGGTTTTGATTTTTTGTGTTATTGATGGTCCACATAAATAATTACGTTTCCCTCGCAAGGAAACGAGTGAAGAGGAGTTAGTAATCGAATTACAAGATCCTTCTGAACGAAAAATGTTGGTGAAGAAACAGGATAAAAAAGAGACAGTAGCATTGAAAGTTGATAAAATTAAGAAATCGAATGTGAAAGAAAACAAATCTCATATCATTGGTATACTATACAACCATCGAAACAGTGTCTCGTAAATACTGATTTATCGAAGGTTACTGATATGAAAAAATACGTTTTTCTGAAGCGCAAGTTTCTAATCATGAAAATGATGTTGAGAAAGTACAGTCAAAAATAAATTCGACTGTCTTCGCTTTTTCAAATCAGGATTATGATAATAGTTTTGTCAACGATCAAATACTATCTCCAAAATATTCTGTTTAGTTCACTAACAACAAAATTGGTACAAAAGATAACACAAATTTTCAGATTCCTCCTCATATGAATAAATGTAGCGAAGTACGGTTAAAAAATAAAATACCTGTCTTAGCTTCTTCGTGCAAAACATATGTAAAGGGAAAGAATCAAAGTGTAAAAAACGAAATCAAAACGCATGACATAGTCATAAAGAAAATTTTTGAAGTATTATGGAATCTTCTGTTTATTGAATTTATTCTAAAATTATTTTTAAATAACGACATAAGTAGACCAAAAGATATAAATGAGAAAGAATTTAATACGAGAATAAAAGTAAAAGCTCAATTACATATTGAAGAAAATAAAAAATATGATAAAAAATTAAAATTAAAAGAAATGAAAAAAGAAATATGAAAAAAATTAAAAGAAGTCTAAATGAAGTTAAAGAAAATCTAAGAAATGGAAAGAATAATATAAAAATAAATAAAGAAACGTTAAAAAAAGATAAAGAAAGTATAATACAAATAAATAAGAGATTAAAAAAAGAAAATGAAAATGTAGATGCAATAAAAAGAAAATATATAAATTGAAAATAGAAGAAATATATAAAAATCATAAGAATAAAAATAAAACAGAAATTACAAATATTGAACGTTTAAAGCAAAATAAAAATAACAAGTTAGAGAAAATTTTTGAGAGAGATAAAAAATATGTTAACAATTTTATGAGTAAAGAAATGAACAAAAATATATTAGAGATTAATGAAACAATTAAAATACCTGCGCGTACCGAAAAATTAGTAAAGATTAAAGTTAATTTTAATAAAGAAATAATTTGCGAATCTCAAGAAATTATGTCAGGTGTGTTCCTGGCAGGTTCAATAATTAAACCCTGTAATAATCAAATAACAATAGCAATTTTAAACAATAATGAAAAAGAAGTGAACATTAAAAATTTTAAGTTAATTTATTACCCCTTAAAAGATTTTGAAATTTATAAACTTGAAAATAACGATTATAAATTTAATAAAATATACAGATTTTATGCCAATGAAGACATTAAAAATAAGAATTCAAATAATAAAAATTTTAACAATACAAATAGTAGAAAAATACATAAACTTTCCGTAAATAAAAATAATAACTCGAATGAAAATAGAATAAAATTATTGAATGAAAATTTATTAATACCTGAATATTTAAATGATGAAGAATCTGAAAGTATAAAATCAATCTGTGAATCCTTTAATGACATTTTTCACCTACCAGGGGATAAATTAAGTTATACAACGGCTATTACACATTCCATTCCATTACAACCAGGTAAAGGGCCAATTAATCAAAAGATGTATAGATTACCACAAGTACAGAAAGAAATAGTTGAAGATCAGGTTAAAGAAATGCTAGACAATGACATAATTACACCAAGTAAAAGTCCATTCAATTCTCCTTTATTAGTTGTACCGAAAAAACCGGGTCCTTCAGGAGAAAAACGTTGGAGGGTAGTTGTGGATTTCAGGAAATTAAATGAAATTACTGTAAAAGATATGTACCCATTACCTAGAATTGACGAAATTTTAGATCAGTTAGGTCATTCTAGATATTTTACAACGTTAGATTTAGCTAGTGGGTATCATCAAGTGCTGGTTGACAAAAAAGATAGAGAAAAAACAGCATTCAGTACATATCAAGGGCATTATGAGTTTAAAAGAATGCCATTCGGACTTACAGGGGCACCAGCAACTTTTCAACGATTAATGAACAATATTTTAACTGGCCAAAACGGATTAAAAGTTTTAGTTTACTTAGATGATGTAGTTATATATGGCAGGAATTTGGAAGATCATAATAAAAAATTAATTGAAGTATTTCAAAGATTAAGAGAAAACAATTTAAAATTACAACCTGAAAAATGCAATTTTTTAAGAAAAGAAGTGGTTTATCTAGGCCATAAATGCTCAGAAAATGGAATTAAGCCAGATCCAGAGAAGGTGAAATGTGTGGTCAATTTTCCTAGACCAAAAACAGTCAAACAAGTTCAATCTTTTTTAGGTCTAACAAATTATTATAGAAAATTTATTCCAAATTTTTCAAAAATAGCTGAACCCAGATAAATATATCAAAATTCTAAAATTTTTTTTTTATGCTTAGCTAACAGTCAATCATTAAGTAAATAAACATATAAGATTCTAAAATTTTCACTTGAAGTGATAAAAGTAAATCACGACATGCATTTTACCGACGGCAAAATGCTAAAAAATTTCACTCATAAAATCAAATAAATGTATATAAACATATGCTAAAGTTACTCATTCAAATTGTTAACACCCAAAATTATATCAAATTTCAAACAATTCGCGGCCATTAAAATTAAAAAAAAAATTGCTATATATGTGTATCAACACACACACATATACATACAATAATATTAACAGTATGAACAACAACAAAAAATACATAGTAGAATTTCTTTTTAATATAATTAGACAATTTACCCAATCTTACATATAAAACCATATAAGATATCAACAATTAAGCGACAACAAACGCATTGCAAAAAACAATAATAAATCATGTAAACAACATATCAAATTACAACTTATGGCTCAGAATGCATATAGGAACATTGTCCATATAATATATTAGAACTTAAGATACATATATATGGAAATATACAAACATATACAAAATTGTAAATATTAAAAAAAAAAAAAAATGAAAAATTTCTTTTGCCATGATTTAAATTTTCAAAAAAAAAGAAAAAAAAAAACAAACCTAAATGTATAGTTATACACACATTTGCTATATTTACAAACATAGACATATAAGAAAAAATTATAAATGAATTGCCAATATAAGAAATATACCTTTTTAAATACATATACTATAAGAATAAAAATTAATAAATACATAAACACATACATAAACATATATTGAATATATTGAAATAAAAATAAAAATTTAATGAATGAAATATATAAAAAAAGAGAGAAAATAAAAATAAAAATGTAGCAAACACATACAAAAGTGTCATATTAATAAAGCAATATTAAATAAATCCTATAAGTTCTGCAAACACATACATATCTCAAATATATTATTATTAAGTCAGTGTACAAATATAATGCAAATGCAATTATTATCAAAATGAAATTTAATATCAACAAAAACAATAGCATATGTATGGTCATTGTCAAGGCAGTTTGATAAAAAAATAAAAGAAGGTACTTGTTATAAGAATTATGCAATGTAAAAAGTGTACTATGCATACAAAAAAAAAATATGTAATTCAAATATAATATTAAGTTAATGAACTTGAAATAAAAGTAATTAAAAAAATAAATAAATATATAGGTATATACATGGATACATACATACATATAAAATTAATAAAAATAATTAGGATAGGTTGGGATTAGAAATAAGTTATATCGAAAACATATAATATACAAAAACAAATTTTTGTAGAAAAAAGTAATATTACAAAACACAGGGTTTAATACAAAATACATACATAATTTAAGAAATATGGGGATACATAAAGAAAAAAAAAATTAAAAATTTTATTAGGAATAACCGAATAAACAAACAAAAAATTGTAAATTAAAATTTGATAAAAAGAAAAATACATCCGAAACTGAAACCAACCATTTAAATAAACCCTACCACCCATTTTTTCGAGGGGGGAGGAAATGTTATATATAAAATATCAAATTGTAACACAATTTTATAAAATATTAGAAAATTTTAAATTAAAGAATTATTTCATGCATTTTTAATAAAACATAAGATAAAATTGATTACAAAATTAAATTCATATAATTTCGCAATTCTACAATTAACATAATTTCACAATTAAATGTAGAACAATTTTTAAAAGAATCATAGTCTGTTAATTGATTTGTCAATTGGGTAATCATTTTATATGTCAGGTTCATACAATAAAGACACGCAAAAAATAATGGAATGTCACCTAATTAAATATATAAAGAATTTCAGTAAAGCAATTTTCAAAAGTAGATTAAATAAATATCAATATTCAGTTATGGAAAAAACCACAAACCAAATTCCAATATTTCACCATTGTACCTAGAACAAATATTTTATGAACTTATTTAAAGTCCATAACGTCTTTTTTAAATATACCAAATTTAATGCAACATAGGAAATATCCATGCACTAATTTCAATATTATTACCAATATATAAATTCCATATGATTTCCTAATAATGTTAACATACTTAAATTCATATACCGAAATTATATTAAATTACTTGTAAACAAATAAAGTAAAAGAAAATTCATAACTAGGTCAGTAACAATAAGCGGAAATCAAAGAACGAAATTCGACAACAGTATAAAGTGCAATAATAATTAATGCAATAATTGCACACATACAAAAAGTGGAGAGTTAAGCCATTGAGCTTAACACACATAAGTACATGCGTAAAAGTTAAGTTGAAAATATACAACTAAACACATATGAGTGACATTACATTAATCAAAGGTAAAAAGTGTCTAGTAAACAATTAAGCATATAATTAACATTATGAATGAACGGAAAAAGAATATGAAATGATAACGCCCATTCTCCCTACGATTGACAATTTCAGTTAAACGTATATTCAAATAATATTTAAATAAATTTCAAAATAACGAACTTCGGACTCAATTAACAAAATTAAATTAAGTAGGGAAAATTGATAATTGTATTTATTGAAGAATAATTACGATTATCAGAGAGTTATAATTTGGATTTCAAAAAGAACAGTAAAAAGTAAATTACCGCGGAATTACAAATCGTCTTTGATTATAAATCGCGTTTGGATAATACAAGTATTTAAACTTAGAATTTTTACAAGTAAATTAGACTTAGTAAAATTCTAACGAACCGGACATAGAAAATAAAGTAACAAACGTACAGTTGGTTTCGGTTCGGTAATAAATAAAATATTGTAAAGAAAATAAATATAGTTTAAGTAAATTTTGTGAACATAGTTTTAAGTGTTAATTAGTGAAATAAATATTTGAAATTAAACTACATGAGTTGTTATTAAATAAACCTAAATTTCTTCCCTAAAATTTCAGAAAAAGCAAAAAATTAAGCAATATTTATAAATAACCTCTGACCGCTACACAAATGTTATATACATAACATTATCATCAAGTGTTAGTTGATAAAAAATATATAGAAAAAACTGCTTTCATTACATATCAGGGACATTATGAGTTTTAAAGAATGCCTTTTGGACTTACAGGGGCACCAGCAACTTTCCAACGCTTGATGAATAATATTTTAACAGGACAGAATGGATTAAAAGTTCTAGTATACTTAGATGATGTAGTTATATACGGCAGAAATTTAGAAGATCACAATAAAAAATTAATTGAAGTCTTTCAAAGATTAAGGGAAAATAATTTGAAATTACAACCTGAAAAATGTAACTTTCTGAGAAAAGAAGTAGTTTATTTAGGACATAAATGTTCTGAAAAAAAAAATAAAACCAGATCCCGAAAAAGTAAAATGTGTAGTAAATTTTCCTAGACCAAAAACAGTTAAACAAGTACAGTCGTTCTTAGGACTAGCAGACTATTATAGGAAATTTATCCCGAAATCGCCAAAAGGCCCTGGCGGGTCGTGGTGGGGGCGGAAGGGTGACAGTTCACTGTTTGCCACTTCCTTTAATAAAAATAAAAATAAAAAAAAATCCCGAATTTTTCAAAAATAGCAGAACCGATAACAAAATTATTAAGAAAAGATAATAAATTTCAATGGAACGAAAAATGTGGAAAATCATTTGAAGAATTAAAATTCGCATTAACGAATCCACCATTATTAGTATATCCAGATTACGAAAATCCATTTTATTTAACAACTGATGCTAGCGGAGAAGCATTAGGTGCCGTATTGTCACAGGGTGAGTTAGGACATGAACAACCGATAGCCTATGCAAGTAGAACATTGAACGATGCAGAAAGGAGGTATTCAACCATAGAGAGAGAAATGTTGGCCATAGTATGGGCTACAAAAAATTTTAGATGTTATTTATATGGTAGGCATTTTACAGTATATACAGACCATAAACCATTAGTGGGTATTTTAAAATTAAACGATACAACCACTAGATTAGCTAGATTCCAAATCAAATTAGCAGATTATGATTTAAAAATTGAATATAAAGCAGGGAAGCTTAATCAAAATGCAGATGCGTTAAGTAGAATACCTGAAAATAAGATAGAGGACAACAATGAAATTTCAGATAACATTATTAATTGTAATATAATCACTAGAGCTAGGCATCGTATAAATAAAGAAAAAGAGCTAGAAAAATCACCCGAAAATGATAATAATGACATTCAAGAAGAAATTGAAAAAGAAAATTCAGAAAATTTAAACGATAATATACAAGATAATGCAAAAATATTAACAGATGAGAAAGAAATTAAAACAATATTACATGAATATCATGACAATCCGTTAGGCGGACATCAAGGCGTTTTAAAACATATAAAAGAATAAGACCTTTTTATAAATGGAAAAATATGTTGAGGGATATACAGAAATATATTAAAAGATGCAAAAAATGTCAGAAAAACAAAACAGGTAAACAGAATAAAATGCCAATAATAATCACAGATACTCCAGATCAACCATTCGAAAAGGTTTATTTAGATATTGTAGGACCTTTACCTGAAACGCATGATCGAAATAAATACATTTTAACCTTTCAAGATGATTTAACAAAATTTTTAGATTGTGTACCCTTACAAGATTGTGAAGCTACAACGGTAGCAGAAAAATTTTACAAAAATATAATTTTAAAATATTCGGTAATTCCTAAAAAACTGATTACAGATCAGGGTTCAAATTTTTTAAGTGAAACTATGTAAGAATTATGTAAATTGTTAAAAATTAAAATATTACAAACAAGTGCATACCATCCCCAATCGAACGGTTCATTAGAAAGGACACATGACCATTAGTAGAATATTTACGAACAATAGTTGATAATAATCCATCAGAATGGGATGAATGGTTAGCAGAAGCAATGTTGGTACATAACCATTCACCGCACCCAGGTAGCAATTTCACACCAATAAATGCATTATATGGAATTGAAAGGCCATTACCAACAGCATTAATCAAATATCCCGAACCGATTTACAATTTTGATAAATATTGCAATCAAGTGAAATATAAAATGCAAAAAATTCACGAAATTGTTGAGCAAAATTTAATCACTCAAAAACAAAAATCAAAAAATTATTATGATAAAAATACTAGAGTAGAAAAATTCCATATTGGAGATCAGGTTTTAATACGAAATAATGCAAGACAACATAAATTATCACCTGTGTGGAAGGGTCCCTATTAAGTAATTAGGGTAAACTCAGATGTCAATACGACCATTAAAATCGGTAGGAAATTAAAAGTGGTCCATAATAATCGCTTGAAAAAATTTTAAGTTATCAAAACATCTATAAAGTACTCCCTCAAAAATTTCATATATTTTTTTTTACAATATATAAAATATCCGTTGAAAATTTATAGCATTTAAATCCAACAATAGATTCATTTAGAAATTAACAAACTATTACAAAAACCGTTAAAATACGGAAACAGGAAATCGTAACAAGTAAGATATTGGTGAGATAATTAAATACGTTAGCTTTGTGAGCAAATAGGTTTGAGCAATACCGAGAAAAAATGCAATTTTTTTTTACAAATACACCGTAATTTTTTTTAATATAATATGAGAATATTAGATGAAAATGAAAAAACCAACATTTAAAGTAAAATTTGTTTTTCTTTATAAAAAAAAATGCTTAGTCAACAAATAATAAACTAGAAACAGAAAACAAATGTCTAACGAAATTAGATACATATACATAGTTTTCCGTTCATAAGCGATCAAAAATAAATAAATTTTTTATTTTACACACATGTGCATAATTGATATACATATCTGTGATATAATAAAAAGATGGTACACATTCCTAAATTAAAAATCGAAACATAGCAATAATTTAGATAACAAAAAAAAAAAAAAAAACAAAAGAAAAAACCACATAATGACAATAATAAGATAAACAACAACAAAATGCGAAAAATATGAGCAACTCAGGGTAAGAAATATAGTATGACTGAATGCATATACAACCAAAAACAGAACCATAATAGAAATCAAATGAAAACCAAAAAAAAAAAAAATTGTCAGCCCCGCTCGCACACAACAACAAGAAAATGGAAAAGAAAGCAAAAAGTACAGGGACAGCGAAAAATAAACAGCTCATAAATTAAAAAAAAAACTTTATTTAAAAAAACAATCACTTTTGTTTTCCAAATTTTACATGTCCTCAGCATGATACCATTTTTACAAAAAATTTTTTTAACGATTTGTGAGAATAATTAATTTCACTCTAAACTGCACTAGCCCTCGCCGAAAAAGTAAGTAAAATTAACAAATTAAAAACTAAGGCAACTGCCACTTATTATTTTAATTCCGAAAATTCGCACAACAGCTATCGATATTAATGTAAAGGTAGGGACAAATGCAATTATGCAAAATTTAAGTATATCACTCATACAGGCACCAAAATTCAGAACTACCGTTATGCAAAAAAGAAAATTCTAATGTACAATTCCAAATAATCCATTTATTATAAAAAAAAAAATATATATATATATATATATATATAAAAAGAAAAAAAACTGATGAAAAGCGTAGACAAAAAAAAATCATAATAGGGTAGCATTAAAAAGAAAATGAAAAAAAAAACAGATCGTTTGCAGATACAAAAAATAATTATAAGAATGAGAAAACACAAACATTAAAATTTCAAAAAAAATTGTAGAACTGGCAACCCCGCCCAAAATAGGAATTATAAAAAATAATAATAGTATTAAAACCAACACTAACGAATAAGTTAAGGAGAGAATATATATAATAGGTCAAAACTAACCACCAATACATCTATATTAAGAAGTACACTGATAAAGAAAATTAACCGGCTACTTATTTTCTTGTAGGACAAATGGCTATCACATTATTAATTGCAATTATTTTTACCACCATGGTATAAGGGCAGATTAAAGTAAATGAGTTCAATTCAAATGGAATAATGCTGGAATCCCTAGGAAAAGCCTTTATTTATTAAAGTAGTTGGACAATATACACAAAACTCACCTCCATGCACCCTGAAAAAACCTTAGAATTTGTAAAGAATTGTGAGGAAATAGCTTATAACACCTGTGAACATCTAGGAAAGCATCGGGCAAATTGCGATTCTTGGCATAATGAAATAACATCAATGATCAACCGAATAAAAACACAAACCGAAGAAATTGAATTTTACTTAGGGAAACAAAATAACCGGCAAAAAAGAGAATTATTCGATGGAGTAGGCAAGCTTAGCAAATACCTATTTGGAACAATGGATGCCAGCGACGCACACAACATCTACAGTAGAATACTGAACCTAGAAAAACTTGATGATGAAAATATGCATTTAATGAAAAAACAGGTGACAGTATTGAAATCCAGTTTCGATAAGACAACAGCCTACATACGAAACCTAACAATACATCAAAATCACCTCGCTGACGTAATAAACAATTTCACACAAAAAATAACAGACAATATCATGGGAGTAAAAACAAGGGTAACGCATTTTGTTATTCATATGGACGAAATTGCAAATGATTTATAACCATCTGAGCGAACAATTCATTGTAATAAATGCTTTACACGAGCATGAACTGCATCCATTATTAATCTCAGCTAAATTACTGAACGAAACGTACAGCGAAATAACAGCCAACAACAACAAGTACGTTACGACAGCTAACTTCGAATTAATTAAACAAGTGGTAAAAGTACAATCCATAGAAGACACCGATGGAATAATAGTAAAGATAGAGATATCCTTAATCTTCAAAGAAAATTACGAGTTAAACAAAATCCATCCTTTACCACAATTTACAAACGAACAGCCACCAACAATAATAAATATGAATGCCAATTTTATACTGAACACAACAAATAACAACTACATTGAGTACAACAACAACGAATTCAAACAAAATTGTAAAAAATGCAATACAGGGGTCCATTCTACAGTAACCATCTGTAAACAAGATCAGATAAGAGTAAATGGTGAAAATGATGAGACTTGTTTAACAGCCGTATTAACAAGAAAAACTGAAAAAATTAGGTCCCACTGTCAACAAAAAATTTTAACAAAATTCATAGATTCCATAGTAAAATTATATGAAAAAGATTCTTGGTTATTCCTATTTCAAAACAAACATGCATTAAAAATACAGTGTACGTCTACGCAACTCACACAGCAACTAGTGGGTACCGGGGTAATGTAACTAACTGAACCTTGCAAATTTACAATCGACGGAAAAGATCTGCCCTACGATAGAAACAAAGAAACAACAGTGGCTTTCCAGCAGATAGATACGGAACACGACTTAAAATTCAATCTGAGTTCATTTAAAATCACGCTACCACAAAAGATGACCAAAGGGCTAGATACTAATCTGATACAACACCTTACCAATGATAATGGCCCATTACTAGAATAAGGAAAAGATATTGAAGAACTCCAAAATGAAATAATAATGGTAGAACAAAAAAGAACCGCTGAAAGATTGACACTCCAAACTAATGTAAACAGTGGAATATTGTCCTATATAGCATTCTTAATAAGTTGCATAATAATAGCAAAAATAAGTAAGAAAATCAAGTTCACCTGTTGTAAGACTATTAAAAATAAAGAAAGAAATATAGAGCCAATAGAACAATCACAAATTGAGGCAGTACAACTACAAATAATAAACGAAAAGACACAAGAAAGAACTAGGGAAACACCGACCACCTTGCCACGAAGGACCCCAAAAGGGGAAAATACCACTATTGCACTATAATAGAAATGGCTAAAAATAAGGGGTACGCAAAAGAGTCAACAAATTAAAAAAAGAAGAAGAAGAAATACAAGACGACGTTAATTATAATAAAAATTTAAACTCTATCGATAGGTCCTCAATCAAAAATTTTCAAAAGTTGCATTTTACCGATGGCAAAATTAAGAAAATTTTTTTATTAATAAAATATTAAACGTTAGTTGAACTATTCGTATAAATTGGTAACACCCAGAATTAGATCAAAATTAAAAACAATTCATGGCAATTATAATAAAAATATTAAGAATTACTATAGGTACACACATACACATAAAAAGAAATATTATATATTACCAGAAATCCAAAACTAGGAGATACTGCAAGCAGTGCAAATTCGACGTTCAAAAATTTTTCTTCCTGGGTACTGACATCAGTACCCAGTGCTACCGTTTTATTCAAAAAATGAAGTGTAAAATAAGAAAATGTATTGAAATGTATAAAAAAAGCAAGCAATTTTCAGAAGAAATCATTCAGTACCCACTAAAATACCCATGAATCAGCATAGAATGTGAATATGTATGCATATTTATCACATACGTGCGTATGTAATTTAAGTGTACATATTATTTCAGAAGAAATCATTCAGTACCCACTAAAATACCCATGTATCAGCATAGAATGTGAATATGTATGCATATTTATCACATACGTGCGTATGTAATTTAAGTGTACATATTATTTCAGAAGAAATCATTCAGTACCCACTAAAATACCCATGTATCAGCATAGAATGTGAATATGTATGCATATGTATCACATACGTGCGTATGTAATTTAAGTGTACATATTATGCGCAATATTTATAAGAATATTTTGTAATGTACGTATTTATCGTATATATGCGTGTGTAAAACTTCTGTCCTAAACAAACAAATTATCGTCCTAAACAAATATAATTTTTTCATAATTGTACGATCATATGGGTCATAAATTTCATTACATCAGAAACGAGGATAGAAATACAAAATGTAAATTCAAATTGTAATGTATTGTATGGGAAATACAATATATTTTGAATACGATCGGTTTAATGTTAAATTTTGAATTTTTGGGTATTCAAAATTCATACTTTTTAGGTAATGATAAATAAAAATATGATCGTATGAATGCATTATATATCGTATACGTAAGTATGTAATTTAAGTATACACTCCACGTGGAGTCATATATGTCCCTGTACAAATATTGTACCATAAAATAATGACTTGATTTTGTTAATTATAAATACAATATATACATACATACGTGCAATATTCTGTACACATCTTTCGACCGTATACAAATTTATGTGTTTATAGATCGTACTTGTATATATTTTTTTGTCTGATATAAAAAGTAAAAGAAAAGTGTGAAATATGAACAAAAATCGACGTGAAAAAGAAAAAGTAATGTATGTATATGAAATATTGTACGATATATGTATGTATGTATGTTAATCTGAAATTACACATTTTTTACTACTATCCTAGTCTCTGATATTTAATTCACGTTCATATATATGATCGAACCATTACAAAATTGTGTTCTAATGTTCTTATGAACGAAAGTTATGTTTGTTTAGGATGACGGTATTTATAGTTAAGATACCAAATTCGTATGAAAATATTTACAAACACTCGTATGTAATATATTATTACATATGTATACATCCATATATATAATAAGTACATGGCTTAAAATTTCTCGAGTTTATTTTGAATATTCTTATACGAAAAAACGACACCCCTTTTTCTACCAACAAATGTACTAAATCATTCCATCATTCATGCCGTCCCCTCTTTCATCGCCCGAACCGCTCTATCGGCTAAAAAAATTTTTGAAGCCCCATAAGAATTCTTGGATTTTCAAGTTTTTTGATATTACTCAATACAAAAACACGTACAATTATTAATTCATTCAATTGCAGTAGTAAAATATAATTACACACACTCTCATACATTAGATAAGAATTAACAATTGAAAAAAAAAAAAAAAAACGACAAAACTAACATTGCAAAAAGTAAACAAATAATAAACTAGATCATATTGCACCTGTATCTTTAAGCGCATAAATATATAGAGACATTATTATTAGAGAAGAACATAATACTTAAGTATGTACATATACATAGATAAAGAGTAAAACAAGATCAATTTTTTTTAATAGCATAGGTAAAGAAAATTTTTTTTTGTACGAATAGATAAGAAATACAATTTAATATACATACTTTAGAACGCAGTTGCATAAATCATTAATGTACAAAAGAAATAACATGACATTCATAATTTCGAAATTCTTTCATACTATATATTATAAAATATACTTAAAGTAAATACAAATACAAATAAAAAGGAGAAGAAAAACATCATACAGTAATATATGTAATGAACCAAAAATAATTCAATAATAAACATACAAAGAGAGTACTAACACTTAGATATGTATGTATCATATTTTGTCAACCATAATGAATTCGAAATTAACAAAAACAATTAAACAAAATGCATTAATGTAGTATGTATAGAAAAAAAAATATAATGTAAACAAAAACAATAATTCAATATCATTGTCAAGGTTTTATAACAAAAAAATGCGTATATAAAATATAGGTCAATTATTAAGAAAAATAAAAAAAAAAAAGAAGATAAAAAAAAAAAATAATAATAATGTATGCATTAAAAAGAAATATAAACAAATATAAATGAATATTAAATATACACATGTAGACAAATAAAGAAAAATGTTTTTTTAGATACATTAGTAATTTAAGCAAACAAAAAAAATAAATAAAAATGTAAACCAACCGAAACTGAAATCAATCTTTCACACCCTACCTGCCATTTTTCCGAGGGGGGAGGAAATATATAAAAAAATATCAAATTGTAACACAATTAGATAAATTAAGGCTGAAGTTCCTTTTAGGACCAACCACCGATTTTTATGAAAATTGGTACATACACTATACTCGATGAGTCTAGTTGAATGGTGCTAGTCTCGTGGTGCGAATCGGGCTTATTTCGCTACTAGAGGGCGTTTAAAAAATTTTGTCTTTGTATCATAAAATACGTTTTAGCTTACAAACTGTCAGTCTAATGTCGCTGGTATGTTCAGAGAAGTGATAGAAAACCTTTTGTCTTTTCGAATGAGGTATTGGTCAAAGCTCTACGTCTAATGGTTCGTGAGTTATTTGAGTTAAAAGTCAAAAACTTGAGAAAATTTGTCAATTTTTTTCGAAATTTTGATGATTTTTGAA
The DNA here is from genome assembly GCA_963971155.1 of Anthrax anthrax. NCBI lineage: Eukaryota > Metazoa > Arthropoda > Insecta > Diptera > Bombyliidae > Anthrax > Anthrax anthrax. Next base: position 35,446,781 of record OZ020117.1, read on the forward strand.
GACGCTGTTGGAAAAGTTGATAATATGTCGGGAAAAATGAAATCTCTGTTCGTTTTTCTAGAAGATTTCTTTTTACACAAAAGTTCTATCTCTTACAGTTTTTTTTTTATTCAATTTTAAAAATGCATAAGTCAAAGCAAATTTATCAAGTAAATTCATTTAATTTTGTACATTTTTTGTATAGTTGTTATTGTATAGTTGTTTGTTGTATATAGTGTTATATTAGGTGTATATAGCGACGTATTTATTATAAATAATATAATTTTGAGTTTTTTTTAAATAATAGTATTTTAGTAATTTTGTAAATAACAGTAATTCTTTTTTGTTTAAAAAAAATATTTTTCTTTTTCTTTTTTATTTAAATAACATTTTCTGTTGTAAATAATTTAAGTTTTTTTATAAATAATAGAAGATTTTAATAAATAATTAATTTTTTTTATTAAATGAATTTTTGTTTTTATCTTATGTGAAAGTAATTTACGGATATATTTCAGGTAGGTTGAATGCTCCTCTCCGCGGAAATCTTTAGTAAAAGGCGAAAGATTTATTCGACACTGAGAGAAGCTAGAGTATTTTTGCATAGATATGTGTATGTATATTATATACATATGTATATATATACATATATACATATGTATATATATATATATATATTATATATATAATATAATTACATATACATATATATATATTATATATATATACATATACATATATATATATTATATATATATATATATACATATATATATATTATATATATATATATATACATATATATATATTATATATATATTATAATATTATATTATAGGTATATTATAGGTATATATGCATAACATATGTCTGTTTGAAAATTTTCGAATACACAACATTGTATATTGGGCTATTTCTTTTGAACTATGTTATGTATTCGAGTGAATGTTATCAATAATTAAAGGTGAGACATAGGTGTTTCTGACAAAGTATAACTCATTACAATCGGATTAGTACGTCTGTAGTTATTACTGTTAAAAATATAAAAATATTGTTTTTCGAAGAAAATATAGTTTTTGGGTCACCCTGTAAAACTTTTGTATGGAAAATTTTGTACTAATTATGCGAAAAGTCGTCGTGTATTGAGGTCTTCAAATTGTGAAAATTTCATGAAAATTGGACAATAACATCATGAGTTATTCGAAGTTTTCTGTCAATTTTTGAGATTTTCTTTCAATTTTTTGACCTTGAAATGACCTTTTTCGCGCCTAGAGACCATATTTTTTGGATTGTACTCATTGAGTAGAACGAGTGTGAAAAGTTTCAAAAAAATCGGTGGTTGGTCCTAAAAGGAACTCTTACCTAAATTAAAAAAATTCCTAAATTTTAAAATTATTAACAAAGAAAAATATGTAATTAACAAAAAATAATAAATATTTTGATGACTCGACAATTGGGCAATCATTTCATCCTTTGTTTAAAAGACAAATATGCATAAGAATTTTCGTTAGCAACATAGTTCAAAATCATATCATTTTACCTTTTATCAGCAATTTTCCATATTTCAGAATAACATGCACAAACAAGAATTAACAATTTTAAACAAAGTACATAATGCATATTTAGAGCGGATATATAAGAAAACAACAAATATATTGACACCTGCAATTCATTAACATTAAGTGTTATAACATCAGACATAATAACAGCCCACAAAAATAATATAATATAATATAACATAATGCATACATATATGTACATATAATCATGCATTTATTGCTTTTAATTTACAAATATGAATTTAACATTATAAAATTAAAATTTGGATTCCCATACGTACATTTGATAATTATTAAAATTCTTTTCAAAATTCACATGAAATTCTTTAAATCAGCAAAATTACATTCCCATACAATTCTGCTACCTAATTTCCCATATAACTTTGGCTACATTAATTCCATAGAAGAAACTATTTTTCATGGTATCAAATTTACGTTATTTACACGCGCAAAAGAATTCTCATCGAAAATTGTCCGATCACGTTCTTAATTAATGTACGCATTTTCAAACAAAGAACTGAAATGTACCGCCCATTTTCCCCTACGATTGGTACAGTCATTTATGGTAATAAATTATATTAATATAAAAATAACGAACTTTGGATTCAATTAACAAAGACAAAATTTAAGTAGGGCAAAGTGATAATTGTAATTATTGAAGAATAATTACGATTATGGAAGAGTTATAATTTGGATTTGAAACAGAAAAGTCGTAAAAGTAAATTACCGCAGAAATCGTCTTCGACTTAAAATAAATTATTCAACTTAAAATATTTTTGAAAATAAATATTAAATAAAACTTTAAAAAAATTTCAATTATATTGAACATAGTAAAATCCGCCCAAAAAGTATTCAGAATAAATTGTAAAATTTCAAGTAAAAGATTTTCTAATTCAGCGCTAAGTTGATTACAGAGTTTCGGTTCGGTGTTAAACATTTAAGATAAAATAAATATTTCAGTAAATTTAAAGTTAATATTGTGAACTTAGTTTTAGTGTTATTTTTAGTGAAATAAAGTTTAAAAACTAAACCACGAATCTTTTTAATTAATAAACCTTATTTTCTTCCCAGTAATTGAAAGACCTTTTTTTAAATGTTATATACATGACAATTAGACAATACATTATATAGGTTCTAACAATAGTATCAATAACTGTCCTTTTCAAGCAATGGTTGAATCAATGTACATATAACATAACTTACTAATACATAAAGACCAAATGTCATTGGGTACAGTGTACTCCATAAAACTTGCCTACAGTTCGGCCAACCTGATGTTTAATCGACCTCGATTATGAGCTACACTTTAAGATCTACAGTGAACTACATATTATATGTGATACCGCATCACAGTTAATTTAATTGATTCAATCTTTAGCCTGTGCTTACAATTACATTGAAGTTTTTGTTTTTCATGTTTATTAAAAGGTTACAATTTTTTTTTTATACATATTTATATGTGTATAATTTTATATTTACATGTGTTCGTTTACCAAATAATCTGGATCTTCAAAGGAAAAGTTCTTACACATTATATTAAAACACTTACATATATTATATATTACATATTGTTTTTTTGTTTTTTTACAGATACGTTTTCATGCATGCTTTCAGGATCGTCAAAAAAAATGGTCGCAAATTGAAGGATGCACAAACACCTCTATAAGGGATACGTGTCAGTTGCATTCCTTCAATATCCTTTATTACATAGCGATCGTTAGATAAGACTTTTTCAACTTCATATGGGCCACGATACTTAGCGTGTAGCTTTTTATTTATACCCGGAACATTTATCACATTTTTCATCATGACATAATCGCCTTTTTTATATTTACAAGGGCGTTTATGTACCCTATCATATCTTCGTTTACTATATGCTTGTTCTTTTACTGCATTTTGGTGGGCCTGATCTCTAATAACATCATGCTCTACTTTATGACTACCTAGATTTTCCTCTAAATATTCCTTAATTTTGTCACAAAATTTCCCTTTCTGGTTTCGACCGAAAACTAACATTGAAGGACTAAAACCTGTGGTACGATTAACGGTATTGTTAATAGCGAATTCGACCTTGATCAGATGTTTACTCCAGTCGGACGTGGTGTGACTTCGACATTCTTTAGCTAACATGGGTAAGAGAATACGATTCATGCGTTCAGCCTGACCATTTGACTGTGGCGAATGCGACGCTACTTTGATATGTTGAAAGTTATTTTCGCATGAGAATTTACGAAATTCTTCAGACGTAAAGCAAGAGCCTCGGTCAGAAATAATTCTATTTGGTCTTGAGTAATTTTCGAAAAAGGACAGAAGGCATGAAATCGCTTCTTTCGAAGATGTCGATCTGACGGAGTATAATTTGACAAATTTCGTGAAACCATCAAAGACGAGAAGAACATGTTTTTTAGAGGTAGAATTTGACAACGGCCCGAGATGGTCTATATGCAACGTATCAAAGGGTGTGATACCTTTAGGAATATTATGCAAAGTACCTTCTGTTTTTCCAGAATCAGGTGAATAATATATACATTTAAGACAAGTTTTAATGTACATCTTGATCTTTGCTTTCATCTCTGGAAACCAATAGGTACGACCTATATATTCAGAGCATTTATCAACTCCTACATGACACATTGACTCATAATGTGTTCTTATAACTTGTATTTCCATGTGTTGAGGCACGTAAAATAAAATTCTATCTTTTGTCTTTCGATAAACTAGACCATCTATTAGTTCAAAATCAGACCTTTCAGCTTTCTCTAATGTAGAAATGATGTTCGCAATCTTTGGATCTTGCCGCTGTGTAGCCGCCAATATAAATTCGAACGACTCATTTGTATCAATACTTAAAACATTTATAGACCTACTTAGAGCGTCCACATGTAGCATTCTAGTACAACTTCTATGCTCAATTTTATAATCACAACTTTGAAGTTCAAGTACCCAGCGCGAAATTCTTGGATTTATGTTTTTCTTACTTAGCGTTAACGCAAAGGACTGGCAATCTGTAATTATTTTGAAATGTATACCTATAAGATATACACTAAATTTTCTTAACGCGTATATTATAGCCAACGTCTCCAATTCAAAGCTATGGTATTTACTTTCAGTTTCGGTTGTTCTTTTCGAAAAATAAAAGATAAGGTGAAACTTCTTGTCTCTTTGTTTTTGCATGAGCACTGCTCCGAAACCGATACTACTGGCGTTGCAGTACAATCCCGTTTCATGATGTGGACTATAAATGGACAAAATTGGTGACTCGATCAATTTATTTTTCAGTAATTCAAAGGTTTCACTCTCTTTCAAACCAAAGGCGAATGGTGCATTATTTTTAAGAAGATCGTACAACGGTTTGGCTATAAATGCGAAATTTTTGATGAATTTTCTAAAGTACGAACAAAGACCAAGGAAACTATGGACATCTTTTGTACAGGTAGGTATCGGAAAGTTTTTTACCGCTTGGATATGGTCATCATTCGGTGTAATGCCTTTTTCATTGATTTTATATCCTAAATATACAATTTCATTTTGAAGAAATGAACATTTATCAAAACGAATCTCTAGTGAATTTTCTCGTATGATTTCAATAACTTCCTTTAATATTTGTAGATGATCATCTATCGTTTCTGTGGCTATCAGTATGTCATCTATATATGTATGTCAATACTTTGCCATCTGATATTAATTTACCAAAAATGTGTTTCATGTATCTTTCGAACACTGACGGGGCATTTTTAAGCCCGAATGGCATTCAAAGATATTCGTATTGGCCAATAGGTGTAATAAATGAAGTATATTTAATTGATTCTTCATCTATTAGCACATGATGAAACCCGTTTTTCAAGTCTATTGTTGTGAAAAACCGTTTATCTTTTAATCTGTCTAGATGATCATCTATAAGCGGTAATGGAAAGTTATCCTTTACAGTGACCTTATTTAATTCCCGATAATCAATGCATAGTCTCAGTTCACCATTTATTTTTTTGACTAGGACTATGGGTGACGCGTAGGGCGATTTTGATTCACGAATGATACCATTTCCTAATAAGGATTTTAAAATTTTCTCTAATTCGAGTTTATGCATGTATGGCAATCTTCTAGGGTTACAAAAAAAAAGGTTCTTGATTAGTTAGAGAGATTTTCATTTTGAAATCGTTTCTTAACTTAGGATAATATTTATCAGATTTAGCATGCAAGGACGTCATTATTTCTTCTACTTTATTTTTTATGTGAATAGGTAAGTTGTCGTTTATTTTTAAGGATAATTCGCTTTTCTTATTATTATTACTTACATCGATATTCATTATCTGTGATAAATGTTCGTGACCGTTTTCTAAATGTATGTCTCTTGTCGCACGAAAATTTCCGTTTACCGTATTGTTGTTGTTTTCAGCCTGTTCCGAATGTGTTGCTGTTTCATCGTGTTCATTATTTGTTAATGTTGCTCCTGATGTGCATGCAAGAATTGTATCTGCTTCGTCACCATATCGTTGACTTGTTGTTTTCCTTTGAAGGCTCAGATCATTTTGTTCAATAAAATCCCTACCTAAAATTAAAGGATATGACATTGAATTACGTTTAACAACTAATAATTTAAAATCAAGAAAAGACTTATCATATTCTATTTTGTTGCTTATCTCTCCGACTATGTCTAAAGGCCTATTATTAATTCCAACGTAGTTAAACTTTCTTTTCCCAACTGTTGACACAAGACATGCTGGTACGAACTGCTCTTGAATAAAGCTGATCGGGCTTCCGGAATCGATTAATGTCATCAATGAAGTCTTAAATTCACCACTATCGCCATGAAAGTTATACTGTAGTGGCAGTTCGAAATCATTGGTGCGACAATTGTCCAACTGGGTACACTGTCCTGGATCAGCTGCTTTAACTGGGTCATCGGAACTATTTGCTACATTCATTACATCATTCTTATTAGGGCACGTGGTGGAGATGTGACCCGTTTTTTTGCACTTGAAACGAGTGATCTCTTTTTTAGTGTAATTTTTATTGGAGTAACTGCATTCACCGGGTCTTTTCTTTTGTAGTTGAGAGTGATAAGGTTTATTCTGTCTTTGATTACGGTTAAGATGATCAGTGGTATGATAAGAGAAATCACGTGTATTTTTTTTAATTTTTTCATATCTGTGTAATGCTTCTTTCAGTTCTTTTAAATTTTTGGAACTATATAAAATCACCTTATTAACATCATTATCAGGTATTCCTCTGATTATATAATCAATTAAATCTTTTTCATCGACATCGGCCGCTGATGCTATTTCTTGCATGTACAATACATATTGTTTTATTGTTTCTTCTCTTCTTTTTTTTCTTTGTCTAAGTTCATTGTATATGTCAGCCTTGGAAACTGAATGTAGAAATTCTGATATCAATGTGTTTTTAATATCAGACCATGTTTTAACAGTCACGGCTCTCAATAGCAACCTAGCGGTACCGGTAAGTAATCTTTTACTGTACATGAATTTTGAATTTTCATCCAAATTGAACACACGTGCTGTTTCCTCAAATTGGTCTATCCAGCGTAATACAGGGTAACTATCATCACCACTAAAACTCGGAATTGCTTCTTCAACATCCTTGAAGCTATGATTAAATTTCCCAAAATTTGTTCTTTCATCTTCTAACTATAATTCTTTCAGTTTTTTCGTAATTTTAAGATTTCTTCTTTTTTCTTTACAAGATTTTGCAAATTTTCTAATTCTTGATTTAGCATTTCACAACTTTCACTCTCTTCACTATAATCTTGATCACTACTACCGGCTTTATTTGCTGTGTAGTCTTCTGGGATTAAGTCTTGAAGATGACCGTCTGAAAAATCCTTTACAGCTTCTTGGATTCTTAATTTTAAAGCGGTTTTATTTCCAATGGTGGAAAGTCCTAGCTTTTTAAGAACATCCTTCAGCGCAGGATTTAATGCGGTTTCTATGAAGTTTTCCCAGTTATCGGCCATTTTGGATTTCCAGAATTTTCACTTAATTCCGATTTTCCCCAATTTATTATTTTTTCCAATTTTTTACAAAACTCCACACCTGAGAAATTATAGGTGGGTTCTTTAAAAAAACCACCTAATATTTGAAAATTTAAAGGGGTATCTTTCACAAAACCTCAGCATATTAATATCTTTATAATAAAAATAAAACACGAGGTATTTCTCTTGCACATTAACACTTAATTTTTTATTAATCTTCTCGCCGGTATCACCTTACAACAACTAACTACTCTGTACATATTTTCTTTTATTGTTTTATAGATTTGTTTCTCGAATGATCTTTCAATTATTATTATATACATATGTAGGTATTTGCTTCTTATTTTGATTACAGTATTACAATTACAATTTGATAAATATAATTAGACAATACATTATATAGGTTCTAACAATAGTATCAATAACTGTCCTTTTCAAGCAAAGGTTGAATCAATGTACATATAACATAACTTACTAATACATAAAGACCAAATGTCATTGGGTACAGTGTACTCCATAAAATTTGCCTACAAAAAGAAGTTTGTGTTTTTAGCTGATGCTGATTACAGAATCACTTACTTTGGCGGTGGCTGTAATGAAGAATTTCTGATGGCGGTGTATATAATGCTAGTACTCTTTCAGAAGCACTTGAGAACAACAAATTATGTTTATCAGCAGAAAAACTATTTCTTGGCAGAGAAGTTCGTGTACCATATGTAGTTGTTGCTGACGATGCATTCGCCATGAAGCATTATTTAATGAAATCATACCCATTTAAACACTAACCAGCTCCTAACCGTGTTTATGGCCAACAGATTTCAAACTCTCATTAAGCCAATTGAATTAGAATTAAAAAAAGTGACTTCTGTTGTTTGCGCAATTTGCTCACTGCATAATTTTTTACTGGCACGAAAATCTTCTAAAGAAAAATATGCACCAAACGGAATATTCGATTCAGAAAACGAAGGTCACACTGTAGCAGGCAGCTGGCGTCAAAATTTTAGTTTGGATAACAATTGTGAGCCTGTACAAACAACTACGGATCGTTTTAATTGTATAAATCCCAAGGAAATCAGAGAGGAATTTCGTGAATATTTTGTATTACACAAGGAGAAATTCCGTGGCAATATAAATATATATAATTTGTAATAATTTTGTAAATAAAAAATACTTTAAATACTTACTAAATAATTTACAGTAGAGCTAGACTTTTGTCCCAAATTAATAAATTTTATTACACTCGGACTTCATATAAACCTTGACCACGTTTACGTTGTCTAACTCTTCTTTGTTCTTGGAAAAACTGTGTCCGTAAATTACGAAGTTTTTTTGTAATTTCGGTTTCGGGTATATATAATTCCTCTGATATTTTTCTTATGTTGTTTCTTTTAATTATTTTATTTTTGTAGTCGCTTCTACCAACATTCCATATTCCGAATGACTTTCGTATGGGCTAATCAAGTTTGAAATAATTTCTTTGTTCTAGACAAAATCTTCCATTTCAACTGATTTACACGAAACACTTTTATAAAATACATTTTATTTGAAATTTTGACACCCAATTATATTATTCGCCGTAATATTGCTTGCACGCAATACAAAAACTTGCCAGTGTCGGTTCAGGCAAGCTGGAAGCAACTTCTGCAAACAAAATAATGCCGCGTACATTTGCAAATTTTGTTTTTAGCAAGTTATTGCCTCAATATATAAAGTGTGTACACGAGCAAATTTGATTGCTGCAATCAACTTGCTGTAAATTTTATTGCCAATGGAAACGATGCTTAATAAATTGTTCAAAAAGTAATAATGAAAGGTAAATGTATGAAAATGATGTAAAAACAAATAATTTGAAAATAATAAAAATTAACTTTATTCCTAAATCAATGTTTACCTTCAAATTTAATGGATTTGTGCGACACCAGTTCTGAATCCAATAGTAGCGAATGCTCCCCTTCTGATGAAATTTTAGAAATGATGAATTGGGTGTATAAAGTCCAAGAAAGACAAAGCAAGAAAGTATTCAGCAGATGTATGTTTGAACATTTGGATGACGAAGAATATGAAAAACAATTTCGTGTTCCTAGATGTTTAATAGATGAGCTGAGTAAAAAAATTAAAAGTGATTATGGATATTTAGATGGAAGAAATCATCCTGTGAGTGCTAGAGACCAATTAATTATTACTTTAAGATATTACGCCACCGGCTGCTTTCAAATAGTCTTAGCAAATACATATGTTTGGGATATTCCAAACAACTGCCTCACGAATTGTGGAAAGAGTTTCAAAAGCAATCACAAAACTGGCTGACGACGAAATGAAATTTCCTAATTCTGATGAGGAAATACGAACGTCGAAACAAAATTTTTATGAAATGGGAGGAATTCTTAATGTAATAAGAGTAATTGATGGTACACATGTTTTTATTGTGTTAAGTTAACTATATTGTATTTCATGCCTAAAAAATTTTCTTATTTAGGAACACATAAAACAATTCAGTCTCTCGGTGGACCAACAGCGGAGCTGTTCAGAAATAGAAAAGGATATTTTTCTATTAACACTCGAATTGTATGTGATTATAGCATGAAAATTATTTCTATTATGAAAATAAGATTTGAAAATTAAGACTTTGGTGAATCAATAATTTTAGGTGATGCAGGATATGCATGCTGAAATTATTTAATAACTTCGCTATCAAATCCACGGACACAAAAGGAAAAAAAATTCCAAAGAGCGTTCGTTAGAACTCGAGTAATTGTTGAAAGAACAATTGGAGAGTGGAAGAAACGATTTTCCATCTTAAGTACAAGTAAGCCTTTTTCTTTTGTAGATAAACCAAACAAATATGTGAATTTTTAAAGCGCTTTATAGAAATCCGATTAAATGTGAAAACGGCAGTTATTTTACATTTTTTAAATAAAAAATTAATATTGTAATTCACCTTTATTTTTTTAACAATTCAGTTTCTTTTAAATATAAAATTAAACAAATTCATTATTCTATAAGGCACAGTAGCAAAATTTTTAATTAAAAACTTGTAAATCGATTCAGTCTTCCAACATTATCTAATAATTTCATTTTTGTTTTTGTAAACTTCAATTTTCATTTTGTTTTTCTCACTTTCAGCCTCGAGTTTCTCCTTTTTCAATTCAGCCAATGTACACAAAACTCCTGCACTTTTTTATGTATTTGTTTTTTTTTTTTTTGTCGTCTCGATTCTTCAACCACAGCCCTGTCTTCGATGTGTATTGGATCAGCATCTTAAAATGGCTTATTTCAATATTTTTCAATTAAATTAAATTAATTCTTTTGTTACCTGATTATCATTATTTGTAACTTCACAATCAAATAAATTATGACTACTGTCATATTGATTTTCAATTGGTGTTGATTTAAATTGACCAGATTTTTGAACGACGAAAGGGGGACAACATGAGTGAAAATTTTTTTAAAGGTAAAAATACATACTTTTGTATATTGGTTACATTAACTTTATTACAAAAATTAATAAAAAATAAATTTATACAAAAACAATTCTTTTTCTCTTAAAAGTGAAATAAAAAAACAAAAATAAGATTCTTATCGCATTTACAACAAAATGAAAAAAACAAAATAATTATAAACAAAAACAAAAAGAACTACTTTAAGTAAAATAATTGCAGAGAACAAAAAACCAATATAAGTAGGTATTTACACTTTCATATCACAAATATTTTTCAGTCGAATGTATCTTTTTCAATAATTCATTATCATTTTTTAAAAGCTCATTAAATTCTTCACAAGAATTAACTAAATTTAATTATACATATAAAATAGATTTAATAGTATTTACATGTATTTGAGACTTATCTGAAGTCTAAATTTTATTAACAATAGAAAAAACTCTTTCAGTTATTGCATTTGTACCTGGAAGAGCAAGGGCGTATTCTACAATAGTTTTTAAATTTGTATATGGAACATTATTTTTTTTCAAAATTCTTAAAAATTTCGACCCATCTTGAATCATTTGCCTCTGATCTCGAATTCCATTCTTCAATTTTTGCTTCAGTTGCATAACATTTTAAATACGAAATTTCATCAAACAAATCGTTTTCTTCAATATCATTATCAGGAAAATTTTTACTAACATATTCGAAAATTTTTTGGAAATCATCCCAACGTACAATAGAGAAATACAATTGAATACGTTTATATCACTAAATTGAACAGTCCAATTTACCAAGTATTGAAGGCAATTATGTAAGGGGAATATCCCACTAATAAATAAAACACGTCTTTCTTGCTCAGCAGTCACAACCAGAAGAGATCTTTATTTTAAAATTAGGTTGATATTAAGTCGTTAGGGTGGCTTGTACCATTGACATTGAATATATGTATATGTATTTGGTACATAGGAATCGTTCGATAATATCAATAATTATTTATGGCACAATCGAGTATCGATTGTCCTTACAACTCGGCTATCCTGACAATAATCGTCTCGATTATTCAATAATTAGGATCAATGTCTCAGGTTTACAAATTTTAATATATACATACATATACTTACTAATTTACATAGAAATTTACATACAATACTAGCATTACAAAGCTATTTTCTTTACCATTAAATGTTAACTAACATTATTATAACGATAGTAATACAAGATTACAAAACTTAAATTACATTCTCTCTTAAAAATACATCTATATTTATTTATTTACATTGCTTTAAGTTTTTTTTTTCTTCAAACATTTTCTTTTTAAATCATTTTCTTTTAAATCAACTATGCTCTTTTAAACAACCATGCTAAAGATTATTAATGTAAGGTTTTATATTAAACGCGGAACAAACACCATCATAAAGTATTCGACTTATTTGTAAATTATCTAGATCTTTAACGATATACCGATCATTATCTAATACTTTATATATTCTATATGGGCCTTTGTACGTAGGTAGTAGTTTTTTATTAATCCCGGTCGTAGTAACAGCATTTTTAATGACTACTAAATCATCTACTTTATATCTATGAGGTAACTTATGTTTCTTATTATAATAACTCTCATTGTAATTTTGACTATGAATTATTTTATGTTCAGCTTCTTCCCTCATTTTATCTAAATCCCTCTCAACAGTCTTATTTTGTTTTTCTTCTAAATACTCTTTGAAGTGGTCACTAAATTCACCCTTTTGGCTTACACCAAACAACAACATACTAGGTGTTTTACCTGTACATTTACTAACAGTATTATTAAGAGCAAACTCAATTTTTGTCACTTTATCACACCAATTTCTTGTACTATTACACTCGGTTTCCTTTGACAGCATTGGGATTAAAATACGGTTAATACGTTCGACCTGACCATTGGATTGGGGTGAACCGGTAGCTACTTTAATATGCTTGATATTATTCACCTTGAGAAAATCTTTAAACTCCTCGGAAGTAAAACAACTTCCACGGTCTGATACTAATTTATTCGGTCTACTATAACATGAAAAATATGGCTTTAGACAATCTATTACCTCTTTGGATTTAGTGGATCTAACTGGGAAAATTTTTGAGTACTTAGTAAAACCATCAACAACTAATAAAACATATTTTTTCTTATTTTTAGACGTTGGCAAAGGTCCTAAATGATCGACATGTAAAACTTCAAATGGCACATTTCCTTTAGGTATACTATGTAAGAAACCTTCTTTTTTGCCTGAAGTTGATGAAAAATAAATACATTGGAGACAGTTTGATATGAAAGATTTTATTTTGTCTTTCATATTTGGAAACCAATAAAACCTTTTAATTTGTTCGTAACACTTTTCAGGTCCTAAATGACATAATGATTCATGATGTATTTGAATAGTTTGATTTTCCATTTGTTGTGGTACATAAAATCTGACTTCGTCTTTAAACTTCCTATATAAAAGACCATTTATTAAAGTGAACAATTTATTTTCTTTATTCTCTATTTCTGAAATGATATTTTTGATAATTGGATCTTTGTTTTGGGCTGCAGCCAAAGCAGATTCAAACAGGCCATCTTCCACAACTAGAATTTTCACGCACCTACTTAAGGCATCTACGTGCTGCATTCGGTTGGAAGGTCTGTGTTCTAACATATAATCAAAGTCTTGGAGCTCAAGTGCCCATCTGGATATACGAGGATTGAGAAGTTTTTTCCGTAAAGTTAAGGTTAAGGCTTGACAGTCAGTTACAATTTTAAATTTCATCCCTAGAAGATAAATTCTAAAACGTCTAAGAGCATATATAATCGATAGAGTCTCTAATTCATAACTATGATACCTTGACTCCGTATCTGTCGTTCTTTTTAAAAAATAGAAAACTGGATGTAACTTCTTATCTGACTGACGCTGTAATAAAATAGCTCCGAAACCAGTACTACTTGCATCACAATAAAGCTCTGTTTCGTTCTGTGGACTATAAATTGAGAGTATTGGTGCTTGAATAAGTTTAGATTTGAGCAAATTAAAACACGTTAATTCTCTCTCACCGAACTCAAATGGTATGTCCTTTTTTAACAAGTCATACAATGGCTTAGCGATTATAGAGAAATCTTTTATGAATTTTCTAAAATAGGAGCAAAGTCCGAGAAAACTATGGACTTCTTTAGTTGTTCTTGGTATTGGAAAATCTTTAACCCTTCTTAAATTTTCAGGACTTGGGCGAATCCCTTCTACATTTACTACATAGCCTAGGTAAGTAATTTCTTCATACAAGAATTTGCATTTGTCATATCGAAATTCTAAAGAATTTTGTTTAGCTAATCCTATTACGTTTTTCAAGATATCCAAATGTTCTTCAATAGTGGTTGTTGCAATCAAAAGATCATCAAGATATGAAAATAATTTATCAGATGATATTAAAGGCTTAAAAATCTGATTGATATACCTGTGAAAAACGGATGGAGCGTTTTTCAACCCAAATGGCATACTCAGATATTCAAACTGTCCTACTGGAGTAACAAAGGAAGTATATTTTATAGATTCCTTGGACATTCTAACATGGTGAAAACCGCTTTTCAAATCTAGTATTGAAAAATATTTTTTGTCTTTTAATCTATCTAATAAATCTTCAATTACAGGTAAAGGGTAATTGTCTCTTAATGTTTGTTTATTTAATTCACGAAAATCGACACACATTCGCGTTTCACCGGTTTTCTTTGGTATCAGGACAATTGGACTTGCATATGGCGAGTTGCTTTCTCTAATTATATTTTTCTCTAATAGTTCATTAAGGATTTTTCTCAATTCTAACATTTGCGAGTGAGCTAAACGTCTAGGCGTACAGTGAAAAGGAGTATCATCTTTCAAATGTATAGTCATTTTATAAAAATTCTCTGAATTACCGTGTTCAACTGAATCTATAGGACCATTTCGTAAGACAATATCTTCTACTTTCTTTTTAATCGTACTACATAACTTTTCATTGATATGTAAGAATGGACTTACTTCGTCATTATTAACATCTATACATAAAATCTGTTTTGTAAAATCACTAACTTCGTCAGAATATTGAGCATGCTTGTTTTTAGTTTCTTCTTCTTGATTTTTTATTTTAATGTCAAGCTTTAAGTTGTTTAAATTCAAATAGTTTCTACCTAAAATTATAGGATATTTCATTGAGTTATTTTTTACAACTTTTCTTTGTTTGTATAAGACCTACTACATGTAACATGCTATTATTAATTCCAAAAAATTTGTGTTGTTCTGAATCAACCGGATCAATTAAACATGACGGTACAAACTTCTGCTGAATGAAGCTAACAGGACTTCCAGAATCCAATAACGTAAGTAATTCACACGTGAAAGACATAACATTAAAATTACTGCCGCTGAAGGTATATTTGATGTTAAATTCAAAATTATGTTCAACTGTTTTTTCTGCAACTGGTTCACTATCCCATTTTAAACAATTGTTGTTGTTGACTGCTAAAACTGATGATATTTTACACTCTTTTGAATAATGTCCTTTTTTGCCGCATTTGAAACATGAGCCTTTTTCTCTTTTAGGTTTAATACATTTATCTTGTGTATGGCCAACTTCATTGCAATTAAAGCATTTAATTCTCACAACAGGTTTAGTTAAAACTTTCTTATATGTACATGGTTCTTTCTTATAGTTGTTACCGCTATAAAGTGATTTAATTTTTTCATATTTAATCATAGCTTCTTTCAACTCAGATATATTTCTAGCACTAAACAGAATCATTTTATTATGAGGTGAATCACGAATACCATCTATAATATACTGGATAACATCTTCTTCTTCTATATGTGACAATGATGCAATTTCTAACATATGGAATACATACTGTCTCATAGTTTCGTCTGCATTCTTTTTTCTATTCCGTAGTTGATTGTGAATTTCTGCATTAGAAGTACTTTTTCTAAATTCTTTGAGCAAGGCTTGTCTTAACTCTGCCCAAGATTTTACTGAGACTGTGCGTAAAAATAATTTTGCAGTTCCTATCATCAACCGTCCGGCATATACGAAGCATGTTTTTTGATTCCATCCTAGAACCTCTGCAGATTCTGTAAACTGTTGTAATTATTTCTCAATAGAAAGATTATCTTCACCACTAAATGGAGTTAACGATTCTTCAATTTCACGAAAGCTATAATGTGGACCATTTGTCATAACATCACAAGAATCAGACAATTCAGCAATTTTTCGCTTTAAATCTAGAATTTCTTGTTTTTTCTTAAGTTTTTCTCTCAAACTGTTCAATTCGGCGTCTAGGTTTTCAACACTACCCACAATTGTTTCTTGTTGATTTTCATGGTCTGAATTAATTTCTTGACTTTCTCTTGATAGTTGGTCATCACTTAATACAAATAATTCTTCAATGTTTTCTTCCGGCATTTCTTTGACTACGTCTTCTAATCCCAAAATTAATACGGCTTTATTACCAGTTGTTTGTTTTCCTAGCTGATTTATTTTGCATTTTAATTCTGGTACCGTTGCTTTAGCTATAAAATTCTTAGATTGTTTCATCACTAAAATTTATTAAACATATAAACATATATAACCAATAAAATTGAAAAGTAAAATTGAAACACATGACCTCTAAGTCTCCTTGGTTTGACCTACCACCTTGTATAGACTTATGCACATGGTTCGTTATGTTTTATGATGAATTATTCTTTTGTTTAATATATTTTCTAACGTGTCCAGTTCAAATAAAAGTTTATTATTGTTTCACAATTAAATGTACTAATATCTAACACTGTATGTATGTATGTGTGTGTATATTTATTTTCCTATTGTTTCTTTGTTTGTTTTATTTTTCTTCACTTGACAAAATTATTAAATACATAAAAACCAAATTTAGATTAAAATTTATTTATATTTATAAAATAATTTCTTGTTATAAATTAATTTCTTCTTATAAAATAATTTCCAGAATGTTCTTCCTATTTTTTTTCACAAATCACACTGACTTTATTAAAATGACATTGTCTATTGTCATGCGTAAGTATAAAACATATAGCTGTCTGAATAGCTGGATTTTATAATTTGGATCATGTGCAAAATACGTATACTTTGGCACGTGTAATACATGTAATAAAATATGAATTTTTTATAATAATTTGTTCACCTATGAATCAAATATTCTTTAATTCCTCCTTTATTTATATTTATTATTATTTTTTTTTTCAGAGATATTTCTTGCACCTATGCAACTATATCCCAAAATTTCAGTACCTTGCACCTATGCAATAATTTGTTTTCTTGCACCTATGCAACAAATTTTCTTCTTAAGAATATTATTTTTTGAGATATTTTCTTTGCACCTATGCAGCCAAATCCCAAAACTATAAAATCTTTTTTTTTTTTTTTTTTTGCACCTATGCAATAAAATTTTGAAACTAAATACCTCAGTCATTTGGTTCTTAAATCGCACTTCTGAAACTGTAAGGGGAATATCCCACTAATAAATAAAACACGTCTTTCTTGCTCGGCAGTCACAACCAGAAGAGATCTTTATTTTAAAATTAGGTACATATTAAGTCGTTAGGATGGCTTGTACCATTGACATTGAATATATGTATATGTATTTGGTACATAGGAATCGTTCGATAATATCAATAATTATTTATGGCACAATCGAGTATCGATTGTCCTTACAATTACTATAAAAGTTCTTTATGTGACAAATCAACCAAACTTCATTGATTAACCCCATTTCGTATGAGATCCTTTAGATCATTTCGAATAGTAAAAGGGATATATTCTGATTCAAGCCTCTGTTGGAATTTAATTTTTAAATTATCTAAAATATTTGAAACGTCCACCACGGTCTTACATTCTCCTTCTATGCTTTTAAAAGCAGTAGAAAACAGTGAAGACTGGCTGTGAATAAATTTTAACCAAAGTCCACTTGTTTCATCATTAAAAACTTGTTCAATTATTCGTGGACACTTTTCCATAGACATAAAATAAGACTTAAGTGGGACAAACATTCTTAAAATTCTTTCAACTGCAGCCATTAACGCCAGCCATCTAGTCTTACCGTAACCTAGAATTCGAAGGTATTGAATTTCAGCTTCATGTTTTTAAAGTTTCCACTCTCACAGTGTATATGTAGAAATGCCCGTAAATCTTTACCACAATATCAATTGGCAAAAGATCAGCTGCTGTTTGTATGCAATTATGAAGAATATGAGCTGGGCACCCAGCACCAATAACTTTCTGACTTACTTTGCTGTTAAGTTTAGCATATACATTATTTTCTAGCAACACCTATAAAATTTGTATTTATATTATCGGCACAAAATCCGATTAGTTTACCGAGTAAGTTATGCGAACTTAAACTTTTTTTTATTGAATTGGCTATTAGTTCAGACGTTTCTCCTTGAAGTAAGTTTTATAAAAACAACCAAAAAATTATATTTTAAGCCATTTTACAATTCAAATAACCAATTTAAAAAAACTCCGGCGATCTTTAGTGGGTGAATTATTTTTTTCAAAAAAAATTCAAAAATTCATTTTTATT
Organism: Anthrax anthrax; assembly: GCA_963971155.1. Lineage (NCBI taxonomy): Eukaryota > Metazoa > Arthropoda > Insecta > Diptera > Bombyliidae > Anthrax > Anthrax anthrax. The sequence continues at coordinate 35,465,297 of OZ020117.1, forward strand.
AAATACTCTATTTTTATTAAAAGATTCTTGTAAAAAAGATCTGTTTTGATTTACGTTGTTATTTAAAGGCTTCTTTATGTAAAAAATAGGAGTGCTTGAAGATTGATCAGATAAAATTGTTTTCGCCAGTGTCTTGTTGAATGAAGTGTCTGTAAATTGGCGTGATGATTTGAAAAATTTAATCCCTGTTGAGATGTTGCTGCTTTCAAAAGTTGGAAACTGATCAGATGTAGAAAAATTCTTTATTTCTTTTTGAACTTCAGTTTTGATTTTTTTATTAATATCATTTTCTGTCTTTTCCTTAAGTTCACGCAAAGGCTTACTAATAGGCATAAATGTCTCTTCAAGCATTATTTCTTTTCATGTCTACCAGACTTTATTGCATTGTATTTCTTACGTATGGCATTTTTCGATTTTATTAAATTTTTAAGTAACTTAGATTCCATTAATTAGTACAGTTTTCTTACTAACCTACATGCATTTGTTAACAGCTTAAAAACAATTTGTTATCACTTTGTAAACGAACAGCTGACAGTAAAAGCAAGTTGTAACTACTAATTTGTGAACAGCAATCTTTCTACATATATATATGACTACTTGCGAAGAAGTTTTTTCATGTATTGAGTATATATTGAGATAACTTGTTCTTTTATTTATATTTTTATGAATTCATCAAATCCTTTCCTGTATCTTCCATTATCTGTTGAACAATCTTTATTAATTACAATAAATCCATAATTATCTTTCCAACATTCTGAACATATGTTCTTAAACTTTTGGAAAGACATATCAGTATTTACATGGTCTTTATATATTATATTTAAATTCATATCATCTTGTTTAAATAAAATTAAGAAATTTGCATTATCTCTTATTAAATGCTTAGGTATATGTGTATAAGTTTGACATAGATAAAAACTGTCAATATCTTTATGACGACCCATGCAAAAATAAGATCTTATATTATTTTGTTTTTCACATGCAACATCATCAAAATAAAAACTGAATTCTGTTTAGCGCCATCAGGAGCTAAAACTTCATTATTCTCTGGAAATGCATAATAACCAATTCCTTTAATTGAGGTTATAATTTTTTTCAAATATTCATATTTTGGCTGATACAAATATTTGAATATAAATAAATGTTCTCAAATTTTAAACCATTCGGATTTTCAAGTAAACATAGCATAACATTAGTTTTACCGCAATTTGATGGACCTGCAATAATTGCTCTTTTATTATTTGGTAGAAGTACACTATGTTTCGTGTTTTTATTTGATTCAGGTTCAAAATCAATATTTTTAACTTGCAATATATCATGTTGTTTTATTAATTTCATTTTGTATACTAGATTGTTTTCTTACTAACCTACATGTATGTATTAATAGCTTAAAAACAATTTGTTATCACTTTGTAAACGAACAGCTGACAGTAAAAGCAAGTTGTTACTACTAATTTGTGAACAGCAATCTTTCTACCTATATGTATGACTACTTTCGAGGACGATTTTTTCATGTATTGAGTATATATTGAAATAACGTGTTCTTTTATTTTGATAAAGATTTTGAATATAAATAAATGTTCTCAAATTTTAAACCATTTGGATGTTCAAGTAAACATAGCATAACATTAGTTTTACCGCAATTTGATGGACTTGCAATAATTGCTCTTATATTATTTGGTAGAAGTACACTACGTTTCGTTTTTTTATTTGATTCAGGTTCAAAATCAATATTTTTTACTTGCAATGTATCATGTTGTTTTATTAATTTCATTTTGTATACTAGATTGTATATAATTTAAGGATACTATTTATAGAATATTTACAGAATATTTTATTCATTTCGATTAGTATTTCGGAAAGTTAAAGATATAATATGATAGATCATAAACGAAAATTGAATAGTTATTACAAAGCTTACGAGGGAAAAGGTTTAATCAATTCTGCTATTAGTAATTTACCGTTTGAATTACATTTACCAGGTTATAATTTTTGTGGTCCTGGTACAAAGCTACAAAAACGTTTAGCCAGAGGTGACATTGGAGTAAACCCGCTCGATGAAGCTTGCAAAGAGCACGATATAGCCTATTCTAAGCACAAAGACATACATAATAGACATATAGCTGACAAAATCTTAGCAGGAAAAGCGTGGGAAAGAGCTACGTCTAATAACACCATTTTAGGCGGACGAACAAATGCGTGGTTAGTTACAAATGCAATGAAAACAAAAGTTAAATTCGGCATGGGTCTTGTAAAAAGAAGATCAAAAAGTAAAAAATTAAAACATAAAATACAAAATGGGAAACAGTTATTCAGAAAAACCTTGAAAAATATTAAATCTATTCTAAATAAAAATAAATCAGAAGACATGACAGACACAATAAATTTAGCTCTGAAAACGGCTAAAAATGTTGTTAAAGGAAAAAACTCATTCGTTGAAATACCCAGAATCACACCAGTACCTAAACTTGGTGGCGTTTTACCCCTTTTACCAATATTTGCAGGCCTTTCAGCAATTGGTGCGCTAGCCAGTGGTGCATCACAGATTGCTAAGGCTATAAATCAAGCAAAATATGTAAAAGAGCAACTGGTTGAAAATGTAAGACATAACAAGCAAATGGAAGCTATCGCAATTGGAAAAGGACTTTATTTAAAACCGTATAAAAAAGGATTAGGACTTTTTTTAGCTCCACATTTAAAAAACTTTTAAATCAGCTACTTAGGTGAGATTGATATTATTAAATATACAAGCTATATTCCACATTTCAGAGGTGTTTTTATGCGTAATGAATTGCCTCAACATCCTCGACTTAAGGAATGTGGAGTTATAAATTTGGATGTTTCAATAGGTGTAGGTACTCATTGGGTAGCATATTACAAAAATAATGATCATGTGGAATATTTTGACAGTTTTGGAAATTTACAACCTCCTAGTGAAGTTATCAGTTATTTCGGAAATAATATAAGATATAATTATTTTCAGTATTAAGATTTTAATTCGGTTGTTTGTGGACATTTGTGATTAAAATTTTTGATGACTGCACAAAACTAAATAAAAGTAAATTATAAATAAAAACAGGTTTAAAATTAGGTTATTTTATTTTTATCACTCATCATGTCAATAACATTGACTCTAAGTGGAAACTCATCCGTGTTAAATGCAGAATATTTCCCTCCTTTAAAATTACTGAGTGATTGCATGTGTGGTTTAGTTGATTTCCAAACATATAATTCAATACCTAATATAGATAGCAGTAATAACATATTTTATATTGGAGATGAAAAAATTGAAATACCTGTGGGATCTTACTAAGTTGATGATATTGCGATTTGCTTGCAAAAAGAATTGGAGAAGAGAAAAAAAGAGTACAAGCTCGAAATTAGAGCAAATAACAACACACTCAAGACGGAAATTAAATGTAATGAAAAAATCTACTTCAACCGAAAGGGAACTATCGGTAAGCTACCAGATTTTAGAGAAATCATATTAGAAGCAAATAAATCGCACATATCTACATTACCTGTAAACATAATTAAAGTAAATGTTATTCGCATAGAATGTAACCTCATTACAGGCTCATATAAATAATCATGTCGCACATATTTTACATGAATTTTCACCAGTTGTTAGTCCTGGGTATAAAATAACCGAGGTACCAAAAAATGTTATTTATTTACCGATAAACGTCAGACAAATAAGATCCTTAGAAATAAAAATCCTTGACCAAGACGGTGATCTAGTGAATTTTAGAGGTGAAACAATAACAATACGTCTTCATTTATAGGCAATATAAATATGTTGCTATATAATCATAGTGATAATAAGGTTTTAACTAGTAAATCACCAAGTGTGAATCTTTCAACACCATATCTCGCTTCTACTGTAAAAGTATCAACACCTCGTTTAACAGAAATTAATAAAGTTTTCCTCAAATCATTAGGATATAAAGTTCAAGAAAAATGAGTCATATACTAAATATATCTAGTCCACCTGAATTTGATGATAGTATTGTGAAAAAATAATATCATAATTATACGTCATTTTCAGCATCGTATCAAAATAGTGATGAAATTAGAATATCAATACAGCATCAAGACTTATATCTGTTACCTAGTGAAAGTTATATTTACATCGAAGGTACTATAACTGACCCAGATGGAAAAAAATTAGGTGCTACCGATTCAATGCTCAATAATAATTGCATGTCTTTTCTTTTTGAAGGAATACGATACGAACTAAATGGTGTTGAAATTGATCGTACAAGAAATTTAGGATTCACAAGTACAATAAAAAATTATATTTCTCTCACAGAGGATCAAAGTAAAACATTATACAATGCAGGCTGGTCTCCGAATTCACAAATTAAAGTGAATTCTGAGTGTGCTTTTAATTTTTGCATCCCATTGAAGATGCTTTTAGGATTTGCTGAAGATTATGCTACAATCATCGTTAATCCACGTAATGATCTTATTTTAATGCGCTCAAGGTCAGATAATAATGTTGTGCATACATCAAAAAATTATAAGCTTAGTATCCAAAAGCTGTTTTAGCGTATACCACATATAAATGTTTCTGATACTGAACGTTTATCGCTTCTCAAAATTATTGATGCAGGACACTCAATTCAAATGAGCTGTAGGAGTTGGGATATGTATGAATATCCTGTATTACCAACAGCATCTAATCATCATGTATGGACAATAAAAACTTCATCACAACTCGAAAAACCAAGATTCATTATTTTCGCTTTACAAACAAATAAAAGTAATTTGAAAGACAAAGATAACACATCATTTGATCATTGTAATTTAACTGATGTCAAAGTGTATTTAAATTCAGAGACATACCCCTATGATGATTTGAATATTAAATTTGATCGTGAGCTATATGCTGTATTGTATGATATGTGTGCAAGATTTCAGCATTCATACTATGGACGAAATTCAAAACCTCTGTTAAAATGGAATGAATTTTAAACTTTAGCACCAATCTTCGTTATTGATTGTTCATATCAAAATGAAGCCATAAAAACAGGAACTGTTGATGCTAAAGTGGAATTTAAAGCATCAAATAATTTTCCAGCTTCAACAACAGCTCTTTGTTTATTGTTACATGACAGAATTGTCCAATATAACCCTCTTACAAACGAAGTACGAAAATTAATATAAAGATAAAATATATACATTTTCTAGTTAGTTATTATATATTATCCAATAAGCGTTGATCGTTTAAAATTTAATTAAGAATAATGTGTAATAACAATTACGCTGTAATCGATCTTCAAGGCTTCAAGCGTCCTGGAAATAAATTTATTGTGAAAGAAATTTCAATATCGTATAATTTTAAAAAATACCAAGTATTTTTAATAAAGTCGCCTTATGATTTTGAAAATTTACCATTAAAACTACAGAAACAAGCAAAGTGGTTATATAATAATTATCACGGTTTGACATGGTGTGAAGGTTCAACTGATTTGGAAAGTGTGAAGAAATTTTTAAATATAACCTTGATAAATCTGTGCACGTAAAAGGAAGAGAAAAAAGAAGTTGGCTTAGTACGATGCTAAACTCTGATATTATCATATCCGACCTGAAAGATTTTAACTGTCCATCTTTAGAAGATCTTCGTATAAAATACACATGTACAGCAAGATGCCTTACACACAGTGGTTTTTGTGCTTTACAAAATGTGCTTAATTTAGGGAATTTTATCAAGGAAACATTAAAAAGTGAATAAAAAGAAAGTTTTCAAAAACGGTTATAATTATTAAAACAAGTACTAATATACATTTTTTACAATTAAGCTAATAAAAATTATAAATTTTTGTTTTTAATTTTAACATTTTTTGTCTATAATTACATGTTTATTTTATGTTCAAATAAAGTAAAATTTTTCAATATCTTCATGCCCCCACGCTAAAGTATTTATAGAATTAGGAACTAAAAATCTTTTATCATCGTTATTATACAACGCTAACTTATTAACAGTTTCTGTATACATTTGATGTTTTCTACTTCTAAAAATTACCATTTGGGTTAATATTTTCAAATTGTTATCTTTTACACATGAAATATAATCTTCTACAGTAATATTATTTGTTACTACATTTTTTTTATTCCTTTTATTTTCTTCTTTATATCGTTCTCAGTAACTATACAATATGTTTTAGCTTTTAGTCCTGCAAACAATCTTACAATAGTTCCAGCACATTCATCTTTAAATTTTCCTAAAAATTTCTTATTAATTTGAGGAATGTTATGAATATTATTTTCATTATAGTCACTAGTATCAAAGCGATATAAGTCTGTTTTGATATCTTCATATATATCTTCAGTGATGAATTCATAAATAAATGAATCCGTATCCATATACAGAAGCGAAGAATTGTTTTTAAATTTATTTTTTATATAGTTATAATGGAAATCATACATTAACAGTTTCTCTAAAACAGAAAATTCTACGTAAATTGGTTTGTTATATAAAACTTTAGTTTTATTCATTCTAATTACTGTCATTAATTATTTTCATTTTAAAGTTCTTTATTATTTTAATTTACTTACATATACATATGCATATATAGTATATTTTTATTTATTTTATAGATACGGACAAATGAGTTAAAAGAATTCAAATAATAAATTATAATTAACTAAAAATTCAAAAAAATAAAAAGTAAAAAGTAAAATGCAATTAAATAAATATAAAGCAAAGTAAAATAACTAAACCAGATTAGTGCTTGGATCTATCCCACCTTTCTATGTCCAACGCGGTCTATGAAAGAAAAAAAAATAATAAAAGAATTTTAAAATTATAAATTATATGTACAATTTGTGTTAGTCAGACTTACTGAAGTTGTCTGGGTTTAAAAAGTATTGTACCGGATCTTCAGTTAAAATTCGCTGAAGATCGGTTTAAATGTAGATGATATCCAAGTTAAGATTCGCTTGAGATATCACTACGAAGGTACTTTGGATTCTAGTTAAGATTCGCTAGAATCCGGATTAGTATAAAAATATTTTTTTTAATTAACGATCCAGTTAAGATTCGCTGTCTCGTTATATCGGGGGTACCTTTTAGTTAAGATTCGCTAAAAGGCTCTACAGGTTCGAAGGATTAAGATTCGTCCTTCTTGATTCTCAGTTAAGATTCGCTGAGACTGAATAAGCAGACAAGGAATTAGTGAAGTATTCACTTGGAAAGTTTGATCAAAAATGATGATTTCTGTTGAATTTCATCTCGTTTATATACGATCTGGGTAAACTGTATTTTTATTGTTTCCCAGTGTAAACAATGGAACAATGTAAACAATAAATTCAAAGTTTATTGCACTTGTCAAATGGTTTGACAAGTGCAGTAGTGTTGTGTGTGTGTGTAATAGGAAAATAAATATTGAGATGAAATTTTAAAGAAATAATAAAAAAAAATGATCGTGAAAATTAAGAAAATATGAGAAAATAATAAATTAATAGTGTGAAAAATAATAAATGTGAAAGGTGAGAAATTAACATGTGAAAAATTAAATGTGAACAGGTGATGAAAAATAATAATAATATAATGTGTTAGTGTAAATAGAAAAAGGGGTTATGTTTTGCTTTTTGGGCAAAACATGTTTAAAAATTATTTTATTTGAAATAAATGTTATTTCACGGAATGAAAAAATTGTTTATTGCTTTTAACACTTCTCGTATATTACTTATTATTTTTCATATATTATTTATTTATTTCAGATATACGCTTTTATTCATATTTAAGCTTATTCGTATACATTCAACAGATTGTTTGGTTTGTTAATATTTGGTTTCAAATCAAAAGATAAACTATTAATTTTGAATAATTAAAATTAGTTTTACTAGATTATAACATTTCAGTTTAGTTATTCGAAAAATATTTTTTTTAAATTATAAGAAATGTTCAAGTGCAGTTTTTGTTCAAAAACGTATACGCGAAATGATAGTTGTAATAGACATATTAAAACTGTTCATGTTAAAAGAGGTGCGCAAAAACTTGCAGTTGGAAATAAAAAAACTAAATTAAATTCAGAAAAAAAACTTTCGACCTAAATAAATTTTCAGGTCATTTGAAAAGTAATGAACACACAAGTCGATTAAAAACCATAATTGATGAAAATGGTGTAGAACAAGTTACAAGTGCTTTTAAGAGTAGAATTATTAGTTTTCGTGTAAAACCAAGCAAAAACTTGCTTTCAGTAGAAGAATTTTTAAATGAAAGAAAAAATTTAATTATTGATTTATTAAATAAACAATACGAACTTTTGAATTCATTCAAATTTAACATTGTGCTATACGCAAATTATGTAAAAAAATCTGTTGATTTAAATTTCATAAGCGAAATTTCAATACAAAAAATGAAATTGTAACTTTGGGAGATGACAAAATTGAAATTTTTGAAAAAATGTGTAAAAATGTAATAACAAAAAGTGAAGAATTTCAAGAAAAAGACTTTGAATGGGCTTTGCAACAAGTTTTATATTTAGAAGTCAATATAAATTAGTTCAATCCTTTAAAAGCAAAATCATATATTGATCTTCCGAATCAAGTTAAAAAAACTAAAGCTGTGGTGAATATTCAAAACAATGATGATAAATGCTTTTTATGGTCAATAATGGCAGCGAAATTTTCCACTGTGAAAAACCGTCAAAGAACAACATCTTATCCACATTACAGTGAACATTTAAATATTAGTGGACTTGAATTTCCTCTAAAACTAGTGCATATAAAGATGTTTGAAGATTTAAATAACATTAGCATAAATGTTTATGGAGTTGAAGATAATACTGTTATAGGTCCATTATACTTAACTAAAAATAAAAGACAAGAGCATATAAATTTGTTATACATAGAAAAAGATGGAAAAAGCCATTGTTGTTTGATTAAATGTTTAAGTAGGTTGATAGGCAATAAATTAAATAAACACAGTGGGAAAAAATGGATATGAGATGGATGATTATTATACTTTTCTAATGAAACGCTATTAAATGAACACCTGTTAAATGATTGTAATAAAATACGAACTTTTATTCCTGATGAAAAAAGTAATGTTTTAAAATTTAAGAATCATGAAAGACCGATTTCGAAAGTACCTTGAAACCGGTTAGTTCATGTGCGCCAAATCCTGAAAATTCATATACAGAAGTAAACCAAATTCATGAACCATACAGTTTTGGCTTATATTTAAAATGCAGTTTTGATGCAAACAAAGACAAATTCGTAGTTTACAATGGTATTAATTGTGTAGAAAAATTCATTCAAAAACTAGAAAAAATTTTGCAAAGTATATATCCTATTTTGAACACTGAAGTTCCGAAGAAACCACTTACGAAAGCTGAAAAACATTATTTTGAATTTACTAATAATTGTCATATATGTTGTGAGAAATTGATTTCAGACAAAGTTCATGACCATGATCACTTAACAGGTCTTTTTCGCGGTGCCGCTCATCAGTATTGTAATTTGAAATATGTCGTTTCTAAATTAATACCTGTTTATTTCATAATCTTTCTGGTCATAACCATGATGATTCACATTTTATTCACTAATTCTCACATTGATATCATTGCAAATACTGCAGAAAAATATATTTCGTTCACAATATATGTTTCGGTTGACAATGAAGAAACTTTGAAATTACGCTTCATAGATTCTTTCCGTTTTCTTTCTTCAAGTCTCGCTAATGTAGCAAAAAGTATGAAAGATAATCAATTTGAACACACCAGAAAAATGTTTATGAATGAAAAGAAATTTAATTTAATGAGAATGAAGGGTAAATTTCCATATGAATATATCGACAGTTTTGAATAATTAAAAGAAAAGTCTTTACCACCTAAATCCGCTTTCTTTTTAGTAAACTTAATTCAAAAAACGTAAGTGATTCAGAATATGAACGTGCGCATGAAATTTGGAACGAATTTGAAATAACAAATTTAGAGAAATATAGTGATCTTTATCTTACTTCAGATGTTGTTCTACTTACTGACGTATTTGAAAACTTTCGAAAAGTATCAATGAAAACTTACGGGCTTGATCCTGCACACTATTTCACAGCACCCGGTTTTGCATGGGATGCAATGCTTAAAATAACTAAAATAGAACTTGAACTTTTAACTGACATAAATATGATACATTTTATTAAAAATTCAATAAGAGGTGGTCTGTGTCAATGCGTTAAAAAGTTCTCTCAAGCAAATAATAAGTTCATGTCCGATTACAATCAAAAGGAACCTAGTAAGTTTATAATGTACTTTGATGCTAATAATCAATATGGATGGGCAATGACTCAATATTTACCAAAAAAAAATTTTACATGGCTAACTGAGGATGAGATAAACAATATGAATTTCATAAATATATCTGATACAAATCAAAAAGGTTATATCCTTGAAGTAAACTAAAGTTTTATATAACAAACCAATTTACGTAGAATTTTCTGTTTTAGAGATATCGAAACTGTTAATGTATGATTTCCATTATAACTATATAAAAAATAAATTTAAAAACAATTCTTCGCTTCTGTATATGGATACGGATTCATTTATTTATGAATTCATCACTGAAGATATATATGAAGATATCAAAACAGACTTATATCGCTTTGATACTAGTGACTATAATGAAAATAATATTCATAACATTCCTCAAATTAATAAGAAATTTTTAGGAAAATTTAAAGATGAATGTGCTGGAACTATTGTAAGATTGTTTGCAGGACTAAAAGCTAAAACATATTGTATAGTTACTGAGAACGATATAAAGAAGAAAATAAAAGGAATAAAAAAAATGTAGTAACAAATAATATTACTGTAGAAGATTATATTTCATGTGTAAAAGATAACAATTTGAAAATATTAACCCAAATGGTAATTTTTAGAAGTAGAAAACATCAAATGTATACAGAAACTGTTAATAAGTTAGCGTTGTATAATAACGATGATAAAAGATTTTTAGTTCCTAATTCTATAAATACTTTAGCGTGGGGGCATGAAGATATTGAAAAATTTTACTTTATTTGAACATAAAATAAACATGTAATTATAGACAAAAAATGTTAAAATTAAAAACAAAAATTTATAATTTTTATTAGCTTAATTGTAAAAAATGTATATTAGTACTTGTTTTAATAATTATAACCGTTTTTGAAAACTTTCTTTTTATTCACTTTTTAATGTTTCCTTGATAAAATTCCCTAAATTAAGCACATTTTGTAAAGCACAAAAACCACTGTGTGTAAGGCATCTTGTTGTACATGTGTATTTTATACGAAGATCTTCTAAAGATGGACAGTTAAAATCTTTCAGGTCGGATATGATAATATCAGAGTTTAGCATCGTACTAAGCCAACTTCTTTTTTCTCTTCCTTTTACGTGCACAGATTTATCAAGGTTATATTTAAAAATTTCTTCACACTTTCCAAATCAGTTGAACCTTCACACCATGTCAAACCGTGATAATTATTATATAACCACTTTGCTTGTTTCTGTAGTTTTAATGGTAAATTTTCAAAATCATAAGGCGACTTTATTAAAAATACTTGGTATTTTTTAAAATTATACGATATTGAAATTTCTTTCACAATAAATTTATTTCCAGGACGCTTGAAGCCTTGAAGATCGATTACAGCGTAATTGTTATTACACATTATTCTTAATTAAATTTTAAACGATCAACGCTTATTGGATAATATATAATAACTAACTAGAAAATGTATATATTTTATCTTTATATTAATTTTCGTACTTCGTTTGTAAGAGGGTTATATTGGACAATTCTGTCATGTAACAATAAACAAAGAGCTGTTGTTGAAGCTGGAAAATTATTTGATGCTTTAAATTCCACTTTAGCATCAACAGTTCCTGTTTTTATGGCTTCATTTTGATATGAACAATCAATAACGAAGATTGGTGCTAAAGTTTAAAATTCATTCCATTTTAACAGAGGTTTTGAATTTCGTCCATAGTATGAATGCTGAAATCTTGCACACATATCATACAATACAGCATATAGCTCACGATCAAATTTAATATTCAAATCATCATAGGGGTATGTCTCTGAATTTAAATACACTTTGACATCAGTTAAATTACAATGATCAAATGATGTGTTATCTTTGTCTTTCAAATTACTTTTATTTGTTTGTAAAGCGAAAATAATGAATCTTGGTTTTTCGAGTTGTGATGAAGTTTTTATTGTCCATACATGATGATTAGATGCTGTTGGTAATACAGGATATTCATACATATCCCAACTCCTACAGCTCATTTGAATTGAGTGTCCTGCATCAATAATTTTGAGAAGCGATAAACGTTCAGTATCAGAAACATTTATATGTGGTATACGCTAAAACAGCTTTTGGATACTAAGCTTATAATTTTTTGATGTATGCACAACATTATTATCTGACCTTGAGCGCATTAAAATAAGATCATTACGTGGATTAACGATGATTGTAGCATAATCTTCAGCAAATCCTAAAAGCATCTTCAATGGGATGCAAAAATTAAAAGCACACTCAGAATTCACTTTAATTTGTGAATTCGGAGACCAGCCTGCATTGTATAATGTTTTACTTTGATCCTCTGTGAGAGAAATATAATTTTTTATTGTACTTGTGAATCCTAAATTTCTTGTACGATCAATTTCAACACCATTTAGTTCGTATCGTATTCCTTCAAAAAGAAAAGACATGCAATTATTATTGAGCATTGAATCGGTAGCACCTAATTTTTTTCCATCTGGGTCAGTTATAGTACCTTCGATGTAAATATAACTTTCACTAGGTAACAGATATAAGTCTTGATGCTGTATTGATATTCTAATTTCATCACTATTTTGATACGATGCTGAAAATGACGTATAATTATGATATTATTTTTTCACAATACTATCATCAAATTCAGGTGGACTAGATATATTTAGTATATGACTCATTTTTCTTGAACTTTATATCCTAATGATTTGAGGAAAACTTTATTAATTTCTGTTAAACGAGGTGTTGATACTTTTACAGTAGAAGCGAGATATGGTTTTGAAAGATTCACACTTGGTGATTTACTAGTTAAAACCTTATTATCGCTATGATTATATAGCAACATATTTATATTGCCTTTAAATGAAGACGTATTGTTATTGTTTCACCTCTAAAATTCTCTAGATCACCGTCTTGGTCAAGGATTTTTATTTCTAAGGATCTTATTTGTCTGACGTTTATCGGTAAATAAATAACATTTTTTGGTACCTCGGTTATTTTATACCCAGGACTAACAACTGGTGAAAATTCATGTAAAATATGTGCGACATGATTATTTATATGAGCCTGTAATGAGGTTACATTCTATGCGAATAACATTTACTTTAATTATGTTTACAGGTAATGTAGATATGTGCGATTTATTTGCTTCTAATATGATTTCTCTAAAATATGGTAGCTTACCGATAGTTCCCTTTCGGTTGAAGTAGATTTTTTCATTACATTTAATTTCCGTCTTGAGTGTGTTGTTATTTGCTCTAATTTCGAGCTTGTACTCTTTTTTTCTCTTCTCCAATTCTTTTTCCAAGCAAATCGCAATATCATCAACTTAGTAAGATCCCACAGGTATTTCAATTTTTTCATCTCCAATATAAAATATGTTATTACTGCTATCTATATTAGGTATTGAATTATATGTTTGGAAATCAACTAAACCACACATGCAATCACTCAGTAATTTTAAAGGAGGGAAATATTCTGCATTTAACACGGATGAGTTTCCACTTAGAGTCAATGTTATTGACATGATGAGTGATAAAAATAAAATAACCTAATTTTAAACCTGTTTTTATTTATAATTTACTTTTATTTAGTTTTGTGCAGTCATCAAAAATTTTAATCACAAATGTCCACAAACAACCGAATTAAAATCTTAATACTGAAAATAATTATATCTTATATTATTTCCGAAATAACTGATAACTTCACTAGGAGGTTGTAAATTTCCAAAACTGTCAAAATATCTGTTAAATTTCGTAAGACTTCGTCAGTGTTATTTGAGGATAGTGATTATTTATGACTAATGGCAGAGACATTGGAAATGGTAGTAGCATCGAAAATTTGATCAGCAATTTTAAAAATTTCTTCGATTGGCTGAGTGTTTTCAATCGCGATAATACAAGCTTGAATAGCTGACGGAAGTTTATTTATCCATAATTTTTTAATCAAAGATGTGTTAACCAAACTGTTTCCACCAGACCAGCTAGAGATTGCATGTGTCGATATAATTCGGATGGTTTATAATCACCTAATTCAACTTTGTGTAAAAGAGTGTTACGTAGGTGTGTTTTCAAGTTTTCATATTTGCCTTGAGCTGGCGGTTTTGTTAATATGTCAGCTACTATTTCCATCGTCTCTTGTGTTAAAGAAGCTACAAGATAATCATATTTGGTGTTTGACGAAGTGATGCCCTTAACGCGAAATTGAGATTCGACCTGGATAAACCAAAGATCCGGTCTATTATTCCAAAAAGGAGGAATTTTCAAAGAACTGATGTGAGGATTTTGTAATTCGTCATTTTGTTTTGAACCACAAGAATTGTCTTTATTTTCACTACTTGTTTTACACGTTTTATCGTCGTTACTTGTCATTTTATTCGTTATTTTATTTGTTTTATGTAGCGAAAAATTTGAAATTTAATTTGTTTATTATTGTTAGTATTATTATTTTTTTTTTTAATATTGAAATACCGAAACTATGAAAAAAAAATTTTTTTTTCGTTGGTGAAGTTTACTTACAGTGAATTAGAAATGGAAAGGAAGAAATTAAAATCCACTATTTATTCCCTTATGTGTAAAAATGTTGCATGAAAATATATCCAAGCATCCAGATACTTCCACCTCTGTGTCCGTTTATATATGCGAATGTTCAAAATTTATCGTCTGATATTTATTTTATTCTTACAATATTTCAAATATATAATGTATATTGAATTTATTTCCTAAAATCAAAAATAATTATTTAGAAAACTTTTGAAAACAAAAAAAATTAAAGATTATTATAAAAAAAATTTATCTATGTTTGTTGCTTGTTGAAACGTGTTGAATGAGCGCCGGTGTACTATAGATGTATATTTGTTGTGTGGGTGTATGTGTGGTTTTAGGCGGCATGCGTGAATTTTAAAATCCAAGAAAATCCTTGTATGTCCTCGTCTTCCGTGGTTAAAAATGCAGCATGAAGGAAGCCTTTTTTTTTTTTTTTATTTTAAAGTAATATTTTATTGTATTTTAAACAAAAATTTTGTTGTTCACGATATTGAAAATGTGCATAATTGTTAACCATGCGAAAACCCAGTCAAATGTAATGTGTATGAATTTATTTATTTTCACTGATTTCTTTACTTTGTAAAAGTTTAAAAATTGAACCACTCTAAATTTATTTTATCTTTATATTAAAAATTAATTGATTTTTTAATTTTCATGAGTTTTCAGTTTAAAAAAAAAAAAAAAATGTACACTTTTTTTGGAGTACACTGTATATGATCTTGAAAGTTTAATATGTATATTGATAAGAATATAATAAAATTGTTATTGTCACTTTTTGTATTTCCTCACAATATTTTACAAAATGAAATTTTATTAAATTTTTTAATTTAAAATAATTTTTAAATTTGAAATTTAACTCGGGGTCACCAATTGAGGGTTTGTGTGGATAAATTATTAAAACGCACGTGGTTAACTTATGCTACACTTTATTTGTTATAAAATAATAACACAAAATGTATGAACTCTATCGCAGTCAGAATAAGAAGAGATTAAATATAAAATTATATATTAGACAACCTAATTACTAATTATTACATAGGGTTTGGTACATAGTAAATAAAAATAAGCTACCTGCTACTTATTAATAAATAATATTAAGTGTATGAATACTGTATGCGTAATCGTTACCAGTGTGTATGAAACTCAACTACCTCTAATGTACATAGAGCTAGTTTGTGTGAATTGCATTAAACGTGTAATTGTTATGTACTCGAAACCATATTATGTATAGTTTCGTAGTGCAGTAAAAGTACTGATAACGATTACCGCCACACAGATCTTTTTTACAAGAATCTTTTAATAAAAATAGAGCATTTAATAAAAATGAATTTTTGAATTTTTTTTGAAAAAAATAATTCACCCACTAAAGATCGCCGGAGTTTTTTTAAATTGGTTATTTGAATTGTAAAATGGCTTAAAATATAATTTTTTGGTTGTTTTTATAAAACATATATATAAAATAACCAAATTTTGTGAAAAATATTTACTTGGAAATAAAAATAATTAAAAATGTACAACATATTTAATTTATACAAAAACCATAAATTTAGCAATTTAGCCGTGTTTTGTACCTAATATAAACTGTCATAATTAATTTTAAATTGTATGTTGCAAATACGTAATTTATCAAAATACTGAATAAACAATTAACTCAATTTTTCAAAAAAAATATGTCCGCGTATCGGATTAATAACAATTATACATATAATATAAACTAATTAGTTGTAATATTTAATGACTTTATTAATAATTAATTGATTATTATTAATTTATTTATTAACGGAAACGGAAAAGGAAACGAAATTATTTGAAAATAAAAATTTAAAAATTCACGAGTCAAATTTCAAAAAGTACTAAACTCAAAATCCGAATCTCAAAATTCACTTAAAAAACTAAAATACCATTTTAGAACAAAATGAATTTTTGGAAATGAAATTTTTGAAAAATCATTTCACTTTTCATTTTTTCTTTTATAATCAAAATACCAACTCTGATCTTAAAAACTATAAGAGCATTTTAAACACAACAAACGTTTTTAGAACAGTAATTAGAGAACAAAATAGCAGAATTAAAGGAAATTGTAGTGAAAAATATAGAAAAATTATAAGCAAATTGATTAAAAAGAGAGGCACAGGTCTTATGCTAGTAAACACTCACAAACCTAACTATGTATATTGGGATGATCCAAATGAATTAGTCGAAAGATTACAACTATTAATTGCTTCACAAAAAGCAGGGCATTCCAATCATATTAGGTATTGAATTATATGTTTGGAAATCAACTAAACCACACATGCAATCACTCAGTAATTTTAAAGGAGGGAAATATTCTGCATTTAACACGGATGAGTTTCCACTTAGAGTCAATGTTATTGACATGATGAGTGATAAAAATAAAATAACCTAATTTTAAACCTGTTTTTATTTATAATTTACTTTTATTTAGTTTTGTGCAGTCATCAAAAATTTTAATCACAAATGTCCACAAACAACCGAATTAAAATCTTAATACTGAAGATAATTATATCTTATATTATTTCCGAAATAACTGATAACTTCACTAGGAGGTTGTAAATTTCCAAAACTGTCAAAATATTCCACATGATCATTATTTTTGTAATATGCTACCCAATGAGTACCTACACCTGTTGAAACATCCAAATTTATAACTCCACATTCCTTAAGTCGAGGATGTTGAGGCAATTCATTACGCATAAAAACACCTCTGAAATGTGGAATATAGCTTGTATATTTAATAATATCAATCTCACCTAAGTAGCTGATTTAAAAGTTTTTTAAATGTGGAGCTAAAAAAAGTCCTAATCCTTTTTTATACGGTTTTAAATAAAGTCCTTTTCCAATTGCGATAGCTTCCATTTGCTTGTTATGTCTTACATTTTCAACCAGTTGCTCTTTTACATATTTTGCTTGATTTATAGCCTTAGCAATCTGTGATGCACCACTGGCTAGCGCACCAATTGCTGAAAGGCCTGCAAATATTGGTAAAAGGGGTAAAACGCCACCAAGTTTAGGTACTGGTGTGATTCTGGGTATTTCAACTAATGAGTTTTTTCCTTTAACAACATTTTTAGCCGTTTTCAGAGCTAAATTTATTGTGTCTGTCATGTCTTCTGATTTATTTTTATTTAGAACAGATTTAATATTTTTCAAGGTTTTTCTGAATAACTGTTTCCCATTTTGTATTTTATGTTTTAATTTTTTACTTTTTGACCTTCTTTTTACAAGACCCATGCCGAATTTAACTTTTGTTTTCATTGCATTTGTAACTAACCACGCATTTGTTCGTCCGCCTAAAATGGTGTTATTAGACGTAGCTCTTTCCCACGCTTTTCCTGTTAAGATTTTGTCAGCTATATGTCTATTATGTATGTCTTTGTGCTTAGAATAGGCTATATCGTGCTCTTTGCAAGCTTCATCGAGAGGGTTTACTCCAATGTTACCTCTGGCTAAACGTTTTTGTAGCTTTCGTTTATGATCTATCATTTTATATCTTTAACTTTCCGAAATTCTAATCGAAATGAATAAAATATTCTGTAAATATTCTATAAATAGTATCCTTAAATTATATACAATCTAGTATACAAAATGAAATTAATAAAACAACATGATACATTGCAAGTAAAATATATTGATTTTGAACCTGAATCAAATAAAAACACGAAACATAGTGTACTTCTACCAAATAATAAAAGAGCAATTATTGCAGGTCCATCAAATTGCGGTAAAACTAATGTTATGCTATGTTTACTTGAAAATCCGAATGGTTTAAAATTTGAGAACATTTATTTATATTCAAATATTTGTATCAGCCAAAATATGAATATTTGAAAAAAATTATAACCTCAATTAAAGGAATTGGTTATTATGCAATTCCAGAGAATAATGAAGTTTTAGCTCCTGATGGCGCTAAACAGAATTCAGTTTTTATTTTGATGATGTTGCATGTGAAAAACAAAATAATATAAGATCTTATTTTTGCATGGGTCGTCATAAAGATATTGACAGTTTTTATCTATGTCAAACTTATACACATATACCTAAGCATTTAATAAGAGATAATGCAAATTTCTTAATTTTATTTAAACAAGATGATATGAATTTAAATATAATATATAAAGACCATGTAAATACTGATATGTCTTTCCAAAAGTTTAAGAACATATGTTCAGAATGTTGGAAAGATAATTATGGATTTATTGTAATTAATAAAGATTGTTTAACAGATAATGGAAGATACAGGAAAGGATTTGATGAATTCATAAAAATATAAATAAAAGAACAAGTTATCTCAATATATACTCAATACATGAAAAAACTTCTTCGCAAGTAGTCATACATATATGTAGAAAGATTGCTGTTCACAAATTAGTAGTTACAACTTGCTTTTACTGTCAGCTGTTCGTTTACAAAGTGATAACAAATTGTTTTTAAGCTGTTAACAAATGCATGTAGGTTAGTAAGAAAACTGTACGAAATAATGGAATCTAAGTTACTTAAAAATTTAATAAAATCGAAAAATGCCATACGTAAGAAATACAATGCAATAAAGTCTGGTAGACATGAAAAGAAATAATGCTTGAAGAGACATTTATGCCTATTAGTAAGCCTTTGCGTGAACTTAAGGAAAAGACAGTAAATGATATTAATAAAAAAATCAAAACTGAAGTTCAAAAAGAAATAAAGAATTTTTCTACATCTGATCAGTTTCCAACTTTTGAAAGCAGCAACATCTCAACAGATCATCCACCTAAATTTTTCAAATCATCACCCTAATTTACAGACACTTCATTCAACAAGACACTGGCGAAAACAATTTTATCTGATCAATCTTCAAGCACTCCTATTTTTAACATAAAGAAGCCTTTAAATAACAACGTAAATCAAAACAGATTGTGGGTTTGTGTGGATAAATTATTAAAACGCACGTGGTTTACTTATGCTACACTTTATTTGTTATAAAATATTAACACAAAATGTATGAACTCTATCGCAGTCAGAATAAGAAGAGATTAAATATAAAATTATATATTAGACAACCTAATTACTAATTATTACATAGGGTTTGGTACATAGTAAATAATAATAAGCTACCTGCTACTTATTAATAAATAATATTAAGTGTATGAATACTGTATGCGTAATCGTTACCAGTGTGTATGAAACTCAACTACCTCTAATGTACATAGAGCTAGTTTGTGTGAATTGCATTAAACGTGTAATTGTTATGTACTCGAAACCATATTATGTATAGTTTCGTAGTGCAGTAAAAGTACTGATAACGATTACCGCCACATCACTCCCCCTTGGGAAAAAAAAATTTTGCAAAAATTTTATAAATTTAAAAATGAGAATAAGCGTATGTTAAAAACAAATTTACAACTGAAATGTTACTTTACGTTTTGTTTCGGACAAGAAATGGTAGTATCTGGACTTAGCAAAAAGGCGGGCTTTAATCTATCGATGTTAATGAACTCTTCCTTTCCATTCATTAATATTTTGAAAACTTTGTCCTGTCTTGATAAAACTTCATGTGGACCAGTGTATGGCGTATTTAAACTGCTTTTATAAAAATTATCTTTGACGAAAACATGTGAACAAGTGTGAATGTCTTGTGGTACAAAAATGCTTTTTTGTTTTAAATGCTTTTAAATGCTTGTTTTAATGCTTTTTTTCTGTACCTCAAATTTTCCATGAGGTGTTGTAATGCTTCGGGTGATTTTTGCTTTCTGACAAGCAATGCATGTTTTGGACGAATAATTAATTTGCTGATTCATTTTTGGCCAGAAATATTTAGAAGATATGAGTTTGTTAGTGGATCGTATACCAGGATGTGAGAGATTGTGAATGCTGTCGAAAATTAAACGGCGAAGATTTTCCGGGACGTATGGTCTATCTTTGCCAGTTGAAGATTCACACCAAATTTCTACGTTTTCAAGAGGAATGTGTACCTTTTTGAGTATGAAAAGTGAATTATTTTGTCTTTCCTTATTGGTTAGTAATTCTTTTAATTGGTCGTCATTTTGTTGTTCTTTAAAAAGGATGTCAAAATTGATTTGTTTTTTGTCTACAAATGTATCAATGTGAGTTCTAAAGAGGGTGTCTGCGACTATGTTTTTACAACCTTGGATATATCGAATATCATTGGTGAATTGTGAAATGTATGAGAGGTGATTGGTTTGACGAGGAGATTTATCTGCTTTAGATAAAATTGCTTTGGTAAGTGCTTTTTGATTTGTGTAGACAGTGAAATTTTTTCCTTCAACGAAATACCTGAAGTGTTTGATAGCAAGATATAAAGCTAGAAGTTCACGGTCGAAAGCTGAGTATTTACATTCAGCTGGCTTTAGCCTTTTTGAGAAGAAACTGAAAGGTTCCCATAAACCATTATTATTTTGTTGTAGGACTGCTCCAATGGCGTCACTAGAAGCGTCTACCCATACGCTAATTTCGCGGCAGGATTGGGATGTACTAATAAAGTACAATTTTCTAGACTGCATTTGATATTTTGGAAGGCTTCATCGTGAATATGCTTCCATTCTAAAGGTGATTTTAAATTTTTCTTCACGCGTTTTATTTTTAATAAATCATACAGTGGCGCTGCTAACTTAGCGAAATTGGGGATGAAGCGATGATAAAAATTTGCCATTGGTGAAAATGAAATTAAGACCTGATAAGACTTCGTTAATAAAACGCTGAAAGGTTTGAGCACCATTTTTGACACCAAATGGCATTCTTAAAAATTCAAATAAACCGAAAGGAGTTATGACAGAGGTCTTGTAGACATCTTCTGGCGCGACTGGAATTTGGTGGTACGCCCTAACAAGATCAATTTTTGAAAAAATTTTGCACCCATGTATACTGATTGTGAAATCATAAATATTTGGTAGAGGGTATTTATCAAAAACGGTAGCCGCGTTTAATTGTCGGTAATCACCACATGGTCGCCAGTTGGAATCTTTTTTTGGAACCATGTGCAAAGGAGAGGCAACGGGAGACGATGACGGTCAACAACTGCCCAGCTTGACCATATCATCAAACTCTTGCTTGGCTATGGCATATTTCTCCGGGTGTAATCTTCTGGGGCGTGCAGCGGGAAGTGTGCCTTGAGTGTTAATTCGATGCACCACATCATGACTAACCTTTAAATTGAAATCTGGTGGTGCTCTGAGGGAAGGAAAATTATTAAGAATAGCGCCATATTCGTTTTGAATGGGAGCCAGCTTGGGAGAACATGATACGCAATTGCGTGCAATGCAGTTGATTGAAATTTATGTTGTTTGGTCGACAAGCTTTCTTTGACGAAGATCCACTAACAAGTTGAAATTGTATAAAAAATCAGCACCAATAATTGGGTAATCGACAGCTGCAACAATAAAAGAATGAGTAAACGAACGTCTTAAGCCAAGATCTAATGTCATTTGTTTATGACCATAAGTTGAAATAGGTGAGCCGTTTGCTGAAGTGAGAGCGAAATTTGATTTGAAATCTTGTTTGAGAATTAGTTTTTTAGGTACCACAGACATCTCGGCGCCTGTGCCAATTAAGAAATTTAATTTGGAAGATTTATCAAAAATGAAAAGGCGGCGAGAGAGACCGTTTGCTTTCGCTGCCGCGTGCGAGGAAGCAAAATCTAGTTTTTTGAGTTGGTTTTATTGCTAGTTGTATTACACGGAGGTACACATTTTTGAGCTTTTGCTCCATATTGCTTGTGATACCAACAAACATTATTGAAATTATTTTGACTGACAGTATTATTGCGTAGACGACTTATTGAACGAGATCTGTTTGGTGTAAAACTTCGGTTAGAATTTTTAATTTCAAGACGTCTAATGCGGTCTGTTAAATTTCGTAAGACTTCGTCAGTGTTATTTGAGAATAGTGATTATTTATGACTAATGGCAGAGACATTGGAAATGGTAGTAGCATCGAAAATTTGATCAGCAATTTTAAAAATTTCTTCGATTGGCTGAGTGTTTTCAATCGCGATAATACAAGCTTGAATAGCTGATGGAAGTTTATTTATCCATAATTTTTTAAGCAAAGATGTGTTAACTAAACTGTTACCACCAGGTAGAGATTGCATGTGTCGATATAATTCGGATGGTTTATAATCACCTAATTCAACTTTGTGTAAAAGAGTGTCGAGCTTACGCACTTCCGATTCTGAACTGCGTTGAAGTAGGTGTGTTTTCAAGTTTTCATATTTGTCTTGAGCTGGCGGTTTTGTTAATATGTCAGCTACTATTTCCATCGTCTCTTGTGTTAAAGAAGCTACAAGATAATCATATTTGGTGTTTGACGAAGTGATGCCCTTAACGCAAAATTGAGATTCGACCTGGATAAACCAAAGATCCGGTCTATTATTCCAAAAAGGAGGAATTTTCAAAGAACTGATGTGAGGATTTTGTAATTCGTCATTTTGTTTTGAACTACAAGAAATGTCTTTATTTTCACTAATTGTTTTACACGTTTTATCGTCGTTACTTGTCATTTTATTCGTTATTTTATTTGTTTTATGTAGCGAAAAATTTGAAATTTAATTTGTTTATTATTGTTAGTATTATTATTTT
The DNA here is from genome assembly GCA_963971155.1 of Anthrax anthrax. Classification (NCBI taxonomy): domain Eukaryota; kingdom Metazoa; phylum Arthropoda; class Insecta; order Diptera; family Bombyliidae; genus Anthrax; species Anthrax anthrax. The sequence continues at coordinate 35,488,693 of OZ020117.1, forward strand.
TTTTTTTAATATTGAAATACCGAAACTATGAAAAAAAAATTTTTTTTTCGTTGGTGAAGTTTACTTACAGTGAATTAGAAATGGAAAGGAAGAAATTAAAATCCACTATTTATTCCCTTATGTGTAAAAATGTTGCATGAAAATATATCCAAGCATCCAGATACTTCCACCTCTGTGTCCGTTTATATATGCGAATGTTCAAAATTTATCGTCTGATATTTATTTTATTCTTACAATATTTCAAATATATAATGTATATTGAATTTATTTCCTAAAATCAAAAATAATTATTTAGAAAACTTTTGAAAACAAAAAAAATTAAAGATTATTATAAAAAAAATTTATCTATGTTTGTTGCTTGTTGAAACGTGTTGAATGAGCGCCGGTGTACTATAGATGTATATTTGTTGTGTGGGTGTATGTGTGGTTTTAGGCGGCATGCGTGAATTTTAAAATCCAAGAAAATCCTTGTATGTCCTCGTCATCCGTGGTTAAAAATGCAGCATGAAGGAAGCCTTTTTTTTTTTTTTTATTTTAAAGTAATATTTTATTGTATTTTAAACAAAAATTTTGTTGTTCACGATATTGAAAATGTGCATAATTGTTAACCATGCGAAAACCCAGTCAAATGTAATGTGTATGAATTTATTTATTTTCACTGATTTCTTTACTTTGTAAAAGTTTAAAAATTGAACCACTCTAAATTTATTTTATCTTTATATTAAAAATTAATTGATTTTTTAATTTTCATGAGTTTTCAGTTTAAAAAAAAAAAAAAAATGTACACTTTTTTTGGAGTACACTGTATATGATCTTGAAAGTTTAATATGCATATTGATAAGAATATAATAAAATTGTTATTGTCACTTTTTGTATTTCCTCACAATATTTTACAAAATGAAATTTTATTAAATTTTTTAATTTAAAATAATTTTTAAATTTGAAATTTAACTCGGGGTCACCAATTGAGGGTTTGTGTGGATAAATTATTAAAACGCACGTGGTTAACTTATGCTACACTTTATTTGTTATAAAATAATAACACAAAATGTATGAACTCTATCGCAGTCAGAATAAGAAGAGATTAAATATAAAATTATATATTAGACAACCTAATTACTAATTATTACATAGGGTTTGGTACATAGTAAATAATAATAAGCTACCTGCTACTTATTAATAAATAATATTAAGTGTATGAATACTGTATGCGTAATCGTTACCAGTGTGTATGAAACTCAACTACCTCTAATGTACATAGAGCTAGTTTGTGTGAATTGCATTAAACGTGTAATTGTTATGTACTCGAAACCATATTATGTATAGTTTCGTAGTGCAGTAAAAGTACTGATAACGATTACCGCCACACAGATCTTTTTTACAAGAATCTTTTAATAAAAATAGAGCTCTAGCTTCTTTTCACACAAGAGAATATATGAATAATAGTAGAAATGTAGATAAAGCTTTTGGACCAAAATATAATGAAAATCTTAATGCTTTTGAAATAGGTAATCATAAAATAGAGTTCAAAGAAGACACTATAATTGTGGGAGAAAATGAATACCCCGCTACTCAAGGATTATACGAATTAATTTTTATGAAAAATCCTGAAGAGTACACAACATCTGATCTTGAAAACTATAAGAACATTTTGAATGAAACAAATGTTTTTAGAACAGTAAGTACAGACAGAAATAGCAGAATTAAAGGAAATTGTAGTGAAAAATATAGAAAAATTATAAGCAAATTGATTAAAAAGAGAGGCACAGGTCTTATGCTAGTAAACACTCACAAACCTAACTATGTATATTGGGATGATCCAAATGAATTAGTCGAAAGATTACAACTATTAATTGCTTCACAAAAAGCAGGGCATTCCAATCATAATAATGAGATTGTATCAATAATTGAAGAATTGCGTGAAGCAAATATTATTCATTAAATAGTACGTTTATTATTTTTTAAAATCATTGCAAAACTGAATGTTGATAAGTTTGGTCGTGTTTCACACATCAAAGTACGACATATAAAAGGGGAACGGGGTCCGCCAGGTCAACCTGGATTAGGTTTTAAATTATTACCTGATGGACATTTTGACATAGAACACAAACGCTTACGAAAAGTAGGAACACCAATAGATGGATATGATGCAATTACAAAGAATTACTTTCAAAATGGTATAGCAGACATAGAAGAAGATTTTGCAAATAAAATTGCACATATTGAAAGCAATTTAGTTGAACAATTTAAAAATTTAAATGAAAAAATTATGAATACAATAAACGAATTAAAATTAAACGTCGAGAACAAAATTAAACAATTAGAAAATTTAATGACCAAAAATAAGAGTAATTTAGATAACTTTAAAGTACTTATAAATCGAAAAATACGTGAAACCGAGACATTCTTAAACAAGTGTAAATCAAGCAATGAAAAAATATCTTCACTTTTACAAAATTCTTTGTATATAGAAAAGCCTACAACTGAATAAAAAACTTTGAAAATAAACTTATAATCCCTACTGAGATCACATAATTTAAATATGAGTAAACGACAATTAGTTGAGGAACTGCATAAGACAGCGCGGAAAAATTTTAAACGTAGAAAAGTAACAATAAAAGGCATTGATGATTTGTGGCAAATTGATTTGGTTGAAATGGGTTCGTATTCTACTAGTAACAAGGGTTATCGATTTCTGTTAACAGTGATTGACACATTTTCAAAATTTGCATGGGCTGTTCCACTAAAAACCAAAAGTGGAATAGATGTAACCAAAGCTATGAAAATAATATTTACAACATCAAAAAATTTACAAAGTGATCACGGAAAAGAATTTTATAATCATCAATTTCAAAATTTAATGAAAGATTATAACATAAATCATTATTCGACTTTTAGTGCTTTAAAAGCATCAATTATTAAACGCTTCAATCGTACTTTAAAAAATATGATGTGGAAAGAATTTAGCATGAATGGCTCTTATAAATGGATAAATAATATTCAAGACTTACTTAATAAGTACAACAACACAAAACATCGTACTATTAAAATGCTACTTAGTGATATCAACTCTGTAAATGAAAAACGTTTATTAAAACCAGTTTACAACAACTTGAAAATATACTCAAAGCCAAAGTACAAGGTCGAAGAATTTGTACGAATAAGTAAATATAAACATATATTTGAAAAAGGATATACACCGAATTGGACAACTGAAATTTTCAAAATACGAACCGTAAACAATACAAATCCTATTACATATTTATTGGAAGACTTTAATGGAACCCCAATTCAAGGCAGCTTTTATCATGAAGAAATATTAAAGACAAAATATCCTGACATTTACTTAGTAGAAAAAGTTTTAAAAAAGAAAGCTAATAAAGCCTTTGTTAAATGGTTAGGTTTTTCAAATAAATATAATTCTTGGATTGATATGAAAGATTTAGTTTGAATATTATATAATGTACTTTATTTTTGAATAAAACAATTTTTTAAAACACACTTGCTACATTGTTTATGTTTTAATCTATAATAGAAATGAATAAGTTTTAATAATCTTCTAGCAGTCATTATAACATTAATACATTCACATGTGTCAGGACCCGCTACTGTGTTATTTTTTGACCATGGACAACATAAGTAGTGTGTACCATAAATCGATTTGGTTTTTTCATGCTGCAGTAAGGTTTCAAAAATGCTAAGTAACGCAAAATTTCATTTCGATGTTCTTCTAATAATAGATCATCAAATTTTGACACAAATTCTTCAAAATCTTCAAAGTCCATTATTATTATTATTATAACTATTATTATTATTTATTTTCATGTATTATTTTATTATAAAGTTTTTTAAGTCAACTTGTTTACTTGAACTAGTGGCAGCAAACTAATATTTTATGATAACTCGATGAATAATAAATACAAAATAATTTAACTTTGAAATTTCCATTAGGTAAACTCAATTAGCATCTCTCTAGTGTCAATTAGATTAACATTTGTTTTTATAATCATTGTTTCTATTTCGTCATTACTTAAAATCCGTTCAGCGTCATATTCTCATTACTCATAACAAATGATATATAATTATTTAGAGGAAAATTGCAATTGTTTGCAACCTACGATTTATAATTCCTTCATATGTATACCTCCCTCTCTTTCCACCTCTTCAATAATCAACAATCGCTTGTTTTTCGTCAATGACCTCTATTAAAACTAAAGATAGGGTCAATGAGCGCTATGTATACTATAAAGTAAATTTATAGCTAATTTGTTGCAAATCGCATGATTATAAATGTAAAACATTTAAACAAATCGCTATCATATCACAAAAAACCAAAAACATGTTTTATAACTCCATTAATAACTAAACATGTGTTTACGCAACACAGTTAACAATGAATAAACACTGTGTATGTGCATATTCATATAACCACAGAATGTATGTATAAACTATAAACAATCTTTAAAACATACACTAACTTTTTAATTGATAAGTACGTTTTTAATTTCACAATATAAACTTCTTTACAACGACAACAAAATTACACAATTTAATAATACTTGTCATATGTAGTTTTAAAAAATATTAACATTCATACTGGTATATGCATGTGTGTGTGTGTGTGTATTAAGATTATTCTTCAACATAATATAAACAATGCTTTAAAACACAAACGCACATAAAGTTTGAAATTTATAAACATCTTTTATTCAAGGCCAATACTTTCAATCAACAAAATAAGAAATTTTACAACAACAAAATACATGCGTCCTCAATTGAGGTGCCAGAACTCTCATAACTTATACTACTATTCGTCTACTTTAAGAGACGATACAGAGGACATTATTGAACGTTTGTGTTTTATTGTTTCACAGTGCCTTTTTACATCAAATTTTCCTCCATTAGCAATGGAAAAACAAGTACTGCAAATTTCACAAAATATTTCACTCATATTTTTTCCCTTTTTTCAGGAATGGATACTCTTGTGAAATTGCATCAGAAAACACAGATATTCTTTTTTTTTGAAGTCATCTGCAGAAAAGAAATATCACTCACATTAATAATATCAATGAATAAATTAATAAATTTACCTGTATATGTATATACGTACAGATCATCTATAAAGTCAAATTATGAATTTTATTTTATAAAATTATAGACAAAATCAAAAACTTCTTTATTTTTTCAAAAAAGACGCCTATATACACTTTGACTAGTATACAATTAACAATATACATACATATGTATATTGAATGTATTAAGAAAAGTCAAAACAAAGATCACAATTATAGGAAATTGTAACGAAAAAAAATAATGCAAAATAACATAACAAGACATCAAAATAATTGAAATTGTAGTAAATAATAAGGAAAAATTGTAGTGCAAAATTGGTTTAAATGGTAAAGTGAAAATTGAATTATGGAAGAGGGGGACAATTCGCTGGGCGCTTTCAAAGGGAGACAGGATTAATCAAAAGGGGACAATCCCCCGAGAAGGGGGACGTCTGGTCATACTATGTTGATTGTTCTGTTACAATGGATAGTAGTTGATTTTTTTCATTTATAATATTATTGTTCACACTACCTCCTGTTTTGAAAATTTCAGCTCTATTTCTAGCAATGTCCTTCGCAAATCAAAATTTGCGTTTTTGTATAATGTTTTTATTTGTTTTACGGTCCTTGGCTATTGCTATTAAATTCATAAGTAATTTTGTCCATGGACAAACAACGCATCTGTTTTTTTGTTTTCTATTTTATCTTTATATTTCAATATGATAGTTAAAATTTCTTCTTTTTCTTTATCTTTGAAATTTCTTTTCTTAGATAAAACAGATTGTGATTGTGATACATCCATGTTCATGAATACGCAAAAATTCTAGCCGTCGTAAAAATATCCGACGGATAATCTTGGTTAGTGAATACAAGCATATGAATTCAATATAATGTATTTTGTTATATGAGGTAATGTATACATTTTAAAGGTACTTATATTTGAAAATATGTATGGTAATTTGAATGTGCATTAGATGCGGCCATTATACATATAATGTTTAAATTCTTTTAAACATTAAGCTGATCATGCATTCTCACATGGACAATTATACAATGGAATTTGACTTGCGTATAAAACTTTAATAGCGTCACATTTCATGCAACATACCATCCCCTTTTGGAACAGAAAATCTTCATATAAATTCATGAGGAGTTTTGCGCAAAGTCATCTTTTCTGGGGTGTGTTTGTTTGACAATGCATTGTAACAAATGACAACTTTTTTAAATTCAAATTTATTTCTGTTCAAAAATTTAAAAAAAAAAAATCTTTAGAGAATTCGTTTTTGCATGCTCATAATTCATGTGTCAAAATTGCATAAAATGCTTTGCTTTATTCTATTTATGATTACAATAAAACTTTATGATTTGTGCTAAATTTCTATGACATTATTACAATTGTCTTATATTCGAACTTTTTAGTTACATAACCTTTGTTTAATTTTTGTTTATTTTTGTTTTTTACTTAAGAGCAGTATGTTTAACTCGTATACAGTATTCGTACATTTATGTTGTTATTTTTATTATAATTATTACATTACATTTATTGTATTATTTATTTGTTTCTACAATAATTACTACGTTATGGTAATTGTATTAGTTTATTGCTATATATACTATCAAAGAAGTTATATCAACAAGAAGAATCATTTTTCAATATTACACTAAAATTTTAACAAACCAGTGTGAAAGATCAGAATAAAGTTGAAGCTGGGTAAAGTTCAGCATTTACCAGCTACAAAGTTCTATCCATATGATCTTTTTATTAAAGCACAATGCTTTATATTACAGCCATATGATAAGTCACGATTTTACACACGTATGATTGTGTGTATATTTAAATATATGACTTCAATTATTTACGCATGAATGATCACTGGGGCTTTCGTTTTGTGCAATACATTTTGTTTGTGTATTCCTAGAATTATGATCGGATTTAATTTTTTTTTTTTATTAAAATTTGCAGGCATATATTTTGTTTGTGTAATTTCATTACAAACAATTTTTCTAATTCTGAACTATTTAATTGATCATGATCATGAATATATTTTGTTTGTGTATTCTTTAATGTTTGAATACAAGATTTTACAAGTCAAAAATTGAATATTGGGTTTATGAAATTTTGTACTGCATTGAAATTCGCATTGTATATATTTTGTTTTTGTACTTTCATGACCAAAAAATTTTCTGATTCTAGTTTTTTATAATGAAAATGAATAATTTTTGATTTTTGTTTTGTAAAAGGAATAACGTACTATAATACATATATACATACATATGTTCATATATACATATAATGATACATACATATAATTAATGTACACAAATGTACATATGTATGTATTTACATATGTATGTACATATACGTTTATACATCAAGATCAATATATGGATATATAAAATATAAATAATTTTGTTTTCATTTCATTTTTTTTTTATATTTTGATAACATCTTACAAAATTTGTTCATCTCATAATTTAAGTGACGTGGAATTTACATTTTGTTATTTTTTAATATACATATGTAGTATAACTTATGCTATTTTACCCTGTGGGTAGTACAAATACATATATTTATTTATTTATTTTTTTTTTCATATATCTTTTATGTATTGTCCTTCTTTTTTTTATTTTTAGATTGTTTTCTGTTTATATATTTTGTTAATGAAATTATTTATACATTATTTATTTCTCGTATCTTTGGAATTTTAACCTCTTTTGTTTTTATTTTTTAATTTGTTCTACATTCGTTAAACTTGTTTCTTTTTATCAGTGTTTCAAATTGTTCTAAAATTTGTTTACTTATACGTTTTGTTATACTGTTTGTACCACGTTTATACTGTACTCCATCAAAAAGTGAACTTTTATTTTGGTTCTGGTTGATTTGGCTAGTTAATTCTTGCAGGACTTCAGTTCGCTTCTTTATGTTCCTTAATAAATAATTTATGGCTGCTTCTTGTACAAAACATGCAGGGTTCCATCTGTTTTCTTCAGCACAAATATGTAAAAATTGGTATTCCAACAGTTCTACCAAAGATGAGTGGTTTGATACGTCTTCAATATTTATTTCAGTGAAGATATCTCATGTATCGTGGAACAAATAAATTTTACCCAGTTCTTCGAAAACTACACCAATGTTTTTTAGTGGATATTGTGAGTACTGTAGTTCTGCTCCGCAGACTGTTATTAACAGTCTGATTAAAACCATCCAGAAACTACGGTGGCTATGAGTTAGTGTTTATAGAATTCCATTATCATTTAATTGGGGACCACCTAAGACGAATTTAGTGATGTTTTAATAACGGCTATATAATAGAACATGATTTTATATGAATGCACGGAAAATAAAAAATGAAGTCGAGTGAAAGTATAATTTTCCGGTTACCAACGATGAATTTAACGAATTCTGGTATGAGGAAGAAGAGAAGAGGTTGCAATAGTGCCTACACCCAGAAATAAGTGATTGATCAAATTTATGTTTTGTCCACGGTCGATTAAAAACAATGCGAATGAAAAAATACAGTGCTAGAGAATACAGTTACTAAGTCATATACTATTTGACTACGACAATAAAACAAGTGGAAGTATGAATTCTCCAGCTTCAAACGAGAAATTTAACGTCTTCTATTATGTAGAAGGAGGAGAAGAAGTTGCAATATAGTATGCACCGAGAAATAAATTATCGCCCAAATTTATACTTTTACGGCGCTCGATTAATAAATGGAAATGAAAAGTGTTAGAGAAGGGGGAAGATGAAAAGTTTTTACATTACAAAGTAATTCCCTGGGATCCCTGAACAAGAATGACACACAAAAGGGTCAAACGAGATGCGGTTGTGGGTTGTTTTTTTTTTTTTTTTTACAATGAACTTGTTTGTTTCTTTTGTTATTTATTTATTTATTTTATGTATTTCTTGTATTTTTGGACTTTTCACCCCTTTTTTCTTTAATTGGTTATTTATGGGTTATGGATAAGTATGACAGATTTCTCAATGAAACAAAAATTTAGAACTTATAGAAATTGGGATTTAATCGAATACGAGTAGCTGTGAAATACAAAGTTCAAGAACGAGTCTACAAGGCTAGTGACAAGCAGTCTTTAAAAGAAAATAGTGACATTGCAGAGGAAATATCACGGCACTACTGCAAATATAGTACGAACAGATATAAATCGGTGATTTCAAAGTTGAGAATCAGAAGAACGAAAAAAACCCTCCGAAAAATAACAGAAAGAGAAAAAACATTTATAACTGTTATACCATGTCTGTAAAAAATACTCTATAGGAAGTGAGGTGTGAAATGGTTTGAGTCGGTTATTGTGTACTCTCATCTGTTTTTTACCTACTTGGATTAGTGTATTTACTTCATTACATCTCTATTACTTGGTACGGACCCTTCCATTGATTGCGGAATTATTCTTTCGTGAATTATTTTTTAAGAGAACTTTATCTCCGATATGGAAAAAAATTGGTCGTTGACTTTTGATCGTTGTTTACTACTTAGTAGATTTTGACGTACGATTTGATATAGTTTTTGCAATCAGTTGTTCTATTTCATGAAGAAAGAATTGTTTATCCTTGACCAGATATTTTATAGGTTTTTTTTAAAGAAATGTTTATACATGGTTTTTTGTTGTTGTTGTTGTTGTTTTATTTCATGGAGAAAAAATTGCTTATAAAATAGAATTGTTTATATGTTGTTGATGTGTTCCTTGACCAGATGATTTATAGGTTTTTTCTAAGCATTGTTTATACATATGTATGTATTTTATTGTTAACAGCTGTTAATGACGGGAACCTGAAAAGCTCAGAATTGTCTTAATGGATTTGTTGTTGTAAAGTAAATATTTGTGAGAGTATAAAAGAAATGTTAAATTTTAGGAAACCTACATATTCTTATTAAACTTTAAGTGATCAATTTGGATGGGTAATTTTTTTGGGTGAATAATAAATTTGTTTTTAAAATAGAATGTAAAAAATGTTAGTTAAATTAATTTGTTTGCAGTATGGATATATTAAATTTAACTAGAGAAATTGAAGACATTTTTCGTGCTCCAAGACGAGCTCCAATCGGATTTGATTGGCCAGATATAGAGGATTACTTCATACAATTAGTTAAACAGAATTCTGGATATGTTATTTTTTTTAAAGAATGCAATGATGATTATTGGATCAAATTTGGACATTTTGATTCAAAGTTCAACGAGATTGAAGTGATTGAATTGGTAAGTTATTTAATAAAAGCTGAAAATTAAAGCTGAAAAATAAAAGCTGAAAATAAGTAATTATTTTTTTGTTTTTATCATAGGATGTATTTGAAAGAGTAATTGAAGTTTTATTAATTACTATTAATGCAAACAACTAAAAAGAAGAAACAATAAAATCAATACAGCCAAAGATGAAGAAAAAAAGTATTAAAAAAATAACAACAATTTTGTTTTATTAATTTTTTCATTTATTTTATTTTCATATTAAAATTATTTATTATGAAAAACTTAAATTAAACTTATTTTAATAAACAGAATATAATTAAAAATAAATGTATATAAATTTTATGAAAATAATAAAATTGAAAAACAATTTTTAAAACATGCAAAACAATGCAAATCGTGACTTAAAACAAAATGTATAAACGGAGAAATTTCTGTGAAAGTGTAGAAAAATACTTCTCCGCGTGCTGTTATTGCATTTGACAGACACCGTTGTTCAAAGCAGGATCAAACCCCTGTTGCGTGTCTTTTTAACTCCATTCCAGTTACTCGTTACATGTACAACTTGGCGTTGTGTGGAATGTTTGCCAGCAACCAAACGATGAAATTAACATTGTTGTTAAATTTTTGGGGTAATTTATTACACCCCCAAAATTTCAACTGCACGCTGTAAAGAAAAACAAACAAGATATTAAAAATAAATAATTGAATATACAAATGCAAACAATGTAAGAATTTTTTAAACACTATATTTGAAATATTTAAAAAAGCAAAAGAAATACATACCTATTTATGTTTATTTTTATTACATGCGGGATATGTTCTATAAAGACTTCTAAATCGCGGTAAGTATTAAATGAACTGTTGAAAGCATCGTAATTTTCTTAGAGTTTCTTGTCGTCTTAAAAACACCTCCTTTTCTAATAAGGATTGCTCCTTTTGTATAAGAAGTTGTTGTTAAAGCGTTTAAGTGTGGAAAGTGGTAAATCTGTGTTCAAAGTGACCTTCTAGCTCAAAAACTATTCAACCGATTTCAATGAAATTTTGAACACATATAGGTTGAAGGGAATTGTGGTGCCTAAAGAGACAGATTTTTGATAAAGGACTCCATTCAGTGGAAAATTGAAAAAGAGTGAAAGCATGTTTCCTGAAAAAGTACTTTGACTTTGTTACAGTTTATCTGCTATTAAACGTATGATTTATGTAATTTTTGTGATATAGACATAAAATTTCAACTTTTCCTAACTGTTTCAATTTGTATTTGAAAATTTTTAAAAAACAGTTCAGTCAAAAATTGATAGGTGGCACCAATAATATAAGTGATTTTAAAATAATACACATGCAGTGCCGAATAAAATACATATGACCATTTTGCTAAATTGCAATTAATACATTTGTACTATAATCTTCATAATATACAACAATAAAACGTGATACTTGGTTTTAAATTATTACTAATAAAATAATTGAGAATCATAGTAATGTTTGTATATGTACTATGTACATATAAAATATTATATACACGTAGACGTGGGTATATGCGATATGCATATGATAATGTTGCTGCTGCTGCTGTTGTTGCTGTTCTTCTTCTTCTTCTTCAGTCTCTTCTTGAGATGAAGATTGTTCTTCCTTATCGAGCACTTCTAGTTCTTTCCAGAACATTTCATCTTCAGAAAATACTGATTCTAACTCTTCTTTTTTTATATTGTTTTTCCATTTTAAAATTATTTCTTAAATTTAAAGTTACTAAAATAGTTTACCGTTTATTTTCAAGGTGTATAAAATTCACAAAAAACTATTTTCTTAAAAATTATAAGTCACTATAATAATTTAATTTTTATTTTCAAGTCCATAAAAATTCACAAAAATACACTAAATATATTACGCAACGTAAGAACGCGACCGATTATTTTAAAATTTGAAAACTATTAATGAACCGTTTTTAAAAAAGTTCTGTTTATAATTATTTAAAATTTTTATCGTTTCTTTTTCATGTAGAAAAAACCCTTGAAAAGCGTAAACAATAATTTTCTCTAAGGAACATATAGTACATGAGCATAGCAATGCAGTTTGTTCATTTGTTTCAGAATCTTTTAAGATTAAATCATACTATACAGATAATGTATAATATATAATAGTATAGATTAATGTTAGGACTTATTACGTAGTACTATTTTCGTTTGTTTATGTTTTTAGGTTGCTGATAGGATTGATTAAACGAATGACCAGACCGTACTTATAAACATAAACAAATTGGTATATTAATTGAGAAATGCAATTAAATCACACTTTTGTTAAAAAATGTTTAATTATAATGATTTAACTATAATCATTATGATAATTTTTTAAAATTTTATTATATTTAATTAAATATTTGATTTATGGTTTTCTTATTTTTGTTTGATTCTCTATGACTTCAATACACTCACATATATCATATTATAGACATTTATTTCCAAAAAATAATATTCAATAATGTATGTATGATAATGTATATTATTTGTATAAATAAAAGTAGAGACAAATTAAAAAAAAAAAAAACAAAGTAAATATTAATTCATGAATATTCATAGAAGTTTTTAACGTACTGAGTAAAGTGTTGATAGTGGTTTAATGTTATAAGTGCAAGTTTAAATCACGCGAAATTTGGCAACCTTATTCTGCCCTATAATATATGGTATAACATTTTATTTTATTTCAAAATACAGTATTTCGGTTTTTTTGTTTTTTATTTTTTGGTATAATACGTCTTCTTCTTCGATGGCGCTACAGCTCATATCGAGCCTGGGCGTCCTTCAGCTTTGTCTTCCAGATATTTCCATCCGATGACGCATCTGGGCGTCAGTCAGAACATCGACCAGTGGGTAGTGACGTGCACTGAATGGCGGATCCATATAATATAAATGAAGCCTCTCACCTCTCCTGCTCACCCTCACTTCGCCTGCTCATGGTGATGCTGCTGTACCCTCACTGGGGATTGGGTAATCAAACCCTTTGGAAAATGAGGGGACTAAAGAAGTGGGGAGCTTCACCAGAAGGATTGCGCTACAGGCCGACACCTTGTACATGGAAAAAGTAACCGTTCAGGAACCAAAGGCTAAGCCTCGGATAATACGTCTATTACTCCTAATTGAATTCCATGAGCATAGCACAATTGCTGATTTGCACTAATCAACTTTCCAACCTTTTTCATAACAGTTGCTCCATCTGTTGTTATGGATACAATATCTTCTTTCAGGGATAATCCATGTTTTTCTAATTTAGATTTAAGCACTTCCACACATTTTTCGGCTGGCATACTTCCCGAGACATGTGTAAGTCCAATATTTCAAAATTTTTATTGTGTATGAATATTTATATTTAAATAGTGTTTATTTCTTACGTTTGCCCACTCATCAAATGTAAGACTAAATTTTTCACCATTTTCTTTTAATTGTATCAACTCATGTTTTATAGAACTGCGAACACCGTTACTCTAGTTTATAACCGTGTCTCTTATAGTGTTGATCGATGTTGGCAGATTTTTAAAACCTCTGGCGGATAGTGATTTTCTTAATTCAGTAGAAGTGCAAAACACTCGAAATGGCAGACCATCTAATGCTGTCATTTTACTTATAATTTCGTTCAAATTATCTTTTTTTTCAAAATCTAAAATCCCTGATGGCTTTGGTTTAGAAGCTCTGCTTAAATTTGCATCTTCATCACAATTAAACTTTTTCCTTTTTACCAAATTTGTATCATGTTTCGTTTTTAAATATGTATGAAGTCCGCTTGTACTTCTTCCATTCACCTTAATAACTCTTGAACATTTTTTACATTGGCAACCATATATTTTTCATCATATAAATAATGAAACCAAACTAAAGTATTATCAACAGATTATTTATGTTCTTTAAAGTTATTTTTATTCATTATAAAGTATATAATACGTCTGAAAAATATTTTGAACTCAAAGTATGATATGCAAATACAATGTAAAATAACAAACTCACCAATTTAAAATATATCAAAAATTTTCAAATATTGCTTTTTTTCTTCACAACTACCACCTTTTCACAGATACGAATATCAGATTACTAATCCTGCGCGTACTTCTCTAGACTATTTAATTTCGCCAGTAAGGGAGACATAAAAACAAAAACGTATACTATTTTCCTATGTTGGCGACCCTTGAACATACAGTGGAGACAATTTAAAAATTTTCCACTAAATACCGAAAAACCGGTATTTAAACTTGTGAAAACAGGTATTACAAAATTGTGAAATGGATGGAAATACTGGTATTCGGTATCCCGTTATACCGGTATTGCAATCCCTTGCTGATAGTAATCAAGATATTAAGGATCAATTTACCAAGACTACCAGTCGATTTGCCAGGTGTATCTGAAAAAGACAAATCAAATGTGAAATTTGACGTTGAACAAGGAGTTCACATGGTTTTTTCATCATTTATTCGAAATGCAGATGCACTTCGCGAAATTCGTTTTATACTCGGTGATGCAGGAAAAAGGCTTTAAAATCGACCGGATATGCATATATTATATGAAAAAATTGGTGCATCTGAAGGTATATCGCTAGCTATAGCACGTAGTGATCCAGAAAATAAAATTCCACCAGAAAAAGTTTTTCTCGCTGAAAAAGCTATGATTGCTCGTTGCAATAAGGTAACTAAAAATAGTTTTGTTTCCAAATTCTGTTCTGTTTAATTACTTAATAAAACTACAGCAGCGGAAACCTATGATTTGTGCAACACAAACGCTTGAATCAATGGTTAACAAATCACGTCCCACCAGCGCAGAAATTTCCGATTGAAAGATTGCCAATGCAATCTTAGATAGTGCTGATTGGTTTACATTATCAAGTGAAACAACAAAGGATAATTATCCATTAGAGTGTATTTTACTTTTAACAATGGCCAAAACACGCAAAGAAGCTGAGTCTGTGAAATAATATTATAGCTGGTTAACAATGTGTACTTGTTGAAATGCTTACCTTTTGCAAGACTCACTGTTGTGTTGCATTTACCGGCACCGTTTTTATTTTTTTGCATGAACCGGTATATTCTTCCATAAGGTGCGCTATTCGGATCTTTGTACACCATCATAAGTGTTCTATGTTTCTTGCATCTATAAATATATAATAAAATAATGTTCAAAAAATCAATATGCAAAGTATATGTATGTAACTTAAGAATACTTACATACAACTAATTTCTTCTTAACCGTCCTTCCCCCTATAAATATCCTACTATTCGTCCACTGTCCTCTAAGTCCTTTAAAAGAAAGATCAGTGCCGAATACTTCGAGCAAGCGCTCAGTTCCGTTTAAAATGAAAGTAATAAAATTATAATACTTAGTATAATTACATATAAGAAAAAAAATTTATACAAAAAGTAAATGTCGCTACAAAAAATTTATTATTTGACTTAAATTATTAAAAAAAAAAAAAATAAAAATCTGGCTTGGGTCCGATGTGTCTGATAGGGTATTTACTTCGCTCATTTTTTCACTTTAAAAAACAAAAATTTTAATGAAAATAATAACTAATAGCAAAAAGATTAGAAAACAAAAACATTTAAGCTTTTCTACTATCAGCTTATGAAAACTTGTATTAACTTATAGTATGTATAACCAAAGAAATTATAAAATCTACAAGAATTCTTGTTGGGCTTCAAAAAATTTTTTAGCCGATAGAGCGGTTCGGGCGATGAAAGAGAGGACGGCATGAATAATGGAATGATTTAGTACATGTGTTTGTGAAAAAAGAGGTGTCGTTTTAGATAGTGCTGATTGGGTTACATTATCAAGTGGAACAGCAAAGGATAATTATCCATTAGAGTGTATTTTACTTTTAACAATGGCCAAAACATGAAAGAAAGCTGAATCTGCGATTTGGTACAAAAATCTCTTCGCCAGCTCTATCGTGCTATTCTGCCATTAATTTACACTGGTATGCACATCAGTGATTTTGTTCTTAAATTAGAACCAACAATATCTAATTGTCTTAAAGATGTAGATTCCCGTGTACAATTTGAACTCCACTTGGTAGAAAGATTGGTTTTATAGAATATTGAGATACAGTTGTTATTGTGTAAGTTAGTTTGTGATTTAATTCATTGAAAAATAAGATACATATTTAGAAAAATATTCTCTCTTCTTTTTCATCACAGTCATGTTGACTAAATTATGAATGATGAAACAGTAATATTCAGTTGCCTAATTACGTATTAGATTTTCTTATTCTAGTTTTAGGTTTTTTATTAGGAAAATTGTGGCAATTCATTGCAATTACATGTAAAGTATTAGATCATTATTTGTTGCTTTAAGTAAACATTTTGGTTTTGAACATATTTTATGAATATTTTCGAGACATGGTGGTATATATTCAATATGTGATCAAGCAGCTAGACATCTAACAGCAAAAGATAGACATCATTAGCTGAATATTTAAAAATTGTAACATTTAATTGAAAAGATAATGTGCCAAGAGTTTTAATAAATGCTGGCGATGAAGTGCATCGTAGCATAAGGCGAGCATTAAATATAATTGAAACAAAAATAGTTTTATCCATATTACAGACTTATTAACTGATGTTTTTTACCCTGAGAATAAGTCATAGTTTGGAAAATGTTAAAGATAACATGTAAAAATTGTATGTAAATACATATCTGTAAATTTGATTTGTGTTCATTTCAAATAATTAACAATAAGTACAATAAGATTATAAGATGTTTATGAATAAAATGTCATATTTCAATATTTTATGTGAACATATTTGTTTGTTTTCTTCTTCTACACTTCACAAGTCTTTTAATTTCTTTCACTTACATAAAAAGTAGAATAAATGTTTTAAAATTTGAAAAATAAATTTTCAATGTTTCAATTTTCTACAAAAAATCCTTAATTTTTAATTACTATCAGCTCGTAGTAAAACGTTTCTATATGGACCTTTACTTAATCGATTTTTTGATCGGATTATCCAATATATACGCTAATCCAATTGGTATTCCTGTCCCAAATATTATTCAGAATATTATTGTATTACATTTACTACTCTACTATATACTACACCACTTATGTACTATACTACTGTACTATATTGTACTACATATATGGATTTAGTATTATTGAGTATTATATTGTATTATAGCTATTGTATTATATTTACATTTTCTTTCTCATATTTTTTGATTGTATTCTCTCTTTAGTTCTCATATTGCCTGTTAATCATAATTGATAAATTGTAAATTTCTACCTAACTAAAATTGTATATTGCTTGATTTGTAACATAACTTATGTACATTGCATAGCTTAAAATATTGAACATTGTACTGTAATCTCATACGATTTGTTTGAATACCATTTATACATACACATACACGCACTCTTTGATAGTTTGGTGCAATGGTATATCTCATTGTAATTCTCATCTAACAGCATTTTGAATAATTGATGGTTACATTATTAATTTTAATTTATGAATCGTTCTTCTCGTTTTGACGGTCATCGGATGAGGTTGCATTATCAATCATCAACTTGAAATTTGTGAAATAAACGCATTTTATTTTGTACATTATAACAATTAATTTTGTAAATAAAAATACATATTTTTTATTGAAATATTACAACAATTTTTGATCCTTCGAGCCGGATTCTACAGGATATTATTTTAGATAAGTATTTTTCTTTAATAATTTTGATTTTTTTTGAAATTACTTTCTAAAGGGTGAAATAAAATTGTAAGCCGGTAAGAAACACGTGTCATTGTGCTGTGATTGGTGTTGAACATTTTTTTTTTAATTTTTTGATATAAATTTCTATTGATATAAAAAAAAAAAGGGAAAAGTGAATTTACCTTTTAAATATTGGTTAAAAAATAATTGTTTAAAATTATTCAAGAAAAAGACAGGGATTGTGATTATCATAAGGTGTGCCTCACATATTGATGCCGGTGACAATGTGTTCATATTATAATACATACGCATACGTTCAACTGCATTGTATTTGCATTGTACTTTATTTGAAATTGTGTTCCATAAATCGCAATCTTGTTACCTTTTGAATCAACTTTATTTTTGTCATTACCCCGATTTTTTGTACCATTTTTGATTGTTATTATAATTAAAAATGGACGCATTGAAAAAGAATCGTGGCACTATTAAGGCTACAGTCACACGTCTCGGTACATTTTGTGAAACGATAGGGCCCAATACCACTCTCGAAGCGTTACAGGCTCGTTTACAAAAGCTCAATGAATGTTGGACTGAATTCCTTTCTATACAATGTGATATATGTGAATTATTATCTGATTCTGAATTTAGTGAACATAACATAGAAAGTGAACAATTTGAAGACAAATATTTTAAAGTGCATGAGTTATTATCCATAGCTATAAAGTCACGTGTTACACCAAATTCAGATAACGATGTTACTGTTATTGATAAACTTGTTTCACAACAAGCCAGCTTCTTAGAGAAATTTTCAAGTACCTGCATAAACAATACTCCTGAAGCTAGTTCAAAATTACCGAAAATTCACATACCTCCTTTTTCTGGAAATTTTAAAGAATGGACTTCTTTCCGTGATATGTTCAACGGAACAATACATGCAAATACAAGATTGACAAAAACTCAGAAATTTCACTACTTGAAAGGGTTATTAACTGGAGAAGCAGAGTCCTTGCTGCGCCACATTCCCATTTCAGAAGATACTTATGAAGAAGCGTGGTCAAGGTTGAACAGCCGGTATAACCGAAAGGCTCCAATAGTATCATCATTCATCAAGGCGTTGCTGAATCTTCCTTCGATTGCGGTCACATCATCAGTGGGTTTACGACGCATTTCAGATGGCTGCGATGAGGTTATACGTGGACTGAGAGCTCTTGGAGAGGAGGCTGAGCAACGTGATCCTTGGGTCATCTTTCTTATACTCAATAAGGTCGATCCAGTTACCAAATATGAATGGGCAGAAGCGAACATCAACAAGGACTTTCCAACGGTAAATGAACTATTGACTTTCCTCGACAACCGATGTGTTGCATTGGAAGCATCTCAACCATCACATAAATCACATGTACAAACCAAACAAATAAGGGCTAACACATCAGTTACTCAATAATTTCAACCGAATGTTACTACTTGCCCCAACTGTAAGGGACAACATCATCTATTTGCGTGTGAAAACTTTAAATCTTTAAACACTGAAGCTAAACGAAAATTTGTAAAAGATAACAAATTATGTTATAATTGCTTACGAAATGGTCATGTTTCTTAAGTCTTGTCAATCCAAACATTCTTGTCATCATTGTAATCGTAAGCATCACACTCTTGTTCATGTCGATGATGACCAAAATCAAAACCATGACGCGCAACTCAATTCAAATGCAAAACCAATGATTAACTCTCATTCTATTCGTAGCGGGTCAACTAAGATCACGTCGTTATTGTCAACTGCACTTGTTCATGTTTCAGATGTTCATGGAACCATACATCCTTGTAGAGTTCTCCTTGATTCAGGCTCTCAAGCTTCGTTTATTACTGAGTCGTTTGCGAAACAACTTGGTCTTCGGCGTCGACATGCTAGACTGTCTGTCAGTGGGTTGTCAGCAACTCATACAGGAGTTACAAGGGGAGTTGTCACAGTTACCCTAAAATCAATGCATTCAGCTGATTCACTTGTCATTAACGCTTTTATTCTAAACAAATTAACATCGCCACTACCTAGCGAAGAATTAGACATAAATACCAACATCATCAGTACGCTTCAATTTACTGATCCTAAGTTTAATCAACCAAAGGAAATTGATATCTTGTTAGGTGCAGACGGGGTATTCCAATGTTTTCGAGATGGCCATATTAATACTAACCCAGTTGCACAGTTTACAATTTTTGGTTGGGTTCTTGCTGGGGAAATACCTACTAGTGAGAACATTGATGCGCATTCAACACTAATAATGTCTCATTTTACAGAGATTGATATTGATAAAACATTGCAACGCTTCTGGGAAATTGAACACATTTGTGACAAGCCTTCACTGTCATCAGATGAGCAACAGGCTGAAGCATCATATTCACACACGACCGTTCGAACAACTGATGATAAATATGTTGTCAATTTACCTCTCAAGGAGTCTGTACTTTTAGGTGATACCTTCCATACTGCAATACGTAGATTATATTCACTAGAACGATCATTTAATCGCAACAGAGAACTAAGGAACGCTTATATTCATTTCTTAAAGGAATATCTAGATCTGGGTCATATGGAACGCGTACCTGCCACTGAAATCAACGCCAAAAATGTCTACTATTTACCACATCATGCTGTATTTAAACCTGATAGCTCCACGACAAAGGTACGTGTAGTTTTTGATGGAAGGTTCAAATGTACAAATGGTACTTCATTGAATGACGCATTACTTCTTGGACCTAACATTCAGCCTGATTTATTCACAATTTGTTTACGCTTTCGTTGTCATCGGTACGTTTTTTCTGCTGATATTGAGAAACTGTATAGGCAAATTTGGATCAGCAAATGTCATCGCGATCTGCAACGCATATTGTGGCGTGAATCACCTGATAAACCGGTTGAACATTATCGTTTATGCACAGTAACTTATGGCACTGCTAGCGCACCCTTTTTAGCAACACGCACCTTGAAGCAATTGGCTTTGGATTACAAGACTCGTTTTCCTAAAGCATCGCAAGTCCTTTTGAACGAGTTTTACGTTGACGATGTCTTAACTGGCGCTGACTCAATTGATGATCTTTTAACACTCAAGGACGATTTGACCACTCTACTCAACCTTGGTGGATTCAAGCTGCACAAATGGAGATCTAATTGTTGTACGTTGTTAAAGGATATTCCATATACCTCTTGTGAATTATCTGCTAAGGATCTTGATGACAAATCAAAATCCATAAAAACTCTTGGTCTTCAATGGTCGCCATCAGCTGATACATTTTCATTCAAGGTTAATTTGCCACAAGCAGCTAAAACCACCAAAGGACAAATTTTATCAGACGCCTCCAAGACATTTGACCCACTTGGCTTCCTAACTCCTGTAACTGTATCAATAAAAATTTTGTTTCAACAACTCTGGTTGCTCAATTTAAACTGGGATGATTCTATACCCAAGAGAGTAGAAGAAAATTGGTTACATATTCGAAATACATTGCATCATTTGAATGATATTAAGGTTCCGCGTCTAATGATACCAGACTCACATATTGAATACCACGGTTTTGCAGATGCATCGGAATCAGCATATGCTGCTGTTTTGTACTGTCGAAGCATTGATCAAAATGGTCATATTACTGTTCGTCTCGTGGCTGGAAAAAGTAAAGTTGCACCGTTGAAGCAAATAAACGTTGCTCGTCTCGAACTATGTGCGTCAGTGTTGCTTACACGCCTCATACGAAAGGTTAACTATTCAATCAAGATTATTGATAAACCGATTTTCGCTTGGACTGATTCACAAATAGTATTACATTGGTTGTCATCGATTCCACGACGCTGGAAACCTTTTGTTGCTAATAGAACCAGTGAAATTCTCGAAACACTTCCTCGTAACTGTTGGCATCATATAAGTTCGAAGCAGAATCCTGCAGATTGTGCATCACGTGGTATTCGTCCGGAAGAATTGATTCGACATAAACTCTGGTGGTGTGGACCAGATTGGTTAGGCAAACCGGAAACCACTTTGCCCAAGACTGTACATGAATTCATGCCTTCAATAAATGTTAACAGTGAAGAAAGAAAGGTTGTCTAAAATCTATGCTTGTTGAAAGTACACAGCCATTGTTAGATATCATTTTCTCACGAAGATCTTCATGGCATACAATTTTAAGGATTTTGGCTTTTTGTTATCGATTTATTAATAATGCTCGTTCTCCTCCTTCATCCCGTACCATTGGAAATATTCAAGTTCATGAACTAAGTTTGTTAAGTTTGTTTGTATTAGACATGCTCAAGATAGCGTTTTCCAATTTGAGAAACTACTTATAAAACAAAACAAGTGCCTTTCTCCTAGTAGCAAACTGTTTATGTTATCAGCATTCATTGATGAGAATGAAATACTTCGTGTGGGAGGTCGCTTAAAACATACTGAGCTCTCATATCAGACAAAACATCCTATCATTCTACCCAAGGGACATATTGTAAGTGCTTTGATCATCACGCATACACACACAACACATTTACATGCTGGAATATCTGAAATGTTCTTCATTCTACGTCAAGAATACTGGATTTTAGGATGCAGAAATATGATCATGAAGATTGTTCATACATGCATACCATGCTTTAGACAAAGAGCTCTTCATAATCATCAACGGATGGCTGATCTACCAAAACATCGTGTTACATACGCGCGCCCGTTCGTAAACGTCGGATGTGACTACGCCGGTCCAATAACAATTCGGTTATCACGCGGTCGAAATTCTAAATACGTCAAGGGATACATCGTACTCTTTGTGTGCTGTTCTATAAAAGCGATACATTTAGAGCTCGCTAGTGACTTATCAACAGATTGTTTTATTTTAGCATTAAAAAGATTCATCTCCCGTAGGGGAAAATGTTTACATATTTTTTCAGATAATGGCACGAATTTTAAAGGCGCCAGTAGAACACTCTCTACTATGTATCAGTTGTTGCAGTCAAAGGAACATAACAACAAGGTTGAAAATTACTTATGCAATGAAGGTATATCTTGGTCCTTTATACCTCCAGCAGCGCCACATTTTGGCGGTCTTTGGGAAGCCGGAGTGAAATCAGTCAAACAGCACCTCAGACGAGTGATTGGAACCAATATACTTACGTATGAGGAGATGTATTCTGTCTTAACTTGTACCTTTACCTATATCTTAGCTGGATTCTCGAGCGAGTGGGCGGGATGTTGAGAAATGGATCTAATATTATTGTATTACATTTACTACTCTACTATATACTACACCACTTATGTACTATACTACTGTACTATATTGTACTACATATATGGATTTAGTATTATTGAGTATTATATTGTATTATAGCTATTGTATTATATTTACATTTTCTTTCTCATATTTTTTGATTGTATTCTCTCTTTAGTTCTCATATTGCCTGTTAATCATAATTGATAAATTGTAAATTTCTACCTAACTAAAACTGTATATTGCTTGATTTATAACATAACTTATGTACATTGCATAGCTTAAAATATTGAACATTGTACTGTAATATCATACGATTTGTTTGAATACCATTTATACATACACATACACGCACTCTTTGATAGTTTGGTGCAATGGTATATCTCATTGTAATTCTCATCTAACAGCATTTTGAATAATTGATGGTTACATTATTAATTTTAATTTATGAATCGTTCTTCTCGTTTTGACGGTCATCGGATGAGGTTGCATTATCAATCATCAACTTGAAATTTGTGAAATAAACGCATTTTATTTTGTACATTATAACAATTAATTTTGTAAATAAAAATACATATTTTTTATTGAAATATTACAACAGATATAAAATCAAAAACCATTGAAGATATAAGATTACAAACCGTTGAAGAAATAAGATTACAAACTGTTGAACGTACATAGACGATCAAACACTGTTGAACTTAAAAGATTAATAACCGTTGAAAGTATAAGATTTAAAACCGTTGAAAGTATAAGATCAAAAATTTTTTATTAAAAAAAAAAAAAAAAATACAAAATTTCTGATTTTTTAACTTATTTTATTTTTCTTCTTAATGTAAATTTATTAGAAATATACTAATATTAATAATGACAGTGATAATTACAGTAATGATAATAGTAGTCATAATAATAATAATAAAAACAAAAATGATTATAATGATGATAATGATAATGATTATAATGATGATGATAATAATGAAAATAATAATAACGATAACGTGTCGGAAATGCATACACTCGTAAGACACTTTGGGTGTCAGGCTTTTCAGTTTGAAATCGTTTACTCAAAAAATTTAACGTTTCACAAAGGAAATTGGTCACTTTACAAATATAATTTACCTCCTTAAAACAAGAATTTTTTTTTAAAAAAGGTAAATTCTGTTTGTAAAGTGACGGATGTCCTTTGTGAATTCTTGTTGAATTTTGTATATAAAAGAAGGAACTTAATCTGAAAAGCCTGTAAAAAAAAGAACGGTTTTTGTTTAAACTACGTACCTAGATTTGATGTCGTCTAAGATGACTCTAAATACATTTCTGCCATTCCGAGTCCCGTAGTGATTCCGGTACAAAAAGTCATTCATATGATCGAGGACATATGGGCTTCGCATAACGTTTCTTGATCATAAGTCGGCCTTCAGGGTATGCCAAAAAGCCTCTACTTTATTAGTGCAGGTCTTTGTGACTGAATCCACAAATGATTTTTGTGGTTCAGTCGTATGAACATACCCTTCAAAACATAAACTGTTATACGCACCCAATTTGTCGCTTCATATTATTGTGCCCGCCAGCACATACTTTTTGATAAGAGAGATTAGCGTTAAGCTATCCTTTTTTTCAGCATAGAGAGCCATTTCTTTTTCAGTCTTGGTATCATAGATACCAAACACCTACAGCTGTCTACAGTTGGATGGCCCTTATTGTATTTTCTCTTCACGAGGAGAGACTCGTCAATTTCGACCACCCTGTTAGGTCCCCCGCAGCGAAATGTCTCCAGATCCTGTTCTTTTTTCTAAGAACACAATTCGCGTAATTTTGAGTAAATGTCCCAAATTTTATTCTTGGAAATGCCAGTATCTCTGTGAGACATGTGATAAAACGTTCAAACAAAATGCAAAATGAAGTCGAAAGCGGAACTAAAAATAAACAAGTAAACCATGACAATTAACCAAAAGTCTACTTAACTTATTTCTTGTTTTTGTTTATTTCTTTTAATTTTAAAGAAAATTCTTCCACTTCTGCGGAATTCCTTTTTTTGGTAGTTGACCATTAAGAATATCGAAAAGTTTGTTCATTTTATTCATAGAGCATGCAGTTGAAGAAGCAAATTTAGCTATTTCATCGGAAACTATGTTTAGTACTAGCAAAGTTCTAATTTCTAGTTTTCATATAAAAACTCAATTACACCCCAACTCACAATTCCATCAGGTATGCAAAAATTATTCCTCAAACTTTTAAACAAATGGGGATAATCATATTGTACAAACATCATGTTGCTCTCGTAATTTGTTGTAAAAAAGTGTTTTTCAGGAGATATTTCCAGCATACTAAAGGATATTGGGAAACAAACAATAAAGTTTGTTTGTATATATGTATATTTATCCTTAATACTTCGGTACAATAAAAAAAATGATCTTCATACATTGTTTTTTTTTTCACACTTTTTATGATCATATGAATGTTTGTATATGATGTGTATACATACATATGTATATGAAAAGTAAAGAACCTTTTATTTCTATTAGAAAGCATGCATTTCATATTGAGATAAATGAATACATGTACGAACAGTTAGTAATTGATATACTACGATACAAACACGTGTATTTTAAATGTAAGTACATGTAAAATTAAAATGTTTAAAATCGGTCAAATGCGTAAAAACATTTGAAGTTCATGATATCATATGAAATTAAACTCCACCCCATGTGTATTACAAAATCAATGCAATACAATAGTACAGTCGGCGATTAACAAAAAAACCTTAATTGTGTGAATATATTTGTATGAAATTTGAAATTTTTTCACAATTAAAAAGAATGATGTAGTGATAAATATTGGAAAAGGTAACATATTTTCTGAGACTCCACTGTACTTTTAGGTATTTTCCTTATGTGTAAATAGAATTTACACAAACATTTAAAGAATGAAAAATTGAAATTTAGTGATTCTCAATGAAGAGAAATACATTTTACCCCTATCTACTCTGCCCGCACAGCACTTGTTTCGATCAAAATTTTGAGACCAAAATAAAAGCATTTAAGTTTAAATATATACTATATGATACTTGTATATGGTATAATGTTGATATTACATCGACGATGTCAAATTCAACCTGCCAAATTATTTTAATGGTGGGTAAACAAAAATTTATTAGAATCGGTGAAACACTATTAGCTGCAAGACACGATGCTGCTGCTAGAGCTTTGCAAGTATTAAAACCATTATCACTATCATCTAGCGAGTTAAACTCGACAGCAACCACATCAGGAACAACGGTAGCAATATTTATATTGGCAACAAAAAGCGATGATTCAAATATCGATTTAAAATCACCAACATTGTTAGTGCATAAGATCGCATTAAAAAGTAATTTATCAGTTACATTTGAAGTAAAATTAGAAAAAGGACCATCGCATATGATCATCGTATCGCAACCAATTTATATTGTAGTTGTGAATTTGTAATTTTTATTTAATGTTAATGTTTGTCAATAATTTTTGTTTTTTTTTCTCTCTTTTTTATCAAATTATATTTTCTGGTGAATATGGTGAATACTTAACTATAGTTACATTATCAACAGATTCATCACAAATGTCATGGATTTTCTTATGTCAAAATTATGTAATTTTTTTTTCTTACTGTTATTTTCTTAAAAATGTTCTTTTAAGATAATATAAGATAATGCAAAATATTGTTGCCATTTAATTGCCATTATAATTTCATATTGAAATTTTAAAAACTGGACAATGATAATATATGTATATATATGTACATATTTATTTCTGTGTAATATTTTAGAAACTCGTTGATGAAAAAATTCCTCAAGATTTATAATAAATACATTTGTTTATGACAAAAAAAAAAATTATTTTGTTTTCATTTACTTTTGAACTTTATTGTTAATTTCCATTGAAGTCGAAAGCATTTTTACAATTTAATTTTTTTGAAATTCGTTTTACGTATACATATGTTGATTTTCTCCTTATATTGTTTCTCTCTATGGGAAGGACCATACTCATACATACTTTTTAGAAGGCTTCCATTGTCTACTGAAATTCATTCACCACTGGCCCATTATTAATTTTCTATAACCTTAGATGTGATATCATTATCCCATGATATTATTCAAATAAAATAATTATTTTAAAAATTTAAACAAACATTTTCATTTTCAATAATATTATTTACCGTGTCACTCTGTACATATGTATATCACGGATCTGGGATTGGGATATCTTATCTAGATCTTTTGTAATCGATTTATTCAGTTTATATAACCGAAAACAGTTAATCCATTTTTTAATTTTTTTGCACGATAAATAATTGTCTCATCATTTTAGAAACTATTTACGCTTTATTAAAATACAAATAAAACCAAGTAAAAGGATTTTTAATCCTTTTTGATTTTTAATTTCTTTTCCTGTTTTCTATGACATTTCCTGTATATTTGTTAAAATTGTTCATTTTGCAATGGTAACACTTTTTGTGGATCTTAACTGCGCCATCTAGCAAACAAGAAGGAAGTTCGAAAATGTCAAAATTTAAAAGAATTAAAAAGGATATAAATCCTTAATGATTTTTATAAGCATGCTTTCGATTGCTATATATAAAGTGGTGTTTTATTGTTTATTTTTGTCGTATGAACGAGTAGAACGAAAAAGGATTTTTGCTTTTTTTAAGGATATCCTTAAATCCTTAAGGTAATCGTATCCTTAAAATTCGCACTTCAAAATCTTTATTTTTTGATGCTCTTGCAATTAGAAAAAAAGTTCAATTTTTTAAAATGCATCCTCGCGTTCCGGGTGTACTTGGATAAAGCCCAATATTTTAACTGGACAGAACGGAGTAAAAGTTTTAGTTTATTTAGATGATGTAGTTATATATGGCAGAAATTTGGAGGATCATAATAAAAAATTAATTGAAGTATTTCAAAGATTAAGAGAAAACAATTTGAAATTACAACCTGAAAAATGCAACTTTTTTTTAAGAAAAGAAGTGGTTTATCTAGGCCATAAATGTTCATAAAATGGAATTAAGCCAGATCCAGAAAAGGTGAATTGTGTAGTAAATTTTCCTAGACCAAAAACAGTCAAACAAGTTCAATCTTTTTTAGGTCTAGTAAATTGTTATAAAAAATTTATTCCAAATTTTTCAAAAATAGCTGAACCTACATATAACAATATTATTAAGAAAGGACATAAAATTTCAGTGGAATGAAGAATGTGAAAAAGCATTTGAAAAATTAAAATGTAAGTTAACAAATCCGTTATTATTAGTGTATCCGGATTATGAAAAACCATTTTATTTAACAACTGATGCTAGCGGAGAGGCATTAGGAGCAATATTGTCACAGGGTGAGTTAGGGAATGAACAACCGATAGCCTATGCAAGTAGAACATTGAACGATGCAGAAAGAAGGTATTCAACTATAGAGAGAGAAATGTTAGTCATAGTATGGGCGACAAAAATTTAAGATAAAATTAGCGGATTGTGATGTGACAATTGAGTACAAAGCAGGAAAGTTGAATCAAAATGCAGATGCCTTACTTAATGTTGTTTTATTGAGGCTTCATGTTTCACACCCATAAAGCAAGACAGTTTTAACACATGTATTGAATATTCGTATTTTACATACTTTATTCATTGAACTCGAAGACCATATTCTGTTTAGTGAACGTATTGTGTTTCTTGCTCTATTTATTCTTTGTTTAACGTCCTCTTCTGATCCGCCTGTTTTGTTGACTAAACAGCCAAGATATTTGAATTCGTCTACGTCTTCGATGACTTCATTATCTATCAGAAGGGGTAATGTGTTTTTGGTGTTGATTCTCAGGAGTTTGGTTTTAGCGACATTCATTTTGAAACCAGCTGTTTCTGCATTCTCTTTTAGTGATTGTAACTTAGCCTTGATGTCTTCATATCGATGGGCCATTAGACACAGATCATCTGCATAGTCTATATCGTTTAACTTGCTCGATAAAGTCCACTGTATGCCATTAGGTGTTTTATCGTTGACTTCATTCATTAAAGTTGCCTTTTTTAGGAATGGTTACAATTAATCCTTGCTTCCATTCTTTTGGAATAACATTACCTTCCCAAGCTTTATTAATAATCGGTGCTAGTACAGCTGCTATACTTTCAGGGTCGGTTTTAAACAGTTCGTTAGGTATTCCATCCAGTCCTGCTGTTTTATTGTTTTTTAGCTTCTTAATAGCTTCTTTTATTTCTCCTACTGATGGCGGTTTGTCAGATATGCGTGATGTAACATTGTTTTGTCTATGCACAGCATTATTGGGTTCTATGACTATTTTATCTTCGAAGTATTCTTTCCAGCGTTGCAGTTGTCAATCAGTTGAAGTAAGTATTTCTTCATTTATGCTAGATATCGGTGGGCTTTTTATCTGTCTTTTACCTACTAAGGTGTTGATGCATTGATAGGTTCTTCGTAAGTCATTGTTATACGCAGCAGCCTCAGTTTCCTTGATCAGTCCTTCACAATATCTTCTTTTATATTTTTGAGCTAAATTTTTGACTTTCTTATTTAATTGTCCATACTTAGTCTTGTTATATAAAAAATATCAAATTGTAACGCAATTTGATAAAACATTAGATAAATTCAAAAATTCCTAAATTTTAAAATTATTAACAAAGAAAAAAATGTAATTAACAAAAAAATAATAAATATTTTGATGACTCGACAATTGGGCAATCATTTCATCCTTTGTTTAAAAGACAAATATGCATAAGAATTTTCGTTAGCAACATAGTTCAAAATCATATCATTTTACCTTTTATCAGCAATTTTCCATATTTCAGAATAACATGCACAAACAAGAATTAACAATTTTAAAC
Organism: Anthrax anthrax; assembly: GCA_963971155.1. Taxonomy (NCBI): domain Eukaryota; kingdom Metazoa; phylum Arthropoda; class Insecta; order Diptera; family Bombyliidae; genus Anthrax; species Anthrax anthrax. Next base: position 35,518,715 of record OZ020117.1, read on the forward strand.
AAAGTACATAATGCATATTTAGAGCGGATATATAAGAAAACAACAAATATATTAACACCTGCAATTCATTAACATTAAGTGTTATAACATCAGACATAATAACAGCCCATAAAAATAATATAATATAATATAACATAATGCATACATATATGTACATATAATCATGCATTTATTGCTTTTAATTTACAAATATGAATTTAACATTATAAAATTAAAATTTGGATTCCCATACGTACATTTGATAATTATTAAAATTCTTTTCAAAATTCACATGAAATTCTTTAAATCAGCAAAATTACATTCCCATACAATTCTGCTACCTAATTTCCCATATAACTTTGGCTACATTAATTCCATAGAAGAAACTATTTTTCATGGTATCAAATTTACGTTATTTACACGCGCAAAAGAATTCTCACCGAAAATTGTCCGATCACGTTCTTAATTAATGTACGCATTTTCAAACAAAGAACTGAAATGTACCGCCCATTTTCCCCTACGATTGGTACAGTCATTTATGGTAATAAATTATATTAATATAAAAATAACGAACTTTGGATTCAATTAACAAAGACAAAATTTAAGTAGGGCAAAGTGATAATTGTAATTATTGAAGAATAATTACGATTATGGAAGAGTTATAATTTGGATTTGAAACAGAAAAGTCGAAAAAGTAAATTACCGCAGAAATCGTCTTTGATTTAAAATAAATTATTCAAATTAAAATATTTTTTAAAAAAATAAATATTAAATAAAACTTAGAAAAAATTTCAATTAAATTTAACATAGTAAAATTCGCCCAAAAAGTATTCAGAATAAATTGTAAAATTTCAAGTAAAAGATTTTCTATTTCGGCGCTAAGTTGATTACAGTATTTCGGTTCGGTGTTAAACATTTAAGATAAAATAAATAATAAATATTTCAGTAAATTTAAAGTTAATATTGTGAACCTAGTTTTAGTGCTATTTTTAGTGAATAAAGCTTTGAAACTAAACCACGAATCTTTTAATTAACAAACCTTAATTTTCTTCCCAATATTTGAAAGACACCCCTTTTTATTGTAATGTTATATACATAACATTATAATTTTGGCGCAGCCGGTAAACCGTGTTAATTGAAAACACTTAAAACGCTTCAACTCGGTTTTACAATAAAAATTCAATTAATAATAAACAAAAAAATTTATAAATTTGTTTCAGAAATAAATCTAGAATAAAAATTAAATTCAGCAAATATATTTATTCCGTTGAACGAAACATTAACTCAATAATTGAATAAAATAAAAGTGTGAAAAATCTGAAAATTTTTTCTATTAAAATAAATACAAAAATTGTGTATTTTTCTGTGCAAATCGTTAATTGTTTGAAATAATATTTAATATAATAAAAATTTAATTAAATACAAGTAACATTTATTAATTGGGAAGAAATTATTATAAAAGCAGAATAAAAAGTGGTTTTAAAAAAAGATAAAAATATGTTTTTATTGAAGTATAATTTAAAAAAAAAAAAATTTTTTTTTTTTTGAAAGAAAGTTTAAAATAATTTAAATTATATGTCGAGTGAACAAACAAGTTCAACTCCATTCAAAGATCCAAAAAGGAAAGTGAGATTCGAAGAAAAAGTTAATTCCTTCACATTCGAAAATTTAAGTCCAGTATTCAGTACATCAGAAGAGAGCAACGATTTGGTGCCATTAGAACAACAACAATCAACAAGTGAAGATATCGCACTGGAGGATAACAACAACACGGCTAATTCACCAGCAGCATCCACACCAACGGGTAAGTCACGAAAAATCATCCACCCAAGTGTAACATTAACAAGAGAAGAGGAAAAACACGTATTACACTATATTCAGCTAAGATCAGGTACACGAGTTTACAAACCAAGAACATCGTTAGGTACAACAGGAAGTGAAGAAAATCAAGGTGAAGAAAATAGTTTTAGTTTTTCAGAAGAATTTACTAAAGAATTAGATAAAATATTCAGAATGGCAAATATTGAACTAGTTAATCAATTGTTAAATAATGTACCTGTATTAAGCGCTGAAGATACAGATGACGTCAGCGTAGAAGTTAATACGTTTATAAAATGTTATGAAAATATGTATGAATGTTTAACAAAAGAAGAAGATAAAGATTTATTTTTTGCAATGTTACCGGTTAAATTTAGGGGTAGAGCTGCTAGGTTATTAGATGGTATAATTTGTCCTAAACTAGATCAGTTAAAAACAATTTTACACAATACACTAGTAAACAATAAAACATATCTCACATTATTAAACGAATTAAGAATGGTACGGCAATTTCCGGGAGAATCTGTTAAAACATTTGGCACTAGAGTTCAAAAAATTTTAAAATCTTGTGAAAAGAAAGCTGAGGAACGGCATACAGAGGATAATGATGCTGTGAAAACAGATTTACAAGAAATTGTTTCATTTTCATTTAGAACAGGTTTAATTAATCCGACATATAGGTTATTAGCAGCAAACGAAGATAAAAGTAATTTAAAAGAAATAATTACAAAATTAGAAAATATAGAATTAACGGACATTCAATCTACAAATACAATCAATGAATTTCAAAATTTACCAAATAATAATACATTAAATACACCACTTATGCAAACAATAAATACACCTTATAGTAATTCAACACGTAAAAATATTATAAATGAAATGCCATTTAATTACAATAACAATAAAAATTATAATAACAATAATAACACGAAATTTAGAACACAGATGACGCAAGTGCCACAGTATAATTACCAAAATAAGGAACAAAGAAATTTTAATTATAACAATAACCGAAATTTTCCTAATTCAAATCCAAGATTTAACAACAACAATTATAACTTCCGTTACGAGAATCGAAATTTCTCTAACTATAAACATCCTAATAATCAAAGACAAGAATTCAAGATCTGTAATTTCTGCGGTAAGAATAATCATACCTTTGAAGAATGTCGAATTAGAAAATCTACACCCTTTTGTATAAATTGTAAAATGTACGGGCACGTAACACAAAATTGTAGAGAGAAATATAATAATTCAAGATCAGTTACGTATGTTCAAAGAAATGGGTTGAATAATATCAATGCCTATAATGATAATACAAAGTACGAAAGTAAAAATAAAAATTCTGAAATAAAATGTAATTTTTGTCAAAGAATAGGGCATATGATGAAGGATTGTAACGCAAAGAGATTGTGGGACAATCAAAATAAAAATAAGGGAAACTAGAAAAGGGCTGTCACCCAGCCAGAGAAAATGAATACAACGAGTGCCAGCCCCAAAACGTATGCAAAAAATTTGATAAATTTATAGTAAAATTACCCATAGACATTAGTAAGAAAAATAAAACAGAATTATTAATAGACACAGGTGCAGAAATTAGCTTATTAAAAGAAAATATATTGAAAAACGATGTAATGATAAATAATGATAATAAATTAAAAATTAATACGGTATGCGAACAAGGAGAAACGATAGGTACTTGTTCGGCTAAAATTCAATTTAAGAATCCCAAAAAATGTGAATTTCATATAATAAAAGATATGAAAAATGTAGGCGAAGACGGTATATTAGGTTTTGATTTTTTGTCCAAAAATTGTGTTATTGATGGTCCAAATAAACAAATACGTTTCCCTCGCAAGGAAACGGGAGAAGAGGATTTAGTAATCGAATTACAAGATCCTTTTGAACGAAAAATGTTGGTGAACAAACGAGTTAAAAAAGAGACAGTGGCATTGAAAGTTGATAAAATTAAGAAATCGAATGTGAAAGAAAACAAATCTCATATCATTGGTATACAACCATCGAAACAGTGTCTCGTAAATACTGATTTATCGAAGGTTGCTGATATGAAAAAAATACGTTTTTCTGAAGCACAAGATTCTGATCGTAAAAATGATGTCGAAAAAGTACAGTCAAAAAAGGATTCGACTGTCTTTGCTTTTTCGAATCAGGATTATGATAATGGTTTCGTTAGCGATCAAATGCTATCTCCAAAATATTCTGTTAAGTTCACTAACAACAAAATTGGTACAAAAGATAACACAAATTTTCAGATTCCTCCTCATATGAATAAATGTAGGGAAGTACGGGTAAAAAATAAAATACCTGTCTTAGCTTCTTTATATGAAAAATATGTACAGGGAGAGGGTCAGAAGGCAGAAAATCAAATCAAAACGTTAACTACTGAAATTAATAAACAAAAATATAACGAAAACAAAAAAGAAGATTCAAAAATAAAGGTACAAGTTCAAGTACATAAAGAAAAAATTGAAAAGAAAGAAATAATAGAAAAATTAAATTTAGAAGAAATAAAAGAAAAATATGAAAAAATTAGAATGAGATTAAATAAAATTAAAGAAAATATGAGAGAAGAGAAAATTAATATAAAAATAAATAAAGAAAAATTAAATACAAATAAAGACAGTGTAATGAAATATAATAAAAGATTGAATAAAGAAATTAAAGATATTAAAGAAATGGGTAAAGAATTAGACAAATTGAAAATTAAAGAAGTTATTAAGAAATATAAAAATAATAAATCAGAAATTACAAATGTTGAATTTTTAAAGCAAAATAATGATCATAAGTTAGAGAAATTTATTGACAAAAATAAAAAATATGTTAACAATTATACGAATAATCAGTCTAATAAAAATATATTAAAAATAAATGAAATAATTAAAATACCTGCACGTACAGAGAAATTGGTAAAAATTAAAGTAAATTTTAAAGAAGATATAATTTGCGAATCACAAGAAATTAGGTCAGGAGTGTTCCTGGCAAGTTCAATAATAAAACCTTATAATAATGAAATAACTTTAGCAATTTTAAATAGTAACGAAAAAGATGTTTATATTGAAAATTTTGAATTAATTTTTTATCAGTTAAAAGATTTTGATATTTATAACTTTACAGATATTAATTATGAATTTAATAAATTACATAGGTTTTATGCAAATGAGAAGTCGGCAAAAAATAAAATAACAAATAATAAAAATCTTAGCAATGAAAATATTAGACAAATACATAAACTTACATTAAGTGAAAGTATAGACTCAGATAAAAATAGATTAAAATTATTAAATGAAAATTTGTCAATACCAGAAAATTTAAATTATGAAGAATCTGAGAGTATTAAGTCAATCTGTGAATCATTTAATGACATTTTTTATTTACCAGGGGATAAATTAAGTTATACGACAGCTATTACACATTCAATCCCTTTACAACCAGGGAAAGGACCAATAAATCAGAAAATGTATAGACTACCACAGGTTCAGAAAGAAATCGTAGAAGAACAGGTTAAAGATATGTTAGAAAATGATATAATTACGTCAAGTAAAAGTCCATTTAACTCTCCTTTATTAGTTGTACCGAAAAAACCAGGTCCTTCAGGAGAAAAACGTTGGAGAGTAGTTGTAGATTTTAGGAAGTTAAACGAAATTACTGTAAAGGATATGTATCCATTACCTAGAATTGACGAAATTTTAGATCAATTAGGTCATTCTAGATATTTTACAACGTTAGATTTAGCTAACGGTTATCATCAAGTGTTAGTTGATAAAAAAGATAGAGAAAAAACTGCTTTCAGTACATATCAGGGACATTATGAGTTTAAAAGAATGCCTTTTGGACTTACAGGGGCACCAGCAACTTTCCAACGCTTGATGAATAATATTTTAACAGGACAGAATGGATTAAAAGTTCTAGTATACTTAGATGATGTAGTTATATACGGCAGAAATTTAGAAGATCACAATAAAAAATTAATTGAAGTCTTTCAAAGATTAAGGGAAAATAATTTGAAATTACAGCCTGAAAAATGTAACTTTCTGAGAAAAGAAGTAGTTTATTTAGGTCATAAATGTTCTGACAAAGGAATAAAACCAGATCCCGAAAAAGTAAAATGTGTAGTAAATTTCCCTAGACCAAAAACAGTTAAACAAGTACAGTCGTTCTTAGGTCTAGCAAACTATTATAGGAAATTTATCCCGAATTTTTCAAAAATAGCAGAACTGATAACAAAATTATTAAGAAAAGATAATAAATTTCAATGGAACGAAAAATGTGGAAAATCATTTGAAGAATTAAAATTCGCATTAACGAATCCACCATTATTAGTATATCCAGATTATGAAAATCTATTTTATTTAACAACTGATGCTAGCGGAGAAGCATTAGGTGCCATATTGTCACAGGGTGAATTAGGGAATGAAAAACCAATAGCCTATGCAAGTAGGACGTTAAATGATGCTGAAAGAAGGTATTCAACAATAGAACGAGAAATGTTAGCAATAGTTTGGGCAACAAAAAATTTTAGATGTTATTTATATGGCAGAAATTTCACAGTATATACAGACCATAAACCATTAGTAGGTATTTTAAAATTAAAAGATACAACCACTAGATTAGCTAGATTCCAAATTAAATTAGCAGATTATGATTTAAACATTGAATATAAAGCAGGGAAGCTTAATCAAAATGCAGATGCGTTAAGTAGAATACCTGAAAATAAGATAGAAGACAGCAATAAAATTTCAGATAACATTAATAATTGTAATATAATCACTAGAGCTAGGCATCGAGTTAATAATGAAAAGAAACAGGAAAATTTATCCGAAAATAGCGTTAATAAAGATCAAAATGAAATTATACAAGAAATATCAGAAAATTTGCAAATAAGAAGAAAAGACAGTGCAAAAATATTAACTGATGAAAAAAAAATTAAAACAATATTACATGAATATCATGACAATCCGTTAGGTGGACATCAAGGCGTTTTAAAAACATATAACAGAATAAGACCTTTTTATAAATGGAAAAACATGTTGAGGGATATACAGAAATATATTAAAAAATGCGAAAAATGTCAGAAAAACAAAACAGGTAAACAGAATAAAATGCCAATGATAATCACAGATACTCCAGATCAACCATTCGAAAAGGTTTATTTAGATATTGTAGGACCTTTACCAGAAAAATATAATCGAAATAAATACATTTTAACCTTTCAAGATGATTTAACAAAATTTTTAGATTGCGTACCCTTACAAGATAGTGAAGCTACAACGGTAGCAGAAAAATTTTACAAAAATATAATTTTAAAATATTCAGTAATTCCTAAAAAACTGATTACAGACCAGGGTTCAAATTTTTTGAGTGAAACCATGAAAGAATTATGTAAATTGTTAAGAATTAAAAAACTACAAACAAGTGCATACCATCCCCAATCGAACGGTTCATTAGAAAGGACACATGGACCATTAGTAGAATATTTACGAACAATAGTTGATAATAATCCATCAGAATGGGATGAATGGTTAGCAGAAGCAATGTTGGTACATAACCATTCACCGCACACAGGTAGCAAATTCACACCAATAAATGCATTATATGGAATTGAAAGGCCATTACCAACAGCATTAATCAAATCTCCAGAACCGATTTACAATTTTGATAAATATTGCAATCAAGTGAAATATAAAATGCAAAAAATTCACGAAATTGTTAAGCAAAATTTAATCACTCAAAAACAAAAATCAAAAAACTATTATGATAAAAATACTAGAGTAGAAAAATTCCATATTGGAGATCAGGTTTTAATACGAAATAATGCAAGACAACATAAATTATCACCTGTGTGGAAGGGTCCCTACCAAGTAATTAGGGTAAACTCAGATGTCAATACAACCGTTAAAATCGGTAGGAAATTAAAAGTGGTCCATAATAATCGCTTGAAAAAATTTTAAGATATCAAAACGTCTATAAAATAATTTACTCCCTCAAAAATTTCATATATTTTTTTTTTACAATATATAAAATATCAGTTGAAAATTTTATAGCATTTAAATCCGACAATAAACTCATTTAGAAATTAACAAACTAGTACAAAAACCGTTAAAATACGGAAACAGGAAATCGTAACAAGTAAGATAATGGTGAGATAATTAAATACGTTAGCTTTGTGAGCAAATAGGTTTGAGCAATACCGAGAAAAAATGCAATTTTTTTACATATACACCGTAATTTTTTTTTTATATGAGAATATTAGATGAAAATGAAAAAACCAACATTCAAAGTAAAATCTGTTTTTCTTTATAAAAAAAAAAAAAAAAATAAATGCTTAGTCAACAAATGATAAACTAGAAACAGAAAACAAATGTCTAACAAAATTAGATACATATACATAGTTTTCCGTTCATAAGCGATCAAAAATAAATACATTTTTTATTTTACACACATGTGCATAAATGAAATACATACATATGTGTGTATAATGTAAAGATGGGTCAAATTCCTAAATTATAAGTCAAAACATAACAACAATACAGTAACCACCTAATAAAAACAAACACATAGGCATTACGAAATTTAAGTAGCGAATCTTGAAATTTTTAATACAACAAACAAAAACAGAAACAAATGCTCCACAGAAATGAAAGGGCAACCGAAAAATTTTAGCAACTGAAGGTCCCAAGGGATAGGGGAAAATTAAGGGAAATAAAATATAAACAAATAAATATTAACTAATATAAATTTTTTTTATTTATGTATGTACTTAAAAACTAACTAAATTACAGCCACGGTAATTACCCTAGTGGTAAAAACGACGAGGCAAGTACCCTCGGTGACCCAAAATTGTCATGTACGCCGCATGGTAATCCTTCCATCGGACGAGGGCGGCGTATCCATTCGTCCTAAACTCATGTTCCACCTGAAAATAAAATAAAAATAAAAACCAAAAGAGTCAAAAATGGTTTAAAAATTCACCCATCGTCTAAGAAAAAGAAACAAATACTTACCACACAAGCCCCTGAAACCGCACCAAAAGATAAGAAATAGTTCTCCCTATCAGGATAAACTACTACCTCTAAACCTGGAGTGACTGACGTCAGCCACCGCAAATCGTCCTCCAAGCTGGGCCAAGACACTCCCGCCGGAGCCCGTCGGGGAGCCCGCAACATGTCCATAACCACTTCAATTATTATTGAGAATTCTTAGAAATAACATAACGAATATTAAAAAAAAAAAAAAGCAAAACAAAAAACAAAAAATATATAACGATTTAACTATAAAAATATACATATATAATTATATACACAATATAATTAATAAAAAAAAAAAAAACAAAAACACAATTTAAAAAACGATGGCTACAAATATTCAAAATAAAACCATCAAAAGAATACTTACCATGATAATTTATTTTACACCAAATTGATTTTATTTTATTTTATTTTGATTTTTATATTATTAACACCGAAAATGGCTAACAACAAGAAACAACACTGACCGTACTAATTGCCGCGAACTCAATAAAAACTGAACTTAACAATCAAAAATGTAATAATTGTCCACTCTAACTTTGACAATCTTGTATGAGAATTACCGAAATTATTGTAAAGATAAAAAAAAAAAAAATACAATTATGCAAAATTTAAGTATATCACCCATACAGGCACCAAAATTCAGTACTACCGTTATGCAAAAAAAAATTCTAATGTACAATTCTAAATATCCATTTATTAGAAAAAAAAAAACTAAATATATATATAACCTATATATAAAAAAAAAAAAAAACAAACTGATGAAAAGCGTAGGCGAAAAGATAGTATTATAAGGGTTATGTAAAGAGAAATGTAAAAAAAAGACCGTTTGCAGATACAAAAATAATTATAAAATTGAGAAAACACAACATAAAAAATTGTACAACTGGCAACCCCGGCCAAAATAGGAATTATAAAAATTAATAATAATATTAAAACCAACACATCTATATTAAGAAGTACACTGATAAAGAAAATTAACCGGCTACTTATTTTCTTGTAGGACAAATGGCTATCACATTATTAATTGCAATTATTTTTACCACCATGGTGCAAGGACAGATTAAACTAATTGAGTTTAATTCAAATGGAATAATGCTGGAATCCCTAGGAAAAGCCTTTATCTATCAAAGTAGCTGGACAATATACACAAAACTCACCTCCATGCACCCTGAAAAAACGTTAGAATTTGTAAAGAATTGTGAGGAAATAGCTTATAACACCTGTAAACATCTAGGAAAGCATCGAGAAAATTGCGTTTATTGGCATAATGAAATAACATCAATTATCAATCGAATAAAAACACAAACAGAAGAAATTGAATTTTACTTAGGGAAACAAAATAACCGGCAAAAAAGAGAATTATTCGATGGAGTAGGCAAACTTAGCAAATACTTATTCGGAACAATGGATGCTAGTGACGCACAGAACATCTACAGTAGAATACAGAACCTAGAAAAACATGATGATGAAAATATGCATTTAATGAAAAAACAGGTGACAGTATTAAAATCCAGTTTCGATAAGACAACAGCCTACATACGAAACCTAACAATACATCAAAATCACCTCGCTGACGTAATAAACAATTTCACACAAAAAATAACAGACAATATCATGGAAGTAAAAACAAAGGTAACGCATTTGCAATCACAAATTGATGTAAACCAAATTTTGTTATTCGTATGGACGAAATTGCAAATGATTTATAACCATCTGAGCGAACAATTCATTGTAATAAATGCTTTACACGAGCATGAACTGCATCCATTATTAATCTCAGCTAAATTACTGAACAAAACGTACAGCGAAATAACAGCCAACAACAACAAGTACGTTACGTCAGCTAAGTTCCCATTAATCAAACAAGTGGTAAAAGTACAATCCATAGAAGACACCGATGGGATAATAGTAAAGATAGAGATACCCTTAATTTTCAAAGAAAATTACGAGCTAAACAAAATACATCCTTTACCACAATTTACAAACGAACAGCCACCAACAATAATAAATATGAATGCCAATTTTATACTGAACACAACAAATAACAACTACATTGAGTACAACAACAACGAATTCAAACAAAATTGTAAAAAATGCAATACAGGGGTCCATTCTACAGTAACCATCTGTAAACAAGATCAGATAAGGGTAAATGGTGAAAATGATGAGACTTGTTTAACAGCCGTATTAACAAGAAAAACCGAAAAAATTAGGTCCCACTGTCAACAAAAAATTTTAACAAAATTCACAGATTCCATAGTAAATTATATGAAAAAGATTCTTGGTTATTCCTATTTCAAAACAAACATGCATTAAAAATACAGTGTACGTCTACGCAACTCACACAGCAACTAGTGGGTACCGGGGTAATGTCACTAACTGAACCTTGCAAATTTGCAATCGACGGAAAAGATCTGCCCTACGATGGAAATAAAGAAACAACAGTGGCCTTCCAGCAGATAGATACGGGACACGACTTAAAATTCAATCTGAGTTCATTTAAAATCACGCTACCACAAAAGATGACCAAAGGGCTAGATACTAATCTAATACAACACCTTACCAATGATAATGCCCCATTACTAGAACAAGGAAAAGATATTGAAGAACTCCAAAATGAAATAATAATGGTATAACAAAAAAGAACCGCTGAAAGATTGACACTCCAAACTAATGTAAACAGTGGGATATTGACAATTATAGCATTCATAATAAGTTGCATAATAATAGCAAAAGTAAGTAAGAAAATCAAGTTTACCTGTTGTAAGACTATAAAAAATAAAGAAAGAAATAAAGAGCCAATAGAACAATCACAAATTGAGGCAGTACAACTACAAATAATAAACGAAAGGACGCAAGAAAGAACAAGGGAAACACCGACCACCTTGCCACGAAAGACCCCAAAAGGGGAAAATATCACTATTGCACTATAATAGAATTGGCTAAAAATAAGGGGTACGCAAAAGGGTCAACAAATTAAAAAAAAAAAAGAAGAAGAAAAAGAGTAAATACAATACGACGTTAATTATAATAAAAATTTAAACTCTATCGATAGGTCCTCAATCAGAAGTTTTCGAAAAATTGCATTTACCGACGGCAAAATTAAGAAAAATTTTTTACTAATAAAATAATATACGTGCATACAAACAGTTAGTTGAACTATTCGTATAAATCGGTAGCACTCATAATTAGGTCAAAATAAAAAACAATTCATGGCAATTAAAATAAAAATATTAAGAATTACTATAGACACACACATACACTTAAAAAGCAATATTATACATTACTCAACACAAAAACACGTACAGTTATTAATTCATTCAATTGCAGTAGTAAAATATAATTACACACACTCCCACACATTAGATAAGAATTAACAAATAAAAAACAAAACAAAAAACAACAACGACAAAATTAACATTGCAAAAAGTAAACAAATAATAAACTAGATCATATTGCACCTGTATCTTTAAGCGCATATACATAGGGACATTATTATTAGAGAAGAACATAATACTTAAGTACATATACTATACATAGATAAAAAGTAAAACAAGTTCAATTTTTTTTTTATTATTAATAGTATAAGTGAAGAAAAAAATTTTTTTTTCTATTGTACGAGTAGACAAGAAATAAAATTTAATATACATACTTTAGAACGCAGTTGCATAAATCATTAATGTACAAAAGAAATAACATGACATTCATAATTTCGAAATTCTTTCATATATTATAAAAATATTTAAAGTAAATACAAATACAAATAAAAAAGGAGAAGAAAAACATCATACATTAATATATGTAATGAATCAAAAAGAATTCAATAATAAACATACAAAAAGAATGTTAACACTTAGATATGTATGTATCATATTTTGTCAACCATAATGAATTCGAAATTAACAAAAACAATTAAACAAAATGCATTAATGTAGTATGTATAGAAAAAAAAAAAAAATATGTACATATATATAGTATATAATGTAAACAAAAGCAATAATTCAATATCATTGTCAAGGTTTTATAACAAATAAATGCATATATAAAATATAGGTCAATTATTAAGTTAGGTAAGAAACATAAGATATAGAAAATTCAAAAACAAAAATACAAAAAAAATGTAAGTAAAAAAAAAAAAAAGACACAAAAAAAAAAATAATAAATGATTATACTATATAGTATATGCATAAAAAAATATAAAAATATAAATGAATTTTAAATATTTGTAGACGAACAATGAAATTTTTTTTTATACATTAGAAACTAAACAAACGTAAAAAAAATTAAAATGTAAACCAACCGAAACTGAAATCAATCTTTCACACCCTACCACCCATTTTTCCAAAGGGGGGAGGAAATGTTATATAAAAAATATCAAATTGTAACGCAATTTGATAAAACATTAGATAAATTCAAAAATTCCTAAATTTTAAAATTATTAACAAAGAAAAAAATGTAATTAACAAAAAAATAATAAATATTTTGATGACTCGACAATTGGGCAATCATTTCATCCTTTGTTTAAAAGACAAATATGCATAAGAATTTTCGTTAGCAACATAGTTCAAAATCATATCATTTTACCTTTTATCAGCAATTTTCCATATTTCAGAATAACATGCACAAACAAGAATTAACAATTTTAAACAAAGTACATAATGCATATTTAGAGCGGATATATAAGAAAACAACAAATATATTGACACCTGCAATTCATTAACATTAAGTGTTATAACATCAGACATAATAACAGCCCATAAAAATAATATAATATAATATAACATAATGCATACATATATGTACATATAATCATGCATTTATTGCTTTTAATTTACAAATATGAATTTAACATTATAAAATTAAAATTTGGATTCCCATACGTACATTTGATAATTATTAAAATTCTTTTCAAAATTCACATGAAATTCTTTAAATCAGCAAAATTACATTCCCATACAATTCTGCTACCTAATTTCCCATATAACTTTGGCTACATTAATTCCATAGAAGAAACTATTTTTCATGGTATCAAATTTACGTTATTTACACGCGCAAAAGAATTCTCACCGAAAATTGTCCGATCACGTTCTTAATTAATGTACGCATTTTCAAACAAAGAACTGAAATGTACCGCCCATTTTCCCCTACGATTGGTACAGTCATTTATGGTAATAAATTATATTAATATAAAAATAACGAACTTTGGATTCAATTAACAAAGACAAAATTTAAGTAGGGCAAAGTGATAATTGTAATTATTGAAGAATAATTACGATTATGGAAGAGTTATAATTTGGATTTGAAACAGAAAAGTCGAAAAAGTAAATTACCGCAGAAATCGTCTTTGATTTAAAATAAATTATTCAAATTAAAATATTTTTTAAAAAAATAAATATTAAATAAAACTTAGAAAAAATTTCAATTAAATTTAACATAGTAAAATTCGCCCAAAAAGTATTCAGAATAAATTGTAAAATTTCAAGTAAAAGATTTTCTATTTCGGCGCTAAGTTGATTACAGTATTTCGGTTCGGTGTTAAACATTTAAGATAAAATAAATAATAAATATTTCAGTAAATTTAAAGTTAATATTGTGAACCTAGTTTTAGTGCTATTTTTAGTGAATAAAGCTTTGAAACTAAACCACGAATCTTTTAATTAACAAACCTTAATTTTCTTCCCAATATTTGAAAGACACCCCTTTTTATTGTAATGTTATATACATAACAGTCTTAAGTACGTTAACATCATTGTTTGTCTGTTGTAGTAATTCAATTTTCGTTTGTCTCCTTTCTTCTATTGCTTCCCATGTTCCTTTGCTAATCCACGGTTTATGCTCTTTCTTGATGTTCCCGATTTGTTCTTCGGCAGTGGTAGTGAATATACCCTTAAGAGTATTCCATGCCCTTGGTACGTCGTCAATTTCATTTAATATCAATTTGGATGCTTCTCCTGTTATCGTTTGAGCAAAGATGTCTTCTCCTGAAGGTCGATTTGATGCTATGGGGCGATGATCTTCTTTAATTTTAGTCAGGTTAAACTTTCTTCGATTCAAATGGTTTTTTCGTTGATTATATATTGGTTTGAGGTTGACTTTAAAGATTAATAGTTGACGGTCTAAGTATACATCTGCCCCTCGTTTTGTGCTCACATCTATGAGTTGTTTCAAATGTTTATTGCTGAAGAGAACATGATCAATCTGATTTTTAACATCACCGTGTGGCGACGTCCATGTGTATTTGTGTATGTTCTTGTGTATAAATTTTCTACCACCAATGAAAAGATCATGGTTTACGCATATATCTATGAGTCTAAAGCCGTTTTCGTTGCTTTGTTTATTTAGGCTTTATTTGACGATAGTTTTTTGAAGATTGGTGTTGTCATTTGTGACCTTCGCGTTAAAGTCGCCGGCAATTATTTTAATGTCAGACATTTTAGTTTTTGTAAGCGTTAATTCTAGTTGTTCATAAAATAGGTATTTGTCTTCAAGCGGTCAATGCATCAAACATGGTTTAAGACTTGTACAAATTCATCGAATATTACAATTTAAACAATCAGCTTGGTTAAAAATATATATAGAGTTAAATAATCACTATCGAACAATTGCAAAAAACACATTTGAAAAGAATTTTTTTAAGTTACTTAATAATCCAGCAAACGGTAAAACAATGGAAAATGTTGATAAAAGAAATGACGTAAAAATTTTAACATAATGGAAGAACATAAGGAAAAGGCCGGGGGCTATTGTTCTGTTTGCTATACACATTTTCATAGTACAACTCAATTTACAAGCAATATGATTGCTATACAAATGAATCAAAAGTATACTTTTTATAATAAACTAATATATATCGGATTTTGTGTTCTTGAATTATCTAAATTCAGTTTACGAGCGGATTGCCTGCCGTGTTAGACGTGTTCTATGAAAGTAAAGTTTCAAGTGAAGTGAAAAGTAAACCGAAATAGTTCTTTTTTAGTGAATCTGCTAATCTGTAAAATTACGCAAACAATTTTCAAAACTTAGATATTTTCATTTGTCTATTATTTTTAAAAAATTTAATATATAACACGGAAACACGGAATCTTCCTTCAAAGCCTTTAGACATATATGAAAGCACAATCTCAAAAGCTGGTACACATAACATTCTCAAAAACGACACACCCGGACCCAAGTTTTTAATTATGAAAAGGACTGACAACGGGCAAACATTAACCTCAGTGTCACCTTTCCTAATTAAAAAATGTATAGATAACACTATTAACGGAACATTACTATAGAAAAGAGAATTGAGACGTTTAAAAAGAGAGTCAGTCGATAGTAAGCTGCTGACGAAGCAAGAAGTAAAAATAAAGAAGTGTAACAACGACGGGCAATAAAATAAATTATTTTGGTACTTATTAAAAAACCTACAGTAATTACATATTTTATGTTCGTTTTGTTTTTTTTTAATTAAATAATTTCAATTAAATATATAAAAAACCTACAATTTTGGATAAAGAAGTGTAACAACGACGGGCAATAAAATAAATTATTTTGATACATAATAAAAAACCTACAGTAATTACATATTTTATGTTCGTTTTGTTTTTTTTAAATTAAATAATTTTAATTAAATATATAAAAAACATATACATATACTAGAAGAATTGTGAATCCATATTACAAAGTGTGGTTAAGTGGAAAAAAAAGAAGGAAAAAGTTAAAACGCACGTGGCAAAGTAAGGTAGTGCAGAAATTGCAGTCGTGTTTGTTCAGGATTTGCAGTGGTGTTGTCACGAGTAAAGCAGTGTGATAGTTCCGGTAGATAAATGGTTTGAGTATAGACTGGAAGTGGAATTTAATCCAATTTTGCATAGCCGGAGGAGTTTGCGCATATCTAGTATTCCGAACGTCACATATAGATGGGGTTTATCAATTATACATTTTTTTAGTTATTGAATTTAAATTTAAAAATCGTTTTGTTTTCAATTCAGTAATAGAATATAATAAAACAATATTGTAAATTTAAGATCTATTAATATTGTAAAACAAAAGTATATGTATATAAAGATAATTTAAAGTAATGTAATGTATATATGAGACAAAACTAGATAAAATAAATAAGCTAAGACTTCTAACAAAAAAAAAAAAAAAAAAAAAAAAAAACAAATATATATTATAGCAAACTTAAATACATTAATTAAAAACTATATATAAGTAAAGAAAAAAAAATAGAATAGAGTATAAGTTACAATGGCAAGTGAGTTACTAACTTTCGCGAAAATTCCAGCGGTGGCATCAACTATCGACTCGATGTCAGCAGCAGCCGCGAGAATTTTACATTATTTGATTTTTGAGAAAGATGAGAAAAGATTAAATAGAAAGAATTTAAGGAAGTTTGCCGGGTTCAATTTCGAAGAAACTTCTGATGAATACTTACGAAGATTGAGCTACTTAAAAAATAACCTCACCGAAGAAGAATTCACATTGGTGTGTACGATTTTGGGGCTAGATTATGAAGATGAAAGAGAAGAAGTTGCTAAAGAAATTTTAGCTCATTTATCAAATCTGAGTGAATTATATAAGAAAAATGAAAATGCTAAAGATGATGAAGACGAAAACAGTGAAGACGAAAAAGAAGAAGACGAAAGTGAAGGAAATGAAAGTGATCAAGACGAAAGTAGTGAGAAAGAAGACGAAGATGGTTATTTAGGACATGAAAGAAGATATATAAAAGGAGAAATTGGAAATAAAACAAGACGAGAAATTATTCCTGAAATGCAACAAAAATTAAACGAATGCGTGGTTAGTTTCAAAGATGTTGAGGGCGCGATTCGTCCTTTTGATGGAAATAAACATTTTTCAATTGAAAGTTGGATCAAAGATTTTGAGGATTTTGCAGAAATGGTCAAGTGGAATGAGTTACAAAAGTATATATTTGCAAGAAAATCATTAACGAGTTATGCCAAATTATACATCCAGTCAAAAAGAAATGTATCTACGTGGAAAAAATTAAAAGATGCTCTGTTACAAGAATTTGGGAATTTAATAAGTACGGTAGATGTACATAGAATGCTACAAAGACAAAAGATGAAAGATGAAGAAGACGTATATGAATACTTCCTGAGAATGAAAGAGTTAGCGAGCAGAGGACAAATTGGTGACATTTCATTAATACAATACGTGTTAGAAGGTATAAGTGACATACCTATGAATAAAATTATGTTGTATGGTTCCAGAAATTTGAAAGAATTCAAAGAAAAACTGCAGTCCTACGGAGCATAAAGAGATGAGTGCAAAAGAACAAGCAGAATAAAACAAGCTACAATAAAGAAAATGTATCCGGTCAATGATCGATACAAAGAAGAGAAGAAAAAAGAAAGGTGTTTTAATTGTGGAGACTTAGGACATAAAGCAAGCAATTGTAATTCGAGAGAACGAGGAATGAAGTGTTTCAAGTGTAATAAGTTCGGTCATAAATCAACTCAATGTAAAGAAGATAAAGGTAATTCGTCAGAGAGTAAAACATCAGTTATTGTGAACTGAGCTCAACAGCTACAAAACTAAGTAAAAGCCACAAGATAGTGAGAATCAATAATGTGTATGCAACAGCATTAATTGATACGGGAAGTGCAGTCAACCTCATAGCAGAGCACTTGATGAAGAAGATACATCTCAATACCAAAGATGATCCAGAACTATTATTGACAGGTTTCGGAGGTAAACAAATAATCAGCCGAAAGAGTATAGTCGCTAAAATCGTGATCGATGAATAAGAGTATGATACACCGTTACATATCGTTCCAGATGAAGTCATGAAAATAGATATTATATTAGATAATGAGTTTCTCGATGAAGTTGAATTATGTATTAATAAAGATGAGATTAAAGTTCGAAAACTACCAATGCCATTCGATATGTTAAATATTAATGTACATGAAACAGAAGAACCTGTAGACTTGTGTCACATTGGGGATAAATATAAACGAGAAGTGGCAACGCTAATTAAAGAATATAAACCAGAAAAGGTTAAAAATGTAGACATGGAAATGAGTATTATATTGAAAGATGAGACGCCAATAGCACATAATCCAAGGCGATTGCCGTTTGCAGAAAGAGACATCGTGGACACACAAGTGGAAGAATGGATAAAAGAAGGTATAGTAGAACCATGTTCGTCGGAGTTCGCAAGTCAAGTTGTGCTGGTAAGAAAAAAAGACGGATCTCCTCGTGTCTGTATAGATTATCGTAAGCTAAATAGAGTAATAGTAAAGGATAGATATCCAATGCCAATATTGGATGAACAACTTGATTACCTTAGAGATTCATTAGTGTTCAGTACTGTAGATCTTAAGAATGGATTCTTTCATATGAATGTGGAAAAGAATAGTCAAAAGTATACATCATTTGTAACACATAAAGGACAGTTTATGTTCAAAAAAGTTCCGTTTGGACTTTGCAACCCGCCGCTATATTTCCAGAGATTTATCAATAGTATTTTCAGATATTTAAAAAATGAAGGTATACTTCTTATTTATGTCGATGATTTAATCATTTTAGCGAAAAACACAGAACAAGCTATAGCGAGATTGAGAATGGTTTTTCAGAGAGCCCAAGAGTATGGGTTGCAAATCAATTTCAAGAAAAGTAAGTTCATACAAAAGCGTATCGAATTTTTAGGACACATAATCGAAAATAACAAAATCTACCCATCACCAGATAAAGTTGCAGCAGCACTTCATTTTCCAGAACCAAAGTCCGTAAAAGATGTTCAAAGTTTTCTTGGTCTGACTGGGTTTTTTAGAAAATTTATATAAAAAATTCGGTCATTGCACGACCCTTAAGTGATTTGATTCAGAAAGATAAAAAATTCCAATTTGAAGAAAATGAGAAAAAGGCATTTGAAAGTTTGAAAAATATTTTAGCAAATAAACCAGTGCTAGCAGTTTTTGATAGAGATGCAGAGACAGAAGTGCACACAGACGCCAGTAAATGGGGTTTCGGTGCGATACTGCTACAGAAATCAAATGATGACGGGAAATTTCATCCAGTTTATTACTGCAGCAAAAAAACAACAAAAGCCGAACAGAATTATTCAGCGTACGAACTTGAAATTTTGGCAGTGGTAAAAGCGTTGCAGAAATTCAGAATATATTTAGTTGGACGACCCTTTAAGATCATAAGCGATTGTGTTGCTTTTAAGCAAACTATGAACAAAGTCGAGGTATTACCAAGAATCGCTAGATGGGTTCTACAGCTAAGTGAATTTGACTGTGAAGTTATACATCGAAACGGTAAACGTATGAAACATGTAGACTCACTCAGCCTTTATCCAGTCATGACGATAGTAGATTGTGGTTTAACTGATAGAGTAAAAGAAGCGCAAAATGAAGATGAATCAATAAGTGCTATTAAAAAAATTCTACAAACACAAGCTTATGATGATTATTTTTAAAAAAATGATATACTCTACAAGTTCAAGCAAGGGTTAGATTTAATAGTGGCTCCAGAAGTATTACAAGAGATGTTAATAAAAGCTGAACATGAGAAAGGACATTTTTCAGTTTTGCGTACAATAGAAAACCTATCGAAGCAGTTCTATATACCGAAGCTGCAGGATAAGGCGGAGAAAATAATTAGGAGTTGTATACAATGCATGCTAGCAAACCGAAAACTGGGCAAAAGAGAAGGGTTTTTACATCCGAGATCAAAAGGCAAAGAGCCATTGCATACCTACCACATCGATCATATGGGGCCATTAGAGACAACAAATAAAAACTATAAACATTTGCTTGTTATAGTAGATAGTTTTTCGAAATTTGTTTGGATTTATCCAACCAAAACGACGACATCAAAAGAAGTAATAGATCGGTTAGAATTGCAGAAGAAGACGTTTGGAAATCCTGTCACAGATAAAGGTACCGCCTTCACAAGCGAAGAATTTAAAGCGTTGTAAAGAAAAGAACATTACACATCATACGATTACAACAGGGTGTAATGTTTATTGTAGGGTAGTTGAGCAAAGAGCTATTCTTCCGCAAGATATCTACAATGAATTGCAGTGCTAAGAGGCAAAGTCAATTGCCTATACAGCTTAGCTACTAATTTGGCTAAAAGCCGAATTTGGTGATTCAAAAGGCAAGAATGCCGACTAAGCTGCGGAGTGCAACAAGTAAAAGACTATTTGATGTTAGCTCAAAAAGTAGTCTCCTTTATTCTAAATTTTATCCTAGTATTTATATAAAGTAATTAACATTGTTCTTATCTCTCTACCAATTCTATAACCTAATTTTTATCAAAAATTATAATAACAAATTCTTATTGGTTAAGTAAAATTCTTAAATTTCCATTGGTTCATTAGTTCTAAAAAAATGCATAATATACGGAAATAATATTATAATACCAATTACAATACACAATATTGTACTTCATTAAACTATACGATCATTCATATGTATTAGTGACCATGCAGAATTCTTACCACTTTCTTTTATCAATACATCTGGCAAAAATAACTCATTTATTTATTATGTAACAATTTCATATTCGAATCTTTGTTTACATTCTTTAAAAATGTATATCAAGAGTCATATTCATACATAAATATGACACACTTTCTTTTCATTGTCATTTGGTTTATTTTGTTTATATTATGCAATGTGCATGCCATATGTTTACCTCTTTACTTTTATTTATTTCTTTTTTTACTTGTTCTTTTGTTTATACATTGATTCATAAATCATGTATTTTCGATGTAAACATATTATTTTTCTTTTTGCTGCGTATGCATTTTATATTTTTATTTTTATATTTTAATTTGTCACATATTTGTGCATAGTACATTGATCTATTATACATATGAGTTATGGCTTTTAATACATGTGCACTACAAGGGTTACCTAGAGCGAATGGACAGGTCGAGAGAATAAATGGCATCATTGTACCAGTATTGACAAAATTATCGATTGACGATCCAACGAAGTGGTTTAAGCACGTAGACGGTGTACAAGGAATAATAAATTCCAGTTACCAAAGAAGTATAAAAAAACACCCCAGCTGAACTGTTGTTCGGAATAAGACTCAGAAGTAAAGACGATTTGAAGATACAACAAATAATAGAAGATGAACTAAGAGAAAATTTTTGTGAAAAACGAGAAGTAATAAAAAAAGAAGCGAAAAACGCAATACTTGAAGTACAACAGGAAAATGTCCGTTGTTATAACTGCAAAAGAGTAGCACCAGTGAAATTTAAATGTGGAGATCAAGTAGCGATAAAAGGAATCCAAATTGGACCGGGTAGCAAACTCAAACCGAAGTTCTTAGGGCCTTACCGGGTGATCAAAATGAAATCCAACGATGTTTATGGCGTTGAAAAGATCGGTTACCACGACGGACCCAGGAAAACATCTACTTGCGCCGAATATATGAAGCCGTGGCGTAGTAATGCATCAGGGACTGACGCAAGTCAGGGTGGCCGAATATGTAGGAAAGAGAATTGAGACGTTTAAAAAGTCGATAGTAAGCTGCTGACGAAGCAAGAAGTAAAAATAAAGAAGTGTAACAACGACGGGCAATAAAATAAATTATTTTGATACATATTAAAAAACCTACAGTAATTACATATTTTATGTTCGTTTTGTTTTTTTTTTAATTAAATAATTTCAATTAAATATATAAAAAACCTACACTACTTTTATGCATAAAAACTCAAAGACGGAACAACCCTTATCAAAACACGCAACATTATTCAAGCATATAATTTAATCAAAATGAAACAACTTATTCCAGAAATAAATACTCAAGTTATAGAACACGAAAAACTAAACCATAGTAAAGGAGTAATATTCAACACCGATCTCATTTATCTAAAAGATGAAGAAATATGAGTTAAAAGAATAGAATGTAGTGGCAATTACAAGAATAACCAAAAAAAAATAACAATATTGAATAAAAACAAACTGGATTATTTATCTGACTCACATAACGCTTTGTACAAAAAATGTCCAGTTTTAATAAAACAGAAAGAGATTATAGACATTAAAACAAAAGAACAAGTAGACATGAAAACAGCAAAAACACTTTACGTCAGAAGACAAATAATTTCAAACACCTATACCTCCTACGCATCAGTAGTTAAGCATGATAATACCAACGGAAATTCTAATAAAACAATGCAAGCAATAAACAATTGTAACGAAATTAAAAACACCGACACATCAATATCAGAAATAAATCACGCAAAGCAATCAAATACTTTTTTTATACCCACAACTTCATCTAATTCAACAAAGAAGAATACAAACAATAAAATAGATCAAAATGATAATACAAAACAAACAAATCATAGCAACAGTAAAAGACCAGCATTTCTCAATCCGATAATAATCCGACAATACCAATAAAGAAACAGGTGCCACAACTGACGAAGACAATACAACATTAATGGAACAACACACATTGCAAGCAAATTAAAAACGAGGAAGACCAAGAAAACAGCATACGGCCCTGAGTCCAAACAACAAAGAAGTAAAGCTAGTTTAAGAACAAAAAATAAATATAAGGAAACCAGCTGTGTAGCCTAGTTGTAGTGTGCTAGGTCTACGATCCCAACAGCCGTGGGTTCGCATCCCACTTCGGGTATGAGTCTGACACTACTTCCCCAAATAGCCGTAGACCTTTGTAGTCAGTGCTATTTCAGTGGATTGTAAATTCATTTACTATTCTAACCTTTATAAATAAAATAAAAAATATAAGGAAAAATAAAAAAACCCAGCAAATTATTTCACTAATATGTCATCAATTAACAAAACTAACTTCATTAAACACATTAATATCATTCAATAGAATATTAGAGGTTTTAAGCATAACTTTGACGAACTTAAATTATTACATCAGAGATATCCCAATTCAATCTTCTGCTTGCAGGAAACAAAACTAAAAACATCGCATGAACCTCTAAGGTAAAAAATTTTAAATGTTATTACAATAATAAAATTACCAACTCTGTGGCTCTTGGCGGTGTTGCATTCCTAGTGAATGACCAATTCTACAGTCATGAAATTCCTTTAAACACAAAAAATCCACGCAATTGCAATAAAAGTATACTCCACAAATCCCAAACCCGTTACTAATCGTAGGTGACTTCAATGCTCATAATCCAATCTGGGGAGCTAAAAAAAGAGACCAAAAAGGAATTGAAATAGAAAAACTCATAATAAATAATGCACTGAATATACTGAACAACAAAAATCCAACCCATCTCAATTTCTCATATATAAGTTTTTCATCAATTGATCTTACTATGTTTTCTTCTCAAATTCACCTTTTTCTTAACTGGTTTATCGAAAATGATCTTCATGGTAGCAATCATTTTCCCATAATAACCCAATTAATTTTTGAAAACGACACAACCTATAGCAGAACTAGCTTCAACACCAAAAAAGCTAAATGGAATATATACTAAGAAAATATCAAATTCGAAAAACATCCAACCAGTTTGATAATATAAATTTCTTTGAAGCCTACATACGAGAGGAGATTCTTAAATCTGCTAAACTGTCAATGCCGTTAAAACAAACAAAACAACAAAAAAAATGTAAGGTACAGTTTTCAAATTAAATCAAAACACATGTATTTCATTACAATACACGATCTTTATTGTCACAATTTATGTATACACACTTAGACTGCCTAGCACTGACTGACCCATCTTTGATCTTTTATCGATACGATTAAACGTAGGTACTATTATATATACGTAGTACATAATTAACCTGACGGTTAATCGCCCCGATTAAAAATCAGTTTTACATTTATTTCGAATTGTCTGATTGACAAATTACATTAAAATATCAACATTTTTTCATTTACTTTACATTTTTTTTATACATATACATGTGAGATTTAAAATATAATTTTATTGTTTAAAATAATTTATTAAATAGTAATAATAGCAAAATTGAACATTATATTAATTAAAGGTAAGTACATTTGTTATTTTACGAATTCTTACCAACGCAACTTAACACCTCGACGACCCGATGAGAAAAAAGAAAGAAGATTATTCTACCCTCTGCTATATTCATCTCTTCTAAATTCATTTGCCTTACATTGATACTAATACATTATCATTATCATTATCATTACCATTCACATTATCAATATTATCTACAGATCACTTTAAATTCGACAACGGGAAGTATTAAGTTGTATTGGTATTACATTTTGTGATAAGTACATTCTTTTACAATGGTTTACTTTAATAAATGACAATGGTAAGTATTGAGTTGTGTTAGTATTTAGTGTAATACAATATATTTCAGCTAATAGTAGGTAAGTACAATATTATAATGTTAAACTAAATAAAATGGATTAATTTTTAATCACCACATTCGGCCGTCCTGACTAATCATCTGTCCCAGATGATGATTCATGGATCGAAATACCAAACTGCTCGTTCTCATTCTCTTCATCAACGAAAGCATCTGAATCGCCGTCTATCCATAACTTCATTTTGTCAGCGCTGGTTTCTGTAAATTTTGGCCCCTCTTGTTCACCGACTTTCTCCACTTTGTAACGATCGTACCCTTTCACTGCTATAATCCTATATGGTCCCAAGAACTTAGGTTTGATGTTCAATCCAACTCCGTACTGTGTTCTTTCTATGGCTACTAAATCTCCTACTGAATATCTCTTTGCTGGTTTTCGATTTTTGTTATGGCTGTGTTGATTTGCTGCTTGGATTCTGCTAATTTCAAGTTTTGCTTTTTCTCTTAACTCTTCTCTTGCATTGCAGAATTGTTGTATTGCTTCTTCTTCTATTATTTTTAGGATTTCTAAATCATGGTCTGTTTTCATATTTGTTCCAATGAGCAGGTGAAACGGCGTTGTGTTGATAGCTCTTTGTGTTGTCGCATTCAAAACTCTTTGAAATGGTTTCACATGGCAGTACCATTTTTCACTGTCGCTCAATGATAGCTTGGTGAGGTCCGATATGACTACCGCATGTAGGCGTTCCACTTGGCCATTTCCTCTAGGTACACCAGCTGTTGTCCAATACAATTTGACCTCGTGGGCTTTACAATAGTTCTGAAACTGATTTGAGATGAATGCGCCACCTTTATCTGCTATTATCCTTTCAGGGTAACCAAATGTATCAGCGATGACTTCGAGTTTTTGAATCACTTCCTCTGATCCGAGGCTTTTGGTTGGAAATAACCAACAGAATTTAGTAAACCCATCTATCACAGCCAATATATACTTATACTGTTTCTTTGTAGTTTGCATAGGCCCCACATGGTCTATATGGAAGGTCTGCAATGGTCGTTCACCTTTTGGGATCGGATATAGAACACCTTCTGGTTTACCATGCTTCCGTTCACTTAAAATGCATTTGACACAACTGGCAACACATCTTTCTATCCTTTTGTTCAAATGTGGAATATAGAATTCTCTTTCAATTACATCTTTCATTTTCTTTGTGTGAAAATGTCCTTTCTCATATACTTCTCTAACAATATTCCCAACCATCGATTCTGGTACCGCAAAAAGAATATTTTTGTTGCCAGCTTTACACAGTACCCCATTCTGCATCAGAAAATCTTTGTAAGGACCCTGCTCCAATAATTCAATGATGGCATTTAATTTCTCATCGTTTTTCTGTGCTTCTTCTATTCGTTGCAGAAACCCATTACTGGCAGTGATACACATAACGACAGCGTTTCTACTTAACGCGTCCACGTGCTTCATTCTATTTCCCGGTCGATGTTCTAGTTGATAATCATATTCTTGTAAGAGAAGTGCCCATCTTGCTACTCTTGTCGTTAGGTCTCTTTTCTGCATTGTACATTCAAAGGCTTTACAATCTGTCACTATCTTAAATTTTTGGCCTAAAAGATAGACTCGGAATTTCTTTACAGCTTCAATGACAGCTAAAACCTCAAGTTCATAGCTACTATAATTCTTCTCAGCGTCTGATGTTTTCCGACTCATATACTGCACTGGATGAAATGCGTCATCTTCTGGTCCCTTTTGCAGTAATATTGCGCCATACCCCTCTCTTGAAGCATCTGTATGGAGCTCGGTGAGTATTCCGTAGCGAAAAATTTTCAAAACCGGCTTGCTGGATAAAGCTTGCTTAAGCTCCGAAATGGCGGCGACTTCCTTTTCTCCAATTTTAAATTATGCCCCTTTTTTCATCAAGTCTGTCAACGGACGAGCCTTAATTGCAAAGTTGTGGATAAATTTTCGAAAATACCCGGCCAAACCCAGAAAGCTTTGTAGCCGCTTCGTCGTGGTGGGTATTGGAAAATTTATTACCGCTTTCACCTTTGTTGTTGATGGTGAGATACTTCCTTCTCGAACAACATGGCCAAGATACTCTATTTCTTCTTGCAGGAATTGACATTTCTTCCACTTGATTTGTAGACCATGTTTTTGTGCCACCTTTAGCACCCTTTTCAGCTTTTCTAGTCCTTCTTCTAGCGTTGACGATGGTATTACGATGTCATCGATGTAAACTATAACGACATTTTCATTAATTAAATCTTTTAGAATATAATTTATATATTTTTGAAAAACGCTAGGTGAATTGCATAACCCAAACGGCACCCGCACAAACTCAAATTGCCCACTCTGCGTAACGAATGAAGTATATTTTCTGCTTTCTTCTTCTACAGTGACGTGAAAGAATCCGTTCTGCAGATCAAGTGTTGTATAATATTTTGCACTATGAAGCTGATCTATTTGGTCATCAATGTTAGGAATGGGATAGTGATCTTTGTGTAACCTCTTATTCAGCTTGCGATAATCTACACACAGTCTATGCGATCCATCCTTTTTGCGTACAAGCACAACCTGGCTAGCATAATCTGAAACGCTCTCTCGCACTATTCCTTTCTGGATCCAATCCTTGATTTGGTCGTCGATTATTTTTCTTTCTTTAGGTGGAAATCTTCGCGGAGGACACGACACTGGTTCATCATCTGTGGTTACTAACTTCATATGTATGGGAGATTCGATCGGCTGATCAGGTGAGTATGTTCGAATTAGGGTAAGTACTTCTTTTAGCATTTCTTTATCTTTTATGTTAGACAAATCAGGTAAGTTATCATCTTGTTTATTGTCATCTGAAGTCACATGAGCTAAAAAACAAGTATTTGTGGCGGTTTCTAGCTCTTCTTCTTGAACTCTTTCAGGTTTTGTTTGTTCTCTTTCCGTAGTAACAACCTTTCTCCTGAAATGAACTTCTCCCCCTTCAATGTTCACCACAGCCATTTTAATTAAATCCATTCCTATTATCAGATCTGGTTTCATGAAGCGGTTATTTACTATGTGTATATCGACATTTTCAAATATTTCTCGATTTATTTCAATGCTAACATTACAGCATCCTTCGGTTTTAACATCAGCACCTAAGCCGGCTAACGACATACGAATGTTTTGACAAAAACACTTAGGACTTATTAATTTTAGTAATGATTTTTTAAAAATACAAATATCACTTCCGGTATCTACCAACCCTTCAATTGCTATACCATTTACCTTTGCAGTTATGTACATACCACTTTTAACAGCAACGTGGGTACCTTTGTTGTCAGCATTCTGTCTGTCTGAGCATTATTAACTGCAGTGCTAGCCGAATTAGGACAATCCGCGTTTTTATGGCCGAACTTGCCACATCCAAAACATCTAGGACCATTGTTCTTTCGAGGACAAGCCTGAGACCAATGGTCAGCCGATCCACAATTGTAACAACGTCTCTTGTTCTGTTGAACGATGGCTTTATCTTCGTGTGTCTTCCTCTGCTGAAAATTTGGACCTACAACTTTTCTTATTATTTTGTTATTTTCTAACATTTTTTCGTACGTTAACAACTTCCCTTTAAATTCTTCTATTATATGTGTACCGTACAACAACATTTTGTTAGTTGAAGAATCTGGAATACCATCAATCACGTAACCGATAATTGAACTATCGTCTACATTGGCTTGAAAACCAATGTCAATCATATGATACAAATATTCGCGAAATGTTTCATTATTCCGTTTCTTTCTTTCCCGTTATTTTTTATGAATTTCCGCACTATTAACACGTGATTGAAATTCTTTTAATAATGCTGTTTTCAGGTCGCGAAAATGTAACGGTTTTGCTTCACATTCAATATAAGCTTTAGCTGCGCCACTTAATATCAGCATTATATTATCGAAATCGGCAAAATTGAATTTAGGTTGAGCCTCATTCATTTCGTTAATATAAAAACGCGTGGAATTGTGTGAGTCCACCTCAAAATCTACCATTGAATCCGAACGTTGATTTCGCCGATTTCTTCTTCCACTCATTTCATACATTTAACAATCGATTGTTTAGATTTGATTATCAAATATCACTCAGTTTCGAACTGTTCACAATTTTTAAAATATTATCATTTAACTCGAATTGTTTCGCAATTCTCAAATATTCTTGACCGACGACAACAGTTTATCTACCTTAGTGCCGACAACCGTGCATTTACCTTAATACCGACAATAGTGAATTTACCCTAATGCCGAAAATAATGAATTTGTCTTAATAGCTCATGTACACTACTACATTCAATGTATTTTTACTTTGATATTTAGGTACACTATTAAAAATACATTAAACGATATAATACACTTTCACACTTATGCACTTGTATAATAGAATAGTACAATAATAATTAACTTTACCGGTCGTATTGTATTTCAAGAATACAGAGAACTTTGATCGCTTTTGAATTACGGTTTCTGAATTTTGAAACAAATATTTTTCACTTGTAAAAATAATTTTCAAAAAGAAATCGTAGCAATGAGAAAAACAAAATGTACTATATGTGAAGATGATCTTGTTAAAGGAGAATTGTTATATGTACATTAGGCACGTGTATGAAATTTATATCTTCATCACCTGCTTTTCTCATCGGCTTCTTTACCTTTATTATAACTCGTTTTCACCAAATTTCACTATTAAATTATTTTAAATTAATTTCACTCGTTTCTTAAAAAAAATTTTTATTTTACACGTCTTCACTTCTACTTAATTTGAAATTAATTGTTTCCTCAGACATATAATTAAATAAACACCATCACAAAACACGTGTCATGAAGAAAATATTTTCTTTAAGATATATATTTTTTTTTATATCTATTTTTGAAAATAATTTTCTTCCTTCAAAAATAGCAAAGAATCCCGGTTGAGCCCCCAGATGTGAGATTTAAAATATAATTTTATTGTTTAAAATAATTTATTAAATAATAATAATAGCAAAATTGAACATTATATTTATTAAAGGTAAGTACATTTGTTATTTTACGAATTCTTACCAACGCAACTTAACACCTCGACGACCCGATGAGAAAAAAGAAAGAAGATACCCTCTGCTATATTCATCTCTTCTAAATTCATTTGCCTTACATTGATACTAATACATTATCATTATCATTATCATTACCATTCACATTATTAATATTATAATTAACATTAACATTAAATTAACATTATTATAAAATAATACGGTAAGTATTAAGTTGTATTGGTATTACATTTTGTGATAAGTACATTCTTTTACAATGGTTTACTTTAATAAATGACAATGGTAAGTATTGAGTTGTGTTAGTATTTAGTGTAATACAATATATTTCAGCTAATAGTAGGTAAGTACAATATTATATTGTTAAACTAAATAAAATGGATTAATTTTTAATCACCACATACATACATATGTATATCGAACACTATTATTTTATAGTCATCTCTTTTTTACATTTTTTCCATTTCTTCTTACATAGTAATGATTTTGTAAAACTTATCTACTATTTATAAAATATTTCTATTTCGATTTGTTCTTATCAACGTACATGAGTCAATTTACTTTTTTTTTTCAGAAAACAACTATCAAACAACAATTAAAATTAACATGTATTAACGTATATTATTTTTCTCAGTATAAATTATTTCTTATTTAGGTTCTGTTTCTTCTCCTTTGGAATTTGTCCTTCCTTCATGCATCTTTAGGTCTTTGACAAATGGTCGCATATTATGTGGCGCGCAAACATATCTTATGGAGCTCGAGTAATTTGCATACCATCAATGTCTTTTACCACGTATCTATCTTGATTCAAGACTTGATCTACTTCATACGGACCCCGAAATTTAGAAAATAATTTTTTATTTACACCCGGAAGACTAACGAAATTTCGAATCATTACATAATCTCCCTTTTTATAAATCTTAGGAGTTTTATGCCTGTTATCAAAGTATCTTTGATTATAACATTGTGCCTTTTCAATATTTTTATATGCTTGATTTCTAATTTTCTCTGTCGATTTACGATTTATTACAGAATTTTCCAAATATTCAATGACCTTGTCACAAAACTCTCCTCTTTGATTTCTACCAAACAATAACATTGCAGGTGAAAAGCCAGTGGTGCGATTAATGGTATTATTCAATCCATATTCTATTTTAATTAAATGATCACACCAATCATTAGTAATTTCATCACTACAAAGTTTTGCTAGCATGGGTACGAGGGTACGATTTACTCGCTCAACTTGACCGTTACCCTGGGGACAATGTGAAGCGACCTTGACGTGTTGAATATCGTTCGAGTTCATAAAATCTAAAAATTTTTTATTTATTTATTTATTTATAAAGGTTAGAATAGTAAATGAATTTAAAATCCTAACAGGGGGGGAATAGCACTGACTACAGAGGTCTACGGCTATTTGGGGAAGTAGTGTCAGACTCATACCCGAGGTGGGATTTGAACCCACGGCTGTTGGAATCGTAGACCTAGCACACTACAACTAGGCTACACAGCTGGTTAAATCTAAAAATTCTTTGGAACAAAAATATGTACCACGATCTGACACAAATCTTACCGGACGAGAATAATATGAGAAATATAATTTTAAACAATTTATTGTTTCTTTAGTTTGGGTTGTTTTGGAATATTATGAAGTTCGCCATCGATTTTTCCTGAAGAAGGGGAGAAATAAATACATTTCGAGCAAGTTAATCCATACTTTTTAACTTTTTGTTTCATTTCAGGAAACCAATACCTTTGATGAAGGAATTTATACAGCTTTTCTACACCTAAATGCCCTAAAGCATCGTGATGCGTTCTGATACCTTGTGTTTCCATTTGTTCAGGGACATAAAATATGACTTGATCTTTGATTTTCCGATAAATCAACCCATCTATCATTTCATAATCAGGACTTTCTCTTTTTTCTAGGTCTGAGGTAATACGTTTGATTTTAGGATCTGTTTTTTGCATTGCCGCTAAGATGCATTCAAATGACCCGTCAGCTACATAAAGAATATTTATAGCCCTACTGAAAGAATCAACGTGGCCCATTCGTTCCCCCTTCCTGTGCTCTAGCCTATAATTATACTCGTGGAGTTCTAATGCCTATCGTGAAATCCTAGGATTTAATACTTTTCTTTTCAAGGTCAAAGATAATGCTTGGCAATCGGTTACAATTTTAAAATCTATACCTAGCAAATATACCAGGAATCTTCTCAATGCATAGATTATGGCTAACGTTTCCAACTCAAAAAACTATGGTACCGGCTTTCACATTCACTAGCCCGTTTAGAATAGAAGAATACTGGGTGAAATTTGTTATCTACTTGTTTTTGCAGCGAGATTGCACCAAAGCTTATGCTGCTTGCATCACAGTGCAATTCAGTTTCATTCTTTGGACTGTAAATTGATAAAACAGGGGCATCAATTAATTTTTGTTTTAATAGCTCAAAAGTTTTGTTTTCCTCTAACTTAAAAACAAATGGTGAATTTTTCTTTACGAGGTCGTACAGTGGCTTTGCAATCATTGCAAAATTCTTTATGAACTTGCGGAAATACGAGCAAAGAGCTATACTGCACTTCTCTCGTACAGGTAGGTATAGGGAAATTTCTTACAGCTTTACAATGTTCTTCACTAGGTTGAATACCCATTTCATTAATTTTATATCCTAGGTATATGATCTCATTTTGCATAAAAGAACATTTATCATATCTTAACTGCAAAGAAGTTTCTCCGATTATTTGTACTACCTGTTGGAGTATCTCTAAATGTTCATCAATAGATTCTGTTGCTATTAAAACATCGTCAATAAACGAAAGAACTTTACCAGCCAACAATAATTTACCGAATATCTTTTTCATATATCTCTCGAAGACCGATGGGGCGTTTTTAAGACCAAAAGGCATTCTCAAGTATTCTTATTGTCCAAGTGGTGTTATGAATGACGTGTACTTTATAGAATTTTCAGCCATCCTAACGTGGTGAAAACCATTCTTTAAGTCTAACGTGGTGAAATACCTTTTGTCCTTCAATCGCTCCAGATGATCCTCGATGATTGGCAATGGATAGTTATCCCTGACCGTTATTTTATTGAGTTCGCGGAAGTCAACACACAATCTATATTCACCTGATTTTTTCTTGACTAACACAATTGGGGACGAAAATGGCGAATTACTTTCCCTAATAAAACCTTTCTGTAATAAATCGTCTAAGATTTTTTGTAAAATAATTTTATGTGAATAAGGTAAACGCCGCGGTACGCAATAAAAGGGATCTTCTTTGGTTAACTTAATCTACATTTCGAATTTATTTTTATCACTACAAATTTCTTTGTTGGTATACGTTACTGGTTCCATAATTTCATGTATTTTCTTTTGAACGTTATAATTTATCTTCTTATTTATATTTAAATTTATTTCTTCTTTTTCAGTACTTACATGTATGTTCATAATTTGATGAATAAATTTTAATTTATCATTTTCTTCAGTGTCGATATCTGTATGCTTTACCTTATTATCTGATGCATGAACGAGGGTCATTCCATTGTCACAAATACATTTACATTTTCTTGGAGTCAGTACTAAATGATTCTTATTCATAAAATTTCTACCTAAAATACAAAGATAATTCATACTAATATTTTCTACAATAAATAACGTTAAATTACTGACTGAATTTTTAAAATGAATTTTACAGTCTACTGTACCTAATATTTTTAATTGTCTATTATTTAAACCAATATAGCTGTACTTATCTGTATTTATTTCTGTTATTAAATTTGGTGGTATTAATCCCTCTTTTACAAAGCTGATAAGGCTACCAGTATCCATTAATGTTTTTAATGTTGAACTGCATTCCATGTCATTTTTGTGAAATACGTATTTAATTTTAAATTCAAAATTATTACCGGCTGTTTTATTTCCCATACAGCCACACTGTTGTTCGTCATTACTTGTTGATGACAGCAATAATTGTGAAGAGTCAGCTGATTGAACCGTTTGCTGTTCTACATTCATTACATTTTTCTTGCATGTTGATTTTAAGTGACCTTGATCATTGCATTTAAAACAGGTAGGTATTTTTTGTCTGGGTTTAGGGCAGTCTCTACTCAAATGACCTTTCTCCTTACAGTTGAAACACTTTAAATTTTGTACATTACTTACTATTTTAGCACTTGTGGCTTCATTCTTTATCACATTAATATCACGAATGCTTATTTTTACTTTTTCATACTTGCGTAAAGCGATTTTCAATTCACTCAAGTTGTTTGCGTTATACAGCAACATTTTATTTGTTGCACTGTCAGGTATACCTTTGATTATGTACTGCAACAAATCTTCTTCTTCTATTTTGCCAGCAGATGCAATTTCTTGCATTGACAAAATATATTGCTGCATTGTTTCACATCTATTTTTTTGTCTTTTCCTTAATTCGTTGTGAATATCTGCATTCGTGGAACTGACGTAGAATTCTTTCCTTAATGCCGATTTTAAATCTGACCAACTTTTTACCACCACTGTTCTTGAAAATATTTTTGCCGTACCTGAAAGTAATCTTTTAGCAAATATGAATTTGGTTTTACCACATATTTCCATCGTTGCTGCGAATTCTCCAAATATTTCTATCCAGCGTTCAATTGAATGTTTGTCGTCACCACTGAATTGCGGTACTGCGTCCTCCATGTCTTTGAAAGTCACACGATGATTTGATGACCTTGAACTAACCTCCACGTCTTCAAGATGTAGATTTTTTAATTCCTTTCTTAAGCTCAATATTAATTTTTTCTTTTCAAGGACACTCTGCAGGCGTTCAACGACTTCATCAAGATTTTCTTCCTGTGCACTTTCATCATTGGAATTTTCTTCATCAGCATTGGAGTCTTCGTCATCATCATGACCTCCAACATGACCTTCACCACATGGTTCTACATCTCTAGGAATAAGAGCTAATAATTTAGCCTCACTATGTTTCGCTACAGCTTCTTCAATACGAATCCTCTATGTAGCTTTATTTCCACTATTCGGCAATTGTAAAGTCCTTAACACGTCTTTTAAGGAAATCATACTCGCCCTAGTCAGAAAATGTTGCCATCTTTCAGCCATTTCCCAACCACGTGATTCACTTCAATTTAACCAAAAATTCCACTAATTTTCTTTTTAAATGTTTTTTTTTCTAAATGTTTTTCAGGTACTTGTAAAATTAATTTTCATTTAATTTTCATTTTAAACTTTTATAATTTCCACCGTTCATTCCACACCTGAATTTTTGTAAGGTACAGTTTTCAAATTAAATCAAAACACATGTATTTCATTACAATGCACGATCTTTATTTTCACTAATTTATGTATACACACTTAGACTGCCTAGCACTGACTGACCCATCTCTGATCTTTTATCGATACGATTAAACGTAGGTACTATTATATATACGTAGTACATAATTCACGTGACCAATTATTGTAAAGTCACATGCAAAACACTACAAAAAATACGTCCTATGGTGGAATAAAGAAATAGTCAGGCAATCAAAGATTATCCAACCAAAGAAAATTCCAATCAAGAAAATTTTATATATTAGAGCTAAAACAAGAAAATTAATACGCATGCATAAAAAGCTAACCTGGCAACAATATACTTCATCAATTACATATAATACACCGACTAGCGAAATCTTTCATAAAATTCGAACTCTAAACGGCAAAAAACAAACTACAAAATTTACAGCTCTACAATTCAACAACCAAAACATTATAACCAATAAACAAGACATATGCAACAATATGGCCGACTATTTCGAAAAATCTTTTAACAACAACCATTCCAAATACCCTTCCACTCCTAGAGACAAAACCGAACTTAACTTAACAACCTGCCAAAACGAAACATATAAGGATATAGAATGTTACAACAAACCTTTTACCATTAAAGAACTAGAACAAACTCTGAAATAAGTAAAAGGTTCCTCACAAGGACCAGACCAAATACGCTACGATATGTTAAAACATTTATCTTTCAATCAGAAAAAATACCTTTTACAATTATACAACCAGATATTGCAAAAAAATGTCTTCTCAGAAAACTGGAGAGAAGCATTATTAATACCAATACCAAAAAAAAGGGACTGATCCAAAATACATACATATCTCTTACAAACTGTTTGTGTCAAATACTCGAAACAATATTCAACAAAAAACTAACGTGGTATTTAGAAAATAATAAACTAATCAACCACTTTTAATTCGGATTTAGAAAAAATTTGGGAACAGTAGATGCATTAGAAATTAAATAAACAGAAATTAATAAATCATTTTCAAAAAACAATTTCATGATCTCTGTTTTTTCGACTTTGGAAAAGCATATGATCGAATAAGAAAATTCAAGATTCTAGAAGAAGCTTCGAATTTAAACATCAAACGTAACATGTTAAACTTCATCAGCAACTTTCTTCAGTCAAGAACATTCAAAGTCGTAATCGGAGATATAATGTCCACCAAGAGAAATGCAGAAGACGGCATTCCTCAAGGATCAGTCCTCAGTACAACCCCTTTTCTTATCCTCCTTCGTACATTATGTACGTCGATGACTTGATAATTTTCACCTCCTGCAAAGATATAGATACAGCTATCTCTAATACACAAAATAGAATACCTTCTCGACTACAAAAACTAAATTCATGTTATTCACCAGAAAATACAAAATCCACAGAACTTTACAGTTAACTCTCAACAACACAAATATTGAAATAACATTAAAATACAAGTTTTTAGGACTTACGACTTACACAAACACCTTTTAGACAAATCCCATCCACCCAAATGCAAATGTAACAACAATAACCCACTAACAATCAATCACCTAATGGAGGAATGCAACCTCTTCATCAGCCACAGACGCAAGTTTAACATACAAGGTTTAAGCGATCTTGCAAGCGAAGACATTAAAAGCCTTTACAATATAAATAACTTTTTTAGACAAATACAACTATATAATTCAATCTAACATTTATAGCATCATACAAATAACAAAATATACCTATAATATATCTATACAACAATGTAAACAGAAAATACCATGTAAATAGAAAATAACTAAAATAGACATAAAACAGTATAAATAAGAACGCACAAATATGCAAGTTAACATCGTCACAATACATAAGGAAAATTCTAGTATATAAAATAAAAATTTCTTTGTATAAAATGCTTACGAATCAAAAAATCAAAATTGTAATTTCTTATAATTATTTTCAAAATCATAAAAATTAAACACAGTTAAGATTTGTAACTCGTAGTGTAAACTTTAATTTTCTTTAAAATAAAGTTGTTAACTGGCGCCCGAACAGGGACAGTCGTGCAAAATTTTTCCAAGTTTTTGTGTAGAAAAATAAAATTGATGTATTCACACAAATTAACTAAATTTTGGTGTCAAGGAATTATACGTACTTACACCAAAATAAATTAAGAAATCCTTAATAAAATTTGTAATAATTTAATACAAATCAATTTAATTTTTGGTGTCGAAGAATTCTACGTATTTACACCAAATTAATTTAAAAAGTTCTTCATATTGTGACGTGTTGAAGAATTAAAAATTCCTTTCACCAGGAATTTCATAAGAATTTCTTATAAAATAAATAATAGTGATCGAAGTTCGTACCACAAGAAGCCCTTTGTAAGGATTAACGCAAACGGATAAAAGGGAAAAAATACGGCTCATCCTTTCGTAGACAACTTGCACGGCTGATCAATTAAAAAAGGATTTGGCAATTAATCCAATAAAAGGGGTATAAAACGTATAATCATGAAAACCCTTTATCTAATGTAAGTAATAAAAAATTAAAAGGTAAATTATTTGAATTTGTTAATGAATTATTATGTATTAGGTGTCTCATCTTAATTTCTTCTATACTTTGTAATGTAAAGCGATATCACTATAGTATAAGTAACAACTATGTATATCAATGACATGTATCAAAAACATTTGTCATTACTTTACTTTAGTCTATAACCGGCTTTCATAGTGAGTGTATTTCTTTATTCCTACCGTACGTTCGGTATATTCCATATAGTTAAATAAATCAATAACGCAATTAACTTTCAATAAAGTAATAATTCACAATTGATTTATTTTTTTTTTTTTTATTAATTACCTTCAAACTACAATTAATTATTACAGTTTTTTTCTTTAAAATTACAATTTTATTATTACAAACCAATTATTACAATTTAATTATTACAAACCAATTATTACAAACCAATTATTACAATTTAATTTCGTCTTCACAATTTCGTTACTTTTTGAACGTACTTTATTTTTCGACGACTCAAGAATATCTGACTCTAGAAAAATTCTTTTTCTTATAAAGCTACTTAAAATTTTTAACTTTAAACAACAACCTTCTCACGATTTACTTAGAAGATAAAAATGTGCTGATTTAGCTTATTAATTATTATTTGAATTTGTAGGAACGTTAAGGAATAAGTCACATTGAAACAAACAACGCCTACGCGTGACGAAGTGGTTATATTACAGTAATATTATTATATTACTCCTCCACTGCCTAAGTCTTTTGCTCCTGCAAAAGGATCTTGGTCGTTATTATAATCGTCCTTTTTTTTGAATTATCTTTCAATTCGATTTTCACAGTCACATTTTTTCTTCCAAGTTTACAATAAATAATAATTGCTATAGCTATTATTATAATTACAGAACTTATTCTAAAAGATGTAAAGCTCATTACATTGTTTTTAAATTCTATGTATTTTTTTGTTTCCCTATTTTTTATGTTATCTGCATGAAGCTCTGTTAAGTTTAATTTATTATCGAAAAGTTTTGTAAAATTGACATGACTGATTGGTATAATAGCACTATCTCTAAAACTATTGACTCTATTTTTGAACGTTATATTATCTATTGTAATTTTGCAATTATCAAATTTTATTATGTTATTGTCTTTGATGGTAGGCTATAATGGATACAGTTTTGAGTTACGTATGTTATAGGTAAATTTTTAGTTAATATGAGCCCTTCTTCAATTTCTACGATGGAGGTAGTATTATTTGGTTTTAGCTTACAAACATTGTTTTTTTCCAATGCATTCCTGATGCAATCATTTTTGTGTTCTTTTAATTCTTTTATCGAAATTACGTTTTCATCATACGAGTAAACGTTCCTGTTGTTTACAATCACCCGTGTAATATCATTA
Source organism: Anthrax anthrax (assembly GCA_963971155.1). Classification (NCBI taxonomy): domain Eukaryota; kingdom Metazoa; phylum Arthropoda; class Insecta; order Diptera; family Bombyliidae; genus Anthrax; species Anthrax anthrax. The sequence goes on from OZ020117.1 coordinate 35,558,077, forward strand.
TCTAACTCTTCATACTTATTGTTAGGGACTGGAATAATCAAAGCATTATAATAAATGTCTTTTGTGAATTTTGGTATACTTATGACAAATACGAGTAAGGTGTTTTTGATCAGAATGGAATTTTTTATAAAAGGTAGAGTGGATACTGAAATGTTATAATTTTGAATTTCTTCATTTGTAAGTATGTCATGTGGTAAAACACCTAATCTACTTATTAGAATTGTATCAGTAATTTTTTCAAGTTGTTTGTTGATTGCGTTGATGTCAGCATAAAATTGTAAAGTAAACTTTGTTATGTCTACAGATAATGATAATTTGTTTGATGTGTTTGTAATGTTGTTGAGGTACTCTGGCAACATGTTCTGTTGATCATTTACATGTTTAACCGTTTCATTTAAATTTTTTATTAAGTTGTTGTTAATAATTACTTGTTTATTTATTTGGTCAGTTATTTGCATTGTATTTTTATCAAGGTTGTCTAAGTGGTTAGAAATTTCGATTGCATCGTCATTATCCATTGTTCCATAGACGAATTTCAAAGCTGAACCCATAAAAATTAAGTACCCCTCTTTTTGTACGTTTTTTTGTTATTGTATATGTCAGGTATAATTATTCTGAAATTATTTTTGGCTAAAAGAAGTTCTCTGTTAAGTAATTTGTATTCGTTAGAGTCTGTCTTGAGTTTGAGTAAATTTATATTTGTATCAATGATCTCTATGATTTTGTAGTATTAATCTAGGTCGATGATGTGTAGTAACTTCACATAATTGTTAACAATTAATTTTTGATCTAATTGATAGAGAACAAATCCATTTTCATTGTTTACTGAATACTGATGTGACTTTTATTGATTGTCCCAATGTAATTGGGAGAAGGTATGTAAGTAATATTATAAAGGACATCTGTAAGAAAGATAAAAAAAAACATAAAATTGTATTATAGGAGAAGACCAGGTTTAAGTTTGGTGTTTAAATTTGCGCTTTTGCTGATTAATGTAGTATTTAGTTCTTCGTTTGGTGCTAGTGTCAATGACATAATCACCGTCTTTTTCGTATTTTAACAATCTTTAATACTTAGGTTTGTTCTTAGCTATTTCCCTATTATGAACTACATTGTTTATGACTGAATAATTCTTATCGCGTTTTTCATTCAATTGATTTATTATTTTTATCTTATTTTCATTAAATTTATTGGCTAGCGTCTCTATTTTTTCGCGATCGAAGTTTTTTGTTATAAAATCTATCGGTTTTAATTTTGTAGCAGAATGTATTGTATTGTTATAACACGTAATAGCTTTAAAAATTTGATCGCATATTTCAGTATTAGGGTTTTCAACGGCTATAATGCGGAAATGTTCGTTTAATGTACCATGGAGTCGTTCGATATCGGAGTTTCCGGTCTTGTTGTGGGCAGTTGACGTATGGAATTCAATTTGGTTTTCTTTTAAAAATAACTCGACGGAATTATGGATTATGCATCTTTCGTTATCGAATATCAACTTCTTCATTTTGCCTAAATATTGCACTCTTTCTTTTAAGGCCTTTATAATTGAAATCCACGTACGATCGTTTAGTTTATGGATAGTAGCGTATTTAGAGAACTTATCGATTGTAGTTAGATACATCACATTTCTATACGGGTACCATATATCTATGTGCACGATTTCGTTGAAACCGTGAGGAGATTCGGTTACCTTGAATGGTATTTTAGGCGGGTGTCGGTCATGTTTAGCGAGTAAACATACTTCACACTTGTTTATGAGTTTGGTAATTAAATCGAATAGCTTTGGATAGTAATATTTTGATTTTAATTCATTAAACACTTCTAAAATACCGCAATGATTGTTTTGAAAATGCTCGTTTTTAATTATTGACAATATGACTTCTTCATCTGTGATTTCTAACAATTTAATATTGGACTTTAATAATTTTAGTTTCACGTTATTAGAAAAGTATCTTACATACGCATTCTGAAACTTTAGGAAAAGATCATCATCATCACAATAAACACACATCACCCCCTTTTCTTTTAGAATTCTCTTTAATATGTTGCACATGTTGCTATTTTTACTAATAATTACATGAGTCTGTACCTCATTGTTCACTATTTTCAAAAAGATTTTTTCTTTTTCTCCGCTTGAGATATGTATTTGATTTTTATAATGATTGATCGGTCTCTCAGGTATGTAAATAAAACGTGTTGCGTCCTCTTCGGCGCTATGAATAGTTGCACTTGTTGATTTTAACTTTTCGTTAAAATCATCATTGTTACTATTAAGTAAAACAATAGATTTTTCCTTCGCATTATCTTCGATACCCTGGGGGACAAATCTACTTAACCTATCCTTTCGGATACTATTGCAATTAAATTCACTGCTAAGAATGTCTATTGGGTTATTGTCGAAACGAATTTTTTGTAATGTTTTTCTTCTTCGTTCAAATAGAACGGAATAACTGCATTACGGGTAATTAGAATTCGATCCTTGTAATTTATGCAGGCCCCTAAGTCAGCCAAAATGTTATTTCCTATTAGACCGTCGAACCTTTTATGAAAACAGTATTCTAAAAATTTTACACGATATGTGTCCGATTCGTTGAATTCCTTAAAGATGGGAAATTTATAACATTTGTTAATTTGAACAACGCGATCTTATACTTTGATTGATAGATTCGAAGATGATACCTGCCATTTTGGGTTACACAGACCTGGATTTATTATGCTGTTTTCGGCTCCGCTATCGATAATAAATTTGAGGGCACGAGATTTTGTGTTTACAATTATATAGGGAAGTCGTTTACTGCGCTCAGCCGAAAATTTTGATAATGGACAGGGTTTACGCTACTATCCTCGTTAATTGAAATGTCCATTGGTTCTGGGAGTATTTGATCCCTACGATATTGGTGACTATCATGTCTACGTATTTGTCTACTGGACACTTGATTACCTCTAAAAACGTTGTCACATTGTTTATTATTATTACTGTGAAAACGGTTAGAATTAAAATGATACTGATTATTATTATTATTGTGATTTTGATTGAAGCTATTCTGATTACGGCTAAAATTATGATAATTATTCGCGTACTGACGGGTAGGCCTTATAGAATTGAATGGCCTGTGACTATGACGTGTATTTCTGCCGTAAGAGGAACTATTTCTAGTATCATGAGTTCAAGATAAATAATCAAAACGAACTAATAGGTCAAATGCGTCGTCTAATGTATGAGGGTCATGACATCCAATCAAGTTTTTTGGTAATGGTGGCAGGCCTTGGGTGAGTAGTCTAAGGGTTAATCTCTGATTTTCGGAGATTTGAGCGGTGTCCTCTTCACCATTAAGTGTGTAAGCGTTGTTTATTCTGCATAAGAGGCCAGTAATTTTATTATAAAACACTTCAACAGAAGAATCGCATCTGCAAAGCCTTAATTCATCTATTAATTCCGTAATAGGAGTTCGTTCACCGTGGTTCCTAATTAATGCGGTTCTCAATGTTAACCAATTTGTAATTGTACCAGTTTTAATTAAAGTCTCTTTAGCCTTTCCTACAATTTTGTCAAGAATATAGCCAAGTACGATCATTTTACTAGAATTATCTAATGGGTCTATAATTGGAATAAAGGATTCAATTCTCCCCAAGAAACCCGCTAAATCGTATTTGTTACCATCAAAGGGTGTGATAAAATTGATGTTTTTCGCGAGATATTCAAGAGTGGGTCGATTATCGTCATTCATTTTTTTTTTTGTTTTTTTTATTTAAATTATTACAAACGTTCAAAAATAGAATCAAGTGAGAAGATTTTTTTTTTTTCTTTTAAATCGACAAACAAGAGGAACTTTTTTCTTTTTATTATTATTAATTTTTTTTTTCCTTTACACTAATCGAAATTTTCAAATTTGATAGTTTGAACACTAACATTAGCAATAATAATTATACGAATAATTGATAAGCTTTGACAAATAAATTTCTTTCACTTTCATTTAAACATAAACACAAGGGGTTATATTACATATTATATTACTATGTGTATTTCTTTATTCAAAAAGTATATTCCGAACGTTCTTTTCCGTGTTTCTTTATTCATTCGGAATATACAGAACGTATTCTTTTTAATCCTAGACTGATGATGGTATAAATGGAATAAACCCTACTTTTAATTTGTAATCTGTCAAATATATGATAGTGAAAGGGAAAATAGGGTTATGTCATAAAAAAATAATTTAAAAAAATAAATAAATTACATTATTCTATTTTATTTTTCATTTTTTATTATTTTTTGAAAACAAAAATTTTCAACCTGAAAAAATCTTATTTTTTTGTAACTAAAATAATTAAATTATTTTTTTCCAGCCATTTTAATATACCATTTATTCTTTTTCGTTTCTTTATTAATACTATTCCAAATTTTCCGGACAGTATTCTGTATATTCTATTCCGAGTACGGAAAAAATAAAGAAATACACCCAGTGTCATATTGAATTAAATTTATAATATATAATTAACATTTTAGAAGGTGCATGTTTTTTTGAAGAATAGAATTTTTTTTAAATCAACGAAAATCCCAATAATCGGTAAATATTTCTTAGTGAAAATAATAATAAATAATACTTTAAAGCACGGTTGGGCATTTACGCGTAAACAGCCGGAGTTTATGTTTACTTGGTAAAGAGAGTAAAGAGTGTAAATACAGTAAAAATTGCGTAAATAGCGTAAATAGACGTAAATGCATAAAAATAAAACAGCTGTGTTTAAATTGTCTGTCACTTTTAAAAATTAACAGAATAAAAAAACATGTCGGGTGATTTTGATCTTTGAAAATACCAAACTTATGTACAGTTTTTATAATTTTTATTCACAAAATAAATATTGAAGTTAATGTTAAACAACATATTTTGTGTTTTTTTATTTTTATGAATAAAATTTAATTTTTAATAAATTTGTTTACGTTTACACTCTTTACGTCTTTACGGTAAACAGAAAAACTCTTTACGTACGTTGTTTTTACGTGTAAATTGTGGTTGTAAACGCTGTAAACAGTTTACGCGCCCAACGATGCTTTAAAGTTTGAATGTGAAAGATATTAGAAAATTTAAAATGAGTGAATTTTTGAATAAAGTGAGAATTAGTAAAATGGCTAGTCAAAATTTCATAAAAGTGGACCAATTGACAAGTGATAATTATGATACGAGGAAGCTCCAAATGCATGCATTGTTAATCAAAAACGACTATTGGGATTATGTAAGTGGTAGCATAAAAAGTCCAGATACGGCCCCTGAAACATGGATTAAAATGGACCAAAAGGCTAGAGCCGATTTGATTCTAAGTATAAGTCCAACTTTGTTAAAAGATGTAAATGTTTCTACATCTGCAGAAATCTGGAATAAATTAAAAGAAACCTATGATGCTAAAATTCCAACAAGAAAAGCAGCGTTATTAAAAAAATTAATTTTGTTAAAATCATCACCGGGTGATGACATTGAAGAGCATGTTTCTGATTTTTTTGACATAGTGAACAAGTTAAAATCAATTGAAATCTCCACAGATGACGACCTTTTGTCAATTCTTTTGTTGTTTAGTCTTCCTGAACAATTTGAAAATTTTCGCATCGCAATCGAATCGCGCGATCAACTTCCGACCTTACCGGCCCTGAAAAATAAAGTAATAGAAGAGTACAATGCTCAATGTTATCAGCCTGCGTCATCTAATGTCTTGATAGCAGAACAAAAATATTATACTCATCTGAAAACTAACTTTAATATGAGTAAACGTAAAATTAAATGTTACAGATGCAACAAATATGGACATAAATCAATAAATTGCAGAAAAAAACGGAGAAATATTTAAAGAACTTCATACGCTGAAGAAATATCTTTTACTGCAACACAAACAGATTTAAAACATGCAGAATGGTTAATTGATAGTGGAGCTACTTCACACTTAGTGAAAAATTCAAACACATTTTTAACATTAAAAGAATCAAATAATGGAAAATTAGATCTTGCGAATAAAGGTACTACGAACATAAAAGGAAAAGGTCTAGCATGCTTGGAAGTAAAGGGGGGACGTAAGATAAATTTGAAAAATGCTCTTTATGTGCCTGATCTTAGAACATATTTACTATCAGTGAGTAAAATTACAATTATTCCATAATTTTTTCTAGATATAATGCCATTATAAAAGATGAAAATAATATCTTTATTTTATGTGAGCACTGATGAAATGAATGAACAAGCGAATATGACTTTAAAAGAAGATGATTTGGCCATCTTAACTTCAAAACACTGAAGGATATGATTAAAAAAGTATAAAATGTAATATTAATAATGATGTTAATCCTTTTTGTGAGATATGTGTTCAAAGATCCTCTCGAGTTGATACATATTGATTTATGTGGTCCAATGAGAACTAGGTCAGCTGGTGGTGCGTACTACTTTATTACCTTCATCGATGATTCAACAAGATGCTGTGAGGTGTACTTCCTAAGAAATAAAAATGAAGCGTTAAATAAATTCAAACATTTCAAAGCAAGAGTTGAAAATTCCCAAAGTAGAAAAATTAAAGCTATACGTACCGACAATGGTAAGGAATTTATAAATAAATAATTTAAAAATTATATTTGAAAACGACAGGTATACACCATCAACTCACGGTGGAATATACACCTCAGCAAAACGGAGTTTCTGAAAGAAAAAATAGAACTCTAGTTGAAGGAGCTAGATGCATGTTATTACAGTCAAACCTACCGAAATATTTATGGGTTGAAGCTATTTCTACAATAAATTTTATAAATAATAGATCATCATCTTCAAGCTTAGACGGTGAAACACCTTATAAATTATGGAAAAGAAGAACTCAGGTAAATTATTTTCAAATATTTGGTACTACAGCAGTTTTAGATAAAAATCCAACCAAAAGAAAATTTGATCCGAAATCAAAACAATACAATTTTGTTGGGTATAGTAATGACGCGAAAGCCTATAGATTGTGGAACAAACTAACCGGTAAAATCACTAAAGCAAAAGATGTAATTTTCAATCATAATGAAATCGGAAAAGAAGGTAATATTATTGTATGTTCAAAGAAACAAAATATTGCTGAAACACATGATACAAGTAACGAATTAATTATTGAAGATAAGAATGCTCTTGAAAGAATCGATAGAGAATTAAATGATGAAAAAATTAATTGTATAAAATTAAATGATGAAAAATATGAAATTGATAATGATACTCCAAAATCTATTAGAGCCAGAGGTAGACCGAAAATTATAAGGACCGGTTTTAAGGGGCGTCCGATAAAAAATACAAAACCAAAGATGAAATAGATAACACACCATTTTACAGTAGTACATCACCTAAAGAAAAAGATAAAGCCAAAACGACTGAAATAACTGATATTGATGAACCAGATTCAAAATTAAATAGTGAAAGATCAACGAAGATCCTGTAAATATCAAAGAAATTGAAAAAAGTCCAGATTTTGAAGAAGGGAAAGTGCCATTATTGAAGAATTAAACGTTCATTACAAAAATTATACCTGGGATATCGCAGAAAAACCTCCTAATGCAAAAATAATTGGCTGTAGATGGGTTTTTACTACAAAAAGGAATGAAAATGGTGAACCAATAAAGGTTGTGCACAAATACCAGGTATTGACTTTAACGAAACCTACTCACCAGTCACATTATATAAATCTATAAGATTAATAATAACTATTGCTGTAAAATTAAAATTGCTACTTCATCAATTCGATATCACTACCGCCTATTTAAATGGACCATTGGAAGAAACTATATACATATATGAAAATACCGGAATATATGGAGAAGATTGATCAAAATCCGAAGTATGCAGGTTAAGAAAAGCTTTTTATGGGTTAAAACAGAGCGGAAAGATTTGGTATCAAAAACTGGTTGAACACTTACGATCCATAGGATGTACAAGCATAATTTTGGAACCTTGTATATACAATAACAATAACAGATTATTAATCGTCGCAATATACGTTGACAATATTATTCTAGCAGCAAACGATAATGAAGCTTTAATTTGGTTCAAACAACAATTAGAAAGCGTATTTGAAGTGAAGCATATAGGAAGAATAAATTATTTTCTAGGGATCGAATTTAACCACTTAAATGATGGAAGTATAGTACTTACACAAAAAAGAATTATAGAAAAAATATTGAAGAAATTCTCAATGGAAACTTGTAAGATGATGAATACGCCTATGGATTCTAACGCAAAATTGAGCAAAAATATGTGTTCGTCTTCTAATAAAGAGAAAAATGAGATAGGAAATATACCTTACCAGAATTTAATTGGATGTTTACTATATTTGTCAACAACAACACGACCAGACATCGCATATGCAGTTGGAAATTTGAGCCAATTCAACAATAATTTTAGTCAAGCCCATAGCCCATTGGACTGCTGCGAAAAGAGTCGTAAGATATTTCAAAAAGACAATTAAATTTGGCTTAATTTTCAGAAGCAATGAAGATGATCTAGTGGGTTATGCAGATGCTGATTGGGCTTCTAACGTTGACGATAGAAGATCATACACTGGTTATATCTTAAAATGGTTAGGTAGCCGAAAATAAATGTAAGTTTTGTTTAAATAATTTATGTATTAAGAATAGCTGGCAACAGCTGATTGAAATCGAAATCAGCTCAGTCAAACATGTAAAAATTAAAAATCCGTTGAATCCGTTAATAATTAAAAAAATAAAAATAAATATGTAAATATGTTGTCTGAACTCAAATGCTAATCATTTCATGCATAAGTACTTATGTAAATACATTCATATATGAACTATGATCATTGAACACACGATTTGCGTGCAGGTGCACTTCCTATACATATACAATTGATATAAAAGTATATACATACATATCTTTAATGGTCTTATTCATCATACATACATATGTATATGTATGTACATATACAGTGTAAACTCTCTATAACGAAATTCAAGGGACCGACCATTTTTGTACGTTATAGGGAGTTTTCGTGATATGGAGAGGAGAAAAAACACACCAAAATTTCATAAATACATAATTTCATACATTATACATAATTTATTATTTTTTGTAATCGTTACAATCTAGTATTAAATTACAGAACATTACGTTTTTTCAATAAAATCTGCTATTTTTTCCCGACATTTTTTTGAATGCCAATATTTTGTTCGTATTTTATCCATGTTTTGGCATATAGCGAGATCATTTTCATACATAATACTGTAAAAATTTTTCTATTAATGCTCAATTTTGCACTTTCAAATAGCGTAAATTATTAGGTTTATAGTTTCTTTAAAAATGCGTATGTAACAAATGAAACGTCCGAATATTGATACCTGGACTGAATTTCAACCTATTTAAACGGTCTCAATAATGAAAAATTATCTCGTTATAAAGAATGACTTTAACGTTATATAGAGTGTATCAATGCATGAGTGCATACCTATATGTATATAATATGTACATATGAAATACAAAAATCGTTTATTGACTATACAGTGCAAATTAAAACATTTGTACCCAAATTATGAATTCATTTACATTGAAAAATGAATTCATATTATTCTGAAATAAACAACAATTACAATACAAACGATATTATGATTTTCAATTATATTATTGGTAATAATTTAAAACCAAGTATCTCGTTTTATTTTTGTTTATTATGAAGATTATAGTACAATTGTATTAATTGCAATTTAGCAAAATGGTCACATGTATTTTATTCGGCAGTGTATGTGTATTATTTTAAAATCACTTAAATTATTGGTGCCACCTATCAACTTTTGCCTGAACTGTTTTTTAAAAATTTTCAAATATAAATTGAAACAGAAATAAATATGCAATGAAAATTGAAAATTTCATACAAAAAATAGTAATTTTCATTTATTAATAAAATGTAAACTACGAAACATTTTTCATTGATTTTTTTTGCAATCAGTTAGAAAAAGTTGAAATTTTATGTCTATATCACAAAAATTACATAAATCATACGTTTAATAGCAGATAAACTGTAACAAGGTCAAAGTACTTTTTCAGGAAACATGCTTTCACTCTTTTTCAATTTTCAACTGAACGGAGTCCTCTATCAAAAATCAGTCCGTTTAATGACCACAATTCCTTTCAACCTATGTGTGTTCAAAATTTCATTGAAATCGATTGGATAGTTTTTGAGCTATCGTCATATTTCATATCGAATTAAATTTATAATATACATATAATTAACAGAAATAATAAAATAAAGAATTAAATTTCGAATTAAAATAAATGAATTATAATAAAGAAATTAAATCAAGAAATTAAGATAAAGAAATATGTGAAAAAAGAAATGAATAATTTTTTAAATAAGAGAAATATGTTTGGTGAAAATTTTTTGTTTACCTTATCTGAAATAAATTAACGTGAATAAATTTTTTTTTCCTCGACATAAAAATCGAAATAAAATAAAAGAATATACCAAATTCCTTTCAAAGTTGTTGAATTAATCGGAAGATTAATTTTTAAGTAATTAAAGTTAAAATTGTTTTTTAAATCAGTCGGAAATTTATTGTATAAATTTTCTTCCATAAAAATTGAAAACACGGTAAAAATTAATTTTTGTGGATACAATCAAAAAAGGTGTTAGATATAATTAACTTTATTTGGACATTTTACGTACCCATTTTTTTCTCAAGAAATCCCTTGTTTCTCTTCTTTCATGAAATTTATTTTGCAAATTTAAAGTGGGTAAATTTACAAAAAAAAGGGGAATAAAATAGTGAAAGTGAATAAAACTGTGAAAGTGAATACATTTGTTCGTGTAATTACTATCAATCAAAAGTAAATTGAAATAATATATGAACAACTTGTCATATTTTTGTACCAAATTATTTAAAAAACAAAGTTTTATCGAGTAATATTGTGAAGCATTAGGCAGAAGATTAGAGCAATGCTGACTCTGCTCTCATCTTGTACAACATCTTCGACGACGATTGTTATGCAATCAAAAAATGTTTGTCGCTCCATTATGCGGATAAAAGGGATCTTAGGACATTAGAGCATCAACTAAGTACCCTAACACAGAGAAATTCCGGTCTTGACGAGTTTTACGCCAACGTCAACCACCAATTTTCGCTCATCGTCAACAAAACTAAAACTGAAGATTACAGTCAAAAAACAATTCAAGCACTCATCGAAACTCACCGAAACCGTGCCTTTGACGTTTTTATACGAGGATTAAATGGCCAATTATCCAAAATCCTGATGATACAAAGACCACAGACTTTTCCAGAGGCTTATTCCTCATGTTTGGAGATACAAAATTTGAGTTACCGAAATCTAGCAATACACAGAAAAAATTTTAATAATTCAGTAATAGCACCAGTAAACCAAATTTCATTGAATCAAAACAGGACACGTAATTCTCCTCGACCCATGCCACTACAGGACAAAAACATGGCATACAATATACAACATAAACCTCTCAACATACCACCACCAAAACCACCAGTTCCAATGGATGTGAATAGATCAATTCAAACAAACCAGGTAAATTATATAAACCGACCAGGATATCAACCGACTTCAGGGATAAAGAGAGAAAATAATTCTGATGGACACATACGTAAGCAACAAAGAATATTTAACATCGAAACACAGGACGAAGATGAAACACATGAAGATTACATAGGTCATTGGAGCGATGCTGAGGAATACGTAGAAGAACAGCGATTACAAGAAGAGAATCCAGAATTAAATTTTATTATGGAAGCCTCCCTAGCATTCCATACATAGAATACCGGACAAAGGACGACAAAATTTTGAAATTTCTTGTCGACACTGGAGCTAATAAAAATTTCATCAAACCAAATTTGGTAATTCACGCAAAGCATACAACAGGCAATAAAATCAGCAGGCGGTGATATTCTCATCACTAACAAAATTAGCGGGAAATTTTTTCAAAACGTTGGAAATAATACCGAAATAGATTTTTTTGTTTTACCAGGATTAAAGGCATTTGATGGAATTATTGGTGACGACACTTCAAAGATGCTACAAGCGGTGATCGACAGAAAAAATAACATTTTGAAAATAGCTCTAAATAAAAAATTCCATTAAAAGAAAAGTTCTCGACACAAGTAAATAACATCGAAATAAGAGACAGTCATCTGCTTGAGGAGGTGAAAAGAAAAGTAAAAATTTTAGTAAAAAAATACGATTGTCTATTTGGGCCATTGAACGATCAAGAAACAGCAGAAACTAACGTCAAAGCGGAAATAAAAACAACAACAGATGAACCGATCTACACCAAGTCCTATCCTTATCCAGTTAATATGAGGCAAGAAGTATAGGAACAGATCGATAAACCGTTAAACAATGGAATAATACGAGCATCTAAAAGCCCCTACAATTCACCAATCTGGATTGTAGAGAAGAAAATAGATGCTTCGGGAATAAGAAAACACAGGATGGTAATTGATTTTAAAAGACTTAATGCCATTACGATTTCAGATACGTTTCCAATACCGGATATAAGTAACACCATCGCTAGCCTCGGAAATTCAAAGTATTTTACGACAATAGATTTAATTTCAGGATTCCATCAGATAAAAATGAAGGAATGTGACATCCCAAAAACAGCATTCTGCACCATGAATGGCAAATACGAGTTCACACGATTACCATTCGGACTGAAGAACGCGCCCGCCATCTTTCAAAGGATGATAGACGACGTATTAAAGGAATTTATTGGCAAAATATGCTACGTTTTCATCGATGATATCATCATATTCGGTGGGCAAAATGAGAATGAACACTTAAAAAATTCTCGAGACTAGAAAAGGCAAATTTACGCGTGAATTTGGATAAAACCAAATTCCTGAAAACGGAGACCGAATTTTTTGGCTACATAATTACGAAACAGGGAGTAAAACCGGACCCTAAAAAAATTGCAGTTATCCAGAACATCTGGCCTCCTGAGAATTTGAAGGAATTAAAACGCTTCTTTGGTTTAACATCGTATTATAGGCGATTCATAAAAGACTTTGCGAAGATTGCTAAGCCTTTGACAAATCTCACTAGGGGAATCAATGCTCAGGTGAAGGCAAACCAGTCAAAAAAAATCCACATAAAACTAAATGAGAAGAAGCTAAAGGCCTTTAAGCATTTAAAAGAAACATTAATCTCTTCAGAAATCCTTGTCTTTCCAGATTTTGAAAAGCCATTTATCCTGACAACGGATGTATCCAATCATGCAATCGGAGCAGTTTTATCTCAAGGAGAGATTGGTAAAGATCGTCCAATTAATTATATATCGAGATCGCTCAACAAGACCGAAGAGAACTATGCGACCAATGAAAAGGAACTGCTAGCGATTGTATGGGCATTGGAGAACCTTAGAAATTATCTCTACGGTGCAAAAAAGATAAAGATCCTGACAGACCATCAACCTTTGACGTTTACCCTTAGCAACCGAAACAACAATGCCAAACTAAAGAGATGGAAGGCCAGAATTGAAGAGTACAATTATGAGCTGATCTACAAGCCGGGGATAACAAACAAAGTTGCTGACGCCTTATCACGCCTACCTATGGAAGCCAATGTGTTAACGTCATCAACAACTGAGACTCTACACAGTGCTGGAAAGGATAGTACGGGCCTTATTCCGCATTGTGAGGCACCCATAAATGTATTTCGGAATCAAGTAATCATCAGTCAGGGCAAGGAACTCCACGCCTACGAAGAACCACATCCTTCATATCGTCGACATTATATCCAGCTGCCAGAAATCAACAAATCGAAATAATTCAAAAGGAACACAAACGGGCACGTCGAAATTGGAAGGAGAATAAAGAACAAATCCTTGAAAAATATTACTTCTCTCAGATTTCGAAATTACTTAAGAAATATACCACTAATTGTGAAATTTGTAACACCAATAAATACGATCGACATCCGTATAAGCCGGAGTTACAAGAGACGCTCTTACCTACTTATCCCGCTGAAATCCTACACATCGACATAATCGCAATGAAAAATGAAAAATATATAACCTGCGTTGACAAATTTTCTAAATTTGCCAAATTTTTTCACATTAAAGATAAATCAGTTATGCACCTCAGGGACAAGATAATCAAGGTTATACCAAAGAATATGTATTAAAATCAAGAATTAAACTTCTTACGGCAGATTTACCCTACTTTCAAAACCTCTGATCAAGAAACACAACCTCCAATCTAAAAATATTTTTCGTAAAGAGAATTATTCTCATGCAGATTTAAAAAAAATAAAAAATAAAAAAAAATCGTGTACATGTACGAAATAAATACCCATTTTCATGAATGTGTGTGTAAAAATATTACCACTACCCAAAACTAATTATTTGTTTAGGATTTTTTCTTTTTTCATAAAGACTATTAGATTTTTTACGCATTTGAGCGATTTTAAGCATTTTAATTTTACATATACTTCCATTTAAAATACACGCGTTTGTATCGCAGTATATCAATTAGCAGATGTTTATATATGTATTCATTTATCTCAATATGAAATGCATGCTTTCTATAGATATAAAAGGTTCTTTACTTTTCATATTTGTATGCATACACATCATATACAAACATTCATATGATCATAAAAAGTTTGAAAAAAAACAATGTGTGAAGATCATTTTTTTTTATTGTACCGAAGTATTAAGGATAATTAAATATATGTACAAACAAACATGTACTATTATTATGATGATCGTATATTTTGTAATACACATGGGGTGGAGTTTAATTTCTTTATGATATCATGATCTTCAAATTTTTTACGCATTTGACCGTTTTTAAACATATTAATTTTACATGTACTTACATTCAAAATACACGTGTTTGTATCGCAGTATATCAGTTAGCTGTAATACGTATTTATACATCATAAAAATAGTACATGTTTGTTTGTATATAAATTTATCCTTAATATATAAATACTTTCGGTACAATAAAAAAATTATCTTTCCACTGCAGACATTGTTTTTTTTTTTCACACTTTTTATGATCATATGAATGTTTGTATATGATGTGTATACATACATATGTATATGAAAAGTAAAGAACCTTTTATTTCTATTAGAAAGCATGCATTTCATATTGAGATAAATGAATACATGTACGAACAGTTAGTAATTGATATACTACGATACAAACACGTGTATTTTAAATGTAAGTACACGTAAAATTAAAATGTTTAAAATCGGTCAAATGCGTAAAAAATTTGAAGTTCATGATATCATATGAAATTAAATTCCACCCCATGTGTATTACAAAATCAATTCAATACAATAGTACAGTCGGCGATTAACAAAAAAACCTTAATTGTATGAAAATATTTGTATGAAATTTGAAATTTTTTCATAATTAAAAAGAATGATGTAATGATAAATATTGGAAAAGGTAGCACATTTTCTGAGACTCCACTATACTTTTAGGTATTTTCCTTATGTGTAAATAGAATTTACACAAACATTTAAAGAATGAAAAATTGAAATTTAGTGATTCTCAATGAAGAGAAATACATTTTACCCCTATCTACTCTGCCCGCACAGCACCTGTTTCGATCAAAATTTTTGGGGTAAAATAAAAGCGTTTGACTTTAAATCTCCTTTATTCTTTATCGATGATTATACACTATTTCACAACACCAAAAATTTTGGTAATGGACAACGAGAAAAACTTTGTCAGTCCAATTATAATCGACTATGTAAAAACATTGGGTATCGAAGTGTACTTAACGCCATCACAAAGAAGCGAAGTCAATGGAACCATCAAAAGAGTTCACTCTACAATTGTGGAAATTGTGCGATGCTTACAAGAGGAATATAAAGAGCTAACATTCAAAGAACTGATTAATATCGCAGTGGATCGCTATAATAATTCTGTACACTCAGTTACAGGGCAAAAGCACAGTGATATATTTTTTGGAAGAACTCAACGTATCAACTCTCAAAATTTAATCGACTTTAAAAACAAAGTAAACGAGAATTTAATTTATCGTATTAAACGAAATCAGAAAAATAAAATAAGTAGAGAAAATCGGAAAAGAGCAAAGCCGAAAACTTGCACACCCGGTGACGTAATATACACCACGATTAAGAAAATTCAAGGAAAAATAAACCGAAATATAAAAAAGAAATAGTGGCTAAAGACAATAAAGTCACTGTGAACACTACATCTGGAAGGCAAATACATAAAACTCAAAACAAGAATTTACAAAATTTATCATATATAAAATTTATTCTTCTCTTAGTTCCATTTTCAGTAACCTAGTGATAGCTCTTAATATCTACGAGTACAACACGCCAATAGTTACCATTGAACAAGGACAAGGACAAATTATCAATGGAAATTTTAAGTTAGTACACGTTTTAGACTTAGCAGAGTACGAAGAAATAGTGACGAAGATGCAATCAACGATCAACCTGATTGACTCCAAGAGCATACTCAAACCCCAGTTGAACTATCAGCTACAACCAATTACAGACTTGCTGGTCGAACTCAAAGGTAATTCGCCACGAAATCGACGTTCCATATATTGGATCGGGTCAGCATGGAAGTGGATCGCGGGCAACCCAGATGCCACGCATTGGGATAAAATTGTAGATAGCCAGAATAAAATAATCGAAAACAACAATGAACAATACAAGGTCAACAAGGTATTAATGGATTCAGTGCACCAAATCTTAGGAGAATACAATAAGGTCATCAACCACCTCAGTGAAGGATCTGATGAAATTTTTCACCAGACAACGTTTAATAAAATCACCCTCATTAAAGATGACATAAAGGAAATAGCGCGAGCAGTACAACTAGCCAAAGCGGGAATTGTCAACACCAACCTACTGGATAGACAAGAAGTCAACCAAATCATTGCTGAAATTGAAATGCTGCCTTACATTAACGACATCGAAGCCATCGAATTCGCAACACCAACAATGATGATGAAAAATTCTACGGTTCTATATGTCATCAAACAAGTAAAAAAGAATATAACCATGTGCTGATAAGATCAATTTCGAAAAACAATATGAAGATCTTACTTGAATACAGAGAATTATTGATGAACCAAGACGAACAATTTGGTATTGCCGATAACTGCAGAACCTTCAAAGATACAATCATATGCAGAGACAATCAATGACGGAAAATTGATGCAAATCATTGCATACCCCAATTAATCAAAGGGCATAGCTGCGAGTATCAACATGATAAAGAGGCAGAAGTTGAAGCTCTAGACGACAACACCATTTTTTTGAATAACTTCAGAAGGGAAATTAACACCGGATTTTTCAGCAAACATCTTGAAGGAAGCTTTTTGATACAGTACAACAATGAGACTATAATGATCAACGGAAAAGAGTTCACAAACAAGGAGGTTAAAGCGTTTCAAATATTACCACCGATCCTACAACCAAATATTACAGAAAAGGGTATTAAGCTTGATCTAAATTACCTTCATGATTTGCATCTTACCAACGTCGAAAAGCTGAAAAAACTATTTACAACACAACAAATATCAAATTTTTTATATTATGGTTCAATCGCAGTGATTGCTTCTGGTTTCATCATCTTCATTATTCTACCAAAATTAAAAAGGAATCATCAAGGAACGATCGTCCTTCCGAAAATCATCTCATATCAAACGAAAACCACAAACCCACAAGGATTGCATCCCGTAAATCTACAAGTTTAATCCACGAGACGCGGATTTTTTGGGGGGAAGAGTTAACACCGTCACAATACATAAGGAAAATTCTAGTATATAAAATAAAAATTTCTTTGTATAAAATGCTTACGAATCAAAAAATCAAAATTGTAATTTCTCATAATTATTTTTCAAAATTATTATTTTTCAAAATCATTATTTTTCACGTTTAAGCAAGATATATTTTGTCAAACCAAATAAATTGCAAGCAAGTACCCGGTAATTTGATACTTTTGTTTTTCGAATAATTTTAATGCTAATTCGACAGAAATACTGCTTTCAATTTATTTGGTTCTCATGAGAAAATATTTAGCCAATAATTTAAGTTACGTGTATTGAACATATGAGTTAATTTTCATTTTCAAATTAAGTAAAAATTAAACACAGTTGAGATTTGTTACTCATAGTGTAAACTTTAATTTTCTTAAAAATCAAGATGCTAACTTGCATGTTTAGTAAAATCGGTAAAATAAAAAACATGTTCAGAAACCCAAACTAAATATATGTACATATGTATAATGTACCATCACATCTAGCACATAAGTTCTAGTTAAGTAGGATGTCAATAGAATAAAAGCCTTAAACAGCCTTTTAAGAGTTGAAAGACTATATAATTAATTAATAATACTTAATAATAATAATAATAATTATCTAAATTAAAAATGTATAGCTTTCATTATGAGTATATGAAACTAAAATATAATGAAAATTGAAAATATTGTATTGAACGATATGGATTCAGATTCTTTTGTGTATACAGTTCAAACCGAAGATTTGTACAATGATAAAAGAAATGATATTGATACTAATTTTGATATTTCTGAATATCCTCTATATAATCCTTATGCCTTGCCTTTGAAAAATAAAAAAGTATTAGGTACGTTGAAAGACGAAAATAATGACAGAATTTGAAGCATCAGAGGAAAATGTATTCATTAAGTGTTGAAAATTTAAAAGATATTAAAAAACTGAAAGGGATTAAAAAAACAAATGTAAATAATATTAATTTAGAATAATATAGAGATTGTTTGTATGAGAAAAAATTATTATATAGCATTAATATGCATACATTTAGATCAAAAATTCATACAATTTATACACAAATGATTAATAAAATAGCTTTAAGTTTTTAGATGACAAGCGATGCGTAAAAGAACATGGTCTTAGCACTTTAACTTGGAGACATTATAAATTGTTTAATTTAAATATGGATATAGATATAAATTAAAAATAAAAAATTGAATTGTTTTATAAACTTTAATAAATTTTATTTTTTCAAAAAAAATATATGTATTGTAACATGTGTTTTACTTTATAAAGTTTGAATAAAATTTCTTCACACTAATACATTTTGTAAAGCACAAATACCACTATGCGTCGGACATTTTAACATGTATGGATCATTTTCATGAAGATCTGACAGCTGTAGAACCTTAAGATCGTTTATGTTGATAACTGATACATTTTCATTTAATAATTTTTCAACTATTTTCTTCTTTTCACTTCCTTTAACATATACTGTTGTATTATTAATATTTGAATTCAAAAAGTTTTTAACACTTTTAAAATCAATTGATCCTTCATCCCATGAAAGTCCATGATGATTTGTATATAATCAATTAGCAGTATCTTGTTGTTTTTTTTTTTCTCTGGGTTAATACTAGAGTGTCAGCATAACTAGCTACATAACATAGCTATAACATAGCTATGCCTCGAAGAAGAGGAAACATCAACACACATACTGGATGAGTGTGTTGCCTTAGAAAAATGGAGAAGGATAGCTACAGATGGAAGATATCCGAAGAATTTTTCGAATCTTGCCTGCATGAAGTATGTTATTCTACTAGTTAAAAGGATAAGTAACGTCATGTAGATATACGAAGAGTGAGGGATACAATAAACTAATTTCAAGCTGCAGTATCGAGGCTCTTCACTCATCTCACTCTTTCGGTGTCAAAAAAAAAAAAAAAAAAATCTTGTGTTTTAGGTAAAGTTATAAAAGTATATGGTGGCTTTATTAAAACATGTTGAAATTAATTTAAAATGTAAGACCCTGCTAATCCTTTTATAATAAATTTATTTCTTAATCCTCTAAATCCGTGTATGTCTATTATAATAATCATCTTCATTTTGATAATATTTCATATTTCTTGTTAGTATGTGTAGCGACACTCATTGTATACATTTACTTAGCACCCACTGTAAGACTGCCTGCAAGATAGTCTCCAGTGGCTATTATCAAAATTGCTCCTCAGTTACAAGAGAGGAGAAATACTTAACTACTTAATGTAATTCTTTTTCTAATCATAAGAGTAAGTCTTAAGAGTCATTTCATACTGTTCAGTCGCTAGCCGGTTAATAAAATAGTATCAAAATATAAAACACAAAAAGACTTTTGAATCAGTCCTACAATTGGTGACCCCGACTAGAAAATTATTTCACGTGTATTTTAAAAGAAAATAATAAAAAATTTAAAAAAATAATTGCTAGTGCATATTTTGAAATAAATTAATAAAAATTTAAAAAATAATATATTAAAACAATTTTTGGTGAATTAACTGACTGTAAAAATTCAATATCACATGTAGTACGCACCACATGGTTTTCCTAAAAATCTTTTTACACACAGTGCAATTTTTTAAAATAAATAAAATAATATATTATGCTAAAAATTAATCAAAAATATTGGAAATAATAATTTTGTTGCTAAAAAGTGAAAACATTTTACATAAAATTTGCAATTATAATTGCACGTGCCTCATCAGATATTTGAATCATATCACGAGGAAATTAGCGATCCGATGATTAAATATTCTTCAACAAAAAAGGATCACAACGGGGGAAATCAAAATCAGGACATTTTGCAGGCGGATCATTACAATTTTCACAGATTTTTCAAGATTACTTTTCCACGTTTTCCTGGAACCGGCATATCAACATATGTTACTACGTACATACATGACGCAACAAATCACATTTTTGTCTTGGAATGGGTTTATAATACAATTAATCTATTTATAACTATTATATTTTGTAAATTATTTAAAATAAAAATTAAATTTATATAAATATTCACATTTTTTAGGGTGCACAAAGTTATAAAAAAAAAAAAAAAACAACATTAAAGGACATTAAAATTGAAAGCATCTGGACACGAAAACATAAGCGGTATAAAAAATTAATTAAAACTTCACGCATTAACATTTATTCAAACGCAGTAAGTAATCATTTTCTTTTTCAATTCAAATTTCCTCTAGAACAAAACATGTGAATAGAAGTTTGATTTTTCTAGATGATGTATGGTGTACGCATATTAAATTTTCCTTTTTCCTGTTTTACGCGTAAAGACACTCTTTTGCTACTCCATTTTAGAAGTTTTTGCTTCTTACCTTGTCGATCCGTTTTAAACTCGAGTTTTGTCTAACTCAAGTACTAGTTCAAATCTTTTATTTTGTGAAGAAAAACCAATCTATTAAAAGCATGCCTACAAGTGGTAATACGGACGAGTCTAAAACCGTATTAGGAAACGAAGAGCAAAACAGCACTAATTCCTACATTGCTAGCTTAAAAATACCACAATTTTGGAACAATCGACCGGATTTATGGTTCATACAGGTCGAGACATACTTCCGAGTAAAAGGAATTACGTCTTCAACAAATCTTTTATTTTGTGAAGAAAAACCAATCTATTAAAAGCATGCCTACAAGTGGTAATACGGACGAGTCTAAAACCGTATTAGGAAACGAAGAGCAAAACAGCACTAATTCCTACATTGCTAGCTTAAAAATACCACAATTTTGGAACAATCGACCGGATTTATGGTTCATACAGGTCGAGACATACTTCCGAGTAAAAGGAATTACGTCTTCAAACACAAAATATGACTATTTAGTCGCATCCTTGCACCAGGAACAATGGAGATATGCCACAAGTAACATTAATGACTCTATTTCAGAATTATCGAAACGTGTTAAACGTTTAGAAACCCGAATCCTTAACCATAGTTCAAGACAACGTTTTCGATCAAATAGCCGTAATAGGTCTAGAAGTTCCTCAAGTGCACCGGGAAGTAGGAAAGCATGCTGGTATCATAGACGTTACGCCTCCAAGGCTCAAAAATGTACTTCTCCTTGTAATTTTCATTCAACAGAAAACTTACAAAAAAACTAAAACCGGCTGTTTCGTCTGCGGCAACGAATACAAGCAACATTTCACGCCGTCTTTTCGTTTATGATAAAATAACCAAATTGCACTTCCTTATCGATACAGGTGCAGAAATCTCCATAATTCCAAAAAAATATTGCTCCCGCGCTGCCAGAATACCAATTGGTTTCGGCAAATGGTACACCTATATCAACTTACGGGTTCAAGCAACTTTCTCTTAATCTAGGCCTACGTCGTTGTTTCGATCATACCTTCGTAATTGCTGTTATCGATTATGCCATCATAGGTGCAGACTTTCTTTACAAATTTAATCTTCTTGTCGATCTTCGAAAGAAAAAGCTCGTCGTCGAAACTGTTGTCCGTTGAAGGCGAATTCGGTGCCATTCTAAATGACTTCCCATCATTAAACACCGCCAAACTTTCAAGTGGAAGCCAACCACAGTGTCGTGCACCGCATTCATACAAAAGGCACACTACCTTCAGCAAGACAAAGGTGATTACACCCTACAAAATACAAAATTGCGAAAGAAGAATTCGATACCATGGTGAAACTCGGTATATGTCACCCGTCTTCATCCTCCGTCGCCTCTCCATTGCACATGGTCCCCGAAAAGGATTCTGGTTAGCGACCCTGCAGAGATTACCGCCAATTAAACGCTATTACTGAGTTCGATAAATACCCGTTGCCCAACATTCAAGATTTTACAATCAATTTGCATGGCTGAAAAATTTTTTCAAAAGTAGATTTGGTAAGGGCATATCACCAGATTCCAGTAGCACCTGAAGACATTTACAAAACGGCGGTAACAACACCTTTCGGACTCTACGAATTCTTACGTATGCCTTTTGGTGTCAAAAAAGCGCTCAGACCTTCCAACGTTTCATAAATGAAGTTTTGGATGGCCTCGATTTCAGTTTCTCTTACATTGATGATATTTTGATTGGAAACAAGTCTCCAGATCAGCATAAAGAACACCTTCGTCTTCTTTTCGCACGACTAGAAAAATATGGCATTAATGTCAATCCTTCCAAATGCAAATTCGGTCAAACGCAATTAGATTTCTTAGGACACAAAATTACAAAAAAGGTATAGTGCCTTCAGACAGCAAGGTCGAAACAATAACTACAACTATAGTTACCCAGTTCCGACGTCCGTACAAAGTCTGCAGAGATTTTCAGGTATGGCGAACTTTTATCATAGATTTATACCAAACTTTTCCAAAATCGCGATTCCTTTGTATGATGCAATTAAAAAGCAAAATTCACCCAAACGTCTTAAAACACCTTTCGAGTGGAATGAAGCTCAACAAGAAGCTTTCAATAAAATTAAAACTAGCATTCAAAATTGCACTTTACTGGCACATCCTAACCCAACTGCCAAACTTCACCTTTGGGTAGACGCATCCAGCGATGCTGTAGGAGCAGTTGTTCAGCAATCAAACGACAATTTCTAGGAGCCATTAAGCTTCTTTTCTAGAAGACTACAGGCCGATGAAAAGAAATATTCGACATTCGATCGCGAATTGTTAGCCTTATATTTAGCTATTAAACATTTTAGGCACATATTAGAAGGCAAAGATTTTATCGTCTATACCGACCACAAACCACTCACTAAGGCTATAGGTTCCAAATCTGACAAAACACCTAGGCAAACAAATCACCTATCGTATTGCCCAGTTTACGAATGACATAAGGTACATCAAAGGATGTCAAAACGTAGTTTCTGACGCACTGTCCCGAGCATACACTGACTCGATTTCACACACACAAAAAGTAGATCTTCAGTCCTTATATAAAGGACAACAAACAGATGAAGAGCTTCAGACCATTCTGTCCAAAGTTTACATACCACTAGAAAACTTTTCAATTTGGTGCGAAACTTCTACAGGCACAGATAGGCCGTTCGTACCAGAAAGTCTCCGACGCGTCATTTTCGATTCCGTTCACAAACTATCTCATCCCAGTATCAGATGTACTAACAAACTAATCACTCAAAAATATTTTTGGCCAAACCTGAATCGTGAAATCAATCTGTGGTCCAAAACTTGTATTGCTTGTCAAAAATCTAAAGTCATTCGCAATATCACATCACCGCATGGCGATTTTAAGATACCCTCTGGACGTTTTGAACATATACACATGGACATTTCGGTCCCCTACCACCATCAATCGGTCATAGCTACATTCTTAGCTAAAGTCATAGCTAAAGATCGCTTTTCGCATTGGCCCGAAGCAATTCCTTTACGTAATATAGAAGCTAAAACTATATGCAATGCTTTCATTCATAATTGGGTTACTAGTTACGGTATATGTCAAACGCTTAATACCGATCAGGGAACAATTTGAGTCTACTTTTCAAAGAACTCTCACAAGTTTTGGGAAATCATCGTATAAGAACCACCACTTATCATCTTCAGTCTAACGGATCCGTAGAAAGGTTCCACAGACAATTAAAAGTAGCCATACGAGCCTCCAGTAACCCTAAGAACTGGTATAATACTTTACCCTGGATACTCTTAGGAATTCGCTCGGCTCTAATTTGGTTTTTCCCCCGCTCACATCCTGTATGGACAACCCCTTCGGTTACCAGGAGAATTTGTTGCTAGCCACACATTACCAAATGTGAAAATCAGTAACACTTTAGCAAAAGAGATACAACAAAATATCGGTTATTTATTACCACACGCTCAAAGATCTAGAAAACAAAATCATATGTTTTTACCACAAGATATTCTGAAATGTTCACATGTTTTTATTAAAGATGCCATATATAAAGGAAATTTGAACCCGCCATATATCGTCCCATACAAAGTATTAAATAGAAATAAAAAAACTTTTAAAGTCTTGATTAACGTTAAGGAAGAGATAATAAATATAGTCAGGTTGAAACCTGCTTTTCTGTTAAATCCAGATTATTTCAACGCTAGTTCTTGTACTAGATCTAAAACTCAACAAAAATTTTGTTTTCGATTGTAATAGAATAATAAATAAAAAGAAAAATAGAAAATTAAATTATTAAGTTGTGTTAAAAATTTGAAGTAAATGACTAAGTTAAGTACCTTAGAATAAGGATTTGTAAATCTTAAATATATTCTATATACCTACTCGTATAATATTAAGATTTTACAATGATTACATCTTAGATAAATAAGTATGTAGTTGTATTATTTTTTAGAATTTTTAAAGAAAACAAAATATGTAAAACATAAATGTATAATCATATATTAAGCTATATGATGCGTTAAGACATTGAATTATTTGAAACATATATATATAATGGACTTTTATTATTAAGGGGGAGTGATGTAGCGACACTCATTGTTTACATTTCCTTAGCACCCACTGTAAGACTACCTGCAAGATAGTCTCCAGTGGCTATTATCAATATTGCATTATTAATATTATATTAATCATATACATACATACACATTATACCTTCTCAACTTCTCTTGCAGTTACAAGAGAGGAGAAAAATTTATGATAATATATAATGAGTGCCGCTATCATTTAAATTACTCTACTTAGTGTAATTCTTTTACTAATCATAAGAGTTAGTCTTAAAAGTCATTTCATACTGTACAGTTGCTAACCGGTTAATAAAATAGTAGCAAAATATAAAATACAAAAAGACTTTTGAATCAGTGCTACAGTATGTTGTCAGTATAAATTGCAACAATTAACTGAAAAATTATTAGTTTTTGTCTTTTTATATACCTATATAAGTTTTCGAACTTCGCTTGTAAGAGGATTATATTCAACTATACGATCATGTAAAGTAAAAAAAATGCAGGTATTTTCTCCGGAAAAATAGCTAATGCTTTGAATTCTACTTGCACATCTTCTGGTCCAGCTTTAATACCTTTATTTTGATGTGAACAATTAATAACAAATAAAGTTGTTGTACCTTTAAAGCTTGTTTAATTTAACAAGAGCTGAGGTTGACGACCGTAGTATGATTTTTGAAATGCAGCGTACATGTTATACAATAGGGCAAATCGATTTTGATCAAACTTAAAATTTAAATTATCATTAGGATATGTTTCTGAATTTAAATGAACTTTAATTTCTGTTAGATTACAATTATCAAATAATGTGTTATCTTTATTTGCTGCAATATTTTTATCTGTTTGAAGACCAAATAAAATACACCTAAGCTTTTCTAATTGTGACGATGTTTTTACTGTCCATATATGATGATTTGTATTTGATGGTAATACAAGATATTCATGTAGATCCCAACTGCGAAAAGACATTTGAATTGGTTTGCGATTATTGAGAAATTTTAATAATGAAAGACGAAAAGTATCAGCAACATTTATATGAAAGTTTATGAATTTGAATTTTTTATCTGTCTTCACTGCATTATTATCAAATCGAGATCGACTTAAAATTATATCATGGCGCGCATTCGCTATAACTTTTCTGTAATCTTCATTAAGTCCTAGGAGAGTTTTTAAAGGAGCACAATAATTGAAGTAATTTTCTAAGGAAACTACATTTAATGGGGACCAACTAGCATTAAGTAATAATTTGCTTTCATCTTCATTAAGTGATATATAAGTTTTTTAAGTACTTGTATATCCAGTATTTCGAGAATGATCAATTTCTACTCCATTTAATTCATAACGAATTTCTCCAAATAAAAACGTCATAGCATTATTATTCAATTGAACTGTATCTAACTTATTATTATCAGAGTCAGCTAAAAGTCCTTCAATGTAAAGGAAACTCTCACTAGGTAATAAGATTAAATTTTGATGTTGAATTGATATTCATATTTCATCATTGTTTTGAAAAGATGTTGAATAAGGCACCTAACCATGATATTCTTTTTTTATAATACTTTCATCGAAAATGGGATGTTTAGTGATTTCTAGTAGTTCACTCATTATTGCTCTTTTCTATTATTTCAATAATAGAATCTGTGATAATAATACAAGTAAAAATGTGTGATTAGGTTTTGTCAATACAGTAGAAAGTTTTATAGTTGTAGATTATTTGAATGCTGATAGGTAGGTAGGTAGGTATTTAGAGGTGGTCGCTCGCCAAATTCCAAGAAAGGCCAAAAAGGCGAGCGCTTCAGAAAAGCCAGAAGCCCAGAACCAAAATCTCCTAAGCAAGAGAGATCTTGAACGAAGGCAGTTTCAAGACAAATTTCTCTATTTCTAGAGAGCGCCATGCAATTACAGAGAAGGTACTCTACGCTTTCCTCCTCCTCTTCATCTTGACATTCCCTGCATAGTTCATTATAAGAGACATTAAGCCTTCTGGCATGTTTGCCAATAAGGCAATTTACCGCTATAACTCCCACCAGAGCACTAATAGCCCTTCTATTTAGGGATAAGAGATCTCTACAGAGTTTATTATCCACTCAAGGACACAAAGCTTTGCTATGGAATTCCCAGGACTTGATACCCATCTAAGGTTCCAAGACCTGGTGGATTCCTGCCGTATGTGTAGCATACAACTGGCCAGTGGAATTCCCACTCTACAGTAACTCAAGGGTTCCCAGCCTAGTCAGCTCATCCACCTTACAGTTGCCCAGTCCAGTTTAGAGCCATCTGTGTAGAGATTTATGCCATCTTGGTACAGTTGCTCGCCACTGGCCCACTCATCTCTGGAGGAAAAGCTAGTTAAAAACTTCCCCCTGAAGTTAGGCCTGTGAAGAGAATTGATAATGCTTGAATGACCCGAACGGAACCGTGACCACTGTCCACTGGCCATAAGCCTCATGACAGTACCTTTCGCAAGCTCCGTGGCGTAAAGATCTAGAGGCATCAGATTTAGCAAGACTTCCAATGCCTCTGTGGATATGGTTCTAGAAGCTCCAGTAATTAATAACGCGGCCGCTCTTCGTACCATTATCAAGATTTTGTTTGCGGCGGCCGTCCGTAAGGCCGTCCACCATACAACCGATCCGTACAACATTTATGAAAGCTAAGGCAAAATAAAACTCACTTTTACCCCTTTATAATTTTGTTTTATTGAAGACAAGAATAAGACTAACTCTTGATTCAAGCTTAATTAATAATTACAACTTGGTTTAAGAAAATTAGTGAAACGTAAGCATTTTTATATTTTCAATAAAATGTTATTTATTGTCAACCGAATTTGGTTTGTAAACATTTACTTTAATAATAAATACATGTATTGTAAAATCAGAGCGGATGCGCCTGTTATTATATGCTGTGTTAACTCCTCCCTCCTTAAAGACCATCGTCCCGTGGGTCAGAAATTTAAGGATATAGGTTTTAATCGTGTCTGTGCGTCTGTTTTCAAATATTTCGTTGTCTGAGGAAGTATTGTCATCGATTGTTTCCTATTTTTTAATAATTTTAGTAGGAAGATAGAGACGATACTTATGATTATTATAAGCCCTATATCTACACTGAATCCTAGAAAATTTTGGAAAAACAGTTTCTCTAACTTTCTTACATTGTTTAAATGGAGACTATGTAAGAGTTTCAGGTCCAATTTAGTATTCGCTTCAGTTATGTTGGGATGAAGTATTGGAGGTAAGATTTGGGATGTCCGTATTTCTTTGTTAATGAACATTCTGTTGTTGATTCTTAATGTTTCATTATGATATTGGATTAGAAGGATGCCCTCTAGATGTCTCGTTCCATTTTTGTATTGGAGTATACCTTTAAAGTTGTTCAGGAAGTTGTTGAGTTTTCATTTATAGTTTCTACCTCTATTTCCGTATTAATTTGAAAGTTGCAGGTAGCATTTATTCCTTTCATCAAGCGGTTAATACAATGGTCTTCTTTTAACTGTAGTAGTTGATCCTGAGCATATACGGCCGTTTCCTTGTAGTTATTGCACTCTTGTGTGATTGCAAATGTTTGTTCGTGATTTACCAGCAATTGGTTGTTGATCGTATCAGTATGTGGTTATAGTCTTCTTCACTTGTCTTTGGAATAGAAATTGCACAGAGAAGTATCGAACCTTTTACAAGCATAGTTGGCTTTGCGTCTTCTATTGCCCCCACCTCATTAGCGTAGGGTAAGGTTTCCGTTTCTAGTATTATTCGCAGTATTTCTTCCTTACAAAATAGGTTCGTATTGATTATTCCCCTTTTTGTCAGTTGTGCTGCTCGTATTATTTCCTTTACTTCTTCTTTTATTATGCCAAGTTTGTTATATAGTCCCTGTATGTATTCTCCTTTGGTGTTTTCATCTATGTACTCAATGATTCTATTATATTCTTCAAGAATCTGTTGTGTTGTTTCTGTTAGAACTTGGTTTATTTTGTACTGTTCATTATTATTCTCTTTCTCTATAAGTTTGTTTTGTCCTTTTACAACTTCTTCCCAGTCCGTTGCGTTAGGGTTTCCAGCTATCCACTTCCACGCCGATGCAATCCAGTTTATTGAGCGCTTATCCCTAGAAGGTTGTCCTTTAAGCTCCGCTATTAGTTTTTCTATCTGCTGTATCTATGATACAATGTTTGCGACCTGATTGGGTTTCGTGAATCGATTTGCTGGGCTTGTTGTGAAATCGTGCTAATTGCTTCGTCGTAGTTCGTCAAGTTTACAAGGTGTACTAGTTTAAAATTACCATTGATTATTTTTCCATTTCCTTGTTTCAATAAGACTAGTTGGGAGATACATTTGTAGATGTTAAGTTATGGTGTCATAGTCCAAAATGTGGAGCTGGAGAAAGAGAAAAAATATTCTATGTTATATTTTTTATGTGGGATTTGTGGATTTTTTCCCCGAAGTTGTTGTAGCAGTAGCCTTCTTGTCCTTTGCCACCGTTTCCTTTCTTAATCTTGGTTTGTCTTTCCCTGTAATTTGTTTGATAGGTGTATAAATCGTCTCACCAGGTGCGTAAACTTTGGTTGACTTTCCTTTTTCAGCTTCTCGTCTTGCTCTCGACTTCTGGTTCTTTTTTATTCTACTTGAAAGATGTTCATTTGTTTTGTTCTTAAAGTCTATTAGACTTTGGTAGTTTATTTTCTGAGACCTACCAAGAAAAACATCGAATGAATAGTGTTATTGTATCTGTCTACAGCTATATTGACAAGCTCTTTAAGTGTTAGATCTTTGTACTCAGTCTGTATACACCTTAATATTTCAATGATTGTGGAGTGTACCCTTTTTACTGTACCATTAACCTCGCTCTTCTAGGATGGTGCAAGATATTTATCTATCCCTAATGGTTTTAAATAGTCTGTTATTATTGGGCTAACGAAACTCTTTTCGTTGTCCGTCACAATAATTCGGGGCAATGTAAAATAGTGTAATATTTTTATTAACTTTTCACGCAGGTGTAAAACAGTTTTATTCTTCACATGAAATAACTTGGCAAATTTAGAAAACTTATCGACACAAGAAATGAATTTTTCGTTTTTTATTTCGACTATGTCAATATGAACAACTTCTGTAGGATACGTAGGTATCGGTGTTTCTTGCAGTTGTGGTCTATTTGGATGTCTGTCGTATTTGTTCGTATTACAAATGTCACAGTCGCGAGTGTATTATCTTATCAAATTGGCCATCTGTGGGAAGTAATATGCTTCTCAGATTTGCTCCTTGTTCTCTTTCCAATTTCTATGTGCTTTTTTGTGCTCCTGTTGAATTATGTTGAATTTTTCTTCATCGTTGGTAACGTTCTGTATCATTTTTTGAGTTATCCGTATTTTGAAGTGTTTGAAGTGTTCCGTGTAGATCTTTTGTAGAAGTTGTATGCTGTGTTCAAGAAATTGGTTCCAGCCTTTTTTGTAGCGTTCGAAGCAAGTTGTATTTAGTTATTACCGGCATATTCACATAGTATCGGGAATGTGATGGATGTGGTTGTTCCTTGACCGTAAAGGTATATGATCCTTCTTTTTTGTTAATTATAAGTTGGGTTCTGAATACATTTAACGGTGCCTCACAATGTGGGATTAGATTAGAACTATCCTCTTCCGCACTATGTACTGTGCAACGCGACAGTGCATCGGCTACCTTATTTGTACATCCTGGCTTATAGACCAATTCACAGTTATACTCCTCGATCTTCGCCTTCCATCTTTTCAGTTTTGCATTATGATTTCTATTACTAAGGGTAAATGTAAGTGGTTGGTGGTCTGTTAAAATTTTTATTTTCTTTGCTCCATACAAGTAATTCCTAAATTTGTCCAGTGCCCAAACGATAGCCAACATTTCCTTCTCGTTTGTAGCGTAATTCTCTTCCATTTTATTCAGCGATCATGAGACATATGCAATTGGCCTATCCTTTCCGTTTTCTCCTTGAGAAAGTTCTGCTCCAATTGCTTGATTTGAGGCATCTGTGGTCATAGAAGGGTTTTTCTAAATCTGGAAAAATTAGAATTTCAGAAGATGTTAGCGACCCTTTGAGTTGATTAAATGCTAGAAGTTCTTTTTTAGCAAGTGTTTAACCATTATCTCCTCTAGTTAGATTTGTCAGGGGTTTGGCAATTTTAGCGTAATCTTTCATGAATCGCCTGTAATATGAAGTCAGTCCGAGAAATCCTTTGAGGTCTTTAAATTTTCTGGAGGTTTTATGCGTTGAATTGCTGATGTTTTCCTTGGATCCGGTTTGATACCCTTGTTGATAATAACATGTCCTAGGAACTGTTTCTGTTTTGAGAAATTCCGTCTTGTCCAGATTAGCTTTTAGTAACTTTGAAAATACTTTTTTGACATTCTCGAGCTGCATCCATATTCGGTCATCCAACCAAATATTATTACATCATCCATATAGACGTAACACATCTTACCGATATATTCTTTTAGAACATCATCTATCATGCGTTGAAATATCGCCGGCGCGTTCTTCAATCCGAAAGGTAGTCTTATAATGGGTTTTTTCCCAAATGTGACGTAGTGGTGCTTTAGGCACGGATAGTACAGCCTGTCCAGGGTCAGGTTTCCCACGACGTCTGTAAATGATAATGCTGATGTTGTAATCTTATGATATATGTTTATTAAAATATTTTATCCTACTCTTAACAATGTTTTTCCCTAGTCTATGGCTTAAATTCTAATGTCTACAATCTTATGCCTTTTACAATTCTTTTAAGGCTTGATTTCTTTAAAATTTACTTATGTATATGTATATAAGCCTTTTACAATACTTTAAGGCTGGATCTCTTATTACATATATATATATATATGCCTCTTGTTTCTGTTTATATGTTATTCAAAATCAGTCAGGGGAGTGGTAGAAAAGGATGAACAATAACAACCAAGCGAACCAAATTATTCTCCTAATAAGCTTAGGGAAATATATATACTGATATATATTGTTAGAAAATTTACAAGATTGTTTGTTTTTTGTATAGGGGTACGTTCCCGAAATACACTTGGATACAAATTACCGGCACTTGTAAATTTCAAAGTCGCGCTTTTCTGTTTAGCGAAAACTTTATGAAACACGACCTTTGGTTCCCGAGAGGTTTTTTATTTTATGATTTTATTCAGGTTGAACACCTGTACCATCAAAGGGTGTTCGTAAAAAAAAAAGAAAAAAAAAAAAAAATTCACTAAACACGTTTATTATTTTTTCTTATTTTTTATTTTTATTTTCACTGTTTTGTTGGTTGTTGTACTTACCCTTTTTATTTATTTATCTCCTTTTGTGGTCCTTTTCAATTTGTCCTTTTTTATTTTATCTTTATTTATTTTATCCACTTTTCTTTTGTACGTTTTTATTTTATATGGGCGCCCTTTAACACACTTCACACACTTTGTCTTTTATTGTTTTTACGAATTTTATTTTAAGTTAAAAAAAAAAAAAAAAAAACCCACGAATTTTACGAGTTAAATTTTTAAAATTTAATTTATCTATTTTTTTTTTATTTTTACACCCCGATTTGAAATTTTAAGTTTAAAGATTTTTTAAATTTTTATTTTTCTTGGAAAAAACCGCACCGCACAAACTATTCAAAAAAAAACACGTCTAACTAGTTCAATGCCTACCGTCAGAAGAAGGAAAAAATGATGGCCGACCACCCACGTTTTTCAAGATCACTCAAGATCATGGTGTGCGAATCGATATTCGAAAATTTGTATAATCGATCGCACACGATGGATTCGTTCGATAATCTTGAAAAACGTTACAGACGGGGTGGCGCCATCTGTTAGCAATTTTGCAACAATATTATCAAAACTTAATCCAGTGAGTCCAATATTCACTAATTTCAATGTACATATGACCAATGCCAATTCAATCCAGTGAGTCCAATACTCACTATTGAAATAAACCCTTATTTCAGTGGAATACCAACGTTGTAGTGAGCTCTTATACTCACTCTTTCACACCCACGTTGAACACTTCAGGTAACCTAGAAAACCTGTAACAACTAATTGTTGGAATGACGAAGAGTACCTATGTAGGTACAAATCAAACCTCTGAATACTACTACTGACCCTATGCGTCAGCTAATCGGTCCGTCAGTGAATAAACGGTAGAATGCTTACACAGATATTCACTAGTCGGGCCTTAGTACTTCGGTATGTACGTCAGTTAGTGAATATACGGTAGAATGCTTACACAGATATTCACTAGTCGAGTGGACAGTGTATATGACGTAGAATGCTTACAGACTTATACACTGGGGAATGGAGGAGTAAGCGGTAGAATTCTTACACAATTACCCCAAAGGGATGGATAAGCAAGCGGTAGAATGCTTACACAATTACTTATCCAAGGAATACCGGTTATACAATGTAGATCGCGTACAAGAGTATGGACCGGGGAATGGTGTGTCTCGGAGTGTGCACCCACCAATGACACCAGAAAGGAAGGTAGATTCGGGTACTGTTTGGTTCCCGTCGTATGTCTACGTCTGTGAATATACGGCAGAATACTTGCACACATATTCTCTAGCTAAGCCCTATGCAAGTGCCTCGAGAATGGCGATGTCTGAATACAGACGAAAAAGCCCTAGAGTCAGCCTTGTATATTTGGTGTAATACAACTTATGAACCAATACAAGTTTTCTCGTATTACGCATACAAGTCAAACTGACTGCCGATACTGAAATCGACAGAAATGTATCAACATTACTTTTTACCTATGACAGCGAATTATAACGCCAAGACAAATCTCCCCTATAATATGCAAATCTATGTTATTTTATACTTCCGAATATTTAATGTATATGAAAAACATACCTTCTTATAAGTAGATTATTTGGTATACAAAAATTCAACCTGAGGCCTAGTCCGAAGGCTGGTTGCTGGTTCGTCAGACAAGAGGGCCAGGTTCGAACCCCACGGGAGGCATATATATTTTCTATTTTGTTTTATCCTTTATTATTTATTTATAGGCGAGAATGTAACTTCGTTACAGTCTTAGAAACTCATATTTACAATTCATAGTAGAAAAGGCAGTCTTTTGTATGTCTTTTTCCATCATTTTTATTTGATGAATCCCGCTGTTAAATCGATGATTGTGAAATATTAAGAATTTTCAAGGTTAGCCAGATGATCAATTGATAAAATTTAAATTTTTACACGTTGTCTTATAATATTATTGATCATTGTTTCCTTTTGCGTACCCTTTATTTTTAACCAAAATAAAAAAACAAATTCATTACTTATCAATTCAATATGTTATTATGGTTTATATATTATAGTGCAATAGTTGTATTTTCTCCTTTTCAAGTCCTACGTGACGAGTTGGTCGGTGTTTTTCTAGTTCTTTGTTGTGTTTTTTCGTTTAATATTTGTTGTTGTATTGATTCAGTTTGTCATGGCACTATATGCTCTATATTTCTTCCTGTATTTTTAGCAGCCTTACAACAGGTGACCTTGATTTTCTTACTTATTTTTGCTATTATTATGCAACTTATTATGAATGTTATATAGGACAATACTCCACTGTTTACATTGGTTTGGAGTGTCATTCTTCCAACGATTCTTTTTTGTTCTGCCATTATTATTTCATTTTGGAGTTCTTCAATATCTTTTCCTTGTTCTAGTAATGGGCCATTATCATTTGTAAGGTGTTGAATCAATTTAGTATCTAGCCCTTTGATTGTCTTCTGTGGCAATTTGATTTTGAATGAGCTTAGGTTGAATTTTGGTTGTTGCTCCATCTCTATTTGCTGAAAGGCCACTGTTGTCTTTTTGTTTTCGTC
This sequence comes from Anthrax anthrax, assembly GCA_963971155.1. Taxonomy (NCBI): domain Eukaryota; kingdom Metazoa; phylum Arthropoda; class Insecta; order Diptera; family Bombyliidae; genus Anthrax; species Anthrax anthrax. Next base: position 35,593,075 of record OZ020117.1, read on the forward strand.
GTAGGGTAGATCCTTTCCGTCGATTGTAAATTTGCAAGGTTCAGTTGGTGAGATAACCCCGGTACTCACTAATTGCATTGACGTATTCTTAATGCATGTTTGTTTTGAAACAGGAATAACCGAGAATCTTTTCCATATAATTTTACTATGGAATCTGTGAATTTCGTTAAAATTTTTTGCTGGTAATTGGATTTAATTTTTTCAGCTCCTCTTGTTCATACAGCTGTTAAACATATTTTGTCATTTTCATCGTTTACCCTTATTTGATAGTATTTACACATGGTTACTGTAGAATGGACTCCTGTATTGCATTTTTTACAATTTTGCTTGAATTCATTGTTGTTGTACTCAATGTAGTCGTTATTTGTGGTGTTTAGTACAACATTGGCATTTACATTTATTATTGTTTGTGGCTGTTCGTTCGTAAATTGTGATAAGAGATGGATTTTGTTAAATGCGTAGTTTACTTTGAAGATTAAGGGGATTTCTTTTTTTACTATTATTCCATCGACGTTTTCTGTTGATTGTACTTTTACCACTTGTTTAATTAATGGAAACTTAGCTGTCGTCATATATTTGTTGATGTTGGCTGTTATTTCGCTACGTGTTGTTCAGTAGTTCAGCTAAGATTAATAATGGATGCAGTTCATGTTCGTGTAAAGCATTTATTACAATAAATTTTTTGCCCAAGTGGTTATAAATCATTTGCAATTTCGTTTATACGAATAAAAAAAATTTGTCAAATTCGTCACATTTGTATTCACTTCCATGACATTGTCTGTTATTTTTTGTGTGAAGTTGTTGATTACTTCAGCGAGGTGATTTTGATGTATTTTTAGGTTTCGTATATAAGCCGTTGTCTTATCGAAACTGGATTTTAATATTGTCACCTGTTTTTTCATCATAGATTTTTTCTGTGTCGTTGACATCCATTGTTTCAAATAAGTATTTGCTTGCCTACGCCATCGAATATTTCTCTTTTTTGCCTGTTATTTTGTTTTCCTAAATAAAATTCAACTTCTTCTGTTTGTACTTTCATTCGATTGATGTTATCTCATTATGTCAGGAATCACAATTTTCCCGATGCTTTCCTAAGTGTTTTTCATGTATTGTACGCTATTCCTTCACAACTTTTTACAAATTCTAACGTTTTTTCTGGGTGCATGGAGGTGAGTTTCGTATATATTGTCCAGCTGCTCTGATTAATAAAGGCTTTTCCTAGGTATTGCAACATTACCCCATTTGAATTGAATTCGCTTATTTTAATCTACCCTTGTACCACGGTGGTAAAGATAATTGCAATTAAAATCGAGTTAGCCATTTTTCCTACAAGAAAATAGGTAGCTGATTAATTTTCTTTATCAGTGTACTTTTAGTATAGATGTGTTGGTGGTTTATTTTAACCTATAATGTTTGTTTTCTCCTTAGCTCATTCTTTAGTATTGGTTTAAATACTATTATTAATTTTTATAATTCCTATTTCAGTCGGGGTTACCAGTTGTACAATTTTTAAATTTTCATGTTTATGTTTTCTTATTCTTATATTTATTTTGTTTTTTATACCAATATTTGATATGTTCTTCATTCTTCCTTAGATGTTACCCTTAATACCCTATTATGATATATTTTTTTTAAGTGAACGAATTGTATGAAACGTAAACATCAGAACTTTTTACTTCTCTTTAACGGCAATACTAAATTTGAATTTTTGTTGTCTGTATGGGTGAGATACTTAAATTTTTGCATAATTGCATTTTTTCGTACTTTTATTAATTCGATAATTGTTGGACAAATTTTTTCGAAATTAGAAATAAGAGTTGGTTATCATATTTTTTTTAATTTTTTGAGTTTAATGTTATAATTGTTATAATTTTTCCTTATTCCGGTGTGTAGGGTATCAAAGATAAGAAAAAGAAAGTTTTTACAAATAAAAAAAATGTTTTAATTTAGTGAGAAGAAAAAAAAATTATCAAAGGCTAAGCATGGTAAGTACATTGTATTTTTTTTTTTGTAATCATAAAGAATTTTTTCTAATTTGTTTTTTTTTCTGTTCCGTTTGTAATAATTTGTGTTCGTGAATTTTCTTTTATTTTTGTTTTATAGGAATTTGGAGTCATCTTGGAAGTCTTGAAGGATATCCAAAGAGGCCCCCGCCAGGCTTCAGCTGGAGTCTTTTGGCCCAGTGTGGAGGATGATGTGGAGTGGTTGGTTGCAACCACTTCCAACATTTTTTTAGTTGTTCAGCCTAGCGGTGAGGACTATACCTTAACCTTTGGGACACCCCTAGATGACTGTGTGGTAAGAATGGAAATTTTATTTGATTATTATTATTTTTTTATTTTTTTTATTTATTTTTTTTTGTATATTATTTTTTATTAGATTTTGACGACTTTTGAGGCTAATGGTCATTTAATTCAATTCTACTGGAAGGACTCCTTTTGCACTCTACTGAGGATCCTGCGACACCCAGGGTATTTGCCCCAAGTTTTTTTGTTTTTTTTTGATTGAAGAGAAAAATTGTTAATGTAATGACGTGTATAATAAGAATTTGTCATTGAATAAATTAAATGAAGAGTAGAATAGATAACTATCTTGTTTTTTATTTGTTTTTTTTTTTTTTTATTTCTATTTTACTGGCTCATCCGGTGTTTTGCCCAAAAAGCAAAACATAACCTTTTTTCTTTTACATATTTTCGCTAACATATTATTTTATTTTCTTTTTCACACCTTTTTTTCACATATTTATTATTTTTCACACTTTTTTCTCAAATTTATTATTTTCATATTTACCTTTTATTATTATTTTTCACTTTCATTTTTTAATTAATATTTCAATATTTATTCCACACACAATACTACTGCACTTGTCAAACTATTTATTTTCATTATTCGACAAGTGCAATAAACACAGAATTTATTGTTTACATTGTTCTATCGTTTACACTGGGAAACAATAGAAATACAGTTTACCCAGATCGTATATAAATGAGATGAAATTCACCAAAAATCATCATTTCTCATCAAAATTTCACAGTGAACACTTCACTAAATTCCTTGTCTGCTTATTCAGTCTCAGCGAATCTTAACTGAGAATCAAGGAGAACGAATCTTAATCCTTCGAAACTCTAGAGCCTTTTAGCAAATCTTAACTAAAAAGTACCCCCATTTAATGAGACAGCGAATCTTAACTGAATCGTTAAATCAAAAATATTTTTATACAAATCCGGATTCTAGCGAATCTTAACTAGGATCCAAAGTACCTTCGTAGTGATATCTCAAGCGAATCTTAACTTGAATATCATCTACGTTTTAACCGATCTTCAGCGAATCTTAACTGAAGATCCGGTATATTAGATATTTAAACCTAAAACAAATTCAGTAATTTTCATTACTAAGTCTACATACTAACACAATTAAATGTCTCGTAGACAAACTAATGTGGTCTTTATACACAAGCCGGGGAAAGACAGTACCCAGGCTAAATCGTATAGACCCATCAGTTTGTCTTCTTTTATTCTAAAAACATTAGTAAGACTGGTTGAGAGGCACATAGGAGAATCATGTCTAGTGGAGAAACCATTGAGCTCCAACCAGCACGCTTATCAACCAGGAAAATCTTGTGAATCTGCTCTACACCAACTAGTCACCAGGATAGAGTATGGTTTACAAAATAAGGAGACTACTTTAGGAGTTTTCTTAGATATTGTGGGAGCGTTTGATAATACAACTTACACCTCAATAATCAGATCTGCTCAAAAGCATGAGGTAAACACCACAATTTGTAGGTGGATAAACCACATGCTAAAAAGCAGATCAGTTAAGGCCACACTATCTGGTGTGGATATACAAATGAAGGTTACCAGAAGAACCCCACAGGTGTTCTATCGCCACTCCTATGGGATCTTGTAGTGGATGACCTTATCGTTGATTTGAACAACAAAGGATTTTACACCCAGGGTTATGCGGACGACACTGTCATCATAACGCGGGGGAAATTTCTTAGTACACTCTTAGAGCTAATGCAAGGAGCTCTGAAAATAGTTGAGGAATGGTGTGGCAAGGAAAACCTAAGGGTAAACCCAGCCAAAACAACACTTATTCCCTTCACGAGAAAAAGGCATCCGAGGGATCTAAAACCTCTAACCTTTTTCAATAAAAAGTTGGACATTTCCAGTAAGGTTAAATATTTGGGCTTAACCCTAGATAGGAAACTTACATGGAATGAAGAACTGAGGGGGCTATCACCGTTTTCGATACGACGGTTGATCGAAGGAGCTGGTTCGATTCGATTGAATTTAATTTCGGTATCATGTAACTTAATCGATCGAATCAAAAAGCATTGCCATACACACTATAGGTATAAGTATCATTATAGTGAATTATTGTAAATAAATTCTTCATATAACGAATTTTTTGTTGTCAAAATTTAAAAATTGTTTGAAAATTTAAATTTAACGCCTTTTTAGTTGCCAAAATTAAAAAAGTTTTTGAAAATTTGCAAGAAACCTGTGCGTCCTGGAGAATTTGAGAAGGAGATATAAGAATAAGAAGATCCTCATTCTCTCGGACAGCCAGGCGGCGATCAAAGCACTGATAAGTGTTACTATCAATTCCAGCTTAACACTAGAGTGTGAGCAGAACCTCAATGAACTGGCACGAAATTCTAATGACATATTATTGAGATGGATGGCGGGTCATAAAGGTATCATTGGAAATGAAAAAGCAGACGAACTAGCGAAAACTAATACAAATTGCACTTGAATTCCAATGGAGGAATGAAGCGCTCGGGAAGGCTCATTAGAGAGTCAGATAGGGGGATCTCTGAACTAATACTGAAATGTGATAGGAAAATTACTAGGCGGGTGATTGGACTGTTGACACGACATTACACGTTCAAGGTACACCTGCAAAAACTAGGCGTCAACGTTGATAACCTGGATTGTAGGTTATGTCTCGAAGAAGAGGAAACATCTACACACTACGGGAGGAGTGTGTGGCCCTAGAAAGACGGAGAAAGATTACTACAGAGGTTAGTAATCTGGAAAATCTTTCATATACTGAATACATAAAGTATGTCATACTCCTTGCCAAAAGGATATGCAATACAATAAGCTTAATTTGAAAGCTGCAGTGTTAATAATAATAATAATAAACACAAATAAATATATAATTTCTAATTTTTATAAATTCTTTATATTTTTGTTTCTTTCTTTTTCATTTCATAGACAGCCCAAGGCGTCGAAAGGTGGAATAGGGCAAATCATTAATTTCGCTTTTTCATTTTGCTATTTAATTTCGTTTTTTAATTTTATTTACTTTTTGAATTTTATTAATTAACCTATTATTTTGAATTCTTATTAATTTATTAATTTATTTTTAATTTGCTTTGAAGTTTTATTTTATATTAAATTGTTTTCCTAATTTTAAGCTTTAAATAAAATAAGTTTTATAACGTTTTAAATCCAAGACTTTTCATTTTGCTGCCCAACTCCCTAATTCTGGCTTAACGATCCAGTTGCACTCATACTTGTTTTATAATTAACATTGTATTGTCAGTCTCTGCCATTTCTAGGTATTAGAAAAATTGAACATTGCAACACTTAGCAAATGACGAAGCTAAGAATTTTCCAAAAGCAGCCAAGGCTTTACCAACTTGTTTCTTTGTAGATGACTGTTGTCAGGGATCCAATGATAAGAGTGAAGCATTGGATTTACAATCTCATGACATGTTAAAAACAGCAGGTTTTCATTTGAGAAAATGGACCTCAAATTCACAAGACTTGTTAATTAACATTCCATACGAAGATAGAGAAATGAAAACCTCATTAGAACTTACTTCACAAGAGTCATTCAAAACTTTAGGTCTCCATTGGTATCCAGATGAAGATGTTTTCCGATTTAAAATTCAACTACACGAACAAAGAAAAAATTATACAAAAAGAACTATTCTGTCTAAAGTAGCGTCTTTATTTGATCCCTTCGGGTGGTTAGCACCATGTACATATAATTATAGCTAAAATATTAATCCAAAAACTCTGGATATCAGGCTGTAGCTGGGATGAACTTCTCAACAATCATCTATCAGATGAATGGTTAGGCTTCCGAAATCAAATTACCCAACTCCCAACAATCAAAATTCCTAGATGGACAAAATTCCACTTACACCATAGAGCAAAACTCCACGGATTCTGTGATGCACCAACACGAGCATATGCAGCAGTAGTATATTTAATTATTTTTCAAAATAACGTCAAAACTAGTTCCCTTAGAGCTGCAAAAACCAAAGTTGCTCCTATCAAGCCCAGTACATTACCTAGACTTGAATTATGTGCAGCAGTCTTATTGTCCAAACTTATGAAACAAATACAAATCGATATCAATCTTCAAAATATACAAAAATACGTTTGGTCTAACTCTGAAATAACATTAGCTTGGATTAAAGGATCACCATCAAAATGGAAAACATACATAGCAAACTGAAATCCAAGTCGTAGTCGTAGAAATCCAAGATAATATCCCACCAGAAGAATGGCGATATGTTCCATCAACAGATAATCCAGCTGATTGTGCGTCGTGAGGAATTCCTCCGGAATTACTACCATCTCTTTCATTGTGGTGGTCAGGTCCTAATTGGTTAGTTACCACTCAAAGTACATGGCCAGTAGAGCCCAAAGTTGTCGAACTTAAAATAGAAGTTAAATCATTAACGACATTATTAAATATACAAGAACCATCATTACTATTCAAATACTCATCCCTGTCAAAATTAATACGAGTTGTAGCCTGTTGTCTTCGATTCTTTCACAATTGTAAATACCCTAAAAACAAAAGAAAAAATCATCTTACATTAGAAGAACTCAATACAGCAGAATTACGTATAATAACAATAATTCAACAAAACAATTCCACACAAGAAATTGAACACATTAAAAATAACAAACCTATACCAAGAAAAAGTCATATTACTAACCTTCGCCTCTTTATCTGCGAAAAGGGTATATTAAGAGGGCTCTATCCAAGTACACCCGGAAAGCGAGGACGCATTTTTAAAAATTTAGCTTTTTTTTAATTGAAAGAGCATTAAAAAACAAAGATTTTGAGGGGCGAATTTTAAGGATACGATTACCCATATCCTTAAAAAAAGCAAAAATCCTTTTTCGTCCTACTCGTTCATACGACAAAAATAAACAATGAAATACCACTTTATATATACCAATCGAAAGCTTATGATTCGTAGATTATCCTAAAATGCATCCTTATAAAAATCATTAAGGATTAATATCCTTTTTAAAACTTTTAAATTTTGACATTTTCGAAGTTCCATCTCGTTTAACAGATGGCGCAGTTAAGATCCACAAACAGTATTATCATACCGAATTGAAGAATTTTAACAAATGTAATGGAAACGTCAAACAAATGACAACACAGTATTGGAAACGTCATATTACACTGGAATTTGTTTACATTATAAAATAAATAATACTGAATCCTGAAATTCTACAGGATTATTATTATTAATTCATTACAAACGAAAACAATTATATCTGTATACATATTATAATGTATAATATACCATTTTATCGATAGCTTTCATATGGTCATTGTTGAGAAATGGATCTAATATTATTGTATTACATTCACTACTCTACTATATACTACACCACTTATGTACTATACTACTCTATTTACTATATTGTACTACATATATGGATTTAGTATTATTTAGTATTATATTGTATTATAGCTCTTGTATTATATTTACATTTACTTTCTCATATTTTTTTGATTGTATTCTCTCTCTAGTTCTCATATTGCCTGTTAATCATAATTGATAAAGTGTAAATCTCTACCTAACTAAAATTGTATATTGCTTGATTTGTAACATAACTTATGTACATTGCATAGCTTAAAATATTGAACTTTGTACTGTAATCTCATACGATTTGTTTGAATACCATTTACACATACACGCACTGTTTGATAGTTTGGTGTAATGGTATATCTCATTGTAATTCTCATCTAACAGCCATTTTGAATAATTGATACTTGCACTATTAATTTTAATTTATGAATCCTCCTTCTCGTTTTGACGGTCATCGGATGAGGTTGCATCAATTCAAAAAATTGTAAAATAAACACTTGTATTTTGTACATTATAACAATTAAAAAACTTGTAAATTAAATCACATTTTTTGTTTATTGAAATATTACAACAGTTATTGTTATAATAATTTTTTATTATTGTTTGTTTAAAATTTGAGTTTGAATATTATATCGATTATTTGTTTTCTGTTTTTTTTACATTTTAGATTCAGATGACAACAGTTTCCCAGATGGAGAAATTAGTGTTGAAATGTTAGAAAAAATGATGCAAACAGGAATGAACATAGCAAAATTGAATTTCTTTCACGATACGATTAAAAATATTCGTAAAGGAGTTTGTCTTTTAATTAAAACGAAATTTAAGGAGATAAGAATCGTTCACATTCTGCAATTGATTCAAAAAGAACATGAAATTCGTACTGGTGGTAGCAGTACAGCTGAAGTTAAACTTAAACGAAATGATAAAATAAAATTAACAACATATAAGGAATATGCAGAGAAAGGTCATAAGGATGCGATTTATGTTGATTATGTAAATATTGTTGATGTTATTAACCCAAATAATAGAGAGAGTTAAAGAAATTCAAGGTGATGCATTAATTCTTACAATTGAAAACGAATACTCGGTTCAAGAAAAGGTGTTAATTTACCAGGAGTACCAGTCGATTTGCCAGCCGTATCTGAAAAAAAAAAAAAACAAATCAGATTTTAAATTTGATGTTGAACAAGGAGTTGACATGCATTTCGCGAAATCTGTTGTGCACCCGACGATGCAGGAAAAAAGCTTTAAAATCAACCGGATATGCATAATTTATATGAAGTTATTGCTGCATCTGACGGTGCCGTAGCCGTAGCACGTATTGATCTTGGAAATGAAATTCCACCAGAAAAGATTTTCTCGCTGCAACAAGGTAACTAAAAATAGTTTGTTTTTAATTTCTGTGTTTTGTTAATTTATTTAATAAAATTACATTTCAAAAATCTTGTAATTTCTTTCACTTACATAAAAAGTAAAATAAATGTTTTAAAATTTTAAGAATAAATTTTCAATTTACTGTTACAGCCTACAAAAAATTCTTAATTTCTTAATTACTATCAGCTCGTAGTAAAACGTTTCTACATGGACCTTTACTTAATCGATTTTTTGATTGGCTTATCCAATTTTTACCCCAGTCCGATTGGTTTACCCAAATGGTATTCTTGTCGCAAATATAAATCAGAGATTTATGCATACATAATTCATTTAGTTTTCTTTATAAAGGGTGTCCCAGAATCAATGTCAAAAAGCGAGTGTATCGTAAAGTTAAGATAGTTTCTATCAACAAATCGTTCTAGGGGTCCCCCCCCTCTCCTCTAAAATCCACCAATTCTGTGATACGTTGGTTATTTTAGGACACGTGCAGTACATGATGTCATATAAGAGGACATATCTTTTGAACCCCTCTGTGTAATGAAGTCGAGACAGGTGCTTATTGAAGATGAGGCTTAGACTTTTCCAACGAGTTATTGGCCTTTGAAATCGAATAAGATGATTCAAAGTTATCCACGTCCAAATTCCAAAAATATTGTTTATTATGCAAAAAAATTAGTGGTTTTTGGGGCACCCTGTATAACTTTCATCTAATAAAATTTTGTACCAATTGTAAAAACAGATATCCCCCCTAAGTTTCTTCAAACTATTAAAATTTGAGGAAAATCGGAGGATAAAATCTTGAGATATTCAGTGATTTATGTTTTAAAACACCTTAATTTGTATGAGTTCAAGATCTCATATAGATCCTGGAATCCTGAGATCTTGGGATGAATAATGAGATGAAAATGAATGTGCTGATGAATGATCTGATATTTAAATTATTATAAGTTCAAAAATACTCGTATATATTCAATATATTGCATAAAAATATATAAAGAAAAACTTTCTCCAAAGATTATGTAGACGCAGCTGACGGACAGAATTTTCAAAACGTTCAAAATAAGTTCCAAAATGATTTGTACAGCAATCTTATGTAATAAAAGGGTTGTGAATATAGTCACACTTTACAAAAGTAAATCCTGTAAGATTCTGGTTAAGATGCAGAAAGTCTTGTTGATTCTGAACAAAATCCAGAAGTCAATATATATCGAAATCACTATTTTGGATATCTTTTGTAATCGGTCAATATCCATCTACAAGAGTTAACAAGTCAATACCTTGTGGTTTGTATATCTGGTCAACTTCCACATTTGATGCTTTTCAGTCAGTGTCTGGAAAGTAAGTGATTTTTTAATACAAATCTTCACTGCTTTCATAGGCTCCAGGTACAACCAATGACTATTGAATCCTTGCAGAACAATAGTTCTTAAATTTTATTGATAAAGCGAATATATTTGGAATAGTATTAATAAAGAAACAAAATAGAATAAATGGTATATTAAAATGGATGGAGAAAAAATAATTTAATTTAATTTTTAAATTTAGTTTTGTTTTTAAAAAATAATAAAACATGAAAAATAAAATAAAATAATGTAATTTATTTACTTTATTATATTATTTTTTTATAACATCCCTAGTAACCAAATCCGTGAGATTTATTAAGAATATCCTGGGACTTTATCGTGTCCTAGTCCATGCGTCCATGGAATTCTGTCTTGAATTTCCACATAATTTTGTTGGATTTTCCTATGGAGAGTGTAACGTTGTCAAAAAAAAAGATAAAATGAACTCTATATTGGAAGAAAAAAAGACAAAGTCCGATATTTAAGTCAGACGTAAGCTGGAAACTGTCCTATGTTGGACAGCTTGGTTACTAGGGATAACCCTATTTTCCCTTTCACTATCATATATTTGACAGATTACAAATTTAAAATAGGGTTTATTCCATTTATACCATCATCAGTCTAGGATTAAAAACAATACGTTCTGTATATTCCGAATGAGTAAAGAAACACGGAAAAGAACGTTTGGAATATACTTTTTGAATAAAGAAATGCATATGGAATATACCGAACGTATGGTACAAATAAAGAAATACACTCGGAACAGAACGAACAGAAAAATTTCAAAATAAAAAAATGGTTTATTAAAACGGCTGGCGAAAGAATAATTTAATTTTTTTAGTTATTGGAGAGATAGGTTGGAAATTTTTGTATTTAAAAATTATAAAAAACGAAAAATAAAATAATATAATGTAATTTATTTATTTTATGAAATTATTTTTTTATGACATAATCCTATTCGGCTTTTCACTATCATAAATTTGACAGATTACAAATTAAAACTAGGGTTTATTCCATTTATTCCATCATCAGACTAGCAATGAAAAGAATACGTTCTGGATATTCCGAACGAATTAAGAAACACGGAAAAGAACGTTCGGAATATACTTTTTGAATAAAGAAATGCATATGGAATATACCGAACGTTCGGAACGAATACAGGGCGTATCCGAATTGAAAAATTTCCTTTCTTTTCCTTTTGACTGTTTTTTTGCGAACGAATTATATTTGTGTCAACTTTGAGTAGACAGCTGTTATTCATTTATTTGTTTACAAATATTTTTATTAACGGTTTCGGCATAAAAATACTTTCCCAACAGCATGAATTATCGTAAAAGTATAATATTGTTATGTTCAAAGATGGAAAATGTTCTGAAAGTTCATTATCATCATCGAAAATGAAGCCAACAAATATTTTGAAAGAGAAAGATACATATGTAAATTAACAACAATTATTCGTAATTGGTAATAATTAATATTAAACATGTTCAATACAATAATTTACGCCCTTATCCGGCTTTTGGCTATTTTGACAATTCTTGGGACCTTTGCATTTCCGTTACTTGTTTACTCCAATCGCACATTCTCAACTCTGCAATTCTTGCAACCTTTGCATTTCCGTTACTTGTTTACTCCATTCGAATATTCTCAATTTCAATAAATTAATAATTACGCGTGAACAAATTGAATAGTGCTGATTTGCATAAATTCGCTACGCATATTTCAATTATTAGAATTAAGTCAAAACCGAAATTGTAATTATAGAATTAAGAATAATTTGTAAAACAGAGTAATTTTGGATTCGAAAGAAAAATCAAAATAAAAATTTCACCTTAGTCTCATTACATTTAATTTGTATGTGTGTTATTTTACATTGGATGTGTACATATGCATTACTATAAAAATTACTTATCAAGCGAAGTAAGCAACTGTTAAGTACAAGACTACTACTTTTCGCCGTAAGTAAGTTGCGAAGTAAGAAAATTAGTAGACTTGTACTTGACAGTTGCTAACTTGGCTTGATAAGTAATTTATATCGTAATCAGGGGCCAGGGCTATTCCAAGTTTCGATATGTTTCGATGCGAATAGAAAACCTGAGTTGGTATTTTGATTCTAATAGGAAAAATGAAAAGTGAAATAAATTTTCAAAAATTTCATTTTCAAAACTTCATATGGGTGCTAATATCATAGAATAAAGACAAGACAAGAAAGCAAATGGAACGGAACGTTCCTCTTTGATAACTTCCGATAAACACTTCCGTTCACGAAAATAAAAGTTCATTAAAAAAAACATTAAAAATTTAAGGAGAAATAATTTGTGGTTTTGCTTTTTGTATATAAAGTAAAAGCATATATAATGAGAAATTTTAATGTGTATCATTGTGCACGTGGTATATATGTACCTATGTATATGTCATATGTATATATGACGTTTGTGTTATCATTAATCATTATAATATGTACATTGACATGTTAAGTAGAATATGTTTGAATATATAATACATTATAATATATTAACCGTATTAACACACGAGAAAGCTTTATTTCTCCATTGTTAATTTTTATCATTGTAATGCCCAATGAATAATGTGATATATAATTATGCGTGTTTGTAATGCTACAGTGCTATTTGAAATTTTGTACATTTTTATGATTTTTGTGGTACATAATAAATGAACTGTGAATATGATTTACATATGTATATGTATTATGCACATATAAATATGTAAGTATTTAACATATATAGTATGTATCCAAGGTCGTTTTAAAAATAATTTATACATATGTATGTAATTTTGACTTCGCGTTTCTGCATAATTCCTGTCACATACTTATTGTATGTAAACATACATAGCATGTATATGAAAATAGTTTAAAAGTTGACCATTTTTAAAAGATAGTTTGATTTTTCATGATTTGTTTACATTATTTATTTTTTATTATTTTATGCAGTTGTATGTATACTGTATAGCATGCAAATATTTAGGAATTATCAGGCTTAAGCATACATCATAACTGTGTACAAATTATTCAATTATTTGACTATAGAATGAATCAGTTAATTTACAAAATCAAATTATTTCTGGTTACATTTACATATACAAGATGCATCAAGATGCATGCATGGGCATGCATATGGAGGAAGTTCACACATTCTTAAAAAAATTAAGTAAGAGTTCCTTTTAGGACCCCTCGCCGATTTTTTTTGAAACTTTTCACACTCGTTCTACTCAATGAGTACAATCCAAAAAATATGATCTCTACGCGCGAAAAAGGTCATTTCAAGGTCAAAAAATTCAAAGAAAATCTCAAAAATTGACAGAAAACTTCGAATAACTCACGATGTATTGTCCAATTTTCATGAAATTTTCACAGTTTAAAGACCTTGATACACGACAACTTTTCGCACAATTAGTACAAAACTTTCTGTATAAAATTTACACAGGGTGATTAAAAAATCATATTTTCTTCGAAAAACAATATTTTTGTACTTTGAACAGTAATAACTACAGACGTACTAATCCGATTGTAATGAGTTATGCTTTGTGAGAAACATCTATGTCTCACTTTTAATAATTGATAACATTTATTCAAATACATAACCTAGTTCAAAAGAAATAGCCCAATATACAATTTTGTGCATTCGCAAACTTCCAAACACACATACATATATTATGCATATATATATATACATATATTCATATTCATATATTATGCATATATATATATATTCATAAAAGTAAAACATTTTTTATAAATTACATAGTTCAAATAATAAAATTAAAATGTTCGAAAAATTAATATCGAAGAAATTGTGCATATGCCTTAACACGCAGTGTTGTGTTACTACCCTTAATATTCAAAAATATTTGATTGAATATAATAAGAGAAATTATATACATATGATGGCAATATTATATTAATTCTCTTCTCTTATTTTTTCAACGTATGAATTCAATTCATTTATATGGCAAGATGTTCAGTTTTGAAAATGCACATATGAAAATTTTCAAGTTTATATGGGCAATAGGCATAGTAAAAAAAGTCTCTCAGAATTTTAAATTTGTATGGTAAATTTGTGTTCACTTTTCAAAATGAACACTGAACCGACTGAGTGATATACGCAAATCAAACACAATACATATTGTATGTTGTATGAGTGATAGATGATTGCGTCAAAGCACTGTATAAAAATTATGAACGAGGGTGTTCAGTTTTGAAACTGCACATATGAAAATTTTCGAGTTCATATGGGCGTGGTAAAAAAAGTCTCTGTTATAAGTTTGTGTTTACATTTTAAAGTGAACGCTGACGCTGAGTGCTGAGTAATATATGGATATGCACTCTGTAATTTTTAATATTCTGTCTGGCTGACTATTACTCAATGTTCGCAGCATTTATATGCGCTGGTACATATATACTATATGTGTTATATAAAAAATATCAAATTGTAACACAATTTGATAAAACATTAGATAAATTCAATAATTTCATATATTTTTAAATTATTTAAATAATTCATAAAGAAAATTCAAGATTATTTCATATATGGATTAATTCTTTGAAACATTTCATTTAAAAGGAAATTCGGGCATTCAACTCATATCCGTTAATTGTATTAACAAAGAAAAATAATTAACAAAAAATATACATTTCGATGACTCGCCAATTGGGCAATCATTTCATTCATTATTAAAGTTCATAATTCGTTTCAAAAATATAAAGTACGCAAAAGTATATATGCCAATATGTTTCAATATAAATTCCTTAGCAACATAGTTCAAAATTATATTTAACCCTTTTTATCAGTAATTTTCCATATTGCAAAATAACATGAAAAAAATTCATATGAAATACAAAAACAAGAACTAGCAAATTAACTATTTTAACCAAAGTACATAGGTAAATCATAATTAGGACGGAAATATAAAAAACAACAAATATATTAATATATGCAAATTCATTTACATTAAGCTCATAGTAACAATTGTACATATATATTGATAAGTGCACTGCACTGGCATACAAAGTTCATATTGCACATAATTGTATACCAGCTAATAAGTGCAATAAACTTGCGTACATTAAGAAAAGCTTAAAAGAAAAACGAACAACAATACCAAATAAAGAATATGCAAATAAATAATTGAAATGTACCGCCCATTTCCCCTACGATTGGTACAGTCATTTATGGTAAGTTATATTAATATTAAAATAACGAACTTTGGATTTAATTAGCAAAAACAAAATTTAAGTAGGGAAAATTGATAATTGTAATTATTGATAAAATAGTTACGATTATCGAAGTTATAATTTGGATTTGAAACAGTAAAGTTGAAAAAGTAAATTACCGCGAATTACAAATCATCTTTGATTAAAATAAATTATTTAACTTAAAATATTTTTGAAACTAATTATTAAATTTAAACTTAGAAAAAATTCAATTCAATTAAATTTATCACAGTAAAAATTCGCCCGTAAAGTATTTTGAATAAACCGTAGAGTTACAGTGTAAAAGATATTCTACTAGACGTTGATTACAGTATTTCGGTTCGGTACAAATTATTGTTGTAAAATAAACAATTAATATTTCAGTTAACTTTAAGTAAATATTGTGAACTTAGTTATAGTGAACATATTTTTAGTGAGAATAAAGTTTTAAAAACTAAACCACAATCTTTTCAATTGAAAAAACCTTAATTTCTTCCCTATATTTAAAAGACCTTTTAAATGTTAATACATAACATATAATTTTGGCGCAGCCGGTAAACGTTTTTATAAAAACACTATAAACGCTTCCGTTTTAATCTAACAAATTTGTGCTACATACAATTGAAATTTGGCTTAAAAAAAAAATTTTTTCATATATAGTTAAATAAATTTTTTTATAATAAAATTTTACTGCGTAACATAAATAAAAATACTACATTAATTTCAGAAGAATATTAAAAATAAATTCAGCAAATTAAATTCAGAAAATTAAAAAATAAATTCAGAAAAATAATAAATTAATAAATTCAGCAAGAAATTTTTAATTAAATCTTAAAGATAAAATCATTTAGCACAGTTTCAGAAATAAATTTAGAATAAAAATTAAATTCAGCAAAAATATTTATTTCGCTGAATGAAGTAATAACTTTAAAATTAAATAAAATAAAAAGTGTGGAAAACTATAAAAAATTTTCTGTTAAAAAATAAATAAATTAAAAACAATTGTGCGTTTTTCTATGTAAATAGTGAAATTTTTGAAATAATAGTTAATATAATAAAAATTTAAATAAATACAAGTAACATTTATTAATAGGGAAGAAATTATTAGTAAAGCTTAATAAAAAGTGGTTTTTGAAAAAGATAAAAATATATGTGTATGAATAAAAAAAAAAATAATAATATATATTTTAATGTGGTACAATTGAAAACATTCTTTGAAAAAGAAAATTTGAAATAATTCATATTATATGTCGAATGGACAAACAAGTTCAACACCATTCAAGGATCAGAAAAGGAAAGTGAGATTTGAAGAAAAAGTTGATTCCTTTACATTTGAAAATTTAAGTCCAGTGTTCAGTACATCAGAAGAAAGCAACGATTTGGTGCAAATACGACAACAACAACAACAACAACAACAATCAACAAGTGAAGATATCGCACTGGAGAACAACAGCAACAAAAGTGAAGAAAATCAGGTTGAAGTAAATAGTTTTAGTTTTTCAGAAGAATTTACGAAAGAATTAGATAAAATATTCAGAATGGCAAATATTGAATTAGTTAATCAATTGTTAAATAATGTACCTGTATTGAGCGCTGAAGATACAGATGACGTCAGCATAGAAGTTAATACGTTTATAAAATGCTATGAAAATATGTATAAATGTTTAGTGAAAAATGAAGATAAAGATTTATTTTTTGCAATGTTACCGGTTAAATTTAGGGGTAGAGCTGCTAGATTATTAGACGGTATTACTTGTTCAAAACTCGAACAATTAAAACAATTTTACATAATACGTTAGTAAATAATAAATCATATCTCACAAGTACACAACAATCGACACAGTGTCTCGCAAACACTGATTTGTCAGGGGTTGCTGATATGAACAAAGTACGTTTTTCTGAAGCACAAGGTTCTGATCATGAAAATGATGTTGAGGAAGTACAGTCAAAAATGGATTCGACTGTCTTTGCTTTTTCAAATCAGGATTATGATAATAGTTTTGTTAACGATCAAATGCTATCTCCAAAATATTCTGTTAAGTTCACTAACAACAAAATTGGTACAAAAAATAACACAAATTTTCATATTCCTCCTCATATGAATAAATGTAGGGAAGTACGGGTAAAAAATAAAATACCTGTCTTAGCTTCTTTATATAAAAAATATGTACAGGGAGAGGGTCATAATGCAGAAAATGAAATCAAAACGCTAAGTACAGAAACTAATAAACAAAAATATACAGAAAGCAAAAAAGTAGGTTCAAAAATAAAAGTGAAAGTACAAGTACATGACGAAAAAATTAAAAAGAAAGAATTAGTTAAAAAATTAAATATAGAAGAAATAAAAGTAAAATATGAAAAAATTAGAAAGACATTAAATGAAATTAAAGAAAATATAAGAGAAGAGAAAAATAATATAAAAATAAATAAAGAAAAATTCAATACAGATAAAGAAAGTGTAATAAAATATAATAAAAGATTAAATAAAGAAATTAAAAATATTAGAGAAATGGATAAAGAATTAGAGAAATTGAAAATTAAAGGAATTAATAATAAATATAAAAAGGCAGATAAAAAATATAAGAATAATAAACCAGAGATTATAAATTTTGAATCTTTAAAACATAATAATGATGATAAGTTAGAGAAATTTATTGGTAAAAATAAAAAATACTTCAACAATTATATGAATAATCAGTCAAATAAAAATATATTAAAAATAAATGAAAAAATTAAAATACCTGCACGAACAGAAAAATTGGTAAAAATTAAAGTAAATTTTAAAGAAGAAATAGTTAATGAATCACAAGAAATTAGGTCAGGAGTGTTCCTGGCGAGTTCAATAACAAAACCTTATAATAATGAAATAACCGTAGCAATTTTAAATAGTAATGAAAAAGATGTGTGTATTAAAAATTTTGAATTAATTTTTTATTATTTAAAAGATTTTGGTGTTTATAAATTTAAAAATAATAATTATGAATTTAATAAATTACATAGGTTTTACGCGAATGAAAAGTCGGTAAAAAGTAAGATAACAAATAATAAAAATTTTAACAATTTTAATATTAAACAAATACACAACCTTTCCTTAGATGAAAATACAAATTCAGATAAAAATAGATTAAAATTGTTAAATGAAAACCTGTCAATACCAGAATATTTAAATTATGAAGAATCTGAGAGTATCAAATCAATCTGTGAATCTTTTAATGATATTTTTCATTTACCAGGGGATAAATTAAGTTACACAACAGCCAATACACATTCAATTCCTCTACAACCTGGAAAGGGACCTATAAATCAGAAAATGTATAGACTACCACAGGTTCAGAAAGAAATTGTAGAAGAACAGGTTAAGGAAATGTTAGAAAATGACATAATTACGTCCAGTAAAAGTCCATTTAATTCTCCTTTATTAGTTGTACCAAAAAAGCCAGGTCCTTCAGGAGAAAAACGTTGGAGAGTAGTTGTAGATTTTAGAAAGTTAAATGAAATTACTGTAAAAGATATGTACCCATTACCTAGAATTGACGAAATTTTAGACCAGTTAGGTCATTCTAGATATTTTACAACATTAGATTTAGTTAGCGGTTATCATCAGGTGCTAGTTGATAAAAAAGATAGAGAAGAAACGGCTTTCAGTACATATCAAGGGCATTATGAGTTCAAAAGGATGCCATTCGGACTTACAGGGGCACCAGCAACTTTTCAACGATTGATGAATAATATTTTAACAGGTCAAAATGGATTAAAAGTATTAGTATATTTAGACGATGTAGTTATTTACGGTCGAAATTTAGAAGATCATAATAAAAAATTAATTGAAGTTTTTCAAAGACTGAGAGAAAATAATTTGAAATTACAACCTGAAAAATGTAACTTTCTGAGAAAAGAAGTAGTGTATTTAGGTCATAAATGTTCAGAAAAAGGAATACAACCAGATCCCGAAAAAGTAAAATGTGTAGTAAATTTTCCTAGGCCAAAAACAGTTAAACAAGTACAGTCATTCTTAGGTCTAGCTAATTATTATAGGAAATTTATCCCGAATTTTTCGAAAATTGCAGAACCAATCACTAAATTATTAAGAAAAGATATTAAATTCCAGTGGAATGATAAATGTGAAAAATCATTTGAAGAATTACAAATTGCATTAACCAATCCACCTTTATTAGTATATCCAGATTATGAAAAACCATTTTATTTAACAACTGATGCTAGCGGAGAAGCATTAGGTGCCATTTTATTACAGGGTGAACTAGGGAACGAAAAACCGATAGCTTATGCGAGTAGGACATTAAATGATGCAGAAAGAAGGTATTCAACAATAGAACGCGAAATGTTAGCAATAGTTTGGGCAACAAAAAATTTTAGATGTTATTTATACGGCAGAAATTTCATAGTATACACAGACCATAAACCATTAGTAGGTATTTTAAAAATAAAAGATACAACCACTAGATTAGCCAGATTCCAAATTAAATTAGCAGATTATGATTTAAAAATTGAATATAAAGCAGGAAAATGTAACCAAAATGCAGATGCGTTAAGTAGAATACCTGAAAATAAGATAGAGAATAATAAAGAAAATTTAGACAATAATAATAATTGTAATATAATCACTAGAGCTAGGCATCGTATAAATAAAGAAAATGAGGTAGAAAAATCACCCGAACAAGATAACAATGTTAACCAAGAAGAAATCGAAAATGTAAATTCAGAAAATTTAAACAGTAATATAAAAGATAATGCAAAAATATTAACAGATGAGAAAGAAATTAAAACAATATTACATGAATATCATGACACTCCGTTAGGTGGACATCAAGGCGTTTTAAAAACATATAAAAGAATCAGACCTTTTTATAAATGGAAAAACATGTTGAGGGATATACAGAAATACATTAAAAAATGTGAAAAATGTCAGAAAAACAAATCCGGTAAACAGAATAAAATGCCAATGATAATCACAGATACTCCAGATCAACCTTTCGAAAAAGTTTATTTAGATATTGTAGGACCTTTACCAGAAACATATAATCGAAATAAATACATATTAACTTTTCAAGATGATTTAACAAAATTTTTAGATTGCGTTCCCTTACAAGATTGTGAAGCTACAACGGTAGCAGAAAAATTTTACAAAAATATAATTTTAAAATATTCAGTTATTCCTAAGAAATTAATAACAGATCAGGGTTCAAATTTTTTAAGTGAAACCATGAAAGAATTATGTAAATTGTTAAAAATTAAAAAATTACAAACAAGTGCATACCACCCCCAATCGAAAGGTTCATTAGAGAGAACACATGGACCATTAGTTGAATATTTAAGAACAATAGTTGATAATAATCCGACAGAATGGGAAGAATGGTTAGCAGAAGCAATGTTGGTACATAACCATTCACCACACACAGGTAGCAAATTCACACCCATAAATGCATTATACGGAATTGATAGGCCATTACCAACAGCATTAAATAAATCTCCAGAACCGATTTATAATTTTGATAAATATTGTAATCAAGTAAAATATAAAATGCAGAAAATCCGCGAGATTGTAAAACAAAATTTGATTTCTCAAAAACAAAAATCGAAAAATTATTACGACAAAAGTACGAGAATAGAAAAATTTCATATCGGTGATCAAGTTTTAATACGAAATAATGCAAGAAAACATAAATTATCACCTGTGTGGAAGGGTCCATATCAAGTCATTAGGGTAAACTCTGATGTTAATACAACTATTAAAATGGGTAGAAAATTAAAAGTTGTCCATAATAACCGTCTGAAAAAATTTTAGAGTTTCATAACATCTACAAAATTAAATTTATTAATAGAAAAATTCATTAATTTTTTTTTTTGCAAAAAAAAAAAAAAAATTATTTTAATGAATTATCGCAAAAAAAAATAAAAAATAACATAAGTGATACGAAGCCTCTTGTGTTTTCTTGAAGAAAATATCAATAGAGGAGATTAAACACTAAAGAATAAAATTGACCAAACAACAAATTTTTTTTTTTTTTTTTTTTTAATTAAAATAAAGGGTACGCAAAGAAAAGCAGTAATCAAAAAAATTATAAAATAATATTAAAAATAATTAATAATTTTTATCAAATCTGAAAAATTTTCAAAAAAATTCATTTTACCGACGGCAAAATCAAGAAAAATTTTTACTAATAAAATAACATACGTGCATACAAACAAATAGTTGAATTATTCATATAAATTGTTAACACCCAGAATCAGGTCAAGTTTCAAAACAAATCACGGCCATTAAAATTAAAAGTATTAAGAATTACTATAGGTACACACACACACATACATACACAAAAAACACATTAGCAGAAAAATCAGTATCATTCAATTAAAATAAAATTACAATTACATACACTTTACACACAAAATTAACATATCAAAAGAATAACAACAAAAATAACATTGCAAAAAGTAAACAGAAAATAAACAATGATGTGAAAACGAAGTATAGATCATATTGCACCTGTATTTTTAGCGTATATTTAGAGTCATTATTATTAGGGAACAGTATAATACATTAAGTTACATACATATATGTACATAAGTAAAAAGTATAGCAAATAAAATTTTTTTTTTTTAGTACATGTAAACAAATTTTTTTTTTATTTTATCATAATTGTAGAGAAAGAATAAAATTTAATATACTTGAGAACACAGTTGCATAAATCATTAATGTATAAAAGAAATAACATTATATTCATAATTTCGAAATTCTCCATATGTTATTAAATAAATAAAGCAAATGCAATAAAAAAAAAAAGGAAGAAAAGTATAATACAGTAATATATGTAATGAATGAAAAATAATTAAATAGTAAACATACGAAAAGAACACTAATACTTAGATATCATAGGTAACATGTATTGTCAACCATATAATGAATTCGAAATTAACAAAGACAATTAAAACAAATTGCATTAATGTAGTATGTATAATAATAAAGATAAAGTAAACATAAACAGTAATTCAATTTCATTGTCAAGGTTGAATAACAATTAAATGCATATATGAAATATAGGTCAATTATTAAGCTAGGTCAGAAACATAAGATGTAAAAAAAAAAATAATAAAAAAATAAAAATATATATATATGTACGAATTAGGACTAAAAACAAAAATAAATGAATATTGAATAAATAATGAAATTTTTTTTAGGTATACTGGGGAATAAAAATATACGTATAAAATAAGTAAAGTTAAAAAATAAAAATAAAAAATTAAAAACCAAAAATGAAAACCAACCGAAACTGAAATCAGCCCTACACACCCTTCCTCCCATTTTTCCAAGGGGGGAGGAAATGTTATATAAAAAATATCAAATTGTAACACAATTTGATAAAACATTAGATAAATTCAATAATTTCGTACATTTTTGAATTATTTAAATAATTCATAAAGAAAATTCAAGATTATTTCATATATTGATTAATTCTTTGAAACATTTCATTTAAAAGGAAATTCGGGCATTCAACTCATATCCGTTAATTGTATTAACAAAGAAAAATAATTAACAAAAAATATATATTTCGATGTTTCGCCAATTGGGCAATCATTTCATTCATTATTAAAGTTCATAATTCATTTCAAAAAAATAAAGAACGCAAAAGTATATATGCCAATATGTTTCAATATAAATTCCTTAGCAACATAGTTCAAAATTATATTTAACCCTTTTTATCAGTAATTTTCCATATTGCAAAATAACATGAAAAAAATTCATATGAAATACAAAAACAAGAACTAGCAAATTAACTATTTTAACCAAAGTACATAGGTAAATCATAATTAGGACGGAAATATAAAAAACAACAAATATATTAATATATGCAAATTCATTTACATTAAGCTCATAGTAACAATTGTACATATATATTGATAAGCGCACTGCACTGGCATACAAAGTTCATATTGCACATAATTGTATACCAGCTAATAAGTGCAATAAACTTGCGTACATTAAGAAAAGCTTAAAAGAAAAACGAACAACAATACCAAATAAAGAATATGCAAATAAAGAATTGAAATGTACCGCCCATTTCCCCTACGATTGGTACAGTCATTTATGGTAAATTATATTAATATTAAAATAAAGAACTTTGGATTTAATTGGCAAAAACAAAATTTAAGTAGGGAAAATTGATAATTGTAATTATTGATAAAATAGTTACGATTATCGAAGTTATAATTTGGATTTGAAACAGTAAAGTTGAAAAAGTAAATTACCGCGAATTACAAATCATCTTTGATTAAAATAAATTATTTAACTTAAAATATTTTTGAAACTAATTATTAAATTTAAACTTAGAAAAAATTCAATTCCATTAAATTTATCACAGTAAAAATTCGCCCGTAAAGTATTTTGAATAAACCGTAGAGTTACAGTGTAAAAGATATTCTACTAGACGTTGATTACAGTATTTCGGTTCGGTACAAATTATTGTTGTAAAATAAACAATTATTATTTCAGTTAACTTTAAGTAAATATTGTGAACTTAGTTATAGTGAACATATTTTTAGTGAGAATAGTTTTAAAAACTAAACCACAATCTTTTCAATTGAAAAAACCTTAATTTCTTCCCTATATTTAAAAGACCTTTTAAATGTTAATACATAACATATGTGTGTATATTATGTACACATGTATAATAATGCTTTATATAGAATAAATATGTATGATATCATATCATATGACGATAAAGCTATTTCTATAATATTTTTCTTGTATATATAAAGTATATGAAAGCGTTCAGACTTGAAAATGCACCTAAGAAAATTATGTGGAGTAAAATTCAGGCAGCATTATATTTTTGTTCAAACCCAAATTTTAGAGTTTTGAATTCATTCTTTGCATGACTTTTGACTTGTAAAGAATACTTGATATTGTTTATTTTCATTGTCTTTTTGCGTTTAAATACCTGATATAAAATTTTATATTTGAATCTGTGTTTTTTACAATTTGTATTATTTTTAAAGCTTTCTATAAATTTATTAGTTACTAAATTTTTACAAGCAAAAACGACAATAATAGAGCACAATTTGGGAAAAGTAATAACCTGTAACTGAAATAATCTAAATTTCAACAAACCAAGCACCTATTATGTAAAATATTCATATAATATGTCGTACTTATGTAATATGTATGTACATGCAATTATTTGTCCATTGATCAATTAATTTGGACCGTTAAAACTTTAATGTGTTCAAGAAACAATAAAAATTAGTATCTCTTCTTGGCCAGTAGTCATAAAAACAATTTATTTTTATATCATTACTTACAATTCTGTTTTTATAGCTACTGCTCAGCAAGGGCACGGGAAGCCGAGAGATTTCTTGCCAGGATGGGAATGGGTGTGAGGTTTTTAATGTTAATGAGGAAAGAATACTGTTAGTCATTTTACAATTATAAAAAAATTAAATAAATTGAATTTATGATGATAACTTTGTTACTTTTTTTCTTAATTTTAGTTGTGATTCTTCGCGATTTTTATCTATAAGGAATTTACAATGTTTTCGTATTAAAACAAGAATAGCGTAATCAAACTGCTCAATAATGTGAGGATAACAACTATTTTCTTCACTAAATAGTTCTATGAAATTCGGTTTAATTAAATTAATAAAACTGTCCAAAATATGTTTTTTAATACCTTTAATATGACAAGTATCCGAAAACACTTTTTGGAAAATGTCTAAAAATCTGGTAAAAATTTGAAAAAATAAATCACTTGGATTCAAAAGATATCCAATATCATCTTGTGTTGAAAAATCACGATAGTAAATTAAAGCCTCAGAGCTGCTTGGTTTTGCCCGTTGATCTTTAACGAAACGCAAACGACACGATGGACATGTAATTTTAGAAAGTATTTTCATTAAAACAAACCCTGCAAAATAACGACGCGACGCGATATCAATAGGATGATGATAGAACTCAACTTCATCATGATTTACATTATCATCAAAGTCTGATTCTAGTACTCCAAACTCTTCGGATTCAGGAATATCTTTATGTTCTTGAGATGAATAAATGAATAAATGTATATGAGTCATTTTCACAATTTGACGTTGTTGATGCGAATGACAAACGCATGGACATTATTTTTGCCATGGTAAAATTAAATTCACTTACCGACGGATATTGATTAAATCTTGAAGTTAGTAAATATGAAATGTCAAATTCGCTTTGAAGGTCATCAAATAAGGAAAGTATTGCATTAATATTAATTACCATCTCATTTTTCCACAAAATTCTTTTCGACTCTTTGACTTCAAATGTCTGTATGAAATTTTTCATTTTTAAAAGATGTTCGTAAGGAGGATTTTTTTTTTGTATTGCTGATTTGTAAATATTTTTATCCCTATATACTTTACTATTTAAGGCATCAAAAAAATTATTCATATTATCTACAAAATCAGCAGTACGAGAGGCACATTTCATAGTTTCTTCGGAAAAGTTTGATTGAACTAAATGAGCTCTAATCGCAGCTGCATTTGTTGCACTATAAATTTGTGTGGCTAATTTGGATTAATATGTGCTTCTGTTAATTTTACGTTACTTCGCGTTACAGAATTTTTCTCAAGTACATAAATTTCCCTGAATACTTTCCAACTTGAAACTATAACTTCTTCGTGGTTAGAGACATTTACTTTTTGAGTTTCGATAAAATCTTTTTTAATATTACTATTCCTCATACTTTTAAACAAATGACAAATATCAGAATATCAAAAATTCATCTTTTAAATTTTTAAATAACAAATGGTTATTCGAACCTTGATCACAGACGAGTGCGCGAACAGTTAATCCTAAATTATTTAAAATCTCAAGGTTTTTTAATAATATTTTTTGCAACGTGATTGCAGAGACTACTGTACCAACTGTAAAATAATTTAAAACGAATTTAAATTTTTGGAAAATGCCTCGAACCATGAAAACCAATATTGTACTTGCCAAAGTATTTTTTCGCGTTTCACCATTATCTTCGAAGCCATCAATCTGATATAGATTAACGTTATATTTTAAATCTTTTTTAATTTTAATTTCTAGTGAAATTTCTTTTGTTGGTTCTTTTCGAGTTAGAGTACTTGATGGAGTTTTTGTGCTATATGTTCTAATATTTACAGTAAAACTAGTTGAAGGGCGTGAACTATCTTGTTCTAAATTTAATAGTTCAGTTGGTATTAAATTTTTACTCAACCTACTTTGACCCGAATTTAATTTAAAATGCAAACGACATGTATATAACGTTTTAGAAAAGTTATCATCATTTGACATACCACATGCATCCAGCCAGGTCTTTCTCCACTGTCTATCTTCTGGAAATCTAAATAGCGTGGTACCTTTTCTTGTGTTTTTCTGGTTAACGCAACCTGATATACAACACTTTCTCGGCATGTTTATGTCTTTAAAAAAATAAATAAATACAATTTGTTAGTAAGATTAAATTTAGTATGGATTAAATTTAAAACATGTATCTATTTGTACTAACAATTGTTTATTGAAACTGTTCAAACTTTGAAACTGAAATCATTTATGTTAATCTTTCAATCTATTCATATATTATTAAGTATAATGATACATATATCATAAATAAAAGCCAACCATAATGAATAATCGTTTTGTAAAATAAAGTAGTTAAACTTTTTTGTTTACACAGATCCGTATTATATGAATTTACTTTACTTTATGGAATATTACGGAGTATTTTGACCTTGTATTATAGACAAATACTTTGTATACATGAAGGATTGAAGGTCGAAAAATTGAAACGTCGATCTGTGTATTTGGTGATACGGGATGTAAAGATTGATTTCAGATAGAATCAAAATGTACTGTGAGAGTAGTAAAATAATAATTTTTAATCACAATACAAATCATGTTATTCATACTTTTTGTACGCCAATATATAACACGTACAATTGTGAACATAACTTTGAATACATAGTTCATAACATTCAATTCTAACAATTTCAATCTTTCGATCCGTATCTTTACGACAGTATTTCGACTCAATCCAGGGTGAAAGACTGTATCGGATCTATTCGATCCGGTCTTGATTCGATCACAATATACATGTGATTGAATGCGGATTGAATCGAGATTCAATCTCTCATGTATACGTTACAAAACTTTGTATACGAATATACAGTAAATATCGCTTGTACCGACGTTGGTTGAAACGACATGTCGGGTATAGTGACAAATTTTTAAAGTACCGATTTGGTCCTCATTTGATCCTGTACAAAGATGTATCGGACATAACGACATATTAGATATGAGCAAGAACAAAGCATATTAGCAAAATTGAATATGCGATTAGAGAAACAATTCATGAACCAGACATGAAAACAAACTAAAAACCGACCATTTTTCACTAAAATATGAAATGTTCTGTTGTATGTACATAAGTATATTATTTTACATACAAACATACAGTCACGTTCAAAACATTTGCAACCAGTACAAAATTTTATATGGAAAAATGATAAAAATTTAAGGATTTCTTTGAAATTTTCTTGATAAACCTTTATTTTTAATTACTGTCTGCATCGTTTCAACATTGGACATATAAATTAACGATTGGTGCTACTGGAATAATTATTTCATTAACTGGTCACCTGATCTGAGACCAATATAGAACATGCGGCAAATGATTACAAGAAGAATTGGAGAAAAATTTTTCAAAAATGAAACCGTACTTTTTCTAGCCACCTTTTAAAACAACTATGTTAAAACGATCCAGCACAGTAAATTAAAATAAAGGTTTACCAAGAAAATTGCAAAAAATTATGCATATGAATAGAAAATGTTAAAAAAATTATATCTCTTTTAAAATGGACTGAAAAAGTTGGATGGCCGGTTGGATTGGATGGAACTTTTTTAAGTTGGACTGGATGGCCGGTAATTGGATCACTTGTACCCAGTTACCGGACAGTGTGTATTTTTGCATTAGAAAACCGTTAAATTTGAAAATTAAAACACCATAATATATTTCAAATTATGGTCCTCAAAAGGGTTTAATGGTTGAATTATATTGTTTTGAATTATAAAGCCTATTTTTTATGTTTTTGAATATCTACATATATTATTAAATTTTTTTTTTTCTGTTTTTTTTTTTACTTGAAATGGAATAAAAAACATCGAAGTAATTAAAATAACTTAAGTTAGAAGCTTTACAAGTATTTAAGAATATATTTAACTACAAAAAAAAAAATTTTTTTTAAGTCATAATATGAAAATTATGAATTTTCTTCAATATATGTATGTATGTGTCCAGAAAGTGGTGCATGAATGTCCGGTAAAAGGGAACTTTGTGTCCGGAAATAGGGAAAAGTGCACTTTTTGCACTTTTTTTACTTTTCTTTAAATTAAAAAATTTTGCATGAAAAATTTGTTTAAATAATTACATAATTTTGAAGCTAACAGTCCATACTACATTTGGAAAACAAAAATTCTCAGTTACGACATGTAGAACGTAGAAAATAAGGGGTTTGTAAAAATACATTATTGTAAAATGTTTTTAAATATGAAACAATACATACGTACATATGTATAATTATATCTATACCCTGTCCACTAATATTATACACTTAATATACAGTGAAACCTGTGAAAGTTGGCCACCTGCGGTGCAAAAAATTTTGGCCAACTTTCACAGGTAGCCAACTTATAAAGGAGCCAACTTTTAAGTTGGAATTAAAGACATATATGTATGTATGTATTATAAAACAATCAGTTTATTGAAAAAACAAAAAAAAAGTAATAACAATTAACAAAAACATTTGCGTCATTCAGTACACAATATAAAATAAAACTTAACAAAATAAACAAAATAAAATTTGAAGGAAAAAGTAAAATCAACTTATTGTTCTTTTAGAGTACATGTTACGTAATTATCCAAAGTAATTTGTTTTGAAATTTTTGACTTAGCAGCGTGTTGTTCAATTTTAGTTTTTATGTTGAGAACATCTGGAATTAAGTCAGATTGGTTTGTAGATACGTATAATAGCAACTCATTTATATTACGAAGAGCGTCAGTGGCCGTTAAGGAACAATAATCAGTAATTTCGTCGCATTCTTCTTCAGATTCATTGCATGACTCCTGTGTTTCCATAACTTCAAATTCATTCAAAACTTGGTTCATTATTTGGTCAGGAGAATCAGCCAAAACTTCATGAACTATTACGCCCTCATCAATTTTCGGTATGTCGTCTGTTGAAGCAAACTGATTTCGAATATTCTCAGGAAAGCTTGAAACTATCTGGTCCATTCGAAATTCTTCTGAAGGTTCTTCAGTAAGTGCTATATCTAAAGCAAATCCTGCACGATGAAAACATTTCTTTATTGTTGAAGCCTCAACTTCATTCCAACTAGAAATAATCCACCTTATAGCATCTAATACATTGATGCTCTTGCAGAATTCTGTGCCTGATTTACATTCATCAATCTTTGTTAAGAGAGAAAGGAGCATTTTAGATCTATACTTCGTTTTAACATTTTGAATTATCCCTTGATCTAATGGTTGTAATTCTGATGTTAGGTTAGGCGGTAAAAATTTAACAACAACATTTGAATATGTTTTATTTGTAGTGTGGCTTGTTGCATTATCAATTAAAAGGATTATCTTTCGCCTTTGAAATTTCATCTCGCAATTCAAAGAATAAAGCCAATCATCGAAAATTGTTGTTGTCATCCATGCTTTCTTATTGTGTGCCCACTTGACCATGAAATTTTTGGTATCAATGTTATTTTGTCGAAAAACTCTTGGTCTAGCTGCATGTCCTATAATCAAAGGTTTCAGTTTCTCGCCTGTCGCACTGCAACAAAAAAGAATAGTCAACCTTTCTTTTGCCATTTTCCCGCCTTTACATAATTCACCCTTAGAAACAAGACTTTTTGTTGGAAGTTGGCGATAAAACAAGCCTGTTTCATCGGCATTAAATTGGTCATCTGGTGGAAAGTCCTTCAAAATTTGAGGAAGTTTACTCTTCCAATCAGCAGCAGCCTGATGGTCGACATTAGCACCTTCACCACAGAGCACTTTAAATTGAATATTATTTCTTGCTCGAAATGATTCAAGCCATCCATTGCTTGCACGAAAATTCTCAATGTTCAACTCCTCAGCTAATTGCTTTGCTCTAGCTTGAATCATTGGACCGCTTATGGGAATATTTTTTGATCTGCATTTTGCGAAAAATGATAACATACCCTTGTTGACATCTTCAAATTGAGTTTTTCTTAGTTTTCTTTTTCTGTCCTTCGAATGATTTTCCCCTACCGCAAGCAGAATTTTCTCCCTTTGGGCTTTTATGTTTCCAACAGTAGATTTAGAAATGCCGAATTTTTCTGCTAACTTTCTTTGTGATATTCCTTCATCTAATTCTTTCTTTTTATTAAGGCACAGTTCAGTTAATTTTCTCCCTGGCATTTTGAAATCTATAAAATTCCAAATTTGTGATTTAAATTCCCATATTTATGGATGTTATTTTATTTACCTTACATTAATTTCAGTACGTCTATTCACAAACAAATTAAAACACAAAATGACGATATTGCATCATCCACATTTTATAACAGTGATAATGCACATTTGCATACAATTACACGATCGCATCAAATAATGTGTATTGGTATTGGATTACCAATAAAATTTCTTTGTGGCCAAGTTTCAAAGGTTCATTTAAGTTGAAGGGTACGAAAAATGAGTAAATATGTGGCCAACTTCCAAGATAAACAGGTGCACAACATACGAAGGTAACTTTGGACAATTTTGTACTAAAATTTCTTCGTGCACTCGTATGTTGGTCAACTTCCGCAGATGGCCAACTTGACAGGTTTCACTGTATCATAAAAGTGATTTATTTTTGGGAAAAATTATTACTTACCTTTAAAACAAAATAAAGGCAAAGCACAACACAGTAATTTACAAATATAATTTCAAAATATATGAATTAAAACAAATTAAACGTTTATAAATGTGTAAAAATGTTAAAGAAAAATGTATGTAGGTATTTTTAATTCACTCACAAAATAGTCTAGGTATGATTAGTTTTATTAAATAACACCACAACCACAATAATCCAATCGTTTAGAAAAGATTATTTTATTACTTTTTTTAAATATTTAATAAATTTATGTAAAAATTTTTTAAAAATTTGAATATTTCAAATCTTTATCAAACAAAATTTGAACTGAAATTGAAACGTAAAGAAAAAAATTTCCAAATTAAGGATTGTAGGCATATCTACATACATATGTATGTATGACTTTTTATAAGGACATTATACAGGTAAACGGGTTTATACTATATACCTACATAAATAGATA
Source organism: Anthrax anthrax (assembly GCA_963971155.1). NCBI lineage: Eukaryota > Metazoa > Arthropoda > Insecta > Diptera > Bombyliidae > Anthrax > Anthrax anthrax. The sequence continues at coordinate 35,625,003 of OZ020117.1, forward strand.
TTACAAAGGAATTAGATCATATTATATAAAAATATACCTGAAATAAGCACTAAATTATAACATAAAAATAAAAATTTAAAAATTACAAGCAAATGTATTACATATCTAGGTGTATAAGTATATACCCATAAACAATATGTAGTCAATTACAATATAATAAGGTACCTATATTTGCCTATATCATGTATCTGTACTTGAAGCCTATATTCTAAAAGGACGTTTCAAAAATTTGACTACACATAAATACATATGTACATATGCTTAAAAACCGAAATACATTATATACATACGTACATACATACATATGTATTTATGTATTTAAATTTTAAAAAAATCTTAAATTATATTTATAATTACAATAAATAAATATAAGGATATGTACATACAATAACACATTCATTTTTAAACCGTATTTGCATGCAGAAAAAATAATTATTTTATTCTTTTGCATTTATTCATTAATACATTAGTAAATGCATCTGTATAAAATAATACAATATTTGCATGTAGATATATTTAAACAATTTAAATAATTAATTTAAATTATACCTACTGATAATAGAAAAAAAAATAAATAAATAAATATAGCATTTAAGTATGTATAAGCATGTAAATACATGTGTAATAATTCAATATAACAATATAGAATATAATATGTAGGTATGTAAATATTTTAGAAAGACATTAACATAATAAAAAATTAACTAAGAAACCATTTTTTGTACATATATTATTCAGACTCCAGATAAGAAATTATGCAATAGCGTAAAATGATTTGTATACTGTATATCATCATATATTATATGATAAGATAATGTATGATATTACATTTGATATAAATATACATATATACCAAAGTGGCAACGGTGCTGCTACTTATTAATAATATTTATATACATACATCATCATACATATGTATATATATTTTCATTTTATATATATACATATGTATATATTACTTGATAATACATTATAAACATAAATATAACACACAATATAGTATAACTTATATTGTGTGTAACACGTATGCACATACATATGTATATTATGGACATCAAACCATATATATGATCATGTAATAATCCCTCCCCATGTCATATACCACATACCAGTTTACACATCATTATATAAAATGTACATAAATATATGTTATTACGTCATATTACGTATTACGTATTACATTACGTATTAAATTTAACCTCAAATTTGATTTACAAATTACCTGAAAATCGATTTTGCTATATCACCTGAATATACAAACCACGCAAATGTCGGTTGTTAAATGTATTTGTGAAATAGATGGAGTGAACACCAAGTGAAAACTTTAAACGTAGATGGTCTTTCAAATATTGGGAAGAAATTAAGGTTTATTAATTAAAAAGATTCGTGGTTTAATTTCAAAACTTTATTCACTTAAAATAGCACTAAAACTAAGTTCACAATATTAACTTTAAATTTACTGAAATATTTATTATTTATTTTATCTTAATAATTTATCACCGAACCCAAATACTGTAATAAATTTAGCGCCGAATTAGAAAATCTTTTACTTGAAATTTTACAATTTATTCTGAATACTTTTTGGGCGAATTTTACTGTGTTAAATGTAATTGAAATTTTTTCTAAGTTGTATTTAATATTTATTTTCAAAAATATTTTAAGTTGAATAATTTATTTTAAGTCAAAGACAATTTCTGCGGTAATTTACTTTTACGACTTTTCTGTTTCAAATCCAAATTATAACTCTCCGATAATCGTAATTATTCTTTAATAATTACAATTATCACTTTTTCCTACTTAAATTTTGTCTTTGTTAATTGAATCCAAAGTTCGTTATTTAAATATTAATATAATTTATTACCATGAATGACTGTACCAATCGTAGGGAAAATGGGCGGTACATTTCAGTTCTTTGTTTGAAAATGCGTACATTAATTAAGAACGTGATCGGACAATTTTCGGTGAAAATTCTTTTGCGCGTGTAAATAACGTAAATTTGATACCATGAAAAATAGTTTCTTCTATGGAATTAATGTAGCCAAAGTTATATGGGAAATTAGGTAGCAGAATTGTATGGGAATGTAATTTTGCTGATTTAAAGAATTTGATGTAAATTTTGAAAAGAATTTTAATAATTGTCAAATGTACGTATGGGAATCCAAATTTTAATTTCATAATGTTAAATTCATATTTGTAAAATAAAAGCAATAAATGCATGATTATATGTATATGTATGCATTATGTTATATTATATTATATTATTTTTATGGGCTGTTATTATGTCTGATGCTCTGATGTTATAACACTTGTTGTTAATGAATTTTCAGGTGTTAATATATTTGTTGTCTTCTTATATTTCCGCTCTAAATATGCATTATGTGCTTTGTTTAAAATTCTTAATTCTTGTTTGTGCATGTTATTCTGAAATATGGAAAATTGCTGATAAAAAGTAAAATAATATGATTTTGAACTACGTTGCTAACGAAAATTCTTATGCATACTTGTCTTTTAAACAAAGGATGAAATGATTGCCCAATTGGCGAGTCATTAAAATATTTATTAGTTTTATGTTAATTACATGTTTTTCTTTGTTAATAATTTTAAAATTTAGGAATTTTTTGAATTGATTTATTTGTGTTACAGTTTGATATTTTTTATATAACAGTACTCATTTTTAGTATGTTGATTTCTTTCATAATTTTTCCTTAATACTTGGTCGATTTATATTGTAGTTTCAGCCTCGCTTTGCATTCATCTCACGTTGCGGGGATGCTGTATCTCAATAGTTTTTTGCTGGACCCAATATTTTTTCATCATACAGTTGTTGAGCTTGATTTCCATATTCCTCTAGAATTCTGTTTACAAATGTAATGAAACCACATAACGTACCACATGTTCTTTCAAAAGCTGGTAGATATCGAATCTCCTTTTCGATCCTGCTTCTTAAAGTTTGTTGTTGAGTCTGCCTGTTTAATATGTCAGTAAGGATGGCCAAACATTGTTCCATCATATATGGTTCTGCCATATTTCTGTTTTCGTCAGTAATTCTATTACGTTGATTTCATCTCTCCAGTATAGTTTTTCTCTTTGTTTTCCAGGATGATAGTGGTCGTTTCTTCGCAATGCACTAAATTTCACTTTAAACTACTATGTTTCACAATTTATTCACCCTTGAATAATTACTTATAAACTATACGGTTTTATTTAATATTTTCTCTTACATTTTATTAAATTTGTACCTATATATATACATACGTATATATTTTTTTATAGTACAACTTTATTGATTCGTTTTACTGGATCCTTATCCTTATTCGAATGAAAAGGATCCTACCGACTGCGCCAATTATGGTTTTTGAATATTATGGAGAGAAAAAAAAATACGTTTTTTATATTTTATTTTTTAATTCACTATTATTTATTGTAAATCTTTATATGTTACAAACTTCACTTAATTATTATGTACTTCGCCCATTTTCCCCAGCTCATATACTTCTCAGCTCCTTCTTGTGACCTTCAGCTTTCCTTTGTAAAGCTTCCAGTCTGATTCAGCCTTAGTAAATTTGGCTTAATGAAAGCCTGCGGGCTCAGCTTCCTTAACTCGGGTTGAGGCTTGAACTTACCTCTGGGTTTAGAAATTGGACAAGACTCCACTGTTGCCCTATTTAAGGCTTCAGTCAGCCTTTCTACAGCCTTGTCCAACTGCTTGGAGCAGGTAATAACGCACAGGGGGGCCTTGGAAGCAGCTTCCTTACCGCCTCCCTGTATGTTCACCAGTCTATCCTTTTCCTGTTCCTAAAACACTCCTTCTCAGTCATCCTTCCTATATCTAAACTAAAACGTAAATACCTATGGTCTGAAAAGGAAAATTCCTCACTCACCCTCCAGGCAAAATCATCAACTGAATGGGCAGTGGTCAGGGTGAGATCCAACACCTCCTTCCTGTTCTTAACAACAAAGGCAGGTGTTGAACCTCTATTACAGATAATGAAGCTAGTTCTTAAAGTGAATTCTAAAAGTAACTCATCTCTTTCATTCGTATCACTGCTCCCCCACATACAGCTGTGAGCATTCGTGTCCGATGGTCCGCGTCCTACACAAGAGCCTGAAGCGTTGGAGTAGGAATCGGTTGCTCATAAGGCATGTAGGCTGACACTACCCACATACTACGATTCTTCCCCAGGTCCAATGCAACAATTGTTGTGTCATCGTTGCAGAACTGCGGAAGAATAAAGAAATTAAAATGTCTTCTAGCAAGAATGCAAGTTCTAGGTCTACTCGCATTACTTACATAGAATAAGTTAAATCCAGGGATTTTTAGCCCGCAGATTTTGTCACCCACTAACAATAAACAAATAGAGTAAAAGAAAATTCATAATTAGGTCAGTAAAAACAAGTAAAAATCAAAGATCACAAGGTAAAAAGTGTCGAGTAAACAATTAACCATATAATTAAGATTATGAATGAACGAAAAAAGAATATAAATTGATAACGTCCATTCTCCCTACGATTGACAATTTCAGTTAAAATTATATTTAAATAATTTTAAAATAAATTTGAAAATAACGAAATTCGGACTCAATCAAACAAAATTGAATTAAGTAGGGAAAATTGATAATTGTATTTATTGAAGAATAATTACGATTATCGAAGAGTTATAATTTGGATTTCAAGAAGAACAGTAAAAAGTAAAGTACCGCGGGATTACAAATCGTCTTTGATTATAAAACGCGTTTAGATAAAATAATGTATTTTAACTTAGAATTTTTACAAGTAAATTAAACTTAGAAAAATTCTAACGAACCGGACATAGAAAATAAAGTAACGAACGTACAGTTGGTTTCGGTTCGGTAATAAATAAAATATTGTAAAGAAAATAAATATTCGAATAAATTTTAGTTAATTTTGTGAACGTAGTTTTAAGTGTTAATTAGTGAAATAAATATTTAAAAATTAAACCACAAGTCTTCTCATTAAACAAACCTAGATTTCTTCCCTAAATTTCAGTTCAAAAGTAAAAATAAAGCAATACTTTATTAAACCTCTGATCGCTTCACACAAATGTTATATACATAACATAAAAATTTGCGCAGCCGGTAAACCGTGTTAATTGAAACACTTTAAACGCTTTAACTCGATTTTACAATTAAAAAAAATTTTTATTTAATAAAATAATAAGATTCAGAAAATAAATACAGGCAAATATTAAAATAAATTGAGCAAAAATATTAAATAAATATTAATAAATAATTATTCTAGCAAAGTTTCAAAATTAATTCCGAAAAAAAATAAAATTCGGTACTGATACACCGTACTTACAAGGGCTATTGTTTTAGAATAATTGTACTTACTTTCATTACATATTTTCGTTTTTTCTTTGCTTTTGATTTATATTACGTACTTTGTATTTTACGTACATATATCTACCTATATTCATTATCAGTTATTAGAATATTCAGTTGCATACACATGCAATTACATAAATTAATTTTAACAAAGGAGGAAATTGTAGTTTTCAAAAGTTCTTTTAAATTATAAGTAAAAATAATTAGCATTTGTTTGTATATAGGTAAAAAGAGAAAAAGAATGTTTAACAGGTTACGTTATGAAGTAATAAAAATAGGACGTTTTTTTTTTTTCAAACCTCATTTAGTCCACGATTACCTGCTTCGTTTAGTCGAAGATAACTTCGTATTAATTGAAGCTTATATTTAATCTCCCATCTACCTATAGTTTAGTCATTGTTTTATTGACTCTTCATAGTGTTAGACATTATAATATAAGTCTTTTCAAAAATGTCTAAGTTTACAATTGTTAAAGATTACATGACACAAATTAAACGATTCAATTTACATGGGCGTAAAGTTGAATTTAAGATTAACACTCCACCAAAGAATAGCGAGCCTGTAGTATAGATAAAATGCTTTATTGAAGACATTGTAAGAGGTTCTGTCCAAGAGCTTTTACTTAATGATCTAGTGGGAATAACTTTCTGTGGAGAAAGTTTTAAAGAAAAAGGGCCTGGATGGATAAATTTTAGACCTGCTTCTGGAATAAAGGTGGAAGACATTTGGGAAATGATCACAAAATTTTTTCAAAACAATTCTCAAGGTTTTTTGTTTTTCATTTTGTACTATAGAACTTTATTTTAGGAACTTCTTTATTCCTTATGGTATTACATGCAGGAATAAACACAGATACATTTTGTTTGGGGGTAACATCAGTGCATATACCGCAAGGTAAAGGGAACGATCGGGCAAAGAAGTATAATTCATTTGAGGAGGAATGTGGTATGAGAAGAGGTATTGTTACAGTAAACAATAAAGACAATTTATGTTTACCACGTGCGCTAATTATTGCAAAAGCCAACGTTGATAATGATCCTGACTATGCTAAAATTAGAAGAAATATTGGAAAAGTACAAACTCAAAACGTCGAACAACTCTTAGTAAATTCAAATGTAAAAGTACCTGCTGAGGGTGCAGGAATTTCCGAGCTTCAGAAATTTCAAAATTATTTCAAAGATTACAAAATTTGTAGCATATCAATACGGTAATAAAGGACGAGATGTTATTTTTGAAGGTCCAAATGAAGGAAAACGATTGAATTTATTATATCATAAAGGTCATTATAATGTTATAACATCTTTTACTGCTGCATTTTGTTGTGGTTACTATTGCGAAAGTTGTAACATTCCTTACAATACGAAGAATGATCACAGATGTGGTGGAACATGTTCATGTTGTCAACAATCTCCAGCATGCACTAAATATGATAATAATGATATTTTATGTAAAAATTGTAATCGTAATTTTAAAGGAGAAAAATGCTACCAAAATCATTTGGACTTTGGAATAAAAGGAAAAACGAATATCTGCAATCTGATTTAAAGGTGTGTTGACTGTTTGAAGACCTATAGTTCAAATAGATCACATGTATGTGGAGAAGAATTTTGTAAAATATGTGGAAAACATGTAGAACAAGGTCATTTTTGCTTCATTCAGCCTGATTTTCGTAAAACATGCGCGAAAGACACTCTTTTTATTTTTTATGATTTAGAAACACGTCAGGAAGAGGTTCAGCAACAAAAACATACAAAAGAAGATTTAATCAATGAAATAAAATTGCATGAACCGAATTTATGTGTATTTCAACAAAGATGCGATAGTTGTTTAGACTTAGACCAAAAATGTGGTGTTAGACTACAAATTGTAAAAAGTGATGAATGTATTAAATCATTCATGCATCGTATTTTATTTATCAGAAAAAAATTTAAAAAGATTCTTGTAATAGCACATAATGGTCAGGCTTTTGACCATCAGTTTATAATAAATTATATACTTCATAACGTAGACTTAAAACCAGAGTTAAGAATGCGGGGAACAAAAATTATAATGATGCAGATTAATAACGTAAAGTTTATAGATTCGTTAAACTATTTTACAATGGCACTTTCAAAACTACCAAAAGCATTTGATTTACCAGCTGTCTATAAAAAGAGATAATTTCCTTATCTTTTTAATACTATTGAAAATGAGAACTACATTGGTCCACTCCCAGCAATAGAATATTATAGTCCGAATAGTATGAAAACTGAAGAGCGTGAAATTTTTCTAAAATGGTACAGTGAGCAAAAATATAATAACGAATTTGATATGCAGCGTGACATAGTTGATTACTGTGTTTCAAATGTGCAAATTTTAACTGAGGCCTGCTTGAAATTCAGAAACTTAATGATAAGCGAATGTTCTGTTGATCCGTTTCTTGAAGCTACTACAATAGCTTCAGCATGCAATGTGGTTTTTCGACGTAACATTCTTAAGCCAAACACAATTGGAGTTATCCCGAAAAATGGTTATCGAAATGCAGATAATCAGTCAAAAATAGCAATACAGTGGTTAATATGTGAAGGAAAACAACGAAAAATTAATATTTTACATGCAGCTAAACAGAAAGAAGTTATATTACACGGAATGAAAGTAGATGGATATTGCTCAGAAACCAATCAAGTTTTTGAGTTAAATGGTTGCTATTACCATGGTCATCCTACCTGTTTAAGATATAACCGCGATAATTCTTTATACGACGATCCTGATGACACATTAAATCGTAGATTTGATGTTACTGTAGCAAAGACTAATCGTTTACGTTCTTATGGCTACCAAGTTATTGAAATGTGGGAATGTGATTTTCACTGGCAAATAGAGGAAAACAAAGAAATAAAACAATTAAAAAATCATTATTTATTATGCAATACTCCGCTTAATCCTCGAGAAGCATTTTACGGTGGACGCACAGGAAATACTTCCAAACACTATAAATGCAAATCTAATGAGAAAATCAAGTATATAGATGTATGTTCATTGTATCCATGGGTTTGTAAAAATGGTAAATTTCCAATTGGCCACCCTAAACTTTACGTCGGAACGGATGCCTGCTCAAAGATAGATTTACAAAAAACTGAAGGTGTTATTAAATGTAAGATTTTACCGCCAGAAAATTTACTGCATCCTGTTCTACCTGATAAACAGTGCAAAAAATTAATGTTTACGCTATGTCGTACTTGCGCTGCAGAAAAATGTCAACATAGTGTATGTTCGCATACGAAAGAAGAGAGAGCATTAATAGGAACATCCCCCCGGAGGTTCCGCCTTGTCGTGGTGGGGCGGCTGAGTAGTTCCCAATGAGACGTTTGTATGAATCTACTTGAAAAAGTGGAAGATATTGTTGCAAAATGGCTAACAGATGGCGCCACCCCGTCTGTAACGTTTTTCAAGATTATCGAACGAATCCATCGTGTGCGATCGATTAAACAAATTTTCGAATATCGATTCGCACACCATGATCTTGAGTGATCTTGAAAAACGTGGGTGGTCGGCCATCATTTTTTCTTTCTTCGTATGGTGGATCTCGACCCAGTCGGATGTGTTAAAGTTCGTGCGGTTTTTTCAAAATTAAAAAAATAAATTAATTGAAGATTTTTGGATAAAAAAATAAATAAAAATTTAGTTAATTTGTTTTTTTCATGAACAAATTTTTTTTTTGGTTTGTTAATAAAAAATAAAAAATAAAAAAAAATTAACAATAAAAACACAAGAAAATTAAATGGTGGTAAAATATAAGACAATAAAAAAAAAACAAGTAAAAGTAAAGTTGTGAAGTGAATAAAAAGGGGTGCCCCATTTATATAAATAAAACATTTAAGAGAGAATAAAAATAATAAAAAAAAAAAAAAACTGAAACCCATTAAAAGGAGGAATTCAAAACAAGGAGAAAAGGGTAAGTACAAGAGCCAACAAAACAGTGGAAATAAAAAAAAAATAATAATAATAATAAAAATAAAAATAAAGATCCTCTCGGGAACCATAATCGCGTGTATTTGTCCATTTCAGCTTTACGCTAATAAATCCGCGATTAATTTTTTTTTTATTTTCGTGAAATTTACAAGTGTCGGTAAATTGTATCCAAGTGTATTTCGGGAACGTACCCCTATACAAAAAAAACAAACAATCTTGTAAATTTTCTAACATTTGGTGTCAGGTGTGGGGTACGTTCAGTTCTCGTAATAGAACTTAGATCACGCGCAGTGAAAACTTTCACGTTTAAAACGATTTTTGCTTCTGGTAGTGATTTTTGCTTTTGCCCCTTCCTGTTTATTAATTTTTTAATTTTCAAATAAAAGTGAGTCGCTCTCGTTATTTTTGCCTAATGTCCAACCACGAAGAAAACAATTTGAGTGGCCATGCCTCCTCTGTTCGTCCTCTGTCACCAACCTCTTCTCATGGTGATTTAAAGGAAGTGTTGACGAACATCACAACACAAATGGGTGTGCAGGCAGGGATGATTACGGAGTTAACGTCCACCATGAAAACTTTCATGGAGTTGCTAATAACAACTAGGGAGCAACCCCGTTCCTCGGCGGAGCATTTTGTGCCACCGTCTCTTAATTGTCCTATCGCCTCTTCTTACGAACAAGACCGCCGTAATTTTTCAAGTTTAATTAATCAATTTAACTTTTCGGCGCCTTCTGTTCCGGTTGATCGGCCTCAAGTTGAATGCCAAACTCCGGACTCTTTGGTGAGTGTGGCCAATTCCACCCGGCAAGACCCTTTGGGAGTAACCCTATCCGCAGGAGCGCTTCACAGGCGCCAGGATGCCTTCGGTGCTGCCCCGTCTGCCCCTTATGAGCCATTCGCACCGGTAAGTGACCCCGACCGAGTCCGATTACTCCGGGCCACAACGCGACGACCCTTTTACCTGCCTCACCGCGCCTTTCTAATATTCCACCGCCATCTACCTGTGCCCCGCGTGTGAACACGGTAACGTTTACCGGTCTGCCTTCGTCAACGCACCGCAGCATCGCTACGAGTAATGCGATCCCGCTTTCAATACCGCGTATTAAAGTCGCCCCGCGAGAGTTCGATGGCAAAGAACCGTGGTCCGCGTATAAACGCCATTTCTTAACCGTCACCAGAGCCAACGGATGGCCGCATGAATTTCAAGCCGTGTTTTTAGCACCCTACTTAAGAGGTACGGCCCTGACCTTTTACGAGACGCTACCCGGTTCAACGCAAGATGACTTTGGTTTGTTGGATCGCGCCTTCGAACGCCGTTTCAGCCTACAGTACCACCAGTCTGTGGCGCATTTACAGCTTCGTGGCCGGGTACAGCGCGACAAAGAAACCCTAGCGGATTTCGCGACTGACGTGCAGCGCTTAGTCAATTTAGCATTTCCGGACTGCCCCGAATCAGCGCGTGACCGTATAGCGTTAGGTCAATTTATCGACGGCCTCTTAGACTTTGACGTTCAACAACGCGTCCGCGATGCCTTCCCTTCGAGCGTTGAAATGCGACGCCACGCGAATCGGACGTAGAGGTGCACGCGTCTATCAAGCCACCGTACGTGAACGCGAAAGAGATTCGCATGATAAAAAACAACAGCCGTCGGGAAAAGCCAACCGCCTTGCTTGAAGGAGCACAAGCATGGCGACGCTTTAACACAAGCTCCAACGCGTAGACCTGCGAAATTTTCGCCGAAGCCTCCTGCCGACGAACATAAGGATCGGAAAATCGGGACGATAAAATTCTTTCACCGTAAAAAGGGCTACGGTTTTATAAAGCGCCGGGACATTGGACAGGAAGTGTTCGTCCTTCGACACCGTCCATCGACACCGCGAAAACGTCCGCCGCGCACTTCGCCTTCCGACAATTCAATAAATCAAACCGCCGCGTCAGCCCGTAATAGCTCTACACGCGCAGCACCTTCCGGGACTCCCTTTGTACGCGCCACGTCTATCAAAGGCTGTGCACCAAAGGCCTCTATCGCTGCGACGACTCCAATGAAGCCCCCTGCCACTGCCTCGAGTCCACCAACGTCAGCTGCCTGTGGAACCATTCCACCAAGCGCCTCTGTTAAAGAGAAAGCATCACCGTCAAACTGACGTCCACTGACCCCATTGGGCAGGAGTCAGTGGAGGAATTAGGCCCACTCATCATCCCTATTACCGTCATGACCACCGCCCCTAACCTGCATATCTCCGGTTCGGTCAATGACACCCCTTACAGAATGATAGTAGATACGGGAGCCACGCGAACAATTGTTCACCCCCGAATATTGCGTGATAACTCTTGTATGGCGAGAATTCAACCTTCTTCCGCCTGTATCCAAAGCGTCACTGTCGAAATTCTGCCCGTTAAAGGAAAGGCTTTGATTCAAATTTCGGCTGAAAATTTTCTTATTGAACACCCTGCCTTTGTAGCCGAAATACTCGACGACTGTATCCTTGGGATGGATTTCTTAAAAAACAACCGCTGCGTTTTAGATTTGGAAAGAAATTTGTTATACATAGGTGAAGAACTGGTTCCTCTGTCGAGCCCTGAACTGTTCCCTTTGTGTACTCTGTCTACACTTGAGTTGCCTTCTTTTCAAAACGTGGTCACACCTCTTCACATTTCTCTCGCCTCTGGTACAGATGTTTGCCTCTCAGCCTCTTGCTCCCTTCCTAAGCAGCTGAGCGTGCTTCCGACCCTGACCAGAGTGTCTGATGAGAGGGTGTTAGCCACAATTTGCAACCTGACCCCAGAGACAGTGATCGTTCCGAGGGACGTTCCCATTGCCCAAGCTGAGACAGGCCCAATGGTCCTTCCTTGTCATCAAGCGCGAACAATGGTGAATGAGCTCCCCAAGGAACTAGAGGATCTTTTCGAATCTAGCAGTGAAGGTTTGTCGATATCTCAAAAAGCTTCACTGAAAAGGTTGCTGATAGAGTATCAGTTCGTTTTCTCCCTGTCTAAGGACGATTTGGGAAGAACATCCATCCTAAAACACCAAATTGATACCGGTTTCGCCAAACCTATAAAACAACCCCCTAGACGCATCCCTTTTTCTAGGCGCAATGAAGCGCAACAAATGGTGTCTGAAATGAAAGATCAAGGTCTTATTCAGCCTTCCACTAGCCCTTGGAGCTTCCCTGTTGTTCTTGTTAAAAAGAAAGATGGCTCCTTGCGGTTCTGTGTTGATTACCGGCGGCTAAATGAAGTCACTAAAAAGGATTCCTACTCTTTACCTAGGATCGATATGACTTTAGAAGCCTTAGGTAAATCTAAGTGGTTCGCCTCCCTTGATCTATTGCCTGGCAATTTCCAAGTGGAAATGCACCCTTCGGACAAAGAAAAGGCCGCCTTTAGTATTGGTTCGGGACTGTACGAATTCAATGTCATGCCTTTTGGATTGACCAATGCTCCTGCCACTTTTCAGCGGCTCATGGAGCTTGTCCTTCATGACATCCCTTACACAGTCACCCTGGGTTATCTGGATGATCTACTCGTTCATTCCGAGTCCTTCGAAGGTCTCCTGGTCAACCTAAGCGTCGTGTTCCAACGGCTAAAACAAGCTGGTTTGAAGTTGTCGCCTAAGAAGTGTCACCTTTGTCGCCGAGAAGTCAAATTCTTGGGACATGTCATTTCAGAACAGGGTTTAGCTACTGATCCAGAAAAGATCGAAGCTGTCAGGAACTGGCCTCTTCCCGCCAGTAAAAGGGACGTTCAATCTTTTCTGGGCCTGTGCGCGTACTATAGGCGCTTTGTTTTCAACTTTTCTTCCATAGCAAAACCTTTAACCAGAGGCCTGTCAAGCTGCTTTTCAAGCGTTAAAGGACAAGTTGACCTCCGCGCCTATACTCGCTCAAACTTCTGAAGATGGCATGTTTATTTTGGACACTGACGCAAGCCAATACTCTTGGGGAGCGATCCTGTCACAGCTCCAGGATGGCCAAGAAAGAGTGATCGAATACTACAGTAAGACCCTGAGTCGACCAGAAAGAAATTACTGCGTCACTCGTAAGGAACTTCTGGCAGTTGTTAAAGCTATCACCCATTTCCAGCCCTACCTTCTGGGACGCCATTTTCTTCTTCGCACCGACCATGCGTCTCTGCGCTGGTTGATGAATTTTCGCGAACCAGAAGGTCAAATTGCACGTTGGATTGAAAGGCTACTGGAGTTTGATTTCGAAATCCAACACCGTGCCGGCAAACTCCATGGAAATGCCGATGGTCTGTCCAGAAGGCCATGCGAGGCCACGTCGTGTTCTTACTGTAGTAGGCTCGATGAAAGGAACACTCTGGTAGTCCGCCTTTCCACCATACATGGTGTAGATATCCAAGAGCTTCAGGGAAACGACCCTTTATTAAGTGTGGTACGACGATGGTTGGAACAAGGTGAACGACCTCCTTTAAATTCGATTTGTGCGGATCATCCTGACCTAAAGGCGTACTGGTCCATGTTCTCTTCCCTCTCCTTGGAAGATGGAATTGCCTGTCGCCGACGCGTTGGTACCTCCTCTTGCCTTCAGGTCCTGGCCCACAAATGTCTGCAGTCCGAATTGTTGCGACAAATGCACGATTGCCCTGCCGGTGGACATTTGGGTGTTGATAAGACGTTGGCAAAAATTTCCCAGCGCTATTACTGGGTGGGACTTTCAGCCGACTTCCGTAACTATTGTCTTTGTTGCCAAATTTGTCAACAAAGAAAAGGTCCTGTCCCCCGGAAAAGGGCACCATTGCAAATTCGAAATTCTGGTGCACCTTTCGAGCAAATAGCTGTCGACATTTTGGGACCACTGCCTGAATCGCACCACGGCCACAAATACATTTTGGTGATGGTCGATTACTTTACCAAGTGGCCAGAGGCGATTCCTCTTAAAGACCAGACCGCTGAATCGGTGGCGGATGCATTGATAGCCAATGTGTTCTCTCGATTCGGACTGTGCCGACAGTTACACTCCGACCAAGGGCGCAATTTTGAGTCCGAGGTGTTCACGGAAGTGTTGAAACGGTTCCGAATCGAGAAAACACGCACAACTCCGTTACACCCACAGAGTGACGGACTTGTGGAGAGATTCAACAGGACGATTCTTGACTATCTGGCGAAGTTCGTGTCGGAACACCAAGGGGACTGGTACAGTTACCTTCCCTTCCTTTTGTTGTCCTACCGTTCTTCTGTCCAGAAGTCCACTAAGAACACCCCTGCCCTGTTGGATCTCGGCCGCGAACTCCATTTGCCTGTGGAGTTGTTGACTGGCGAACCTCCGGACCGTCACCCCACTACAGTCCCTGAGTACATCCAGACCCTGCAAGACCGGCTGGCCTCCGTCCACGACTTCAATCGTGGGCAGCTTTCTGAAGCGAGCCGCGCGATGAAAGATCGTTACGATCTCTCTGCCAAGGCCAACCCTTTCAAACCTGGCGACTTGGTCTGGTTGTATAATCCCAAGCGAAGGAAAGGTCGTTGTCCTAAGCTGCAAAGAGACTGGGATGGCCCTTACAGGATTATAGAGTGTATTTCTCATGTCGTATACCGTATCAGACACCAGGATTCTCGCCGTACGACCGTTGTTCACCGCGATCGACTGGCTCCTGCCTATCTATGATCCGCCAGCTTACCGCCTTATCTGCAACCTCACACCCTATAGTCCCGCTGATGCATTAAGCTCGGTTGGAACTTCGAGCTTTTAACGGAGGGGCAATGTTGCAAAATTGCTAACAGATGGCGCCACCCCGTCTGTAACGTTTTTCAAGATTATCGAACGAATCCATCGTGTGCGATCGATTAAACAAATTTTCGAATATCGATTCGCACACCATGATCTTGAGTGATCTTGAAAAACGTGGGTGGTCGGCCATCATTTTTCCTTTCTTCGTAAGGTGGATCTCGACCCAGTCGGATGTGTTAAAGTTCGTGCGGTTTTTTCAAAATTAAAAAATTAAAAGAATAAATTAATTGAAGATTTTTGGATAAAAAAATAAATAAAAATTTAGTTAATTTTTTTTTTCATGAACAAATTTTTTTTTGGTTTGTTAATAAAAAAAAAAAAAATAAAAAAAAAATTAACAATAAAAACATAAGACAATTAAATGGTGGTAAAATATAAGACAATAAAAAAAAAAAAAAAAAAAACTGAAACCCATTAAAAGGAGGAATTCAAAACAAGGAGAAAAGGGTAAGTACAAGAGCCAACAAAACAGTGGAAATAAAAAAAAAAATAATAATAATAATAAAAATAAAAATAAAGATCCTCTCGGGAACCATAATCGCGTGTATTTGTCCATTTCAGCTTTACGCTAATAAATCCGCGATTAATTTGTTTTTTATTTTCGTGAAATTTACAAGTGCCGGTAAATTGTATCCAAGTGTATTTCGGGAACGTACCCCTATACAAAAAAAACAAACAATCTTGTAAATTTTCTAACAATATAAACGTGGAGGGAATGAAACCAAACACAACCAAAAACCCCTAACTCAAGGTGTTATGCGACCCGTTCCGAGGAGTGAATGGTATCAGGGACAAATGATACCGCTTACGGAGCCTCTAGGGTACCAGGCGACCCCCTAGAGTAATTAGCCTTCCATATGTACAGGAGTCACTGCATATGGCGACCGTTTTTTACTCCAAACTCGTGGGACCAAAAATGGATACCAATAAAAACAAAACAATTAAAGGGGGAGAACCTGATCACACCCCTAAAACTAATCAGGTAATCGCGAGTACATCGGGTCTACAGGGAAGTGGTCCACCCACACGACCAGTAGTTTCCGATGTACAAACGACTACTGCAGGCTTGAGCAAGCTCAAGCTAGCAGACAAAAAACTGTTCTGGGCGCAAAGGCGAAAACTCGCCAGAGAGGCTGCCCGGGCAAGAGGCGAGGCCTATATACCTCGCAAACGAAATCAAGCCGCTCAGGGTGCTGGAAAACAACAGACCGGCAAAATCCTGAAGCGGGCGAGGTCGGAGAGCTCTACCTCTCCGAATCAGGGGGGACCACTGAAACCCCCTGTCAAAAAGACAAAGCAGGTTCCACCTGCGGTAGGACAACCCGGCCCCTCCTCGGAGGTGGAGACGGGGCTCACCTACAGGCAGGTGGTGTCTGGTTTGAAAATGGCGGTAGTATATGAAGGCTACCCAGAGGCTAAGTTGGATCAGGAGAAAGCGCGCCTGGTTCAGAGAGCTATTCTGGCAGAGGTCTGAAGGTGTGAACCCTCCAAAGGGCCTCAGTTTACGAATAGCTTCTTTGATAAGGGTGTGCTATTCGTAACCTGTGCCAACCAGGCTGCCAAGGACTGGTTGAAACTTACAGTCCCTTTGATCACCCCATTGGAGGACGCGATCCTCCGAGTTGGGGAAGCAAAGGAGATTGTGAGGACAACCAAAGTCCTTTTAACAATTCCGAATACGGATATCTTGGGGGAGAAATCACCCCAGAAAATACTCCAGCTTCTGAAGACCCAGAACATGAAGCTGAACACAGAAGACTGGAGCATTTGCAGCTCCAGGGAAGAGGAACAGGGCGTGAACCTGGTCCTCTACCTTGACGAGAAGTCTGCGGAAGCGTTGAGAGAAACGGGATACAAAGCGTACCTCGGTTTCTCTCAACTGAACTTCCGAGTGCTGTCGAAGCCTGCACATGTTGAAGGTTGTGCAAATAAACCTTCAGCATAGTAGGGCTGCTACAGCGTCTCTCTGCAGGCTGATTACTGCAGAGGGAATAGTCGTGGCCCTAATTCAGGAACCCTGGATAGTGAAGAACAGGGTTATGGGGCTCGGAACACTAGCAGGTAAGGTTATTTACGACTTACATGCAGACAAGCCAAGGTCTTGCATATTAGTCAAGAATGGCTTGCAGATTTTAACTTTGCAAAATCTCTTTTACAGGGACCTGATTGCAGGGAATCTGAATTTTAGACTTTATTATTACTCATAATATAAATATAATTAACAAAGGTAATGAACCTACTTTTATAAACGCGATACGCGAAGAAGTAATCGACATAACCCTGTCGTCAAGTAAAGTAGAGCCCAATATCTGTAAGTGGGAGGTCTCTAGAGAACCGTCTTTCTCTGACCATAGGTACATAATGATGGCTATCGAGGGCATAGATAGACCAAACATTATGTATCGTAACCCGCGCAGAACAAATTGGGCCTTGTACAGTGAAAAAGTGAACGAGGGGGTAAAAAACCTTAAAAAGTCCATTAAGGATACACTTGACTTAGAGGTAACCTCAGAACAACTAACGGAGGTTGTTCTCGCCTCTTATCAAGAAAGCTGTCCTGTATCAAGGCGGTCCAGCAGGAAGCCAATAAACTGGTGGACCAAAGAACTTGATGCCTTAAGGACAAAAGTAAGAAAATACTTCAATAAAGCGAAGAAGACAGGACAGTGGGATGTCTATAGACAAACACTGACTCATTATAATAAAAAGATTCGTGAAGCCAAAAGTAACTCGTGGAAATCCTTCTGTGGGGAGATAACTTCAATCTCAGAAGGAGCCAGACTCCATAGGGCTTTGGCCAAAAATCTCACCAATCCCTTGGGCCTATTAAAGACCAAGGAGGGGATTTACACGAAAAACGAAAGGGACACACTGGAGGTACTGTTACATACGCACCTTCCAGAATGTGAAACCTTTCTGGAAACCGATGACCAATCTGCTTTCGATGAGCTCCATCTAAGGGCGAAGAAGGTAGATTGGGAGTTGGCTAAAAGA
Source organism: Anthrax anthrax (assembly GCA_963971155.1). Taxonomy (NCBI): domain Eukaryota; kingdom Metazoa; phylum Arthropoda; class Insecta; order Diptera; family Bombyliidae; genus Anthrax; species Anthrax anthrax. Next base: position 35,643,047 of record OZ020117.1, read on the forward strand.
GTGGTCACGCTGAACAGGACAATATGGGCTGTCAATACTCTTGAACCATATAAAAATCCTGGTCCAGACGAAATCTATCTAGTACTACTACAGAAAGGAGGAGAAGCTTTAGCACTGGAACTAATCAGGCTTTTCAGGGGCAGCCTAGCACTAGGCTACATACCCAAAGCCTGGAGGAAGGCTAATGTGGTATTTATATCCTTTGAAGGATTGCTCCCAGGCAAAGTCGTATAGACCAATTAGTCTATCGTCCTTCATTTTGAAGACGTTGGAGAGACTGGTCGAAAGGCATATCAGCGAAACCTGTCTGATTGAGAGACCCTTGAGCTCCAATCAGCATGCCTATCAGCCAGGTAAATCATGTGAAACTGCTCTGCACCAACTGGTTGCAAAAATACAGCATAGTTTACATAACAAGGAAACCACTCTGGGAGTTTTCCTTGATATAGAGGGGGCGTTTGATAACACCTCTTATAACTCCATCATAAGTTCTGCTCAAAAACATGGGGTAAGCAACACCATATGCAGGTGGCTAAGCCACATGTTAAGAAGCAGAATAGTACAAGCCACTCTGACAGGAGTGGACATACGGATGTCGGTCACCAGAGGGACCCCACAAGGAGGTGTCTTATCACCACTTCTGTGGGATCTAGTAGTGGATGACCTGATTACCGAACTAAGCAATAAAGGATTTTACACCCAGGGCTATGCGGATGACATAGTCATCATAACCCGGGGCAAATTCCTAAATACGATATGAGAGTTAATGCAGAATGCTCTGAAAATAGTGGAGCAATGGTGTAGCAGGGAAAACCTGAAGGTAAACCCAGCTAAAACCGCCCTTGTTCCCTTCACTAGGAAAAAGACGTTGGAGGGTCTAAAACCTCTTGTCTTTTTCAACAGTCAGTTAAAGATTTCCAAACAAGTTAAATATCTAGGACTCATCCCAGATAGTAAACTGACCTGAAATGAGCAGCTGACTGGAATTACAAGAAAGGCAAAAACCTCCTTTTTCAATCTTAAAAGGGCACTCGGTAATACATGGGGAATTAGGCCACATATGGTACTTTGGATGTACGATGTGATCCTAAAACCCATGATAAGCTACGGGTCACTGGTGTGGTGGCCCAAAACAGAACAGAAAAAGGCCAAAATTGAATTGGAACGAATTCAAAGATTGGCCCTTCTGTGTACAACGGGAGCATTCAGAAGCACCCCGACGGCAGCCTTAGAAGCTATACTAAACGTACCACCCCTTGAATTCGTCATCAAGGGGCAATCTAGGATAGCGGCGTATAGGCTGTATATGAACAGACACTGGAAGCCCCTGGTGGAAGCCGGGCATACCAGTATTCTACAAATAATCAAAGATAGAAGTTTCGAAATGAGACATGATTTCATTGAAACTTCTATGAACTTTGAAAAGAGATTCCTCACCCAGATAACAAGCTGGGAGGAATCGCGTGACAGTCACCTGGAGGGAGATCTCATCTGGTATACGGGTGGATCAAAGACAAGTGAAGGAACGGGAGCCGGAATACAATGCATAAAACCTAGAAGGGATATAATAATCCCACTCGGGGAATATGCCACTGTGTTCCAGGCTGAAGTATGCGCCATAAACCTGTTCGTCCTAGAGAATTTAAGAAGGAGATATAGAAATAAAACGATCCTCATTCTCACGGACAGCCAGGCGGCGATTAAAGCACTGGAAAGTGTTAAAATCAACTCTAGGGTAGTACTAGAGTGCAAACAAAACCTTAATGAACTGCAAACAACCACAACAATATTTTGGTGAAGTGGGTGCCAGGTCACAAAGGAAAAGCTGGTAATGAAAAAGCAGATGAGTTGGCCAGGAAGGGATCCAGTACACCCCTGATAGGGCCGGAGCCCGCCCTGGGAATCATTAAAAACTTCATTAGGAAAAAAGTGAATGATTGGGTACAAAACCAGCATAAAATTCACTGAATTTCTGATGGAGGAAAAAGACGCTCTGGGGGTCTTATAAAAGAACCGAACAGAGCGATTTTAGACCTGACACTGAAATGTGAAAGGAACTTTATTAGACTTGTAATGGGACTAATAACAGGACATTACAAGTTTAAAGTACACCTACAAAAACAAGGCTTCAATATGAATAACCTAGACTGTAGGCTATGTCTTGAAGAGGAAGAAACAGCAACACACATTCTGAGGAATGTGTGGCACAAGAAAAATGGAGATGGAAGACCACTGAGGGCAGAAATCTCGAAGATCTTTCAAATCTAGACTACATAAAGTACGTTATTCTCCTTGCTAAAAGGATAAATGCCTTTATGTAGACAACCAAGGGTGAGGGATACAATACGCTTTCTTAAGCTGCAGTGTCGAGGCAACCCAACTTCATCTCACCCTTGTGAATTAAACTTAACTTAAACTTAACTTAATAGGAACATGGGTAATTGATGAAGTCATTACCGCTGTACGTAAAGGTTATGTATTATTAGAAATATATGAGATATGGAGTTATAAAATTGAACAATATGACTGTTGCACAAAATGTAAAGATCACAATTTTTAATATTTAACTGAATGTAGTTTTTATTATGTTACTTTGACTACTGGTAGATTACTACTGACTAAAACTTAATTGCTAATTACATTAAGTAGTATAGTAATGAGTGGCAGCGGAACTCATTGCATTAGTCAAGAGTATTTCTAATCTCTTGTTATATACAAGAGAGATTGAGATGATGTTGATTGTATGTATATGTACATGCATTATGTTAAGTAGTACCTACACAAGGTTATCTTGTAGGTAGACTTGTAGTGGGTGATAGTAAATGCAATGAGTGTCGCTACATCACTCCCCCCTATGAAAAAGAAGTTATATATATTAACTTATTTTAAAATTCTTAAATTGAAATTTAAACTTAAAATTTAACATGGAATAATGTTTCTAGTTAAACATACAGTAGCGGTCATAGAAATCGCATCACCTGCAATTTTTCGAAAATTGTTAAATAAAAAAATTCGTGTTATATTAGAATAACCCAATACAACTTTATTTGATACAATAAAGTCCTAGGATTTTAAAACTATTTAATTACGGTCGTCAAGGATGTTTTGTACGAATAACAGGACATAATGCAAAAAAATGCATTTTTTTTACTTTTTAAATATAAAATTTATTGTTGAATTTTTTATTTTTATTATTTTTTACATACGTTTTTCTTGCTTATATTTAAATATTTATTAATCTACTCATTTCTACAATAGAATTGATTAAAAATTAAAATTTAGTTGGCCCTCCTTTTGCAATTATCCTCGCTGGCATTGATTCTACTAAACTTTTTCGTAAATCTGGCGACATTTCATCATTCCACACCCTTTCCAAAGTTAAAATTAATTTTTAGTTTGTTGTTGACTTGTGTTCTACCACTCTGCGCTTTAGTATGTGCCAGAAATTGTCTATAGGCTTAAGGTCAGGGGAATTTCCTGGCCAATCCAGTCTTACAATCCCCAGGCCTGAGAAAAGGACATTAAGCTGAAACAATAAAAACGAATAATTAGAGATTATTTCTTCAGGATTTTAAAGGTAACAATGTGGCACGTTCATAGTGAAAAGTATTTTCAGATCGGAGGCGATGACAGGGAGCAGGGTCATCTTGAAAAATAACTTTATTACTGTGGAAAAGGTGTTTTTCTACTGATGGCACCAAATAATCCCTGAGGATGGTTTTGTAGTATTCCGCGTTAACGATGCCTTCGACAAGGTGGAGCTCTTCCATATTGTAAAAGAAAAAGCAATCCCAAACCATCTGGCTGGCAGAACCCCCCACATTTGGCAGTACACCGATTTCTTTGCATCTTTAGCCAACTTTACGTCAAACTTTCGGCGGAGGGTCTGATGAGAACAGGTTGAACCCAATTCTATCGGACAATATAACAGATCTCCAATCTTTAACCGTCCAATTTTTGTATTTATGCGCCCTTTCTAGACGCGCAGCTATCATTTTTGTCGTCAAAAGCGATTTTTTTGCAGGTCTTCTGCCAAATAAACCACTTTCACGAAGTCGTTGCCTAACGATTTCGTCACTTATTCCCACGTTATAATCTTCCTGTAGTTCAGTTCTAATTTGAACCTCAGTTTTAAATTTGTCCTGCATGTCTATCCTGCGCAGGATGCGATTTTCTCGATCGTTTGTCTTTTTTTTGCGGCCAGTTCCTTTTTTCCTCTCCAAAGGATCCTGATTTTCCTTTTTACGTACTAGGCGGCTGACAGTAGATTGTGAACATCCTTTCGTACGCGATATCTCTCTCTGTGAGAGTCCTTTTTCGATTGAAGTAAAAATTTGCACCTTTTGATCGCGATTTAACTGTTGATAATTTATTGCCATTTTGCACACACTAATTTGTATTATCCTTTTACACGACACAGAAAAAACTAATAAAAAAAATTTTCACTGCACATAGACAGGTAGGCACGCAGGAACACCGACAAGATGTTATTTTTGTATTAGGATAAAAAAGGATGGGGTAAAACATACAAGACGCGATTAAGAAACTAAAATATGCAGGTGATGCGATTTCTATGACCGCTACTGTATGTACATTTAACTTACATTTAAGATTAACAATTTATTAAAATCTAAAATGAACTTTTTTGGCTTGTGTAGATCTAGTAGGTGGATAAGAATTGGAAACATCTGGGTTCAAAAGAAATGCAGGTTTTAATCTGTCTATGTTTATCATTTCTTCTTTGTCGTTTATCCGAACTTTAAAAATTTTATCATTTCTTTCTAATACTTTATACGGTCCCTTGTAGGGTGGATTCAAACTACCTTTGTATATTGCGTCTTTGATAAATACATGCGTACATTTTTGAATATCTTGCGGTACGAAAATATGACATTGTTTTCTAGATCGTTGAGTATGTACTTTAGCTTTTTGACAAGAGATGCAAGTTTTGGACCAAAAGTTGCGTGGTAGCTTGCGTGTGTTCGCTGCCGCAGGCGCAACAGATACATTCAGTTTTTTTTGTGAATTTTCTTTTGCAACATAAGAACAAGAAGAGATACATTTTTGAGCCATGGAACCATAACGTTTATGATACCAGCATAGCTTTTTCTTTTCAGTGGTACGTGCAGGACTTTTGGATGACAAACAGGTATTTGATCTGGAACGCTGTCTTGATCGACGATTGAAGTTTCGAGTTTCCAATCGTTTAGTACGTTCAGTCAATTCGGAAATAGTATCATAAATGTTACTAGAAAAATTTTTGTCGTTGTGAAGAGCAGAAATATTGGTAGAGGTCGTTGAATCATGAATTTTGTCAGCTATAGTGAGAATGTCATTTAACGTATGAGAATTCTCTATAACTATGATGTAGGCTTGTAGAGAAGAAGGGAGTTTACTTATCCAAAGTTGTTTTATCAAAGAAGGGCTAACCAAACTGTTTCCATTGGTTAAAAATTCCATGTGCCTGTATAACTCTGAAGGTTTGTAATCACCTAATTCAACTTTATGTAAGAGGTCAAGTCTACGACCTTCTGAATTTGTACTACGAGAGAGGAGATGCTTTTTCAAATTTTCATACTTTTCCTGTTGTGGTGGGTTCAGAACAATATCAGAAACAATTTTCATAGTTTCGAGTGGCAAAGAAGCAACAAGATAGTCGTATTTTGTATTAGAAGACGTTATACCTTTTATTCGGAACTGTGTCTCGACCTGTATAAACCATAAATCGGGTCGATTTTTCCAGAAGGGTGGTATTTTCATGAAACTGATAAAAGCGTCATGTGTAATTGACTGCTGATAATCATAACTAGAGTTCTGTGAAAGACAATTTTTTCTAGTGTTGGGATAATTCTTGGCATTTAGATTTTCTGTGTCGTCTTTTAGCAACGTGAAATCATTTAATTTAAACGCAATGAAAGGATTAACACATAGTTGGAAAATATTAAACAACATGACATATATATAGAATGTAACATGGTTATACATGGTTAGAATTAATGACTTGAGTACAAAAGTTGTGCTATGGAACTTTTCTAGTTCAAAATACATTATTAGAAAATGTTTTACTTGATAAACTATACGATCTCGAAAACAATTTACAGCGTGTACCGATATTTAGGAAAAAATATTTGTCATATATGTATGTAATATTGAATGTAAAGATAATTACACGTATTTATTACAAAGGAAGTTTGAATAAAAGTGAAATGAAACTTTACTTACTGCGATTCCGTTGTAACGTATTCGTAAATATATGTATGTATGTACTCGTATATGTATGTTTTTTTTTATGTTTAAATTGTCTGCATTTATTTAATGTCCAAATGATTCCAATTTTATGCCTTTCCTCTGTTTTGTATATATGTATGGATAATATGTTAAAGTGCTAATAACCTAAAAAATATGAATATTTATGTAAATTTAATTTTTGTTTTAAATAATTTAAAAAATATAATAGTTATGATTAAATTAATTGTATAATAAACCCATTCCAAGACAAAAATGTGATGTGCTGCGTAACATACATATGTACGTAGTAACGTATGTTGATATGCCGGTACCAGGAAAATGTGGAAAAGTAATCTTAAAAAATCCGTGAAAATTTTAATCATCCGCATGCAAAATGTCCTGATTTTGATTTCCCTCGTTGTGATCCTTTTATGTTGAATAATATTTAATCATAGGATCGTTAATTTCCTCGTGGTATGATGAAATATCTGATGAGACACGTGCAATTAAAATTGCAAATTTTATGCAAAATATTTTCACTTTTTGGAAATAAATTTATTATTTCCAATATTTTTAATTAATTTTTTAGCAAAATTTATGATATTTGTTTTAAAAAATTGCACTGTGTAAAAATTTTAGAAAAAAAAAATGTGGTGCGTACTATGTGTGATATGTAACCGTGTACGTAATGTGCGTGATATGTAACCGTGTATGCAATGTGTGTGATATGATATGTGTGATATGTGGAAAATGCACGTTTGTACTATATTATGTGATATGTGTAATTTTCAATTGTATATGATGTCTGAAAAATAGAAAACTTGCACGTGATATGTGTAAAATGTATGATGTGCACTAGGGTAATTTTCACACGTGTTCACTGTACTTAAAAAAAAAAATTTTTTTTTTTGAATTTTTCACGATCACTTGTATCACCAAAAATTGTTTTAATTTATCAATTTTTATTTTTTTTTAACTTTTTTATTATTTTCTTTTGAAATAAGAATGAAATTATTTTTTTTAGATTTTGAAAAATTTTTAATTTGTCTGTCGGGGTCACCATTTGTTGCACAAAATGTAAAGATCAAAATTTTTAATATTTAACTGAATGTAGTTTTTATTATGTTACTTTGACTACTGGTAGATTACTACTGACTAAAACTTAATTGCTAATTACATTAAGTAGTATAGTAATGAGTGGCAGCGGTACTCATTGCATTAGTCAAGAGTATTTCTAATCTCTTGTTATATACAAGAGAGATTGAGATGATGTTGATTGTATGTATATGTACATGCATTATGTAAAGTAGTACCTACACAAGGTTATCTTGTAGGTAGACTTGTAGTGGGTGATAGTAAATGCAATGAGTGTCGCTACAATGACAAACTATCACACAAAGGCGGGTTGTTTACAGAAATGATGAATAAGTTTATTAAACTAAAACAACAAGTATCTGGGTGACCTAGTAAATGCATAACTCAAGAAGACAAGGAGCGATACATTGAAGATTTTCTTGAAAATGTAGGAGTAAAACTTGAATTTTCAGAAATTGCAAACAACCAAGGACTACGAACGTTAGCTAAACTAATATTAAATTCTTTTTGGGGAAAGTTTGGACAACGTGAAAATCAGCCAAAAACATGCATAATAAATCAACCATCAGAACTGTATTCTCTACTAGCTAATCCGTCAGTTGAAGTGTACCATATTCTCCCTATTAATGAGGATACGGTTGTCGTTAATTGGTGTTATAAAGAAGAAGCTTCTGTATCTCTGCCAACATTTTTTAATCTATTAAAAACATGATATTGAACTCTGAACACAATAAGGATATAGAAATTTTATCTCAAAATATACGACGTACTAGAAGTCATGAAATAGTGAGCACTTTTGAAACAAAAATTCATAAACCTATATCTGAAAAACGCAAGTTTTTAGAAGATAACAGCTCAGTACCGTACGTGTTTAAAATGAAGAAGGTTTAAGATGACTTGTGATTTGAAATGTATTAAAACAAAAATAACAAACCTGCCGTAAGTCCTGTAACGGGTGCAAGGAAGAGGAGGAGGAGGAGGAAGAAGAGGAGGAGGAGAAAAAAAGAGTTCATATGTAAATGTATAAAAGAAAACTGCGTTGTCTTTTCTTTTATTCTATTAGTTTTCATTAAAACAAAAACATGTCGAAGTGTATAATATGCAACAAAGTTTTTACCCGTAGCGATAACATTTTGAGACATATGAAATGTGTGCATAGCACAGAAGTGCCCAATTCCAGACGAAATGTGAACACTCATCACTATGAAGAAAAACAAAAAGCTTCTGATTGCCTTCAAATTTCATATAATAAAAGTGACCAAAATAAACATAATATAAGGAACATAACAAAAGACAAATTAAATGCTTTGAAAAATTACTCATCGAAAGAAAGGAAAATAAAACCTTGTATCAAGGACTCACTAAATGAAACTGAGTTTGATATATATGAACCAGAGAATGATAACTTCAATCAAAGTCTTGTTAGTCTGCAGCAACAAAAATTAAATTCTGAATATCAATGCGTTAAAGAAACACTTGATTTTAAAAAAAAGAAAAACCTCATGTAATAGAACATCATTACCAACATGAAAACAAAAACAATTTTAAATCAAATAATTGCGATAAAGAGGAGGACATTTACGACAATTCAGACTATGATACAGAAATGGAATGTGAAGAAAACGATATAAAATTCTTTGAAAAAGAAGCAATGTGCAATAACAAAATAAGAATACAATTATTGGATGATGACAATTCAAATGTAATTGTAGAATATTTGAGAAAATTAGCAGAAACAAGTGAAGGAAAAGACATATTTTTAATAATTGAGAAAAAGAAACATAATTGTATATAAATGATTATACTATTAAAAATAAAACACAAAAATTATAACAGAAAATGTAATTGTATTAACTGAAATTTTTATATGCTATAAATAAAGAGTAATTTTAATAGAAAAACTTCTTATGTTTTCTTCACTTTTCCTAATAATATAATATGCTACTCATTTTTTCTTTAGTATGTCGAAGTCTCAGCTTTTCTACCCAGTTTCTCATTCTCCTTTGTTCTTCATTTGGGTCACATAATTTTCGTTTTATTATTTTTGAGTTATTTGAGGTTATGACTTCAGTCTGATTCATTTTATGTTTTGATGAACTATTTGCGTCTTTGTCAACTATATATTGAAATGACAAAACAATTTTTACCATCGTGTTATTGGGCAAAGATATTATTAATTTTAAATCCGTTTGATTTCCTTCAACAACATCTAACTTGATTGGTAACATATACATTTCAGTACAAATAGTATTTAAAAGAACGAAAAACATAAATATTTTATTCATTTTTTTTTAACAGTCTGTAAAAAGTGGTTGTTCTCTACAATGCTTAAGAACTTAATGTGTGAAAATACCCACGTATTTCATTTTAAATACATTTTGTTCTGTAATATACTCCTAATTCTCTTATTTACACGATAGATATGTTCCCAAAAAATAAATCATGTAAAACAGAAAAATTTTTTCTTTTTAATTTGTGTTAAATCAAATTCGTGTAAAAAGAGACAACAACACAAGTCATATATTTTTCAATTGTACTGCTGTGATAAAATTTGCTACGATTTGTTTATATGTGTATGTAAGGTGTGTACATATCTATCATTGCACTCTGTATTTTTGTTTCTCTTACAATTTCAATAGTACTGATACATTGTAATTTTAAAAAGGGCTAATATTTTAGAATAACTGTACTTACTTTCATTACACATATTCTATTTTATGTCAACCATACGCGCATATATACACAATTACATAAATAAATTTATTTAAAAAAGAAAATTGAAGGTATTTTTAAGTATGTTGGTAAAATATTTTAAATAAATTTTAAGTTATATTTAAAACCACACAGAATTTAAAAAACACACTAAATATCTTCACAATTTAATTCACATATAAACATTTTATATGTATGTACGAACATATAATGAACCTTGCTGAGAAAGTTTTTATGTTTTGAATAAGCTGAAAAAGTTTTTACTTCTAAATCAAAAGAAAAAAACCTATTAATTTATTGATTTATAAAATTTTATAATTTCAACCTTTATTAGAATAAGTACAAGTTTTATATCTGTCATTACAGTTTTAAAATTTACTTTTATTTTGAGTTATGTGCTTTTTACACCGCATAAAATAAAGTGTTCTAAAATGTATCCTGTAAACTGCATAACCAGTAGCAATCACATGAAGTATAAAAAACAAACTCTGCTGTTATATTAGTGTAAAGTTCAACTCCGTTTTTTATTCTTGAAATTTTCCCGTGAAAAGTAAGAGTAGTATTGGGTGGTCGACAATCTGTTTTCTTCTTTTGTATGAAATGTAGATTTTTGTCCTAAGATTTATGAAAAATTATTAAGAAGAAAAGTCCGAAATATTTTAAAATATTTACTTTCAAAAACACCCATTTTTGAATTATAAAGTCAAGAATATTTTGTCAAGTCTATTTGTTACTTGGCATGATTGTTTTCTACAATTAAAATACGAATTGATATAAAACTTATTTTTGCAAAAAATTTCTGCCTGTAGCATGTGAAAGGAAATTGTACATACTATATGTATGTATTTTTCGCGGTTTTTTTTAAATTTATGATAAAAAATTGTTTGAAAACACATGGCACTGATAACTTAAGGGTACGAAATTTTTTTTCAATTCGAAAAAAGTTCAGACATTTCACACAAAAAGTAAAAAGGAATAGATACATTTAAAATGATAAAAGAGGAAATAAAAAGAATATTCAATTTCAGTCTTACCTCTGAAAATTATTCATAAAACCTTTGGTGAAGATTGGGAAGGATTTTAAAATAGTTATTTTCAAAGACATTGGGTTTATAAATCTGTAAGTATGAATTAAAAACATATTAAGAAAACTGATTCTAATTTTATGTTATTTTTTATAAAAGGAATACATTTATGAAAATGGGCATGAGGTTATACTGCTAACGGCTGCATGCGAGCAGGATCCTACAATTTCATCGGCAATAACGGAATAAAAAAGCGGATACGTTTTAATAGCAAAAATATGGCCGTATTTCAAATTTATTTATTTTTTGTCAAGCATATTTTTGTTGCAATATACTATATGTATAACGAAAAAAGGAAATCTCGTAGAATACTTTTTCTGTTTTTATTTTCTATTGTTTTGAGACAAGTTAAATAAAATTGAAAATTAAATATGGGCATTTACGTTACATTAAAATAAAATTGTTTCTTTATTAAAATATATACATAACAGTAGATAAAAGTTTTTAAAATTTTTTTCTACTCCACTCTATTGTTAGATATAGGTTAAATACCAAATTTTATTTTTCTTATGATTTTTAAAAAAAAATAATAACACAAGTTTCCTGTTTTAAAGAAAAAATTATTTGGGCATTTTTTTCTTGTAAAAAGCTTTACTTTCAAAGTTATAGTTCTGAAAAATTTTTCATTCAATCCATTTTCATTGTATATTCTGCATAGTGCAGACAGAAATAATATATAAAAAAGTACATAATTAAAAATAAGAAAAATGGATAACCAGATAAATGTAAGTATATCTATTTTATTAACTTTAAAAATGAATATAAAAACTAACAAATTGTGATTTGTTTTTTTTTTTTTTTTCTAGATGCAAAAAATGCAGGAAGTCGCGGCAGAGGTTAAGAAGTGGATGATGCACTATGCGGTAACTGCACATGTTACGTACACACATACTCGCATTCTATTAAATTTTTTTCTTATAGATTGAAATATCAGTGGACGATGCCGTAGTCATGCTACAGATTTAAAAAGTTTAAATATAAAATATGTAAAAAAAATGTAAAAAAGTAAAAAATTTAAAATATAAAAAATTTAAAAATATGTTGCTGTTGCTGTTGTTGTTTCTTATTGTATTTTTACATTTTTGACCTCGCTTCCCAGTACAGTGCTTCAATTATTTTTGCTAACAAAATTATTTTTATTAAATCGTATCGGGAGTTTTTTTTTTTATTATTTTAATATGATAGTGAAATGTGGGTCATATTTTTCTAAACAAAATGTTGATGTGACATACTTTTTAAATTTTGGCCGTATATCTATTTTTGTTTTATCATGTGTAATTTTCAAGTTTACCGTACTTTACACTTTTGAAAATGTCAACTGGTATTTTTGTTTTGTTTTAGTATTATCAAATATGAAAACAAAAAATTTGTGTTATATTTTTAAAATTACAATACACCATATTACTTTTCAAAGTTTTTGAGGTTAATTCTACTTATTTAATTCATATCATTTGTATGTTTCAAGTTTAAAACACATTATATGTAAATATGCGTATTTTGTGCGTTTATATGTTATTATTAAAAATAATATTTGATAATATTACCTAGTACCTTTTATTTGGAAACAGAAAATTTATGTAATATCAGAAAAGACAAGAAAGCAAATGGAACGGAACGTTCCTCTTTGATAACTTCCGATAAACACTTCCGTTCACGAAAATAAAAGTTCATTAAAAAAAACATTAAAAATTTAAGGAGAAATAATTTGTGGTTTTGCTTTTTGTATATAAAGTAAAAGCATATATAATGAGAAATTTTAATGTGTATCATTGTGCACGTGGTATATATGTACCTATGTATATGTCATATGTATATATGACGTTTGTGTTATCATTAATCATTATAATATGTACATTGACATGTTAAGTAGAATATGTTTGAATATATAATACATTATAATATATTAACCATATTAACACACGAGAAAGCTTTATTTCTCCATTGTTAATTTTTATCATTGTAATGCCCAATGAATAATGTGATATATAATTATGCGTGTTTGTAATGCTACAGTGCTATTTGAAATTTTGTACATTTTTATGATTTTTGTGGTACATAATAAATGAACTGTGAATATGATTTACATATGTATATGTATTATGCACATATAAATATGTAAGTATTTAACATATATAGTATGTATCCAAGGTCGTTTTAAAAATAATTTATACATATGTAATTTTGACTTCGCGTTTCTGCATAATTCCTGTCACATACTTATTGTATGTAAACATACATAGCATGTATATGAAAATAGTTTAAAAGTTGACCATTTTTAAAAGATAGTTTGATTTTTCACACTATTTTTTCACATTATTTATTTTTTATTATTTTATGCAGTTGTATGTATACTGTATAGCATGCAAATATTTAGGAATTATCAGGCTTAAGCATACATCATAACTGTGTACAAATTATTCAATTATTTGACTATAGAATGAATCAGTTAATTTACAAAATCAAATTATTTCTGGTTACATTTACATATACAAGATGCATCAAGATGCATGCATGGGCATGCATATGGAGGAAGTTCACACATTCTTAAAAAAATTAAGTAAGAGTTCCTTTTAGGACCCCTCGCCGATTTTTTTTGAAACTTTTAACACTCGTTCTACTCAATGAGTACAATCCAAAAAATATGATCTCTACGCGCGAAAAAGGTCATTTCAAGGTCAAAAAATTCAAAGAAAATCTCAAAAATTGACAGAAAACTTCGAATAACTCACGATGTATTGTCCAATTTTCATGAAATTTTCACAGTTCAAAGACCTTGATACACGACAACTTTTCGCACAATTAGTACAAAACTTTCTGTATAAAATTTACACAGGGTGATTAAAAAATCATATTTTCTTCGAAAAACAATATTTTTGTACTTTGAACAGTAATAACTACAGACGTACTAATCCGATTGTAATGAGTTATGCTTTGTGAGAAACATCTATGTTTCACTTTCAATAATTGATAACACTTATTCGAATACATAACCTAGTTCAAAAGAAATAGCCCAATATACAATGTTGTGCATTCGCAAACTTCCAAACACACATATATTATGCATATATACCTATAATATACAGCTATAAAATGTATATATACTATATATGTAATGTATATATACATATATATGTATATGTAACATACATATATATATTACATATATATACACAAATGTATATATTATCAACGGCGGTTACTGATATTGTTCAAGGTGTTCACTGCACACCTAAACAACATTGAAATAAAATGTATTCATAAAAGTAAAACATTTTTTATAAATTACATAGTTGAAATAATAAAATTAAAATGTTCGAAAAATTAATATCGAAGAAATTGTGCATATGCCTTAACACGCAGTGTTGTGTTACTACCCTTAATATTCAAAAATATTTGATTGAATATAATAAGAGAAATTATATACATATGATGACAATATCTTCTCTTATTTTTTCAACGTATGAATTCAATTCAATTATATGGCAAGATGTTCAGTTTTGAAAATGCACATATGAAAATTTTCAAGTTTATATGGGCAATAGGCATAGTAAAAAAAGTCTCTCAGAATTTTAAATTTGTATGGTAAATTTGTGTTCACTTTTCAAAATGAACACTGAACCGACTGAGTGATATACGCAAATCAAACACAATACATATTGTATGTTGTATGAGTGATAGATGATTGCGTCAAAGCACTGTATAAAAATTATGAACGAGGGTGTTCAGTTTTGAAACTGCACATATGAAAATTTTCGAGTTCATATGGGCGTGGTAAAAAAAGTCTCTGTTATAAGTTTGTGTTCACATTTTAAAGTGAACGCTGACGCTGAGTGCTGAGTAATATATGGATATGCACTCTGTAATTTGTAATATTCTGTCTGGCTGACTATTACTCAATGTTCGCAGCATTTATATGCGCTGGTACATATATATGTGTGTATATTATGTACACATGTATAATAATGCTTTATATAGAATAAATATGTATGATATCATATCATATGACGATAAAGCTATTTCTATAATATTGTTCTTGTATATATAAAGTATATGAAAGCGTTCAGACTTGAAAATGCACCTAAGAAAATTATGTGGAGTAAAATTCAGGCAGCATTATATTTTTGTTCAAACCCAAATTTTAGAGTTTTGAATTCATTCTTTGCATGACTTTTGACTTGTAAAGAATATTTAATATTGTTTATTTTCATTGTCTTTTTGCGTTTAAATACCTGATATAAAATTTTATATTTGAATCTGTGTTTTTTACAATTTGTATTATTTTTAAAGCTTTCTATAAATTTATTAGTTACTTTTTAAAGTAAAGTTTTTAAATATGGAACTTGCGATGTTTTCCGAAGAAAAATGTTATGTAGAGGATATTTTAAACACGCCTTTTTCGAGGCGAACATCAACCGAAAAATATGAGATTGTCAAGAAAGGGCGGCCAAAGCCCGATATGAAAGATATGACAACTTCTTTGAAAACAAGTAAATCTGTCATAACTCGTCACTTTTCGGTTTCTTTTTATGAAAAATATGAATGGATTACAGGTTGTAATCATCTTCAAAAATTATTTTGCAGGCCTTGTCTTTTGTTTTGCTCTGATAAGGATAAAACTGCGTGGTCTCATGGAGGATATTCCAAATTGAACCACTTAAGTACTAGTGCGTCAAAGCATGATAAGTGCCAGACACATATCAACTCCATGGTCACATTGAAAATGTTTGGTCAAGTACGTATTGATGAACAGACATAACAAAGTATTGACAACAGACATAATGAAGTTGTCGAGAAAAACAGGGCTATTTTGAACAATAATTGACGCTGTTTGCTTTTTAGGAACTCAAGAACTTGCATTCCGTGGACATAATGAAAGCTTAGACTCGCTTAACCGCGAAAACTATATTGAATTGTTGACTTATGTCTCGAAATATGATGAGGTACTCAATATGCACTTGAATTCGGATTCAGTTTTCAAAGGCACGTCATCTGAAATTAAAAATGACATTATTGACTCTCTTCATCAGGTCATAATTAATGAAATTAAAAATGAAATTGATAACTCTCAATTCGTGTCAATTATTTTAGATGAGACTACAGATGTTTCCTCACGCTCTCAAATGTCAACTATTTTAAGATTAATTGACAAAAATGGAAATGTTCAGGAACGATTTTTGTTTTTTACTGATGTGAGTAACGATAAATCAGCAGCTGCAATAGCAAGATATGTACTTGAGCTAGCGTCACAGTCCAAATTTAATATTGGGCAAAAATTTGTTGCTCAGTCTTATGATGGTGCAGCAGTTATGTCTGGACATTTAAAAGGCACTCAAGCAAAAGTTCGAGAAATTCACGAAAATGCTCTTTTTGTGTGGCCCATCGATTAAATTTGATTTTGCAACAGTCAGTGAAATTCATAAAACAATGTAAAATCTTTTTTAGTACTATGTCAGGACTGGCTGGATTTTTTTCCACTTCAACAAAACGTTCAAGCAAATTATTTGAATTAATTAACAGAAAAGTTCCACAAATAGCTCAAACACGTTGGTTTTCTCACTCCAAAATTGTCAGTTTTATAAGGCATCATTGAAATTGAAAGCCTTTATTATATTCACATATAATTTAGTGTTTCATACTATACCTAGAATAAAAAACGTTGCACAAGTCAAAAATTCCTACCTTAAACATTATATGCACAAATGGTGTGGTTTAAAAATAAGGGAATTTAAATTTATTGGCTGCAATCAAATTTCATATCATGTTTGAAATTTTTACAAGCAAAAACGACAATAATAGAGCACAATTTGGGAAATGTTATAACCTGTAACTGAAATAATCTAAATTTCAACAAACCAAGCACCTATTATGTAAAATGTTCATATAATATGTCGTACTTATGTAAATGTATGTACATGCAATTATTTGTCCATTGATCAATTAATTTGCACCGTAAGAACTTTAATGTGTTCAAGAAACAATAAAAATTAGTATCTCTTCTTGGCCAGTAATCATAAAAACAATTTATTTTTATATCATTACTTATAATTCTGTTTTTATAGCTACTGCTCAGCAAGGGCACGGGAAGCCGAGAGATTTCTTGCCAGGATGGGAATGGGTGTGAGGTTTTTAATGTTAATGAGGAAAGAATACTGTTAGTCATTTTACAATTATAAAAAAATTAAATAAATTGAATTTATGATGATAACTTTGTTACTTTTTTTCTTAATTTTAGTTGTGATTCTTCGCGATTTTTATCTATAAGGAATTTACAATGTTTTCGTATTAAAACAAGAATAGCGTAATCAAACTGCTCAATAATGTGAGGATAACAACTATTTTCTTCACTAAATAGTTCTATGAAATTCGGTTTAATTAAATTAATAAAACTGTCCAAAATATGTTTTTTAATACCTTTAATATGACAAGTATCCGAAAACACTTTTTGGAAAATGTCTAAAAATCTGGTAAAAATTTGAAAAAATAAATCACTTGGATTCAAAAGATATCCAATATCATCTTGAGTTGAAAAATCACGATAGTAAATTAAAGCCTCAGAGCTGCTTGGTTTTGCCCGTTGATCTTTAACGAAACGCAAACGACACGATGGACATGTAATTTTAGAAAGTATTTTCATTAAAACAAACCCTGCAAAATAACGACGCGACGCGATATCAATAGGATGATGATAGAACTCAACTTCATCATGATTTACATTATCATCAAAGACGATTCTAGTACTCCAAACTCTTCGTATTCAGGAATATCTTTATGTTCTTGAGATGAATAAATGAATAAATGTATATGAGTCATTTTCACAATTTGACGTTGTTGATGCGAATGACAAACGCATGGACATTATTTTTGCCATGGTAAAATTAAATTCACTTACCGACGGATATTGAATAAATCTTGAAGTTAGTAAATATGAAATGTCAAATTCGCTTTGAAGGTCATCAAATAAGGAAAGTATTGCATTAATATTAATTACCATCTCATTTTTCCACAAAATTCTTTTCGACTCTTTGACTTCAAATGTCTGTATGAAATTTTTCATTTTTAAAAGATGTTCGTAAGGAGGATTATTTTTTTGTATTGCTGATTTGTAAATATTTTTATCCCTATATACTTTACTATTTAAAGCATCAAAAAAATTATTCATATTATCTACAAAATCAGCAGTACGAGAGGCACATTTCATAGTTTCTTCGGAAAAGTTTGATTGAACTAAATGAGCTCTAATCGCAGCTGCATTTGTTGCACTATAAATTTGTGTGGCTAATTTGGATTAATATGTGCTTCTGTTAATTTTACGTTACTTCGCGTTACAGAATTTTTCTCAAGTACATAAATTTCCCTGAATACTTTCCAACTTGAAACTATAACTTCTTCGTGGTTAGAGACATTTTCTTTTTGAGTTTCGATAAAATCTTTTTTAATATTACTATTCCTCATACTTTTAAACAAATGACAAATATCAGGAATGAGATATATTTTCCTATTATGAAAAATGAAAAATTCATCTTTTAAATTTTTAAATAACAAATTGTTATTCGAACCTTGATCACAGACGAGTGCGCGAACAGTTAATCCTAAATTATTTAAAATCTCAAGGTTTTTTAATAATATTTTTTGCAACGTGGCTGCAGAGACTACTGTACCAACTGTAAAATAATTTAAAACGAATTTAAATTTTTGGAAAATGCCTCGAACCATGAAAACCAATATTGTACTTGCCAAAGTATTTTTTCGCGTTTCACCATTATCTTCGAAGCCATCAATCTGATCTAGATTAACGTTATATTTTAAATCTTTTTTAATTTTAATTTCGTCAAAAATTAATACTACGTTACGCGTTAATGGATTAAACTCATCAATTTTATTTTTTAACAAATATATGTTATTTTCATTATAGCCCGGTATAACATATTTAATGGGACGCCAGATTCAAAGAGTTTGTATGCTTGGGAGAGGAAGTTCTAGTGAATTTCTTAAAAATCTATAACATGCTGGTGATCTGAAAAAAATACTTTGGCAAAGTCTCTTTTCGTCTTCAGTGTAAACAATCCTCTTTTGTCTCGTTAACATCTTAGAAAATGTTTCAATATTAGACGAAGTTGAAACATTACTATCTTTAATCGAAATTTTTTCAAGCGAATGTATTATGGAATTAGCAGTTTGTAATGCTAATTCCAAATTACTTTTCTCCGCGGCAAGTTTTTCTATACTTTCTTGTAATTTATTTAATTGTTTAATATAATATAAAATTTTTTTGTTTGATTGTTTACACTGGCTACAGGTAACATTAGAAATTTCACTATCTTCGGCTTCAACTTCCATGTTTGATGGCGTTAAAATACGCAATTGTTCATTGACAGGAGGTTGTATATCTTCGAAAAGATTAATTTCGTCGTTAGATAGTGAAATTTCTTCTGTTGGTTCTTTTCGAGTTAGAGTACTTGATGGAGTTTTTGTGCTATATGTTCTAATATTTACAGCAAAACTAGTTGAAGGGCGTGAACTATCTTGTTCTAAATTTAATAGTTCAGTTGGTATTAAATTTTTACTCAACCTACTTTGACCCGAATTTAATTTAAAATGCAAACGACATGTATATAACGTTTTAGAAAAGTTATCATCATTTGACATACCACATGCATCCAGCCAGGTCTTTCTCCGCTGTCTATCTTCTGGAAATCTAAATAGCGTGGTACCTTTTCTTGTGTTTTTCTGGTTAACGCAACCTGATATACAACACTTTCTCGGCATGTTTATGTCTTTAAAAAAATAAATAAATACAATTTGTTAGTAAGATGGATTAAATTTAAAACATGTATCTATTTGTACAAACAATTGTTTATTGAAACTGTTCAAACTTTGAAACTGAAATCATTTATGTTAATCTTTCAATCTATGCATATATTATTAAGTATAATGATACATATATCATAAATAAAAGCCAACCATAATGAATGATCGTTTTGTAAAATAAAGTAGTTAAACTTTTTTGTTTACACAGATCCGTATTATATGAATTTACTTTACTTTTTGGAATATTACGGAGTATTTTGACCTTGTATTATAGACAAATACTTTGTATACATGAAGGATTGAAGGTCGAAAAATTGAAACGTCGATCTGTGTATTTGGTGATACGGGATGTAAAGATTGATTTCAGATAGAATCAAAATGTACTGTGAGAGTAGTAAAATAATAATTTTTAATCACAATACAAATCATGTTATTCATACTTTTTGTACGCCAATATATAACACGTACAATTGTGAACATAACTTTGAATACATAGTTCATAACATTCAATTCTAACAATTTCAATTGTTCGATCCGTATCTTTACGACAGTATTTCGACTCAATCCAGGGTGAAAGACTGGATCGGATCTATTCGATCCGGTCTTGATTCGATCACAATATACATGTGATTGAATGCGGATTGAATCGAGATTCAATCTCTCATGTATACGTTACAAAACTTTGTATACGAATATACAGTAAATATCGCTTGTACCGACGTTGGTTGAAACGACATGTCGGGTATAGTGACAAATTTTTAAAGTACCGATTTGGTCCTCATTTGATCCTGCACAAAGATGTATCGGACATAACGACATATTAGATATGAGCAAGAACAAAGCATATTAGCAAAATTGAATATGCGATTAGAGAAACAGTTCATGAACCAGACAAGAAAACAAACTAAAAACCGACCATTTTTCACTAAAATATGAAATGTTCTGTTGTATGTACATAAGTATATTATTTTACATACAAACATACAGTCACGTTCAAAACATTTGCAACCAGTACAAAATTTTATATGGAAAAATGATAAAAATTTAAGGATTTCTTTGAAATTTTCTTGATAAACCTTTATTTTTAATTACTGTCTGCATCGTTTCAACATTGGACATATAAATTAACGATTGGTGCTACTGGAATAATTATTTCATTAACTGGTCACCTGATCTGAGACCAATATAGAACATGCGGCAAATGATTACAAGAAGAATTGGAGAAAAATTTTTCAAAAATGGAACCGTACTTTTTCTAGCCACCTTTTAAAACAACAATGTTAAAACGATCCAGCACAGTAAATTAAAATAAAGGTTTATCAAGAAAATTGCAAAAAATTATGCATATGAATAGAAAATGTTAAAAAAATTATATCTCTTTTAAAATGGACTGAAAAAGTTGGATGGCCGGTTGGATTGGATGGAACTTTTTTAAGTTGGACTGGATGGCCGGTAATTGGATCACTTGTACCCAGTTACCGGACAGTGTGTATTTTTGCATTAGAAAACCGTTAAATTTGAAAATTAAAGATACTGAAATTAAAACACCAAAATATATTTCAAATTATGGTCCTCAAAAGGGTTTAATGGTTGAATTATATTGTTTTGAATTATAAAGCCTATTTTTTATGTTTTTGAATATCTACATATATTATTAAATTTTTTTTTTCTGTTTTTTTTTTACTTGAAATGGAATAAAAAACATCGAAGTAATTAAAATAACTTAAGTTAGAAGCTTTACAAGTATTTAAGAATATATTTAACTACAAAAAAAAATAATTTTTTAAGTCATAATATGAAAATTATGAATTTTCTTCAATATATGTATGTATGTGTCCAGAAAGTGGTGCATGAATGTCCGGTAAAAGGGAACTTTGTGTCCGGAAATAGGGAAAAATGCACTTTTTGCACTTTTTTTACTTTTCTTTAAATTAAAAAATTTTGCATGAAAAATTTGTTTAAATAATTACATAATTTTGAAGCTAACAGTCCATACTACATTTGGAAAACAAAAATTCTCAGTTACGACATGTAGAACGTAGAAAATTAAGGGTTTGTCAAAATACATTATTGTAAAATGTTCTTAAATATGAAACAATACATACGTACATATGTATGAATATATCTATACCCTGTCCACTAATATTATACACTTAATATATCATAAAAGTGATTTATTTTTGGGAAAAATTATTACTTACCTTTAAAACAAAATAAAGGCAAAGCACAACACAGTAATTTACAAATATAATTTCAAAATATATGAATCAAAATAAATTAAACGTTTATAAATGTGTAAAAATGTTAAAGAAAAATGTATGTAGGTATTTTTTATTCACTCACAAAATAGTCTAGGTATGATTAGTTTTATTAAATAACACCACACCCACAATAATCCAATCGTTTAGAAAAGATTATTTTATTACTTTTTTTAAATATTTAATAAATTTATGTAAAAATGTTTTAAAAATTTGAATATTTCAAATCTTTATCAAACAAAATTTGAACTGAAATTGAAACGTAAAGAAAAAAATTTCCAAATTAAGGATTGTAGGCATATCTACATACATATGTATGTATGACTTTTTATAAGGACATTATACAGGTACACGAGTTTATATACCTACATAAATAGATATTACAAAGGAATTAGATCATATTATATAAAAAATATACCTGAAATAAGCACTAAATTATAACATAAAAATAAAAATTTAAAAATTACAAGCAAATGTATTACATATCTAGGTGTATAAGTATATACCTATAGACAATATGTAGACAATTACTATATAATAAGGTACCTATACTTGCCTATATCATGTATCTGTACTTGAAGCCTATATTCTAAAAGGACGTTACAAAAATTTGACTACACATAAATACATATGTACATATGCTTAAAAACCGAAATACATAATATACATACGTACATACATACATATGTATTTATGTATTTAAATTTTTAAAAAATCTTAAATTATATTTATAATTACAATAAATAAATATAAGGATATGTACATACAATAACACATTCATTTTTAAACCGTATTTGCATGCAGAAAAAATAATTATTTTATTCTTTTGCATTTATTCATTAATACATTAGTAAATGCATCTATATAAAATAATACAATACATGCATGTAGATATATTTAAACAATTTAAATAATTAATTTAAATTATACCTACTGATAATAGAAAAAAAAATAAATAAATAAATAAATATAGCATTTAAGTATGTATAAGCATGTAAATACATGTGTAATAATTCAATATAACAATATAGAATATAATATGTAGGTATGTAAATATTTTAGAAAGACATTAACATAATAAAAAATTAACTAAGAAACCATTTTTTGTACATATATTATTCAGACTCCAGATAAGAAATTATGCAATAGCGTAAAATGATTTGTATACTGTATATCATCATATATTATATGATAAGATAATGTATGATATTACATTTGATATAAATATACATATATACCAAAGTGGCAACGGTGCTGCTACTTATTAATAATATTTATATACATACATCATCATACATATGTATATATATTTTCATTTTATTTATATACATATGTATATATTACTTGATAATACATTATAAACATAAATATAACACACAATATAACTTATATTGTGTGTAACACGTATGCACATACATATGTATATTATGGACATCAAACCATATATATGATCATGTAATAATCCCTCCCCATGTCATATACCACATACCAGTTTACACATCATTATATAAAATGTACATAAATGTATGTTATTACGTCATATTACGTATTATCATATATTATCATCATATATGCATGTGTATATATATATATATATATAATAATACTTATATACTTGCTCAGAGCTTTGGATACTAGAAACCAAAACAAAAGCTTAGTACACGAAAGCTGGTGTCGCCATCTATTATCGTTCAAAATCTGGCAAATGTCAAATTGTGTTCCATTTGCTTTCTTTCTTGTCTTTATTCTATGTACGAACGTTGTCCTCATATTCGTATTCTATAAATAAGTTCTAGTGTGTTTTTTTTTTTTGTGTTTTATTTATACAAATAGGTAAGTAATGTTCTCTGCATTTGCAAATATATATGTAAGTATCAAACATTCTAAAACATTTGAAAATATAAAAATCATATAACACACACACACACACATATATATACATATATGTTTGTAACGTAATCAAAAACCACTTATATATTTCAATTTATTTTGAATACAGGTCTTGTTTTTTTTTTTAAAAAGAGTCGTTAGAGGTACCATTATGCGTTATTATATACAAAAATTTAAATTTCTTCAATATTAATTGAATTGTGATAACACTGCTCGTAAAATGAGTCTATTAGAAATTCTTTAATATGCATACACATACT
The DNA here is from genome assembly GCA_963971155.1 of Anthrax anthrax. Lineage (NCBI taxonomy): Eukaryota > Metazoa > Arthropoda > Insecta > Diptera > Bombyliidae > Anthrax > Anthrax anthrax. The sequence goes on from OZ020117.1 coordinate 35,667,383, forward strand.
TATATATGCATGTAGAAATTTTAGCTATAAAATTATTTACATTGTTCAAAAAAGTTCTCACGCACACACACACATATAAATTTCTTACTCGAAAATTCACCCCCTCCAACAATCATCTTTTAAGCTCCGCCCACTTCCCTCACTCTTACTACCAATTTTCAATTTCTAAAAAAATAGTTGTGGGGATGGTCTCAACCGTCCTAGTACCTACTAATACCTGTGTTAGCTTCTTTGTAAGAAACATATGTAAAGGGACAGGGTCAAACTGTAGAAAACAAATTCAATATTCTCAATACCGAAATAGTTTGACAAAATGATAAAAACAATAAAAAATTAAATACAAGAATAAAAGTAAATGTTGAAATACATAATGAAAGTATTAAAATTAAAAAATATGAAAAAATATTAAATTTAAAAGAAATTAAAGAGAGATATAAAGAAATTAAAAAGAAATTATTTTAAAATAAAGAAAATATAAGAAAATAAAAGAATAATATAAAAATAAAAAAAGAAACGGTAAATGAAGATAATTTCTAAAATTCTGTATAAAGTATCAATATTTATGCACGTTACCCTATAATTCCTACTCTTACTTAGCGTAATAATATTAATCCTACTCTTACTGCATTATTTGCTCCCCTAAACTTTGTTTAAGAACGCCACTGTTAGAAGTCTATAGGTACGTGGACACGATAGAGAAATTCATGTAGAGCTCTACCGCAAATGTCAAAAATATCTTGTAGAAACGTGTAAACACCGTCGTAGAGCTCTACGTAGAGCTCTACATACGTCTCTACGACAGAATTTTTGGTAGAGAAAACTTTATCGTGTAAACACTACCTCGTAGAGAACTCTACCTTTTTTTGACAGCTCTACCAGCTCTACTTTATTAGTTAAATGGAGTTGGTAGAGTTTTAATATTATGACATTAAGCATATGTCTTATTTTGTGTTGTGTTTTGTGTGATATAATAATAATTCAAATAACCTAAAATATTTTTATATTAGAATAAAATTTTATAATAAATATAACGAAATTATAATATTAGATTAAAATTTTATAATAAATATTATAACGTAAACTACAAATACAACGTAGTGAAATGAATATTGGAATTGGAAAAGGTAGAGGAGCTTCACAGCATCAGTGGAGTCACGAAGATACAAAAACTTTGATTCACTTGTTGGAAGAAAATCCTGCATTATGGGACGTATCCTTAAAAGAATATAGTAATAGGTAAGTTGAATTTAAATACCCATGAAAATTTTCAATACTTCAGATTTTTTAAATTCAACTTTCAACAGGGTTTACAAAAAAACATTATATCAAAAAATCAGCGAAAGTATGGACATCAATGTTGATGATATAATGTCTAAAATACATAACCTTAGATGCCAATACAATGCCGAAATGAGAAAGCAAAAATCCAAAAAAAGTGGAGCAGGTTTAGATGAAATATATGTGTCCAACTGGAGATTTTTCAAAGCGTTAAGTTTTTTAACTCAAGCTACTTAAGATTCGCAAACCTCATCCAATGTGCAAGTAAATAAAATACTAAGTTTATTTTTCACACATACATAATTTTATTACAAAAGAATTTGTATTTTCAATGTGAAATTATATTATAAAATGAAAATATTAAATTAATTTAAAAACAAAGTAATTTTATGCTTAACTGTGTTAATATGATAATGTGTTAATATGGTAATTATATGCTTATTGTTTTTAATGTGATAGCTGTGTTGTATGAAAATATTTATCTTAGATATCTTATCAGATTTGTTCTAGAATTTCATATACTTAAATATAGTGGACAGTTTCTTTAGGTAATCACACATACAAATGTCTTTACTCAGTTTCTAAACTTTATGTTTGGTATTGTTTACCTCAGTCTCACCTAATTAATGGACATTATTACATTTTGTTTATTTAAATTATGTTCATTAATAATTTATGTACTTTAATTCATGTTTATTAATAATTCATTGTAATTTTCAATACATTTGCGTATATATGTAGATTAAAAACATAATGCAAAATATTGTGTTTACACATGAGATAGGAGAAATATATACGTACTTTTATTGCTTTTATTTTCATACAACCCATACGGACTTACATAGAATAGTCGATACTCATGTTAAGAAATCCTTGTAAAAGGATATGATATTTAAATAAAAATAAACATGAAACGTGTATTGATAATGCACTGTACTTTGTGTAATATATAGTCCACTTAACTGAAATTGTTTAAATGTTTAATAAAATACATGATTGAAACATACTTATGTATTTGTGACTAAATGGAAATAGTACAATTGAAGGACAATTAAAAGTACACTTGTCGAATGTTTTGTTATTTTTAGGTACAAATTCGTTAAAATTTGTATGTAAGAATAGAAGACATTTGATTTTTAAAACGGTACAAATTTTTTATTCTCAATGATAATAGCATTTTTAAATTTAAAAAAAAAAGAAATATTCGTTTCTCACCAAAGAGAAAAGTTCTCATGCTTCCTTCACCCTGCCCGAATTCGTCTAAAAGCTTGAAAAATTTTTGATACAAAATTTCTGCTTTAGATTGGAGTGTCTGATAATGAATACTTTGTTAATGGTACAGGCTTGCAATGATACTGTTATATATAAAATATCATATTGCAACACAATTTGATAAAATATTAGAGAATTTTAAATTAAAGAATTATTTCGTATATTTTAAAAAAATAAAACATTAGGTAAAATTGAATTCAAAATTAAATTCATATAATTTCGCAATTCCATAATCAATTTTGCAATTAAATGCAGAACAATTTTTAAAAGAATCGTAGTCCGTCAAGTGACTTGTCAATTGGGCAATCATTTTATATGCTAAATTCGTACAAGACATGCAAAATATAATGGAATGTCTCCTAATTAAATACATAAAGAATTTCAATAAAGCAATTTTAAAAGTAGTTTAAATAAATAATATTTCTCAATATTCAGTTATGAAAAAAATCATAAACCAAATTCCAATATAAACGAGATGAAATTCACCAAAAATCTATCATTTTTGATCAAAATTCCACAGAGAGCACTTCACTGAAATCCTTGTCTTGATCTTCAGTCTCAGTGAATCTTAGCTGAGAGTCAAGAAGGACGAATCTTAATCTTTCGAAACTCTAGGATCCAAAGTACAAAGTAGTGATACCTCAAGCGAATCTCAACTTGAATAACATCTACATGTAAACCGATCTTCAGCGAATCTTAACCGAAGATCCGGTAAGTTACATAGTCAAACCTAAACAAATTCAGATATTTTCATTGCTAAGCCTATTAACACAATTAATATATACATATATAATTTTTATTTTTCTAATTCTATTTTTATTTTTTTCATTTATTTCACACTAAAAGACAATTCGTGATATCGAAAGGTGGAACGGGGCTTAACAATCATAGCTCTCATATTCAATTTCATTTTCACTTCATTTATTATTTAATTTTTCTATTTTTATTTATTTTGTTTGTTTTTTATTGAATTTTTTTAAATTATTTATTCATCTTTTTTATTTAATTTTATTTTTATTTAACTTCTTCTTTCTAATAAATTTATCAATTTTAGTTTTATTTTATATACATAAATTGTTTTTCTAATTTTTAGTTTTCAATAAAAATAAGTATTATAACGTTTATAAAAACCCACGACTTTCATCTACTGCCCAACTCCCTAATTCTGTTTTAACGAGCCATGGGCACTTATACTCTTTTAAAATTAACATTGTGTTGTCAGTCTTTGCCATTTCTAGGTATTAGAAAAACAGAGACGGCATTACAAAATTATATTAAATTACTTGTAAACAAATAAAGTAAAAGACAATTCAGAATTGGGTCTGAAAATCAAGTAAAAATAAAAGATCAAAATTCGACAACAGTTTAAAGCATGGTTGGGCGCGTAAAGTATTTACAGCGTTTACAACCACAATTTACACGTAAAAACAACGTACGTAAAGAGTTTTTCTGTTTACCGTAAAGACGTAAAGAGTGTAAACGTAAACAAATTTATTAAAAATTAAATTTTATTCATAAAAATAAAAAAAAACAAAATATTTTGTTTAACATTAACTTCAATATTTATTTTGTGAATAAAAATTATAAAAACTGTACATAAGTTTGGTATTTTCAAAGATCAAAATCACCCGACATGTTTTTTTATTCTGTTAATTTTTAAAAGTGACAGACAATTTAAACACAGCTGTTTTATTTTTATGCATTTACGTCTATTTACGCTATTTACGCAATTTTTACTGTATTTACACTCTTTACTCTCTTTACCAAGTAAACGTAAACTCCGGCTGTTTACGCGTAAATGCCCAACCCTGGTTTTAAGTGCAATAATAATTAATGCAATAATTGCACACATACAAAAAGTGGAGAGTTAAGTCATTGAGCATAACACACATAAGTGCATGCGTAAAAGTTACATTGGAAATACAATTAAACGCATATGAGAAACGTTACATTAAAACAAGGTAAAAAGTGTCGAGTAAACAATTAACCATTAAATTAACATTACGAATGAATGAAAAAAACAAAGAAATGATAACGCCCATTCTCCCTACAATTGACAATTTCAGTTAAAATCATATTTAAATAATATTAAAATAAATTTCAAAATAACGAACTTCGGACTCAATTAAACAAAATTAAAGTGAGTAGGGAAAATTGATTATATTTATTGATGAAATAATTAAAATTATCAAAGAGTTATAATTGGGATTTTGAAAAAGTAAGTCAACAGTAAAATTACCGTGGAATTACAAATTGTCTTTGGTTATAAATCGTTGAATAAATTAAAGTTTTTAGACATAGAATCATTTTTAGAATACCGTGAATTTAAAACATAGAATCTTGACAAGTAAATTAAACTTAGAACCGGTCATAAAAAATAAAGTAACGAATGCACAGTTGGTTTCGTTTCAGTACTGAATAAGATAAAATTAAGTAAATAAATATTTGAATAAATTAAATTTTTATTAAAAGTTTATATTAAAAGAATAAATTACATTAAATTAAAAGTTAATTTTGTGAACAGACATAGTTTTAAGCATGATTGGGCGTTTACAGCGTTTACAACCACAATTTACACGTAAAAGCAACGTCTGTAAAGAGTTTTTCTGTTTACCGTAAATACGTAAACAGTGTAATCGTAAACAAATTTATTAAAAACTAAATTTTATGGTAAGTATTGAGATGCATGTCATAGAATCCATTACTATGTTTATGCTACTAAAAAAGGTAAATTAACAACACTGTTCGAAAATTTTAAAAGAAGTTGGTTCACCAGCTGGACACTGGTTGATAAACACCAAATTTACACTCCAACATGATGATGCACCTAGCCATACGGCAGTATTCAGAGAAAAGTACTTGTGTTCTTTATCTGTTGTCTTCCTTTTTTCGCTTCGTCGGTCAAAACGTAATAATAAGGTAACGTACGTACAGTTGGCTTCAGTTCGGTGTCAAACAAAATATTAAGAAATAAATATATCAGTTAGTTTCAGTTAATTTTGAGAACTTAGTTTAAGTGTTAATTAGTGAAATAAACATTCCGATTTTGAAAACGCCTTTACGACAATAATAAAATTTGATATATCAAGATAATTCGGCTCTTGTTTGCCCCACTGACCCCACTTATTCCGACTTTCGATCGAATTGAATCGAACACGAATTTCATTCGTTAGATCGAACAGATAAAAGGTATTCTAAAATTCGATCGAATGCAATGTGAATCATTTTCGCGGAACAGAACGAAATAGAACGAAAATGAAATGTGTACTGTGCATAGAATAAAGACAAGAAAGAAAGCAAATGGAACACAATTTGACATTTGCCAGATTTTGAACGATAATAGATGGCGACACCAGCTTTCGTGTACTAAGCTTTTGTTTTGGTTTCTAGTATCCAAAGCTCTGAGCAAGTATATAAGTATTATTATATATATATATATATATATATACACATGCATATATGATGATAATATATGATAATACGTAATATGACGTAATAACATACATTTATGTACATTTTATATAATGATGTGTAAACTGGTATGTGGTATATGACATGGGGAGGGATTATTACATGATCATATATTATATGGTTTGATGTCCATAATATACATATGTATGTGCATACGTGTTACACACAATATAAGTTATATTGTGTGTTATATTTATGTTTATAATGTATTATCAAGTAATATATACATATGTATATAAATAAAATGAAAATATATATACATATGTATGATGATGTATGTATATAAATATTATTAATAAGTAGCAGCACCGTTGCCACTTTGGTATATATGTATATTTATATCAAATGTAATATCATACATTATCTTATCATATAATATATGATGATATACAGTATACAAATCATTTTACGCTATTGCATAATTTCTTATCTGGAGTCTGAATAATATATGTACAAAAAATGGTTTCTTAGTTAATTTTTTATTATGTTAATGTCTTTCTAAAATATTTACATACCTACATATTATATTCTATATTGTTATATTGAATTATTACACATGTATTTACATGCTTATACATACTTAAATGCTATATTTATTTATTTATTTATTTTTTTTTCTATTATCAGTAGGTATAATTTAAATTAATTATTTAAATTGTTTAAATATATCTACATGCATGTATTGTATTATTTTATATAGATGCATTTACTAATGTATTAATGAATAAATGCAAAAGAATAAAATAATTATTTTTTCTGCATGCAAATACGGTTTAAAAATGAATGTGTTATTGTATGTACATATCCTTATATTTATTTATTGTAATTATAAATATAATTTAAGATTTTTTAAAAATTTAAATACATAAATACATATGTATGTATGTACGTATGTATATTATGTATTTCGGTTTTTAAGCATATGTACATATGTATTTATGTGTAGTCAAATTTTTGTAACGTCCTTTTAGAATATAGGCTTCAAGTACAGATACATGATATAGGCAAGTATAGGTACCTTATTATATAGTAATTGTCTACATATTGTCTATAGGTATATACTTATACACCTAGATATGTAATACATTTGCTTGTAATTTTTAAATTTTTATTTTTATGTTATAATTTAGTGCTTATTTCAGGTATATTTTTTATATAATATGATCTAATTCCTTTGTAATATCTATTTATGTAGGTATATAAACTCGTGTACCTGTATAATGTCCTTATAAAAAGTCATACATACATATGTATGTAGATATGCCTACAATCCTTAATTTGGAAATTTTTTTCTTTACGTTTCAATTTCAGTTCAAATTTTGTTTGATAAAGATTTGAAATATTCAAATTTTTAAAAAATTTTTACATAAATTTATTAAATATTTAAAAAAAGTAATAAAATAATCTTTTCTAAACGATTGGATTATTGTGGGTGTGGTGTTATTTAATAAAACTAATCATACCTAGACTATTTTGTGAGTGAATAAAAAATACCTACATACATTTTTCTTTAACATTTTTACACATTTATAAACATTTAATTTATTTTAATTCATATATTTTGAAATTATATTTGTAAATTACTGTGTTGTGCTTTGCCTTTATTTTGTTTTAAAGGTAAGTAATAATTTTTCCCAAAAATAAATCACTTTTATGATATATTAAGTGTGTAATATTAGTGGACAGGGTATAGATATATTCATACATATGTACGTATGTATTGTTTCATATTTAAGAACATTTTACAATAATGTATTTTGACAAACCCTTAATTTTCTACGTTCTACATGTCGTAACTGAGAATTTTTGTTTTCCAAATGTAGTATGGACTGTTAGCTTCAAAATTATGTAATTATTTAAACAAATTTTTCATGCAAAATTTTTTAATTTAAAGAAAAGTAAAAAAAGTGCAAAAAGTGCATTTTTCCCTATTTCCGGACACAAAGTTCCCTTTTACCGGACATTCATGCACCACTTTCTGGACACATACATACATATATTGAAGAAAATTCATAATTTTCATATTATGACTTAAAAAATTATTTTTTTTTGTAGTTAAATATATTCTTAAATACTTGTAAAGCTTCTAACTTAAGTTATTTTAATTACTTCGATGTTTTTTATTCCATTTCAAGTAAGAAATCCTTAAATTTTTATCATTTTTCCATATAAAATTTTGTACTGGTTGCAAATGTTTTGAACGTGACTGTATGTTTGTATGTAAAATAATATACTTATGTACATACAACAGAACATTTCATATTTTAGTGAAAAATGGTCGGTTTTTAGTTTGTTTTCTTGTCTGGTTCATGAACTGTTTCTCTAATCGCATATTCAATTTTGCTAATATGCTTTGTTCTTGCTCATATCTAATATGTCGTTATGTCCGATACATCTTTGTGCAGGATCAAATGAGGACCAAATCGGTACTTTAAAAATTTGTCACTATACCCGACATGTCGTTTCAACCAACGTCGGTACAAGCGATATTTACTGTATATTCGTATACAAAGTTTTGTAACGTATACATGAGAGATTGAATCTCGATTCAATCCGCATTCAATCACATGTATATTGTGATCGAATCAAGACCGGATCGAATAGATCCGATCCAGTCTTTCACCCTGGATTGAGTCGAAATACTGTCGTAAAGATACGGATCGAAAGATTGAAATTGTTAGAATTGAATGTTATGAACTATGTATTCAAAGTTATGTTCACAATTGTACGTGTTATATATTGGCGTACAAAAAGTATGAATAACATGATTTGTATTGTGATTAAAAATTATTATTTTACTACTCTCACAGTACATTTTGATTCTATCTGAAATCAATCTTTACATCCCGTATCACCAAATACACAGATCGACGTTTCAATTTTTCGACCTTCAATCCTTCATGTATACAAAGTATTTGTCTATAATACAAGGTCAAAATACTCCGTAATATTCCATAAAGTAAAGTAAATTCATATAATACGGATCTGTGTAAACAAAAAAGTTTAACTACTTTATTTTACAAAACGATCATTCATTATGGTTGGCTTTTATTTATGATATATGTATCATTATACTTAATAATATATGCATAGATTGAAAGATTAACATAAATGATTTCAGTTTCAAAGTTTGAACAGTTTCAATAAACAATTGTTTGTACAAATAGATACATGTTTTAAATTTAATCCATCTTACTAACAAATTGTATTTATTTATTTTTTTAAAGACATAAACATGCCGAGAAAGTGTTGTATATCAGGTTGCGTTAACCAGAAAAACACAAGAAAAGGTACCACGCTATTTAGATTTCCAGAAGATAGACAGTGGAGAAAGACCTGGCTGGATGCATGTGGTATGTCAAATGATGATAACTTTTCTAAAACGTTATATACATGTCGTTTGCATTTTAAATTAAATTCGGGTCAAAGTAGGTTGAGTAAAAATTTAATACCAACTGAACTATTAAATTTAGAACAAGATAGTTCACGCCCTTCAACTAGTTTTGCTGTAAATATTAGAACATATAGCACAAAAACTCCATCAAGTACTCTAACTCGAAAAGAACCAACAGAAGAAATTTCACTATCTAACGACGAAATTAATCTTTTCGAAGATATACAACCTCCTGTCAATGAACAATTGCGTATTTTAACGCCATCAAACATGGAAGTTGAAGCCGAAGATAGTGAAATTTCTAATGTTACCTGTAGCCAGTGTAAACAATCAAACAAAAAAATTTTATATTATATTAAACAATTAAATAAATTACAAGAAAGTATAGAAAAACTTGCCGCGGAGAAAAGTAATTTGGAATTAGCATTACAAACTGCTAATTCCATAATACATTCGCTTGAAAAAATTTCGATTAAAGATAGTAATGTTTCAACTTCGTCTAATATTGAAACATTTTCTAAGATGTTAACGAGACAAAAGAGGATTGTTTACACTGAAGACGAAAAGAGACTTTGCCAAAGTATTTTTTTCAGATCACCAGCATGTTATAGATTTTTAAGAAATTCACTAGAACTTCCTCTCCCAAGCATACAAACTCTTTGAATCTGGCGTCCCATTAAATATGTTATACCGGGCTATAATGAAAATAACATATATTTGTTAAAAAATAAAATTGATGAGTTTAATCCATTAACGCGTAACGTAGTATTAATTTTTGACGAAATTAAAATTAAAAAAGATTTAAAATATAACGTTAATCTAGATCAGATTGATGGCTTCGAAGATAATGGTGAAACGCGAAAAAATACTTTGGCAAGTACAATATTGGTTTTCATGGTTCGAGGCATTTTCCAAAAATTTAAATTCGTTTTAAATTATTTTACAGTTGGTACAGTAGTCTCTGCAGCCACGTTGCAAAAAATATTATTAAAAAACTTTGAGATTTTAAATAATTTAGGATTAACTGTTCGCGCACTCGTCTGTGATCAAGGTTCGAATAACAATTTGTTATTTAAAAATTTAAAAGATGAATTTTTCATTTTTCATAATAGGAAAATATATCTCATTCCTGATATTTGTCATTTGTTTAAAAGTATGAGGAATAGTAATATTAAAAAAGATTTTATCGAAACTCAAAAAGAAAATGTCTCTAACCACGAAGAAGTTATAGTTTCAAGTTGGAAAGTATTCAGGGAAATTTATGTACTTGAGAAAAATTCTGTAACGCGAAGTAACGTAAAATTAACAGAAGCACATATTAATCCAAATTAGCCACACAAATTTATAGTGCAACAAATGCAGCTGCGATTAGAGCTCATTTAGTTCAATCAAACTTTTCCGAAGAAACTATGAAATGTGCCTCTCGTACTGCTGATTTTGTAGATAATATGAATAATTTTTTTCATGCCTTAAATAGTAAAGTATATAGGGATAAAAATATTTACAAATCAGCAATACAAAAAAATAATCCTCCTTACGAACATCTTTTAAAAATGAAAAATTTCATACAGACATTTGAAGTCAAAGAGTCGAAAAGAATTTTGTGGAAAAATGAGATGGTAATTAATATTAATGCAATACTTTCCTTATTTGATGACCTTCAAAGCGAATTTGACATTTCATATTTACTAACTTCAAGATTTATTCAATATCCGTCGGTAAGTGAATTTAATTTTACCATGGCAAAAATAATGTCCATGCGTTTGTCATTCGCATCAACAACGTCAAATTGTGAAAATGACTCAGATACATTTATTAATACAGGGCTAACAATTAATTAAAATTCTGAACAGAATTTATCTCAAGAACATGAAGATATTCCTGAATCCGAAGAGTTTGGAGTACTAGAATCAGACTTTGATGATAATGAAAATCATGATGAAGTTGAGTTCTATCATCATCCTATTGATATCGCGTCGCGTCGTTATTTTGCAGGGTTTGTTTTAATGAAAATACTTTCTAAAATTACATGTCCATCGTGTCGTTTGCGTTTCGTTAAAGATCAACGGGCAAAACCAAGCAGCTCTGAGGCTTTAATTTACTATCGTGATTTTTCAACTCAAGATGATATTGGATATCTTTTGAATCCAAGTGATTCATTTTTTCAAATTTTTACCAGATTTTTAGACATTTTCCAAAAAGTGTTTTCGGATACTTGTCATATTAAAGGTATTAAAAAACATATTTTGGACAGTTTTATTAATTTAATTAAACCGAATTTCATAGAACTATTTAGTGAAGAAAATAGTTGTTATCCTCACATTATTGAGCAGTTTGATTACGCTATTCTTGTTTTAATACGAAAACATTGTAAATTCCTTATAGATAAAAATCGCGAAGAATCACAACTAAAATTAAGAAAAAAAGTAACAAAGTTATCATCATAAATTCAATTTGTTTAATTTTTTTATAATTGTAAAATGACTAATAGTATTCTTTCCTCATTAACATTAAAAACCTCACACCCATTCCCATCCTGGCAAGAAATCTCTCGGCTTCCCGTGCCCTTGCTGAGCAGTAGCTATAAAAACAGAATTGTAAGTAATGATATAAAAATAAATTGTTTTTATGACTACTGGCCAAGAAGAGATACTAATTTTTATTGTTTCTTGAACACATTAAAGTTTTAACGGTCCAAATTAATTGATCAATGGACAAATAATTGCATGTACATACATATTACATAAGTACGACATATTATATGAATATTTTACATAATAGGTGCTTGGTTTGTTGAAATTTAGATTATTTCAGTTACAGGTTATAACTTTTCCCAAATTGTGCTCTATTATTGTCGTTTTTGCTTGTAAAAATTTCAAACATGATATGAAATTTGATTGCAGCCAATAAATTTAAATTCCCTTATTTTTAAACCACACCATTTGTGCAACGTTTTTTATTCTAGGTATAGTATGAAACACTAAATTATATGTGAATATAATAAAGGCTTTCAATTTCAATGATGCCTTATAAAACTGACAATTTTGGAGTGAGAAAACCAACGTGTTTGAGCTATTTGTGGAACTTTTCTGTTAATTAATTCAAATAATTTGCTTGAACGTTTTGTTGAAGTGGAAAAAAATCCAGCCAGTCCTGACATAGTACTAAAAAAGATTTTACATTGTTTTATGAATTTCACTGACTGTTGCAAAATCAAATTTAATCGATGGGCCACACAATGAACAAAAAGAGCATTTTCGTGAATTTCTCGAACTTTTGCTTGAGTGCCTTTTAAATGTCCAGACATAACTGCTGCACCATCATAAGACTGAGCAACAAATTTTTGCCCAATATTAAATTTGGACTGTGACGCTAGCTCAAGTACATGTCTTGCTATTGCAGCTGCTGATTTATCGTTACTCACATCAGTAAAAAACAAAAATCGTTCCTGAACATTTCCATTTTTGTCAATTAATCTTAAAATAGTTGACATTTGAGAGCGTGAGGAAACATCTGTAGTCTCATCTAAAATAATTGACACGAATTGAGAGCTATCAAATTCATTTTTAATTTCATTAATTATGACCTGATGAAGAGAGTCAATAATGTCATTTTTAATTTCAGATGACGTGCCTTTGAAAACTGAATCCGATTTCAAGTGCATATTGAGTACCTCATCATATATCGAGACATAAGTCAACAATTCAATATAGTTTTCGCGGTTAAGCGAGTCTAAGCTTTCATTATGTCCACGGAATGCAAGTTCTTGAGTTCCTAAAAAGCAAACAGTGTCAATTATTGTTCAAAATAGCTCTGTTTTTCTCGACAACTTCATTATGTCTGTTGTCAATACTTTGTTATGTCTGTTCATCAATACGTACTTGACCAAACATTTTCAATGTGACCATGGAGTTGATATGTGTCTGGCACTTATCATGCTTTGACGCACTAGTACTTAAGTGGTTCAATTTGGAATATCCTCCATGAGACCACGCAGTTTTATCCTTATCAGAGCAAAACAAAAGACAAGGCCTGCAAAATAATTTTTGAAGATGATTACAACCTGTAATCCATTCATATTTTTCATAAAAAGAAACCGAAAAGTGACGAGTTATGACAGATTTACTTGTTTTCAAAGAAGTTGTCATATCTTTCATATCGGGCTTTGGCCGCCCTTTCTTGACAATCTCATATTTTTCGGTTGATGTTCGCCTCGAAAAAGGCGTGTTTAAAATATCCTCTACATAACATTTTTCTTCGGAAAACATCGCAAGTTCCATATTTAAAAACTTTACTTTAAAAAGTAACTAATAAATTTATAGAAAGCTTTAAAAATAATACAAATTGTAAAAAACACAGATTCAAATATAAAATTTTATATCAGGTATTTAAACGCAAAAAGACAATGAAAATAAACAATATTAAATATTCTTTACAAGTCAAAAGTCATGCAAAGAATGAATTCAAAACTCTAAAATTTGGGTTTGAACAAAAATATAATGCTGCCTGAATTTTACTCCACATAATTTTCTTAGGTGCATTTTCAAGTCTGAACGCTTTCATATACTTTATATATACAAGAACAATATTATAGAAATAGCTTTATCGTCATATGATATGATATCATACATATTTATTCTATATAAAGCATTATTATACATGTGTACATAATATACACACATATATATGTACCAGCGCATATAAATGCTGCGAACATTGAGTAATAGTCAGCCAGACAGAATATTACAAATTACAGAGTGCATATCCATATATTACTCAGCACTCAGCGTCAGCGTTCACTTTAAAATGTGAACACAAACTTATAACAGAGACTTTTTTTACCACGCCCATATGAACTCGAAAATTTTCATATGTGCAGTTTCAAAACTGAACACCCTCGTTCATAATTTTTATACAGTGCTTTGACGCAATCATCTATCACTCATACAACATACAATATGTATTGTGTTTGATTTGCGTATATCACTCAGTCGGTTCAGTGTTCATTTTGAAAAGTGAACACAAATTTACCATACAAATTTAAAATTCTGAGAGACTTTTTTTACTATGCCTATTGCCCATATAAACTTGAAAATTTTCATATGTGCATTTTCAAAACTGAACATCTTGCCATATAATTGAATTGAATTCATACGTTGAAAAAATAAGAGAAGATATTGTCATCATATGTATATAATTTCTCTTATTATATTCAATCAAATATTTTTGAATATTAAGGGTAGTAACACAACACTGCGTGTTAAGGCATATGCACAATTTCTTCGATATTAATTTTTCGAACATTTTAATTTTATTATTTCAACTATGTAATTTATAAAAAATGTTTTACTTTTATGAATACATTTTATTTCAATGTTGTTTAGGTGTGCAGTGAACACCTTGAACACTATCAGTATTCGCCGTTGATAATATATATGTGTATATATATGTAATATATATATGTATGTTACATATACATATATATGTATATATACATTACATATATAGTATATATACATTTTATAGCTGTATATTATAGGTATATATGCATAATATATGTGTGTTTGGAAGTTTGCGAATGCACAACATTGTATATTGGGCTATTTCTCTTGAACTTGGTTATGTATTTGAATAAATTTTATCAATTATTAAAAGTGAAACATAGATGTTTCTCACAAAGCATAACTCATTACAATCGGATTAGTACGTCTGTAGTTATTACTGTTCAAAGTACAAAAATATTGTTTTTCGAAGAAAATATTATTTTTTAATCACCCTGTGTAAATTTTATACAGAAAGTTTTGTACTAATTGTGCGAAAAGTTGTCGTGTATCAAGGTCTTTAAACTATGAAAATTTCATGAAAATTGGACAATAACATCGTGAGTTATTCGAAGTTTTCTGTCAATTTTTGAGATTTTCTTTGAATTTTTTGACCTTGAAATGACCTTTTTCGCGCGTAGAGATCATATTTTTTGGATTGTACTCATTGAGTAGAACGAGTGTGAAAAGTTTCAAAAAAAATCGGCGAGGGGTCCTAAAAGAAACTCTTACTTAATTTTTTTAAGAATGTGTGAACTTCCTCCATATGCATGCCCATGCATGCATCTTGATGCATCTTGTATATGTAAATGTAACCAGAAATAATTTGATTTTGTAAATTAACTGATTCATTCTATAGTCAAATAATTGAATAATTTGTACACAGTTATGATGTATGCTTAAGCCTGATAATTCCTAAATATTTGTATGCTATACAGTATACATGCAACTGCATAAAATAATAAAAAATAAATAATGTAAACAAATCATGAAAAATCAAACTATCTTTTAAAAATGGTCAACTTTTAAACTATTTTCATATACATGCTATGTATGTTTACATACAATAAGTATGTGACAGGAATTATGCAGAAACGCGAAGTCAAAATTACATATGTATAAATTATTTTTAAAACGACCTTGGATACATACTATATATGTTAAATACTTACATATTTATATGTGCATAATACATATACATATGTAAATCATATTCACAGTTCATTTATTATGTACCACAAAAATCATAAAAATGTACAAAATTTCAAATAGCACTGTAGCATTACAAACACGCATAATTATATATCACATTATTCATTGGGCATTACAATGATAAAAATTAACAATGGAGAAATAAAGCTTTCTCGTGTGTTAATATGGTTAATATATTATAATGTATTATATATTCAAACATATTCTACTTAACATGTCAATGTACATATTATAATGATTAATGATAACACAAACGTCATATATACATATGACATATACATAGGTACATATATACCACGTGCACAATGATACACATTAAAATTTCTCATTATATATGCTTTTACTTTATATACAAAAAGCAAAACCACAAATTATTTCTCCTTAAATTTTTAAAGTTTTTTTTAATGAACTTTTATTTTCGTGAACGGAAGTGTTTATCGGAAGTTATCAAAGAGGAACATTCCGTTCCATTTGCTTTCTTGTCTTGTCTTTATTCTATGTAGCAGTGACAACAACAGTAATAAATGAAACATGCGAATGAAACCCGGCAAAATGAAAAGTGCAGTAGAAGCCGTAATCATCGAGCAAAGAAATATAGAGGGAAAATAATGTTATATAAAAAATATCAAATTGTAACACAATTTGATAAAGCATTAGATAAATTCAATAATTTCAATAATTTCGCAATTTTTAATATATTTTTGTATGTCTTTCAACATATTTTTCCATTAATAAAATGGTCGTAGTCTTTTATTAGTCTTAAGTACTCCTAAATGTCCACCTAAAGGGGTATCGTGGTATTCATGTAATATTGTGTTAATATCATTTTCATCTGTTAGTATTTATGCACTGTCTTTGGTTTGAATATGTGAATCTTTAATTATTTCTGTTTCGTTATCCGTTTCATTATCATTATCAGTGTTATCAACTGATTTTCCTCTGTTTTTTTCTAGATTTATTTGGTGTCTAGCCCTAGTGACTACATTACAATTAATTTTATTGTTTGTTAAATTGTTTTTATTTTTATTTTCAATTTCCTTTTCACTTGGAGGTATTCGACTCAAAGCATCCGCATTTTGATTTAATTTCCCTGGTTTATACTCTATCTTTAAGTCATAATCTGCTAATTTAATCTGAAACCTAGCTAATCTTGTTGTTGTATCCTTTAATTTTAAAATTCCTACTAACGGTTTGTGATCTGTAAAAACCGTAAAATTTCTACCATATAAATAACATCTGAAATTTTTTACAGCCCAAACTATAGCCAACATTTCTCTTTCGATTGTAGAATATCGTCTTTCTGCATCATTTAACGTTCTACTAGCATATGCAATTGGCTGTTGGTTGCCAAGTTCACCCTGTGATAAAACAGCACCTAATGCTTCACTGCTAGCATCAGTTGTCTAAAAGACTGGCTTTTCATAGTCAGGATAAGTTAATAAAGGTGGATTTGTTAAAGCAAATTTTAATTTTTCAAATGCTTCTTCACATTTTTCATTCCACTGAAATTTCGTATCTTTCCTCAATAATTTTGTAATTGACTCTGCTATTTTTGAAAAATTTGGTATAACTTTTCTATAATAATTCGCTAGACCTAAAAATGATTGCACTTGTTTGACTGTTTTTGGTCTAGGAAAATTTACTACACATTTAACCTTGTCTGGGTCTGGTTTAATTCCTTCCGCTGAACATTTATGGCCTAAATAAATTACTTCTTTTCTTAAAAAGTTGCACTTTTCTGGCTGTAATTTTAAATTATTTTCTCTTATTCGTTGAACAACCTCAATCAATTTTTTGTTGTGATCTTCCAAATTTCTACCGTATATCACAACATCATCTTGTTATGTATATAACATTTGTGAAGCGATCAGAGATTTAATGAATATTTCTTTATTTTTTGCTTTTTACTGAAATTTTAGGGAAGAAATATAGGTTTATTTAATAAGAGGCCTGGAGGTTTAATTTTAAATATTTATTTCAGTAATTAACACTTAAAACTATGTTCACAAAATTTACTTAAACTATACTTATTTTCTTTACAATATTTTATTTATTACCGAACCGAAACCAACTGTACGTTCGTTACTTTATTTTCTACGTCCGGTTCGTTAGAATTTCACTAAGTTTAATTTACTTGTAAAAATTCTAAGTTTAAAATACTTTATATTTTCCAAACGCGATTTATAATCAAAGACGATTTGTAATTCCGTGGTAATTTATTTCTTGGTGTTCCTTGTAAAATCCAAATTATAACTCTCTGATAATCGTAATTTTTCTTCAATAAATACAATTATCAATTTTCCCTACTTAATTTAATATTGTTAATTGAGTCCGAAGTTCGTTTTTTTGAAATTTATTTAAATATTATTTGAATATACGTTTAACTGAAATTGTCAATCGTAGGGAGAATGGGCGTTATCATTTCATATTCTTTTTCCGTTCATTCATAATGTTAATTATATGCTTAATTGTTTACTCGACACTTTTTTCCTTTGATTAATGTAATGTCACTCATATGTGTATAGTTGTATATTTTCAACTTAACTTTTACGCATGTACTTATGTGTGTTAAGCTCAATGGCTTAACTCTCCACTTTTTGTATGTGTGTAATTATTGCATTAATTATTATTGCACTTTATACTGTTGTCGAATTTCGTGCTTTGATTTCCGCTTACTGTTACTGACCTAGTTATGAATTTTCTTTTACTTTATTTGTTTACAAGTAATTTAATATAATTTCGGTATATGAATTTAAGTTTGTTAATATTATCAGGAAATCATATGGAATTTATATATTGGTAATAATATTGAAATAAGTGCATGGATATTTCCTATGTTGCATTAAATTTGGTATATTTGAAAAAGACGTTATGGACTTTAAATAAGTTCATAAATATTTGTTCTAGGTACCATGGTGAAATATTGGAATTTGGTTTATGGTTTTTTCCATAACTGAATATTGAGATATATTATTTGTTTAAACTACTTTCTAAAATTGCTTATTTGAAATTCTTTATATATTTAATTAGGTGACATTCCATTATATTTTGCGTGTCTTAACTTGTATGAATTTTAATGATTACCCAATTGACAAATCAATTAACGGACTATGATTCTTTTAAAAATTGTTCTACATTTAATTGTGAAATTATATTAATTGTAGAATTGCGAAATTATATGAATTTAATTTTGAAATCAATTTTGTCTTATGTTTTATTTATTTAAAATACATGAAATAATTCTTTAATTTAAAATTTTCTAATATTTTATCAAATTGTGTTACAATTTGATATTTTATATATAACATTTCCTCCCGCCTCGAAAAAATGGGTGGAAGGGTTTATTTAAATGGTTGGTTACAGTTTCGGCCGTATTTTCCGTTTTATTAATTTTTAATTTACATTAATTGTTTGTTTATTTAATTATTTCTTTATAAATTAATAATATTAATTAATAAATTAGTAATATTGAGTAGTCCGCATGGATTGGTTGAAAATAAAAGCAATAAAAGTACGTATATATTTCTCCTATCTCACATGTAAACACAATATTTTACATTATGTTTGTAATCTATATACGCAAAAGTATTGAAAATTACAGGCAAAATGATATTTTTGAACATGCTCACATGTTTAAGTGTACGGATTAGGGAATAATATTTTCAATTTAATAACAATTGGAGGAGAAATCCTTGTACACGCATGTGCATTAAACATTAATAATACATGTGTATTTGTTATAAAATGTACATGTGTACATATTATGTTAAATATATTACAGGCCATGTACATTTTGTTATTGTTTTTCTTATAACGAATGAAGGCCTAATCCTAATCTGTTTTACATTATAATTTTTATACATTAGGAGTGAGAGAAAAATATTATATTTGCGCAGATGTATTAGTATACTATACGTAGTATAAAATATATATGGCAGATATAATACAGTAATTATTGATCATTTCCAATCAAATAAATTAAAACTAACAAAAATGATATAGGAAGATTTTGAAGCAGATCATATTATGTACATATCTAATCATTGAAAACATTTGGAATAGGAAAAAAAGATAAAAATTATTAAGGCTATACCTTTACACGCTGGTCTGAGGTACATAATGTTGAATTAATTGATATGTTTGTATGTTAAGCCTTAAACGATTTAAACTACCTGAATTCTATAAAAATCAATAATAGAAAACAAAACGCCTTACACCAAAACTGAAAACCTTGTTCATAAATCGAATAACAAAAATGTGAAAAGGACATTGATGAAGTAATACACGCATATTTATTTATCATTGATACATTCATAAATTTATGACCGTATGGTAGTACTTCCACGTAATGTGTCCATTTAATTAATAAAAATGATCTTTTTCTTTCATAAATTTGACAAATCCCTTATTATTGCAGTTTTCAAAAATCTTACCGAATGAATTTTCTTGTGTAATAAAATAGGGTTATCATTATTTTTGTTGTATTATTATTATTTTTTTTTAATGTTATCATTATTTTTTAATTATAATTTTTAATACCAATATTGCTAAAATACTTTATAAATGTTGAAAAATAGTTTCAGTTAATTTTTGATTTCAATTTATTTGAATATTTAATGTGAAAACTTGAAATTTGAAAAATTACTTTAAATTTTAAAATTAAAAATTATTCAGACAGTTATGGTGTTTTAATTAATTTACTGTTGATGTACTGAAATTGTGGTACGTTTTAATACATTAAAAAAAGTAATTAATTAATAATCTTGTCGATATATTTATACTAACTTATTACTCCATATAACTTATTAATCCATATTACATACGAAATTTAATTTAATAGCAATAACGAAAAAAGTTATTAACAAACGAAGTTCCTACAATTTATTCATCTAATAGTTCTCCGAACCTTGATGCCACTTTACAAGAATCTGTAGAAAACAACCACATTAACGAAGAGTCTTCTGACACTCGTATTGAACAAAATGTTTCTTGGGAAAATTGTCATTACAAAGAAAATAAGCTTGTCGTTATAAATTGGAACTGCTTTAATTTAAAAAAAATAAATAAAGAAGTTTCTTCAAAGTACGAACGTCTTACAAAACAAAATAAAATGTTAAAAAGACGAATAAATTATTTTAAATTTTTGAATAAAAAACGTTTTGGTTCTTTAAAAAATATTTTAGAATATTCGAATATATCTAACTCGGCAAAAACATTTTGTTTAATGCTGGCTAACAAATCGTTTTTTTACACCGAAGAAGAAAAGGAAATAAGCCAGGCTATATTTTTTAAATCAGCATCGGCTTATAAATTTTCAAAAGAAAAACTTCAGTTTCAAAGAAAGAAGTGCAAGAAAGAAGAAAGAGCAAGAAAGAAGTGTTAATTGCTTTTTTACCATCTTTACCATCTACTTTACCATCTTTACCTTGTATTACTTCTACTATTCAGCCCATAACCATTCGAATTGAGGCTAATTGCCTTCTTTTATCAGCACTAATGATCCTTCTGTCATATTGGAATATTCGTGATGGGATGGAATTTCACGAAGTGTGCACCCAACGTTTGTACCAAAAAGGAATGTAGATTTGAGGACAAGGTATGTCTCTTCATGTGTCTACTCGTGTTGGTATGTAGTGCCTATGGAATGGCAAGATCTGAATATACTACTTATAATCAGCGAATCCCTATAGAGTCAGCTTTAAACCTACTCGCACAAGTCGATCTGACTGCCGATGTTGAAATCGACGAAAATGTATCAACTTCTAATTTTAAGTATGGCAGCGAATTATATGCCAGGTCAAATTTCTCATATATAGGGTTGTTAATTATTTTCCTTATATACCTTATATATTCAACTTAAGTTTTTCGAATGAACTTCTTATTATAAGTTCCTAGCGCACGGTTACTTAACATCAGGCCTAGTTCGAGAACTGGGCTTCAGTCTACCATGCCGGGTGGTTGGGGTCCAAACTCCGTCGCAGGAAAACATTTTCCTACTTTTATTTTTATTATTTTTCCTTTATTCTAATTTGTATTCCTGAGGTGGTAAAATATAACTTCGTTATGTACCCCCCTTTCTTCGTTAAAAAAAAATATATACTATATATATACATGTATGTTTTTTTTTGTGTTTCTACCAAGAGGACTTATGAATGATTTTAAAAGAAGCAATGATGTATATCATTGTTTATTTATTTATTCAATTTTTATTACACGTGGATATTTCCTTTTTTTCCTATTTTAGCTTTGTTTATTCAGATTTGTACTTACTTATACCTTGTAATTTCTTTATTTGTATATTTCATTATATTTTAATTTTATTTCTTGTTACCTATTATTCAAAATTTTTCATAAATTAATTTCCTTTTTTTTTTTATTAATATATTCCTTAGATTATATATCATCTTAAATATTAATCAGTTCATAATTAATTGTTTTTGGTTTTAATATTATATTTTGTTCATTTGATTTTAATCTTATTATATATTTTTTTGTATATCTTTATATGGTTACTTCAAATTTTGCTTAATTCTTTATATTTTTATTGGTAATAATACATATACATATGTATATATATTGTTTTATCTCTTCAAAATGTTCGTATTTTCTTTCAAAAAAAAAAGAAAATTTTTTAATATATGTACATATATACACATATTAATATACCATATTCTAGTTCTTACATTCTGCTTTGACTGGCCATTCTGTCCTTTTGTGGTGATAATATTCGTTCTTTTCCTTACCCTGATTGGCTTGTTAGTAGAGAAAAACACTCCCGGTCTAGCTGACCCGTGGAGATTGATCTTTTGCCATCTTAATTCTTCTTCTTGTAATTCCGTTAATGGTGTTACTGTTGAGTATGGTGGTAACACTTCTGTTTGGGTCGCCGTATTCTTGATTTTTGTAGGCTTGGTTGTTGGGGCTGTCGCATTTTGCCTTTTCCTGGCCTTTGGGACTTGGACGAATGGTGATTTTACCTGTCTGTTCTCCAGTATGATGACCTTTGGTGCGGTTATTGATGCTGTCATTGGTGTTGCCATTGGTGCTGTTGTTGGTGTGGTTATTTGTGGGTAAGTTGATGCTGATGTTGGTGTCATCATCGGTGCTTTTGTTGTGTTTGTTCGTTTTTTGTTTTTGTTTTCAATGCGGATCTGCGGTTGTGGTAGTTTTTGTGTAGCTTTTAGTTGTTGGTGTTGACGTGGCTGAGTCGTCTTAGCTTCGTAGGCTTTCTTATCTTACGTTTTTTTTTTGGTGGTACCGTTTTCATTTGCTTCCTGTCAGTGGTTTTGGTTGTTGGCATGTTCATTGTAGTTTTGGAAAGTTCCTTGTACCATCGTGGTTTGACTTCGCGCCAGTCCGTCATTATGATGGTAGCTTGTTGACTGATTGATGGGATGGCTATTTTATAAGGTGACTCGACCTGAACTTGGGTGAGTGCCGACTTGAAGACTCCAGGTCTTATGGGCTTAGTCCTCTTCCTGATACATGGATCATTTTGTGGTTCTGAAATAAGTATGCTGTTACACCTAGGATTTTAAAAAATTTTACGAATTTCTATGTAAAAACAACAAAACACTCGAAAAGTGTACCTTTTATCCTTCAACTGTACTAATTGAACTTAGTCACAAATACATATGTATGTTTCAATCGTGTATTTTATTACACATTGAAAACGATTTCAGTTAAGTGGACCATATTACAAACAGTACAGTGCATTATCGATATACTTTTCATGCTTATTTTTACTTAAATATTAGCGATGCAGATTATTTACATGCGTTGACGATTTGGAACAAATTCAACTGCAAAAGTCTTTGGGATTATTTAGAGCTGTATTTGATAACACATGTGCTACTTTTAACCGATGTTTTCGAAAACTTTAGAAAAGTATACAAAAATATATATTTATTAGACCCTTGTCAATACTATTGAACACCTGGATTATCGTGGGACGCTATGCTTAAACTAACAGGAATAAATCTAACTTTTAACAGACATTAACATGTATAACTTTATCAAGAAAGGTATTAGAGGAGGTATAACACAATGTTCACATAGACATTCAGTGGCAAACAATAAGTATATGCGAGGCTTTGATAATACTAAACCTTCAAAGTACTCGGCATACGTGGATGCAAACTACTTGTATGGATGGGCCATGTCTCAAGCTTTATCTTATTCAGACTTTTAATAGGTTGGAAATCCAGAAAAAATAAATCTTACATCAATACCAGATAATTCTAATATTGGATACATTCTTGAAGTTGATTTAGAATATCCAAAAGAAGTACATGATGAACACAACGGTCTACCATTTTATGCAGAAAATAAAAAGAGTCCAGGATCAAAATTTTCAAAGTTGATAACAGATGTAACAAAAAAACAAAATTACATAATATATTATAGAAATTTACAACAATGTGTTCAACATGGATTACAAACAGTTAAAATTCATACAGCCTTACAGTTAAAGCAATAATGCTGGCTAAAAACATATATTGACCTAAACACTCATCACCGTACACTAGCTAAGAATGCTTTTGAGAAGAACTTTTTCAAGTTATTAAATAACGCAGTGTATGGAAAAACAATGGAAAACGTTGATAACCGTAAAGATGTGAAAATTGTAACTAACTGGAAAAACTGCGGAAAACGTTTAGGTGTTCGAGCATTAGTATCAAAACCAAATTTTCATAGCTTAGCTTAGTCAACACAAAATATGGTAGCTGTTCACATAAAACGAGTGCGAACATGCTACAATAAACCGATTTATTTAGAATTCGCTGTACTAGAATTATCAAAATGGAAAATGTACGAATTCCATTACGACTACATGAAACCTAAATATAGTACAAATGTTTTGTTAAACTATATGGATACAGACTCTTTCGTTTACACTATACACACTGAAGATTTTTACGATGATATTAAAGATGATATTGAGAGCAGATTTGACACATCAGAATATGCTCGAGATAATCCATACAACATCCCATTAAGAAATAAAAAGGTATTAGGATTAATGAAAGATGAAAACAATGGTGTAATAATGAAAGAATTTATAGGTCTTCAGTCAAAAATGTATTCAATAGATGTAGAAAATAGTAATGTAGTTAAGAAAGCAAAAGGTGTTAAGAAAACAATTGTAGATAATTAAAGTTTAGAAAATTATAGGGACTGTTTATATAGAAAAAGAAATATTTTATGGTAGCATGTGAGTTGTTAGGTCTCATATACATACGTTATATACTCAAAATGTA
This sequence comes from Anthrax anthrax, assembly GCA_963971155.1. Lineage (NCBI taxonomy): Eukaryota > Metazoa > Arthropoda > Insecta > Diptera > Bombyliidae > Anthrax > Anthrax anthrax. Next base: position 35,692,591 of record OZ020117.1, read on the forward strand.
CATAAAATATCATTAAGTTATATAGATGATAAGCGACATGTGAATGAAGATGGTATAAGTACTCATGCTTGGGGACATTATAGGTTAAGTGAAAAATAAAAAAGAGTAGTATAAGTTTATATTTAATATTAATAATTTTTATTGAAAACAAAAAAAAATTACAATGTTTCATTGAAATTTGCATCTACATAATATCTTAAAATAAATATATTTTGCAAAACACAACGACCGCCATGTATAACGCATCGTAGAACATTAGGATGGTTTTGATGTAAAGTATGTAAACTTGGGCATCCTAATTCATCTAAATCATGAACTATAATTTTTTTCTTAAGTGTTTCGCCTATAAATAATCTTTTTTCTCTACCCTTAACGTAAATTATTGCGTCTTTCAGGTTTTTTAATAAAAAAAAATATCAAACTTCCAAAAGACATTGAACCTTTATCCCAATTTAATCCGTGATAATTCCTTGTTAACCAATTAACGTGTTTTTGTTCTTTTACTGTTAAAGATGAATACTCGTATGGCGGTTTAATTAAAAAATGTTGAAACTCTCGTACATTATATGATATTGCTAATTCTTTTACAATGATTTTATTATTTTGAGTTTTAAATACTTGTATATCTATGACGACAATGTTTTTCATTTTATAAGATGTTTTATCTCCGTTGACAAACTAGTAACTAATTTGCAAATGCTCATGCTTGTTCTTTTATTATACTAATTTTCGTACATCACCATTAAGTGGGTTGTATTCAATTATTCTATAATGTAAAAGTAAACAGTATGCATTTGTTTTTGCCGGAATATTATCATCTGTTTACAGTTCTATTCTCACAACTACTGGACCAGATTTAACAATTTTATTTTGATGTGAACAGTCAATAACAGCAATTGGTGCTATTTCTTTAAATTCACTCCATTTCAGTAATGGATGGTTTTCTTTACCATAGTATGATTCTTGGAATTTCATATACATATCATACAGTAAAGCATACCGATTATGGTCATACATAATATTTAAATTATCGTACGGATATGTCTCAGAATTTAAATAAACTTTTATGTTAGTAAGTTTACAATGATCGAATTTAGTAGCATCATTCTCTTTTCTTTTTTGTTTGTCTGTTTGTAGAGCAACAATCACAAATCGGGGTTTTTTTATTTCATCATTATTTTTAAAAGAGTGTACAAAAGGAGAGTAAGTATGATACTCCTTTTTTGTTATTCGTTCATCAAAATAAGGTTGTTGTGAAATATTCAGTATCACTCATTATGAGTTTTTAAAATAAATCCCAGAGATTCAAGAAACTTTATGTTTTCTTTTTAGCTCTCGATTTCGATGTTACTCCTTTAAAAGTTAAACTAGAACTAGGAACATTTCTGCGATGTATTGGATTTATATTTATATTTTTGTTATAAAGAATCATTTCTTTTTTTCTTTGTATTTTTATTCTGGTTTTAAATGTAATTTGACTGTAATATTTTCGTCTCTGAAATTTATTAAATTTCCGTCTTGATCAACAATTCTAATTACGTGTCAACTGGTAAATAAATTACATTTTTAGGAACCTCTGTTGTTTTATACCCTGGGCCAACATCCGGTGAAAACTCATGAAGAGTATGCACAGGTATATTATTACAGTACGAACCTGTTAATAAATTAGAGTCAATTCGTATAGCATTTACTTTGGTGATATTTACTGGTAAATCAAATACATGTTATACATTTGCATAATTTCTGTTTTGAGTGTGTTGTTGTTTGCATGAATTTCGACTGTAGGTTTACTTCCTGTTTTTGCCAGCTCTTTCTGCAAGTAATTGGCAATTTCATCAACTTCATAAGACCCCACAGGTATTGTAATAACTTCATTGCCTATATGAAATAAATTATTGTTACGATCAACGTTGAGAATTAAATTATAAGTATGAAAGTCAACTAGTCCGCAAACATAGTTGATTGGTAAATCTATAAGAACTGAAACTGAACTGAAGTAAGAACTGAAATATTTCCAGTAAGAGTTAATGTAATTGACATTTTGAAAGATGTCAGTTGAGTGATTAATTTTGTGTTGTGAACCTTCTATTTAAACCGTTGATCATATACTTTTTGTCGATGAGCAGACGTAAAAATTTGATTTAGAACTTCACTAGTTTTAGCAATTCGTCTATTAAATCGTTCTTGCGATTATTTCTCAATATCTTTTGCGATTTTGACGATAAGCGTAGTTCCACTTAAATATGTAAAAAAAAAATTTGTACTTTTGGGTTAAAACACGCCTTTTTCACCATATGATAAAAAATATACTGAACAAATCTACAACAGTTCACTTTATTTATATATATTCTTATATGCTGCACAGAAACTTTAAACACAAATGTCCGCAGTTAACTGAATTATAATTTTGTTGCCTCTTGTAATTATATCTTATATTACTACCTAAATATTTTGTAACCTCTAAAGGAGGTTTAAAATTCCCATAACAGTCAAAATATTCAGCCTAATTATTATTTTTATAATAAGCTACCCAATGCGTACCTGGTCCACTTAAATTATCTAAATTTCATAGTCTGATGAAAGAGTTTTTTTTGTTTTGATTTGACTATTTTTTTTTTAGGTTTCGTTTTAATTTTAGTTTTAACACCCATTCCAAATTTTACTTTTGTCTTCATTGCGTTCGTCACAAGCAAAGTGTTTGCACGCTCACCAATACTAGCGTCTTTAGACTTTACTCTTTCCCAAGCCTTTTCTGCTAAAAGACGATCAGCTGTATTTCGACTGTCGTTATCAAGATGTTTTGAATAAAATATATCGTGCTCTTTAGAGTCACTGTCTAGCGGATTTATCCCTGGGTCTCCTCTTTCTAATCGTTTTTTTAGTTTTGTGCCAGGATCGCAATATTGATAGCCAGGAAGATGTAATTCAAGTGGGAGTTTGTTTATTAAGGAATTAAGTAATCCTCTTCCTTTGTGCGTTGGACACAGACTAACAAATTTATTTTAAGAGTAGCTAGCAACAGCTGATTGAAATCGAAATCAGCTCAGTCAAAAACGTAAAAATTAAAAATTCGTTGAATCCGTTAATAATTAAAAAACAACAAATAAATATGTACATATGTATGTCACGTATGAATTCAAATGTATCTATAATGTATATATATCTACATACATATATGAACATTGAATACACAATTTGCGTGCAGAAGCACTTCCTATACATACGCATCAAAATTGATATAAAAGTATGTACATACATCTCTAATGGTCTTATTCTTCATGGTCTAATGGTCTTATAATGGTGTATTGTAATACAAAACAAATGATTTATGGCTTGATCTGTAATTTGCAAAAATATAAAATAAAAAGTTGATAAAAACGAATTGAAAAAAAAATTCCGAAGAAAAATATGTACACACAAAAATGTGAACATGTCCACATTCACGTGTCTGTATGAATGTATACTCCAAAGAAATTCTGTAGAAAAAAAAATTTTTTTCTCATACTCAATGTTCTATGCGTATACATACACACACGTACATCAAATACTATATAACACATGATCATATGCATATCGTATATACCTACGTTTACGTGTATATATATTATATGTATGTACATGTGAAATACAAAAATCGTTTATTGACTATACAGTGCAAATTAAAACATTTGTAACCAAATTATGAATTCATGTACATTGAAAAATGAATTTATATTATTCTGAAATAAACAACAATTACAATACAAACATTACTATGATTTTCAATTATTTTATTAGTAATAATTTAAAACCAAGTATCACGTTTTATTGTTGTTTATTATGAAGATTATAAATTAACAAGCAATAACAACAAGCAATTTATCAAAATGGTCATATGTATTTTTTTCGGCACTGTATGTGTATTATTTTAAAGTCACTTATATTATTGGTGCCAACTATTAATTTTTACCTCAACTGTTTTTTGAAAATTTTCAAATATAAATTGAAACAGAAATAAATATGCAATGAAAATTGAAAATTTCATACAAAAAATAGTAATTTTCATTTATTAATAAAATGTAAACTACGAAACGTTTTTCATTGATCTTTTTTGCAATCAGTTAGGAAAAGTTGAAATTTTACGATACGATACACACCTGATACGAGATAATGCAAATTTAATAATAGCTTTTAAACAAGATGATGTAAACTTAAAACATGTATATACTGATCATGTTAACACGGATATGTCATATGAAAAATTTCGTGAAGTATGCTCCGAATGTTGGAAGGATAAATATGGATAAATATGGATTCTTAGTAATTAGTAAAGATAATGAACTAAACAGAGGAAGGTATAAAAAAGGATTTGACATCTTTATTCAAGTAGAAAAATAGAGTAATAAGAAAGTTTTAGTCATTTATGTAAGTAAACTACAAAGAAGCTGATCATCACGAACAAAAACCGCTATAATTAGTTTAAAAGCTGTTTTAACCTGTTTCATAGCTGTTTTATAGCTGTTTCAACCTGTTTCATAGCTGTTTCAACCTGTTTCATAGCTGTTTCATAGCTGTTTTATAGCTGTTTCCACCTGTTTTATAGCTGTTTACAACTGCTTCGTATATACCTGCTTAAAACTGTTTCGTACATTAGCTGTTTAAAATGGATGAAAATTTGATTAAGGATATAATCAACACAAGAAAAGAAATTAGAAACAAATATCTAACACTAAAAAGAGGAAAAGCAGAAACTGATTTCCAACTTGAAAATACATTTAAACCAATTACACAACCTCTTAAAGAAATACTTAATGTAAAACGTAAAGAAAAAGCAGAAAATAATTTTGAATGTGATTATGAAAATGAAACACCATGTCAAAATAAGAAAATAAAAGCTGAAAAAACTAGAATGCCGTTTAACATTTCAAAAATTTGCAACGATAATTTCAAAACACCATTTTCTACACCAAAAGGTATTCTACAACCGAGAGTTATATTGATTTACAAGCTTCAGGTTCAGATAAATTTGATGATTAGAAAATAAGTACACCCCTCTCGTTTACAAATTCACCTAAAAGAATTATAAAGAGTTTAAATTTGACAGATAATGAAATTGATTACAAGTATGATTCTCACTTAGATCACGATACAAATCCTTGGAAAATAGGTGATTCAGGAGTTGCAGCACGTAAGTTGTTTCGACTGATTTTTGTCGACAACAATCGAAGTCGTTACAAATTTATCATGGTAGCACGTAAGTTGTTTCGACTTTTTTCTGTCAAACTTGGTCGAACCAAATCAAAATCAGTCGTCTCAAATGTAAAAAAGTTGTATTTAAAATTTGTTTAAGGTAAAATGATATTTTTTGATTCAGAATCTTCATCGAATGAAGAAATAAGATAGAAAAAAGAAAATTAAGAGACAAAAGCAATATTTTTGAAATTTTTTTTTAGTATTACATATATTTCAAAATTATTTATTTCTTCAGTAATTACAACCAATAACTATAATTATTGTTAAATACTTGCATTTTATTGAATAATAAATATTTCTTAATAAAAATTTTTAAAACATAAAACCATATAGTAAAACACGATTTATTATATTGGACGATAGCACTTTTACTGCCGACTAAATTTCTTTGTCACGACTTTTCAAAGTAAATGAAACGACTTTTACATGCACCAATATTAGTCGAAACAAACTATAATGTGGTCGAAACAAACTATTATATGGTCGAAACAAATTACATGCTGCCGTTATAAGAAAAACTCGAAACAATTGCTATGTTACAACTTACGTTCTGCCACTCCAGCATTTGTAATTGATGATGAAAATATTGTTATAAATCATAAATCTTATAAACTTACACCTGGTTTAATCCAGTTAATATTTACAAAAAGTTTCCGTAAAGCAGTATATACTATTGAAGACATAGGGACCTATGTACAAATCTTACACAAATGCTATGAAACGTGATTACGATGCAAACAAACAAATCTCAGGAACTCGAAATAAAAAATATCAGTTTATTAAATGATTTTTAAATCCACATAAAGTATCTGGTTTAATGAAGTTTTCAAGAAACAAAACAGATTAAATTTATTGGGATGATCCAAACGAGCTAGTAGACAGATTAAGATTATTGTTAGCCTCACAGGATGCAGGTCACAATAATCATGGAAATGAAGAAGCAAACTTTTTTTCAGGAACTTCTTCTTTATCTTTACAAGATAGTTTCTTCCGTTTTGGTAATTTTTCTGCTTTTGCTGTTGACTCAGCAATATTAGTTTCAATTTGATTCTTTTCCATTTTGTTTTGAATTAAAAATTTGTCACTCAACTTGTTGAACTTTTAACTAGTAAAAATAAACTGTGAATTTTTAACAAAATTCGGGTGAATTTTTACCAGAAAATTTCAAACATTAGTGAAAATGTACAACTCTATAACCAATCACAACAGTTTCTAGAATAATCAGTTCACTCCCACTCTAAAAAATTAACCTTTCAGAATAATTTCTGGAATAATCTACTATTAACGCAGGCCATAAATTATACTATTATATTAAATCCATTGACAGTTTCACAAGACATAAATTACACTTTTTTATTAGGACCGACAATAGCAATGGGAAAAAATTTAAATCCTGAATTTAAATTTAAAAATCTGTTTTCTATCATCTATAGTACTCTTTTACTAATTTCACAATGTTATTAAATAGGGATTATAATTTATTTAATTTATCGCACCCACACACACCACACACACACTGCTCTTAGTAATAATCAACATAAAAAACATGCTTGAATATGAACCTTTAAGTAACAGCTGCAACCTGTTTCTTATTATCACTACAACAACACACGCACAGCCTTCATCTAGACAAGACAAGACAAAATCAATGACTTTGTGACGTCATGAACCGGCAGAGCCGGTGATTCAGAACCCGCATAAGTACACTACTATTATGTCTTTTTACAAGGATTTCTAAATATGTTTATCGACTATTTCATGTAGTCCGCATGGATTGGTTGAAAATAAAAGCAATGAAAGTACGTATATATTTCTCCTATCTCACATGTAAACACAATATTTTACATTATGTTTGTAATCTATATACGCAAAAGTATTGAAAATTACAGGCAAAATGATATTTTTGAACATGCTCACATGTTTAAGTGTACGGATTAGGGAATAATATTTTCAATTTAATAACAATTGGAGGAGAAATCCTTGTACACGCATGTGCATTAAACATTAATAATACATGTGTATTTGTTATAAAATGTACATGTGTACATATTATGTTAAATATATTACAGGCCATGTACATTTTGTTATTGTTTTTCTTATAACGAATGAAGGCCTAATCCTAATCTGTTTTACATTATAATTTTTATACATTAGGAGTGAGAGAAAAATATTATATTTGCGCAGATGTATTAGTATACTATACGTAGTATAAAATATATATGGCAGATATAATACAGTAATTATTGATCATTTCCAATCAAATAAATTAAAACTAACAAAAATGATATAGGAAGATTTTGAAGCAGATCATATTATGTACATATCTAATCATTGAAAACATTTGGAATAGGAAAAAAAGATAAAAATTATTAAGGCTATACCTTTACACGCTGGTCTGAGGTACATAATGTTGAATTAATTGATATGTTTGTATGTTAAGCCTTAAACGATTTAAACTACCTGAATACTATAAAAATCAATAATAGAAAACAAAACGCCTTACACCAAAACTGAAAACCTTGTTCATAAATCGAATAACAAAAATGTGAAAAGGACATTGATGAAGTAATACACGCATATTTATTTATCATTGATACATTCATAAATTTATGACCGTATGGTAGTACTTCCACGTAATGTGTCCATTTAATTAATAAAAATGATCTTTTTCTTTCATAAATTTGACAAATCCCTTATTATTGCAGTTTTCAAAAATCTTACCGAATGAATTTTCTTGTGTAATAAAATAGGGTTATCATTATTTTTGTTGTATTATTATTATTTTTTTTTAATGTTATCATTATTTTTTAATTATAATTTTTAGTCCTTCCACGTAATGTGTCCTTTTAATTAATAAAAATGATCGTTTTCTTTCATAATTATTACAAATCCCTTGTTACTAAAATTTTCAAAATTCTTTTTTTATAATTTTTAATTATATCTGTAAGTTTTAAAAATTTTGGTTTTTTTTAAATTTACAATTAAAAAATTTTGCTGACTGTTCTTGGCTTCATTCTCTTTGTCGAATAAAAACCTAACAAGAAAGAATTACTGAGCATCTTCACCGCGACAAGGTGACAATTTTTGAAGAGGTGTAACCCCTGTTAGTCTTAACCTAAATGCTTTGTTAGTTTCAATAGATATATTATTTTAATTTAATTATAATAAAATATATAATACATACATACATATGTAAAGATTATAAAATATCATCTAATCTAAAAAATAAGCACATTATACATAATATATGTACATGCAATTAGAAATACATATGTAGATGTTTATGATTTTGAAAATGATTTATTTCAATAAATTGTTGTTTTCAAATTTGTAGCCTGCTATTGTATTTATTTGTATTCGTATCTTCTAATAGTTCATTAACTTTCCATTTACAATTTTTTCTTAAAAAAACAAGAATTGTGAAATTCAAAAAAGCCAATCTATGTTCAATGCAACAATTTGTTTCGTCAGACCACAGAGGTAAGGCGTTTATGTGTGAATTAATTATATTATTTTTTATCTTTTCGCGAAAAGGTTTATTTACAAATATATTTACAAAAATACGAACGCAAATTTTCGTTATTTCGAAAAATTTTTCTGAAGAGCTTGAAGAGTTCCAAAATCAGAATTCGTTGTAAAATTTTTAAAATGTAAGAGCCACTCACTAAAGTCAGTCAAGATTACTTCCGATTTTTGTACTTGGTTCTTACATATATCACAACCGTTAATCTTAGCTTTTTTAATCACCTTAAAAACAACGTAACCAGCGAGATATATCGTTGCGTTGTCTGACATTCTTGTTTTTTTAAGATTTAAGATTTGTATTTAAATCATTATTTACTTCAAAATTATTTCTATCAAAGTTTTGACTATTACTACTGGCACTAAAACTGTCATTTTCAAAATCACTTATTTTTAAACAAGATAAATCGTCTTCACTACAATTTATTACACTTTCCCTATCTACAACAGTTTTCCAGTCTATATTAATTAGTTCTTCATCATCTTCCTCCCAGTTGGCATACTCTAAGGTATATAATAAATGAACTGAAACTATCCTACCTATTTTTACCTGATTCAATTCGAAAACTGATGGATTACGTTTTTTTGCACGAATATGGCTGAATAGATTTTCGATGGGGTCTTGATATAATTTATTTGTGCATAAATAGAACCAATCACTAAAAGTATCGAAAAGTTGCTCTGCTATACCTAATGTTGAATGAATAGAGTGGCTAAGGCCATTAAGACAATTAATTTTTGCTTTTTTGTTCGTTACTTCAAATGAAAGGGAGTTTAAAAATTCTTTCATTTGTAATAAACATTGCCAAGAAAAGCTAATCCGTTTTATTGGTTTGTTGTACAAATTTTTAGAAAATATGTGCTTGCTGTTTAAGCAATCAAAAAGATTGTTTAACTTTTAAAATGTATTTGCTGTAGTTTCAGCATCTATTTTAAGACTTTTGTCGAAAATTTCCAACTTCGCTGCTGTTCTCATATCAGCTGCTAAGGAATTGCTTATAACTTGTACAGCTCATCTGACATTCATCTTTTGAAATGTATTTGGACGCAAATGTCTATGCGACAAACGAGCACAAATTCTTGTACTTGACATAGAATAAATCCTATAAAATTCTTCTACAACTTTCCATTGTACGTGGCCTACGTTTTTAACTTTAAGGGGATAAGAAATCAAATTATTTCTAATCGATTTAAACAGATGTGGTACATAAAAAAGAGTAAAAATTTTTCTGGAGTTATGAATGAAAAATGGGTTATCTTTATTACATTTGAGATTTTTAAAAAGTGATTAGTTAGTACTTGACTGATCATAGACTACGCCATGAACATCAAGTGAAAGGTTGCTACAGAAATCAATATTTTGAAGTATAATTGATTGTGATCTGTCAACGGCTACAGATTTTTCAGAAACTACGTAGCTCAAGATTTCCTTCCACCGTCCGTGCAAACTTGGCACTGAAAAAAGCAAACGGATTTAGCCATATTGTTGCATCTTTTTTCCGAACCGGAACCAAAATCAACAAATCCATCAATTTTTTCGAAATTTTCATTATAATTCAAATCTCGTTTTATAGTCATTTCATCCAAAATAATATCTACTTGACGAGATTTTTTGTCCAATTTACTAACTACTTTTTTTAGTTCTTGAATAAGTTCAGTTTGAAAGCCAGTGTTCAAATTTTTAATTGAAATCCAATTGTACAACGACGATACACTTGGTAACCGAAACTGAAGTTTTTCTTTTGAAAATTTATAAGCCGATGCTGATTTAAAAAATATAGCCTGGCTTATTTCCTTTTCTTCTTCGGTGTAAAAAAACGATTTGTTAGCCAGCATTAAACAAAATGTTTTTGCCGAGTTAGATATATTCGAATATTCTAAAATATTTTTTAAAGAACCAAAACGTTTTTTATTCAAAAATTTAAAATAATTTATTCGTCTTTTTAACATTTTATTTTGTTTTGTAAGACGTTCGTACTTTGAAGAAACTTCTTTATTTATTTTTTTTAAATTAAAGCAGTTCCAATTTATAACGACAAGCTCATTTTCTTTGTAATGACAATTTTCCCAAGAAACATTTTGTTCAATACGAGTGTTATGTATATAACATTTGTGTAGCGGTCAGAGGTTTTTAAAGTATTGATTTATTTTTTGCTTTTGAACTGAACATTTAGGGAAGAAATCTGAACTGGGTTTAATTAATAACAAGTCTTGTGGTTTAATTTTAAATATTTATTTCACTAATAACACTTAAAACTATGTTCACAAAATTTACTTAAACTAATTCAATTATTTATTTTCTTTACAATATTTTATTTATTCTGAACCGAAACCAACTGTACGTTCGTTACTTTATTTTCTACGTCCGGTTCGTTAGAATTTCATTAAGTCTAATTTACTTGTAAAAATTCTAAGTTTTAAATACTTTATATTTTCCAAACGCGATTTATAATCAAAGACGATTTGTAATTCCGCGGTAATTTATTTCTTGCTGTTCCTTGTAAAATCCAAATTATAACTTTCTGATAATCGTAATTATTCTTCAATAAATACAATTATCAATTTTCCCTACTTAATTTAATTTTGTTAATTGAGTCCGAAGTTCGTTATTTTGAAATTTATTTAAATATTATTTGAATATACGTTTAACTGAAATTGTCCATCGTAGGGAGAATGGGCGTTATCATTTCATATTCTTTTTCCGTTCATTCATAATGTTAATTATATGCTTAATTGTTTACTCGACACTTTTTACCTTTGATTAATGTAATGTCACTCATATGTGTTTAGTTGTATATTTTCAACTTAACTTTTACGCATGTACTTATGTGTGTTAAGCTCAATGGCTTAACTCTCCACTTTTTGTATGTGTGCATTTATTGCATTAATTATTATTGCACTTTATACTGTTGTCGAATTTCGTTCTTTGATTTCCGCTTATTGTTACTGACCTAGTTATGACTTTTCTTTTACTTTATTTGTTTACAAGTAATTTAATACAATTTCGGTATATGAATTTAAGTATGTTAATATTATTAGGAAATCATATGGAATTTATATATTGGTAATAATATTGAAATTAGTGCATGGATATTTCCTATGTTGCATTAAATTTGGTATATTTAAAAAAGACGTTATGGACTTTAAATAAGTTCATAAAATATTTGTTCTAGGTACAATGGTGAAATATTGGAATTTGGTTTGTGGTTTTTTCCATAACTGAATATTGATATTTATTTAATCCACTTTTGAAAATTGCTTTACTGAAATTCTTTATATATTTAATTAGGTGACATTCCATTAAATTTTGCGTGTCCTTATTTATATGAATTTTACATATAAAATGATTACCCAATTGACAAATCAATTAACAGACTATGATTCTTTTAAAAATTGTTCTACATTTAATTGTGAAATTATGTTAATTGTAGAATTGCGAAATTATATGAATTTAATTTTGTAATCAATTTTATCTTCTGTTTTATTAAAAATGCATGAAATAATTCTTTAATTTAAAATTCTAATATTTTATCAAATTGTGTTACAATTTGATATTTTATATATAACACGAGTGTCAGAAGACTCTTCGTTAATGTGGTTGTTTTCTACAGATTCTTGTAAAGTGGCATCAAGGTTCGGAGAGCTATTAGATGAATAAATTGTAGGAACTGCGTTTGTTAATAACTTTTTTCGTTATTGCTATTAAATTAAATTTCGTATGTAATATGGATTAATAAGTTATATGGAGTAATAAGTTAGTATAAATATATCGACAAGATTATTAATTAATTACTTTTTTTAATGTATTAAAACGTACCACAATTTCAGTACATCAACAGTAAATTAATTAAAACACCATAACTGTCTGAATAATTTTTAATTTTAAAATTTAAAGTAATTTTTCAAATTTCAAGTTTTCACATTAAATATTCAAATAAATTGAAATCAAAAATTAACTGAAACTATTTTTCAACATTTATAAAGTATTTTAGCAATATTGGTATTAAAAATTATAATTAAAAAATAATGATAACATTAAAAAAAAATAATAATAATACAACAAAAATAATGATAACCCTATTTTATTACACAAGAAAATTCATTCGGTAAGATTTTTGAAAACTGCAATAATAAGGGATTTGTCAAATTTATGAAAGAAAAAGATCATTTTTATTAATTAAATGGACACATTACGTGGAAGTACTACCATACGGTCATAAATTTATGAATGTATCAATGATAAATAAATATGCGTGTATTACTTCATCAATGTCCTTTTCACATTTTTGTTATTCGATTTATGAACAAGGTTTTCAGTTTTGGTGTAAGGCGTTTTGTTTTCTATTATTGATTTTTATAGTATTCAGGTAGTTTAAATCGTTTAAGGCTTAACATACAAACATATCAATTAATTCAACATTATGTACCTCAGACCAGCGTGTAAAGGTATAGCCTTAATAATTTTTATCTTTTTTTCCTATTCCAAATGTTTTCAATGATTAGATATGTACATAATATGATCTGCTTCAAAATCTTCCTATATCATTTTTGTTAGTTTTAATTTATTTGATTGGAAATGATCAATAATTACTGTATTATATCTGCCATATATATTTTATACTACGTATAGTATACTAATACATCTGCGCAAATATAATATTTTTCTCTCACTCCTAATGTATAAAAATTATAATGTAAAACAGATTAGGATTAGGCCTTCATTCGTTATAAGAAAAACAATAACAAAATGTACATGGCCTGTAATATATTTAACATAATATGTACACATGTACATTTTATAACAAATACACATGTATTATTAATGTTTAATGCACATGCGTGTACAAGGATTTCTCCTCCAATTGTTATTAAATTGAAAATATTATTCCCTAATCCGTACACTTAAACATGTGAGCATGTTCAAAAATATCATTTTGCCTGTAATTTTCAATACTTTTGCGTATATAGATTCCAAACATAATGTAAAATATTGTGTTTACATGTGAGATAGGAGAAATATATACGTACTTTTATTGCTTTTATTTTCAACCAATCCATGCGGACTACATGAAATAGTCGATAAACATATTTAGAAATCCTACTATTCTACTATTTTCTACATATTAATTATTCTACTATTTTTTGTTGTTGTTCATATTGTTAAAAACATTGTATGTATGTGTGTGTGTGTTGATACACATATAGCAATTGTTTCAAAATTTTTAATGGCCGCGAATTATTCGAAATTTGATATAATTTTGGGTGTTAACAATTTGAATGAGTAATTTTATTATATGTTTATATACATTTATTTGATTTTATGAGTGAAATTTTTTAGCATTTTGCCGTCGGTAAAATGCATGTCGTGATTTACTTTTATCACTTCAAGTGAAAATTTGAAATTTATAGCTTGTTATTTAATAATTAAGTACTACATATAAAAAAAATTTCTGAAATTTAGTATTTTATTTCTCATTCTTACTACTATTTTATAATGCGATACCCATGTTATTCTATTTTATATTGGAGTTTTAAAAAAAAATTTTGTATTATTAAGTTTCTTTAAAATTTTTTCAAACGATTATTGTGTACTACTTTTAATTTTCTACCAATTTTAATTGTTGTATTAACATCAGAATTCACTCTAATTACCTCATATGGACCATTCCACATTGACGACAATTTATGCTTTCTTGCATTATTTCGTATTAATACCTTATCACCGATATGAAACTTTTCTATTCTTGTGTTCTTATCATAATAATTTTTTGATTGTTGCTTCTGTGAAATTAAATTTTGTTTTATTATTTCACGAATTTTTTGCATTTTGTATTTTACTTGATTGCAGTATTTGTCAAAATTATAAATGGGTTCTGGTGATTTATTTAATACGGATGGTAATGGTCTGTCTATTCCATATAACGCGTGTATTGGGGTAAATTTACTACCTGTATGAGGTGAATGGTTATGTACTAACATTGCTTCAGCTAACCATTCATCCCATTCTGATGGATTTTTATCAACAATTGTTCTCAAATATTCAACCAATGGTCCATGTGTTCTCTCTAATGAACCATTTGACTGAGGGTGGTATGCACTAGTTTGTAATTTCTTAATTTTTAATAATTTACATAATTCTTTCATCGTTTCACTCAAAAAATTTGATCCCTGATCTGTTATTAATTTTTTAGGTATTACTGAATATTTTAAAATTATATTTTTGTAAAATTTTTGTGCTACTGTTGTAGCTTCACAATCTTGTAATGGAGCGCAATCTAAAAATTTTGTCAAGTCATCTTGAAAGGTTAAAATATATTTGTTACGATTATTTGTTTCGGGTAAGGGTCCTACGATATCTAAATAAACTTTTTCAAAGGGTTGATCTGCGGTATCTGTGATTACCATGGGCATTTTGTTCTGTTTCTTTTGACATTTTTCGCATTTCTTAATATATTTTTGTATATCTCTTAACATATTCTTCCATTTATAAAATGGTCTTATTCTTTTATATGTTTTTAACACACCTTGATGTCCACCTAATGGAGTGTCATGATACTCATGCAATATTGTTTTAATATCTTTTTCATCAGTTAATATTTTTGCACTGTCTTTTCTTCTTGTTTGTACATTTTCTGATATTTCTTGTTCATTTTCATGTTGATTTTCATTAATACTGTTTTTGGATGAATTTTCTTGTTTCTTTTCATTATTAACACGATGCCTAGCTCTAGTAATTACGTTACAAATATTATTTTTATCTAAATTTTCGTCATTTTTTTGGTTATTATCCTCAGGTATTCTACTTAAGGCGTCTGCATTTTGATTTAATTTTCCTGCTTTGTACTCAATTTTTACGTCATAATCTGCTAATTTTATTTGAAATCTAGCTAATCTTGTCGTTGTATCTTTTAATTTTAAAATGCCTACTAATGGCTTATGATCTGTATAAACTGTAAAATGCCTACCATATAAATAACATCTAAAATTTTTTGTAGCCCATACTATGGCCAACATTTCTCTCTCAATGGTTGAATACCTCCTTTCTGCATCGTTCAATGTTCTACTTGCATAGGCTATCGGTTGTTCATTTCCTAACTCACCCTGTGACAATATTGCTCCTAATGCCTCTCCGCTAGCATCAGTTGTTAAATAAAATGGTTTTCCATAATCTGGATATACTAATAATGGTGGATTTGTTAATGCAAATTTTAATTCTTCAAATGCTTTTTCACATTTTTCATTCCATTGAAATTTTATGTCTTTTCTTAATAATTTTGTAATGGGTTCAGCTATTTTTGAAAAATTTGGAATAAATTTTCTATAATAATTTGCTAGACCTAAAAAAGATTGAACTTGTTTGACTGTTTTTGGTCTAGGAAAATTGACTACACATTTCACCTTCTCTGGATCTGGCTTAATTCCAATTTCTGAGCATTTATGGCCTAGATAAACCACTTCTTTTCTCAAAAAATTGCATTTTTCAGGTTGTAATTTTAAATTGTTTTCTCTTAATCTTTGAAATACTTCAATTAATTTTTTATTATGATCTTCCAAATTCCTGCCATATATAACTACATCATCTAAGTAAACTAAAACTTTTAATCCGTTTTGGCCAGTTAAAATATTGTTCATTAATCGTTGAAAAGTTGCTGGTGCCCCTGTAAGTCCGAATGGTATTCTTTTAAACTCATAATGCCCTTGATATGTACTGAATGCTGTTTTTTCTCTATCTTTTTTGTCAACCAGCACTTGATGATATCCACTAGCTAAATCTAACGTTGTAAAATATCTAGAATGTCCTAATTGATCTAAAATTTCGTCAATTCTAGGTAATGGGTACATATCTTTTACAGTAATTTCATTTAATTTCCTGAAATCCACAACTACCCTCCAACGTTTTTCTCCTGAAGGACCCGGCTTTTTCGGTACAACTAATAAAGGAGAATTGAATGGACTTTTACTTGGTGTAATTATGTCATTGTCTAGCATTTCTTTAACCTGATCTTCAACTATTTCTTTCTGTACTTGTGGTAATCTATACATTTTTTGATTAATTGGCCCTTTACCTGGTTGTAATGGAATGGAATGTGTAATAGCCGTTGTATAACTTAATTTATCCCCTGGTAGGTGAAAAATGTCATTAAAGGATTCACAGATTGATTTTATACTTTCAGATTCTTCATCATTTAAATATTCGGGTATTAATAAATTTTCATTCAATAATTTTAATCTATTTTCATTCAAATTATTATTTTTATTTACGGAAAGTTTATGTATTTTTCTACTATTTGAATTGTTAAAATTTTTATTATTTGAATTCTTATTTTTAATGTCTTCATAAAATCTGTATATTTTATTAAATTCATAATCGTTATTTTCAAACTTATAAATTTCAAAATCTTTTAAAGGGTAATAAATTAACTTAAAATTTTTAATGTTCACTTCTTTTTCATTATTGTTTAAAATTGCTATTGTTATTTGATTATTACAGGGTTTAATTATTGAACCTGCCAGGTACACTCCTGACATAATTTCTTGAGATTCGCAAATTATTTCTTTATTAAAATTAACTTTAATCTTTACTAATTTTTCGGTACGCGCAGGTATTTTAATTGTTTCATTAATCTCTAATATACTTTTGTTCATTTCTTTACTCATAAAATTGTTAACATATTTTTTATCTCTCTCGAAAATTTTCTCTAACTTATTTTTTGTTATTTTGCTTTAAACGTTCAATATTTGTAATTTCTGTTTTATTTTTATATTTGATATTTTTATTCTTATGATTTTTATTTATTTCTTCAATTTTCAATTTATATATTTTCTTTTTTATTTCATCAATATTTTCATTTTCTTTTCTTAATCTTTTATTTATTTTTATTATACTTTCTTTATCTTTTTTTAACGTTTCTTTATTTATTTTCATATTATTCTTTTCATTTCTTAGATTTTCTTTAACTTCATTTAGATTTCTTTTAATTTTGTGATATTTTTCTTTAATTTCTTTTAAATTTAATTTTTTATCATATTCTTTATTTTTTTCATTATGTATTTGAGCTTTTACTTTTATTCTCGTATTTATTCCTTTCTCATTTATATTTTTTGGTCTACTTATGTCGTTATTTAAGAAAAATTTTAGAATAAATTCAATAAACAGAAGATTCTATAACATTTCAAAAACTTTCTTTATTACTATATCATGCGTTTTGATTTTGTTTTCTACACTTTGATTCCCTCCCTTTACATATGTTTCGTACGAAGAAGCTAAGACAGGTGTTTCATTTTTTACCCGTACTTCCCTACATTTTTTCATATGAGGATGAATCTGAAAATTTGTATTATTTCCAGAACCAATTTTGTCGTCAGTGTTTTTCACAAAATTTTTTCGAGACAGCTCTTGATTTTTAACAGAAGTATTATCATGATTTTGATTTGAAAAAGCAAAGACAGTCGAATCAATTTCTGACTGTACTTTTCCAACATCATTCTCATAATTAGAAATTTGTGCTTCAGAAAAACGTATTTTTTTCATACCAGCAACCTTCGATAAATCAGTATTTACGAGACACTGTGTCGATGGTTGTATATCAATGATATGGAATTTGTTTCCTTTCACTTTAAATTTCTTATCTTCGTTAACTTTCAAAGCCACTGACTCTTTTTTATTTTGTGTTTTTACCAACATTTTTCGCTCAGAAGGATCTTGTAATTTAATTACTAAATCCTCTTCACTAGTTTCCTTGCGAGGGAAACGTAATTGTTTATTTGGACCATCAATAACACAATTTTGTGACAAAAAATCAAAACCTAATATACCATCTTCTTCTACATTTTTCATATCTTTTATTATATGAAATTCACATTTTTTCGGTTTTTTGAATTCAATTTTAGCCGAACAAGTTCCTATAGTTTCGCCTTGTCCGCATACTGTATTAATTTTTAATTTATTATTTGTATTTATAATTGTATCATCTTTTAATATTTTTTCTTTTAATAGGCTTATTTCTGCACCTGTATCAACTAATAATTCTGTTTGATTTTTCTTACTAATATTTAAGGGTAATTTAACTATACATTTAACTAATTTTTTGTATATTTTTTGGGGCTGGCACTCGTTTTCTTTATTTTCTCTGGCTGGGTGACAGCCCTTTTCTAGTTTCCCTTATTCTTATTTTGATTGTCCCACAATCTTTTTGCGTTACAATCCTTCATTATGTGTCCTTCTCTTTGACAAAATTTACATTTTATTTCTGAATTTTTCCTATTATTTTCATTTCTATTAAAAGTATTATGATTATCATTATTATTGTTGTAACCGTTTCCTTGAATGTATGTAACCGATTTTGAATTATTATTTTTTTCTTTACAATGCTGAGTTACATGCCCATACATTTTACAATTAATACAAAAAGGTGTCGATTTTCTTAGTCGACATTCTTCAAACGTGTGATTATTTTTACCGCAGAAATTACAAATTTTGAAATCTTGTCTTTGATTATTTTGATGTTTAAAGTTAGAGAGATTCCTATTCTCGTAACGGGAGCTATAATTGTTGTTGTTGCTAAATCTTGGATTTGAGTTTGGATAATTTCGGTTATTATTATAATTAAAATTTCTATGATCTTTATTTTGATAATTAAATTGAGGCACTTGCGCCATCTGTGTTCTAAATTTCGCGTTATTATTTGTATAATTATTTTTATTGTTATTGTAATTAAATGGTATTTCATTATTTATATTCATACGTGCTGAATTTAATGAATTGCTATTATGTGTATTATAAGTTTGTGTGTGTGGTATGTGTATTAAATTATTTGTTAAATTCTGATATTCATTTATTGTATTAGTAGACTGAATATCTGTTAATTCAATATTTTCTAATTTATTAATTAAGTCTTTTAAATTATTTTTATCTTCATTTGCCGCTAATAATCTATATGTTGAATTTATTAGCCCAGTCTTGAATGAGAATGCAGCAATTTCCTGCAAATCCGTTTTAACTGCGTCATTATCTTCTGTATGACGTTCTTCAGCCTTTTTTTCACAAATTTTTAAAATTTTTTGTACTCGATTACCAAATGTTTTAACGGATTCACCTGGAATTTGCCTGACCATTCTTAATTCATTTAATAGTGTAAGGTATGATTTATTATTGACTAACGTGTTATGTAAAACCGTTTTTAATTTTTCAAATTTATCACATACTAAACCATCTAACAATCTAGCAGCCCTACCTCTAAATTTAACAGGTAACATTGCAAAAAACAAGTCTTTATCTTCATCTTTAGTCAAACATTTGTACATATTTTCATAGCATTTTATAAAGGTATTCACTTCTATATTAACATCTTCTGTATCTTCAGCGTACAATACAGGAACATTACCTAACAATTGATTTACTAATTCTATATTTGCCATTTTAAATATCTTATCTAATTCCTTAACAAATTCTTCTGAAAAACTAATATTGTTTTCACTACGTTGTTCTTCACTTTCTGTGCCTAAGGATGTTCTTGGTTTATAGACCCTTGCTCCTGATCTTAGCTGAATATAATGTAACACTTGCTTTTCCTCTTCTCTTGTTAATGCTATACTTGGATGAATAGTTTTTCGTGACTTACCTGCTGCTGATGTTGATGCTGGTGATTGAATTTCTGTATTACTGGTCTCCAGTGTGTTGATTTGCCTTAATAAATGTTGCTCTTGTTGTACTGGATCGTTGCTTTCCTCTGACGCCTCGCTTGTGCTGAATATTGGACTTAGATTTTCAAAAGTGAAAGAATCAACTTTTTCTTCAAATCTCACTTTTCTTTTTTGATTTATTAAAGGTGTCGAACTCGTTTGATCAGTCGACATATAATTCAACTTATACTCAAAATTTTATTTTCAAAAATTATATATATACTTTTTTTTTTAATTTACACCACATAAAAAAAAATATTTATTTATGCACATATATATTATTTTTATTTATTACAAAAACCACTTTAATTCAGCTTTAAAAATAATTTCTTCCCTTTTAATAAATATCGCTTGAATTTAATTAATTTTTATTGTATTAAATTTTATTTTAAAAATTCTGTTATTTTTACAGAAAAATGTAAAATTTACTTTTATTTTTTAATTTTTTCCAGAAAATTTTTCTAGTTTTTTACACTTTTTAATTTATTTTATTTTTAAATTAATGTTTTATTCAGCGACATCAATATTTTTGCTGAATTTTATTTTTATTTAATTTTGAAACTTCGTTAGATTATTTTATTTATTAGTATTTATTTAAAATTTTTGCTGAATTTATTTCAAAATTTTAGTGTAATTATTTTCTGAATTTAAAATATTATTTTTTATAAATTTATTTTATTAAAATTTTTTCAAAAATGAATGGAAGCGTTTAAAATGTTTTATTTAAAACGTTTACTGGCTGCGCCAAAATTGTAATGTTACGCAGCAAAATTTAAATATGAATTTGCTTCTTTTTTTTTTTTTTATTTATTTAATACCGAATGTTAGCGTTTAATGTGTTTATCTTGACACGGTTTACCGGCTGCGCCAAATTTTAAATATTATGTATATAACATTTGTGAAGCGATCAGAGGTTATTTATAAATATTGCTTTATTTTTTGCTTTTTTCTGAAATTTTAGGGAAGAAATTTAGGTTTATTTAATAACAAGTCTTGTGGTTTAATTTTAAATATTTATTTCACTAATAACACTTAAAACTATGTTCACAAAATTTACTTAAACTAATTCAATTATTTATTTTCTTTACAATATTTTATTTATTCTGAACCGAAACCAACTGTACGTTCGTTACTTTATTTTCTACGTCCGGTTCGTTAGAATTTCATTAAGTCTAATTTACTTGTAAAAATTCTAAGTTTTAAATACTTTATATTTTCCAAACGCGATTTATAATCAAAGACGATTTGTAATTCCGCGGTAATTTATTTCTTGCTGTTCCTTGTAAAATCCAAATTATAACTTTCTGATAATCGTAATTATTCTTCAATAAATACAATTATCAATTTTCCCTACTTAATTTAATTTTGTTAATTGAGTCCGAAGTTCGTTATTTTGAAATTTATTTAAATATTATTTGAATATACGTTTAACTGAAATTGTCCATCGTAGGGAGAATGGGCGTTATCATTTCATATTCTTTTTCCGTTCATTCATAATGTTAATTATATGCTTAATTGTTTACTCGACACTTTTTACCTTTGATTAATGTAATGTCACTCATATGTGTTTAGTTGTATATTTTCAACTTAACTTTTACGCATGTACTTATGTGTGTTAAGCTCAATGGCTTAACTCTCCACTTTTTGTATGTGTGCATTTATTGCATTAATTATTATTGCACTTTATACTGTTGTCGAATTTCGTTCTTTGATTTCCGCTTATTGTTACTGACCTAGTTATGACTTTTCTTTTACTTTATTTGTTTACAAGTAATTTAATACAATTTCGGTATATGAATTTAAGTATGTTAATATTATTAGGAAATCATATGGAATTTATATATTGGTAATAATATTGAAATTAGTGCATGGATATTTCCTATGTTGCATTAAATTTGGTATATTTAAAAAAGACGTTATGGACTTTAAATATGTTCATAAAATATTTGTTCTAGGTACAATGGTGAAATATTGGAATTTGGTTTGTGGTTTTTTCCATAACTGAATATTGATATTTATTTAATCCACTTTTGAAAATTGCTTTACTGAAATTCTTTATATATTTAATTAGGTGACATTCCATTAAATTTTGCGTGTCCTTATTTATATGAATTTTACATATAAAATGATTACCCAATTGACAAATCAATTAACAGACTATGATTCTTTTAAAAATTGTTCTACATTTAATTGTGAAATTATGTTAATTGTAGAATTGCGAAATTATATGAATTTAATTTTGTAATCAATTTTATCTTCTGTTTTATTAAAAATGCATGAAATAATTCTTTAATTTAAAATTCTAATATTTTATCAAATTGTGTTACAATTTGATATTTTATATATAACACGAGTGTCAGAAGACTCTTCGTTAATGTGGTTGTTTTCTACAGATTCTTGTAAAGTGGCATCAAGGTTCGGAGAGCTATTAGATGAATAAATTGTAGGAACTGCGTTTGTTAATAACTTTTTTCGTTATTGCTATTAAATTAAATTTCGTATGTAATATGGATTAATAAGTTATATGGAGTAATAAGTTAGTATAAATATATCGACAAGATTATTAATTAATTACTTTTTTTAATGTATTAAAACGTACCACAATTTCAGTACATCAACAGTAAATTAATTAAAACACCATAACTGTCTGAATAATTTTTAATTTTAAAATTTAAAGTAATTTTTCAAATTTCAAGTTTTCACATTAAATATTCAAATAAATTGAAATCAAAAATTAACTGAAACTATTTTTCAACATTTATAAAGTATTTTAGCAATATTGGTATTAAAAATTATAATTAAAAAATAATGATAACATTAAAAAAAAATAATAATAATACAACAAAAATAATGATAACCCTATTTTATTACACAAGAAAATTCATTCGGTAAGATTTTTGAAAACTGCAATAATAAGGGATTTGTCAAATTTATGAAAGAAAAAGATCATTTTTATTAATTAAATGGACACATTACGTGGAAGTACTACCATACGGTCATAAATTTATGAATGTATCAATGATAAATAAATATGCGTGTATTACTTCATCAATGTCCTTTTCACATTTTTGTTATTCGATTTATGAACAAGGTTTTCAGTTTTGGTGTAAGGCGTTTTGTTTTCTATTATTGATTTTTATAGTATTCAGGTAGTTTAAATCGTTTAAGGCTTAACATACAAACATATCAATTAATTCAACATTATGTACCTCAGACCAGCGTGTAAAGGTATAGCCTTAATAATTTTTATCTTTTTTTCCTATTCCAAATGTTTTCAATGATTAGATATGTACATAATATGATCTGCTTCAAAATCTTCCTATATCATTTTTGTTAGTTTTAATTTATTTGATTGGAAATGATCAATAATTACTGTATTATATCTGCCATATATATTTTATACTACGTATAGTATACTAATACATCTGCGCAAATATAATATTTTTCTCTCACTCCTAATGTATAAAAATTATAATGTAAAACAGATTAGGATTAGGCCTTCATTCGTTATAAGAAAAACAATAACAAAATGTACATGGCCTGTAATATATTTAACATAATATGTACACATGTACATTTTATAACAAATACACATGTATTATTAATGTTTAATGCACATGCGTGTACAAGGATTTCTCCTCCAATTGTTATTAAATTGAAAATATTATTCCCTAATCCGTACACTTAAACATGTGAGCATGTTCAAAAATATCATTTTGCCTGTAATTTTCAATACTTTTGCGTATATAGATTCCAAACATAATGTAAAATATTGTGTTTACATGTGAGATAGGAGAAATATATACGTACTTTTATTGCTTTTATTTTCAACCAATCCATGCGGACTACATGAAATAGTCGATAAACATATTTAGAAATCCTTGTAAAAAGACATGATATTTAAGTAAATATAAATATGAAAAGTGCACTGTACTTTGTGTAATATGGTCCACTTTATATGTGTACCAAAATACACGATTGAAACATACATATGTATTTGTTACTAAGTACAAACAGTACAGTTGAAGGATAATTAAAGGTACACTTTTCGAATGTTTGTTGTTTTTACATAGAAATTCGAAAAAATTTGTATGTTCGAATAGAAGACATGTGATTTTAAAGTTGTTCATTTGTTTTTGCCTAACTGTAGTTTATAAGATTAAACATGAGTCGGAGAAAAATTTACATACACATGCAAGGATTCGAGAGATATAAATACACACACAAATGAAATTTTGAACCCAAAAAGTAAATGAGAATAAAAATTATCAATAAAGATAATTTTTGACTATAAGAGGTCACTTCCCCAGCCTATGAAACGCCAAAAAAGTGACAATTTTTCCCGTATACCTTGTTTATCCTTTTATACTTCATCCACGTTATAACTAAAGACATCGGATCTTTAAGAGCAAGTAGTATACATGAATTAGATAATAAAGTCAGAAACGTAGCTGAGAATATAACAGAGTTTGCATCTTTTGAAGAAAATAGCGATGTAGTAACTACAGTGTTAAGTGCAATGTTACAGCAAAAAATAAGAGAATTACAATTACAACACAATTACGAATTACGAATAAATTTAATTTATACAGTTATATAATTACGAATAAATTTAATTTAACTGAAAGTAGAAATATCATAAATAATTTTATAGGGCAAGATCAGGGCAATTTAAATTTTTATAATAATAAAAATGTTAAAAAATTTCCTGGAAATATATGTGATCAAAAAAAAAATTTCAGTCAACCAAATAACCATAAGCGAACCGAAAATTTTAAATTTAATAAAGGCTATCAAAATAAAACAGAACTACACAGAAATAATTGGCATCAAAGACAAAACTACATATAACAATAACCAAAGTTTTAACAGAACACATCAATTTAGACAGAATGAATGCAGACCTACTAATATTGGACAGAACCGACAAAGACAAGAACCGATGGAAGTAGTGTAAAACGAACAGTTCTAGATCAGTGCTCCTCAGAGGATCTGATTTGTGTATTGTTGTTGGTTGAAAGTGTAGAAAGATATATGGGAGTTCTAGATCAAAAGGCTCCTCAGAATTTTTGAATTGTTTTTGTTGTCGTTGCGGTTTGTTAAAAGCGTAGAAAAGAATGTTATTGGAGGAGAATATATGTATGCGTGCGTGTGTGCAAGCGTGCGTGCGTGTGTGTGTGTATGTGTTTGTGCGTGTGTGTAAAAAAGTTTAAAAGAGGTGTAAACATAAACATAATGTTATTTGTATGATTAGAATAATAGATTCAATACCAAATATCAACGAAATGTTTTGGTGTGAAATAATTCAAGATAGATATAAATTTTGTTCATGTGAAGGAGCATGGAAAACATTTAAAATAGTAAACGCTGAAGTTTCAACTTCTGGGCTTTTAGAAGTATATGTAGTACCTGAAGACGGAAGTAGATGTTTGGTAATCAGAATGAGAAATCGAATCTATTCCATTGAATTTTGATTTCACATTCAGTCCATATCAGCATGTAAAATTTGAGGATATTAGAGGGAATATTACAATAGCTGGTGAAGCTAAAAGGGGTACTATGAGATATAAAAATGCAAATCACTTTCCACGTAATTGTCCTTTTGGCGATGAAGAGGATTGGGAGTGGGGTTAGAAACTGTTTCAAAAATTAG
This sequence comes from Anthrax anthrax, assembly GCA_963971155.1. NCBI lineage: Eukaryota > Metazoa > Arthropoda > Insecta > Diptera > Bombyliidae > Anthrax > Anthrax anthrax. The sequence goes on from OZ020117.1 coordinate 35,718,680, forward strand.
CACGAATAGGAAATGCGGAGGAATACTATATACAGAGTCTTGAAAGTATTTAAAATAATACATTTAGAACTTTTTTGTTTAGTCTTTCGTGATCGTTTACATTATCAACATTCACACAAGAGCTAAAAAATGTTTTCATCGTCAATTTGCTTTCTTATCTTAACAGTTTATTGTTTAGTATATACTGAAAGCGGTGTAATACCTATAAAGCTTGATTCTAATAGAGGAAATAAAGGAAACTTAGAATTTGCACTACAACTACCAAATAATGATACTATTCAAATTGATTTATCATTTCAATTATTAACAATAGTTGGTAATACTAATAAAAATGTAACTGAAAAACCACAATTAGATGGTACTTATAATGAAGAGACGTCAAAAACAACAACAACATCTAAACCTGAAACAAAATATGTTACTATTGAAGAAGCATTGAAGGATTTAGGCAAGAATTAATTAAGAAAAAGAGAGACATAGCTGGTATAATTGAGGGTGTTCACCCTTTTTATAGACATTTTAAAAATGAAGTACTAACTAAACGTTGTACATATGACAACAATTCCAAGAGACGATCATTGAGTATTCTTTGCTATGAATATCATCAATATGAAACAGAGAGAATTCTTAGTAATGGAGAAGTAGAAATAATAAGTGTACATTATCCTAATTATAAAAGTGATGTTGAAGCAATAAATATTAAAAATATGAAACAGGTTTATTCAATGGATATTTATTAAAATAGTTTTAGTTTATATACAAGACTATAAATTCTTTAACAAAAACAAAAAACAAAGTTTGTAATAATTAGTTTAAGATTAACTTTACTCACGTACAGAAGTAAGAATAAAATATAGATATATTATTTTGAATTTTAAAAAAAGTAAATTTAAACAATATGATTGTTGAGAAAATAGAAATGTTTTGTATTATTACTTTTTTTACAAAAATTTGTTTTTATATATTATATGTTTTCGATTTACCTTATTTCTAATCCCAACTTATCCTAATTATTTTTATTAATTTTATATGTATGTACCCATGTATATGCCTATATATTTATTTATTTATTTATTTATTTTTTTTTGATTACTTTTATTTCAAGTTCATTAACTTAATATTATATTTGAATTTCATGTTTTTTTTTTTTTTTTTGTATGCATAGTACACTTTTTACATTGCATAATTCTTATAACAAGTACCTTTTTTTTTTTTTTATCAAACTGCCTTGACAATGACCATACATATGCTATTGTTTTTGTTGATATTAAATTTCATTTTGATAATAATTTCATTTGCATTATATTTGTACATTGACTTAATAATAATATTTTTGAGATATGTATGTATGTGTTTGCAGAACTTATAGGTTTATTTATTAATGCTTTATTAATATGACACTTTTCTATGTGTTTGTTATATTTTTATTTTCTCTTTTTTGTTTTCTTTACATATTTCATTCATCAAATTTTTATTTTTATTTCAATATATGTTTATATTATTATTCTTATATGTATTTAAAAAGGTATATTTCTTATATTGGAAATTCATTAATAATTTTTTCTTATAAATATAGTGAATGTGTGTATAATTATACATTTAGGTTTGTTTTTTTTTTTTTTTTTTTTTTTTTTTTTTGAAAATTTAAATCATGGCAAAAGAAATTTTTAATATTTTTTTTTTTTAGTATTTACTATTTTGTATATGTTTGTATATTTCCATATATAACTTAAGTTCTAATATATTTATATGGACAATGTTCCTATATGCATTCTTAGCTACAAGTTGTAATTTAATATGTTGTTTACATGGTTATTTATTGTTTTTTGCAATGCATTTGTTGTTGCTTAATTGTTGATATCTATATAGTCTTATGTGCAAGCATGAGTAAATTGTTTAATTGTATTAAAATAAATTCTACTATTTTTTGTTTTTGTTCATATTGTTAAAATCATTGTATGTATGTGTGTGTGTGTTGATACACATATAGCAATTGTTTCAAAATATTTAACGGCCGCGAATTGTTTGAAATTTGACCTATCTTTGGGTGTTAACAAGTTGAATGAGTAATTTTATTATATGTATGTTTATAATTTATATATATTATATGTTTTCCATAAGTGAAATTTTTTAGCATTTTGCCGTCGGTAAAATGCATGTCGTGATTTACTTTTATCACTTCAAGTGAAAATTTTAGAATCTCATATGTTTATTTACTTAATGATTGACTGTTAGCTAAGCATATAAAAAAAATTTTTAGAATTTTGATATATTTATCTTGTTTCTTTTTACATTATAATTCGATAGTAGTAGTACCATCTTTTATTATGGCCTTTGTCGGAGGAATTCTTATTTGCATATCCTCCTTGTTTATTGCACTTTTAGGATTTGTTTTGCCCTTACTGTCCTGGAATGGTGAAGGTTCCGTATGCGCTTGTGCTGAAGGTTCTATGGTTGTCCCTTTGGGTTCCCCCATCTTACAGCATGTTACTTTGATTTTTTTGCTTATTTTTATTATTAGTACACACATTATTATAATTATTATTATTGTTAGTAGTCCACTGTTTACATTAGTTTGAAACGTTATTTTTTCCTCATTTCTTCTCTGCTCTGTTAGCAGTATTTCATTTTTTAATTCATCGATATCTTTCCATTGCTCCAATAATCGGCTGTTATCATTCATTATGTGCTTTATTGTATTTGCTATATTCTGTTGGTTGGTTCTGTGGGGTTGCAAATTTATTTGGAAAGAATATAGTTCTAAGTTGGATTCTTGTAACATTTCAACGTGCTGGAAGGCTACTGTTGTATCTTTATTACCTTCGTATGGTAATTCTCTGTTATCTATTTCAAAAGAGCATGGTTCAGTCAGTGACATTACCCCTGTTCCTTTTATCTGTCGCGTGAACTGGGTTGATGCGCACTTATTTGGTGTTCCTGTTGAAATATAAATAACCAGGAGTCTTTTTTGTGCAATTTAATCATTGTGTCAGTAAACTGTGTTAGTATTTTTTGTTGACATAAAGTTTTAATGGACTCCGATTTTCTGGTTATTATTGCTGTTAAACAAGTTGTGTCGTGTTCACCACCTAATTTTACTTGTTCTTGTTTGCATATTGTTCTTGTTGAATGAATCCCTGTGTTACATTTTCTGCAGTGTTGTTTAAATTCGTTATAGTTATATTCTAAATAGGTATTAGTGGTAGAATTTATTATAAAATTGGCGTTTAAATTAGTAATTGTTGGTAACTGGTTATTTTTAAATTGTGGTATCAAGTGAAGTTTAAATAATTCATTATTTTCTTTGCATATTAAAGAAATTTCGATTTTCACAATTATTCCATCTCCATCCTCTATGGACTGGACATTCACTACTTGTTTTATTAAGGAAAATTTTGCCATTGTAAGGTATTTTGGGTTATTGGCAGTTATTTCAGTATACGTCTTGCTAAACAGTTTAGCTGAAATTAGCAAGGGATGTAGTTGATGCTCGTGTAAAGCATTTATTACTATAAATTGCTCACTTAGATGATTGTAGACCATTTGCAACTTTGTCCATACAAATAATAGGATTTGATTTACATCTATCTGTGCTTGTAAATGTGTCACTTTTGTTTTTACCTCCATTATGTCGTCGGTTACTTTTCGTGTAAAATTATTTATTACTTCTGCTAGGTGATTTTGGTGTATGGTTAAATTCCTTATATAAGAAGTTGTTGTGTCAGAACTAGATTTTAGTACTGTTATTTGTTTTTTCATTAGATTAAAATTTTGTTCGTCATGCTTCTCTAGATTTTGTAACCTGTTATAAATTTGTTGTGCATCATTTGAATCCATGGTGCCAAATAAATATTTACTGAGTTTACCAACTCCATCGAACAATTCCCTTTTCTTCCTGTTTTCATTTGTGCCTAAATAGAATTTCAATTCTTCTGTCTGCGTTTTAATTCTTGAAATTGTAGCCGCTATTTCCTTATGCCAGGTTCCACAGTTGTCTCTATGTTTACCTAGATGTATGCATATTCTGTAGGCCATCTCCTCACAACGCTGCACAAACTCGAGCGTTCTTTCTGGGTGTATGGATGTGAGTTTTGTATAAATTGTCCATGTACTCTGATACGTTAGAGCTGCTCCTAACGATTCTAACATTATGGCATTTGAATTAAATTCATTTATTTTTACCTGAGCATTTATTGTGGTGAGAAAGATACTAACAATTACTAATTTGATAGCCATATTCCCTAGAAAGAAATTTAGTGTGGATGTTTATTTTAGCATTGTAGTGTTATTTTTTAGATTTTTGTCATTTTAATAATGATTTTAATTTTTGTGTCTTCTCCCTTTTCTTTTTTTTTGCAAGAAAATTCCCCTTTGCTGCTTATTTTTATTGATAATATTGTCTTTGTATTAACTCTTTTACTTAATTTTTATTATTATTTTTATTGTAATTATATTCTATGCCTGCGAGTGTGTAGGTGAGTTTATTCAAATTTTTGTTAATTTCAATATTAACTTTTCTCTTTTCCTATATTTATTAATTTATTATGTGGCTTTTGCTGACCATGCATTTTCGCCTTTCATAAATTTTATTTCACTACTCTCTTATACTGGTTTCCGAACTTGAAAGTCTGAATATATTTAAATTTTCTGCTTTTAGAATTTTCTTCAGTTTTTTTTTGTACGTCGATGAGTATCGAAAAAAAAAAATTTATATTTTTGAAAGAAATTTCGTCGCGAGTTATTAAGAAAAAAAAAACGAAAAACAACAAAAAAAAAAATTTTTAATTTTATTTGAATATTTACGGGGGTTTTTTTTTACACTATGGTAAGTAAACAAAAAAAAATTCACTAGTCTTGTCTTTTAGGGTTCATATATTAAATTTTATTTTATTTTATTTTATTGAGGTCATTATTGACATTCTTCGCGCTCCTCGCCATGGACCAATGGGTGCAGATTGGCCTACTGTCATTGAAGATCTGGAATGGTTGGTGTCAATCGTCCCTGATCTTGAATTGACAGTATCTCTGTACCACGATGATTACGAGTTAACACTCGGTTCTACTACTGGGGGGTGCACAGTAAGTACCTAAATCTTAATCTTATAACCCCTTTTTTTTTACCTAACCATTTGTTTATTACTATTTTGTTATTAACACCTTTTCATTTATCTACTTTATTTGGCTTAATTTTGTTGTATTTTATTTTTTATTTTTATTATTTTTTTCTTAGGTAGAGCATGAACTTCTGGTCAATGGGCATAGAGTGCAGTTACGCTATAGGGATAGAGCAGTAGAGCTGCTAAGGTCCCTTCGTAGAAGAGGCTATCTTCCTCCTCGATACTATTTTTGTTTAAAAAAAATTATTCTTATTTTTATTTTTATTTTTGTATAAAATTGTACTGAAATACTTAAAACAATATATATTCAATTTCTGATTTTTAAAAAAAAAAATTCTCTTATTTTTTTTTTTACATTAAATTTTGGGTTCGCTTGATTTTTTTCTTTCCTTTTGTTTACCATTGTTTACTGTTGTTATAGGTGTTCATTTATATAATTAAAGTTTTGTTTTTTTTTGTTGTTGTTTTTTTAAATTCTACTTTGCATGAACGGTCATTTCTCTTCTTTTTTTCTTTGTAGATTTTCTTTAAGTATATATTTGTTTTTTGCTTTTCCATTACTCTATTAGGAGTCTCATAATATGTGTTTGTATGTACGTCATTGCTGCCTTTGTTGTTTTTTTTTTTTTTTAAACAATAAAATAATTTTAAAAAAAAAATTTTTTTATTTGTTTTTATTGGTTTCAAATTCCTTGGTGGTTGACCCTTGAATTTTGAAGATTGTTGTTGGTATAATTTCGTTATGCTAATTTCGCATCTTATGCAGTTCTAACCGCTTTCCTATTGTGCTAAAATTTCCTTTCTTTTGTATACCTATTTATTGTGCTAAAAACAGAAATTCAAATTTAAAATTGAGAAATTGTTTTTGTTTTGAAGTCATTCTTTCAACGAATTTCTTTTTTAGTTACTGTGCTAAATATCTATGTAAATTAGCCGATTATTAGGCCGTTTTTGTGTTGATACCTGGTTATGATTTACACATTTAGTTAATTACAAAAATGTTATTCCTATGGACTTATAGTGCAGTTCCTTTATTCTTCTTTTTTTTTAATTTTTTCAGACCATTATTGTGTACTACTTTTAATTTTCTACCAATTTTAATTGTTGTATTAACATCAGAATTCACTCTAATTACCTCATATGAACCATTCCACATTGACGACAATTTATGCTTTCTTGCATTATTTCGTATTAATACCTTATCACCGATATGAAACTTTTCTATTCTTGTGTTCTTATCATAATAATTTTTTGATTGTTGCTTCTGTGAAATTAAATTTTGTTTTATTATTTCACGAATTTTTTGCATTTTGTATTTTACTTGATTGCAGTATTTGTCAAAATTATAAATGGGTTCTGGTGATTTATTTAATACGGATGGTAATGGTCTGTCTATTCCATATAACGCGTGTATTGGGGTAAATTTACTACCTGTATGAGGTGAATGGTTATGTACTAACATTGCTTCAGCTAACCATTCATCCCATTCTGATGGATTTTTATCAACAATTGTTCTTAAATATTCAACCAATGGTCCATGTGTTCTCTCTAATGAACCATTTGACTGAGGGTGGTATGCACCTGTCTGTAATTTCTTAATTTTTAATAATTTACATAATTCTTTCATCGTTTCACTCAAAAAATTTGATCCCTGATCTGTTATTAATTTTTTAGGTATTACTGAATGTTTTAAAATTATATTTTTGTAAAATTTTTCGGCTACTGTTGTAGCTTCACAATCTTGTAATGGAACGCAGTCTAAAAATTTTGTCAAGTCATCTTGAAAGGTTAAAATATATTTATTACGATTATTTGTTTCGGGTAAGAGTCCTACGATATCTAAATAAACTTTTTCAAAGGGTTGATCTGCGGTATCTGTGATTACCATGGGCATTTTGTTCTGTTTCTTTTGACATTTTTCGCATTTCTTAATATATTTTTGTATATCTCTTAACATATTCTTCCATTTATAAAATGGTCTTATTATTTTATATGTTTTTAACACACCTTGATGTCCACCTAATGGAGTGTCATGATACTCATGCAACATTGTTTTAATATCTTTTTCATCAGTTAATATTTTGCACTGTCTTTTCTTCTTGTTTGTACATATTCTGATATTTCTTGTTCATTTTCATGTTGATTTTCATTAATACTGTTTTCGGATAAATTTTCTTGTTTCTTTTCATTATTAACACGATGCCTAGCTCTAGTAATTACGTTACAAATATTATTTTTATCTAAATTTTCCTCATTTTTTTGGTTATTATCCTCAGGTATTCTACTTAAGGCGTCTGCATTTTGATTTAATTTTCCTGCTTTGTACTCAATTTTTACGTCATAACCTGCTAATTTTATTTGAAATCTAGCTAATCTTGTCGTTGTATCTTTTAATTTTAAAATGCCTACTAATGGCTTATGATCTGTATAAACTGTAAAATGCCTACCATATAAATAACATCTAAAATTTTTTGTAGCCCATACTATGGCCAACATTTCTCTCTCTATGGTTGAATACCTCCTTTCTGCATCGTTCAATGTTCTACTTGCATAGGCTATCGGTTGTTCATTTCCTAACTCACCCTGTGACAATATTGCTCCTAATGCCTCTCCGCTAGCATCAGTTGTTAAATAAAATGGTTTTCCATAATCTGGGTATACTAATAATGGTGGATTTGTTAATGCAAATTTTAATTCTTCAAATGCTTTTTCACATTTTTCATTCCATTGAAATTTTATGTCTTTTCTTAATAATTTTGTAATGGGTTCAGCTATTTTTGAAAAATTTGGAATAAATTTTCTATAATAATTTGCTAGACCTAAAAATGATTGAACTTGTTTGACTGTTTTTGGTCTAGGAAAATTGACTACACATTTCACCTTTTCTGGATCTGGCTTAATTCCATTTTCTGAGCATTTATGGCCTAGATAAACCACTTCTTTTCTTAAAAAATTGCATTTTTCAGGTTGTAATTTTAAATTGTTTTCTCTTAATCTTTAAAATACTTCAATTAATTTTTTATTATTATCTTCCAAATTCCTGCATTTATATCTACATCATCTAAGTAAACTAAAACTTTTAATCCGTTTTGGCCAGTTAAAATATTGTTCATTAATCGTTGAAAAGTTGCTGGTGTCCCTGTAAGTCCGAATGGCATTCTTTTAAACTCATTATAGTCTTGATATGTACTGAATGCTGTTTTTTTCCTATCTTTTTCATCAACCAACACTTGATGATATCCACTAGCTAAATCTAACGTTGTAAAATATCTAGAATGTCCTAACTGATCTAAAATTTCGTCAATTCTAGGTAAAGGATATACATCTTTTACAGTAATTTCATTTAATTTCCTGAAATCCACAACTACCCTCCAACGTTTTTCTCCTGAAAGACCCGGCTTTTTCGGTACAACTAATAAAGGAGAATTGAATGGACTTTTACTTGGTGTAATTATGTCATTGTCTAGCATTTCTTTAACCTGATCTTCAACTATTTCTTTCTGTACTTGTGGTAATCTATACATTTTGTGATTAAGTGGCCCTTTACCTGGTTGTAATGGAATAGAATGTGTAATTGCCGTTGTATAACTTAATTTATCCCCTGGTAAGTGAAAAATGTCATTAAAGGATTCACAGATTAATTTTATACTTTCAGATTCTTCATCATTTAAATATTCAGGTATTAATAAATTTTCATTCAATAATTTTAATCTATTTTCAATCAAATTATTATTTTTATTAACGGAAAGTTTATGTATTTTTCTACTATTTGCATTGTTAAAATTTTTATTATTTGAATTCTTATTTTTAATGTCTTCATTGGCATAAAATCTGTATATTTTATTAAATTTATAATCGTTATTTTCAAGTTTATAAATTTCAAAATCTTTTAAAGGGTAATAAATTAACTTAAAATATTTAATGTTCACTTCTTTTTCATTATTGTTTAAAATTGCTATTGTTATTTGATTATTACAGGGTTTAATTATTGAACCTGCCAGGAACACTCCTGACGTAATTTCTTGAGATTCACAAATTATTTCTTTATTAAAATTAACTTTAATCTTTACTAATTTTTCGGCACGCGCAGGTATTTTAATTGTTTCATTAATCTCTAATATATTTTTGTTCATTTCTTTACTCATAAAATTGTTAACATTTTTATTATCTCTCTCGAAAATTTTCTCTAACTTATTTTTTGTTATTTTGCTTTAAACGTTCAATATTTGTAATTTCTGTTTTATTTTTATATTTGATATTTTTATTATTATAATTTTTATTTATTTCTTCAATTTTCAATTTATATATTTTCTTTTTTATTTCATTTATATTTTCCTTTTCTTTTCTTAATCTTTTATTGTTTTTTATTATACTTTCTTTATCTTTTTTTAACGTTTCTTTGTTTATTTTTAAGTTATTCTTTTCATTTCTTAGATTTTCTTTAACTTCATTTAGATTTCTTTTAATTTTGTGATATTTTTCTTTAATTTCTTTTAATTTTAATTTTTTATTATATTCTTTATTTTTTTCATTATGTATTTGAGCTTTTACTTTTATTCTCGTATTTATTCCTTTCTCATTTGTATTTTTTGGTCTACTTATGTCGTTATTTAAGAAAAATTTTAGAATAAATTCAATAAACATAAGATTCCATAATATTTCAAAAATTTTCTTTATTACTAATATACGCAAAATTAGAAAACAAAACTATATCATGCGTTTTGATTTTGTTTTCTACATTTTGATTCCCTCCCTTTACATATGTTTCGTACGAAGAAGCTAAGACAGGTAGTTCATCTTTTACACGTACTTCCCTACATTTTTTCATATGAGGATGAATCTGAAAATTTGTATTATATCCTGAACCAATTATGTCGTCAGTGTTTTTCACAAAATTTTTTCGAGATACCTCTTGATTTTTAACAGAAGTATTATCATGATTTTGATTTGAAAAAGCAAAGACAGTCGAATCAATTTTTGACTGTACTTTTCCAACATCATTCTCATAATTAGAAATTTGTGCTTCAGAAAAGCGTATTTTTTTCATACCAGCAACCTTCGATAAATCAGTATTTACGAGACACTGTGTCGATGGTTGTATACCAATGATATGGAATTTGTTTCCTTTCACTTTAAATTTCTTATCTTCGTTAACTTTCAAAGCTACTGACTCTTTTTTATTTTGTGTTTTTACCAACATTTTTCGCTCAGAAGGATCTTGTAATTTAATTACTAAATCCTCTTCACTAGTTTCCTTGCGAGGGAAACGTAATTGTTTATTCGGACCATCAATAACACAATTTTGTGAAAAAAAATCAAAACCTAATATACCATCTTCTTCTACATTTTTCATATCTTTTATTATATGAAATTCACATTTTTTCGGTTTTTTGAATTTAATTTTAGCCGAACAAGTTCCTATAGTTTCGCCTTGTCCGCATACTGTATTAATTTTTAATTTATTATTTGAATTTATAATTGTATCATTTTTTAATATTTTTTCTTTAATAGGCTTATTTCTGCACCTGTATCAACTAATAATTCTGTTTGATCTTTCTTACTAATATTTAAGGGTAATTTAACTATACATTTATCTAATTTTTTAATTATTTTTTGGGGCTGGCACTCGTTATCTTTATTTGCTCTGGCTGGGTGACAGCCCTTTTCTAGTTTCCCTTATTCTTATTTTGATTGTCCCACAATCTTTTTGCGTTACAATCCTTCATTATATATCCTTCTCTTTGACAAAATTTACATTTTATTTCTGAATTTTTTTTATTATTTTCATTTCTATTAAAAGTATTATTATTATCATTATTATTGTTGTAACCGTTTCCTTGAATGTATGTAACCGATTTTGAATTATTATTTTTTTCTTTACAATGCTTGTTTACATGCCCACACATTTTACAATTAATACAAACAGGTGTCGATTTTCTTAGTCGACATTCTTCAAACGTGTGATTATTTTTACCGCTGAAACTACAAATTTTAAATCTTGTCTTTGATTATTATTATTATTATTACTATTATGGCCTTTCGACACATACACAGGTCATTTAAGGCCTAATTACATTATACATAGGTATTAGCTATTCTTTTTTTTTTTTTACAGATATAAATGTGATTTGAGTTGTGCAATAAGCTTGTGTGTGTTTTGTTTTAAATTTGGTTATAAATTTTTAGATATTTTAGATATTTTATGACGTTTGAAATTTTTTCTTTATCTTCGCTTGCAAGATACATGTATACCTTCATGTATACATACATTGTGCTTCATGTATACCGTTTATTTTAAATTTTTCTCGTGTGTCTTTGAGGAGGTCACAATCTTTAAATAGATGTTTTATTGTAAGCTGTGAATTGCATTTGCAGATAGGTGGTGCAGTTTTGTTTAAGTGATGTTTGTGTGTAAGTTCAGTGTGTCCTGTTCGTATTCTGGTAAGTATTGTTGCATCTTTCCTTTTTAATGTATTTAATGTAGTCCAGGGTTTTGTGTTGTCTTTGATTTGTCTTAGTTTGTTTATTTCTGTTTCCCTTTTCCATTTTTCATTCCAGTCTAGATAAATTTGTATCTTTGTTTGTCTTTTTGCATCATTTAGTGGCATTTGGAAGATTGGGTCTATTTCGTTTAATAAAGCTTCTTTGGCTAATCTGTCTACATCTTCGTTTTCTTTGATTCCTATGTGACTAGGAACCCATAGGAATATAATATTGAGATTCTTGTTATTGTCTTGATTTTTAAATTATTTAAATAATTCATAAAGAAAATTCAAGATTATTTCATATATGGATTAATTCTTTGAAACATTTCATTTAAAAGGAAATTCGGGCATTCAACTCATATCCGTTAATTGTATTAACAAAGAAAAATAATTAACAAAAAATATATATTTCGATGACTCGCCAATTGGGCAATCATTTCATTCATTATTAAAGTTCATAATTCGTTTCAAAAAAATAAAGTACGCAAAAGTATATATGCCAATATGTTTCAATATAAATTCCTTAGCAACATAGTTCAAAATTATATTTAACCCTTTTTATCAGTAATTTTCCATATTGCAAAATAACATGAAAAAAATTCATATGAAATACAAAAACAAGAACTAGCAAATTAACGATTTTAACCAAAGTACATAGGTAAATCATAATTAGGACGGAAATATAAAAAACAACAAATATATTAATATATGCAAATTCATTTACATTAAGCTCATAGTAACAATTGTATATATTGATAAGTGCACTGCACTGGCATACAAAGTTCATATTGCACATAATTGGATACCAGCTAATAAGTGCAATAAACTTGCGTACATTAAGAAAAGCTTAAAAGAAAAACGAACAACAATACCAAATAAAGAATATGCAAATAAAGAATTGAAATGTACCGCCCATTTCCCCTACGATTGGTACAGTCATTTATGGTAAATTATATTAGTATTAAAATAACGAACTTTGGATTTAATTGGCAAAAACAAAATTTAAGTAGGGAAAATTGATAATTGTAATTATTGATAAAATAGTTACGATTATCGAAGTTATAATTTGGATTTGAAACAGTAAAGTTGAAAAAGTAATTACCGCGAATTACAAATCGTCTTTGATTAAAATAAATTATTTAACTTAAAATATTTTTGAAACTAATTATTAAATTTAAACTTAGAAAAAATTCAATTCAATTAAATTTATCATAGTAAAAATTCGCCCGTAAAGTATTTTGAATAAACCGTAGAGTTACAAGTAAAAGATATTCTGTTCGGCATCAAGTTGATTACAGTATTTCGGTTCGGTACAAATTATTGTTGTAAAATAAACAATTAATATTTCAGTTAACTTTAAGTAAATATTGTGAACTTAGTTATAGGGAACATATTTTTAGTGAGAATAAAGTTTTAAAAACTAAACCACAATCTTTTCAATTGAACTTAATTTCTTCCCTATATTTAAAAGACCTTTTAAATGTTAATACATAACATATAAATTTTGGCGCAGCCGGTAAACGTTTTTATAAAAACACTATAAACGCTTCCGTTTTAATCTAACAAATTTGTGCTACATACAATTGAAATTTGGCTTAAAACAAAAAAAAATTTTTCATATTTAGTTAAATAAATTTTTTATAATAAAATTTTACTGCGTAACATAAATAAAAATACTACATTAATTTCAGAAGAATATTAAAAATAAATTCAGCAAATTTAATTCAAAAAATTAAAAAATAAATTCAGAAATATAATAAATTAATAAATTCACCAAGAAATTTTTTAATTAAATCTTAAAGATAAAATCATTTAGCACAGTTTCAGAAATAAATTTAGAATAAAAATTAAATTCAGCAAAAATATTTATTTCGCTGAATGAAGTTATAACTTTAAAATTAAATAAAATAAAATGTGTGGAAAACTATAAAAAATTTTGTGTTAAAAAATAAATAAATTAAAAACAATTGTGCATTTTTCTATGTAAATAGTGAAATTTTTGAAATAATAGTTAATATAATAAAAATTTAAATAAATACAAGTAACATTTATTAATAGGGAAGAAATTATTAGTAAAGCTTAATAAAAAGTGGTTTTTGAAAAAGATAAAAATATATGTGTATGAATAAAAAAAAAAATAATAATATATATTTTAATGTGGTACAATTGAAAACATTCTTTGAAAAAGAAAATTTGAAATAATTCATATTATATGTCGAGTGGACAAACAAGTTCAACACCATTCAAGGATCAGAAAAGAAAAGTGAGATTTGAAGAAAAAGTTGATTCCTTTACATTTGAAAATTTAAGTCCAGTGTTCAGTACATCAGAAGAAAGCAACGATTTGGTGCAAATACGACAACAACAATCAACAAGTGAAGATATCGCACTGGAGAACAACAGCAACAAAAGTGAAGAAAATCAGGTTGAAGAAAATAGTTTTTCAGAAGAATTTATGAAAGAATTAGATAAAATATTCAGAATGGCAAATATTGAATTAGTTAATCAATTGTTAAATAATGTACCTGTATTAAGCGCTGAAGATACAGCTGACGTCAGCATAGAAGTTAATACGTTTATAAAATGCTATGAAAATATGTATAAATGTTTAGTGAAAAATGAAGATAAAGATTTATTTTTTGCAATGTTACCGGTTAAATTTAGGGGTAGAGCTGCTAGATTATTAGACGGTATTACTTGTTCAAAACTCGAACAATTAAAAACAATTTTACATAATACGTTAGTAAATAATAAATCATATCTCACATTATTAAATGAATTAAGAATGGTACGACAATTTCCTGGTGAATCTGTTAAAACATTTGGCAGTAGAGTTCAAAAAATTTTAAAATTTTGTGAAAAGAAAGCTGAAGAAAGACACACAGACGATAATGATGCTGTAAAAACAGATTTACAAGAAATTGCCGCATTTTCATTTAGAACAGGTTTAATTAATCCTACATATAGATTGTTAGCTGCAAATGAAGATAAAAGTAGTATAAAGGAAATAATTACAAAATTAGAAAATATAGAGTTAACAGATATACAATCGGCAAATACAGTTAATGAGTTTCAAAATTTATCAAATAATAATACATTCAATACACCACACACACAAACATTAAATACACAATATATTGATTCAGCACGTAAAAATGTTACTAATGAAATACCATTTAACAATATTAATAGAAATAATTATAACAATAATAATGCAAAATTTAGAACACAGATGGCGCAAGTGCCACAGGTTAATTACCAAAATAAAGAACAAAGATATTTTAATTTTAACAATAACCGAAATTTCCCTAATTCAAATCCACGATTTAATAACAACAACAATTATAACTTCCGTTACGAGAATAGAAATTTCTCTAACTTTAAACATCCAAATAATCAAAGACAAGAGTTCAAGATTTGTAATTTCTGCGGTAAGAACAATCATACGTTTGAAGAATGTCGAATTAGAAAATCTACACCCTTCTGTATAAACTGTAAAATGTATGGGCATGTAACACAAAATTGTAAAGAAAAAAATATTAATTCAAGATCAGTTACGTATGTACAAAGAAACGGGTTCAATAACAACAAAATGAAAGTAAAAATAAAAATTCTGAAATAAAATGCAATTTTTGTCAAAGAATAGGGCATATGATGAAGGATTGTAACGCAAAGAGATTGTGGGACAATCAGGATAAAAATAAGGGAAACTAGAATAGGGCTGTCACCCAGCCAGAGAAAATGAACATAACGAGTGCCAGCCCCAAGACATATGCAAAAGTTTAGATAAATTCATAGTAAAATTACCCATAGATATTAGTTCGAAAAATAAAACAGAATTATTAATAGACACAGGTGCAGAAATTAGTTTATTAAAAGAGAAAATATTGAAAGATAATGTAAAAATAAATACAAAAAATAAATTAAAAATTAATACGGTATGCGGACAAGGAGAAACGATAGGTACTTGTTCGGCAAAAATTCAATTTAAAAAACCTAAAAAATGCGAATTTCATATAATAAAAGATATGAAAAATGTAGAAGAAGACGGTATACTAGGTTTTGATTTTTTGTCTCAAAATTGTGTTATTGATGGACCAAATAAACAATTACGTTTCCCTCGCAAGGAAACGGGAGAAGAGTATTTAGTAATCGAATTAGAAGATCCTTTTGAACGAAAAAAGTTGGTGAAAAAACTAGATAAAAAAGAGACAGTAGCACTGAAAGTTGATAGAATTAAGAAATCGAATGTGAAAGAAAACAAATCTCATATCATTGGTACACAACAATCGACACAGTGTCTCGCAAACACTGATTTGTCGGGGGTTGCTGATATGAACAAAGTACATTTTTCTGAAGCACAAGGTTCTGATCATGAAAATGATGTTGAAAAAGTACAGTCAAAAAGGGATTCGACTGTCTTTGCTTTTTCAAATCAGGATTATGATAGTAGTTTTGTTAACGATCAAATGCTATCTCCAAAATATTCTGTTAAGTTCACTAACAACAAAATTGGTACAAAAAATAACACAAATTTTCAGATTCCTCCTCATATGAATAAATGTAGGGAAGTACGGGTAAAAAATAAAATACCTGTCTTAGCTTCTTTATATAAAAAATATGTACAGGGAAAGGGTCATAATGCAGAAAATAAAATCAAAACGCTAAGTACAGAAACAAATAAACAAAAATATACAGAAAGCAAAAAAGTAGGTTCAAAAATACAAGTAAAAGTACAAGTACATGACGAAAAAATTAAAAAGAAAGAATTTGTTAAAAAATTAAATATAGAAGAAATAAAAGGAAAATATGAAAAAATTAGAAAGAGATTAAATGAAATTAAAGAAAATATAAGAGAAGAGAAAAATATTATAAAAATAAATAAAGAAAAATTCAATACAGATAAAGAAAGTGTAATAAAATATAATAAAAGATTAAATAAAGAAATTAAAAATATTAAAGAAATGGGTAAAGAATTAGAGAAATTGAAAATTAAAGGAATTAATAAAAAATATTGTTAGAAAATTTACAAGATTATTTTGTTTTTTTTGTATAGGGGTACGTTCCCGAAATAAACGTGAATACAAACTACCGGCACTTGTAAATTTCAAAGTCGTGCTTTTCTGTTTAGCGAAAACTTTATGAAACGCGACCTTTGGTTCCCGAGAGGTTTTTTATTTTATGATTTTATTTAGGTTGAACACCTGTACCAGCAAAGGGTGTTCGTAAAGAAAAAGAAAAAAAAAATGCACTAAACACGTTTATTATTTTTTTTCTTATTTTTTATTTTTATTTTCACTGTTTTGTTGGTTCTTGTACTTACCCTTTTTATTTATTTATTTCCTTTTATGGTCCTTTTCAATTTGATTGGTCCTTTTTATTTATTTATTTTTTTTTTTTTCTTTATCCACTTTTCTTGTACTCGTTTTTATTTTATTTTAAGGGCGCCCTATCCCACTGCACTATGGTCCTTAATCTTTTTTATCGTTTTTATAAATTTTTTCGCTCTTTATTTTTAGTTTAAAAAAATCACGAATTTTACGAATTAAATTTTTAAAATTTATCTATTTTTTTTTTTCTTTTACACCCCGATTTGAAATTTGAAATTATAAATTTTCGAACTTCTAAAATTTTTTAAAAACAAAAAAAAAGGAATCGCACCGCACGAATGACTTTAACACACGTCTAACTAGGTCAATGTCTACCGTCAGAAGAAGGAAAAAATGATGGCCGACCACCCACGTTTTTCAAGATCACTCAAGATCATGGTGTGCGAATCGATATTCGAAAATTTGTTTAATCGATCGCACACGATGGATTCGTTCGATAATCTTGAAAAACGTTACAGACGGGGTGGCGCCATCTGTTAGCAATTTTGCAACATTGCCCCCCCGTTAAAAGCTCGAAGTTCCAACCGAGCTTAATGCATCAGCGGGACTATAGGGTGTGAGGTTGCAGATAAGGCGGTAAGCTGGCGGATCATAGATAGGCAGGAGCCAGTCGATCGCGGTGAACAACGGTCGTACGGCGAGAATCCTGGTGTCTGATACGGTATACGACATCAGAAATACACTCTATAATCCTGTAAGGGCCATCCCAGTCTCTTTGCAGCTTAGGACAACGACCTTTCCTTCGCTTGGGATTATACAACCAGACCAAGTCGCCAGGTTTGAAAGGGTTGGCCTTGGCAGAGAGATCGTAACGATCTTTCATCGCGCGGCTCGCTTCAGAAAGCTGCCTACGATTGAAGTCGTGGACGGAGGCCAGCCGGTCTTGCAGGGTCTGGATGTACTCAGGGACTGTAGTGGGGTGACGGTCCGGAGGTTCGCCAGTCAACAACTCCACAGGCAAACGGAGTTCGTGGCCGAGATTCAACTGGGCAGGGGTGTTCTTAGTGGACTTCTGGACAGAAGAACGGTAGGACAACAAAAGGAAGGGAAGGTAACTGTACCAGTCCCCTTGGTGTTCCGACACGAACTTCGCCAGATAGTCAAGAATCGTCCTGTTGAATCCCTCCACAAGTCCGTCACTCTGTGGGTGTAACGGAGTTGTGCGTGTTTTCTCGATTCGGAACCGTTTCAACACTTCCGTGAACACTTCGGACTCAAAATTGCGCCCTTGGTCGTAGTGTAACTGTCGGCACAGTCCGAATCGAGAGAACACATTGGCTATCAATGCATCCGCCACCGATTCACCGGTCTGGTCTTTAAGAGGAATCGCCTCTGGCCACTTGGTAAAGTAATCGACCATCACCAAAATGTATTTGTGGCCGTAGTGCGATTCAGGCAGTGGTCCCAAAATGTCGACAGCTATTTGCTCGAAAGGTGCACCAGAATTTCGAATTTGCAATGGTGCCCTTTTCCGGGGGACAGGACCTTTTCTTTGTTGACAAATTTGGCAACGAAGACAAAAGTTACGGACGTCGGCTGAAAGTCCCACACAGTAATAGTGTTGGGAAATTTTTGCCAACGTCTTATCAACACCCAAATGTCCACCGGCAGGGCAATCGTGCATTTGTCGCAACAATTCGGACTGCAGACATTTGGGGGCCAGAACCTGAAGGCAAGAGGGGGTACCAACGCGTCGGCGACAGGCAATTCCATCTTCCAAGGAGAGGGAAGAGAACATGGACCAGTACGCCTTTAGGTCAGGATGATCCGCACTAATCGAATCTAAAGGAGGTCGTTCACCTTGTTCCAACCATCATCGTACCACACTTAATAAAGGGTCGTTTCCCTGAAGCTCTTGGATATCTACACCATGTATGGTGGAAAGGCGGACTACCAGAGTGTTCCTTTCATCGAGCCTACTACAGTAAGAACACGACGTGGCCTCGCATGGCCTTCTGGACAGACCATCGGCATTTCCATGGAGTTTGCCGGCACGGTGTTGGATTTCGAAATCAAACTCCTGTAGTCTTTCAATCCAACGTGCAATTTGACCTTCTGGTTCGCGAAAATTCATCAACCAGCGCAGAGACGCATGGTCGGTGCGAAGAAGAAAATGGCGTCCCAGAAGGTAGGGCTGAAAATGGGCGATAGCTTTAACAACTGCCAGAAGTTCCTTACGAGTGACGCAGTAATTTCTTTCTGGTCGACTCAGGGTCTTACTGTAGTGTTCGATCACTCTTTCTTGGCCATCCTGGAGCTGTGACAGGATCGCTCCCCAAGCGTATTGGCTTGCGTCAGTGTCCAAAATAAACATGCCATGTTCAGAAGGTTGAGCGAGTATAGGCGCGGAGGTCAACTTGTCCTTTAACGCTTGAAAAGCAGCTTGACAGGCCTCTGACCACTTAAATGTGGCACCTTTCTCTGTCAAACTGGTTAAAGGTTTTGCTATGGAAGAAAAGTTGAAAACAAAGCGCCTATAGTACGCGCACAGGCCCAGAAAAGATTGAACGTCCCTTTTACTGGCGGGAAGAGGCCAGTTCCTTCGATCTTTTCTGGATCAGTAGCTAAACCCTGTTCTGAAATGACATGTCCCAAGAATTTGACTTCTCGGCGACAAAGGTGACACTTCTTAGGCGACAACTTCAAACCAGCTTGTTTTGGCCGTTGGAACACGACGCTTAGGTTGACCAGGAGACCTTCGAAGGACTCGGAATGAACGAGTAGATCATCCAGATAACCCAGGGTGACTGTGTAAGGGATGTCATGAAGGACAAGCTCCATGAGCCGCTGAAAAGTGGCAGGAGCATTGGTCAATCCAAAAGGCATGACATTGAATTCGTACAGTCCCGAACCAATACTAAAGGCGGCCTTTTCTTTGTCCGAAGGGTGCATTTCCACTTGGAAATTGCCAGGCAATAGATCAAGGGAGGCGAACCACTTAGATTTACCTAAGGCTTCTAAAGTCATATCGATCCTAGGTAAAGAGTAGGAATCCTTTTTAGTGACTTCATTTAGCCGCCGGTAATCAACACAGAACCGCAAGGAGCCATCTTTCTTTTTGACAAGAACAACAGGGGAGCTCAAAGGGCTAGTGGAAGGCTGAATAAGACCTTGGTCTTTCATTTCAGACACCATTTGTTGCGCTTCATTGCGCCTAGAAAAAGGGATGCGTCTAGGGGGTTGTTTTATAGGTTTGGCGAAACCGGTATCAATTTGGTGTTTTAGGATGGATGTTCTTCCCAAATCGTCCTTAGACAGGGAGAAAACGAACTGATACTCTATCAGCAACCTTTTCAGTGAAGCTTTTTGAGATATCGACAAACCTTCACTGCTAGATTCGAAAAGATCCTCTACTTCCTTGGGGAGCTCATTCACCATTGTTCGCGCTTGATGACAAGGAAGGACCATTGGGCCTGTCTCAGCTTGGGCAATGGGAACGTCCCTCGGAACGATCACTGTCTCTGGGGTCAGGTTGCAAATTGTGGCTAACACCCTCTCATCAGACACTCTGGTCAGGGTCGGAAGCACGCTCAGCTGCTTAGGAAGGGAGCAAGAGGCTGAGAGGCAAACATCTGTACCAGAGGCGAGAGAAATGTGAAGAGGTGTGACCACGTTTTGAAAAGGAGGCAACTCAAGTGTAGACAGAGTACACAAAGGGAACAGTTCAGGGCTCGACAGAGGAACCAGTTCTTCACCTATGTATAACAAATTTCTTTCCAAATCTAAAACGCAGCGGTTGTTTTTTAAGAAATCCATCCCAAGGATACAGTCGTCGAGTATTTCGGCTACAAAGGCAGGGTGTTCAATAAGAAAATTTTCAGCCGAAATTTGAATCAAAGCCTTTCCTTTAACGGGCAGAATTTCGACAGTGACGCTTTGGATACAGGCGGAAGAAGGTTGAATTCTCGCCATACAAGAGTTATCACGCAATATTCGGGGGTGAACAATTGTTCGCGTGGCTCCCGTATCTACTATCATTCTGTAAGGGGTGTCATTGACCGAACCGGAGATATGCAGGTTAGGGGCGGTGGTCATGACGGTAATAGGGATGATGAGTGGGCCTAATTCCTCCACTGACTCCTGCCCAATGGGGTCAGTGGACGTCAGTTTGACGGTGATGCTTTCTCTTTAACAGAGGCGCTTGGTGGAATGGTTCCACAGGCAGCTGACGTTGGTGGACTCGAGGCAGTGGCAGGGGGCTTCATTGGAGTCGTCGCAGCGATAGAGGCCTTTGGTGCACAGCCTTTGATAGACGTGGCGCGTACAAAGGGAGTCCCGGAAGGTGCTGCGCGTGTAGAGCTATTACGGGCTGACGCGGCGGTTTGATTTATTGAATTGTCGGAAGGCGAAGTGCGCGGCAGACTTTTTCGCGGTGTCGATGGTTCACGTCGTACGTTCACGGCTCGGGGCGAACGATCCGTGTCTACGATTTGAAACGAAACGACGTCGCCATCGCGTAAAACACGTCGTTCATTCCCGGACGTACGGAAATCCCCGCGAAGGACGAACACTTCCTGTCCATTGTCCCGACGCTTTATAAAACCGTAGCCCTTTTTACGGTGAAAGAATTTTATCGTCCCGATTTTCCGATCCTTATGTTCGTCGGCAGGAGGCTTCGGCGAAAATTTCGCAGGTCTACGCGTTGGAGCTTGTGTTAAAGCGTCGCCATGCTTGTGCTCCTTCAAGCAAGGCGGTTGGCTTTTCCCGACGGCTGTTGTTTTTTATCGTGCGAATCTCTTTCGCGTTCACGTACGGTGGCTTGATAGACGCGTGCACCTCTACGTCCGATTCGCGTGGCGTCGCGACTGGCTTCCAACCGGATCGCCAAGGCCAGGGCGATTTCAACGCTCGAAGGGGCGGCATCGCGGACGCGTTGTTGAACGTCAAAGTCTAAGAGGCCGTCGATAAATTGACCTAACGCTATACGGTCACGCGCTGATTCGGGGCAGTCCGGAAATGCTAAATTGACTAAGCGCTGCACGTCAGTCGCGAAATCCGGTAGGGTTTCTTTGTCGCGCTGTACCGGCCACGAAGCTGTGAATGCGCCACAGACTGGTGGTACTGTAGGCTGAAACGGCGTTCGAAGGCGCGATCCAACAAACCAAAGTCATCTTGCGTTGAACCGGGTAGCGTCTCGAAAAAGGTCAGGGCCGTACCTCTTAAGTAGGGTGCTAAAAATACGGCTTGAAATTCATGCGGCCATCCGTTGGCTCTGGTGACGGTTAAGAAATGGCGTTTATACGCGGACCACGGTTCTTTGTCATCGAACTCTCGCGGGGCGACTTTAATACGCGGTATTGAAAGCGGGATCGTATTACTCGTAGCGATGCTGCGGTGCGTTGACGAAGGCAGACCGGTAAACGTTACCGTGTTCACACGCGGGGCACAGGTAGATGGCGGTGGAATATTAGAAAGGCGCGGTGAAGCAGGTAAAAGGGTCGCCGCGTTGTGGCCCGGAGTAATCGGACTCGCGTCGGTATCACTTACCGGTGCGAATGGCTCATAAGGGGCAGACGGGGCAGCACCGAAGGCATCCTGGCGCCTGTGAAGCGCTCCTGCGGATAGGGTTACTCCCAAAGGGTCTTGCCGGGTGGAATTGGCCACACTCACCAAAGAGTCCGGAGTTTGGCATTCAACTTGAGGCCGATCAACCGGAACAGAAGGCGCCGAAAAGTTAAATTGATTAATTAAACTTGAAAAATTACGGCGGTCTTGTTCGTAAGAAGAGGCGACAGGACAATTAAGAGACGGTGGCACAAAATGCTCCGCCGAGGAACGGGGTTGCTCCCTAGTTGTTATTAGCAACTCCATGAAAGTTTTCATGGTGGAAGTTAACTCCGTAATCATCCCTGCCTGCACACCCATTTGTGTTGTGATGTTCGTCAACACTTCCTTTAAATCACCATGAGAAGAGGTTGGTGACAGAGGACGAACAGGGGAGGCATGGCCACTCAAATTGTTTTCTTCGTGGTTGGACATTATGCAAAAATAACGAGAGCGACTCACTTTTATTTGAAAATTAAAAATAAATAAACAGGAAGGGGCAAAAGCAAAAATCACTTTAAACATGAAAGTTTTCACTGCGCGTGATCTAAGTTCTATTACGAGAACTGAACGTACTCCACACCTGACACCAATGTTAGAAAATTTACAAGATTATTTTGTTTTTTTTGTATAGGGGTACGTTCCCGAAATACACTTGGATACAAATTACCGGCACTTGTAAATTTCAAAGTCGTGCTTTTCTGTTTAGCGAAAACTTTATGAAACGCGACCTTTGGTTCCCGAGAGGTTTTTTATTTTATGATTTTATTTAGGTTGAACACCTGTACCAGCAAAGGGTGTTCGTAAAGAAAAAGAAAAAAAAAATGCACTAAACACGTTTATTATTTTTTTTCTTATTTTTTATTTTTATTTTCACTGTTTTGTTGGTTCTTGTACTTACCCTTTTTATTTATTTATTTCCTTTTATGGTCCTTTTCAATTTGATTGGTCCTTTTTATTTATTTATTTTTTTTTTTCTTTATCCACTTTTCTTGTACTCGTTTTTATTTTATTTTAAGGGCGCCCTATCCCACTGCACTATGGTCCTTAATCTTTTTTATCGTTTTTATAAATTTTTTCGCTCTTTATTTTTAGTTTAAAAAAATCACGAATTTTACGAATTAAATTTTTAAAATTTATCTATTTTTTTTTTTTTTTTTACACCCCGATTTGAAATTTTAAATTTTCGAACTTCTAAAATTTTTTAAAAACAAAAAAAAAAGGAATCGCACCGCACGAAGGAGGAAGAAGAAGGAAAAAATGATGGCCGACCACCCACGTTTTTCAAGATCACTCAAGATCATGGTGTGCGAATCGATATTCGAAAATTTGTTTAATCGATCGCACACGATGGATTCGTTCGATAATCTTGAAAAACGTTACAGACGGGGTGGCGCCGTCTGTTAGCAATTTTGCAACAATATAAAAAGGCAGATAAAAAATATAAGAATAATAAACCAGAGATTACAAATTTTGAATCTTTAAAACATAATAATGATGATAAGTTAGAGAAATTTATTGGTAAAAATAAAAAATACTTCAACAATTATATGAATAATCAGTCAAATAAGAATATATTAAAAATAAATGAAAAAATTAAAATACCTGCACGAACAGAAAAATTGGTAAAAATTAAAGTAAATTTTAAAGAAGAAATAATTAATGAATCACAAGAAATTAGGTCAGGAGTGTTCCTGGCGAGTTCAATAACAAAACCTTATAATAATGAAATAACCGTAGCAATTTTAAATAGTAATGAAAAAGATGTGTGTATTAAAAATTTTGAATTAATTTTTTATTATTTAAAAGATTTTGATGTTTATAAATTTAAAAATAATAATTATGAATTTAATAAATTACATAGGTTTTACGCGAATGAAAAGTCGGTAAAAAGTAAAATTACAAATAATAAAAATTTTTACAATTTTAATATTAAACAAATACACAACCTTTCCTTAGATGAAAATACAAATTCAGATAAAAATAGATTAAAATTGTTAAATGAAAACCTGTCAATACCAGAATATTTAAATTATGAAGAATCTGAGAGTATCAAATCAATCTGTGAATCTTTTAATGATATTTTTCATTTACCAGGGGATAAATTAAGTTACACAACAGCCAATACACATTCAATTCCTCTACAACCTGGAAAGGGACCTATAAATCAGAAAATGTATAGACTACCACAGGTTCAGAAAGAAATTGTAGAAGAACAGGTTAAGGAAATGTTATAAAATGACATAATTACGTCCAGTAAAAGTCCATTTAATTCTCCTTTATTAGTTGTACCAAAAAAGCCAGGTCCTTCAGGAGAAAAACGTTGGAGAGTAGTTGTAGATTTTAGAAAGTTAAATGAAATTACTGTAAAAGATATGTACCCATTACCTAGAATTGACGAAATTTTAGACCAGTTAGGTCATTCTAGATATTTTACAACATTAGATTTAGTTAGCGGTTATCATCAGGTGCTAGTTGATAAAAAAGATAGAGAAGAAACGGCTTTCAGTACATATCAAGGGCATTATGAGTTCAAAAGGATGCCATTCGGACTTACAGGGGCACCAGCAACTTTTCAACGATTGATGAATAATATTTTAACAGGTCAAAATGGATTAAAAGTATTAGTATATTTAGACGATGTAGTTATTTACGGTCGAAATTTAGAAGATCATAATAAAAAATTAATTGAAGTTTTTCAAAGACTGAGAGAAAATAATTTGAAATTACAACCTGAAAAATGTAACTTTCTGAGAAAAGAAGTAGTGTATTTAGGTCATAAATGTTCAGAAAAAGGAATACAACCAGATCCCGAAAAAGTAAAATGTGTAGTAAATTTTCCTAGGCCAAAAACAGTTAAACAAGTACAGTCATTCTTAGGTCTAGCTAATTATTATAGGAAATTTATCCCGAATTTTTCGAAAATTGCAGAACCAATCACTAAATTATTAAGAAAAGATATTAAATTCCAGTGGAATGATAAATGTGAAAAATCATTTGAAGAATTAAAAATTGCATTAACCAATCCACCTTTATTAGTATATCCAGATTATGAAAAACCATTTTATTTAACAACTGATGCTAGCGGAGAAGCATTAGGTGCCATTTTATTACAGGGTGAACTAGGGAACGAAAAACCGATAGCTTATGCGAGTAGGACATTAAATGATGCAGAAAGAAGGTATTCAACAATAGAACGCGAAATGTTAGCAATAGTTTGGGCAACAAAAAATTTTAGATGTTATTTATACGGCAGAAATTTCACAGTATACACAGACCATAAACCATTAGTAGGTATTTTAAAAATAAAAGATACAACCACTAGATTAGCCAGATTCCAAATTAAATTAGCAGATTATGATTTAAAAATTGAATATAAAGCAGGAAAATGTAACCAAAATGCAGATGCGTTAAGTAGAATACCTGAAAATAAGATAGAGAATAATAAAGAAAATTTAGACAATAATAATAATTGTAATATAATCACTAGAGCTAGGCATCGTATAAATAAAGAAAATGAGGTAGAAAAATCACCCGAACAAGATAACAATGTTAACCAAGAAGAAATCGAAAATGTAAATTCAGAAAATTTAAACAGTAATATAAAAGATAATGCAAAAATATTAACAGATGAGAAAGAAATTAAAACAATATTACATGAATATCATGACACTCCGTTAGGTGGACATCAAGGCGTTTTAAAAACATATAAAAGAATCAGACCTTTTTATAAATGGAAAAACATGTTGAGGGATATACAGAAATACATTAAAAAATGTGAAAAATGTCAGAAAAACAAATCCGGTAAACAGAATAAAATGCCAATGATAATCACAGATACTCCAGATCAACCTTTCGAAAAAGTTTATTTAGATATTGTAGGACCTTTACCAGAAACATATAATCGAAATAATATAATAATCAACTTTTCAAGATGATTTAACAAAATTTTTAGATTGCGTTCCCTTACAAGATTGTGAAGCTACAACGGTAGCAGAAAAATTTTACAAAAATATAATTTTAAAATATTCAGTTATTCCTAAGAAATTAATAACAGATCAGGGTTCAAATTTTTTAAGTGAAACCATGAAAGAATTATGTAAATTGTTAAAAATTAAAAAATTACAAACAAGTGCATACCACCCCCAATCGAAAGGTTCATTAGAGAGAACACATGGACCATTAGTTGAATATTTAAGAACAATAGTTGATAATAATCCGACAGAATGGGAAGAATGGTTAGCAGAAGCAATGTTGGTACATAACCATTCACCACACACAGGTAGCAAATTCACACCCATAAATGCATTATACGGAATTGATAGGCCATTACCACCAGCATTAAATAAATCTCCAGAACCGATTTATAATTTTGATAAATATTGTAATCAAGTAAAATATAAAATGCAGAAAATCCGCGAGATTGTAAAACAAAAATCGAAAAATTATTACGACAAAAGTACGAGAATAGAAAAATTTCATATCGGTGATCAAGTTTTAATACGAAATAATGCAAGAAAACATAAATTATCACCTGTGTGGAAGGGTCCATATCAAGTCATTAGGGTAAACTCTGATGTTAATACAACTATTAAAATGGGTAGAAAATTAAAAGTTGTCCATAATAACCGTCTGAAAAAATTCTAGAGTTTCATAACATCTACAAAATTAAATTAATTAATAGAAAAATAATTGGGGAAATAATAACTGGGATCTTATGTTTAAGGATATACGAGTATAGTACTATAAATACATGTAATTATTGTTAGACAGTAACAAAAATTACAGAATTTTTTTTTTTACATATATATTGAAAAACTACATACTACAAATAACAGAATATCCGTTGAAAATTTTTTTTTTATATATAGACGAAATTTAAAAATTTTAGTAATAAATATAGTACATCTAAAAAAAAAAACGTTAAATTTGGAAATCATAACAGTAGTGAAAAAATAGAGATAAATAGGCCTCATAAATACCGAAAAATATGCAAAGTATTATTATATTAATATAGTATAGGAAAAGTATAGGTATAGTATACGTACTTTGTTTTGTTGGTACATTTTGAAGAAATTCCAAAGTAAAATTTTATTTTCTACAAAAATGCACACGCACATTAATAAAAGAAGAAAACTTGTAACCCAAAACCATTTTCCGTTCAAATAAATTCATATAAAGAAAAAAAGAAGAAAACTTTACGTTATATGTTATACATAAACATATACATAAACAAGTTAAATATACAATGTCGCATTAAGCTAGATAATAAAAATGAATACAAAATAAAAACAACAACAAAAGCAAAATCAAAGTATTAAGTTAATATCTTAATACATGCAGAAAAATGAAATACAATCTCCATCAAAATTATTTACTCATATATACGCATATTAAATGCATATATAGACCAAACCAAGGAAAAAGAAAATGAAATTCACCAAAGGAAAAATCCCCACGTCACAACCAAGAAAAAAAATGGGTAAAAAGAATAAAATTGACCAAACAACAAAATTTTTTTTTTAAATTAAAATAAAGGGTACGCAAAGAAAAGCAGTAATCAAAAAAATTATAAAATAACTTAATTATAAAATAATATTAAAAATAATTAATAATTTTTATCAAATCTGAAAAATTTTCAAAAAAATTCATTTTACCGACGGCAAAATCAAGAAAAATTTTTACTAATAAAATAATATACGTGCATACAAACAAATAGTTGAAACACCCAGAATCAGGTCAAGTTTCAAAACAATTCACGGCCATTAAAATTAAAAGTATTAAGAATTACTATAGGTACACACACATACATACACAAAAAACACATTAGCAGAAAAATCAGTATCATCAAAAAATGTGAAAATCCAAGAATTATTATGGGGCTTCAAAAATTTTTTTAGCCGATAGAGCGGTTCGGGCGATGAAAGAGGGGACGGCATGAATGATTGAATGATTTAGTACATTTGTTGGTAGAAAAAGGGATGTCGTTTTTTCGTATAAGAATATTCAAAATAAACTCGAGAAATTTCAAGCCATGTACTTATTATATATATGTATGTATACATATGTAATAATATATTACATACGAGTGTTTGTAAATATTTTCATACGAATTTGGTATCTTAATTATAAATACCGTCATCCTAAACAAACATAACTTTCGTTCATAAGAACATTAGAACACAATTTTGTAATGGTTCGATCATATATATGAACGTGAATTAAAGATCAGAGACTAGGATAGTAGTAAAAAATGTGTAATTTCAGATTAACATATGTACATACTTACATAAATCGTACAATATTTCATATACGTATATTACTTTTTCTTTTTCACGTCGTTTTTTGTTCATATTTTACACTTTTCTTTTACTTTTTATATCAGACAAGAAAATATATACAAGTACGATCTATAAACCCATAAATTTGTATACGGTCGAAAGATGTGTACGGAATATTGCACGTATGTATGTATATATTGTGTTTATATAATTAACAAAATCAAGTCATTAGGTTTATGGTACAAACAATATTTGTATAGGGATATATATGACTCCACGTGGAATGTATACTTAAATTACATACTTACGTATACGATATATAATACATTCATTCGATCATATTTTTATTTATCATTATCAAAAAAGTATGAATTTTGAAAACCCAAAAATTCAAAATTTAATATTAAACCGATCGTATTCAAAATATATTGTATTTCCCATACAATACATTACAATTTGAATTTACATTTTGTATTTCTATCCTCGTTTCTGATGTAATGAAATTTATGACCCATATGATCGTACAATTATGAAAAAATTATATTTGTTCAGGACGATAATTTGTTTGTTTAGGACAGAAGTTTTACACACGCATATATACGATAAATACGTACATTACAAAATATTCTTATAAATATTGCGCATAATATGTACACTTAAATTACATACGCACGTATGTAATAAATATGCATACATATTCACATTCTATGCTGATACATGGGTATTTTAGTGGGTACTGAATGATTTCTTCTGAAATAATATGTACACTTGAATTACATACGCACGTATGTGATAAATATGCATACATATTCACATTCTATACTGATACATGGGTATTTTAGTGGGTACTGAATGATTTCTTCTGAAATAATATGTACACTTGAATTACATACGCACGTATGTGATAAATATGCATACATATTCACATTCTATGCTGATTCATGGGTATTTTAGTTTTTTTACATGGGTATTTTATTCTGAAAATTGCTTGCTTTTTTTATATATTTCAATACATTTTATTATTTTACACCTTATTTTTTGAATAAAACGGTAGCACTGGGTACTGATGTCAGTACCCAGGAAGAAAAATTTTTGAACGTCGAATTTGCACTGCTTGCAGTATCTCCTAGTTTTGGATTTCTGGTATCATTCAATTAAAATAAAATTACAATTACATACACTTTACACACAAAATTAACATATCAAAAGAATAACAACAAAAATAACGTTGCAAAAAGTAAACAGAAAATAAACAATGATGTGAAAACGAAGTATAGATCATATTGCACCTGTATTTTTAGCGTATATTTAGAGTCATTATTATTAGGGAACAGTATAATACATTAAGTTACATACATATACATAAGTAAAAAGTATAGCAAATAAAATTTTTTTTTAGTACATGTAAACAAATTTTTTTTTTATTTTATCATAATTGTAGAGAAAGAATAAAATTTAATATACTTGAGAACACAGTTGCATAAATCATTAATGTATAAAAGAAATAACATTATATTCATAATTTCGAAATTCTCCATATGTTATTAAATAAATAAAGCAAATGCAATAAAAAAAAAGGAAGAAAAGTATAATACAGTAATATATGTAATGAATGAAAAATAATTAAATAGTAAACATACGAAAAGAACACTAATACTTAGATATCATAGGTAACATGATATCAACAATGATATCAACATGATAGGTAACATTAAGACAATTAAAACAAATTGCATTAATGTAGCATGCATAATAATAGAGATAAAGTAAACATAAGCAGTAATTCAATTTCATTGTCAAGGTTATATAACAATTAAATGCATATATGAAATATAGGTCAATTATTAAGCTAGGTCAGAAACATAAGATGTAAAAAAAAATTATAATAAAAAAAAATAAAAATATATATATATGTACGAATTAGGACTAAAAACAAAAATAAATGAATATTGAATAAATAATGAAATTTTTTTTTAGGTATACTGGGGAATAAAAATATACGTATAAAATAAGTAAAGTTAAAAAATAAAAATAAAAAATTAAAAACCAAAAATGAAAACCAACCGAAACTGAAATCAGCCCTACACACCCTTCCTCCCATTTTTCCGAGGGGGGAGGAAATGTTATATAAAAAATATCAAATTGTAACACAATTTGATAAAACATTAGATAAATTCAATAATTTCATACATTTTTGAATTATTTAAATAATTCATAAAGAAAATTCAAGATTATTTCATATATGGATTAATTCTTTGAAACATTTCATTTAAAAGGAAATTCGGGCATTCAACTCATATCCGTTAATTGTATTAACAAAGAAAAATAATTAACAAAAAATATATATTTCGATGACTCGCCAATTGGGCAATCATTTCATTCATTATTGAAGTTCATAATTCGTTTCAAAGAAAAAAAAAATAAAGTACGCAAAAGTATACTATATATGCCAACATGTTTCAATATAAATTCCTTAGCAACATAGTTCAAAATTATATTTAAGTGTGGACAATGGTAAATCGGTGTTCAAAGTGACCTTCTAGCTCAAAAACTACCCAACCGATTTCAATGAAATTTTGAACACATATAGGTTGAAGGGAATTGTGGTGCTTAAATAGACAGTTTTTCGATAAAGGACTCCGTTCAGTTTTTATAAGGATTCAAAGTAGATGCAAATTGCATTTTTCCCGTTTTTTGATGCTTCAAAGTGACCTTCTAGCTCGAAAACTATCCAACCGATTTCAATGAAATTTTGAACACATATAGGTTGAAGGGAATTGTGGTGCTTAAATAGACAGATTTTTGATACAGGACTCCATTCAGTGGAAAATTGAAAAAGAGTGAAGGCATGTTTCCTGAAAAAGTACTTTGACTTTGTTACAATTTATCTGCTATTAAACGAATGATTTATGTAATTTTTGTGATATAAACATAAAATTTCAACTTTTCCTAATTGGTTGCAAAAAAAATCAATTAAAAATGTTTCGTAGTTTACATTTTATTAATAAATGAAAATTACTATTTTTTGTATGAAAGCTTCAATTTTCATTGCATATTTATTTCTGTTTCAATTTATATTTGAAAATTTTCAAAAAACAGTTCAAGCAAAAATTGCTAGGTGGCACCAATAATATAAGTGATTTTAAAATAATACACATACAGTGCCGACTAAAATACATATGACCATTTTGCTAAATTGCAATTAATACATTTGTACTATAATCTTCATAATAAACAACAATAAAACGTGATACTTGGTTTTAAATTATTACTAATAAAATAATTGAAAATCATAGTAATGTTTGTATTGTAATTGTTGTTTATTTCAGAATAATATGAATTAATTTTGTAATGTAAATGAATTCATAATTTGGTTACAAATGTTTTAATTTGCACTGTATAGTCAATAAACGATTTTTGTATTTCATATGTACATATAATATATATACACGTAGACGTAGGTATATACGATATGCATATGATCATGTGTTATGTAGTATTTGATGTACATGTGTGTTTGTATACGCATAGAACATTGAGTGTGAGAAAAAAGCAATTAGAAGAAAAAAATTAGTTTTTTTTCTACAGATTTTTTTTGGAGTATACATTCATACACATACGTAAATGTGGACAAGTACACATTTTTGAGTAATTTTTTTTTTCAATTTTTTTTTATCAACTTTTTTTATATTTTTACAAATTACAGATCAAGCCAAAAATCATTTTTTTTTTGTATTACAATGTACAATATATATGTACATACATATACATGTGTATGATGAATAAGACCATTAGAGATGTATGTACATACTTCTATATCAATTTTGATGCGTATGTATAGGAAGTGCACCTGCACGCAAATTGTGTGTTCAATGTTCATATATGTATGTAGATATGTATATACATAAGTATACTTATGCATGAAATGATATATGTACATACATTTGAATTCATACGTGCCATATGTACATATTTATTTGTTGTTTTTTTAATTATTAACGGATTCAACGGATTTTTAATTTTTACGTTTTTGACTGAGCTGATTTCGATTTCAATCAGCTGTTGCTAGCCACTCTTAACCCTTTTTATCAGTATTTTTCCATATTGCAAAATAACATAAAAAAAAATTCATATGAAATACAAAAACAAGAATTAGCAAATTAACGATTTTAACCAAAGTACATAGGTAAATCATAATTAGGACGGAAATACAAAAAACAACAAATATATTAACATATACAAATTCATTTACATTAAGCTCATAGTAACAATTGTATATATTGATAAGTGCACTGCACTGGCATACAAAGTTCATATTGCACATAATTGTATACCAGCTAATAAGTGCAATAAACTTGCGTACATTAAGAAAAGCTTAAAAAGAAAAACGAACAACAATACCAAATAAAGAATTGAAATGTACCGCTCATTTCCCCTACGATTGGTACAGTCATTTATGGTAAATTATATTAATATTAAAATAACGAACTTTGGATTTAATTAGCAAAAACAAAATTTAAGTAGGGAAAATTGATAATTGTAATTATTGATAAAATAGTTACGATTATCGAAGTTATAATTTGGATTTGAAACAGTAAAGTTGAAAAAGTAATTACCGCGAATTACAAATCGTCTTTGATTAAAATAAATTATTTAACTTAAAATATTTTTGAAACTAATTATTAAATTTAAACTTAGAAAAAATTCAATTCAATTAAATTTATCATAGTAAAAATTCGCCCGTAAAGTATTTTGAATAAACCGTAGAGTTACAAGTAAAAGATATTCTGTTCGGCATCAAGTTGATTACAGTATTTCGGTTCGGTACAAATTATTGTTGTAAAATAAACAATTAATATTTCAGTTAACTTTAAGTAAATATTGTGAACTTAGTTATAGTGAACATATTTTTAGTGAGAATAAAGTTTTAAAAACGAAACCACAATCTTTTCAATTGAAAAAACCTTAATTTTTTTCCCTATATTTAAAAGACCTTTTAAATGTTAATACATAACAATAACTGAATATTTGAAAATGACTCAAAATTTCAGTACACGAAAACAAATCTCATTTAAAAAATATTTTTTTAAATTTAAAAAAAAAAATCTTGTTTTTTTGCCATAAAGAAAGCTTTTGGTTTTTGTATATAATACAAAAGCATATGATATGAATCATTTAAGGACAAGAAAAGGGTCTTGTTTATATACGCATGTACACAAATGATCATATATGATCATATCATACATATGATTAAAAAATTTTCAGATAGAATATGAATGTATATTACGACGTTTAATATTATAGGTACATAATAATGCATAATATAATTAATCATCATAATACGGAATACCTGTTAAGTAGTATATGTAATATAATACATTATATACAAAAAAAAAAAAAAAACTAGTACAAAAGAAGGGGTAGGTTCGAAAAATTTAAAAACATGTTATTATGTTTTCATAATTACATATATTGTCGTTTCATTTTTATCCAATGATTTGACGACATACGATATATTTTCCCTCTTATTGAACCGATCTAAAACATATGTATGTCTATTCAATGTTTTACGAAGGTTTTGCTCACTTTCCGAACCGTGTTAAAGTAAGTCCGTGCCATAGAAGTGTCATGTTACACGGGGATTACTTGTACAACCATTAGAAATTTGTTCTACAGACTCTAGACAAGAAATTTTGCAACAAGCTTTATATAATGTGTATATCATATTATATATAAATACATACATCAAACTGGCAACTATGTTGCCAAGATCCATAAAATATACAAGGTTTGTGCTTTACATATAAAAAAAATTTTTTAAAATAATTTGACACTCTTGACAGTTTGACGTCACTATTGCAAGATTTTAAATTTTTACGGATTTTCAGTACAAATTCAAGAAATTAAATTATTTAAAAATATAGAAAAATATATATAATTTTGTGTAATTTTTTTTTAATTAAATAATTTTTTCGATTTACGTTTTGTATTCGGTTGGTATTGAGTTTTATTGTTTGAATTTTTGTGAAATAATCTCAATTTAAAATTGAATGAAAAATGTTGTAAATGCATAGTGTTTTGTTACAAGAATTATAAATAAAAAATATTGTGTTATGTGAATCGTGGTAACGTATTTTGTATTTTAAATTTAAGAAATCAAAATATATATTATAAAAAATAGGAAAGTAATGGTTGAAGAAATTATATTGATAATAAAATAGTTGAAATGTATAGTGTTCGGTTGTAAATTAATAAAACATTATTTTATGACCAAGTTTTTTTATTTTTTTTCGATGAAAAAATTTTTAACAATTGTTTATTTAACTCCCTTATTCTAAAAAACATTCTACACTTATAAAAGAACTTTTTGACGTTTTCATTTAACTCGATGTGTCTTGAATTTTCTACATGAAATTTCAGAAAATTAACTTTAATAAGTATAGAGTTTTCATTTATTTTTTTAAAAATATTATCCAGTTGTTTTATTTTTTTTTTTAAAATTCATTTGGTTTCTTTAAAGCACCTTCTGAAATTTCATCAATAAATGAAAAATGAGCTTATTTTTGAATTTTTGTTTCAAGTATATATTCATTTCCTAAATTGAATTTATATCCTATGTATCCAGCAAGATATTCTAAAGCATCGTCATGTAATTCATCGCTTGTGTCGTTTAAATTTATATAAATATGTGATCTTTCTTGTTCTGTATTGTAACATTCAATATCGAAATCATTTAAAAAATCGTTCTCCACATTCTCAATTAAAGTGTTTATTTCCTCATTTCTTCCCGCTTCGATCTGTATGTGTCTTTTTTCCTGAAGAATTCTTGAAGACAAAATTTCCTCAGTATTGACATCATTTTCATTACTTATGCTAGAACTTAAACTTAGCTGCAACTCAGAATCTGACCTTCCTGAAAATAAATAGCTTATCAAAAAACTGAACGTAAGGTGTATAAATATAATGTTAGAATGACACATTTATATAGAAATTAATACTGCATATAAACAAATTGTCCAATTATCTATCTTAATGTAGGTTGTAGGTCACATAAAATTAAAACTATCACACTATCAGATGAGGACAGAACAACTATACGTGCATATATGCAATATTTACAAACATTGACACTAAATGTAATTAAAAGCTTTACCAAGTACAATCGATCTTAATCTATATTTAAATTCTAAAGGTGTGGGGTGATCATGCAGTCCCCCCAATCGCCGCATAATTCCAAAAAGGTTTTCTAATACGTCTTGATTTAAACGGTTCGTAATCAAATAAGTTACATTGTGAACGTTTTTCAAATAATCTAATAATTGTTTTAGGGCACGATTGTTAATAATTACAGCTTTTTGAAGTGGTATAAAACGTGGTTTTGATTCCTTGTATATTAATAAATTTTTCATTAAATTTGTCATCTTATCTAGTACTTTATATTGCAATTGTGTTGACAAACCATACGCTTTTTTGGTGTAGCGATAACCTGTAATGTGTATTGTCGGGTGGTTGAGCAAAGAGTTATTCTTCCGCAAGATATCTGCAATGAATTGCAGTGCTAAGAGGCAAAGTTGATTGCCGATACAGCTTAGCTACTAGTTTGGCTAAAAGCCGAATTTGGTGATTCAAAAGGCAAGAATGCCGACTAAGCTGCGGAGTGCAACAAGTAAAAGACTATTTGATGTTAGCTCAAAAAGTAGTCTCCTGTATTCTAAATTTTATCCTAGTATTTATATAAAAATAATTAACATTGTTCTTATCTCTCTACCAATTCTATAACCTAATTTTTATCAAAAATTATAATAACAAATTCTTATTGGTTAAGTAAAATTCTTAAATTTCCATTGGTTTATTAGTTCTAAAAAAATGCATAATATACGGAAATAATATTATAATACCAATTACAATACACAATATTGTACTTCATTAAACTATACGATCATTCATATGTATTAGTGACCATGCAGAATTCTTACCACTTTCTTTTATCAATACATCTGGTAAAAATAACTCATTTATTTATTATGTAACAATTTCATATTCGAATCTTTGTTTACATTCTTTAAAAATGTATATCAAGGGTCATATTCATACATAAATATAACACACTTTCTTTTCATTGTTATTTGGTTTATTTTATTTATATTATGCAATGTGCATGCCATATGTTTACTTTGAAGATGTAAAGATATTATTGAAGAATGTCAAACCAGTCGTTTATTATTTTAATAACTTCTGCCAACAGCAATGCATTTGGACTTGTAATTAGTCCTTGAGCTAAATACCACCTAATGCATTTCGCAATTCTTTATGAAAAAAGTCATGTAGCCAGTTTTACTTTTTGCCTTTTTATACCGATACAAGTTAAATGTTCTTCCGTTACTTTAAAATTTATTTTTAAATCGGACTTTTCCAATTTTATTATTTCTCTTATTGGATCTTTTGTAATTAGTTTGTTATCTAAAACATAGCCGCTATCTAGAAGATGGTTTCTAAAAAGTTTAATTAAATGAGGAACATCCGCAAATACGAAAATCTTTTTAGATTCATCTACTGGGTGTTGAAAAAAAGGATGTTCTTCGCTTATTCCCAGTTTATTTCGGAGTTTTGTATTTCCAGGACCCAGGTCTGAGGTCATTGCAACAACTTCGAAATTTATTGTATGAAGTTCTTGAATAATTTTAAACAAAATTTTTTTTGTCATTGGCGTATCAAAACTATAATATATAGGTTGCTTCCACCTTCGGAATAGTCCTCTAAGCATAATGACTTGACTGTAATTCGTTGGGCTTAAAACCATATCATTGACATTGTCATATTCAAAAGTGGATTTCATTTTCATCTCGTCGAATGTAATGCTGCATATTTTTTCCCATTCACTATACTGAAGGTTTTTCATAGTGTCCAAGACTGATGATAATATTCCGGGTTTCATTTTTTCTTTTGCTGACCATTTTCTTATAGTTGCAGGAGCTGGCAATCGATAGCCTTTCCTGAGCAAATATCTATAAGATTTTAGTCCTGCTGAATATAAAGATAATGCGGATGAGATATCATTTGCAGTCCAGTTCACTCTTTTGTTATTGTTTAACAGCTTTTTAATTTGATTATCTGAAAATATTTTTTTAAGACTTAAACTAATTTTTTTTTTCTCTAGTAAAATTCTTCAATTTCTTTTTCAAATCTCTAACTTCATTTTGTAATTTTTGTATTGTCGAAAGTTCATATCTATAATAATAAATATGCATTTCAATATATTGATATGAAATTTTTTTTCATATACTTATGTGTATAAAATATTACTTAGTTTGAGTTTCAACAGTTCTTGTGATTTTATTCTTCGGTTTTATTGTACTCATCAAATATCTTTTAGAAAAAAATGCAATACATAAATAAAGAAACTGAAATTAGAAATTTTTCATAATTACTTTTGGTAATCTTTTGCGGTTTCATCTAGATATTCGACAACCATGTATTCATCAATTTCATCTTTTGTTTCATAGAGATGTTCGATAACCATATCATCATTTATTGTATTATTAGCTCTGTTTTTAGAAAGAAAAAAGCAAATAAGCCTTATAGAAAAAATAAGGCTTTAAGTAATTGTATATTAATATGTACTTTTCTATTTGATCAGTTGGGTTTGAGTAGTTTGCGGTTTGATGATCAGCAATACTACTACCACTACATTTTTCTTCTTCATCACATTTTATTGAATACTGTGCCTTATTGAAAAAACCTGAATCATTTCCTCTAAAATAAAATATCGAAAGTATTTGTGATAAACGGAGTCTATTATAGATTTCTTAAATAGCCTTTTCCATTTACTTACTTTTCATGATTTTTCAAAATTTCTTCAATCATTACTTTCCTCGATCGTCTATTATATCTAACTGTTCTTTCCGAGCACTGAGCTTTTTGATTTCCTAGTTTTAGATGGGGCACCGCTGTATTTTTTAAAGTCTTATAAATATTTAAAAGTTGATCTTTTAAAACATAACCGTTTTTTTTAAAGTGTTCTGAACAAACTTTGTATTTGTTAACATTTTTCTTAACTTTTAATCCAACAGCACTTATCGGAATTAAAGTAACGGAATTAAAGTTATAATTAAGTAATGAAATTAAAACAAATAAATTGATCAATAATATTTTATAATAAATATTTTGATTTCTTAAATTTAAAATACAAAATACGTTACCACGATTCACATAACACAATATTTTTTATTTATAATTCTTGTAACAAAACACTATGCATTTACAACATTTTTCATTCAACTTTAAATTGAGATTATTTCACAAAAATTCAAACAATAAAACTCAACACCAACCGAATACAAAACGTAAATCGAAAAAATTATTTAATTAAAAAAAAAATTACACAAAATTATATATATTTTTCTATATTTTTAAATAATTTAATTTCTTGAATTTGTACTGAAAATCCGTAAAAATTTAAAATCTTGCAATCATCATCATCTTGAGCGCTACAGCCTTTTATTAGCCTTGGCTTCCTTTTTAGGTTTCACAACTATTTTTCTATCATACATGCACCTACAGTTTAATGTGGATTGCGAACCACTGAGTTTGTTGTAGTAGAGACCTAAACTCAATTTTTGTATGATAGGGCTTACACCAATCATTTGTTTTTTTTTTTTTTTTTTTTTTTTTTTTTGAGTTACTTGTTGTCAGCAAGTAGACTCGATCGGTACTAGTAAGCACTTGAGCCCATGAGCGTAAAGCTTATGGTACTCATTCAAAGCTGAGTGAACTTTTTGGGGAGCGATAAGGTTGTGTACAGATAAATGAAGAAGATATATTTATTTTATATTTTTTCTTTACTCGCCAGCAACCAGCATCGAACCCTAGACCGCCTGCTTCAGAAGCCAATACTCTACCTATTGAGCTACCGAAGCCCCAAAATCTTGCAATAGTGACGTCAAACTGTCAAGAGTGTCAAATTATTTTTAAAAAAAATTTTTTTATATGTAAAGCACAAACCTTGTATATTTTATGGATCTTGTATGTTGCTATACTTCATACACTTATTTGATGCAGTTTAAGTCTTATGGAAATGGCAAAAAGTAGAACCACTTTACGTCGCTGTATATTGATCTTAAAAAAATTCATCTCGTATAATATGATAACCTTACAGATCGTGGTAACACTATTCGTGAGATGATCTTAGTAGAAATTATGAGAAAACAAAAAGGTCACACATACTCCCATAAGACCTTAACTGTATTGAATTAGTGTATGGTGTTTACATATGAATTATAGAATGTATAATGAATTTTAATTTTTTATGTAAACATAAATATAGCATCATATACGTGCAAATAAATTTAAAGCGTATTACCGACACAAGTGGCAATTAATTTCAGTTCTATATGCAACATACGTACATATGTACATACATCATATGTACATACATACATATATACGCATAAGAAAACATACATGGCTGGCATATACATATATTGAATTAATATGTAGAAGAAGAAGAAGAAGAAGATTAGAAGGGCATATGATAAGACAATTTTCATATATAACACGAAAAAAACACCATAAGCTATATGGACATCAAATCAAATAATCGTGTAATAATCTCCCCTCATGTTTTATACATTACATGTATGAAATTTATTTACATACGTCATATTATATTATAATAAATATGTGTATATCATACGATCATGTATATAAAATATAAAGAAAGTATATAATACATAATAACATCCCAGAAGACAAAAGTCGGTTTTGTATTTATTCTAAATCAATTTTTGTAATCGCAAAAATCAATTCTTTTTGGGTGAAAATGTGATTACTTTGTGTGAACTATGTACGCTTTTTTTGTATTGCTATTGGTTTGAATCATAGCCAACAAAAAATGAGTTCAAAGTAGTTCATTCGAAATCCCTTCAAAACCTATTCTTGTAGTTGGTAAATTCTTTATTACTACCACCGATTCAGAATTGATTCCTAGGTGCGTTAAATAATCGTTTTCATGACATTAATTCACATAGAAATAAGGTAGTTCTCTAGTTCTAAATAATATCTGTGTTTATTAAATGCGATTGTATTATGTAATGGAAAGAAATCGATTTTGTATCGAAACTTTGTGTAAAAAAGCGGAGTTAATATTAAATAAATTTTGTTCATCGATCCTAAACTAGTTTTAAAGTTATTTACTTCATTAAAATCATCTTTTTTTTAGAATTTGGATTACATTTAGTTATAGTAACTATTTTAAAATCGATAACATTTTCTGTTTAGAAAACTCTTAAATTCGAAAAACTTGTAGAATGAAACTAATTATTAAACATATATCTCAGCTCTAGGTAAAAGAACAAAAGGAAGAAGAACAAAAATGTATTCGTAATTTATACAACTAACTCATTATAATATTTTATGCTTCAGTTTCAACTTACATTTCTTTTATACCGCATTATGTACTATATCTGTTTCTACTACATTTCTTTGATACCGCATTGTCTGTTTGGAAGGCAGTGTTTTGGGAAGCATGTTGATATTTGTGTATAATCACTGTTATTCGTTTAGTAGCTTAAGCGTGTCTTACAGGTGTAAAAGTTCATACAACTATGTTGCATGTTTTATTACGTGGCAAACAGAGCTTTTTTTATTACATGTGCATTATTGTGAGCATCTTGTGTTTATTTTAATCTGTTTTCATGTTTTTATTGAAATATTTTAAAGTGTAATATAGTCTTGTGCGTATATATAACCTAATTAACCCCCGGATCAAAAATAATTCGGACTTGGTCAATAAAACACAAAGTACAAGTCTATTCATTAATATTTATTTTTTCCCCTTCAA
Organism: Anthrax anthrax; assembly: GCA_963971155.1. NCBI lineage: Eukaryota > Metazoa > Arthropoda > Insecta > Diptera > Bombyliidae > Anthrax > Anthrax anthrax. The sequence continues at coordinate 35,760,335 of OZ020117.1, forward strand.
AGTATTCTCCGTCTGATGCAATGCACTTGTGCCACCGTTCAATCCAATCCTGGAAACATTTTTCGTACTCACTTTTTGGGATCGCCATAAGTTCCTTCTTCGATTTGTCTTTAATTGCTTCTATGCTGTCAAAGCGGGTTCCCCGAAGTGGTTTTTTTAAGCGACTGAACAAAAAAAAGTCGCACGGTGCGAGATCCGGTGAATATGGTGGTTGATGAATAGTGTTTGTTGAGTTTTTAGTCAAAAACTCACGAATAACCACGGCTGTGTTAGAAGGTGCGTTATCGTGGTGTAAAATCCACGAATTATTTTGCCACAAATCGGGTCTTTTTAGACGAACTGCTTCTCGTAAACGCTTCATTACGCTTAAATAATAATCCTTATTAACTGTTTGACCTGTTGGTAAAAATTCATGATGCACAACACCACGATAATCGATGAAAACGGTAAGCAAAATCTTTTTCTTTGATTGAGTACGACGAATTTTTCTGGGTCTTGGTTCTTCTGAAGCGCGCCATTCACTTGATTGTTGCTTTGTTAACGCATCAAACTCGTACACCCACGTCTCATCACCAGTAATGATCCGTTGAATGAATGCAGGATCAGCATTTACTCTGGAAAGCATCTCTTCAGCAACAATAACACGTTCTTGTTTTTGTAAAAAATTCAATGATTTAGGAACCAATTTCGCTGCAAGTCGTGTCAAGCCCAAATCATCACTTAAAATGCTTTGAATTGTACCAAATGAAATTCCTGTTTCAGTAACCATCTCTCTGATCGTTAATCTTCTATTTTTCAAAACCATTGATTTAATCAGATCAACATTTTCTTTGGTTTTTGATGTTGAAGGACGCCCAGGATGAATGTCATCCTTCACTGATTCACGACCATTTTTAAAACGACTATGCCATTCAAATGTTGTTGTTTTCGATAGAGAACTATCACCATAACATTTTTGCAACATTTTTAGCGTTTCAGTAGCATTAATTTCATTTTTTACGCAAAATTTAATACAAATTCTTTGTTCAATTATTTTTTCCATCGCAAAATCGAAAGTAAGCAAAAACTTGACCTAAACAAAGTGCTGTCAAAAAACAACTGATTGACATATATAGCTCGAATTTGGAGGAAATGTAAAAAACAGGTATACAAACATAAATACTAAAAGAAATGCATCTTAAAATATTGGCGGGGGTTGTACATGAACGAGTCCGGGTTATTTTTGATCAGAGTAGTATATTTCGTTTTTAAAAGATAGGCACGTGTTGTTGTTAGTGGTGCTTTTCTTTATTCTTTTGCGTTCAATTTGTATAAATTCGTCTTTTTCTCTCTCTACACTAGTTTTACCAGATTGCTAGATTACTGCGTTTTATAAACGAAAACAACAACAACCACACGGGAGCAAAACTTAGATCATAAACACTAATGGTGTTTTTTTCTTATCTCCTATGATTTAACACGTGCCTAAGTTAAAAAAACAAAGCATAAGTAAATTGCGTTACCTTCAGCACATCATTTGTTGACTGGAATATCAATTAATTCTTTATAAAATTTTGTTTCAATATCTTTTAATAATATTATTTCGTCAAAACATTCTTCAAATTTGCTTTCAATTTATTGTAAGTATTCTATTAAATCTGCTGGTGGTTTTACTAAATGCCCATTTTCATATTCTTTAAAAATAATAAAAGTATGTTCCATATTTTCTTCGTCATTCAAAGCGTTTTTGCATTTGTGGTGGTTTTTGTATTTATATAATAACCAATCTCCAAAGTAGTTGAAAGCATTTTTTTCTCGAAATTCCATATTACTTATTTCATTTTCTATATGCAGATATTCACTTTTGTCGGGGAGATTTTCTGACGATAAAGTAATTAAATTTGTATTAACTACTGGTAAAACAAGTTCATTTTCTTGTTCACAACTACCAGTAGTTACAATTTCCATATATTTTATTCTAAATGATTTTTTTAATGCACATGCAAATTGATATGGTGTTAAACTTCTATTATTTCCTGCTCTTTTTCTTAACATACCAAAGGAATTTTCTAGGACATCTAGATTTAAATTCCTTGTTAATATATATTGTATTCTTTCGTCTTTCATGGATAATTCTTTTAAAGTGTTGATCGATATTAGCCAACCTTGAAACACTTTTATATTTGTCATGTATAAATGGTAATTAGGTCATGCAGGTGAGTAGTATAAATATGAGGCTTCTGGACCAGAGCATGGATCCAGAGCCATGGGTTCAATGAACTCTAATGTCATTAAGCTGATGACGAAATAATTGTATTGTAGTTGTATTTCATGAAGAAAGAATTGTTTATAAAATAGAATAGTGTGTCCTGGACCAGATGTTTTATAGGTATTGTTTTTTTTTTTTTTTTTTTTTTTTTTTTTTTTAAAGAATTGTTTATATATATTTTATTGTGGTTGTATTTCATGAAAAAAGAATTGTTTATATTTTATTGTTGTTTGTACATACATATGTACATACATATGTTGTTAATATGTTCCTTGACCAAATGATTTATAGGTTTTTTTAAGAATTTTTTATACATACATACATACATATGCATGTATTTTATTGTTAACAGGTGTTAAGGATGGGAACCTGAAAAGCTCAGCATTTTCTTAATGTATTTGTTGTTGTACAGTTGTAATTATTATTGTAAAGTAAATATTTTTGAGAGTATAAAAGGAAAGTTAAATTTTAGGAAACTTACATATTCTTTTTAAACTTTAAGTGATCAATTTTGATAGGTAAGATTTTTTGATAAATAATAAATTTATTTTTAAAATAAAATGTAAAAAATGTTAGTTAAATTTATTTGTTTGCAGTATGGATATATCAAATTTAATTAGAGAAATTGAAGACATTCTTCGTGCTCCAAGACGAGCTCCAATTGGAATTGATTGGCCAGATAGAAAGGATGACTTCATACAATTAGTTAAACAGAATCCTGGATATGTTATTTTTTTTCAAAGAATACAATGAAGATTATTGGATCAAATTTGAACATTTTGATTCAAGGTTCAACGGGATTGAAATGATTGAATTGGTAAGTTATTTAATAAAAGCTGAAATATAAACGCTGAAAATAAATAATTGTTTATTTGTTTTTATCATAGGATGTGTTTGAAAGAGTAATTGCAAATGGACATGAAGTTTTATTAATTGCTATTAATGCAAACAACTAAAAAGAAGAAACAATAAAATCAATACAACCAACGATGAAGAAAAAAAGTATATAGATATTAAGAAAATAAAAACAATTTTGTTTTATTAATTTTTTCATTTTTTTATTTTTATATTAAAAGTATTTATTATAAAAACATAAAATAAAATTATTTTAATAAAAAGAATATAATTAAAAAAAAAATATATATATGTATATACTTATATATAATTAGTTTTATTTATTTTATCATATTTATATTTTTATATTAAAAATATTTATTATAGAAAACTTAAGATAAACTTATTTTAATAAAAGGAATATAATTGAAAAAATATATATACAGTAAAAGTTTTTTTAAATTAAAAAAATAAAACTAAATGAAATTTATGAAAATATAAAAAACTTATAATAAACTTATTTTAAAAACAAGAATAACCTATATATAAGTAAAAATAAATATATATAAATTTTATAAAAATATTAAAATTGAAAAACAATTTTTATAACATGCAAAACAATATAAATCGTGAGTTAAAAGGAAACGTATCAACGGAGCAGTTTTAGTAAACGTGTAGAAACATGCTTCTTCACGTCCTGTTACTGCATTGGACAAGCACTGTTTTTCAAAGCAGGAATAAACACCTTCTGCGTCTCTTAACTCTATTCCAGTTGCTCGTACCATGTACGATTCACTACATGCATTATTTGCATTGTACATTGAAATTCAGCATTATTTGGAATGTTAGTCAGCATCCAAACGTTGAAATTAACGTTGTTGTTAAACTTTTGGGGTAATTTATTACACCCCCAAAATTTCAACTGCACGCTGTAAAGAAAAAAAAACAAGATATTAAAAATAAATAATTGAATATACAAAATGCAAACAGTGTAATAATTTTTTTAAATACTATATTTGAAATATTTAAAAAAAGCAAAAGAAATACATACCTATTTATATTTATTTTTATTTCATGTGGGACATGTTCCATAAAGTCCCCATAAAAAGCGACTCCTAAATAGCGGCATGTATTAAACGCATTATTGAAGGCATCGTAATTTTCTTGTAAATTTTCTTGCCTTTTTAAAAACACTTCTTTTTCTAATAAGGATTGCTCTTTTCTAAAAGAAGTTTTTCTTTTTCTTGCAATGTACGCTTTTCTTTTAATTGAATTGCAATAATTGTTCCTTGTTATTGTTGTTGCTGCCGCTGCTGTTGCTGTTGTTGTTGTTGTTTATGCTGTTGCTGTTGTTGTTTCTGCTGCTGCTGTTGTGGTTCTTGTTGCTGCCGCTGCTGTTGCTTTGGTTGTTGTTGTTGCTGCCGCTGCTGTTGTTGTTGTTTCCGCTGCTGTTGCTGTGATTGTTGTTGTTGCTGTTGTTGTTGTTCTTCTTCTTCTTCAGTCTCTTCTTGAGATGAAGATTGTTCTTCCTTATCGAACATTTCTAGTTCTTTCCAGAACATTTCATCTTCAGAAGAGACTGATTCTAACTCTTCTTTTTTAATATCTTTTTTTTCCATTTTTAAATTTATTATATAAAATTCACAGAACTATTTTTTAAATTTCAAGTCACTATAATAATTTAATAATTAAAAAATTATATTTATAATAATAAAATTCACAAAACTATTTCTTAAATTTTAAGTCACTTTAATAATTTAATATGTAATTAAAAAAAATTAAATTTATAATAATTAAATTTTTAATACACTATAATAATTAAATTTATATTTCAATATAATAATTTTTAAAGTCAATTCCACAAAAATACACTTTAAATATATTACGCAACGTACGAACGCGACCGATTAATTTAAAATTTTGTATACTATTAATGAACTGTTTTTAAAAAGGATCTGTTTATATACTCAAAGAACAATTTAAACACATACATACATAGAATTCATATTATTAAGATTTAAAATTTTTATCGTTTCTTTCTCATATCTTCTCTAAAGAACATATAGTACAGGAGCATAGCAATGCAGTTTGTTTATTTGTTTAGAATCTTTTAAAATAAAATCATATTATACATATAATGTAAATATAGAATAGTATATGTAGAATAATGTTAGGACTTATTACGTAATACTATTTTCGTTTGTTTAATGTTTTTAGGATGCTGATAAGATTTAACAAACCAATGACCAGACCGTACTTATAAACATAAACAAATTGATATGTAAATTGAGAAGTACAATAGAATCACACTTTTGTTAAAAATTGCTTAGGTATAATGATTTAAATATAATTAAAAAATTCCATGTAAAAAAATTGATACATATGTATGTATTTACATATTATCAAATGTGGTATTATGTTTCATATAATGTAATTTTACATATAATGTAAATATAGAATAGTATAGATTAATGTTAGGACGTATTACGTAGTACTATTTTCGTTTGTTTATGTTTTTAGGATGTTGAAAAGGTTGAACAAACGAATGACCAGACTGTACTTATAAACATAAACAAATTGACATGTAAATTGAGAAATGCAATAAAACCATATTTTTGTTAAAAATTGCTTAGGTATAATGATTTAAATATAATTAAAAAATTCCATGTAAAAATATTGATACATATATATATGCATATGTATGTATTTACATATTATCAAGTGTAGTATTATGTTTCATATTATACATATAATGTAAATATAGAATAGTATAGAATAATGTTAGGACTTATTGCGTAATACTATTTTCGTTTGTTTATGTTTTTTGGATGCTGATAAAATTGAACAAACAAATGACCAGACCGTACTTATAAACATAAACAAATTGGTATATAAATTGAGAAATGCAATAAAATCAAACTTTTGTTAAATATTGCTTAATTATAATGATTTAACTATAATCATTATGATAATTTTTTTATATTTTATTATATCTAATTAAATATTTCATTTATGATTTTCTTATTTTTGTTTGATTGTCTTTGACTTCAATACACTCACATTTATGATATTATAGACATAATTATTTCCAAGAAAATAATATTCATGCATGTATGTATGTATGATATGTATATTACTTGAACAAATACAAGTAGAGATAAATTTAAAAAAAACAAAAGTAAATAGTAATTCATGAATATACATAAAAGAATTTTTAGATTAGAAGAATTTGAATCTATAAATGAATAAATAATTTGAAAAAAAAAAAAGCAATTATTCAAATTAAATACACGTTTTATTTATATATGAAATATACATATAGTATAAATATTTTACAATAATTGGTTTTCATCAATTCATGAATTATGGTTATGAAAAACTCCTAACCATATAACAAAAACTTTTTCTCCTTTCTTTTTTAAAATTTTTTCAATTAAATAAATATTAGGATGGTTTGATTTTAATAATTCTTTTTCATAAAATCCTCCTTTTATCCTGATTTATGCAATTCTTCAACTAACTGTCTTTTACTCATTTTCTTTATACTATAAATGACGTAATTTCAGCATAAAAGATGTATTTATTAATTTATTGAATATTATGTTTTTTAAATACTGATGATTTCGCTTTTACAATGTATTCACCTTCATCATTTTTTTCAATGTATAGAGTGTCTTGCAAAAGCTTTTTGTAATCAGTAAAATCTTGATGATAATTATTTAAATCAATTTCTAATTTTTTTATTGTTTCTAAAAGGTTTATACCTTCATTTCAACTTTTATGGTAATTATTTACATTAGTTTCTAGGTTATTAAATGTTTGTATAATATTTTCAGTTTCAAGAAAACGATTTTGATACTCATTTACAGATATTTGTACTTTTTGTAATTTTTCATTAAATATTGTTTTCAACTCTTTTATCATATAGTTTAATCTTTCATCAAGATTATTTAGTTGTACTACTAAGAGATTTTTATCAGCATGAACTTCATCTAAAAGATTTATTCATAAAGTTGTTATTTCATTTTGAATCGATTCTTTTGTTACAGCATCAAAACTATTAACTGGTAATACTACATTTTGTAAACGTTTATATTCTAAATCAAAATGTCCATCAGGAGATAATTTAAATCCTATTCCAGGTTGACCTGGAGGACCTCGTTCACTAATATGTTTATTACCTTTGAGATTACTTGAGAAACGTCCGAACTTATCAAAGCCTATTTTAAAAATAATGATATTGACTTTAAACATGGATTATTATTTATTAAATTATATTTGCTTCTTTCAATTCTTCAATAATTGAAATTATTTCATTATTATGATTGTTATGACCAGCTTGTTGTGAAGCTATTAACAGTCGTAATCTATCCACTAATTCATTTGGATCATCCCAATAAATGTAGTTAGGCTTTCTTTTGTTAAGTAACATCATATCAAATTCAACCCTTTTTAGCCCTTCTCCTCTCTTTTCTTTAACTAATTGGCTTATGATTTCTCTATATTTTTTACCTTGATTTCCTTTAATTTGGCTATGATCATCATTATAATCTTTTCTGTATAAATTGCTTATGAGTAAAATATCACGATAATTTTGAAGATTATTTTCTGTATATAATACAGGATTTTTCATAAGAAGTAACTCGTATAAGCCTTGAGTTGCATCATAATTTTTATCATCTACTTTAATGATATTATCATCAAGTATTAATTTACTTCGACCTAATTCAAAATATCTCTTATTTTCATTGAACTTTGGTCCGAACGCATTATCTATTTGACGTCTATCAAAGTATTGTTTCATGTAAAATGAAGGTAATTCATAACTTTCTTGAGATGGTTCATTAAATGCTTTATTTTGCATGTGTGCAACAGGTGTACTTATAGCTGATGGAGATGTTTGTATAATTGTATTTTGTGGCGTTTCAAATGTAGAGTAAGAAAAATATGGAGATGTTTTTAACTGACGAGAAGCTTTTGGGGTTTGAAATGATTTATTATTTTCAAATTTTAGAGATGATGGTTCAGCAGATGACAATTCATTTTATATTTCTTTCTTAATTTTTTCTCAATTTCTTCTTCTGATTTTTCTTTGAGTTGTTTAAGTGGTTCACTGATAGGTTTAAAAGTCTCTTCAAGAAAAACTTCTTTTTCAATTTTACCCGTTTTAATAGCTTCAAATTTTCTACACACATCATATGTTGATTTTATTATATTTTTTAATACTTTAGTATCCATTTCATTGAGTTTTGAAAATAGAATACTTTCAGCTTTTTTAATTACTTGAAACTGCTTAATATGTAACTGGTTAATAACTGCTTAATAACTGGATAGCTGCTTAATAACTGAGTAATAACTGCTTAATATCTGCTTTTATAGTGTAAACTGCATTTCGAAAGGCTCATATTGTTATAAATGTCAAACCCTTTTCTATAACGACCTTGATTCATTCAACAATCTTTATTAATTACTAAAAATCCGTAATCATCTTTCCAACATTCTCTACACAGCCTACGAAATTTATCAAAAGTCACATCTGTATTAACATGATCATTGTATATATGTCTTAAATTCATATCATCTTGTTTAAATAAAATTATGAAATTTGAAATATCTCTAATTAAATGTTTTGGTATTTGCGTATATGTTTGACATAAATAAAAGCTGTCTACATTTTTGTGACGCCCCATGCAAAAATACGCTCGCATATTATTTTGTTTTTCACATGCAACATCATCGAATATGAAAATAGAATTTTTTTTAGCTTTTTCAGTTGGTATGACATCATTGTTTTCTGAAAATGTATAATAGTCTAATCCCTTTATTGGTGCTAAAATACGTTTCAATAATTCATATTTTGGTTGATTTATTGATTTTGAATAGAGATATGTATTTTCGAATTTTAATCCATTAGGATGTTCAAGTAAACTTAACATTACATTAGTTTTACCACAATTAGAAGGACCAACAATAATAGCTCTTATACTATTTGGCAATAAATCACAATGTTTTCTTTTACTTTCTGATTCGGTACTAAGATCATAATTTTTAACTTTTAATGTATTACGTTGTTTAACGAAATTCATTATTACTACTGATTTTTTCTATAAAACGTTAAGTTTATATATAAAATATTTCATTCTTATTTAACACTTTGAATAAAAAGATATAAAATGATTAATCATGAAAAGAAATCAATCAGTTTACTTAATATTCGCAAAGGTAAAGGTTTAGTTAACAATTTTATAAATAAATTACCGTTTGAGTTACATTTGCCTGGTTATAATTGCCAGGCACAAAATTACAAAAACGTTTAGAAAGATGAGATAGGGGTATTAATCCTTTAGATGAAGCTTGTAAAGAACACGATATAGCGTATTCAAAATATAAAGACACAGAACGAAGACATAAAGCTGATAAAATATTAGAAGAGAAAGCGTGGCAACGAGTTCGATCAAATAACGCTAATATAAGTGAACGTACAAACGCTTGGTTAGTAACAAACGCAATGAAAACCAAAGTAAAATTCGGAATGGGGATATCTAATACAACTAAAAGAAAACGCAAACAAAAGAATAATTTTCTGGAAAAAAATTATTTAGAAAAACTCTTCAAAATGTAAAAAGGTTGCTTAAAAAGAATCAACCCGAAAGTATGCCAAGTGCTATAAATCTGGCTCTTAAAGCAGCAAAATGTATCGTTAAAAGGAAAAAAAATAAAGTTGAAATACCCACAATAATTCCAATTCCTAAAACAGGAGGTATATTACCACTTTTACCTATTTTTGCTGGTTTATCAGCCATGGGTGCCTTAACAGGAGGTGCTTCACAAGTAACAAAAGCTATCAATAATGCTAAAAATGCTAAAGAACAGTTGATAGAAAGTACCAGACATAATAAACAAATGGAAGCAATCGCTATGGGTAAAGGTTTACATTTAAAGCCATATAAGAAAGGATTAGGACTTTATTTATCACCTGAATCTAAAAGAAATTTTTAAATCGGCTACCCAACAGACGGCTTAATGAGAACGATATACTTAAATTTTCAAAATATATACCATACTTTAGAAACGTTTTTATGCGAGATGAATTACCAAAATAACAAAATCGTATAGAATGTGGTATTGTTAATTTAGATAATTCTTCTGGACCAGGAACTCATTGGGTAGCTTATTATAAAAAAAAATAACCATATTGAATACTTCGATAGTTTTGGAAATTTGCAACCTCCTAAAGAATTGGTTGATTATTTAGGGTCTAATTTAAAATACAATTATAATAGCCAACAAAATTATAATTCATTTATATATGGACATATATGTTTCAAATTTTTATCTAATATTGTGAAATAAATTGTGTATAAAAAAATTAATAAAAACGTATTGATAAAAAATAATTGTGTTTTGAATTTTCAATATGTCAATAACATTAACATTGTCTGGAAATTCTTCAGTACTTACTTCTGAATATTTTTCTCCAATTAATTTACCTACTGACTATGTGTCGATTTTCAAACATATAACTCAATTCCAAATATAGATAAAGGAAATAATTTGTTTTACATAGGAAATGAAAGTATTGAAATACCTGTGGGATCTTATGAAATCGACGATATTGAGCTGTATTTGCAAAAAGAATTGGAAAAAAGAGAAAAGAAATATACACTCACAATTAAAGCAAACAACAACACACTCAAGACAGAAATTAATAGTGATAAAGAAATCTACTTTGACAAAAAAGGAACTATCGGTCCATTGTTAGGATTTAAATCACAAAAGAAATTATTACCAAACAAAGTGATTGTATCAGATTCCCCTGTAGATATAGTCAAAGTGAATGTCATTCGTTAAGAATGTAATTTAATAACAGGATCATTTATAAATAATAATAAAATACATACACTTCACGAGTTCGCACCAGATGTTAGTCCTGGGTATAAAATAATAGAGGTTCCAAGAAATGTTATTTATATGCCTTTGAATACAAGACAGATAACATCTATACAAGTAAGAATTGTTAATCAGGATGGTAATTTAATAAATTTTAGAGGTGAAACAATTATAACCAGACTTCATTTGAAATCCCAATAATTATGTTACTTTATAACAGCAATAATACGAATAGTAATAAAAGTTCAACTGAAATTAGAAAATTTAATAGTGTATCATCAGCATTCAAACAAACAACAAGTAAAACGGCCTCTGCTATACTAACAAATTTAAATAAAAAGTTTTTAGAGTCACTTGGATTTAAATTGAAATAATAATAACAATGAGTGAAATATTAGAAATTACTAAGCATTCAATTTTTGATGAAAGTATTGTAAAAAAAGAATATCATAGTTACGCGCCTTATTCAACATCTTTTCAAAACAATGATGAAATAAGAATATCAATTCAACATCAAGATTTAATCTTATTACCTAGTGAAAGTTTCCTTTACATTGAAGGATCTTTAACTGACTCTGATAATAAAAAGTTAGATACAGCTCAATTGAATAATAATGCTATGACGTTTTTATTTGGAGAAATTCGTTATAAAATAAATGGAGTAGAAATTGATCATTCTCGAAATACTGGATATACAAGTACTTTAAAAAATTACGTATCACTGAACGATGATGAAAGCAAATTATTACTTAATGCTAGTTGGTCCTCATTAAATGTAATTTCGTTAGAAAATTTTTCCAATTATTGTATTCCTTTAAAAACTCTTCTGGGATTTGCTTAAGATTATACAAAAGTTATCGTGAATGCACGCCATGACTTAATTTTAATTCGATCTCGATCTGATAATAATGTAGTGAAGATAGATAAAAAATTTCAAATTCAAATTCATAAACTTTTATGGAGAGTACCTCTTATAAATGTTGCTGATACTGTTCGTCTTTCATTATTAAAATTTGTCAATAATGGCAAACCAATTCAAATGTCTTTTCGAAGTTGGGACCTACATGAATACCCTGTATTACCATCAAATACAAATCATCATATATGGACAGTAAAAACATCATCGCAATTAGAAAAGCCTAGATTCGTTATATTTGCTCTTCAAACAGATAAAAATAATGAAGCGAATAAAGATAATACGTTATTTGATAATTGTAATTTAACAGATATTAAAGTACATTTAAATTCAGAAACTTATCCCTATGATGATTTGAATATTAAATTTGATCAAAATCGATATGCTTTATTGTATAATATGTACGCTGCATTCCAAAAGTCATACTATGGTCGTCAACCTCAACCATTGTTTAATTTGAAAAGCTTTAAAGATTCAGTAACTTTAATTGTGATCGATTGCTCACATCAAAATGAGGCTATTAAAACTGATTCAGTAGACGTAAAAATTGAATTTAAAGCATCAGTTAATTTTCCAAAAAAAACAAGTGCTTTTTGTTTACTTTTACATTATCGTATAGTAGAATATAATGTTCTTACAAGCGAAGTTCGAAAACTTGTATAAAAAAAGTATAAGGTTTAATAATTTTTCATTGCTTTGAAGTAATTTGCATAGAAAACATACGAGAAGGAAGAAGTTAATATTAAAAAATGAATACGAATATTATAATAGACATGCCAGGATTTAGAGGATTAAGAAATAAATTTATAATAAAAGAATTAGCAGTATCTTACAATTCAAATGAATTTCAACATTTTTTAATAAATCCTCCATATACTTTTATAACTTTACCTAAAAAAATAACAAGATACAGCTAATTGGTTACATAAAAATCATCATGGGCTTATATGGGATGAAGGATCAATTGATTTTAAAACTGTTAAAAACTTTTTAAAGTCAAATGTTAATAATACAACAGTATATGTTAAAGGATGTGAAAAGAAGAAAATAATTGAAAAGTTATTGTATAGAAATGTGTCTGTTATCAGCATAAATGACCTTGGAGCTCTAAAACTAGTATATTTTTATGAGAAAGATCTACATGCATATATTAAGATGCTCAACTCATATTGGCATTTGTGCCCTTCATAATGTATTAGTTTTAAGAAATTTTGTTCAAACCTTATAAAGTACATGTTTTTTAATTATATATTTGAAACAAATAAATACTTTATTAAAATCTCAAAACTATATAAGATTAAATTCATATCCATATTTAAATTAAACAATTTATAATGTCCCCAAGCTAAAGTACTAAAACCATCTTCTTGAACCCACCGCTTATCATCAAGAAAACTTAACGCTATTTCATTAATTACTTGTGTATAAATTGTATGAATTTTTGACCTAAATGTACACATACCATTACTATAAAATAATTTCTTCTTATATAAACAATCTCTATAATTTTTTAAACTTAAGCTATTTACATTTGTTTTCTAAATACCTTTAATTTTCTTAATGTCTTTTGAATTTTCAACACTTATTGAATACATCTTAGCCCTTAAACCTATGAATTCCGTCATTATTTTTCCATTATTTTCGTCTTTCATCATACGCAAAACTTTCTCATTTTTCAAGGGTTTATAAAGATTATCAGCAGGATATTCAGAAGTATCAAAATTGGTAACAATATCATTTCTTATGTCATTATGAAAATCTTCAGTTTGAATTGAGTATATAAAAGAATCCGTATCCATATAATTAAGAATAACATTTTCATTATATCTTGGTTTCATATAATCATAATGGAAACTATACATTTTTAATTTAGATAATTCGAGAACGCGAAATCCGAGATATATTGGTTTGTTATAAAAAGTATGCGTTCCCCCATTCTCCCATTCTGTTAAAATTTTTACATCTTTTCTTTTGTCAACATTTTCCATTGTTTTACCGTATGCCGCGTTATTAAGCAATTTCAGAATTTTCAAGAATATTCATTACATCAATATTTTCAATTTCTTCTACCCATTTAAAATCTCCATAAGGGAGATATTGAGACATTGCCCACCCATATAAATTGTTTGCATCTACATACATGAGATATATTGATGGTTTTCCTTCATCATATTCTTTCATATACTTATTATTAGCTGTAGAATGCCTATGACAACACTGAGTGATACCTCCTCTGATACTTCGTTTAATAAATATATGCATAGTATTATCTGTTAAAAGTTGATGTTCGATTTTTGTTACTTTTAACATTGCATCCCATGATAATCCTGGAGCTGTATAATATTGACAAGCATCTAATGAATATTTTAGCAATAATATAGCAAATTATTTCACTAATATGTCATCAATTAACAAAACTAACTTCACTAAACACATTAATATCATTCAATGGAATATTCAAGGTTTTAAGCATAACTTTGACCAACTTAAATTATTACGTTAGAAATATCCCAATTCAATCTTCTGCTTGCAGGAAACAAAACTAAAAACATCGCATGAATCTTAGGTAAAAAATTTTAAATGTTATTACAATAATAAAATTACCAACTCTGTGGCTTGTGAAGGTGTTGCATTCCTAGTGAATGAACAATTCTACAGTCATGAAATCCGTTTAAACACAAATATTCAGGCAATTGTGATAAAAGTATACTCTACAATAACCTTCACTATACTTAACCTATACTCTGACAATACCATTACAGAAAAACAACTACAAGACCTTATAGATCAAATCCCAAATCCCTTACTAATCGTAGGTGACTTCAATGCTCATAATCTAATCTGGGGATCCAAAAAAAGAGACTAAAAGAAAATTGAAATAGAAAAACTCATAATAAATAATGCGCTGAATATACTAAACAACAAAAATCTAACCCATCTCAACTTCTCATATAAAAATTTTTCATATATTGACCTTACTATGTGTTCCTCCCAAATTCATCTCTTTCTTAACTGGTTCATCGAAAATGATCTCCACGGTAGCGATCATTTTCCCATAATAATCCAATTAATTTTCGGAAACGATACAAATGATCGCAAGACTACTTTCAATACAAAAAAAGCTAAATGGAAAACATACCAAGGAAATATCAAACTTGAAAAACATCCAAACAGCTTTGATAATATAAATTCCTTTGAAGCCTACATACGAGAAGAGATTCTTAAATCTGCTAAACTGTCAATGCCGTTAAAACAAGCAAAACAACAAAAAAAATACGTCTCATGGTTGAACAAGGAAATTAGCCAGATAATCAAAGATAAAAAAAAAATGCTGAAAGTATTTAAACAAAATTCCAACCAAGAAAATTTTATAAATTTCATAAAAATCAGAGCTAAAACAAGAAAATTAATACGCATGCATAAAAAACTAACCTGGCAACAATATACTTCATCAATTACATACATTACACCAACTAGCGAAATCTTCCATAAAATTAGAACTCTAAGGGCAAAAATCAAATTACCGCCCTACAATTAAACAACCAAAACATTATAACCGACAAACAAGACATATCCAACAGCATGGCCGACTATTTCGAAGAAACAGTTAACAGTCCTTTAACGTCAACAACCACCCTGAATACTCCTTCACTCCTAGAGACAAAACCGAACTTAACCTGTCAACCTGTCACAACGAAACATATAAGGATATAGAATGTTACAACAAATCATTCACCATCAAAGAGCTAGAAAAAACCCTAAAAGAAGTAAAAGGTTCCTCACCAGGACCAAACCTAATACACTATGATATTGTTGCAAAATTGCTAACAGATGGCGCCACCCCGTCTGTAACGTTTTTCAAGATTATCGAACGAATCGATTAAACAAATTTTCGAATATCGATTCGCACACCATGATCTTGAGTGATCTTGAAAAACGTGGGTGGTCGGCCATCATTTTTTCTTTCTTCGTAAGGTGGATCTCGACCCAGTCGGATGTGTTAAAGTTCGTGCGGTTTTTTTCAAAATTAAAAAATTAAAAAAGAATAAATTAATTGAAGATTTTTGGATAAAAAAAAAAAATAAATAAAAATTTAGTTAATTTTTTTTTTTTTATGAACAAATTTTTTTTTGGTTTGTTAATAAAAAAAAACATAATAGAAAAAAAAAATTAACAATAAAAACATAAGACAATTAAATGGCGGTAAAATATAAGACAATAAAAAAAAAACACAAGTAAAAGTAAAGTTGTGAAGTGAACAAAAAAAAAGGGGTGCCCCACTTAGATAAATAAAACATTTAAAAGACAATAAAAATAAAAAAATAAAAAAAAGCTGAAACCCATTAAAAGGAGGAATTCAAAACAAGGAGAAAAGGGTAAGTACAAGAGCCAACAAAACAGTGGAATTAAAAAAAAAATAATAATAATAAAAATAAAAATAAAGATCCTCTCGGGAACCATAATCGCGTGAATTTGTCCATTTCAGCTTTACGCTAATAAATCCGCGATTAATTTTTTTTATTTTCTTGAAATTTACAAGTGCCGGTAAATTGTATCCAAGTGTATTTCGGGAACGTACCCCTATACAAAAAAAAAAAAAAACAAATAACACTCGTAAATTTTCTAACATTGGTGTCAGGTGTGGGGTACGTTCAGTCCCGTAATAGAACTTAGATCACGCGCAGTGAAAACTTTCACGTTTAAAGTGATTTTTGCTCTTGCCCCTTTCTGTTTATTTATTTGCAATTTTCAAATAAAAGTGAGTCGCTCTCGTTATTTTTTCATAATGTCCAACCACGAAGAAAACAATTTGAGTGGCCATGCCTCCCCTGTTCGTCCTCTGTCACCAACCTCTTCTCATGGTGATTTAAAGGAAGTGTTAACGAACATCACAACACAAATGGGTGTGCAGGCAGGGATGATTACGGAGTTAACGTCCACCATTAAAACTTTCATGGAGTTGCTAATAACAACTAGGGAGCAACCCCGTTCCTCGGCGGAGCATTTTGTGCCACCGTCTCTTAATTGTCCTGTCGCCTCTTCTTACGAACAAGACCGCCGTAATTTTTCAAGTTTAATTAATCAATTTAACTTTTCGGCGCCTTCTGTTCCGGTTGATCGGCCTCAAGTTGAATGCCAAACTCCGGACTCTTTGGTGAGTGTGGCCAATTCCACCCGGCAAGACCCTTTGGGAGTAACCCTATCCGCAGGAGCGCTTCACAGGCGCCAGGATGCCTTCGGTGCTGCCCCGTCTGCCCCTTATGAGCCATTCGCACCGGTAAGTGATACCGACGCGAGTCCGATTACTCCGGGCCACAACGCGACGACCTTTTTACCTGCCTCACCGCGCCTTTCTAGTATTCTACCGCCATCTACCTGTGCCCCGCGTGTGAAAACGGTAACGTTTACCGGTCTGCCTTCGTCAACGCACCGCAGCATCGCTACGAATAATGCGATCCCGCTTTCAATACCGCGTATTAAAGTCGCCCCGCGAGAGTTCGATGGCAAAGAACCGTGGTCCGCGTATAAACGCCATTTCTTAACCGTCGCCAGAGCCAACGGATGGCCGCATGAATTTCAAGCCGTGTTTTTAGCACCTTACTTAAGAGGTACGGCCCTGACCTTTTTCGAGACACTACCCGGTTCAACGCAAGATGACTTTGGTTTGTTGGATCGCGCATTCGAACGCCGTTTCAGCCTACAGTACCACCAGTCTGTGGCGCATTCACAGCTTCGTGGCCGGGTACAGCGCGACAAAGAAACCCTAGCGGATTTCGCGACTGACGTGCAGCGCTTAGTCAATTTAGCATTTCCGGACTGCCCCGAATCAGCGCGTGACCGTATAGCGTTAGGTCAATTTATCGACGGCCTCTTAGACTTTGACGTTCAACAACGCGTCCGCGATGCCGCCCCTTCGAGCGTTGAAATCGCCCTGGCCTTGGCGATCCGGTTGGAAGCCAGTCGCGACGCCACGCGAATCGGACGTAGAGGTGCACGCGTCTATCAAGCCACCGTACGTGAACGCGAAAGAGATTCGCACGATAAAAAACAACAGCCGTCGGGAAAAGCCAACCGCCTTGCTTGAAGGAGCACAAGCATGGCGACGCTTTAACACAAGCTCCAACGCGTAGACCTGCGAAATTTTCGCCGAAGCCTCCTGCCGACGAACATAAGGATCGGAAAATCGGGACGATAAAATTCTTTCACCGTAAAAAGGGCTACGGTTTTATAAAGCGTCGGGACAATGGACAGGAAGTGTTCGTCCTTCGCGGGGATTTCCGTACGTCCGGGAATGAACGACGTGTTTTACGCGATGGCGACGTCGTTTCGTTTCAAATCGTAGACACGGATCGTTCGCCCCGAGCCGTGAACGTATGACGTGAACCATCGACACCGCGAAAAAGTCCGCCGCGCACTTCGCCTTCCGGCAATTCATCAAATCAAACCGCCGC
The DNA here is from genome assembly GCA_963971155.1 of Anthrax anthrax. NCBI lineage: Eukaryota > Metazoa > Arthropoda > Insecta > Diptera > Bombyliidae > Anthrax > Anthrax anthrax. Next base: position 35,778,675 of record OZ020117.1, read on the forward strand.
GTCAGCCCGTAATAGCCCTACATCCGCAGCACCTTCCGGGACTCCCTTTGTACGCGCCACGTCTATCAAAGGCTCATATCACCTGTTCGGTCAATGACACCCCTTGCAGGATGATAGTAGATACGGGAGCCACGCGAACAATTGTTCATCCCCGAATATTGCGTGATAACTCTTGTATGGCGAGAATTCAACCTTCTTCCGCCTGTATCCAAAGCGTCACTGGCGAAACTCTGCCCGTTAAAGGAAAGTCTTTGATTCGAATTTCGGCAGGAAATTTTTTTATTGAACACCCTGCCTTTGTAGCCGAAATATTCGACGACTGTATCCTTGGGATGGATTTCTTAAAAAACAACCGCTGCGTTTTAGATTTGGAAAGAAATTTGTTATACATAGGTGAAGAACTGGTTCCTCTGTCGAGCCCTGAACTGTTCCCTTTGTGTACTCTGTCCACACTTGAGTTGCCTCCTTTTCAAGACGTGGTCACACCTCTTCACATTTCTCTCGCCTCTGGTACAGATGTTTGCCTCTCAGCCTCTTGCTCCCTTCCTAAGCAGCTGAGCGTGCTTCCGACCCTGACCAGAGTGTCTGATGAGAGGGTGTTAGCCACAATTTGCAACCTGACCCCAGAGACAGTGATCGTTCCGAGGGACGTTCCCATTGCCCAAGCTGAGACAGGCCCAATGGTCCTTCCTTGTCATCAAGCGCGAACAATGGTGAATGAGCTCCCCAAGGAACTAGAGGACCTTTTCGAATCTAGCAGTGAAGGTTTGTCGATATCTCAAAAAGCTTCACTGAAAAGGTTGCTGATAGAGTATCAGTTCGTTTTCTCCCTGTCTAAGGACGATTTGGGAAGAACATCCATCCTAAAACACCAAATTGATACCGGTTTCGCCAAACCTATAAAACAACCCCCTAGACGCATCCCTTTTTCTAGGCGCAATGAAGCGCAACAAATGGTGTCTGAAATGAAAGACCAAGGTCTTATTCAGCCTTCCACTAGCCCTTGGAGCTCCCCTGTTGTTCTTGTCAAAAAGAAAGATGGCTCCTTTCGGTTTTGTGTTGATTACCGGCGGCTGAATGAAGTCACTAAAAAGGATTCCTACCCTTTACCTAGGATCGATATGACTTTAGAAGCCTTAGGTAAATCTAAGTGGTTCGCCTCCCTTGATCTATTGCCTGGCAATTTCCAAGTGGAAATGCACCCTTCGGACAAAGAAAAGGCCGCCTTTAGTATTGGTTCGGGACTGTACGAATTCAATGTCATGCCTTTTGGATTGACCAATGCTCCTGCCACTTTTCAGCGGCTCATGGAGCTTGTCCTTCATGACATCCCTTACACAGTCACCCTGGGTTATCTGGATGATCTACTCGTTCATTCCGAGTCCTTCGAAGGTCTCCTGGTCAACCTAAGCGTCGTGTTCCAACGGCTAAAACAAGCTGGTTTGAAGTTGTCGCCTAAGAAGTGTCACCTTTGTCGCCGAGAAGTCAAATTCTTGGGACATGTCATTTCAGAACAGGGTTTAGCTACTGATCCAGAAAAGATCGAAGCTGTCAGGAACTGGCCTCTTCCCGCCAGTAAAAGGGACGTTCAATCTTTTCTGGGCCTGTGCGCGTACTATAGGCGCTTTGTTTTCAACTTTTCTTCCATAGCAAAACCTTTAACCAGTTTGACAGAGAAAGGTGCCACATTTAAGTGGTCAGAGGCCTGTCAAGCTGCTTTTCAAGCGTTAAAGGACAAGTTGACCTCCGCGCCTATACTCGCTCAACCTTCTGAAGATGGCATGTTTATTTTGGACACTGACGCAAGCCAATACGCTTGGGGAGCGATCCTGTCACAGCTCCAGGATGGCCAAGAAAGAGTGATCGAACACTACAGTAAGACCCTGAGTCGACCAGAAAGAAATTACTGCGTCACTCGTAAGGAACTTCTGGCAATTGTTAAAGCTATCGCCCATTTCCAGCCCTACCTTCTGGGACGCCATTTTCTTCTTCGCACCGACCATGCGTCTCTGCGCTGGTTGATGAATTTTCGCGAACCAGAAGGTCAAATTGCACGTTGGATTGAAAGACTACAGGAGTTTGATTTCGAAATCCAACACCGTGCCGGCAAACTCCATGGAAATGCCGATGGTCTGTCCAGAAGGCCATGCGAGGCCACGTCGTGTTCTTACTGTAGTAGGCTCGATGAAAGGAACACTCTGGTAGTCCGCCTTTCCACCATACATGGTGTAGATATCCAAGAGCTTCAGGGAAACGACCCTTTATTAAGTGTGGTACGATGATGGTTGGAACAAGGTGAACGACCTCCTTTAAATTCGATTTGTGCGGATCATCCTGACCTAAAGGCGTACTGGTCCATGTTCTCTTCCCTCTCCTTGGAAGATGGAATTGCCTGTCGCCGACGCGTTGGTACCCCCTCTTGCCTTCAGGTTCTGGCCCCCAAATGTCTGCAGTCCGAATTGTTGCGACAAATGCACGATTGCCCTGCCGGTGGACATTTGGGTGTTGATAAGACGTTGGCAAAAATTTCCCAGCGCTATTACTGGGTGGGACTTTCAGCCGACTTCCGTAACTTTTGTCTTCGTTGCCAAATTTGTCAACAAAGAAAAGGTCCTGTCCCCCGGAAAAGGGCACCATTGCAAATTCGAAATTCTGGTGCACCTTTCGAGCGAATAGCTGTCGACATTTTGGGACCACTGCCTGAATCGCACCACGGCCACAAATACATTTTGGTGATGGTCGATTACTTTACCAAGTGGCCAGAGGCGCTTCCTCTTAAAGACCAGACCGCTGAATCGGTGGCGGATGCATTGATAGCCAATGTGTTCTCTCGATTCGGACTGTGCCGACAGTTACACTCCGACCAAGGGCGCAATTTTGAGTCCGAGGTGTTCACGGAAGTGTTGAAACGGTTCCGAATCGAGAAAACACGCACAACTCCGTTACACCCACAGAGTGACGGACTTGTGGAGGGATTCAACAGGACGATTCTTGACTATCTGGCGAAGTTCGTGTCGGAACACCAAGGGGATTGGGACAGTTACCTTCTCTTCCTTTTGTTGTCCTACCGTTCTTCTGTCCAGAAGTCCACTAAGAACACCCCTGCCCTGTTGAATCTCGGCCGCGAACTCCGTTTGCCTGTGGAGTTGTTGACTGGCGAACCTCCGGACCGTCACCCCACTACAGTCCCTGAGTACATCCAGACCCTGCAAGACCGGCTGGCCTCCGTCCACGACTTCAATCGTAGGCAGCTTTCTGAAGCGAGCCGCGCGATGAAAGATCGTTACGATCTCTCTGCCAAGGCCAACCCTTTCAAACCTGGCGACTTGGTCTGGTTGTATAATCCCAAGCGAAGGAAAGGTCGTTGTCCTAAGCTGCAAAGAGACTGGGATGGCCCTTACAGGATTATAGAGTGTATTTCTGATGTCGTATACCGTATCAGACACCAGGATTCTCGCCGTACGACCGTTGTTCACCGCGATCGACTGGCTCCTGCCTATCTATGATCCGCCAGCTTACCGCCTTATCTGCAACCTCACACCCTATAGTCCCGCTGATGCATTAAGCTCGGTTGGAACTTCGAGCTTTTACCGGAGGGGCAATGTTGCAAAATTGCTAACAGATGGCGCCACCCCGTCTGTAACGTTTTTCAAGATTATCGAACGAATCCATCGTGTGCGATCGATTAAACAAATTTTCGAATATCGATTCGCACACCATGATCTTGAGTGATCTTGAAAAACGTGGGTGGTCGGCCATCATTTTTTCTTTCTTCGTAAGGTGGATCTCGACCCAGTCGGATGTGTTAAAGTTCGTGCGGTTTTTTTCAAAATTAAAAAATTAAAAAAGAATAAATTAATTGAAGATTTTTGGATAAAAAAAAAAAAAAATAATAAAAATTTAGTTATTTTTTTTTTTTTTTATGAACAAATTTTTTTTTGGTTTATTAATAAAAAAAAAAATAATAGAAAAAAAAAATTAACAACAAAAACATAAGACAATTAAATGGTGGTAAAATATAAGACAATAAAAAAAAACACAAGTAAAAGTAAAGTTGTGAAGTGAACAAAAAAAAGGGGTGCCCCACTTAGATAAATAAAACATTTAAAAGACAATAAAAATAAAAAAATAAAAAAAAAACTGAAACCTATTAAAAGGAGGAATTCAAAACAAGGAAAAAAGGGTAAGTACAAGAGCCAACAAAACAGTGGAAATAAAAAAAAAATAATAATAATAAAAATAAAAATAAAGATCCTCTCGGGAACCATAATCGCGTGAATTTGTCCATTTCAGCTTTACGCTAATAAATCCGCGATTAATTTTTTTTATTTTCGTGAAATTTACAAGTGCCAGTAAATTGTATCCAAGTGTATTTCGGGAACGTACCCCTATACAAAAAAAAAAACAAATAACACTCGTAAATTTTCTAACAATATGTTAAAACATTATTCTATCAATCACAAAAAATATCTATTAGAACTATACAACCAAATATGGCAAAAAAATGTCTTCCCGAATAACTGAAGGGAAGCATTATTAATACCAATACCAAAAAAAGGGACCGATCCCAAAATACGTACAAATTACCGCCCGATTTCTCTTACAAACTGTTCGTGTAAAATATTCGAAAGAATGATCAACAAAAGATTAACGTGGTATCTAGAAAAGAATAAACTAATCAACCAGTTTCAATTCGGATTCAGAAAAAATTTGGGAACAATAGATGCATTGGGATATTTGGAAACAGAAATTAATAAATCATTTTCAAATAACAACCACATGATCTCCGTTTTCTTCAAATTTGAAAAAGCATTTGATCGAATAAGGAAGTCCACGAATCTAGAGGAAGCTTCGAATTTAAACTTCAAAGTTCAACTTCATCAGCAACTTTCTTCAATCAAGTACTTTCAAAGTCGCAATCGGAGATATAATTTCCACCAAGAGAAACGCAGAAAACGGTATCCCCCAAGGAGCAGTCCTCAGCACAACCCTTTTTCTTATCGAACAAACAACATACACAAATAAATACAAACTCCAACAAAGCACATTATGTACGCCGACGACTTAGTAATTTTCACCTCTGACAAAAATATAGATACAGCTACCTCATATACATAATACAAAAAATCAGCTGACACGATGGGCCGAAACAAATGGCATGACATTTTCGACTACCAAAACCAAATCCATGTTATTCTTTTGAAAATACAAAATCCATAGAACTCCACAGTTAACTCTCAACAACATAAATATTGAAATAATATTAGAATATAAGTTTTTAGGACTTACGTTTGACAAAAAATTAACATGGAAATCCCATATCCAAAATATCAAAAGTAAAGCACTGAAAGCCTTAAACATAATAAAAATCCTTAACAATAAGACCTATGGCTCCAATAGAAAAACTCTTCTCCAAATCCACAACATGACAGTACTACCAATTCTAGACTATAGCAGCCCAATCTACTCATCAGCAAGCCCAAGTCTATTAAAAACTTTAAACCCAGTTCACCATTCAGGCATAAGGCTCAGTACAGGAGCCTTTAGATCAACTCCAATGGACAGTTTACTAGTGGATTCAGGACAACTGAATCAACAGAAGAGACTTAAAAACAATTCATCTTTTTCTTCACATCAAATCCTTTCAAAATCACCCCATCCTTGACAGCATGATAGAATCAGAGAACTACATATTTCCTCCCCTACTACAAAGGGCTCAATTATTAGCACAAAAATATAAAATTCATAACAGTGACAAAATAAACAAACTCAAATTACCCAAAAACCCACCCTGGCTTATACCTGATATAAACATTGATTTTGAAATACAGCGACTTAAAAAACAAGAGACAAACCCACAAATGTATCATAAACTTTACTTAGAAAAATTAAACACCACATATAAAAAACACAAAAAAATCTACACAGATGGATCGGTACAAAATGGAAAATCAGGATGCGCATTTATATTTGGGAAAATAAAAGAAAAATACCGATTACACGACTACACAAATGTACATACCGCAGAATTATACGCAATACTAAAAGCAATAGAAGAAACAAAAAATCAACCAAATAACAACTACAAATACCTTATCTGTACAAACTCTCTAAGTTCCATCCAATCCCTTATCCAAATGTACCTAAAAAACCCAATAGCTCTACAAATAAAAAGCGAAATACACACTAGAAATCAAAATTACCCCCTCATGTGGATAATAAAGATTCTTTAAATAACCCCATATATCCTGATTTTAAATCAATTACGAACGGTATTAAAAAACAAGTTAAAATTAATATTATCAAAAACTGGGGTGAAAAATGGAATAACATGCGAAACAATAACACACTAAGAAAAATTAAAGAAAACACAAAGCCTTTTAACACTATCAATTTATTACAAAGAAGAGACGCCATCCTTATAACTAGACTAAGAACAGGACACACAGAACTCACACACAAACACCTTTTAGACAAATCCCATTCATCTAAATGCAAATGTAATAACAATAACCCACTAACAATCAATCACCTAATGGAGGAATGCAACCTTTTCATCAGCCATAGACGCAAGTTTAACAAACAAGGTTCAAGCGATCTTGCAAGCGAGGATATCAAAAAACTTAACAACATAATTAACTTTTTTAGACTAATACAACCATATAATTCAATCTAACACTTATAACAACATACAAATAAACAATATATCTTTAATATATCCATACAACAATGTAAATAGAAAATATCATGTATGTATGTATATAGAAAATAACTAAAATAGACATACTATAAGTCAATAAAATAGGTGGAATAAGAAACATGTTCAGAAACCCAAACTAAACATATACATATAATTACTAGATAAGCTCATAAGTTCTAGTCAAGTAATATTGATAGTAAGATTGAGGTTATTAATGTTAAAAACAAGATAAAAGTTAATTATCTTAAAAATATAACCAAAAATGAAAATATTGTTAAAATTTACGAAGAATTCAAAATACCCGCGCGTACTGAAAAAATTATAAAAGTTAGAGTCAATATTTTAAATAATGACGAGAAAGATGTATACATTAAAAATTTTAAAATAATATTTTATCCATTAAAAGACTTTAAAGTATTTGAATTTGAAGATCAAGATTATGAATTTAATAAATTGATCAAATTTTATTCCAATGAAGAAAATAAAATACGAAATAAAATTGAAAATATAGAAACGAATAGCTTATACAGTTGACAGTGTACAATACATAATTTTAAAACGATACATAAACTCTCGTGTAACAAAGACAAGCAAAATAATTATGAAAGGTTACAATTATTACAAGAAAATTTATCAATTCCAGAATATCTGAATACTGAAGAATCTGAAAGTATAAACTTTCATCTGACAAAGACAAACAAATTAATTATGAGAGATTAAAATAACTACAAGAAAACTTATCAATTCCAGAATGTCTGAATACTAAAAAATCTGAAAGTATAAAATCCATGTGTGAATCCTTTAATGACATTTTTCATTCATCATGTGACAAATTGACTTGTACACAAGCAATAACACATCAAATTCCTTTACAACCATGGAAGGGGCCTATTAACCAAGAAATTACAGATTACCTCAAGTACAAAAAGAAATAGTTGAAAATCAAGTGAAAGAAATGTTAGGTAATGACATAATTACACCAAATAAAAGTCCATTCAATTCTTCTTTATTAGTAGTACCAAAGAAAATTCAAATTTAACAAGAATTCTTATGGGGCTTCAAAAAATTTTTTAGTCGATAGAGTGGTTCGGGCGATGAAAGAGGGGACGGCATAAATGATGGAATGATTTAGTACATTTGTTGATAAAAAAAAGGGATGTCATTTTTTCGTATAAGAACATTCAAAAAAAACTCGAGAAATTTTAAGCCATGTACTTATTATATATATGTTTGTATACATATGTAATAATATATTTCATACGAGGGTTTGTAAATATTTTCATACGAATTTGGCATCTTAACTATAAATACCGTCATCCTAAACAAACATAATTTTCTTTCGTAAGAACATTAGAACACAATTTTGTAATGGTTCGATCATATATATGAACGTGAATTAAAGATCAGAGACTAGGATAGTAGTAAAAAATGTGTAATTTCAGATTAACATACATACATACATACATATATCGTACAATATTTCATATACGTACATTACTTTTTCTTTTTCACATCGTTTTTTGTTCATATTTTACACTTTTCTTTTACTTTTTATATCAGACGAGAAAATATATACAAGTACGATCTATAAATCCATAAATTTGTATACGGTCGAAAGATGTGTTCAGAATATTGCACGTATGTATGTATATATTGTATTTATATAATTAACAAAATCAGATCATTAGGTTTATGGTACAAACAATATTTGTATAGGGACATATATGACTCCACCTGGAATGTATACTTAAATTACATACTTACGTATACGATATATAATGCATTCATTCGATCATATTTTTATTTATCATTATCAAAAAAGTATGAATTTTGAAAACCCAAAAATTCAAAATTTAATATTAAACCGATCGTATTCAAAATATATTGTATTTCCCATACAATACATTACAATTTAAATTTACATTTTGTATTTCTATCCTCGTTTCTGATGTAATGAAATTTATGACCCATATGATCGTACAATTATGAAAAAATTATATTTGTTTAGGACGATAATTTGTTTGTTTAGGACAGAAGATTTACACACGCATATATACGATAAATTCGTACATTACAAAATATTCTTATAAATATTGCGCATAATATGTACACTTAATTTACATACGCACGTATGTGATAAATATGCATACATATTCACATTCTATGCTGATTCATGGGTATTTTAGTGGGTACTGAATGATTTCTTCTGAAAATTGTAAATATTGCTTTTTTCATACATTTCAATACATTTTCATACATTTTTTCATTGAGTTTAGTACAGATAATATTATGAACTTTATTTTTCACTACGAGTGTAATAGGATGCCTTTTGGTTTAACAGGGGCACCAGCCACTTTTCAACGATTAATGAATAATATTTTGACAGGACAAAACGGACTGAAGGTGTTAGTTTATTTAGATGATGTTGTGATATACGGTAGAAATTTGGAAGATCACAACAAAAAATTGATTGACGTTTTTCAACGAATTAGAGAAAATAATTGAAAATTACAGCCAGAAAAGTCCAACTTTCTAAGAAAAGAAGTAATTTATTTAGGCCATAAATGTTCAGTTGAAGGAATTAAACCAGATCCAGATAAGTCTAAATGTGTACTAAACTTTCCTAGACCAAAAACAGTGAAGCAAGTGCAATCATTTTTAGGTCTAGCGAATTATTATAGAAAATTTATACCAAATTTTTCAAAAATAGCCGAGTCAATTACAAAATTATTAAGAAAAGATACGAAATTTCAGTGGACTGAAAAATGTGAAGAAGCATTTGAAAAATTAAAATTTGCTTTAACAAATCCACCTTTATTAACTAAAATTATTCACAATATTTTCATAAAAAATATATATATTTCTTATACTAATATATTATTATTTATTTATTTTTTTAAGATAATTTATATTGCACAATACATATATGTATATGTTCCCTTTTTTTTTTAATTATTTTTTTTTTTATTCATTTAATTGTACTATATCACATGATATCATAATATACTATATATATATAAAATTTCTTTGAAACTTCGCATCTTCGCGGGTACAATTTTTACGAGTTTTGTAACACAATTTGATAATAAATAAGATGAATCAATAAAAATTGTAAAATCAAAATTTACGCAAAATATTCATGAGTAGAAATTTCAAAATAAATTAATAAACAAAATTATACTGGCTTGCAAACTGGTAATTCATTTCCTATTCTAATTAGAAATCAGGTTACTGAAATTATTGCAAAATAATCCAGATGCTTAACATAATGTAAACTGCTATACGGAAAACAAAAAATATATCACAGTAATCATGTTACACATAACTATGTATGTTGAATAAATCAGAACAAGGTGATATTTGATATGATAATTCATTCATAAGTCGGTCAGTCAAATATTACATATTATGTTAAGACAACTGTGTCAATAAACAAAAATAATAACTTTTTAACAATAACATATGGTAAACGCATATAGAAAAAATTGTATAGTATTAAGCAATTAAAGTTTAAGCATTTAAATACAATATAGAGCAATATGCAATATTGAAGACAAGAAATAAAAGAAAAACAATTACTGTCTTCATATTAGGAAGTAAGACAATAAGAATGGAAAATGATTACGCCAATCTTCCCTACTATTGGCAAGGCCGAAATATTAAATTAATGTAACATAAAAATAGTCTGTTGAAATTAGGAACTGTTTTTTATCAATTAAACTAAATGGAGTAGGGAAAATTGATAATTGTATTTATTGAAGAATAATTACGATTATCAGTGAGTTATAATTTGGATTTGAACTAGTAAAGTCATACAGTAAATTACCGCGTATCTTTGACTAATAATTAATTTCAACTTAGAATCTATTAAATAAAATAAAGCTTAAAAAATTACATAAAGTATTGTCAAATAAATATTCTACATTCTCAAATTCTAAGTTTGGTTTCGGTCGGTTATAGAAATTAGATTTAAAGTAATTTAAAAGTAAAATAAGTTCGTTATATTGTATTATACAGTAAAAAAGTGTTTGTGAAATAAAGTTTCGATAAATAAAACACAAAGTATTCTTAATTATTAAACCTGAAAGTAGAGTTGGCCAGGAAGGGATCCAGTACACCCCTGATAGGGCCAGAGCCCGCCCTGGGAATTACTAAAAACTTCATTAGGAAAAAGGTGAATGATTGGGTACAAAACCAGCATAAAATTCACTGGATTTCTGATGGAGGAAAAAGACGCTCTGGGGGTCTTATAAAAGAACCGAACAGAGCGATTTCAGACCTGACACTGAAATGTGAAAGGAAAGTTATTAGACTTGTAATTGGACTAATAACAGGACATTACAAGTTTAAAGTACACCTACAAAAACTAGGCTTCAATATGAATAACCTAGACTGTAGGCTATGTCTTGAAGAGGAAGAAACAGCTACACACATCCTGAAGGAATGTGTGGCACTAGAAAGATGGAGATGGAAGACCACTGAGGGCAGAAATCTCGAAAATCTTTCAAATCTAGACTACATAAAGTACGTTATTCTCCTTGCCAAAAGGATAAATGCCTTTATGTAGACAAACAAAGGGTGAGACATAGGGAAACAAAGGGGTAAATACATAGACTTGGAAGACGTATTCTTCCAACCCATGTTATATATATAAGGAGAGAAAATAGCCACGACGAAAACCCATTCACAAAAGAATTTACAAGAAAAACTTTATATATATAACAACAATATTAACACTTTTTATTTTGTTACACAAAATTTTTTCACAAATTTTATTATACAAATTGTAATATTTAATTTTACAATTTTTCAATATTTTTCACAATTATTTCATTTATTGAATTGGCCACTACTTATTTTTTAAACCGATTACTTTGACGGCTTCAGAACAACTCTCTACTCAATCTTAATTCTTAATTTTATCTTTCTATCATAATGTCTATGGAAATTTTCATAGACAGTTTTTGTTTTATCAACATTTTTTATATATAAGAACTGAAAGGTTGAAACAATATAAATAATATATTTGATATGAAATTTCGACATGTTTATTCCTGTCGCAAATATTTTTACCAAGACAATGGTTTTGGTTTCTTATTACTTTGTATGATTTCCGTTGTTTTTGCAGCTTCATCATTTTTCATTTCAATATATGTAACTCGCGTATTACTTCATATTGGTGACAATTTATGTTTTCTAGCATTATCAAGTATAAGCACCTGATCACCACTGTGAAATTTTTCCAGACGCATGTTTTTATCGTAATAGTTTTTTGATTGATGTTTTTGAGCAATTAAATTTTGCTTCACAATGTCTCGTATTTTCTGCATTTTATACTAAACTTGATTACAATAAGTATTTGTCAAAATTATAGATTGGCTCTGATGATTTATTTAACACAGATGGTAAAGGATAACTAATGCCATATAGCGCATGAATTGGTGTGAATTTACTTCCTGTATGAGGTGAATGTTTATGCACTAACATTGCTTCTGCCAACCATTCATCCCATTCAGTTGGATTTTCATCAACAATTGTTTTGAGATATTCAGCCAATGGACCATGAGTTCTTTCTAATGAACCATTTGATTGTGGATGATATGCACTTGTTGGTAATTTTTTGATTGTTAGTAATTTGCATAGCTCTTTCATTGTTTCGCTTAAGAAATTTGCTCCATGATCGGTTATTAATTTTTTCGGAATTATGGAATACTTTAAAATGATATTTTTATAAAAAATTTTCTGCTACAGTAGTGGCTTCACAATCTTTTAATGGTACATAGTCTAAAAATTTTGTTGAATCATCTTGAAATGTTAATATGTATTTGTTATTGTTTCGTGTTTCAGGTTATGGCCCTACAATGTCTAAATAAACTTTATCAAAGAGTTGATCCGGAGTTTCTGTTATTACCATAGACATTTTACTTTGCTTGGCGCTTTATTTTTCTTACATTTTTCGCACTTATTAATATATTTTTGTATGTCTTTCAACATATAAAATGGTCGTAGTCTTTTATAAGTCTTAAGTACTCCTAAATGTCCACCTAATGGGGTATCGTGATATTCATGTAATATTGTCTTAATGTCATTTTCGTCTGTAAGTATTTTTGCACTGTCTTTGGTTTTAATATGTGAATCTTTAATTATTTCTGTTTCGTTATCCGTTTCATTATCATTATCAGTGTTATCAACTGATTTTTCTCTGTCTTTTTCTTCATTTATTCGGTGTCTAGCCCTAGTGACTACATTCCAATTAATTTTATTTTTATTTCCAATTTTATATTCATTTGAAGGTATTCGACTTAAAGCATTCGCATTCTGATTTAATTTTCCTGCTTTATACTCTATCTTTAAGTCATAATCTGCTAATTTAATCTGAAACCTAGCTAATCTTGTTGTTGTATCCTTTAATTTTAAAATCCTACTAACAGTGTGTGATCTGTAAAAACCGTAAAATTTCTACCATATAAATAACATCTGAAATTTTTTACAGCCCAAACTATAGCCAACATTTCTCTTTCAATTGTAGAATATCTTCTTCTTCTTCTTCTTCTTAGGTTACTTATTGGTCGCCCAACAGTTAGTCTGTCATTTCGGACCTAGTATATTGTGTTGGTTCATGTAACGTTGAATGTGAGCTACATAAATTTTATGTTGTCTTTAGATTTTGTGAAATATGTTAATCTCTTTGAGGAAGTTGATGATTTATTGCATGTTGCTAATTGTGTCCTTTCCTACAGTTTCGTACTGAATTCTGTGTTTTCTTCTTATATTATGGTATGCAGGACAATCGCTGAATATGTGTTTAATTGAAATCTCACTATTATATATGCATTTGGGTTTAGGTGTTTTTTGAATTAGATGACTATGAGTGAGGTTCGTATGTCCAATTCTGAGGCTAGTGATTACCGTAGCTTGTTTTTTGTTTATTTTGTAGATGTTAGTCCATGGAGATATTTTTTCCATATGGTGTTTGAGCTTGTTGCTGTCATTTACTGCATTCCATATCCTTTGATACAAACTATTTATTTTACTATTAATTGTGATGTTGATATCTTTGTTAGTTATTTTATAATTCACATCGATATCACTTTCAGTGGAACGTTTGGCTAGCTCATCAACCTCTTCATTTGAACTAATTTCACTATGGCTAGGTATCCACATGATGGTGTCTGAAATGTAGATATGGTTATTTATGATGTTATGGATGTCTTCAGCAGTTGGATGATCTGGGTATATCGTATTTAGTGTATCTATTGCGCTTAGTGAATCGGTCAAAATTAAGATATTCTTTGAAGGAGAGGGAAAGCAAACCAAAGACCACGAAAGCCTCAAGGAGAAATAGATCTCAAGACGAGATCCTCCAAGAGGCCAAGCGGTCAAAGGTCAGCAAGCCTTCAACCTTGACCTCGGCAAAAACAAGCAACAACAACCAGGGACAATCTAAGAGACCCTTTAACGAAGTAGCGAGAGACCATCTCCATGTGGCTCTCATTGAGGAGAACGCTTCGGGTGGCAGACTGTTAAATGAAGTGTGGGTCAAGATTCAAGCCAAGCTCACGGAGATGGTGATGAGCTACATACTAGAGGGCAGCAGCTCTACAGGGTAGTCATATGCGAGAACGAGTTCGGTAAGGAATTCCTCTCCTCGTGCATCGCTATGATAAGCGATGCCTGGGAAGGCTTGAAACTCAAGCTTATTCCTGCTAAGGAAATCCCGAAGAGACCGAGGGCTCGTATATGGCTACCCAAGATGGAGCTAGAGCCAGAAAAGCTGCTGAAATGTCCGTAGCTCCAGAATCCTGAGGTTCCAATGAAGGATTGGATGGTAATCAAGGCAAAGGAACCTCAGAAAAACTCAACGTCTTTCTTACTGCTGATCAGCGAAGAGAGCCTATGGGCTCTCGAAAAGGCGGAGTGGTAAGACATGCCAAACTGAAGATATTCCGCCAAGCTGGTCAGGAGGATTAGGAGGACGCACTGGCCGAGGATATAAACGTGCTGGCCATTGCGGAAGATGCCGGAGAAGGGCCTTCGCGTAGTACAGATTAATTTGAAGCACTCTAGGGTTGCTTCAGATAGTTTGTCTGTCTTCTTAGGTGAGGAAGACATTGACTTCGGCCTTGTCCAGGAGTCTTGGACCAAAGACGGAGTGGTCAAGGTCCTCCGTAACAGCAGTTACAACCTGTTCTTTAGTAAAAGAACTAAAACAAAAGGTAAGCCAAGAAGTTGCATTCTCGTTAGAAAAAGCATAAAGGCTTACTTTTGTTCTAATTACAGCTCAGCAGACGAGACCGTCATCAAGGTGGAAGCGGAGGGCGGTGAGGAAATTTACATTTCCTCAGTCTACATGGCTCATGAGGAGCCTGTACCGCCTATGGAGCTGACCCAACTGGTTGCCAGCGTTGCGTCAAAGAGGGCGAAGTTGATTGCAGGCTGTGATGCAAACGCTAGACACACTCTGTGGGGCAGCACGGAGTGTAATGATAGAGGTGAGTACCTATACGATTACATTATTAATAATAACGTGGTAGTAAGTAACAGAGGCAACACTCCAACTTTTGTATTTCCCAGCTCGGACAGGTTTTCTGGCTGGGAAGAGGTGTTGGATGTTACTTTGACTACTGATAATATCACGGTAGTCGTTTTCTGATCACAAATGGATACTCTTCGAAGTGAATCTAGCCTGTAAGCGAGATTCGCCATACCGAAATGTTAAAAGAACCGATTGGAAGAAATTCAATCGGTTGTTTAATTCTAAATTTCCGACACGACCGGATAGGGAGAGGCTGGAAACTAAGGAGGAAGTGGACAGGAGGATACGCGACATGGAGGAGGCCATGAGAGCCTCCTTCGAATCCTCCTGTCCGCTTTCACGAGGTAAGAAGCGTCTCCTCTGGTGGTGGAACGATTACCTGGCTGTCCTCAGGAGAATGACCAGGGAAATTTTTAATATCTGCCGGAGGCAGAATTTCTGGAGACCCTATAAGGACTGTCTAAGAGAATACAAGAAATCCATTAGGGTAGCAAAGGCTACAGCCTAGAAGGAGTACTGTCATTCCATTGAAAATATCGGTAAAATTACAAGACTCGGCAAAAATCCTGTCAACGGAGCGGTCCTGTCCCTCTTTCCTAAAAATATCAGAGGAAGGTTGGACGGAGACGGAGGAGGAAACTCTAGAGCTCTTGACAGAAACTCACTTCCCTGGATGCAGCAAAAAAGCGGCAGAACCTGTCGTGGAAGCTGCTCAGGCGTCTTGTGGAGATGTGAGCAGCATTATCACCAGGAGAAGAGTATCATGGTCGGTAAATAGATTCTCGCCATACAAATCACCAGAGTTGGTATTTTAATTTGCAAATGAAAAGTGAATTTTGCGAGTCTCGAAATTTTTTCTCGAAGTTCACAATTCGGTATTTTGATATGAATAGAAAACCGAGTTTATACACTTGACAAGTGGATTCTTGTACTAAATCGAGTTTTTTGATAACACATATGATAATCGGTATTTTGATTTACGTGAAAAATGAATTTTTGAATAAAATAATTCACCCACTAAAGATCGCAGGAGTTTTTTTTAAATTGGTTATTTGAATTGTAAAATGGCTTGAAATATAATTTTTTGGTTGTTTTTATAAAATATATAAATAAAATAACCAAATTTTGTGAAAAATATTTAATTGGAAATAAAAATAATTAAAAATGTACAACATATTTAATTTATACAAAAACCATAAATTTATCAATATAGCCGTGTTTTGTACCTAGTATAAACTGTCATAATTAATTTTAAATTGTATGTTGCAAATACGTAATTTATCAAAATACTGAATAAAAAATTAACTCAATTTTTCAAAAAAATATGTCCGTGTATCGGATTAATAACAATTATACATATAATATAAACTAATTAGTTGTAATATTTAATGGCTTTATTAATAATTAATTGATTATTATTAAACGGAAACGGAAAATAAATGATTTGGAAATAAAAATTTAAAAATTCACGAGTCAATTGTCAAAAAGTACTAAACTCAATATCCGAATCTCAAAATTCACTTTAAAAATTAAAATACTATTTTAGAACAAAATGAATTTTTGGAAATGAAATTTTTGAAAACTCATTTCATTTTTTATTTTTTCTATTACAATTAAAATACCAACTCAGGACCGGATAGAGTCTATCCGATAATGCTGCAGGTACTGCGGAGCACAGTAGTTCCTTGGCTAGTGGTGATTTTTAGAAGTTGTCTGTGGTTAGGACATGTTCCTGACAGCTGGCGGAAGGCCCGAGTAGTCTTTATACCGAAGGCAAGAAAAAGCGGTCATGAAACCGCGAAGGATTTAAGGATTAGCTTAACCTGCTTCGCTCTAAAAACCTTGGAAAGGGTATTGGATGTCCACTTGAGACAAAGAGTGGAACCTTCCCTCTCCAAGTCTCAGCACGCATACATCAAGGGAAGATCCACTGAGACAGCCCTGCACGAGGTGGTGCGTACAGTGGAGAGGTCTCTTGAGTATAAGCAATACACTTTGACGAAAGTGCGTTTAATAACGCAACAAAAGAAGCGATATTGGAAGCAATCAACTCGCCTGAAGGAGAGAGGAGTATAAACCAATGGATTAGTAGACTACTCAACTCTAGAAAGATCCAGACAGAGTTAGGAAATACGAAACTGATTCGGTATGCTAGGAAGGGCCACCCCAAGGAGGGGTGTTATCGCCCCTCCTGTGGATACTTGTCATGGACCGAGTCCTGTCCCAGTTGGGAAGGGACGGGGTCAAGACAGTGGCGTACGCGGACGACTTGGTTGTGATGGTATCCGGTATGTTTCCTGACGTGATGAGTGACATCATGAGAAGGAGCCTGAAGAAAATTGATGCTTGGGCTACATGCTGTGGACTAAGAATCTATCTCACAAATAAAACCAAAGTAACCTTCAAATTTCACAAATAAAACCAAAGAAGTTTTAACCTTCCGATTATTAATGGAAGTCAACTCACATTAGCGGACAAAATTAAGTACTTAGAAGTGTACTTGGATCCCAAGCTCAACTGGAAGGCTAATGTAGAAGAAAGAGCGAAGAAAGCCTGCACGGCGTAATACGCTTGTAAAAAAACCTTCGGCAGGAGATGGGGTCTCAAGCCGAAGATGCTACTGTGAATGTTTGCGGTCCACAATTTGTCCGATCCTCGCGTAGGGTTCACTAGTATGGTGGCCTGCGGTAGAAAGGAAAAATATGCAGCAAAGGCTAGGATACAAAGAACGGTGGCGTTGGGGGCAACGGAGGTCATGAGATCATGCTCAACGGAGGCCCTCAACACCATTCTGTGTCTGATTCCCCCAGACCTTTTTGTCAAATACACGGCGTCGTGTAGTGCGCTAAGACTCAGGGAAATGGGATGCTGGTTTGCAAGAAGTTATGCGCATAGCAGTATCCTGAGTTTAATCCCACAAGAGTCGATTGCCAAACAATCAGATTATATGACCGCTACAGTCCGCATTGATAGGAACTTCGAAGCGCGGATTCCTTCCAGGGATGAATGGGAGGAAAAAAAGGCTACAAAAGGCTTTAAGCGCCTGGTGTATACGGATTGGTCTAAGATGGACTGCGGGGTGGGAGCCGGAGTGTATGCGGATGATCCCGCAGTTAGCAGGTCTTTCCGTTTCCCGGACGGGGCTAGTGTCTTCCAGGCGAAGATACTGGCAATAAGGGAAGCCTGCAGGTTCCTGAATGGTGCACCAGGGATTTTACGCGATGCCATAGACATATGCTCAGACAGCCAAGCGGCAATCAAAGCTTTAATAGCCGATACATTCAAATCAAACTGCAGGTCTGAGCTAGTAAAGCTGGGTGATAAAGCCAAAGTTAACCTGTTATGGGTTCCAGAACATAGGAACATACTGGGTAACGAGATGGCTGACTCCCTGGCTAGGTCTGGCTCGGCAATGCCTGGTTCATCCCAAGAGGACGTGTGCATACCATTAGGCAGCTTAAAAAGAGCTGCTTGGGCACATTTCCTACAGACAGCCAACCGCAGGTTGAAAGGTCTCTCCAACTACAAGATAGCAAGGCAAACCTGGCCAAGAATGGATCCGTCGAGAACCAGGTCGATAGTGAGTCTCAGCCGGCACAACATAGCGAAGTTAGTGTCGGTTCTTACAGGACACTAGGCGATAGGCAGACATGCAGCTAAGATCGGCGTGCCCTTTAACCCCTTTTGACACAGTTGTAGAATAGTAGGGAAAGAGGAAACTCCACTACACTACTTCTGTGAATGCCTGACCTTGGCCATTTCCTGGATGGCATGGGGGCCTGTCCCAAATGAGTCCTGGTAGCATAGTCTGGTACCTTGGCTTAACGGCATGGCTGTAACCGAAGGTAAGATCTCCTTTGCAACGTACCCACGAACCAATGTGGCAACAAAATGACATGTTTATATGCTAATTGAGCACGACAAAGTCAAAGCGTGCAGCCACTTGAAAAAAAAGAAGATATTATTGTTTTTTATTTTGTGTGACTCTTTTATTGCAGATCTAATAGCAAGTAGTTCGGCGTTGAAGACGCTTATTTCATCATGGAATCTGTACTGCTATTTAATGTCTTGAGATAGAATTGCAAAACCAACCTTGTCGTTGATTCTAGAGGCATCAGTGTAGAACTTTTCATGTTTAGGATATTTCATGTGTAACAAGTCCGTTAGTATTTGCTTGTATATTTCTTTGGACGTATTATTTTTCTTGTACTTTTGTAGTGTAAAATCAAAGAAAAGATTTTTATTTTGCCATGGAGGAAATTTAGTATTTGTGCTTGTTTTTATAAATTTTGGATGAGGTAGGTTAAGTTTGATTGTTTCGTTGTACATTATTCTATTAGTAGGCTCAAATTTGATGTTTTTGTTATTATCATTTATCATTTGTATTTCATGATGTAAAGGATGGTTTTCATTTGAACATATTTTGTAGAAGTATCTTAAGTTGTGTTTGGCATGTCTTAATTCGGTTGGTACAAATTTAGAATCTGCTAATATGCTAATCGTTGGACTTGTTTTAAAAGCACCGGTGCATATTCTGATAGCATTGTTGAGAAGAGTATCTAGTTTTTTAGAGGATGATTTCTTCATGTTTTGATATACGTAGCACCCGTAGTCAAGTCTTGGTAGTATGTTTGATTGTAATATTCTTAATAAAGTTTTTCTGTCCGATCCATAGTTCGTGTTGCTAAGTATTTTTAAAATATTCATCATTTTTACACATTTGTTTGTAATAAATGTAACATTGTTCCTCCAAGTTAGTTTTTGATCAAAAATAAGCCCCAAATATTTGTTTTCATTTACATAATCTAGTTCTATGTTATCTAGTGTAATTTTATTGACAGAGTGTTTCTTGCGTTTCTTTTTAAAGATCATAGCCTTTGATTTTTGTACTGATATTTTAATCCCTTTATTGTAAGCCAATTTGCGATATTATTAATAGTTGATTGTTTTACTGGCAATATGTTTTACTGGCAAGGTGATGTGATCTTGTATATTATTCATGCCTATATTAAAAAGTATAGTGCTTAAGACTGAGCCCTGTGGTATGCCGTTTTGAACTGTCTGTGCTTCGGAGTATTCATTTCCAATTAGTACTCTAAATTTTCTGTTGTCTAAGAAGTCATGTATGAATTTAAGCATGTTTCTTTTTAAGTCAAGTTTTTTAGCTTCATCCAGAATATTTCTATTCCAGAATCTGTCGTATGCTTTTGCAATCAGATACTTGTTTTCGTTAAAAAGCATGGATGATTTCGGATTGAAATAGGATTAGTGCATCTATAGAGCTGAAGTTCTATCTGAAACCGAATTGTCTGGGATTTAGCTTGTTCTGATTTTCTATATGCCAGGTTAAGCGGTTGTTGATCATTCTCTCAAAAATTTTGCATAGAACATTGGTTAGAGCTATAGGACGGCAGTTATTTATGTTGGTTAGTGTTTTACCAGGCTTGAGGATCGGGATGACGATTGATTCTTTCCATGATACTGGTATGGGTCCTTTAGTTCATATATTATTGAAGAGACGAAGTAGGTATTGCTTTTGGTGTGTGCCAAAGTTTTGGATCATGTCGTAGTGTATCAAATCGATACCCGGTGATGATCCTTTAACTTTGTTTAATATGTGCTCTAGTTCTTGTATGCTGAAAAGTTTGTTGTAGGGTTCGTATTTTCTCCTGGGTATGTCAAAAGGAATCTTGTTGCATGCTTTTTTTGTATATATTGAGTAGTCTTTTTTTTTTTGTTTGATAGCAGTTTCGATTTCTTTATTCCACCATGGTACTCTTGTTTTAGTATAGCTTTTATTGGATAGTGGTATTGAGGCTTTTGCTGCGTCTGTGATGATTTTTGTTATATATTTTTCACATTCATTTGTGTTTTTAAAGTTGTTGGTGTTTATTTCGAATTTTACGCATGATTTGTAAGTATCCCAATTTGCTTTTTTGACGTTGAATATCTGTCGTTTTAGAGTTTCCATTTTTTTTATTTTGCTAGATCGTACAATAGGGAAGTGATCGCTGCCAAATAAGTAGTCTTCTATGTTCCAGTTGAAGTACTTTAAAATAATTGGAGAGTATATGGTAACATCAATTGAGGAAAAGCTTTTGAAAAATTCAGATGGGTGTTGCATTTCTTGTTCATTAAGCATATGTGATTATCTTCTATAATTTTTTCTATGTATTTACCTCTTTTATCTGTTTTTTTTTTTGGAATCCCACGAAGTGTTTTGTGCATTCATGCCACCAAGGAGTACATAGGGAGTCTTGATCTGTTTTATGTTATTTATCTCTGTATGATTGGAATGTGTGTCCAGGTAGATGTTAATTATTGTCATCTTTATTGGAGTATATATCGTTACAGCTACAGCTTGGAGATTTGTATTGAGTTTGATCTCTTTATATTCTATGTTTTCTGGGATGAATATCGCTACACCACCTTGTGCAATTGTATTGTTTTTATTTTTACAAATTGTATTTTACCGATTTATTGTTGGTTTAGAATTAGGTTGAATTTTAGTTTCTTGGAGACAAATTATGCTGCATTCATATTTATTTATTAACATATCGAAATCAGTTCTATGTGTTGGAAAGCCATGACAATTCCATTGTAGTATTTTTAGATAATTGTGAGAATTTTTATTTAGTTGTATGTGGTTTGACATAGGTTGGAGTGTGAAATTAATTTAATTTAATATCTGTATGTACTGGGCTAAGTAAATCTGTTAATCTTTTTGGTCTTCCTCTCTTTTTTTTATAGACGTTACTTGGAAATGAACTATAGTGGGTGGCATTTTTGTTATTACGATTTCTTTGTGTTTTTAATAATGATTTTACATTCGTGTTAGTGTCATTGTTTTGATTTTGAAGACTGTTGTCAATTTTTGTGTCTAATGTATGAGAACTAACTGTAGGCTTGACATTAATTTTTTGAGTAGAAATTTCTTCGCTAGATTTAGTAGTATTTTGATTTTTGTTGTTGTCATTTTTAATTGTTGTTTGTGTTGTGTGAAGAGTTGTTATGCTATTTGCATTGGTGGTAGTGTTATTTGCTACTTGTGTTGCGTAAGCGGTATGTGTGTTATTTATAATGTGCCTTGGAGTGTATATAATTCTTGTGGCTTTTAGATCTGTTTGCTCTATTGTTTTAATTCTCACTATTTCCTTTTGTTTCACGTACACTGGACAGTTTTTGTATATGGAATTGTGTGTTGTTGATAAACAGTTTGTACATTTGGGTGTATTTTCACATTTGGGTTTAAGCATTTTTTAATTTTCCTACATATTTCAGAGGTATGTCCGAAGTAGAAACAATTCCAACATCTTAAAGGAGGAGGAATATAGTGTTTAACTTCCACCTTTTCGTATCCAATGTTTATTTTATTTGGTATATTAGCAGTGTTAAATGTTAAAATAAATAGTCCAGTTTGTTTTATTTCTATGCCTGCTTTTTTGTGATTTTTTTAATTGCTATTATATTTTGTTTTTAAGTTCATCTAATATTTCTTTATCTTCCAAATAGATCAGGCCTGTGTTATAAATTATTCCTTTGCAAGTATTTAGTTTGTCGTGTTCAGTGATTTATACGTTGATCTCTGGTGTAAGTTTTTCCAGCTTTATTAGTTTATTGGTTTGGTTAGTGTTTTGTGTTACAATAAGGATGGATCCGTTTTTTAATTTTTTGCAGAAGTGTAGTTCCCCATTTATAGTGCCATCAATACATTTTTTAATTAAAAGAGGTGACACAGCTGTTAAGGTTTTTCCGCTATCTGTTCTTTTCATAACTAAGTACTTTGGACCCGGAGTAGTGTTAGTTAAAGTTTTTGTACTCGTGCCAATTGTTATGTATATAACATTAGAGTGAAGCGATCAGAGGTTGTTAAAGTATTGATTTATTTTTGCTTTTGAACTGAAAATTTAGGGAAGAAATCTGAACTGGGTTTAATTAATAAGAAGACTGGTGGTTTAATTTTAAATATTTATTTCACTAATTAACACTTAAAACTATTTTCACAAAATTTACTTAAACTAATTCAATTATTTATTTTCTTTCCAATATTTTATTTATTACCGAACCGAAACCAACTGTACGTTCGTTACTTTATTTTCTATGTCCGGTTCGTTAGAATTTTTCTAAGTTTAATTTACTTGTAAAAATTCTAAGTTTAAATACTTTGTATTATCCAAACGCGATTTATAATCAAAGACAGTTTGTAATTCCGCGGTAATTTACTTCTTGCTGTTCATTGTAAAATCCAAATTATAACTCTCTGATATTCGTAATTATTCTTCAATAAAAACAATTATCAATTTTCCCTACTTAATTTAATTTTGTTAATTGAGTCCGAAGTTCGTTATTTTGAAATTTATTTAAATATTATTTGAATATACGTTTAACTGAAATTGTCAATCGTAGGGAGAATGGGCGTTATCATTTCATATTCTTTTTCCGTTAATTCATAATGTGAATTATTTTGTTAATTGTTTACTCGACATTTTTACCTTTTATTAATGTAATGTCACTCATATGTGTTTAGTTGTATATTTTCAACATAACTTTTACGCATGCACTTATGTGTGTTAAGCTCAATGGCTTAACTCTCCACTTTTTGTATGTGTGTAATTATTGCATTAATTATTATTGCACTTTATATGTTGTCGAATTTCGTTCTTTGATTTCCGCTTGTTGTTACTGACCTAGTTATGAATTTTATTTTACTTTATTTGTTTACAAGTAATTTAATATAATTTCGGTATATGAATTTAAGTATGTTAATAATATTAGGAAATCATATGGAATTTATATATTGGTAATAATATTGAATTTAGTGCATGGATATTTCCTATGTTGCATTAAATTTGGTATATTTAAAAAAAAAGACGTTATGGGCTTTAAATAAGTTCATAAACATTTGTTCTAGGTACAATGGTGAAATATTGGAATTTGGTTTATGGTTTTTTCCATAACTGAATATTGAGATATATTATTTGTTTAAACTACTTTTTAAAGTTGCTTATTTGAAATTCTTTATATATTTAATTAGGTGACATTCCATTATATTTTGCGTATCTTAACTTGTATGAATTTTAATGATTACCCAATTGACAAATCAATTAACGGACTATGATTCTTTTAAAAATTGTTCTACATTTAATTGTGAAATTATATTAATTGTAGAATTGCGAAATTATATGAATTTAATTTTGAAATCAATTTTGTCTTATGTTTTATTTATTTAAAATACATGAAATAATTCTTTAATCTAAAATTCTCTAATATTTTATCAAATTGTGTTACAATTTGATATTTTATATATAACATTTCCTCCCCCCTCGAAAAAATGGGTGGAAGGGTTTATTTAAATGGTTGGTTTCGGCTGTATTTTCCTTTTTATTAATTTTTAATTTACATTAATTGTTTGTTTATTTAGTTATTTCTAATTAAATTTTTATTTTTTTTTTAATTTTTTTCTTTATGTATCCCAATTTTTCTTAAATTATGTATGTATTTTGTATTATTACTCCCCTATGTTTTGTATTTTTACTTTTTTTTACAAAAATTTGTTTTTATATATTATATGTTTTCGATTTACCTTATTTCTAATCCCAACCTAATTATTTTTATTAATTTTATATGTATGTACCCATGTATATGCCTATATATTTATTTATTTATTTATTTATTTTTTAATTACTTTTATTTCAAGTTCATTAACTTAATATTATATTTGAATTTCATATTTGTTTTTTGTTTTTTTTTTGTTTTTTTTTTTTTTTTTTTTTTTTTGTATGCATAGTACACTTTTTACATTGCATAATTCTTATTACAAGTACCTTTTTTTTTTTTTTGTAATCAAACGGCCTTGACAATGACCATACATATGCTATTGTTTTTGTTGATATTAAATTTCATTTTGATAATAATTGCATTTGCATTATATTTGTACATTGACTTAATAATAATATTTTTCAGATATGTATGTGTTTGCAGAACATATAGGTTTTATTTATTAATGCTTTATTAATATGACACTTTTCTATGTGTTTGTTATATTTTTATTTTTATTTCCTCTCTTTTTTTTTACATATTTCATGCATCAAATTTTTATTTTTATTTCAATATATGTTTATATTATTATTCTTATATGTCTTTAAAAAGGTATATTTCTTATATCGGCAATTCATTAATAATTTTTTCTTATTTATGTCTATGTTTGTAAATATAGTAAATGTGTGTATAATTATACATTTAGGTTTGTTTTTTTTTTTTATTTTTATTTTGAAAATTTAAATCATGGCAAAAGAAATTTTTAATTTTTTTTTTTTTTTAGTATTTACTATTTTGTATATGTTTGTACATATATTTCCATATATATTTTAAGTTCTAATATATTTATATGGACAATGTTCCTATATGCATTCATAGCTACAAGTTGTAATTTAATATGTTGTTTACATGATTTATTATTGTTTTTTGCAATGCATTTGTTGTTTTGCTTATTTGTTGATATCTTATATGGTTTTATATGTAAGAATGGGTAAATTGTTTAATTATATTAAAAGGAAATTCTACTATGTATTTTTTGTTGTTGTTCATACTGTTAATATTATTGTATGTATATGTGTGTGTGTTGATAACATATATAGCAATTTTTTTTTCAAAATTTTAATGGCCGCGAATTGTTTGAAATTTGATATAATTTTGGGTGTTAACAATTTGAATGAGTAACTTTATTATATGTTTATATACATTTATTTGATTTCATGAGTGAAATTTTTTAGCATTTTGCCGTCGGTAAAATGCATGTCGTGATTTACTTTTATCACTTCAACTGAAAATTTTAGAATCTCATATGTTTATTAACTTAATGATTGACTGTTAGCTAAGCATATAAAAAAAAATTTTAGAATTTTGATATATTTATCTTGTTTCTTTTTACTTTATAATTCGATACTAGTACCATCTTTTATTATGGCCTTTGTCGATGGAATTCTTATTTGTATATCCTCCTTGTTTATTGCACTTTTAGGATTTGTTTTGCCCTTACTGTCCTGGAATGGCGAAGGTTCCGTATGCGCTTGTGCTAAAGGTTCTATGGTTGTCCCTATGAATTTTGAAGATTGTTGTTGGTATAATTTCGTTATGCTAATTTCGCATCGTATGCAGTTACTAACCGCTTTCCTATTGTGCTAAAATTTCCTTTCTTTTGTATACCTATTTATTGTGCTAAAAACAGAAATTCATATTTAAAATTGAGAAATTGTTTTTGTTTTGAAGTCATTCTTTCAACGAATTTCTTTTATAGTTACTGTGCTAAATATCTACGTAAATTAGCCGATTTTTAGGCTGTTTTTGTGTTGATACCTGGTTATGATTTACACATTTAGTTAATTACAAAAAATGTTATTCCTATGGACTTATAGTGCAGTTCCTTTATTCTTCTTTTTTTTTAAATTTTTTCAGACGATTATTGTGTACTACTTTTAATTTTCTACCAATTTTAATTGTTGTATTAACATCAGAATTCACTCTAATTACCTCATATGGACCATTCCACATTGACGACAATTTATGCTTTCTTGCATTATTTCGTATTAATACCTTATCACCGATATGAAACTTTTCTATTCTTGTGTTCTTATCATAATAATTTTTTGATTGTTGCTTCTGTGAAATTAAATTTTGTTTTATTATTTCACGAATTTTTTGCATTTTGTATTTTACTTGATTGCAGTATTTGTCAAAATTATAAATGGGTTCTGATGATTTATTTAATACGGATGGTAATGGTCTGTCTATTCCATATAACAAAAAAAACCTACAACCACAAAAATTGTTTTACTCGAAACTCGGTTCACCGCAAGATAATTATTTTATTCGAAACTCGGTTAACCGCAAGATAATTATTTTACTTGAAACTCGGTTAACCGTAGGACAATTATTTTACTTGAAACTCGGTTAACCGCAGGATAATTATTTTACTTGAAACTCAGTTAACAGCAAGATAATTATTTTACTTGTAACTCGGTTAACCGCAGGATAATTATTTTTAAGCAGTTATCCACAAAAAGACATATCGCCACAATCGCTATCTTACCGCAACCTAACCACAATCGCCATCTTACCGCAACCTTATCATAAATCATGCGCCATCTTACCACAAATGACGTCACAACCTATTGACGTCATATCCCTGAAACCCTGTATGGTCCAGAACCGCTATATTTATACTACTAATATTTATTAAAATTGTAAATCGGTTCGGGAGATTTAATTAATGCTGTTGGTAATGGCCCATCAATTCCGTATAATGCATTTATTGGTGTGAATTTACTGCCTGTATGAGGTGAATGGTTATGTACTAACATTGCTTCAGCTAACCATTCTTCCCATTCTGATGGATTTTTATCAACAATTGTTTTTAAATATTCAACCAATGGTCCATGTGTTCTCTCTAATGAACCATTTGACTGAGGGTGGTATGCACTAGTTTGTAGTTTCTTAATTTTTAATAATTTACACAATTCTTTCATTGTGTCACTTAAAAAATTTGATCCCTGATCTGTTATTAATTTTTCCGGTATTACTGAATATTTTAAAATTATATTTTTGTAAAATTTTTCGGCTACTGTTGTAGCTTCACAATCTTGTAATGGAACGCAGTCTAAAAATTTTGTCAAGTCATCTTGAAAGGTTAAAATATATTTATTACGATTATTTGTTTCGGGTAAGAGTCCTACGATATCTAAATAAACTTTTTCAAAGGGTTGATCTGCGGTATCTGTGATTACCATGGGCATTTTGTTCTGTTTCTTTTGACATTTTTCGCATTTCTTAATATATTTTTGTATATCTCTTAACATATTCTTCCATTTATAAAATGGTCTTATTATTTTATATGTTTTTAACACACCTTGATGTCCACCTAATGGAGTGTCATGATACTCATGCAATATTGTTTTAATATCTTTTTCATCAGTTAATATTTTTGCACTGTCTTTTCTTCTTGTTTGTAAATTTTCTGATATTTCTTACTCATTTTTATGTTGATTTTCATTAATACTGTTTTCGGATGAATTTTCTTGTTTCTTTTCATTATTAACACGATGCCTAGCTCTAGTAATTACGTTACAAATATTATTTTTATCTAAATTTTCGTCATTATTTTGGTTATTATCCTCAGGTATTCTACTTAAGGCGTCTGCATTTTGATTTAATTTTCCTGCTTTGTACTAAATTTTTACGTCATAATCTGCTTATTTTATTTGAAATCTAGCCAATCTTGTCGTTGGATCTTTTAATTTTAAAATGCCTACTAACGGCTTATGATCTGTATAAACTGTAAAATGCCTACCATATAATTAGCATCTAAAATTTTTTGTAGCCCATACTATGACCACCATTACTCTCTCTATGGTTGAATACCTCCTTTCTGCATCGTTCAATGTTCTACTTGGATAGGCTATCGGTTGTTCATTTCCTAACTCACCCTGTGACAATATTGCTCCTAATGCCTCTCCGCTAGCATCAGTTGTTAAATAAAATGGTTTTCCATATTTCGGATATACTAATAATGGTGGATTTGTTAATGCAAATTTTAATTCTTCAAATGCTTTTTAACATTTTACATTCCATTGAAATTTTATGTCTTTTCTTAATAATTTTGTAATGGGTTCAGCTATTTTTGAGAAATTTGGGATAAATTTTCTATAATAATTTGCTAGACCTAAAAATGATTGAATTTGTTTGACTGTTTTTGGTCTAGGAAAATTGACTACACATTTCACCTTTTCTGGATCTGGCTTAATTCCATTTTATGAACATTTATGGCCTAGATAAACCACTTCTTTTCTTAAAAAATTGCATTTTTCAGGTTGTAATTTTAAATTGTTTACTCTTAATCTTTGAAATACTTCAATTAATTTTTTATTATGATCTTCCAAATTCCTGCCATATATAACTACATCATCTAAGTAAACTAAAACTTTTAATCCGTTTTGGCCAGTTAAAATATTGTTCATTAATCGTTGAAATGTTGCTGGTGCCCCTGTAAGTCCGAATGGCATTCTTTTAAACTCATAATGCCCTTGATATGTACTGAATGCTGTTTTTTCTCTATCTTTTTTGTCAACCAGCACTTGATGATACCCACTAGCTAAATCTAACGTTGTAAAATATCTAGAATGACCTAACTGATCTAAAGTTTCGTCAATTCTAGGTAATGGGTACATATCTTTTACAGTAATTTCATTTAATTTCCTGAAATCCACAACTATCCTCTAACTTTTTTCTCCTGAAAGACCCGGCTTTTTCGGTACAACTAATAAGGGAGAATTGAATGGACTTTTACTTGGTGTAATTATGTCATTGTCTAGCATTTCTTTAACCTGATCTTCAACTATTTCTTTCTGTACTTGTGGTAATCTATACATTTTTTGATAAATTGGCCCTTTACCTGGTTGTAATGGAATAGAATGTGTAATTGCCGTTGTATAACTTAATTTATCCCCTGGTAAGTGAAAAATGTCATTAAAGGATTCACAGATTGATTTTATACTTTCAGATTCTTCATCATTTAAATATTCGGGTATTAATAAATTTTCATTTAATAATTTTAATATATTTTCATTCAAATTATTATTTTTATTAACGGAAAGTTTATGTATTTTTCTACTATTTGCATTGTTAAAATTTTTATTATTTGAATTCTTATTTTTAATGTCTTCATAAAATCTGTATATTTTATTAAATTCATAATTGTTATTTTCAAATTTATAAATTTCAAAATCTTCTAAAGGATAATAAATTAATTAAAAATTTTTAATATTCACTTCTTTTTCATTATTGTTTAAAATTGCTATTGTTATTTGATTATTACAGGGTTTAATTATTGAACCTGCCAGGAACGCCCCTGACATAATTTCTTGAGATTCACAAATTATTTCTTTATTAAAATTAACTTTAATCTTTACTAATTTTTCGGTACGCGCAGGTATTTTAATTGTTTCATTTACTTCTAATATATTTCTATTCATTTCTCCACTCATAGAATTGTTAACATATTTTTTTATCTCTCTCGATTAATTTTGCCTAACTTTTTATTTTTATTTTGCTTTAAACGTTCAATATTTGTAATTTCTGTTTCAGTTTTATATTTGTTATTTTTATTCTTATGATTTTTATATATTTCTTCCATGTTCAATTTATATATTTTCTTTTTTATTTCATCTACATTTTCATTTTCTTTTTTTAATCTTTTATTTATTTTTATTATACTTTCTTTATCTTTTTTTAACGTTTCTTTGTCTATTTTTAAGTTCTTCTTTTCATTTCTTATATTTTCTTTAACTTCGTTTAGACTTCTTTTAATTTTTTCATATTTTTCTTTAATTTCTTTTAAATTTAATATTTTTTCATATCTTTTATTTTTAATTCTTCCATTATGTATTTTAACATTTACTTTTATTCTTGTATTTAATTCTTTATTGTTTTTATCTTTTTGTCTATTTATTTCGGTATTTGGAGTTTTGTTTTTGTTTTCAACATTTTGACCCTTTCCTTTTACATATGTTTGATACAAAGAAGCTAAGACAGGTATTCTATTTTTTACCCGTACTTCCCTACAGTTTTTCATATGAGGATGAATCTGAAAATTTGTATTATTTCCTGAACCAATTTTGTCGTCAGTGTTTTTCACAAAATTTTTTCGAGATAGCTCTTGATTTTTAACAGAAGTATTATCATGATTTTGATTTGAAAAAGCAAAGACAGTCGAATCCATTTTTGACTGTACTTTTCCAACATCATTCTCATAATTAGAAATTTGTGCTTCAGAAAAATATATTTTTTTCATACCAGCAACCTTCGATAAATCAGTATTTAAGAGACACTGTGTCGATGGATGTATACCAATGATATGGAATTTGTTTTCTTTCACATTTCTTATCTTCGTCAACTTTCAAAGTTATTGACTCTTTTTTATTTTGTGTTTTTACCAACATTTTTCGCTCAGAAGGATCTTGTAATTTAATTACTAAATCCTCTTCACTAGTTTCCTTGCGAGGGAAACGTAATTGTTTATTCGGACCATCAATAACACAATTTTGTGACAAAAAATTAAACCTAATATACCATCTTCTTCTAAATTTTTCATATCTTTTATTATATGAAATTCACATTTTTTCGGTTTTTTGAATTTAATTTTAGCCGAACAAGTTATTTATAATTGTATCATCTTTTAATATTTTTTCTTTTAATAGGCTTATTTCTGCACCTGTATCAACTAATAATTCTGTTTGATCTTTCTTACTAATATTTAAGGGTAATTTAACTATACATTTATCTAATTTTTTTTACTTTTTGGGGCTGGCACTCGATATCTTTATTTGCTCTGGCTAGGTGACAGCCCTTTTCTAGTTTCCCTTATTCTTATTTTGATTGTCCCACAATCTTTTTGCGTTACAATCCTTCATTATATCTCCTTCTCTTTGACATAATTTACATTTTATTTCTGAATTTTTTCTATTATATTCATTTCTATTAAAAGTATTATTATTATCATTATTATTGTTGTAACCGTTTCCTTGAATGTATGTAACCGATTTTGAATTATTATTTTTTTCTTTACAATGCTGCGTTACATGCGTATACATTTTACAATTAATACAAAAAGGTGTCGATTTTCTTATTCGACATTCTTCAAATGTGTGATTATTTTTACCGCAGAAATTACAAATTTTGAAATCTTGTCTTTGATTATTTTGATGTTTAAAGTTAGAGAATTTCCTATTCTCGTAACGGGAGCTATAATTGTTGTTGTTACTAAATGTTGAATTTGAATTTGGATAATTTCGGTTATTATTATAATTAAAATTTCTATGATCTTTGTTTTGATAATTAAATTGTGGCCCTTGCGCCATCTGTGTTCTAAATTTCGCGTTATTATTATTATAATTATTTTTATTGTTATTGTAATTAAATGGTATTTCATTATTTATATTCATACGTGCTGAATTTAATAAATTGCTATTATGTGTATTATAAGTTTGTGTGTGTGGTATGTGTATTAAATTATTTGTTATATTCTGATATTCATTTATTGTATCAGTGGACTGAATATCTGTTAATTCAATATTTTCCAATTTATTAATTAAGTCTTTTAAATTATTTTTATCTTCATTTGCCGCTAATAATCTATATGTTGAATTTATTAGCCCAGTCTTGAATGAGAATGCAGCAATTTCCTGCAAATCCGTTTTAATTGCGTCATTATCTTCTGTATGACGTTCTTCAGCCTTTTTTCAACAATTTTTAAAATTTGTTGTACTCGATTACAAAATGTTTTAACGGATTCACCTGGAATTTGCCTGACCATTCTTAATTCATTTAATAGTGTAAGGTATGATTTATTATTGACTAACGTGTTATGTAAAACCGTTTTTAATTTTTCAAATTTATCACATACTAAACCATCTAACAATCTAGCAGCCCTACCTCTAAATTTAACAGGTAACATTGCAAAAAACAAGTCTTTATCTTCATCTTTAGTTAAACATTTGTACATATTTTCATAGCATTTAATAAATGTATTTACTTCTATACTAACATCTTCTGTATCTTCAGCATACAATACAGGAACATTACCTAACAATTGATTTACTAATTCTATATTTGCCATTTTAAATATCTTATCTAATTCCTTAACAAATTCTTCTGAAAAACTAATATTATTTTCACTACGTTATTCTTCACTTTCTGTGCCTAAGGGTGTTCTTGGTTTATAGACCCTTGCTCCTGATCTTAGCTGAATATAATGTAACACTTGCTTTTCCTCTTCTCTTGTTAATGCTATACTTGGGCGAATAGTTTTCCGTGACTTACCCGCTGCTGATGTTAATGCTGGTGATTGAATTTCTGTATTACTGGTCTCCAGTGTGTCGATTTGCCTTAATAAATGTTGCCCTTGTTGTACCGGATCGTTGCTTTCTTCTGATGCCTCGCTTGTGCTGAATATTGGACTTAGATTTTCAAAAGTGAATGAATCAACTTTTTCTTCAAATCTCACTTTTCTTTTTTGATTTATTAAAGGTGTCGAACTCGTTTGATCAGTCGATATATTATTCAACTTATACTCAAAATTTTATTTTCAAAATTTATATATATATTTTTTTTTAATTTACACCACATAAAAAATATTTATTTATGCACATATATATTATATTATTTTTATTTATTACTAAAACCACTTTAATTCAGCTCTAAAAATAATTTCTTCCCTTTTAATAAATATCGCTTGAATTTAATTAATTTTTATTGTATTAAATTTCATTTTGAAAATTCTGTTATTTTTATAGAAAAAATGTAAAATTTATTTTTACTTATTTATTTGATTACAAAAAATTTTTCCAGTTTTTTTTTAGGAAAAGCTTTTGAAAAATTCAGATGGGTGTTGCATTTCTTGTTCATTAAGCATATGTGATAATCTTCTATAATTTTTTCTATGTATTTACCTCTTTTATCTGTTTTTTTTTGGAATACCATAAAGTGTTTTGTGCATTCATGCCACCAAAGAGTACATAGGGAGTCTTGATCTGTTTTATGTTATTTATCTCTGTATGATAGATGTTAATTATTGTCATCTTTATTGGAGTATATATCGTTACAGCTACAGCTTGGAGATTTGTATTGAGTTTGATCTCTTTATATTCTATGTTTTCTGGGATGAATATCGCTACACCACCTTGTGCAATTGTATTGTTTTTATTTTTACAAATTGTATTTTACCGATTTATTGTTGGTTTAGAATTAGGTTGAATTTTAGTTTCTTGGAGACAAATTATGCTGCATTCATATTTATTTATTAACATATCGAAATCATTTCTATGTGTTGGAAAGCCATGACAATTCCATTGTAGTATTTTTAGATAATTGTGAGAATTTTTATTTAGTTGTATGTGGTTTGACATAGGTTGGAGTGTGAAATTAATTTAATTTAATATCTGTATGTACTGGACTAAGTAAATCTGTTAATCTTTTTGGTCTTCCTCTCTTTTTTTTATAGACGTTACTTGGAAATGATCTATAGTGGGTGGCATTTTTGTTATTACGATTTCTTTGTGTTTTTAATAATGATTTTACATTCGTGTTAGTGTCATTGTTTTGATTTTGAAGACTGTTGTCAATTTTTGTGTCTAATGTATGAGAACTAACTGTAGGCTTGACATTAATTTTTTGAGTAGAAATTTCTTCGCTAGATTTAGTAGTATTTTGATTTTTGTTGTTGTCATTTTTAATTGTTGTTTGTGTTGTGTGAAGAGTTGTTATGCTATTTGCATTGGTGGTAGTGTTATTTGCTACTTGTGTTGCGTAAGCGGTATGTGTGTTATTTATAATGTGCCTTGGAGTGTATATAATTCTTGTGGCTTTTAGATCTGTTTGCTCTATTGTTTTAATTCTCACTATTTCCTTTTGTTTCACGTACACTGGACAGTTTTTGTATATGGAATTGTGTGTTGTTGATAAACAGTTTGTACATTTGGGTGTATTTTCACATTTGGGTTTAAGCATTTTTTAATTTTCCTACATATTTCAGAGGTATGTCCGAAGTAGAAACAATTCCAACATCTTAAAGGAGGAGGAATATAGTGTTTAACTTCCACCTTTTCGTATCCAATGTTTATTTTATTTGGTATATTAGCAGTGTTAAATGTTAAAATAAATAGTCCAGTTTGTTTTATTTCTATGCCTGCTTTTTTGTGATTTTTTTAATTGCTATTATATTTTGTTTTTAAGTTCATCTAATATTTCTTTATCTTCCAAATAGATCAGGCCTGTGTTATAAATTATTCCTTTGCAAGTATTTAGTTTGTCGTGTTCAGTGATTTATACGTTGATCTCTGGTGTAAGTTTTTCCAGCTTTATTAGTTTATTGGTTTGGTTAGTGTTTTGTGTTACAATAAGGATGGATCCGTTTTTTAATTTTTTGCAGAAGTGTAGTTCCCCATTTATAGTGCCATCAATACATTTTTTAATTAAAAGAGGTGACACAGCTGTTAAGGTTTTTCCGCTATCTGTTCTTTTCATAACTAAGTACTTTGGACCCGGAGTAGTGTTAGTTAAAGTTTTTGTACTCGTGCCAATTGTTATGTATATAACATTAGAGTGAAGCGATCAGAGGTTGTTAAAGTATTGATTTATTTTTGCTTTTGAACTGAAAATTTAGGGAAGAAATCTGAACTGGGTTTAATTAATAAGAAGACTGGTGGTTTAATTTTAAATATTTATTTCACTAATTAACACTTAAAACTATGTTCACAAAATTTACTTAAACTAATTCAATTATTTATTTTCTTTCCAATATTTTATTTATTACCGAACCGAAACCAACTGTACGTTCGTTACTTTATTTTCTATGTCCGGTTCGTTAGAATTTTTCTAAGTTTAATTTACTTGTAAAAATTCTAAGTTTAAATACTTTGTATTATCCAAACGCGATTTATAATCAAAGACAGTTTGTAATTCCGCGGTAATTTACTTCTTGCTGTTCATTGTAAAATCCAAATTATAACTCTCTGATATTCGTAATTATTCTTCAATAAAAACAATTATCAATTTTCCCTACTTAATTTAATTTTGTTAATTGAGTCCGAAGTTCGTTATTTTGAAATTTATTTAAATATTATTTGAATATACGTTTAACTGAAATTGTCAATCGTAGGGAGAATGGGCGTTATCATTTCATATTCTTTTTCCGTTAATTCATAATGTGAATTATTTTGTTAATTGTTTACTCGACATTTTTACCTTTTATTAATGTAATGTCACTCATATGTGTTTAGTTGTATACTTTCAACTTAACTTTTACGCATGCACTTATGTGTGTTAAGCTCAATGACTTAACTCTCCACTTTTTGTATGTGTGCAATTATTGCATTAATTATTATTGCACTTTATATTGTTAGAAAATTTACAAGTTTATTTGTTTTTGTATAGGGGTACGTTCCCGAAATAAACGTGAATACAAACTACCGGCACTTGTAAATTTCAAAGTAACAAAAGAAGCCGCGAATTTTTTCGTTACGAATTAACGAGCAAGGGAAAAAAAACGCGACTAGCGGTTCCCGAGAGGTTTTTTTTTTTTTATTTTATGATTTTATCTAGGTTGAACACCTGTACCAGCAAGGGGTCTTCGTAAAAAAAAAGAAAAAAAAATGCACTAAACACGTTTATTTTTTTTTTTAACATTCACTGTTTATATTAGTTTTTTAACTTACCCTTTTCTTTGATTTTGGTTTCGTCCTTTTAATTTTGTTCCTTTTATTATTTTTTTTTTTTTATTTATCCACTTTTGTTTTCTTTTGTTTTTATGGGCGCCCTTTAACACAATTTTCTTTACGTCCACCTTTTTCTTTTGTCTTTATCGATTTTTATTTTTTCTCACAAAATTCACAATCAAAAAAAAAGAAAATCACAATTCTCACCGTGCGAAATTTCACGAATTAAATTTTGAAATTTAATTTGTTTGTTTTTCTTTTTCGTCCCGAATTGACTTTTAAGTTTAAAAATTTTTAAATTTTTATTTTTCTTGGAAAAAAACCGCACCGCACAAACTATTCAAAAAAAAACACGTCTAACTAGGTCAATGTCTACCTTGCGAAGAAAGAAAAAATGATGGCCGACCACCCACGTTTTTCAAGATCACTCAAGATCATGGTGTGCGAATCGATATTCGAAAATTTGTTTAATCGATCGCCCACGATGGATTCGTTCGATAATCTTGAAAAACGTTACAGACGGGGTGGCGCCATCTGTTAGCAATTTTGCAACAATATGTTGTCGAATGTCGTTCTTTGATTTCCGCTTGTTGTTACTGACCTAGTTATGAATTTTATTTTACTTTATTTGTTTACAAGTAATTTAATATAATTTCGGTATATGAATTTAAGTATGTTAATAATATTAGGAAATCATATGGAATTTATATATTGGTAATAATATTGAATTTAGTGCATGGATATTTCCTATGTTGCATTAAATTTGGTATATTTAAAAAAAAAGACGTTATGGGCTTTAAATAAGTTCATAAACATTTGTTCTAGGTACAATGGTGAAATATTGGAATTTGGTTTATGGTTTTTTCCATAACTGAATATTGAGATATATTATTTGTTTAAACTACTTTTTAAAGTTGCTTATTTGAAATTCTTTATATATTTAATTAGGTGACATTCCATTATATTTTGCGTGTCTTAACTTGTATGAATTTTAATGATTACCCAATTGACAAATCAATTAACGGACTATTATTCTTTTAAAAATTGTTCTACATTTAATTGTGAAATTATATTAATTGTAGAATTGCGAAATTATATGAATTTAATTTTGAAATCAATTTTGTCTTATGTTTTATTTATTTAAAATACATGAAATAATTCTTTAATTTAAAATTCTAAAATTGTGTTACAATTTGATCTTTTATATATAACACAATTATTGTATTTGGAATTATGTTTGTGTGGGTATGTGGTTTTTTCTCTGGCGGTTTGGGAATTCGTACCGGTGGGAGTACGTCGACTTCCATATTGAAGAAATCACAAAATTTGCCAAAAAAGATTTCTTACGTTCTTAATTATACTATCGACTTTAGTTTTAAAACCGAGAAACGTTTTTTATTATTATTTTTTTTATTATTTAAGCGAAAATTGATGTGAAGCGGTATAAAATGTTCAAAATTCGAGCTCCGTACGGGTTAAATGTCACGTGAAGACTGAGAATATCTTCTTTCTGCATCACTTAATGTTCTACTAGCATATGCAATTGGCTGTTCATTGCCAAGTTCACCCTGTGATAAAACAGCACCTAATGCTTCACCGCTAGCATCAGTTGTCAAAAAGAATAGCTTTTCATAGTCAGGATAAGTAAATAAAGGTGGATTTGTAAAAGCAAATTTTAATTTTTTCAAATGCTTCTTCACATTTTTCATTCCACTGAAATTTCGTATCTTTTCTTAATAATTTTGTAATTGACTCGGCTATTTTTGAAAAATTTGGTATAAATTTCCTATAATAATTCGCTAGACCTAAAAATGATTGCACTTGCTTGACTGTTTTTGGTCTAGGAAAGTTTAGTACACATTTAGACTTATCTGGATCTGGTTTAATTCCTTCAACTGAACATTTATGGCCTAAATAAATTACTTCGTTTCTTAAAAAGTTGCACTTTTCTGGCTGTAATTTTTAATTGTTCTCCCTAATTTGTTGAAAAACCGGAATCAATTTTTTATTATGATCTTCTAAATTTCTACCGTATATCACAATATCATCTAAATAAACTAACACATTCAGTCTATTTTGTCCTGTCAAAATATTATTCATTAATCGTTGAAAAGTGGCTGGTGCCCCTGTTAAACCAAAAGGCATCCTTTTTAACTCGTAGTGTCCTTGATAAGTACTGAATGCTGTTTTTTCCTTATCTTTTTTATCAACTAACACCTGATGGTAATTAATAACTAAATCTAACGTCGTGAAATATCTAGAATGACTAAATTTTGATCTATAACTTCGTCAATTCTGGGTAAAGGATATACATCTTTTATTGTAATTTCATTCAGTTTCCCAAAATCTACCAGCACTCTCCAACGTTTTTCCCCAGAAGGACCTGGTGTTTTAGGTACCACTAATAACGGTGAATTGAATGGAATTTTACTTGGTGTGATTATATCATTATCTAACATTTCTTTCATTTGATTTTCAACTATTTCTTTTTGTACTTGTGGTAATCTGTACATTTTTTGAATAATAGAG
Source organism: Anthrax anthrax (assembly GCA_963971155.1). Lineage (NCBI taxonomy): Eukaryota > Metazoa > Arthropoda > Insecta > Diptera > Bombyliidae > Anthrax > Anthrax anthrax. The sequence continues at coordinate 35,817,703 of OZ020117.1, forward strand.
CCCTTCCCTGGTTGCAAAGGAAATTGATCTGTTATTGCTTTTGTACAAGTGAATGGTGAATGAAAAATGTCATTAAAGGATTCACACATGGATTTTATACTTTCAGATTTTTCAGTATTCAGATATTCTGGAATTAATAAGTTTTCTTATAGTAATTTTAATCTTTCATAATTAATTTGTTTGTCTTTGTCACATGAAGAATATTTATGTATCGTTTTAAAATTATGTATTGTACACTGTCAACTGTATAAGGTATTCGTTTCTATATTTTCAATTTTATTTCGTATTTTATTTTCTTTATTGGAATAAAATTTGATCAATTTATTAAATTCATAATCTTTATTTTCAAATTCATATAATTCAAAGTCATTTAATGGATAAAATATTATTTTAAAATTTTTAATGTATACATCTTTTTCGTCATTATTTAAAATTGAAATAACCGTTTGATTTTTATGTGGTGTCGTTATTGCACCGGCAAGAAATACACCTGATTTTATTTTTTGTGATTCACATATCACATCATTATCAAAATTGACTCTAACTTTTATAATTTTTTCAGTACGCGCGGGTATTTTGAATTCTTCGTAAATTTTAACAATATTTACATTTTTTTTTATATTTTTAAAATCATTAACTTTTATCCTGTTCTTAGCATTATTAACCTCTATCTTACTTATTTTATCAAATTTCTCCAATTTTGTATTTTTAATTTGTTAGTATGATTAAATATCTGTAATTTCTGTCTTATTTCGCTTTTAATGAAGATTCTTTTTATATTTTCGTTGCAATTCATCTCTCTTTAACATTTTTAATTCTTCGCCTATATTTATTATATTTTCGTTTTCTTTATTTAATTTTTTACTTAATTCTTTTACAATTTTTTTATCTTTATTCAACATTTCTTTATTTAATTTAATATTATTTTTTCCATATTCCATACTTTCATTAATTTTATTTAAATTCTTCTTAATTTTTTTATATATTTTTCTTATCTCTTTAATATTTGTTTTCCTATACTCTTTACTTATTATGTCTTTATTGTTTAAGCAAACTGATAACTTTATTACTTTCGCGCATATTTTTATTTTGATTTGGTTCTAGCGTTTTGATTTTTTGATTACTGTGGTTTTGTCCATTAACATATGTTTCATATAGTGAAGCTAAGACAGGTATTTCATCAATTATCTGTACTTCCTTATTTTTCATATGAGACTAAATCTGAAAATGTGCGTTTGAAACAATTTCGCTGTCAACGGAATTTTTTCGAGATAACATTCGATTATTAACAATTTTTTTATTATAATCCTTATTTGATAAGCAAAGACCGTTGAATTAATTTTCGACTGTACTCTATCTACATCATTCTTATTTACAGAATGTTGAATTTCAGAAGAGCATATATTTTGTTTTAAACCAGCAACCCCTGTTTGCACAGTATTTGCGAGATATTGTGAGGATTGTGGTAACTTATTAATATGGCTTTCTTTCATATTCAACTTCTTAAATTTGTTAATTTTCGATGACTCTTTTTTAATCTGTGACGTCGTTACATTTTTTCGTTCAGATGAATCTTGTAAATCTATTACAAATTCTTCTTCACTAGTTTCCTTGCGAGGGAAACGTAACTGCTTCCTTGACCCATCAATTACACAATTTTCTGATAAAAAATCAAAACTTAATATACCATCTTGTTCGATATTGTTCATATCTTTTATAATTTGAAAATCGCATTTCTTTGGATTTTCAAGTTCAAGTTTAGCAGTACAAGTACCTATTGTTTCACCTTGTCCGCAAACCGTATTTATTTTCAATCTATTTTTTGCATTTATTTTTATATATTTTTCTTTAATAAACTTATCTCCGCGCCTGTATCTATTAATAATTCTGTTTTATCTTTTTTATTTACATCTACTGGTAATTTTACTACAAATTTTTCTAATTTTTTATTTAAATTTTCGGGCTGACACTCATTTTTTTCATTTTCTTTGGCTGGGTGACAGCCCTTTTATAGTTTTCCTGATTTCTGTTTTGATTGTCCCACAATCTCTTTGCGTTACAATCTTTCATAATATGCCCTTGCCTTTGACAGAAATTACATTTTATTTCAACAGTTTTATTCCTATTCTCATTTTTACTATTATTATTTTGCACGTATTTTACCGATCTTGAATCATTTTTACTTTCTTGACACTGCTGTATTGCATGTCCATACATTTTGCAATTTATGCAAAACGGTGTCGATTTTCTGATTCTACATTCTTCAAATGTGTGATTATTTTTACCGCAAAAATTACAAACTTTTATTTCGTATCTTTGATTATTATTTCGATGTTTAAAGTTAGAGAAAGTTTTATTTCCATAACTGGAGTTATAATTGTTATTGTTGTTATTAAACCGTGGATTTGAATTTGAAAAATTTCGGTTACTATTATTGAAAGTTTTTTGATTTTGATAATGAATATTGGGTGAAGATTGCCCCCTTTGTACGTTAAATCTTGGATTATTATTGTTAAAACTAAAATTGTCATTATGATAATTACTATGTATTTGTTCGCTATTGTGTGTTTGTGATAAATTAAATGTTCTTGTATTTTGTGTATTCTGAGATCTTTGTATATTTTGTTATTCATTAAATGTGTTTGCGGATTGAATATCTGTTAATTCAATTCTCTCTAATTTATTTATAATTTCTTCTGTCCTGTCTTCGTTAGCCGCTAGTAGTCTGTATGTAGGATTTACTAATCCTGTTCTAAACGAAAATGCAGCAATTTCCAGTAAATCTGCTTTTACTGCGGCGTTGCCATTTGTGTGACGTTCTTCCGCCTTCTTTTCACACGTATTTAATAGTTTTTGTACCCGACTACCAAAATTTCTTACAGATTCACTTGGAAGCTGCCTAATCATTCTTAATTCATTTATTAGTGTTAGGTAGGATTTGTCATTCACTAATGTGTTATGTAGAATAGATTTTATTGAGTCAAACGTTTCACAACATTTATTGTCTAAAAGTCTAGCTGCTCTACCTCTGAGTTTAATTGAGAGCATTTGAAAAAATAATTATCATCTTCTTTATCTAAATATACATATATACAAGTCATATACCCTGAAATTTCAACATTAACTTCCGTTCCCATTAATTTATAAATATTTGCAATTTTAATAAATAATTTATTAATTTTACTTTCGTATCAAGTTTCGTTGACATGAACTTTGAAATCAACTTAGACAATCAAATTTTTACACGCGAAATATAATTTTTACAAAACTTGCAATTTTCTTTTATAATTTTTGATTATTGCTGATTGATGGAATTTTACCAATTGCTTGACTTCTTTTCATTTAAATTATTTTTAAGAATTTTTCTAATCAGTTCTTTTTAAGCTCGGATTTTGTAAACACGTAAAATAAATTTTGATTCACAAAATTTAATTATGTTTTTCTTTAAAAAAACTAAATTTTGATTTACAGAATTTAATTGTGTTTTTCTTTAAAAAAACTAAATTTTGATTTACAGAATTTAATTGTGTTTTTCTTTAAAAAAAACTAAATTTTGATTTACAGAATTTAATTGTATTTTCGTTTGTTTTTCTTTTTCTATAATTAAATTTTGATTTATAAAATTTAATTATATACGTTATATCTATGTTTGGCGCAGTCGGTAGGATGCCAAACTAGTACCGTCGTGAATAAAACACAAAAAAAAAAAAAAAAAAAAAAAAAGGGTTTATAAAATTAACTTATAAATAATATTTTCGTAAAACTGAAAAGTGATAAATTTGTGAATAAAAAAAAAAAAGCTAGCAGATAAAAAATAAGAAGTTAAAATCTGTGAAAAAAAAAAAAAAAAAAAAAAAAAACTTGTAATAAGATATATTACAATTAATATAAGAAATAATTATTAAGAAAAAGTGAATTGTGTTCATTTATTTTATCTTTGTGTTTGATTTAAATTACAAGTATTTTATGTTTGTGTTTGATTTAAATTAACAAATAAAAAACCAGAAAAGTGAAAAAAAAAAAAAAAATTTATATATATATATATTATATCTAATTTTCTTTGTGATTGGTTGAAAATTTAAACTAACCAAAATTTCCTTTGTAATAAAACAAACAAAAAAAAAAAAAAAAAAAAGAGGGAAAATTAATAATAATAACGTGATATAATTATATACTATATATTCAGTGAAACGACGAATACTAGGATCCTATCAAGGATTTTTTTTTTTTTGGCATTTATGAAACCATACCCAAAACCGAGTACGAGAAAAGGAAAAGAACTCAGTGTTATTGTAGAAGAAGAAAAATACGATCAACGTTTATCTTCAATACAACTTCTTAACAACATGTCAGTAAACAACGAAAGCAACACTCTTACCAGCAGAGATTTAATCACCGAAGCAAGAGCCGTACCAATTTTCAGAGGAGATGATACATTCGAATTGAGCCATTTCATCAGAGAAGTGGAAACTATCACCGGACTAACTACAGACGAAAGATTACGAGCATATTTATTGAATATTCTGATCACAAAGATACAAGGTCCAGCAGCAGCATCTATACGAAGATTGGAAGACGCAAAATGGGGAGATATCAAAAAACAGTTTAAAAAATCGTTCGGTGTTCAACAGTCTTATTTAAAACTGAAGGAAGAGGCAGATTCTATAAAATTTATTAACGTAAGTCAATATTATAATGATTTGTCAAAAATTTTAGATAAGTTAAATATTAAATATAGACTAGATGACGAACATCCTATAGAATTTAGCACTAGTAATAATGAAAAAAGTATACTAGAAAAGTTTCTATGTAAATTACCAAGATCAGATAGTATGTTTTTAAGAATAAAAGATGTTAAAACATTAGAAGAAGCGTATTTTGAATTACTCCAAACTGGAATTAGTGATAACCTTTCACCCCCTTATAAACATGGTAGTAGTCATAAACGTAATGATAAGAAGTCCCATAATAATTCTAATTTTGGAAGAAACCATTTCAATTATAACGAACAAAGAAATAATAATTACAATAATTTCAATCAGTACAATCAACAAAAATCGAATCGTAATAATGACTTTTCTAATAAATATCATGCAAATCATAGCGGAAACTTTAGAAATGGTGGTAATTCTAATCATTTTAATCAAAATAGGTATCAAAATTCAGGTGTATCTCATAACCATCGTAGACCTACTGAACCAATGGAAATTGATGAAAATTTTCATTTAAAGCCTCGGGAAACACATTACCCATAGTTGAATTCACTATTTTCAATAAGAAAGTCCCTTGTCTTATAGATACTGGTGCTTCTATCTCTTTAATAAATGATAAAATTTTCCCTAATATAAAAACTCAGAAATTAAAGAAACCCATAGAAATTGTTAGTTTATTTGGAAAAAATAAAATTTTGTATGAAATGATTACTGAGGTACCAAAAGAATTTAATCATGAAGCAACTATGACGTGGAAAGTATTGCGTTTTAATAATAAATCATTCGACGCTATATTAGGCCAAAATATTTTGAAAGCGGTTGGGGCGAAAATAAATTTAGAAGAGGGATCTATTGAAATAATGAACAAAATTACTAAATTTTCGAATTCATGTCCTTTTAATAGTAAAGATATTGATGAATTATATCCCCTAGATATTGAAAACAAAAACATATTCGAATACATTAAAACCGACCACTTAAATAAAGAAGAATACTATGCTTTAAAAAACATCATCCTAAATAATAAAGATTTATTTTATCAGGAAGGTCAACAATTGACTCATATAGATGCAATAAAACATCAAATTATCACAAAACAAAGTCAACCAATATACTCAAAGATTTATAGATTTCCCAAAATTCATGAACAGGAAGTAGAGAAGCAAATATCAGAAATGTTAAGCCAAGGTATAATAAAGCCTAGCAATTCTCCATATAATTCTCCTATATGGGTGGTTCAAAAAAAAATGGACCAGTCAGGGAAAAAGAAGTGGAGAATTGTCGTAGACTATAGGAAGCTTAATGAAATAACGGTGGATGACAAGTTCCCCATTCCAAATATTGAATCACTTTTTGATAAGTTGGGTAGAGCCCAATACTTTACCACTCTTGATCTCGCTAAAGGATTTCATCAAATCCTTGTAGACGAAAAAGATCAACAAAAGACTGCTTTCTCTACTCCACAAGGTCATTTTGAATACGTCAGGATGCCATTCGGTCTTAAGAATGCTCCTGCAACGTTCCAAAGGATGATGAATTTCGTCTTAAAAGAATTCATTAATATTAACTGCGAAGTATATCTTGATGACATATTAATTTTCAGTACCTCACTTCAAGAACATATTGACGCTATCACAAAAATTTTCCAAAAGCTTCGAAAATTTAATTTAAAAATTCAGTTAGATAAATGTGTATTTTTGTCAAAAGAAACCGAATATCTTGGACATTTATTAACTAGCGAAGGGATTAAACCTAACCCTAACAAAATTGAAATAATTAAAACACTGAATCTCCCTACAAATAAGAAAGCAATTAAGAGTTTTTTAGGTATCACAGGTTATTACCGAAAATTTATAAAGGACTATGCGAAAATAGCACAACCCCTTACCCAGTGTCTTAAGAAGGATAAAAAGATTGATACAAATAATCCACAGTATATTGAAGCTTTTATGAAATTAAAAAAATTAATAACAAAAGACCCGATATTAAGGTATCCAAATTTCAATCAGAGATTTACTCTGACAACTGATGCTAGCCAATATGCTGTAGGAGCTGTTTTATCACAAAACCGTCATCCAATATGTTACGCTAGTCGGACACTCAATGAACATGAGATCCGATACAGCACCATTGAAAAAGAATTGCTAGCTATTATTTGGGCTACCAAATATTTTAGACCTTACTTGTTTGGGGTAAATTTTACAATCAGAACAGATCATCAACCTTTAGTTTGGTTGAACTCTTTGAAAGAACCTAATTCAAAGCTTCAAAGATGGAAAATAAAACTAAATGAATTTGATTTCAATATAGAGTATGTAAAGGGAAAAGAGAATAAGGTTGCCGATTTCTTAAGTAGAATAGACGTAAACAAGAATGAAATAAATAACTTAGAAACACAAAATATTGACGAAGAAGAAAGCAATCTAGCCACAATTCATAGTGGTGTAGAAAATCTAGGTGATCATATTCCCATTGCAGATAATATTGTGAATAAATATTTAACCCAAATCCATTTAGTAGAAAATAAAGATAGGAAAGAAGAACTAATCACATTATACAAAAGATATAGAATAATCTACATCTCAAAAAAAGAGCTAGAAAGCAAAAGTTATTTGAATGATCTTTTAAGAAGAAATATAAAAAAGGGAACGACCGCTATTTACTCTGAATTAGATGACAGTGAATATGCAATTCTTCAAAACAAATTGGTCCAATTATTCGGTAATGAGCCCAAAATTAAATTTGTTAAATGTAGTAAAATAGCTACAAATGTAGAAAATGAAGAAGAGTTAATTAAAATAATACAGAATATCCACGAGAATACGAATCACAGAGGTATTTTAGAAAATTTTCTCGAAACAAAAGATAAATATTTCTTTCCTAAATTAAAAGATTACATATATAAGTATATAAATAATTGTGATATTTGCAATTTATCTAAATACGACCGAAAACCTGTACAATATAAGTACAACTTATCAGAAACCCCGTCTAAACCAAACGAAATCGTTCATGTTGATATATTTTATTTAAAGAAAGAGAAATTTCTGACTACAATCGATCGGTTTACGAAACATCTGGCTGTATTCAAACTGAGCGATAGAAACAGTGTGACAATAATTCAAACATTAAAGCTTAGAAATTCTCTGTTCGGGAAACCTAAGAAATATATACTTGATAATGAATTTGATAGTTTAAATATCAAAGATTTCTGTCGCGTAGAAAACATTGAAATTCATTTTACCTCACCTAGAGGTCATACTGGTAATTCTGATATCGAAAGAGCTCACGGAACGATAAACGAACATATTCGTATACTTCACCTGACGGACCCTAAAATAGATACCGAAGATTGAATTATAAAAGCGGTAGAAAAATATAACCAAACTATTCATTCTTCCACAGGAGTCAAACCTGTTGATTTTCTGAACGGTAAAATTACAGATTTCGAAAGTATAAAGAAAAAAATGCAGGAGAAGAAAAAAAAACTCATAACAAATTTAAATGAAGGTAGAGTAGATTTTAAAGCACCAAATAGTCAAGAAATTCTTATTAAAAATCCCACTGCTTTAAGATATAAAGATTTATCTAGATATAAAAAAATTTCATGTTTGAGAATAAACAATAATATAGTAGATAAGCAGAATCGAAATATTCATCCAACTCGTATCAAACGAAACTTTAAAAATTTTTCAGAAAATCGCGAGGATCTTAATAATGGCAACGGTCATAATTCTGAACATCTCCCGAACACAAGCAATAATTAACGTCGAAAAACTGGACACTGAGGCTGGATATACCGTAATTCAACAAAATTCTGAACCGATCATTGAATACTATCATAAAATTATCCACGTAATTGACCTTAAAGATGTAGAAACAACTATATCAAATATAGAAACGCAAGTGAATGAAACATTTAATACACCCGAGTATAAAGTATCATTTGATACGTTACAAGCTAAACTTAACAAAGTAAAACACACATTCAAAACATTGTTACCATTTAGGCAGAAAAGGGCTTTAATTAATATTGGTGGGTCTTTTCTTAAATGGATTTTCGGTACTATGGATGAAGATGATAAATTGGAAATAGAGAACTACTTAAATACAGCTAAAGAAAATGTCCATAATCTTATAGAGAATTCTAATAAGCAAATAAAGATAAATAATATTTTAGAAGAAAACATAAAGAGTCTCCAAGTTAGTATACAGAAAAGTCACGAGGAGGTAAGTAAACTTTTCGACTTTGTTACATATAACACAAAGGATATGTTGAAACAATTGCAATACATACAAATGTTGACTCACATAAATTTGCTTAACGAAGAAATCGAAAAAATACAAGAAAACATAATGTCATCGAAGTACCAAACCATGACTAGATCAATATTGACACCAGAAGAAATCGACGCGTATGATATAGATATATTTAAATTACAAGGGTTAAAAAGCTCTCTTGCATCTTTTAATTCTAAACTACTTTTCATTATTCTAATTCCAGAAATGAGTAAATCAAAAGCTATTAAATATAAAATTTTACCAATTCCAAATTCAGATAATGAAGAAGTAGATATAGAAAATACAGATATAATTATCTTTGAAAACAAAACATACTATTTTGATCAAGACAGATATAGGAAAAAATTAAAACCAACAACAAATTGTATTTCAAATTTAATGAATAATTCTTATAATCAATGTTCAAAAATTGTAAACAATAAATCAGAAGTAACAGAAATAGATATAGGAATAGTTATTGTTAAAAACGGAAAAGACATGACGCTAATTAATAATTGTAATAATATCGAATACATCTTAAATAAAAACTATTTACTTTCTTTTAACAATTGTACAATAAAATTAAATAGTGTCGAATTCAGTAACAAAGAAAAAGAATTCAAACACAATATAATTTTACCTAGATATATGAAAATGGAAAAAATCAATATTTCATTAAAATTAGAAGATTTACACATTAATCAAATAGAAAACAACAAACAAATCATAGAAATAGAACATAAAGGAAAGCATGTTGTAATAGTTTCATATGTAACAAGCGGTATATTAGTATTAATTACCTTAGCCATAATAATGTTTAAGTTAATTGTGTTGTATATTGCAAAAAGAAGTCAAACAAGCTCAAAATCAAATTCTAATGATTTTGCTCAGGAGAGCAAAAATCTTAACGAAGGGGGAGTCATATACCCTGAAATTTCAACATTAACTTCCGTTCCCATTAATTTATAAATATTTGCAATTTTAATAAATAATTTATTAATTTTACTTTCGTATCAAGTTTCGTTGACATGAACTTTGAAATCAACTTAGACAATCAAATTTTTACACGCGAAATATAATTTTTACAAAACTTGCAATTTTCTTTTATAATTTTTGATTATTGCTGATTGATGGAATTTTACCAATTGCTTGACTTCTTTTCATTTAAATTATTTTTAAGAATTTTTCTAATCAGTTCTTTTTAAGCTCGGATTTTGTAAACACGTAAAATAAATTTTGATTCACAAAATTTAATTGTGTTTTTCTTTAAAAAAACTAAATTTTGATTTACAGAATTTAATTGTGTTTTTCTTTAAAAAAACTAAATTTTGATTTACAGAATTTAATTGTGTTTTTCTTTAAAAAAAACTAAATTTTGATTTACAGAATTTAATTGTATTTTCGTTTGTTTTTCTTTTTCTATAATTAAATTTTGATTTATAAAATTTAATTATATACGTTATATCTATGTTTTACATACTTTCAAAACATTCTACAAAAGTACTTACGTTTGCACCTACATCTTCTGTATCTTCTGCATATAACATAGGAACAATATTTAACAATTGATTTTTGTTTGTTTGTTTGTTTGTAGGGGCTGTGCAACCTCGCCGTAGTTGCACCCAATTAGCATATGAAAATGCCGTTTTGATACCACAGTCGATCGTGGGTACCTGCCCTACAGGTGTAAAAGCGGAAGAACTCGGCTACCACCATCCAGTCGAGCCCCAAAAACAGACAATACTGCCAGGGCTCATATGAGACAGTTCCCCGAGGCCATCTAGAAAATGCTTGCCAAACGCTCTATGGCTTGCTTTGGCTAGAGCTGGGCATTCACAGAAGTAGTGCAGTGGAGTTTCCTCTTTCTCCACCGCTCCACAACTGCGACAATGCGGGTTAAAGGGCACACCGATCCTGGCTGCATGTCTGCCTATTGGCCAGTGCCCCGTAAGAGCAGACACCACTTTAGCTATAGTGTGTCTGCTCATGTTCATTATTGACCTGGTCCTTGTTGGATCTAACCTTGGCCAGGTCTGTCTCGCAATCTTGCAGTTGGAGAGGCTTCTCCATCTGCGATTGGCAGTCTCCAGGAAGTGTGTCCAAACAACTCTTTTCACACTTCTTATTGGAACACACACGTCCTCCTGGGACGAACAGTGCATCAGCGTCCCCGATTTGGATAGGGAGTCAGCCTTCTCGTTACCCTGTATGTTCCTATGTCCTGGAACCCATACCAGAGTAACTTTGGTCTTACTGCCCAGCTTCACGAGCTCCGATCTGCACTGATTTACTAATTTAGATCTAAACGTATTGGCTATCAAAGCTTTGATCGCCGCTTGACTGTCTGAACAGATGCCTATAGCATCCGGCAAGCACGCCCGTGTATTATTCAGGGCCTCGCAGGCTTTCATGATTGCCAGTATCTCCGCCTGGAAAACACTAGCCCCATCAGGGAGACGAAACGACCTGCTGATTGCGGGGCAGTCCGCATGAACTCCGGCTCCCACCCCGCAATCCATCTTGGACCCGTCCGTATACACCAGGCATCTAAAGTTTCTTGTGAACCTATTATCCTTCATTCATCCCTGGAAGGGAGCCGCGCTTCGAAGTTCTTGTCAAAGCGCAATATAGTGGTCATGTAGTCTGTATTTTTGGCTATTAACTCTTTTGGGATTAGGTTCAGGATGTTGCCATTCCCATAAAATCTGGGTTGCCAACATCCCAACTCCCTGAGTCTAAGCGCACTACATGTCGCCGTGTATCTAACCCAGTGGTCCGGGGGGACCAGGCACAGAATAACGTTGAGGGCCTCCGTGGGACACGATCTCATGACTCCGGTAACCCCCAACCCCACCGTCCTCTGAATCCTCCCTAACCTCTGTTGGTTATATCTCCTCTCCATCGCAGGCCACCAAAATAGTGAGCCATAAGTCAGGATCGGACGTATCACTGCTGTGAATAGCCATAGCAGCATCTTCGGCTTGAGACCCCATCTCTTGCCGAAGGTCTTTTTGCTAGCGTACAAAGCAATACAAGCTTTCTTCGCTCTCTCTTCCACATTGTCCATCCAATTAAGTTTAGAGTCCAAATACACTCCTAGGTATTTGACTCTATTGGACAATGTGAGTTGATTTCCGCCGATGGTCGGAAGGTTGAAACTGGGGACTTTGGTTCTGTTTGTAAATAGCATCAGGCCCGTCTTACCTGCATTGATCCTTAGTCCACAGCTTGTGGCCCAAGCATCAACTTTCTTCAGGCTCCTGTTCATGATGTCACTCACCACGTCAGGAAACATTCCCGATACTAGCAGAACCAGGTCATCAGCGTATGCAACCGTTTTAACCCCGTCCCTTCCCAACTGGGACAGAATTCGGTCCATGACAAGGATCCACAAGAGAGGTGACATAACCCCTCCCTGGGGAGTTCCCCTTCTTGCGTACCTTATCAGTTTGGTGTTTCCCAGCTCTGTCTGGATTAGCCTTGAGTTGAGCAATTTACCAATCCATTGGTTTATGCTCCCCTCACCACCTGACGAGTCGAGTGCTTCCATAATAGTTTCTTGTTTCACGTTGTTGAAAGCGCCTTCTATGTCTAGGAAGACCGCCAACGTGTATTGTTTGAACTCAAGGGACCTTTCCACTGTACGCACTACCTCGTGTAACGCCGTCTCAGTGGATCTGCCCTTGATGTAAGCATGCTGGGATCTGGAGAGAGTGACCTCCACCCTTTTCCTCAGATGAGCATCTATCACCCTTTCCAGTGTTTTCAACGCAAAGCAGGTCAAGCTGATCGGCCGGAAATCTCTCGCTGTTTCATGACCGCTTTCTCCTGCCTTGGGTATGAAGACCACTCGGGCCCTCTGCCAGCTGTCTGGGACCCAGCCACAGGCAGCTTCTAAAAATCACCACCAGCCACGGAACCACTACACTTTGTAGTTCCTGCAACATTGCTAGATAGACCCCATCCGGTCCTGGCGATTTGTATGGTGAAAATCTATTAACCGCCCAGGATACTCTGTCCCAGGTGATTATGTTGCTTACCTCTTCCCAAGACGCCTGCGCACTTTCCATAGCACGCTCTTCCGCTGTCTTACTGCATCCCGGGAAGTGAGTTTCCGTCAACAGCTCGAGAGTTTCCTCCTCAGTCTCCGTCCACTCCTCCCTCCCTTTTCCAAGGAACGAGGGACAAGACCGCTCTGTTGACAGGATCTTTCCGAGCCTTGTCATCTCCTCAATATTCCCGATGGAGTGACAATACTCCTTCCAGGCTGTTGCCTTGGCTACCCTAATGGATCTCTTATATTCCCTAAGAAGATTCTTATAGGGTTTCCAGAAATTCTGTTTTTTACAGATGTTGAAGATATCTCTAGTCATCCTCCTGAGAATGGCTAGGTCTTCGTTCCACCAACTGGGGAGACGCTTCTTACCTCGTGTCAGCGGACAGGAGGCTTCGAAGGAGGTTCTCATGGCCTCCTCCATGTCGCGAACCCTCCTGTCCACCTCTTCCGTGGTTTCAAGCCTCTCTTTTCCCGGTTGTGCTAGAAATCTGGACTTGAAAAAGTGACTAAACTTGCTCCAATCGGTTCTTTTAACATTACGATATGGAGGATCTTTTTTGCAGGCAAGGTTTAACTCGAAAAGTATCCATCTATGATCAGAAAAAGACTTTTTCTGGGATACTCTCCACCTCTCTGCAGTTATATTACCTGTAGTTAGTGTAACATCCAACACCTCCTCCCAGCCACAGAATCTGTCCGAGCTTGGAAAGACAAATGTTGGAGTGCTACCCCTGTTGCTTACTACTAGGTTAGTATTTATAATGAAATCAAAAAGGTACTCACCTCTCTCGTTGCACTCCGTGCTGCCCCACAGAGTGTGTCTGGCGTTTGCATCACAGCCTACTATCAGCTTGGCGTTCCTTGATGCCACGCCGGCAACCAGTTGGGTCAGCTCTGCAGGCGGTATAGGCTCTTCGTGAGCCATATAAACTGAGGAAATGTAAACTTCCTCCCCGCCTTGGACTTCCACTTAACGACTGTTACGTCGGTTGAGCTGTAATTAACACAAAAGTAAGCCTTAATGTCTTTCTTTATAAGAACACAGCTTCTAGGCTTACTACCTACCTCCGTTCCTTTACTGTAGAACAGGTTGTAATTGGCGTTTTTGAGGCCCCTGACGACCCCTTCCTTGGTCCTGGGCTCCTGGATCAGCCCCACATCGATGTTTTCCTCGCCTAGAAAGACAGACATATTGTCTGAAGCTACTCTAGAGTGCTTCAGATTAATCTGCACCACTTGAAGGCCCTTCACCGGCATCTCCCGCAATGGCAAGGACCTCCATGTCCTCATCCAGTGAGTCCTCCTGGTCTTCCTGTCCAGCTTGGCGGAATATCTTAAGTTTGGCATTCCTAATGCCAAACTTTAGTTTGTAATCTACCTTTTCCAGAGCCCCTAGGCTCTCCTCATTAATGAGTAGAAGGAAAGAGGTAGAGCTTTTCTGTGGTTCCTCTGCCTTAATGACCATCCAGTCATGCATAGGAACCCCAGGATTTTGCAATTGCAAGCATCTCAACAGCTTGCCGGGCTCAAGTTCCATCTTATGCAACCATATACGAGCCCTCGGTCTCTTTGGAATTTCCTTGGCTGGGATAAGCTTGAGCTTCAAGCCTTCCCAGGCATTGCCAAGCTTGGCAATGCACGAGCCAAAAAATTCCTTTGAGAACTCGTTCTCGCACACGATTACCCTACATCCTCTGACCACCTCCGAGGAGTCAAAGGATGGTATTATGGGGCTTTTACCCTCCAGGACAAAGCCCATCACCATCTCCGTCAGCTTGACCTCAACCTTGACCCACGCCTCCGTTGACAACTTGCCACCCGGAGCGTTTTCGTCAATGAGGGCCACATGGAGATGGTCCCTCGCCACTTCACTAAAGGGCTGACTGGGTTGTCCCTGTTTCCCAGTTGCTCTACTCGAGGCTGAAGTTGAGGGTTTACTCACCTTAGACCGCTTGGCCTCTTGGAGGATCTCATCTTGAGATCTATTTCTCTTTGAGGCTTTGCCGGTCTTCGGCTTGCACTCCCTTTCCTTCAGCCACCGTTTATACTCCTCAACTACCTTCTGGTACTTGATCTTATCCTCGGCGTCTTTCTCTTGCACCGTACCTTCTCTTTCATTCTTGACAATCTTGTCAAGAATGGGCAGAGCCTTCTGGTACTGCTTCTTCAAGAGTACGCCGGGCGTTTTCCTTCTCGGCTTCGGCTTTTTGGCCTGGTCACTATGACTGGCGACCTTGACCAATGCCTCCGCCTTTTTAGGTGATGTAGGGGTGCTATGACTGGCACCCTTGTTATTTTGATTTTGAATCACCTGGCTGGAGATCAAAGTGTCATCGGAAGACAGATCTTCCGTCTCCGACGACACCGGTGTTTTTTGTTTTTTGTTTCTGGATCCATTTGGTTTCCACGAGTATGTCGGAATTTATGGTCCGGTTTAGCAGAGCCGACATGCTAAACTAAGGCACTTATACGAGCGACCTTGCCTAAGCGTCGCAGGGAACCGTTAACGATCAGCTCTCTTTAACCACCAGCTGATCACGCAGCCCTCGGCACGGGTATCTCAACACCTTGGCTTAGGTGGGATTTTTCGAAGGGTTTACTCCCCTTGCACCTAGCTTAGTCTGATCACTCCCAACTGACCTGTCCGACATGGGTAGCCCTGTCAGGACAGCTGCACGCTGTCCAGTCGGCTTAGCTCAGTTGATCATTGTGATACACAAGCCTCCCCACCACGGCAAGTTGTAGGTGCACGGAGAGGAACAATTGACATTTTAAAAATTTTATCTAACTCTGTAGTAAATTCTTCAGAAAAACTAAAATTATTTTCTTCACTTTTTTTTTGAACCTTCTGTTGTACCTAATGATGTCCTACGCTCATAAACTCGTGTGCCTGATCTTAGCTGAATAAAATGCAACAGTTGCTTTTCCTCTTCTCTTGTTAAGGCTATACTTGAGTGAATAATTTTTCGTGACTTACCCGGTGCTGATGTTGATGCTGTTTGAGAACGCGTAGTTTTATTCCTGATATCCAGTGCGTTGTCTTCACTTGCTGATTGCTGATTTAATGGTACTGGATCGCTGCTTCCTTCAGATGTTTCACTTGCACTAAATACTGGACTGAGAATTTCAAAAGTAATGAATTTACTTTTTTTCCGAATCTCACTTTCCTTTTTTGATCTTTAAAAGGAGTTGAACTCGTTTGACTAGTCGACATATAATCGAATTTTTTAAAAATTTTAAATTATATCACATTAAAATTTTATTAATACACGTATTTATTTTCCATCAATTGCAAAAACAATTTTAATTCAGCGTAAGTAATAATTTTTTCCCATTCAATAAAAATTATTTGTATCAAGTTGAATTTTATTTCAAAAACTGATTTTATTTTTAATTCTGAAATTAATTTCAAAACTGTGCCAAATTCAATTAATTTATTTAAAATGTAACTGATTTTTATTAATTTTAACTGATTAAATTTCTGAGTTTATTTTGCTGAATTTATTTTTCTTTTTTCTGAATTTCATTTATTATTATTGTATTAAAATTACTGAATTACTTTAACTATAAATTTGTTTTTATGAATTTATTATTATTTTTTCAAAAAGATTTATTAACAAGTTATCGTTACGAAGCACAATTAAAATGTGGTTTTACACGATTGTAATTGAAGCGTTTAAAAATGTTTTATTTAGAAACGTTTTCCGGCTACGCCAAATTATTGTTATATATATAAGAGATTTTCTTGTAAATGTTTTTCTTTCGTGAAAGGATTTTCGTCGTGCCTATGTACTCTCTTTCTATATGTATAACATGGGCTGGAAGAATACGTCTTCCAAGTCTGTGAAGTTAATTCGGGCTTAATAATTAAAAACACTGTATTTTTATTTTAAAACTTTATTCACAAACACTTATTTTCCTACAATACAATACAACGAACTTATTTTACTTTTAATTTACTTTTAATCTAATTTCAATAACCGACCGAAACCAAGCTTAGAATTTGAGAATGTAGAATATTTATTTGACAATACTTTATGTAATTTTTTAAGCTTTGTTTTATTAAAAGATTCTAAGTTGAAATTAATTAATAATCAAAGATACGCGGTAATTTACTGTATGACTTTACTAGATCAAATCCAAATTATAACTCACTGATAATCGTAATTATTCTTCTATTAATACAATTATCAATTTTCCGTACTCTATTTAGTTTAACTGATCAAAACACCATTTCTTATTTCAAAAGACTATTTTTACGTTACATTAATTTAATATTTCGGCCTTGCCAACAGTAGGAAATATTGGCGTAATTATTTTCTATTCTTATTGTCTTACTTCCTATTATGAAGACAGTAATTGTTTTTCTTTTATTTCTTTTCTTAAATATTGCATATTGCTCTATATTGTATTTAAATGCTTAGAGTTTAATTGCTTAACACTATGCATTTTTCATATATGCATTTACCATATGTTATTGTTACACAATTGTTATTTTTGTTTTTGACACAATTGTCTTAACATAATATGTAATATTTGACTGACCGACTTATGAATGAATTATCAAATCAAATATCACCTTGTTCTGATTTACATAGTTACCATACATATTTATGTGTAACATGATTACTGTGATATACTTTTTTTTCCGTATAGCAGTCTACATTATTTTAAACATATGGATTATTTTGCAATAATTTCAGTAACATGATTTCTAATTAGAATAGGAAATGATTTACCAATTGGCAAGCCAATTTAATTTTGTTCATAATTTATTTTGAAATTTCTACTCATGAATATTTATGCGTAAATTTTGATTTTACATTTTTATTGATTCACCTTATTTATTATCAAATTTTGTTACAATTTTTTTTTTTTGTGTTACAAATTTATACAACATGGCCACGAATTGTTTGGAAATATGAACTAATTCTGAGTGTTAACAATTTATACGAATACTTCAACTCGTACGAATTTATACGAATAATATGACTAACCGTTTGTATGCACGAAAGTTATTTTATTAGTAAAAATGTTTCTTACTTTTGCCGTCGGTAAAATGCAACTTCTGAAAATTTTCGATTGATGACCAATTGATAAATTTAAGTTTTTACTGTAATTAACGTTGTCTTATAATATTATTGATCATTGTTTCCTTTTGCGTACCCTTTATTTTTAACCAAAATAAAAAAACAAATTCATTACTTATCGAATCAATATGTTATTATGGTTTATATATTATAGTGCAATAGTTGTATTTTCTCCTTTTGAGGTCCTACGTGACGGGTTTGTCGGTGTTTTTCTATTTCTTTGTTGTGTTTTTTCGTTTATTATTTGTTGTTGTATTGCTTCAGTTTGTCATGGCACTATATGCTCTATATTTCTTCCTGTATTTTTTGCAGCCTTACAACAGGTGACCTTGATTTTTTTACTTATTTTTGCTATTATCATGCAACTTATTATGAATGCTATATAGGACAATATTCCACTGTTTACATTGGTTTGGAGTGTCATTCTTCCAACGATTCTTTTTTGTTCTGCCATTATTATTTCATTTTGGAGTTCTTCAATATCATTTCCTTGTTCTAGTATTGGGCTAGTATTATCATTTGTAAGGTGTTGAATCAATTTAGTATCTAGCCCTTTGATTGTCTTCTGTGGCAATTCGATTTTGTATGAGCTTAGGTTGAATTTTGGTTGTCACTCCATCTCTATGTATTTGCTGAAAGGCCACTGTTGTCTTTTTGTTTTCGTCGTAGGGTAGATCCTTTCCGTCGATTGTAAATTTGCAAGGTTCAGTTGGTGAGATAACCCCGGTACCCACTAATTGCATTGACGTATTCTCAATGCATGTTTGTTTTGAAATAGGAATAACCAAGAATAATAATATATAATAATATTTTTCATATAATTCATATAATTTTACTATGGAATTCTTTTTCATATAATTTTACTATGGAATCTTTGAATTTCGTTAAAATTTTTTGCTGGCAATTGGATTTAATTTTTTCAGCTTTTCTTGTTAATACAGCTGTTAAACATGTTTCGTCATTTTCACCGTTTACCCTTATTTGATCTTGTTTACATATGGTTACTGTTGAATGGATTCCTGTATTGCATTTTTTACAATTTTGCTTGAATTCATTGTTGTTGTACTTAATGTAGTGGTGTTTAGTACAACATTGGCATTTACATTTATTATTGTTGGTTACATTTATTATTATTGTTGGTGGCTGTTCGTTTGTAAATTGTGGTAAGGAATGGATTTTGTTAAATTCGTAGTTTTATTTGAAGATTAAGGGGATTTCTATCTTTACTATTATTCCATCGGTGTCTTGTATAGATTGTACTTTTACCACTTGTTTAATTAATGCAAACTTAGCTGTCGTCATATATTTGTTGATGTTGACTGTTATTTCGCTGTACGTGTTGTTCAGTAGTTTAGCTGAGATTAATAATGAATGCAGTTCATGTTCGTGTAAAGCGTTTATCACAATAAATTGATAACAAAATTTGGTTTACATCAAAGAATATTCAAATCGAACAAGAATTCTTATGGGGCTTCAAAAAATTTTTTAGTCGATAGAGCGGTTCGGGCGATGAAAGAGGGGATGGCATGAATGATGGAATGATTTAGTACATTTGCTGGTAAAAAAAGGGATGTCGTTTTTTCGTATAAGAACATTCAAAATAAACTCGAGAAATTTCAAGCCATGTACTTATTATATATATGTATGTATACATATGTAATAATATATTACATACGAGTGTTTGTAAATATTTTCATACGAATTTGGTATCTTAACTATAAATACCGTCATCCTAAACAAACATAACTTTCGTTCATAAGAACATTAGAACACAATTTTGTAATGGTTCGATCATATATATGAACGTGAATTAAAGATCAGAGACTAGGATAGTAGTAAAAAATGTGTAATTTCAGATTAACATATGTACATACTTACATAAATCGTACAATATTTCATATACGTATATTACTTTTTCTTTTTCACGTCGTTTTTTGTTCATATTTTACACTTTTCTTTTACTTTTTATATCAGACAAGAAAATATATACAAGTACGATCTATAAATCAATAAATTTGTATACGGTCGAAAGATGTGTACAGAATATTGCACGTATGTATGTATATATTGTGTTTATATAATTAACAAAATCAAGTCATTAGGTTTATGGTACAAACAATATTTGTATAGGGACATATATGACTCCACGTGGAATGTATACTTAAATTACATACTTACGTATACGATATATAATACATTCATTCGATCATATTTTTATTTATCATTATCAAAAAAGTATGAATTTTGAAAACCCAAAAATTCAAAATTTAATATTAAACCGATCGTATTCAAAATATATTGTATTTCCCATACAATACATTACAATTTGAATTTACGTTTTGTATTTCTATCCGCGTTTCTGATGTAATGAAATTTATGACCCATATGATCGTACAATTATGAAAAAGTTATATTTGTTTAGGACGATAATTTGTTTGTTTAGGACAGAAGTTTTACACACGCATATATACGATAAATACGTACATTACAAAGTATTCTTATAAATATTGCGCATAATATGTACACTTAAATTACATTACGTATATGATAAATATGCATACATATTCACATTCTATGCTGATTCATGGGTATTTTAGTGGGTACTGAACGATTTCTTCTGAAAATTGTAAATATTGCTTTTTTCATACATTTCAATAGATTTTCATACATTTTTTCATTGAGTTTTGTACAGATAATATTGTGAACTTTATTTTTAAAATACTGTTGGCAGTACCCAGGAAGAAAAATTTTTGAACGTCGATTTTGCACTGCTTGCAGTATCTCGTAGTTTTGGAATTCTGTTTACATCAATTTGTGATTGCAAATACGTTACCTTTTTTTTTTCACTTCCATGATATTGTCTGTTATTTTTGGTGTGAAATTGTTGATTACTTCAGCGAGGTGATTTTGATGTATTGTTAGGTTTCGTATGTAAGCCGTTGTCTCTCGAAACTGGATTTTAATACAGTCACCTGTTTTTTCATTATGTGCATGTTTTCATCATCATGTTTTTCTAGGTTCTGTATTCTTTTGTAGATTTTTTCTGCGTCGTTGGCATCCATTGTTCCAAATAAGTATTTGCTAAGCTTGCCTACGCCATCGAATAATTCTCTTTTTTGCCAGTTACTTTTTTTCTCCAGTAAAAGTCAATTTCTTCTGTTTGTGTTTTTATTCGGTTGATCATTGATGTTATTTCATTATGCCAGGAATCGCAATTGTCTCGATGCTTTCCTAGATGTTTACACGTATTGTAAGCTATTTCTTCACAACTCTTTACAAATTCTATGTTTTTTTCTGGGTGCATGGAGGTGAGTTTCGTATATATTGTCCAGCTGCTCTGATATGTAAAGGCTTTTCCTATTCCAACATTACTCCATTTGAATTGAATTCGTTTATTCTAATCAAACCTTGTACCACGGTGGTAAAGATAATTGCAATTAAAATCGAGTTAGCCATTTTTCCTACAAGAAAATAGGTAGCTGAATAATTTTCTTTATCAATGTACTTTTAGTATAGATGTGTTGATGGTTAATTTTAACCTATAATGTTTGTTTTCTCCTTAACTCATTCTTTAGTATTGGTTTAAATACTATTATTAATTTTTATTATTCCTATTTCAACCGGAGTTGTATGATTAGTTGTATGATTTACTAGTATGATTTACTAGTTGTATGGTTTTTAAATTTTCATGTTTATGTTTTCTTATTCTTATATATATATTTTTTGTTGTACCTATATTTGATATGTTCTTCATTCTTCCTTAGATGTTACCCTTACTACCCTATTATGATTCTTCGCCCATGCATTTTATTTTTTATATATTTTTTTTAAGTGAACGAATTGTATGAATCGTAAACATCAGAAATTTTTACTTCTCTGTAACGGCAATACTAAATTTGAATTTTTGTTGTCTGTATGGGTGAGATACTTAAGTTTTTGCATAGTTGCATTTTTTCTTACTTTTATTAATTCGATAATTGTTGGACAAATTTTTTCGAAATTAGAAATAAGAGTTGGTTATCATATATTTTTAATCTTTTGAGTTTAATTATTTTCACGTCTCCCGCGGTTCCCATTCGGTACATTTTTTTCCGTTGTTATAATTTTTCTTAATTCCGGTGAGTAGGGCGTCAAAGATAAGAAAAAGGAATTTTTTTATATTAATTTTTATTAGATTTTGACGAGTTTTGAGGCTAATGGTCATTTAATCCAAGTCCTTGGGACATCCCAGGTATTTGCCCCCAAATTTTTTTTGTTTTTTTTTTATTGAAGAGAAAAATTGTTAATGTTATGACATGTATAATAAGAATTTGTCATTGAATAAATTAAATGTGTAGAATAGATATCTGTCTTGTTTTTTAATTGAATATTTTTGTTTTATTTCTATTTTACTGGCTCACCGAGGTTTTCTTTTTGCGCTTTTTTTTGTTTTGTTCATTCTGGTGATTTGGGGCTACGTTTGTTTTATTTTTTTTTTTGTCTTATATGTATTTTGCCTTTTTCTTCATGCACTTATGGTATTCATTTAATATTTTGTTATTGTTTTTCTTTTGGCATTTGTTGTGGGCTTTTTTTTTGTTTTAATTATCGACCTTAATGGAACACTCACATATGTATGTAACATGTTTTCTTCTTTTTTTTTATTTTTATTTATTTTTTTTTTATTGTAAATTTATTTGGACGGGAAATAGGTTTTGAATTACAAGATGTTTTCTTTTACTAATGTGCGTGTTCATTTCCAAATTTTTTTGAAAAGTTTTCAATTGATATAAAAATGTACTAACAAAAACAAAATACAACCGAAAAAGTATTTACACAAAATAAATATTCACACATGAAAATTGAATTGGGTTACAAGATGTATTTTTCTACTTATGCAATTTCATTGATATTAATGTTTGCTAATTTCTTCATGGTTTCTTCTTTTTTTAATATTTCATTCATTTCTACCTGTATGATTATTTGTTGTTTATTGTATATTACAATACACATATGCCCCTGATTTTGAAATAATTTTTTAGGGATTACCGAATATTTTAAAATTATATTTTTATAAAATTTTTCTCCTACCGTTGTAGCTTCACAATCTTGAAAGGGTGGGCAGTCTAAAAATTTTGTTGAATCATCTTGAAAAGTTAAAATGTATTTATTTCGTTTATGTGTTTCTGGTGAAGGTCCTACAATAAACTTCTTCGAATGGTTGATCTGGAGTATCTGTGATTATCATTGGCATTTTGTTTTGTTTACCTGATTTATTTTTCTGACATTTTTCGCATTTTTTAATATATTTCTGTATATCCCTCAACATATTTTTCCATTTATAAAAAGGTCTTATTCTTTTATATGTTTTTAAAAAACCTTGATGTCCACCTAACGGAGTGTCATGATATTCATGTAATATTGTTTTAATTTCTTTCTCATCTGTTAAAATTTTTGCATTATCTCGTATATTACCGTCTAAATTTTCTGAATTTTCATTTTCCGTTTTTTCTTGATTAACATTATTATCATTTTCGCGTGATTTTTCTACCTGTTTTTCGTTATTTACACGACGCCTGGCTCTAGTGATTATATTACAATTATTATTATTATCTGAAATTTCATTATTGTCCTCTATCTTAGTGTCAGGTATTCTACTTAACGCATCTGCATTTTGATTCAACTTTTCTGCTTTATATTCAATTTTTAAATCATAATCTGCTAATTTAATTTGGAATCTAGCTAACCTGATGGTTGTATCTCTTAATTTTCAAATACCCACTAATGCTTTATGGTATGATAGAATCGTATAGAATCGTCTTGAAAAAATCATCGTAATGATGATTAGGCTTTGGTTCACATCGAGCTGCTCACCATTGATTATGATGATGATGAATGGTTTATGGTCTGCATATACTGTAAAATTTCTGCCATATAAATAACATCTAAAATTTTTTGTTGCCTAAACTATTGTTAACATTTCTCATTCTTTTGTTGAATACCTTCTTTCAGCATCATGTAACGTTCTACTTGCATAGGCTATCGGTTTTTCATTGCCTCTTGCCCCCTGTGATAAAATGGCACCTAATGCTTCTGCGCTACCATCAGTTGTTAAATAAAATGGTTTTTCATAATCTGGATATACTAACAATGGTGGATTCATTAATGCGAATTTTAATTCTTTAATTGATTTTTCACATTTTTCATTCCATTGAAATTAAATATCTTTTCTTAAAAGTTTTGTAATCGGTTCTGCTATTTTTGAAATGTAGGCACCCTGCATTATTTATCACACAGCTATTACATAGCGATGTATGTAATAGCAATATAGTTCTCATGCACAGTACAATGCTTTACGCTAAGACTGTACTTATTACAATGTATGACACAAGATCTATGTATGACAATCAACTATTTACTCATCATTTCCCTTCTCTATATACGAGAGAGGAAACAATAATTTAGGATGCCTACTATGTATACGAACCTTATGAAGAATATTCTTTCTTCTTTGCTGACTTTTATAATGTAAAGACGTATAATCAATAAAGTGCAATTATATATAAATACACGTTATTTTTAATGGTACCAACAAGTGGTGACCACGATGCTTTAAAAATTTTATTTGAATTTTAACACCGGCATTAATTTAAAAATTAAATAAATTCAATTAACTTAATTAATTAATATCAAAAAATTAAATCAAAAAATTTATTTAAAAAAGATGAATTCAGTCAGTGGTTCAGAAGTTAAAATTTCTTCACTTCTAGATTTTTGATTCTAAAAAAGTGTAAATTGTTACGTTTAAATTAAGACAAAATTAAACTAAATATACCACCAAGTGGTAGTGGAATTTATAAAAAAAATATATATATATATTCAAAATAATATGTTACAAAAAAGCTACACCTACGTATATAACAAATATGACTATTACAACAAAGTGTTATTACGTCATATAATCATCAAAAAGCACGTGCAGTTCTCATATAGCAGCAAATCAGGAAAATCAACGAAAATTTTTCAATTCTACCATCGTGAATTTGGATAAATCTCATCTTGTTATTGGATTACTACAAGATGATTCACGACTCCTAAGATAAACGTGGATTTTTCGTCAACCACATGGACATTACATTAGGGGAATAATTACATCAGCAGTTTCTACAGGGTGTTCCTTCTACATAACAATACAACATTGTCAAATTATTTTGTTATAAATATTCTTTAAAAAATTTATATAATAATTAGAAAAATACTCATTTTTTAAATCCCTTTTTTTTAGCTGTAATATCGATATATATATGTGTATATATGTATACAGGAGAAACATATTTTTCTGAATCGAGATATCAAAACCATAAAAGAACGTTTTACATTTTGGGCATTGGGATCATCTGCAACACAAAACACATACATACATTTGTATACAAAAAAAAAAAACTGTAAGTACATAACATTCTACATATTTAAATTCAAACGCATACAAGGATACGTATTGATCCACGCGCGTTTATTTTAATAGAGGAAATAATTGTTAATAGAGGAAAAAACCTCTTTGCATACGAAATGTTCTGTACAGCATATCGCATCAATTTCACCTAAATGGATAAATGAACAAAACGAATTTAGTTCAATATTAAACGAATTCCCTACGCTTAAAGCCCTACCTAGTTTCAAGGAAACAGTTAAGCATAACGTCGTGCACCAAATTACGGCGCAAGGGACACTTCCTGCTTCACGTCCTCGTCGTTTGCATTCTCAAAAATACAAGGTAGCTAAGGCTGAATTCGAATTAATGGTGAGATTAGGTATTTTTCGACCTTCATTCTCACACATAGCTTCACCTCTCCATTTAGTCCCTAAGAAATCACCAAACGAATGGAGACCATGTGGAGATTAGAGACGTTTAAACGCAGCGACGATTATCGATAAATATCCTGTACCTTGTATTCAAGATTTCAACGTCAACCTTCATAATTGCACCATTTTCTCAAAAGTTTATCTCATACGCGCATATCACCAGATTCCTGTCGCTAAATCTGACGTTCACATAACCGCAGTTACAACCCCTTTCGTGTTATTCGAGTTTACGCGCATACCTTTCGGCCTTAAAAACACTGCACAAATGTTCCAGCGTTTCATGAATAAAGTCCTAAGAGGATTCAATTTCATTTTTTATTATCTGGATGACATTTTAATAGCGAGTCATTCAAAAGAGCAACATAAACAACATCTTCGTTTGTTATTCATTAAGCTAAATGAATACGGGATAAATATAAACCCCGATAAGTGTGTTTTCGGAGACGAGAAACTCAATTTTTAGGGCATATAGTTTCAAAAGAAGGAACTTACCTCTCGGAGGAAAGAATTTTAACAATTAGAGATTTTCCACCTCCCACGTCTTTTAAAAAACTTCAACGTTTCCTAGGAATAGTTAACTTTTACCACAGATTCGTACCCAAAATATCGCAACTAGCTATTCCTTTATACGATTTATTGAAAGGCTGCAACTACAAACAAAACGCGAAACACACTTTCACTTGGTCAGACATTCACGAAAACGCTTTCAAAAATATCAGAAGTTGTTTTGATCAGTATATGTGTAGACGCCTCCAGCGATGCGGTAGGCGCTGTTTTGCAGCAACATAGCAACTCAAAGTGGGAACCTTTAAGTTTTTTCTCTACAAGGTTGAAACCAGCTGAGAAAAGGTATTAGACGTTCGATAGAGAACTTTTAGCTATTTATTCGGCAATCAAACATTTTAGGCACATGATCGAAGAGCGAGATTTTACTATTTATACCAGGGTTGTGCATTTACGCGTAAACAGCCGAAGTTTACATTTACTTGGTAAAGAGAGTAAAGAGTGTAAATACTGTAAAGACTGCGTAAATAGCGTAAATAGACGTAAATACATGAAAAAAACAGCTGTGTGTAAATTGTCTGTCACTTTTAAAAATTAACAGATTAAAAAAACATAAGTCGGGTGATTTTGATCTTTGAAAATACCAAACTTATGTACAGTTTTTACAATTTTTATTCACAAAATAAATATTGAAGTTAATGTTAAACAAAATATTTTGTGTTTTTTTATTTTTATGAATAAAATTTAATTTTTAATAAATTTGTTTACGTTTACACTCTTTACGTCTTTACGGTAAACAGAAAAACTCTTTACGTTTGTTGTTTTTACGTGTAAATTGTGGTTTTAAACGCTGTAAATAGTTTACGCGCCCAACCATGATTTATACCGACCATAAACCATTAACCACAGCTCTATTTTCGAAATCAGAGAAATCACCGCACCAAGCACGACACCTTGGCTTTATATCACAATTTACGTGCAACACAAGGTACATTAAAAGAGCAAATAATATGGTAGCGGACGCTTTGTCCCGATCTCACATAGATTCAGTAGAACAATTTTCTTTAAACACTGACACTTTTGTCGATGAAGCAGATCATTCAAAATAGCAACAACCATAACAAAAAATTTTCTTTCACATTACAAAAAATTCATATACCAGTTGATGATCAGGAAATCTGGTGCGAAGCTTCTACGGGTATAAACAGACCTTTCGTCTCTTCTAGCATGCGTTTTTCTATTTTCAAAAAGATCCACAAACTTTCGCATGCGGGAATAAGATCTACCAGAGAGCTTATTTCATCCAAGTATTTCTGGCCAAATATGAACAAGGGAATTAACTTGTGGGCTAAGACCTGTTTAAAATGTCAAAAATCTAAGATAAACAGGCACGTTTCAGCACCACAGGGAAAATTCGAGGTACCTTTGGGACGTTTCGAACATATTCATCTTGATTTAGTAGGACCCTTGCCACCCTCAAACGGACATACGTACATCCTTACTATCAAAGATAGATTCAGCCACTGGCCGGAGGCAATTCCTCTTCGAAATATCACTGCTGAAAATGTAGCAAAAAATTTTATTACTCATTGGGTCGCTCGTTTTGGTGTTCCGTGTACAGTTACGACAGACCAAGGTACTCAATTCGAGTCCTTAGTTTTCAAAGAAATGTCTCAGTTATTAGGTACACATAGAATTAGGAAAGCAGCTTACCATCCTCAATCAAATGGTTTTATTGAGCGTTTTCATCGTCAATTGAAAACCTCTATAAGAGCCAGCGTTGAACCAAAAAGGTGGTTTCATTACCTCCCCTGGATACTTTTGGGAATTAGAGCATCCTTAATAGAGGACCTTAAAGTTTCACCAGCCCATTTACTTTACGGACAACCTTTGCGTTTACCGGGTGAGCTCATCCTTCCCGATGTTAAAAGAAACATTTCTATTAACAGTAGTTTGGCAAATGACCTTCAAATGGCCATAAGAAATATTAAGCCTCAGCATACTAAAAAAAGAACAAAAAATAATATTTTTGTTCATAAAGATTTAAAAGATTGTTCACACATATTTTTGCGTCAAGAAAATTGTAAAGGCATTTTAACTCCGCCTTATACTGGCCCATACGAAATTTTATCAAAAGAAAAGAAACATTTTAAAATTTTAAATAACAACGAGCCCAAAACGGTCTCAATTGACAGATTAAAGCCGGCATACATAATAAACGACACACTTGCATATGATGCCATTGAAAAAACAAAACCTAAAGTTAAGAAGGTAACATTTCACTTGTGATATATGTACACATGTTTATATCTAGATAAAATGTTTAACTAATAAAGTTTCATGTAATAGTTTTAAATACAAATAAGTTATTATAAAATAAGATACTCATTTTTGAAAACACAAATTTCGAAACATGTTATAACATATTATATTTAGTATAACTTTAAAAATAAAAACCTTTTGTTAGAAGGGAGTATTGTAGGCACCCTGCATTATATAGCGATGTATGCAATAGCAATATAGTTCTCATGCACAGTACAATACTTTACGCTAATACTGTACTTATTACAATGTATGACACAAGATCTATGTATGACAATCAACTATTTACTCATCTATCTCCCTTCTCTATATACGAGAGAGGAAACAATAATTTAGGATGTCTACTATACGAACCTTATGAAGAATATTCTTTCTTCTTTGCTGACTTTTATAATGTAAAGACGTATAATCAATAAAGTGCAATTATATATAAATACACATTATTTTTAATGGTATCAACATGAAAAATACGGGATAAATTACTGACTGCTTAACTGTTATAAAAGAATGACTGTACTTGCTTAACTGTTTTTGGCCTAGGAAAATTAACTACACATTTCACTTTTCCAGGATCTGGTTTTATTCCTTTTTCAGAACATATATGACCTAAATAAACTACTTCTTTTCTCAGAAAGTTACATTTCTCGGGTTGTAATTTTAAATTATTTTCTCTTAATCTTTGAAACACTTCAATTAATTTCTTATTATGATCTTCTAAATTTCGGCCGTATACACACCATCTAAATATACTAAAACTTTTAATCCATTTTGACCTGTTAAAATATTATTCATCAACAGTTGAAACGTTTTTGGTGCCCCTATAAGTCCGAATGACATCCTTTTAAACTCATAATGTCCTTGATATGAACTGAAAGCCGTTTTTTCTCTATCTTTTACAACAGCTATTGTATAACTTAATTTATCCCCTAATAAATGAAAAGTGTCATTAAATGATTTACAGATTGATTTGATACTGTCAGATTCTTCGTAATTTAGGTGCCCGGGTATTGATAAATTTTCATGTAATAATTTTAATCTATTTTTATCTGAGTTTATATTTTCATCTGATGAAAGTTTATGTATTTGTCTAATATTTTCATTGTGAAGATTTTTATTATTTGTTATTTCATTTTTTACCGACTTTTCATTTGCGTGAAACCTATGTAATTTATTAAATTCATAATTATTATTTTTCAATTTATAAAGAGCCAAATCTTTTAAACTATAATAAACTAATTCAAAATTTTTAATATAAATATCTTTTTCGTTACTATTTTAAATTGCTGAAGTTATTTCGTTATTAGAAGGTTTTATTAAAGAACCTGCAAGTGTAGTGTGAGAGAAGCACCCTGTACTTGAAAATAAAATTTAAATCAAAATTATTTTTGTGCTTTAAATCAAGCACTTTATTATAACGTAAAAGTACAATAATGCTGATCTCAACACATTTGTTCCTGATATGATATGACATATGAATACATACATAATGTTAAGGAATGCCACGTTGCATATTATATTTAAACAATGCATTGTTATATTTTATAAGCTACACTTTAGATTTTATAATTTTAAGTTTGATACAGAATAAAATCTAACTTTGTTAAGATAAGACGTTTTGTTCATTTTGTTAAACCTAATATTAAAAGGAACATAACATGGCGACCGTGACAGTGAAAGTGAAAAATAAGTGATAATAAGTGCATTTAAAAAATAAAAAAAATAAAATCATACTAATTAAAATAAGTTTTAATTGACAACAAAAATAAAGTCAAAGTCAAAATATACATATATTTTCTTTTTTGTGTTGTGTTGTCTTTATAACGCATACGATGTGCATTATCATTTTTTATTCTAACTTAAATATATCAGACTTGATTGGTTTTAAAACTAAAAATTAATTATTTTAAATTTTTAATTGTATGAATGTACATTATGTAAAATATGTATGTTTTAAAATAAATGAAAATTTAAAGACAAAAACTTAAAAAAAAAATAATATATATGTATATATATATAGATATGTATAAGGTAACTGACGCAACTGGCGGGCAAGTAGCAGTTTTATTTTGTTTTGAAAATGATATTGAAAAGAAAAACATTTGTAAGAAACTTGTAACACTTAAAACAAAAAAAAAAAAAAAAAGAAGACAAAGGAGGAAGGACAAATCAAAAATTTCTATTGTTTGAGGAAAATTTATTCATCATTTGGATACTTTTTAAAATGGGATCAAAAGAATCGAAATCAAATGACGGAGCCGTCGTGAATGAAATCACAATACAACCAACAACAATACAAAAATATAGTTTTATAATAGTTGCAGAGAACCCTCAAGAAAAAGTATATACAACGAGCAGCATTAATTCAACAAATTTGAAACCGGCAGCTGGATGACATGAAAAACTGGGAATTGTAGAAGAAGAAAAGTATTCTTTTAAAAAAAAGTTTTAAGAATAAAGCAAAAATTACATAAGTACAATTACACAAAAAAAAATATATAATAATAATAATAAATAAAAATAATAATAAACGATAAATTAAATAACAAATGATAAAAGAAATAAGAATAATAATGTGGAAAAATAAATAAATACGAGTATGAATAAATGATAAAATATAGATAGAGTAAAATATTAAAGGTATACATATGTATGTATGTCTATATTCTAAGTACTTATATATACGCATATATCATTTCTTGTTGAATAATTAGTATACTTAATATAAAAAAAAAATAATAATAATAATATCCTATGTATGCATTTGAATCTTTTTATATTAATTTAAATTATGATTCGCGAACTAGATAAATCAATTTTCTTTTAAGTTCTCCATTCCGATTAATTTTAAATACGTCATTATATACCTATATATATGTACATAGATGTCTATTCCTTATTTTTTTAAATATACATATATTTGTGAGTTAAGTTTTGGTTGTGTGTGTTATTGTGTATACTCTAAAGATATGAGAGTTAATAGTGTCTTTGTAAATGGTAATGCAAGGGAAGACAAATTGGGAAAAAATTTTGGCACATAGAAATAAATTTGAAATTTCATTTGAACACTTAAATAGAAAACCGCTATCACTAGATATTGCTAAAGATAAAGATTTCACTATTGTTGTTCAAGAGTATACGAGTAATTCAAAAAGAGGGTTATTAAACGGTTACTACGAAAAATTAAGTCCACAACATAGGTAGGTAGGTAGGTAGAGGTGGCCGCCCGCTCGCTTCCGAGCAAGCACACTTAGGCCAGAAAGGCCCATTGTGATACCACACCAGGAAGCTTACAGATCGAACCACCTCGAGCGCTTCAGAAAGCCCAGAAGCCTCTTGACAGAGATCTCCTCTAAACAAGAGAGATCTTGAAAGAAGGCTGCTCCTAAAAACAATTCCCTATTTCTAGAGAGCGCCATACAGTGGCAGAGGAGATGCTCAACGCTTTCCTCCTCCTCTTCATCTTGACATGCTCTGCAGAGGTCATTAGAGGGAGCATTTAGCCTTCTGGCATGCTTGCCTATGAGGCAATGTCCCGTCAAAACTCCCACTAGAGCTCTAACAGTTCTCCTATTATGGGATAACAGTTCCCTAGAGAGTTTATTATCCACTCTAGGACACAAAGCCTTAGCTATGGAGTTACCAGAACTTGATACCCATCTTAGGTTCCAAGCTCTCGTAGACTCCTGCCTTGTTCGTAAGGCGCAGCTGGCAATTGGGATTCTAACTCTCCGATTACCCTCCAGTAATTCGAGGGTGGTACCCAGTCTAGCCAGCTCATCTGCCCTGCAATTACCCTGGATTTCTGTATGCCCAGGTACCCAAATGAGGTTAATACTGAAGTAATCTGCCATTATGTTTAACAGAGCTAGACACTCCAGTACGACCTTCGACGAGCAAGTCGCTGCAGTCAGCGCTTTGATCGCAGCCTGGCTGTCAGAGAATATATTCACCACCTTAGTGGTAATAACATTCCCGACAAGCCAGTTTATAGCTTCTTTAATAGCAGCTACCTCCGCTTGGAACACACTACAGTGATCCGGTAGCCTAAACGATAAATTTATATTGAGGGAGTCACTAAAAAGACCCCCTCCAACTCGGCCTTCCAGCTTAGAGCCGTCTGTGTAGAGATGTACGCCATCTCTGCGCAGCTCCTCTTTACTGGCCCATTCTTCCCTAGAGGGAACACTCGTCAGGAATTTCCCTCTAAAGTTTGGCCTGGGTATTGCATAATCGATTCCTCCTGAGAATGGCAGAGAATCGATAATGCTAGAATGACCTACCCGAAGGCGCGACCACTGTCTACTAGCCATAAGCCTAGTAGCAGCGTTTTTGGCAAGTTCGGTGGCGTAAAGATCCAGAGGCATCAGATTCAATAAGGTCTCCAATGCCCCTGTAAAGGTGGTCCTGAGAGCTCCGGAGATAAGAAGCCCGGCCGCTCTCTGAACCTTCCCTAAAAGATTTCTAGTGGTGGCCGTCCGTAGGGCCGTCCACCACACAACCGACCCATACAGTAAAATAGGTCTGACCACCGCAATATAGAGCCAGTGAACGACTCGAGGCTCGAGCCCCCACTTTCGACCAATTGCTTTCTTGCATGTGTACAAGGCTACCATAGCCTTCTTCACACGCTCCTTAGTATTTTGCTTCCAGCTGAGCTTGGAATCCAGAATTAGTCCAAGGTACTTAACCTCCTTAGAAAGCACTAGAGGAGTACCCGATAAGACCACATCGTTAAGTTGCGGCACCTTGTACCTTCTCGTGAAGAGAACAAGGTCCGTTTTTTGTGGATTTGCTTTTAATCCACTTTCACAAGCCCATTTTTCCAGCTTGTTTAGGGCGGTCTGCGAAATATCCGTCAAAGTGGACGGAAACTTGCCAGATACCGCAATTACTAGGTCGTCCGCATAGGCAATCACCTTGCAGCCACTCCCCTCCAAACGCCTCAGCAGTCTATCAACCACCACGTTCCAGAGGAGGGGTGAGAGAACACCCCCTTGAGGCGTGCCCCTACTCACTAATCTTCTGATGGTACAGCCCCTCAGCGAGGCATTGATGGTCCGCTTTCTCAGCAGACCATCAATCCATAGAACCAACGAGCTGTTTACCCCCAGATCAGTGAGTGCCGCAGTGATTGCCCACGGTACAACGTTATTGAAGGCGCCTTCTATATCTAAAAAGGCGGCCAAGGTAAATTCTTTATATGAGAGGGATTTCTCAATCTCCCCAACCAGTTTATGTAGAGCAGTCTCAACAGACCGACCTTTAGTGTAGGCATGTTGAGACTTGGACAGAGCATTCCCGATGCTGCTCCTTAGATACAAGTCCACCAGTCTTTCCATGGTCTTTAGCATAAAAGAAAAAAGACTGATGGGTCGAACATCGCCAGGCTTATGATGGGAACTTTTACCCGCTTTCGGTATAAAAGTCACCCTCGCCTCCCTCCACAGGGAAGGAATATAGCCCAGCGCCAATGAAGCGTCAAAGATCGCTTTTAGCCAGGGGATGATAATTTCCTCCACCTGTTGAAGTTCTGCTGGAATAATCCCATCCGGACCAGCAGATTTAAAAGGCTGGAACGAGCGTATAGCCCATTCAATCTTGCTGTAATCACAGAAGTCAACCGGAATGGGGTCAGAGGTTCCCCTTTCGGTTGACTCAGTTGTTAGTGCTACCTCATCACCTATCGGAAAATGGGTATCCATGAGCAACCCCAGCACTTCCTCCCCAGTTCTCATCCAATCCCCAGCATTGTTCTGGAGAGAGGACGGAGACACCGGGTTTTTCGCCAGGATCTTTCTAAGTCTGGAGGTTTCTGCAACCTCACTAATGGAGCTGCAGAAAGTCTTCCACGAAAGTCGCTGTGACTTCCTCAGCTCCGTCTTATAGACCTTCAGCTTCCCTTTGTAAAGCTTCCAGTCAGATTCAGCCTTGGTGAATTTGGCTTTATTGAAGTCCTGCCGACTCAACTTCCTTAGCTCGGCAAGCTCAGTAGACCACCATGGAGGCTTGAACTTACCTCTTGGCTTAGAGACTGGACAAGACTCGACCGTCGCCCTATTCAAGGCTTCAGTCAACTTTTCTACCGCCTTGTCCAACTGCTCAGAACAGGTAATGCCGCACGGAGGGGTACCCGGAAGCAGTCTCCTAACCACTGCCTTGTACCTCCCCCAGTCCGTCCTTTTCCTGTTCCTAAAACACTCCTCCTCAGCCACCCTTCCTATATCTAAACTAAAAAGTAAATATTTGTGGTCCGAGAAGGAAAATTCTTCACTGACCCTCCAATCGGAAACAACAACTGAATGGGCAGTGGTCAGGGTAAGATCCAACACCTCCTCCCTGTTCTTAACAACGAAGGTGGGTGTTGAACCTCTATTGCAGATAAAGAGGTTAGTACTTAAAATAAAATCTAAAAGCAACTCACCTCTTTCATTCGTATCACTGCTCCCCCACATAGAGCTGTGAGCATTCGCATCCGCTCCTACTACAACTTCAGTTCTTCGCTGCTCCGCGTCTTCCACAAGAGCCCGAAGCATTGGGGTAGGAGCCAGCTGATCAAAAGGCATGTAGGCTGAAACTACCCACATGCTGCGATTCTTCCCCAGGTCCAGAGCAACCGTTGTTGTGTCGTCGTTGCAGAACTGCGGAAGAATAAAGAAATTTAGTTGTCTTCTAGCAAGAATGCAAGTTCTAGGTCTACTTGCATTACTTACATAGAATAAATTGAATCCAGGGATCTTTAACCCACAGATTTTTCCACCCACTAGCCATGGTTCTTGCACCAGGGCTAAGTCTTCCTTCCCCTGGCTGAGTCGAAGGAAGAGATTAGCCGTGGCTGCCTTACTGTGGTGCAGATTAATCTGGATTACCTTCATGAGCAGAAGGCTTCTGCACCACAGTTACATTGGCTTCAACTTCGGAGTCGGACGACTTTAGCAGCTCGTCCTCCTCCGAAGTTGGTCCGTAACTCTCGGAGTCCAAACACTCCTCTACCAACCCCTCACCGAGAGGGTTTTCCCGTGGAGCAGAACCCGCTTTCACCGGCTTCCCCTCGACAGCTCCATCCTTTCGATAGACCTTGAGGGTAACAGCTCCAAAACCAAAGCTAATCTGCCCCTCTGTCCTCGAAAGGATTGGAAGAGACTCCTTGTTGACGATGATAACCGCCTGTCTGGAGTCTCCCTTTGGCTCTTCAACCCTGGCAACCTTCCAGTTAGCTGTAGGTAAGCCAGGGTTGGAGGCTTTTAT
This sequence comes from Anthrax anthrax, assembly GCA_963971155.1. Lineage (NCBI taxonomy): Eukaryota > Metazoa > Arthropoda > Insecta > Diptera > Bombyliidae > Anthrax > Anthrax anthrax. Next base: position 35,853,756 of record OZ020117.1, read on the forward strand.
GAGGCTAAGGATCTCTTCTGGATCCGACATGCGTGCCGGTATCCAGACCCTAGCCCTAGGTCTGCAGGGAATCTCTTCCCTGCGAACAACTTTAAGGTCAGCCCCAGGCCAGATCTCTCCAAGCCTGGAAATTGCCTCCCTGTACAGTGTTTCGGATCGCTACCCGACACACGACACCCGTTGCCCGAAGTCCACAACATAAAAAACGTGCGAAAATATTATTCACAGAATTTAGAGACAAACTTATTAGGTTATGTAGTAAATATAGTCTTTGTTTAAACATACCACAGGAACTTAATCAATCAGTAGGAGAAATTCTGGTTGAAGAAGGAAGTGATTCTGAAAGTGACACAGAATTAGTAAAAGAAAATTTCAATCACAATTCAAATAAACGTAGTATAATAACAAACACAACCATGTCTATGACAGTAACAGATTTTCTTAGTCTCGCGACAAAAATATTACCAGATTTTGACGGGAACTCTGAAAATTTACAACGATTTTTGGATGCAATTGCTTTAATCAAAACACAAGCGACCGGACATGAACATATCCTCATAGAATTGATTAAAACGAAATCCATTGGTAGGCTCTTCCAGAAATCTAATAGGTAGCGAAAATACCATTAAACTAAAGTAAAGAGAGAATCCACTGAGCTTATCACAGCAAAAATATTAAATGTCAAGCAAAACAATAAAACAGCAAATCATTTCACCAAAGAATAAGAAGAATTGAAAAAAGCATTAGAAAATGCTTCTATAAAAGATGGTGTTCCAATTGATTTAGCTGAAAAATATTCAACACAAACGGCAGTAAAAGCTTTATCATTAAACGCATCCGATGACAAAGTAAAATTAATAATGCAATCAGGTCAATTCCGTAACATGAATGAAGCTGTTTCTAAATTTGTGAACACATCAACGGACTGTGTTAATGATAATAAATTATTTTACTAAAAAACGAACAAACGTTACAACAGAAATACTTACAGAAATAGATATAACGGAAATAATAAATATTTCAATACTAATTTTTAACGAATTAATAATCGATATAAATACAAACGAAATTCTGGCAACGTAAACCAAAATAATAGACCATTCAATAACCAAGGTCAAAGAAATTTTAGAAATGTCAGAACACTAACAGATACTGCTTCGGAAAACTTGGGGAACCCCCAGTAAATGCAGTTCAAACTGGAGGATATCACAAAAAGTCAAATCTTTTTTATATAAATTTAAATCTAAATAGCTACGTTTCGATTAAAAATAACCTAAGTAATACATACAACACTTTTTTTTAAGACAGAGGGGCTGATATTTCACTATTCAAAATTGGAAATTTAAATACAAATATTCGAATTAATTACTCTTGTTTTTTACATACAAATGGTATTGGAGAAGATTTAATACAAACACAAGGTAATGTAAATTGTCTTTTATATTTTGGACAATATTCGTTTCCCCATACTTTTCAAATTGTCAATGATGATTTTCCCATACCAGCAGCGGGCATTATAGGTTTAGATTTTATACAAAAATACAAATGTATACTAAACTATAATAGTAATTTATTTGTAATTCCGAGTACATACAAAGATATAACAGTTCCTATGCAAGAAACTCCAGAATACAATAGTTTATTAATACCAGCCAGATGCGAAAGAATAAGGCATATTTATGTTCAGTCTAATGAAGACTATGTATTTATCCCTGAACAAGAACTGGCAAAAGATGTATGTGTGGTCAGGTGTATAATCAAAAAGCAAATCCACTGGTCCGAATTTTAAACACTTCACAAAAAAATAAACTTATACAAAATGTTCAAATTAAAACTGAAAGCCTTTCAAATTATAACATTTATAGTATAACCTCAAATAATAAACAAAATGCAAAAGAAATTTTGACTCGTCTTTCCAAAAACTTTCCTAAAGCAGCTTTTGATAAACTATTTGATTTGTGTTCTGAGTATGTGGACATATTTGCGTTAGAAAATGGTATTCTTAAACCTAATAATTTCTATAAACAAACCATAAGACTGAGAGACAATAGCCCAGTTTATATAAAAAATTATAGAATTCCTCATGCACATAAAGAAATTATTGAAAACGAGGTCAATAAATTTATTGAAAAAGATATAGTCGAACCTTCAATTTTAGAATACAATAGCCCAGTTCTTTTAGTAGCCAAAAAGCCCTTCAGTGGTAACCCTGAAAAACGATGGCGATTAGTAATTGATTATCGTCAGGTAAATAAAAAATTAATAGCAGATAAATTTCCACTTCCAAGACTAGACAATATTCTTGACCAATTAGGTCGAGCAAAATATTTTTCGTGCTTAGATTTGGTGTCAGGTTTTCACTAGATTGAACTGTTTGAAAAATCCCGAGAAATAACTTCGTTCACTACAGACAAAGGCACTTTTCAGTTTAAACGTTTACCGTGTGGTTTGAAAATTGCTCCCAATTCATTCCAAAGAATGATGTCCTTAGCATTTGCTGGCCTTTCGCTTTCACAAACGTTACTATTTATGGATGATTTAGTTGTAATAGCATGCTCTGAAAATCAAATGATTAAAAATTTAAGAGATGTTTTCGAAATATGCCGTCAGTATAATCTTAAATTGCATCCAGATAAATGCACATTTTTCAACCACGAAGTAACATATCTTGGACATAAGTGCACAAACAAAGGCATTCTTCCGGATAATACAAATAATACAGATGCGGACAGCGTTCGACGTTTTGTAGCTTTCTGTAATTATTGCAGACGATTCATTCCAAATTTCTCAGAATACGCTTATCATATGAATAATTTAACTAGAAAGAAATCAAAATTCAATTGGACAGAGAAATGCGAAAATGCTTTTCAGTACTTAAAAAATTCTTTGGTTAATGCACCAATTTTGCACTATCCTAAGTTTGAGAAACAATTCTGTATAACTACAGATGCAAGTAATATTTCTTGCGGTGCAATTTTGACTCAAGATTATAATGGTATACAACTTCCTGTAGCATATGCGTCTCGTACTTTCACAAAAGGTGAACAAAACAAATCAGTAATTGAAAGAGAATTGACTACCATATATATTGGGCATTCTATATTTCAAACCTTATATTTATTGTACTAAACCATCGCCCTCTCACATATTTATTTTCGATGAAAAATCCTTCCTCGAATTAACACGAATGCGTCTCGATCTTGAAGAATACAACTTTGAAGTTGAATATATTAAAGGTTCTGAGAATAGTGGAGCAGATGCCTTGTCCAGAATCGACAGCACTACACTTAAAACCGTTTTCAGAGTACAGACTAGATCAAGCACTAAACAAAAAGAAATACAAAGCATACAAAAAAACAATCAGATTGTTAACACACAAAGCGAAAACCAAGTAAAAATTCTTTTAGTGAATTCCGCTAAAGAAGTAAAAAATTTAATTAAATTAAAGTTTTATTTTACCAAGGATACCATTAGATGTGCCTTTAAAAAGGGTAAAAAGACTCTAAAATATATTGAACTAGTTCAGTATATAACAAATGGAGTACTTGACTTAGGTCAGTGCATCCGTAGAATGGAAAGAGAAGCTATTACTCTATGTATAAAAAAACTGCAATTTTCATTGAATGATGAATTATTTGGAGAAATAAATATACAAAAATTCAAAGAGTTAACGGAAAAATCATTGAAAAATTTACAAATAGTGCTTACTCCTAGACTGACTTACGTACACTCTGAGATAGATAAAAAAAACACATAATCAAAGACTATCAAATCCTATATTGGGTGGCCACCCCGGAAGTAAAAGGTTATTAGATAAAATTAAAACTCGATATTTTTGGAAAAAAATGTCGCAAGATATAAAAAATTGTGTCAAAAACTGCAATAAATGTAAGTTGAATAAACCGATTGAGAAACCCATACAAAATTTGACGCTTACACCTACACCACAAAAACCGTTTGACGTAGTATTGATAGATACAATCGGTCCATTATTGAGATCCACTTATAGTATGTACATGAATATGCACTCACAATTGTGTATGATTTAACCAAATATTTAGTTGCAATACCTATTCCAGACAAAAGCGCAAAAACTGTAGCAAAAGCCATTTTTGAACACTTTATTTTGATTTATTTAAGGCACAGAATTCGTAAATAAAATTATTGAAGAATTGCTTGAAAAACTCAAAATTCAACATCGAACCTCAACACCATACCATCATCAAAGTTTAGGAACAGTCGAAAGATCTCATAGAACATTTAATGAATATTTAAGATCCCATATAAATACTGATAAACCAGATTGGGACGACTTGTTAAAATATTTTGTACACTGTTTCAATACAAGTCCATCAACAGTTCATGAATATTGTCCATTTCAACTGATATTTGGCAAAATACCAAATAACTTTGATTTTCTTTCTAATCAAGAAATTGATCCTTTACTCGTATATAATATAGATTCATATTACAATAAAATTAAATACAGATTGCAAATTTCAAATTCGCGTGCTCAGAAACTTTTAGAAAAATCAAAACATGACAAAAAATTATTGTATGATCAAAAAGCAAAACCGTTAAACTTAAGGATAGGAGATCTCGTTTGTTAAGAACGCGCACCAAGACATAATATTGAACCAATGTATAAAGGTCCATATAAGGTAGTAAAAATTTAAGATTCAAATTGAATCATAGAGGTAGAAAATCAAAAGCAAATTGCAGTGCATAAAGATAGGTTAAGATATTACAATTAAACCTTCTAAATACAGACGTAATATAAAAAAATATAAACAAACACATATACAAAAAAAAAAGAACAAAATACAAATAATAAAAATATAAAAAAATAAAAAATAGATATACTATACATATATAGACAATAATAATATTAAGCTAATATACTTATGTAATTTTCTTTTATTAACTATATGTATGTGCGCACATCATATATCCTTATTAATATATGTAATATGTAAGCAAATTTTTGAAAAACGATAATAATAATGACCAAATAAATAAATAAATGAATGAAAAAGAAAGTAATAAAATAAGAAAACAAAACTTTGCCAGAAAAAAAAAAAAATGAAAATATTCTAAAATATTAAATACATAATTAAATAAACGACTAAAGAAATATGTACTTAAGAACTAAGAAACAGAACAAAAATATATAATATGTACACAAAAAGAAAAATAATAATAGTAGTAGTAAATAAAAATATATATTAATAAAGTAAAACCAAATACATGCATACATATGTTTAATAATAATTATAATTATTATTATTATTATTATTATTTTATTTATTTATTTTTTTCAAAAAAGGGGGGGTGTAGTGTGGAGAAGCACCCTGTACTTGAAAATAAAATTTAAATCAAAATTATTTTTGTGCTTTAAATCAAGCACTTTATTAAAACGTAAAAGTACAATAATGCTGATCTCAACACATTTGTTCCTGGTATGATATGACATATGAATACATACATAATGTTAAGGAATGCCACGTTGCATATTATATTTAAACAATGCATTGTTATATTTTATAAGCTACACTTAAGATTTTATAATTTTAAGTTTGATACAGAATAAAATCTAACTCTGTTAAGATAAGACGTTTTGTTCATTTTGTTAAACAAAATGTTAAAGGAACATAACACAAGGAAGACTCCTGACCTAATTTCTTGAGATTCACTAATTATTTCTTCTTTAAAATTTACTTCAATTTTTACCAATTTTTCGGTGCGTGCAAGTATTCGAATTATTTCATTTATTTTAATATATTTTTATTTGATTGATTATTCGTATATTTGCTAACATACATATTTATTATTTTTGCCATGAAATTTCTCTAACTTATGATTATTATTTTGCTTTAAAAATTAAACGTTTGTGATTTCTGATTTAATATTTTTGTATTTCCTATCTGCCTTTTGATATTTTTTATTAATTTCTTTAATTTTCAATTTCTCTAATTCTTTACCCATTTCTTTAATATCTTTGGTTTCTTTATGTAATATTTTATTATATTTTATTACTATGTCTTTATCTGTATTTAATTTTTCTTAATTTATTTTTACATTATTTTTCTCTTCTCTTATATTTTCTTTAACTTCATTTAATATTTTTCTAATTTTTTCATTCTTTTCTTTTATTTCTTCTAAATTTATTTTTCTACATTTTCTTCATTCTTCATTTTTTTACTATGTATTTGGACTTTTACTTTTATTTCTGTATCTACTTTTTTGCTTTCTTTATATTTCTGATTATTAACTTTTGTACTTAGCGTTATGATTTTATTTTCTGCATTATGACCCTCTCCCTGTACATATTTGTCATATAAAGTAGCTAAGACAGGTATTTTATTTTTTACTCGTACTGCCCTACATTTATTCATATGTCGAATTCATTTTTGACTGTACTTTTTCAACATCATTTTCATGATCGGAAACTTGTGTTTCAGAAAATCGTATTTTTTTCATATCAGCAACCCTCGACTGTGTCGCTTGTTGTGTACCAATGATACGACATTTGTTTTCTTTCACATTCGATTTCTTAATTTTATCAACTTTCAATGCTACTGAGTCTTTTTTGTCTAGTTTTTTCACCAACTCTGTTCGTTCAGAAGGATCTTGTAAATCGATTACTAAATCCTCTTCACTCATGTCATTGTAAGGGAAACGTGATTGTTTATTTGGTCCATCAAAAACACAATTTTTTGGCAAAAAATCAAAACTTAGTATACCGTCTTCTTCTACGATTATCATATCTCTTATTATACGAAATTCACATTTTTTAGGTTTTTCAAGTTTAATTTTAGAAGAACAAGTACCTATCGTTTCTCTTTGTTCGCATACTGTAATAATTTTTAATTTATTATCATTATTTATAATTAGATAATTTTCCAATATATATATTTTGTTTTAATAAGCATATTTCTGCAACTATGTCTATTAATAATTCTGTTTTATTTTTCTTACTAATATGTATCTATGGGTAATTTTACTATGAACTTATCTAAATTTTTGCCTAAGTCTTGGGGCTGGCACTCGTTATATTCATTTTCTCTGGCTGGGTGGCAGCCCTTTTCTAGTTTCTCTTATTTTTATTCTGATTGTTCCACAATCTCTTTGCATTACAATTCTTCATCATATTCCCTAATCTCTGACAAATATTACAATTTATTTCACGATTTTTACTTTTACTTTCAAATTTTGTAATATTTTTGTTGCTGTTGATTTTATAAAACCCATTTCCTTAAATATATGTAACTGATCTTGAATTAATATTTTTTTCTATACATTTTGGTTTAACATGCCCATACATTTTACAATTTATACAGAATGGTGTTGATTTTCTAAATCGACATTCTTCAAATGTATGATTGTTCTTACCGCAGAAATTACAAATCTTGAATTCTTGTCTCTGATTATTGGGATGTTTAAAGTTAAGAAATTTCTATTCTCGTAACGGAAGTTATAACTAAATATTGGATTATATTAGGGAAATTTCAGATATTGCTATAATTAAAATTTCTTTCTTCATTATTCTGGTAATTAAATTGTGGCACTTGCGCCATCTGTGTTCTAAATATTATGCTATTATTATTATTATTTCTATTAATAATTTTAAATGGTATTTCATTAATAATATTTTTACTCGTTGAATTACTATAATGTGTATTTAATGTTTGTGTGTGTGGTGTATTAAATGTATTATTACTTGATAAATTCTGAAATTCATTACTTGTATTTGTCGATTGAATTTCTGTCAATTAAATTATTTCTAATTTTGTAATTATCTCTTTTAAACTACTTTTATCTTCATTTGCTGCTAATAACTATATGTCGGATTTATTAGACCTGCTCTCAATGAAAATGCGGCAATTTCTTCTAAATCTGTTTTTACAGCATCATTATCATCTGTATACCTTCTTTTAGTTTTCTTTTCACAAGATTTTAAAATTTTTTGAACCCTAGTGCCAAATGTTTTAACAGATTCACCAGGATATTGTGGTACCATTCTTAATTCGTTTAATAATGTAAGATATGATTTATTATTTACAAACGTATTTACTAACGTGGATAATTTTTCGGGACTAACCCGTTGGTGTGGGTGCTGGTAGAGTAAATTTGTTAGTGTTGTTCTTCAGTGCGATATCTTCACTTGTTAATTGCTGTTGTTGTTGTAATGGCAATAAATCGTTGCTTTTTTTTTATGTACTGAACACTGGACTTAAATTTTCAAATGTGAAGGAATCAACTTTTTCTTCGAATCTCACTTTGCTTTTTGGATCTTTGAATGGTGTTGAACTTGTTTGTTCACTCGACATATAATTTAAATTATTTTAAATTTTTTTTTCAAAAAATGTTTTCAATTGTACCACATTAAAAAATTTGTATTCATACACATATATTTTTATCTTTTTCAAAAACCACTTTTTATTCAGCTTTAATAATAATTTCTTCCCAATTAAAAAATGTTACTTGTATTTAAATAAATTTTTATTATAAATAAATATTATTTCAAAAATTTACTATTTGCACAGAAAAATACACAATTTGTGTATTTTATTTATTTTGTATACAGTTTTAATTTTATTCAATTTTTAAGTTAATATTTTGTTCTATTGAATTTAATTTGCTGAACTAATTTTTAACATTTTTCTGTGTTAATTTCCTAAATAATCAATATTATTTTGTTTTGTTTTTTTTAATTGTATTATTTTTACGGCCGAATTTATTATGTTATGACTTGCGAATTAATTTAATTTTTAACACTATTTTTTTTATTCTAAAAGATATTTTGTACTGAAATTGAATGGGAACGTTTTATTTGTTTTTTTCAAAAACGTTTTCCAGCTGCGCCAAAATAATTAATAATATGTATATAACATTGAAAGGTATGGTAAACAATGGTCTTTAATACAATGGGAAGAAATTTAGGTTTATTAATTAAAAAGACTGTGGTTTAATTTTTAAAACTTTATTCACTAAAAATAGCACTAAAATTAGATTCACAACACTAACTTCAATTTACAGAAATATTAACTGTTAATGTTATCTTAATAATTTATACCGGACCGAATTACTGTAATCAACTTAGCGCCGAATAGAAAATCTTTTACTTGTAATTTTACGGTTTACATTGAATACTTGTAGGGCCAATTTTTTCAAAATTAAATTTAATCGAAATTTTCTAAATTAAAATTTAATATTTATTCTCAAAAATATTCTAAGTTAAATAATTGAATTTATTCAAAGACGATTTCTGGGGAATTTACATTTTCGGCTCTACTGTTTCAAATCCATATTAAGGAGTTAGCGCAGCTGACGTACGTCGTACGTAAACCTACTGAAATAAACCTACCTGTTCAAATTTACGTTGTAACTTACGTTGACTGTATGTTAGAACGTACGTTATACGTTGCGTTCAAGCTTACATGTAAAGAATTTGCGCAAGAAAATTAGAAAAGCAATGTAAAAATGATAAATGTTATGATACGTCAAGAAGTGTCAAAAATACGTAAACAAATACGTTAGAAAGAAGACTGTACGTACTTACATACATATGTTCGTCGGCAGTCAGTTCTTTCTTAGGTTATGTGATTTTCAGTTTGGTGGTAATTTAATAGGAAAAAATATAATGTTTGTAAGTAAAATAAAATACATTTCTTGTTCAAAATCCACATTTATAAATTTATTCATTTTATAAACTTTTTTTTAGAAAAATAGAATACATTTCACAATAGAAAAAGATCTATGATTGTTGAAGGAAAATTTGTTAGAAAATCCTTTGCAGTTAGGAATGGAAAAGTGGAAAAACATAACTAAAAATATAAAAGAAAAGTATTTATTTGATATTACCATAAGAACAGCACGAGAAAGGATGAATAGTATGTTAACTAAAATGAAAAAGAGGAGTGTTTACCTCGGTATTGCATTTTTTTTAAATTGTATACATAGCTATTGTTGTTGTGTAATTGTGTCTTTTTTCTGTTTTGAAAGATTTACATATGTATATCTATATAATTTGTTATAATTTTAGAACAGATACAGAGGAATAACAAAATGAAAGAAAAACCCTTTTATGTGAAATTCTACAAATTAAAGAAGATACAATTGGTTTGTATGTGAAAACGGTTCTTGAAGATAACGTTGGAACTAAGAGTAGAAAAGATGAAATAATATGTGCTAAAATAGAGAGAAATGAAGCTGGTGAAAAAAATTGTTACTTAATTTTAATGTATTAATACCTAAAATATAAAAATTACAAATTTGTAAATTAATCATAGATGGGAAAGATACTCCGTCACCACCTAATACCATTCGTCGTAACAGAACAATTATTTTTGAGTAAAAATTAATTTTAAAAGAACAAATGAAAAAATATGAATTAGAAGAAAAAAATTAGAATACAAACATGAAGAAAAAATGAAAGAATAGCAGATAGCTGAAGAAAAGCTGATATAAAGATGAAGGACTTACAAGTCGAGGAAAAAAGATTAGAAATTGAAAAAAATAATAGAGAACTGATGGCAGCTGTGTTTAATACAGTTAATAAAGTTTGGAAACAATTGAAAAAAGAATAAAATTGCATATTTTTTATCTTTGCTTTTTGTACCTACGCTTTTTTTTAATGGTCTACTGTGAATATTTTTGAGACTGAAATGTTTAATTTTTTTGATGAAATAAATATGAATTCTTTTTCATACTGAATGAGTTTTATTTAAATTTAATGCATATTATAAATTTTATAATTAACTGTGCATTCTTATTAGTCTTTATTCAAATAAATTTCAAGAGAAGGTGGATAACACTGAAAATAATCTGAAATTTGAGAACCATTTAAACAAGTGTGGCAATTCGTTAATATAGCGGATACAATATATTGTTGTTTTAATTGTTGTAATAAAAGTTTCTGATTTTTTTTGAAATCATTAAAAGCAAAATATTGAATTATTTTTCCAAATTCATATTCTACGTTGACTCTCAGAGATGAGATGTCTCTATTAAATTGTTTTTGGCTGTCTGTAGGACTTTGATTATTTTTGAATGGAACTTTGATGTAATTCTGATTTGAATACCCACTGTTAATAAGTAAACTATGATTTTTATCATCTAGAAGCTTAAATAATTCTTGCAATTCATCTAATAATTTCGAAATATGTAGAATAGCCGCATCATGACGTCTTACATTTGTTGGACCATTTAAACGTCTAATTAATTCATTGGGAAATACGACACTTTGGTATTTAAAAATATGACATTTTTTATATCCACTATAAACCAACTCTTGTGATACTTTAGGACGACATATTGATCTGTTGATGCCATCTATAAATCCAACTAAATTTTTGAGTGGACATCCGACAGTTTCAATAACCTGAAATTCAAGGTTTGAATGCTCGCCTTACAAATGTTGTAAGCCTGAAATTTCAAGTTTTCAGAAATCATAAAATCGCTGCTACGCCAGGAAAAATTAAGATAAAGCAAAAAATAAAAAAAAACTAACTAACTGTTTTGGGTGACTTCCATTGTATACAAAAAATGTCCATAGAAAAATGCGACCAAATACTTGGTTAGTACTCATAAAAATAATTTTGTAGTGGAAAAACGTTATAAGTGAAGAACTTGATTTCCTATACTCGTACAAACATCGTTTTTCCACTACATCAAACTAGTATAATATCGTACTTAAAACCTTTTTCTTCTATAGTCTAAAGTAAATACACAATAAAACCTAATATTTTTAGTGCAAAACAAAATTTAATTTTATTTATAGTTTCGTTTTATAAAACATATATTGTTTTCTTTTGTATTTGTTTATATGTATGTGAATTTTGTTTATACAAAAAGTAACAAATTTTTTTACGTTTTAACTTTTAAGATTATAATAAAAAGATCTATGTTCTTCTGCTAAATATACAACCATGGCCATCAAATCTTTTTTGTTTTCACTGCTTATATGTATTATATTATATCATTATAAAGATTTTGTAAAACTTTTGGAATTTCAGGAACAGTGCAACCCTTCTTCCGCTAGGCTTTCCCAAAACAATATGAATTGACCAGGATTCTAATATATTGTGCGCTTTTCTTATCTTAATTTTGAATGGACTGTCACAATTAACCTGTATCCATCGTGTTTCTGTTATATTTATATTTGGATCTTTTTTAATTATTTTGTCGGTTATGACACGAAAATCAAGAAAATCACTTTGATCCATCGAATATACAGAAAAAGGATGTAATTGTCTAGCATTTTTTATAAATTCAATAACATCAGAGGGAACGTAAAAAGTTGAAACTCTTTTTTTTCTCAATGAGCGCAAAATCTTTATCACTTGGAAGAAAACAATGTCCAGATATGCCCATGAAATTGCACTTGCATTTCGAGACCTAATGTAAAAAATTACACATTACATGATACACTTACAACGTTTTTCGACTTACCTCATTTGGAGGATGTTTTTCTTCAACAGTAATTTTTTTTTTCTGTTTGTATATTGTTTTCCAGCATTTCTAAGCCATTTATTTAAATTATTTTTCCATTCAGAAACATTAATTTGCCTTTTTCTAGCTCTATTTATGTTTTTTTTTTTTTTTTTTTGAATTATTGACTCTGCATTTGATGCCATATCTTGTTTACTCAATAACGTTTTTTCACAAAATGCAAAGTTTGTTGAATTAAAAAACCAAGATGAAGGGGGAATAACGGTGAAATATTTCGAGTATAAATGCGCCTGCATACATAAAACGTATTTCCATTTAAACCCAATTTTCGGAAATTTCAGACTTACGTTTTTCACGGCGAGCATTCGTTTAATAAATAGTTTAATAAATTTGGTCACTTCAATTATCTTACGTTTGCAAAATGACTTAAGTTTTCCTTTTTCAACCAATTATTATTTATCTTAAACAGCAAATGACTGTGTTTGTTGTATATAAATTTTAACCTCCAATTGTAGTTTTTGACAATGCTGAAATAATACTGTTAAAAATTGTCAAATCATTAATCATTATAGAATGCACAATGCTTCTATTCCTGAAAATTTTGAATTTGAAAATATAAAAAATTTGTTTACATATTTACATCTAATCCTGTTAATTAAATATACAAAGGTATATTTAATCCTGTTTTCAAGTCTTATAAGATTCGGAATATCAAGAGCATTTTGCAGACGAATCAAATCGTTCTTTTTAAAACGAAATTATTTTCCACACTCATATTCAGAAAAGTTACTTATATTAAACATAGGCTTATATTCTGTTTTACTTCGGGAAATTTTAAACACCTTTTATACAGAAAGTAATCTAGAGATATGACATGTACAGTCTTCTAAGTTGTTTCACTGTGAATATTCAACATAATATTGGATTTTGTAGAGTATCATTTATATTAGAAAATTTTATTTTAATAAACATTATAATTATAAATTATAAACATAATTGCAAATATTATTACACTTTTATTCTTACCAGTAAAAACCATTGAAATTTTCACCAAACGCTTTACGAATTGTCAAAATGACATAACCTATGCAATTACACATATGTTTAAAAAATAACAAATTACATATGGTTTTAGAAATTTAACTAGTCTTATTTTTCCCTATCTCATTAACGATTTTCATTGTTCTCCTGTTTCTGCATCTTACTATTACGATGATCAAGATTACCACAATAATTGGGATGAAACTGAAATTGACATATTGATGAATATTTCTTTCAGTTCGTAGCAGATCGACCTGTTGCGTGTTATTAATGTGAATTTCTTTGAACATTTCTAAGGAGAGAACTTCTTTAAAATATTTTTCGTCTGGTGTCGGTTGCAAAATAGCCAGAAGAATTTTTATTGATGATTTTTCTTTAGAGACGAAATTTCTACCGTTTATGTTTATCGATGCATTGTGAAATTTCAACAGATATGTCCCATTGAGATTGTAGATTTCGTTCTCTATACTCACATTTCCATTAAATTGATTCAGTAGTATAACGCCTTCAAATATCTTCTCGATTGCGGGGATATGATGATTATTGATCTTGTTACATTTTGAAACACGACTTTTGAGTAATTTAGATAAACAAGTTGAATTACTAATACCAGAAATGTCTTTTCGATTACAAATTGATAAATAATTTACTGTCTTACATTCATTAACAATTCCAAAAATTTTATTTTCATTCTTTAAAATATTTTCGTATTCTATTTCATTAATTTCATTTTTACTTTTCAGAGGCTTTACAATTAATCTTTCATAAATTTCATTAGTAGTTAATGAAATAGAAACAATGTACAATAAACATGAACTGTTACTTACAATTTTAACGTTTGAAAAATCTTACGCTTCTTCTGCTGAAGCATAAGGTAAATTTTCATTTTCTAATTTTGTGATAGCAAAATTTATTTCTGTATTAGATAAAATTTTCGAGTTGATAATACCTTATTTTGCCTAATAAATGGCGTATTTAGTATTTGTTAATTCTTCTTTTATTAATTTTAATTTAATATGAAGTTTCAAAACTAACTGACTATTAGTGATATCATCTTTATTTATTGAGTTAATTATTTGATTTGCCATTTTTGTTATATTGTTTATTCTATCATTATATAATTGATTAATTATAACTTGTTTGTTATTATTCTCTAAGACGTTGTTTATTTTCTCTTTAATGATTTCAAAGTCGTCGTGATCAGGGTTTCCCGCGATCCACTTCCACGCGGCAGTTTCATAAAAAATCATCAAAATTTCATAAAAATATTGTATATGGCACAAATGTAAGCATTACATTTATATTGATTGTATTTGTAATTGTTTTTATAAGTTTTTTATATTTGAAAATAAGAACGGAAAAGTTAAGATATTAATAATATGAATCGGGAGGATTCTGGTCTAAAGAGGGGACGAGTTATATATACAGAATCTCAAAACATAGAAAAATCTGAATAACCGGATTCATATAAAATGAAAACAACAACAAAACCAATGTCGTGGTTAATAATTAGTTTTTATTATTTCTTTATTATTCAAAAGAATCAAATTCTTCAACATAGAAGGAGAGTAATGATATAAATAGCATTTTTATAAAAAATTGCAAAAAGTATATAAGAAAAGCTTATATTACCTTTTCCGTTCTATATAGGTATTAAAGAAGAAATAGTCAAATAATATAAGACTCAAATTATATTAACCTATAGCCCAACTAATGAGATAGAAACAATACATGGGAGAAAAATAATACAAATCAATCCTTAAAATGAAAAAGATGAAATAAAAAATATGCCTAAAAGATATATAAAATCAGGTCGTGTAGGGATATATGCTAAAGTAGAAGATAGAGATTATAACAAAGTTCGGCAATGTATTATTGAATTGTTTTCAGGGGATAAAACTATAATGGCCGGTTTAACAGTGAACATTTAAACTAGAGATTAGTTAAACTTAAACGGGAGTTTAAACTTTCACTTAAACTAATTCAGTTTAACAGTCAACTTTAATTTTCAGTTTAACTACACCGAGTTTAAGAAACTATTGTGAATGAAATGCAGTTTTTTGAACTCTGTATTGTCATTTACTATTGGCTTTGACAGCTGAAAACAGCTGAATTTCAAATTTTGAATTAAAAATTTAAATTATGACAGTTTTTTTGACAATTATTAATTGTCTTCTTAATTTTATTTAAACAGAGTTTAAACGATGGAATTCCTCCGTTTAACTTAAACTCGGTTTGGAGTTTAAACGAACACTGTTAAACCGAATTATTTGTTAAACTCGAGTTTAACCCTTAAACGAAGTTTAAACGTTCACTTTAAACGTTCACTTAAACCGCGCATAAAGGTTATGAAATCAACGAAAAGAGCTCAAGAAATTGAAAATGAAGAAGAATGCCATAAACAAATCTCTTTATAACACACTAAAGATTCTTTACATAGTGGTATAAATGAAACATATTAAACATTAAAGAATAAAATTTATTTTCCAAAATTATGCGAACATATTCAATTAATTATAAATAATTGTTCGAAATGTCAAGAAATAAAATATGACAGGAAACCAAATAAAACCCAAATTGAAAATTTCAGAAACTTCAATTAGAAAAACTCAAATTATACATTTAGATATCTTCCATTATTTAAAACAAAAGTTTGTAGTAATTATAGACAAATTAACAAAGTTTGCAGTAACATATTTAATAAATGGCAGACACTGGACAAAGAAAATTGCAGTAATCGAATGGTATATTGCTATCTTTGGTAAACCAGAAAAAATTATCATAGACAATGAATTTAAATCAGAACAATTAATTAGGTTTTTACAAGAAAATGGTATTGAAGCACATTGGACCAAACCCAATAGTCACACTGGTAACGCCGGTGTTGAGAAATTACATTCAACAATTATAGAAAAAATGCAAGCCATCCATGAAGATATGTTATTAGAACAAAAATTATACATAGCTATAGGGAATTATAATAATAGGTATCATTCAAGCATACAGATGGCTCCAAACACAGCAAACACTTTAACAGATATGACAATTTTAGTAAACACATTAAATGAAAAGAAAGCGAAGTGTATTGAAAAATTAAATAGAACTAAATAAAATTATATAGAGAAAAGAAAAGAGGGATACATTAAAAATTATAGAAGAGTGAGACATAAAGATGCACCATATTTTAGAAAATTCCCATAAGATAATGTACATGTTGCAAATATTATAAGACCCTATAAATTTACAGGTAAAATTAATAACAACAATATTAATAATAATGATAATGGGCACAGTACAAAATCTGTTGCAGGTTCATCCAATACATAAAGAAAATAGATACATTAAGGTAAGAATTAAAAATGTAGAAATCGCTAATAATACTGACATTATATTACATATAATTAATCCAACTGTTATGTATATAATATTTAAAAGGTCTTTCAATTATTGGGAAGAAATTAAGGTTTATTAATTAAAAAGATTCGTGGTTTAATTTTAAAACTTAATTCACTAAAAATAAGCACTAGAACTAAGTTCACACTTTAGCTAATATTTACTGGAATATTAATTAATTTATTTTATCTTAATAATTTATCACCGAACCGAAATACTGTAATCAACTTAGCGCCGTACTAAAAAAAAATCTTTTACTTGAAATTTTACAATTTTATTCTGAATACTTTTTGGGCGAATTTTACTAAATTTAACTGAGATTTTTTCTAAGTTTTATTTTAATATTTATTTTCAAAAATATTTTAAGTTGAATAATTTATTTTAAATCAAAGACGATTTCTGCGGCAAGTTACTTTTACGACTTTACTGTTTCAAATCCAAATTAAACCTTTTCGATAATCGTAATTATTCTTCAATAAATACAATTACCACTTTTTCCTACTTAAATTTTGTGTCTGTTAATTGAATCCAAATTTCGTTAATTAAATATTAATATAATTTATTACCATAAATGACTGTACAAGTCGAAGGGCGGTATGTGGTAATGGGCGGTACATTTCAATTCTTTGTTTTAAAAATGCGCACATTAATTTAAAAAAATTATATGGGAAACTACGTAACAAAATTGTATGGGAATGCAATTTGGCTGATTTAGAGAATTTCATGTGAATTTTGAAAAGAAGTTTAATAATTATCAAATGTACGTATGAGAATCAAAATTTTAATATTATAATGTTAAATTTATATTTTAAAATAAATGCATGATTATATGTATATGTATGCATTATGTTATATTATATTACATTATTTTTTTGGGCTGTTATATCTGATGTTATAACACTCAATGTTATTGAATTTGCAGGTGTTGATTTGTTGTCTTCTTATATTTCCGCTCTAATTATGCATTATCTACTTTGTTTAAAATTGTTTATTCTTGTTTGTGCATGTTATTTAGAAATATGAAAAATTGCTGATAAAAGGTATAATAATATGATTTTGAACTATGTGGCTAACGAAAATTCTTATGCAAACTTGTCTTTTAAACAAAGGATGAAATGATTGCCAATTGGCGAGTCATCAAAATATTTATTTCTTTTTTGTTAATTATTTTTCTTTGTTAATAAAATGAACGGGTGTGAATTGAATGTCCGAATTTCCTTTTAATGAAATGTTTCTAAGAATCAAACATGTGAAATGATTTTGAATTTTATTTATGAGTTATTTTAATAATTTTAAAATATATGAAATTTTGAATTTATCTAATATTTTATCAAATTGATATTTCTTATATAACGAACGGAAATATCTCAAATTTTAGAGCAATTAATTATTAACATAAAACATTTAGACATAACAGACAGAAGAGTACTAGACAGTGAAATTAAAACAATAAAAAGTAAACTTAGAACTATAACTAATTCAGGTCGACTATAACTAACTATTAAAGAGACATCATTTTATAATTCAAAAATGACTATACTTGACAAATTTTCCTATCTATCAGATAATATAAAAACAATTAATGATAAACTATTAATTTAAGAAAAATAAAAATTGATTATGAAAATATCCTTAAAGAAATTGAAGAAATAAAACTTCATAAAAATATTGTATATGGCACAAATGTAAGCATAACATTTATATTGATTGTATTTATAAGTTTTTTATATTTGAAAATAAGAACGGAAAAGTTATGATAATAAATAATATGAATCCGGAGGATTCTGGTCTAAAGAGGTGACGAGTTATATATACAGAATCTCAAAACATAGAAAAATCTGAATAACCGGATTCATATAAAATAAAAACAACAACAAAACCAATCTCGTGGTAAACAATTAGTGTATATTATTTCTTTATTATTCAAAAAAATCAAATTCTTCAACAAAGTAGAAGAGTAATGATTTAAAAAGCATTTTTATAAAAAATTGCAAAAAGTATGTAAGAAAAGCTTTTCCGATCTCATAAAAAACGCTGATAAGGCATTTATATGAAGTATAATATTAATTATTAAGTAAAAAATGGATGGGGACAAAAAAGTCAAGTAAAAATGTAAAAAAATTGTCTTTTTGTTAATTTTGAAGAATTTTTGAATAATAAAATTATAAAACGGTTATTCTTAGTCAAACACTCAGATTGTACAGTCGAATCATATTTTTCTATTTTGTATTTCTTTTTATATGTGAATAAAGTGAAATACATAATGAAAAAAGTAAAATACATGATAAAAAATCAAAGTCTAAAGAGATAAAAGAAAAATATGAAAAAATTAAAAGAAGTCGAAATGAGGTTAAAGGAAATATGAGAAAAGAAAGGAATAATATAAAAATAAATAAAGAAACGTTAAATGAAGATAAAGAAAGTATAATAAAAATAAATAAAAGATTAAGAAAAGAAAATGAAAATATAAATGAAATAAAAAAGAAGATATATAAATTGAAAATTGAAGAAATTAATAAATATTATAAGAATAACAATATAAAATATAAAAATGAAACAGAAATTACAAATAGTGAATCTTTGAAACAATGATTTTAAAAAAATAACGAAAAACGTAAATATTGTTTAAATTCACACAAAATTCAAAATACAAAATTTTTTTTTTACAACATAATACAAGGTAAAACAAGTATCGCATTATAAAATAGTAGTAAGAATGAAAAGTAAATTTCTGAAAGTTTTTTTTAGGTAGTACTTAATCATTAAACAATAAGATATAAATTTCAAATTATTACTCAAGTGATAAAATAATATCACGACATGCATTTTACCGACGGCAAAATGTTAAAAAATTTCGCTCATAATATCACATAAATGTATATAAACATTCAATAAAATTACTCATTAAAATTGTTAACACCCCTAATAACCAAGCTGTCCAACATAGGACAGTTTCCAGCTTACGTCTGACTTAAATATCGGACTTTGTCTTTTTTTCTTGAAATATAGAGTTCATTTTATCTTTTTTTTGACAACGTTACACTCTCCATAGGAAAATCCAACAAAATTCTGTGGAAATTCAAGACAAAATTCCTTGGACGCATGGACTAGAACACGATAAAGTCCCAGGATATTCTTAATAAATCTCACGGATTTGGTTACTAGGGACCCAAAGATAGGTCAAATATCAAACAAATTCGCGGCATTAAAATTAAAAAAAAAATTGCTATATGTGTATCAACACATACATACAATAATATTAACAAAATGAACAAAAACAAAAAATAGTAGAAGAATTTCTTTTTAATATAATTAAATAATTTACCCATTCTTACACATAAGACTATATAAGATATCAACAATAAAGCATCAACAAATGCATTGCAAAAAACAACAATAAACCATGTAAACAACATATCAAATTACAACCTGTATCTAAGAATGCATATATGTACATAGGAACATTGTCCATATAAAAATATTAGTACTAAAGACATATATGAAAATATACAAACACATACAAAATAATAAATATTAAAATAAAAATCAAAAATTTCTTTTGCCGTTAAATAAATATGTTGTATAAAAAATATCAAATTATAACACAATTTGATAATAAATAAGATAAATCAATAAAAATGTAAAATCAAAATTTACGCAAAGATATTCATGAGTAGAAATTTCGAAATAAATTATAAACAAAATTAAATTGGCTTGCCAATTGGTAAATCATTTCCTATTCTAATTAGAAATCATGTTACTGAAATTATTGCAAAATAATCCATATGTTTAAAATAATGTAGACTGCTATACGGAAAAAAAAGTATATCACAGTAATCATGTTACACATAAATATGTATGGTAACTATGTAAATCAGAACAAGGTGATATTTGATTTGATAATTCATTCATAAGTCGGTCAGTCAAATATTACATATTATGTTAAGACAATTGTGTCAAAAACAAAAATAACAATTGTGTAACAATAACATATGGTAAATGCATATATGAAAAATGCATAGTGTTAAGCAATTAAACTCTAAGCATTTAAATACAATATAGAGCAATATGCAATATTTAAGAAAAGAAATAAAAGAAAAACAATTACTGTCTTCATAATAGGAAGTAAGACAATAAGAATAGAAAATGATTACGCCAATCTTCCCTACTATTGGCAAGGCCGAAATATTAAATTAACGTAACGTAAAAATAGTCTTTTGAAATAAGGAACTGTTTTTTATCAGTTAAACTAAATGGAGTAGGGAAAATTGATAATTGTATTTATTGAAGAATAATTACGATTATCAGTGAGGTATAATTCTGATTTCAATAAGAACAGTTAAAAGTAAAATTACCGCAGAATTACAAATCGTCTTTGATTATAAATCGCGTTTGGATAATACAAAGTATTTTTAACTTAGAATTTTTACAAGTAAATTAAACATAGTAAATATCTAACGAACCGGACATTGGAAATAAAGTAACGAATGTACAGTTGGTTTCGGTTCGGTATCAAATTAAATATAAAAAGTAAACAAATATTCGAATTAGTTTAAATAAATTTTATGAACATAGTTTTAAGTGTTAAATAGTGAAATAAATATTTAAAATCAAACCACAAGACTTGTTATTAAATAAACCTAAATCTCTTCCCTAAATTTCAGTTAAAAGTAAAAATAAAGTAATATTTAAATAACCTCTGATCGCTTCACAGAAATGTTATATACATAACATAATAATTTGTCGCAGCCGGTAAACCGTGTAAAGAAAAACACGTTAAACGCTACATTCGGTATTAAATAAATTTAAAAAAAAGGAAAGAAGAAAATTTATAATTAAATTTTGCTGCGTAACATTATTTTGGCGCAGCCGGTAAACCGTGTCAAGATAAACACGTTGAACGCTAACATTCGGTACAGTTAAATTTTTGCTGCGTAATAATTTGCGCAGCCATTAAACGTTTTTAAATAAAACATTTTAAACGATTCCATTATAGTCTTGTGAAACTATATTTAAATTGTGCTGTGTAACGATAATTTAGCGCAGCCGTTAAACTTTTGTGTAAAACGAAAATAAATAGTGTTTTGGTTTGTTAATAAAAATTTGTGAAAAAATAATAATAAATTCAAAAAAAAGAGATATTTTTTTAGTAAAATTAATTCAGCAAATTAGGTTCAATAATAATAAATTAAATTCAGAAAAATAAAAAATAAATTCATTAAATTCATTCAGTACCATTAAATCAGCAATCAGCAAGTGAAGACAACGCACTGGATATCAGCAATAAAAATACACCTTCTCAAACAGTATCAACATCAGCACCGGGTAAGTCACGAAAAATTATTAACTCAAGTATAGCCTTAACAAGAGAAGAGGAAAAGCAACTGTTGCATTTTATTCAGCTAAGATCAGTAAATACTTTTGTAAAATGTTATGAAAGCATGTATAGATGTTTAGATAAAGAAGAAGATAAAGAATTATTTTTTCAAATGCTCCCAATAAAATTCAGAGGTAGAGCAGCTAGACTTTTAGACGGTAAATATTGTGAAACGTTTGACTCAATAAAATCTACTCTACATAACACATTAGTTAATGACAAATCCTACCTAACACTAATAAATGAATTAAGAATGATTAGGCAGCTTCCAAGTGAATCTGTAAGAAATTTTGGTAGTCGGGTACAAAAACTATTAAATACGTGTGAAAAGAAGGCGGAAGAACGTCACACAAATGGCAACGCCGCAGTAAAAGCAGATTTACTGGAAATTGCTGCATTTTCGTTTAGAACAGGCTTAACAAATCCTACATACAGACTACTAGCGGCTAACGAAGACAGGACAGAAGAAATTATAAATAAATTAGAGAGAATTGAATTAACAGATATTCAATCCGCAAACACATTTAATGAATAACAAAATATACAAAGATCTCAGAATACACAAAATACAAGAACATTTAATTTATCACAAACACACAATAGCGAACAAATACATAGTAATTATCATAATGACAATTTTAGTTTTAACAATAATAATCCAAGATTTAACGTACAAAGGGGGCAATCTTCACCCAATATTCATTATCAAAATCAAAAAACTTTCAATAATAGTAACCGAAATTTTTCAAATTCAAATCCACGGTTTAATAACAACAATAACAATTATAACTCCAGTTATGGAAATAAAACTTTCTCTAACTTTAAACATCGAAATAATAATCAAAGATACGAAATAAAAGTTTGTAATTTTTGCGGTAAAAATAATCACACATTTGAAGAATGTAGAATCAGAAAATCGACACCGTTTTGCATAAATTGCAAAATGTATGGACATGCAATACAGCAGTGTCAAGAAAGTAAAAATGATTCAAGATCGGTAAAATACGTGCAAAATAATAATAGTAAAAATGAGAATAGGAATAAAACTGTTGAAATAAAATGTAATTTCTGTCAAAGGCAAGGGCATATTATGAAAGATTGTAACGCAAAGAGATTGTGGGACAATCAAAACAGAAATCAGGAAAACTATAAAAGGGCTGTCACCCAGCCAAAGAAAATGAAAAAAATGAGTGTCAGCCCGAAAATTTAAATAAAAAATTAGAAAAATTTGTAGTAAAATTACCAGTAGATGTAAATAAAAAAGATAAAACAGAATTATTAATAGATACAGGCGCGGAGATAAGTTTATTAAAGAAAAATATATAAAAATAAATGCAAAAAATAGATTGAAAATAAATACGGTTTGCGGACAAGGTGAAACAATAGGTACTTGTACTGCTAAACTTGAACTTGAAAATCCAAAGAAATGCGATTTTCAAATTATAAAAGATATGAACAATATCGAACAAGATGGTATATTAAGTTTTGATTTTTTATCAGAAAATTGTGTAATTGATGGGTCAAGGAAGCAGTTACGTTTCCCTCGCAAGGAAACTAGTGAAGAAGAATTCGTAATAGATTTACAAGATTCATCTGAACGAAAAAATGTAACGACGTCACAGATTAAAAAAGAGTCATCGAAAATTAACAAATTTAAGAAGTTGAATATGAAAGAAAGCCATATTAATAAGTTACCACAATCCTCACAGTATCTCGCAAATACTGTGCAAACAGGGGTTGTTGGTTTAAAACAAAATATATGCTTTTCTGAAATTCAACATTCTGTAAATAAGAATGATGTAGATAGAGTATAGTCGAAAATTATTATCTCGAAAAAAATCTTTCGATAGGAAAATTGGTTCAAACGCACATCTTAAGATTTCGTCTCATATGAAAAATAATGAGGTACAGGTCATTGATGAAATACCTGTCATAGCTTCACTATATAAAACATATGTTAATGGACAAAATCAAAGTAATCAAAAAATCAAAACGCTAAAACCAAATGTATAAAGAATAATCAAATATACGAATCCGTTCATGTGAACAATAATAAAATAAGTAAAGAAAATAAAATGACAAATATTAAGAAAATAAAAGAAGTGTATGAAAAAATTAAAAAAAATTTAAATAAAATTAAAGAAAATATAGAATATGAACAAAATAATATAAAAATAAATAAATAAATGTTAAACAATGATAAAGCAATTGTAAAAGAATTAAATATAATATTTAATGAAGAAAGCGAATATATAAGAAAAATAGGTGAAGAATTAAAAATTTGAAGAAGAAATGAATTACAAAAAAAGTATAAAAATAATCTATATAAAAAGAGAAATAAGACAGAAATTACAGAAATTTAATCATGCGAACAAATTAAAAAAAAAAATTGGAGGAATTTGATAAAATAAGTAAGATAGAGCTTAATAATGTTAAAAACAGGATAAAAGTTAATGATTTTAAAAATATAAAAAAAAATGTAAATATTGTTAAAATTTACGAAGAATTCAAAATACCCGCGCGTACTGAAAAAATTATAAAAGTTAGAGTCAATTTTGATAATGATGTGATATGTGAATCACAAAAAATAAAATCAGGTGTATTTCTTGCCGGTGTAATAACGACACCACATAAAAATCAAACGGTTATTTCAATTTTAAATAATGACGAAAAAGATGTATACATTAAAAATTTTAAAATAATATTTTATCCATTAAATGACTTTGAATTATATGAATTTGAAAATAAAGATTATGAATTTAATAAATTGATCAAATTTTATTCCAATAAAGAAAATAAAATACGAAATAAAATTGAAAATATAGAAACGAATACCTTATACAGTTGACAGTGTACAATACATAATTTTAAAACGATACATAAATATTCTTCATGTGACAAAGACAAACAAATTAATTATGAAAGATTAAAATTACTATAAGAAAACTTATTAATTCCAGAATATCTGAATACTGAAAAATCTGAAAGTATAAAATCCATGTGTGAATCCTTTAATGACATTTTTCATTCACAATTCACTTGTACAAAAGCAATAACACATCAATTTCCTTTGCAACCAGGGAAGGGCTCTATTATTCAAAAAATGTACAGATTACCACAAGTACAAAAAGAAATAGTTGAAAATCAAGTGAAAGAAATGTTAGATAATGATATAATCACACCAAGTAAATATATGAAGAATTCAAAATACCCGCGCGTACTGAAAAAATTATAAAAGTTAGAGTCAATTTTGATAATGATGTGATATGTGAATCACAAGAAATAAAATCAGGTGTATTTCTGCCGGTGTAATAACGACACCAATTAAAATAATATTTTATCCATTAAAAGACTTTAAAGTATTTGAATTTGAAGATCAAGATTATGAATTTAAAAAATTGATCAAATATTATTCCAATGAAGAAAATAAAATACAAAATAAAATTGAAAATATAGAAACGAATACCTTATACAGTAGACAGTGTACAAAACATAATTTTAAAAAGATACATAAACTCTCGTGTAACAAAGACAAACAAATTAATTATGAAAGGTTACAATTGTTACAAGAAAATTTATCAATTTCAGAATATTTGAATACTGAAGAATCTGAAAGTACAAAATCCGTATGTGAATCCTTTAATGACATTTTTCATATACCAGGTGACAAATTGACTTGTACAAAAGCAATAACACATCAAATTCCTTTACAACCAGGGAAGGGGCCTATTAACCAAGAAATGACAAATTACCTCAAGTACAAAAAGAAATAGTTGAAAATCAAGTGAAAGAAATGTTAGATAATGACATAATTACACCAAATAAAAGTCCATTAAATTCTCCTTTATTAGTAGTACCTAAAAAACCAGGTCCTTCTGGAGAAAAACGTTGGAGAGTAGTGGTAGATTTTAGGAAACTGATTGAAATTACAATAAAAGATGTATATCCTTTACCTAGAATTGACGAAATTTTAGATCAATTAGGTCATTCTAGATATTTCACGACGTTAGTATAGCTAGTGGTTATCATCAGGTGTTAGTTGATAAAAAAGATAAGGAAAAAACAGCATTCAGTACTTATCAAGGACACTACGAATTAAAAAGGATGCCTTTTGGTTTAACAGGGGCACCAGCCACTTTTCAACGATTAATGAATAATATTTTGACAGGACAAAATAGACTGAATGTGTTAGTTTATTTAGATGATATTGTGATATACGGTAGAAATTTGGAAGATCACAACAAAAAATTGATTGAGGTTTTTCAACGAATTAGAGAAAATAATTGAAAATTACAGCCAGAAAAGTCCAACTTTCTAAGAAAAGAAGTAATTTATTTAGGCCATAAATGTTCAGTTGAAGGAATTAAACCAGATCCAGATAAGTCTAAATGTGTAGTAAACTTTCCTAGACCAAAAACAGTCAAGCAAGTGCAATCATTTTTAGGTCTAGCGAATTATTATAGAAAATTTATACCAAATTTTTCAAAAATAGCCGAGTCAATTACAAAATTATTAAGAAAAGATACGAAATTTCAGTGGACTGAAAAATGTGAAGAAGCATTTGAAAAATTAAAATTTGCTTTAACAAATCCACCTTTATTAACTAAAATTATTCACAATATTTTCATAAAAAATATATATATTTCTTATAGATATATATTATTATTTATTTATTTTTTTAAGATAATTTATACTATATTGCACAATACATATATGTATATGTTCCCTTTTTTTTATTTATTTATTTTTTTTTATTCATTTAATTGTACTATATCACATGATATCATATTATACTATATATGTATATAAAAAATTTCTTTGAAACTTCGCGTCTTCGCGAGTACAATTTTTACGAGTCTCACTACGTGTCCGTTTCAAGGAAAAAATTGTATATATTTAGTTTCACAAAAAAAAATTTTTTTGTTTTATAAAATTTGATCACTGGATTCCAATACTTTTGAAAGGAATCCTACCGACTGCGCCAGATACGTTTCTAATGTAATGAAATTTAAAAAAAAAATAAAAAAACTTTTATAAGTTTTCAAAAGATATTTATTAAACAAGGCGTCCGATCTTTACAACTGCTACTTAAGTAACTAACTTACTTACTTTTCTAAAAATTAATTCTACTTTTTCTTTCTTTTCTAGAATTATTGAAATATATAAAAAATAATAAAAAAATGTTAATTTTGAAATCCTCAGCAAACTCGTGTAAAGCGTCGTATTACATTATTTTTCACAATTTTGAAAAACAAAAATATCGAATTAAATATTATAGAAAAAATATGGTTGAGACGCTGATTCATCAGTTTGGTGGAAATTTTCTTTATTAGTACCGTGACACTTTGACGTAACTCGCGCATAAGAAAACTCACTGAAAATTGTCCGATCACGTTTTTAATTAATGTGCGCATTTTCAAAACAAGGAATTAAAGTGTACCGCCCATTACCACATATGTACCGCCATACGATTGGTATAGTCATTTATGGTAATAAATTATATTAATATTTAAATAATGAACTTTGGATTATAATAACAAAGACAAAATTAAAGTAGGAAAAAATGATAATTGTATTTATTGAAGAATAATTACGATTATCGAGCAGATATAATTTGGATTTGAAACAGAAAAGACTTTATGTCATATGACTTATGACTTTAAAGTAAAATACCGCAGAAATCGTCTTGATTTAAAATAAATTATTCAACTTAAAATATTTTTGAAAATAAATATTAAAATAAAACTTAGGAAAATCTCAATTAAATTTAGTAAAATTCGCCCAAAAAGTATTCAGAATAAAATTGTAAAATTTCAAGTAACAGATTTTTTTTAATACGGCGCTAAGTTGATTACAGTATTTCGGTTCGGTGATAAATTATTAAGATAAAATAAATTAATTAATATTCCAGTAAATATTAGCTAAAGTGTGAACTTAGTTCTAGTGCTAATTTTTAGTGAATAAAGATTTAAAATTAAACCACGAATCTTTTTAATTAATAAACCTTAATTTCTTCCCATTGTTTTAAAGACCAGTGGTTAAAGTAAAAATAAATCAATCGCATAGTAAAAACCCGTTTACCATTTTTCTAAATGTTATATACATAACAATAAAATTTGGCACAGCCGGTAAACCGTGTTAATTAAAACACTTAAAACGCTTCAACTCGGTTTTACAATAAAAATTGAATTAATAAAAAAATAAAAATTTGGTAGAATTTGTATATTTGGTAGAAATACTACATTAATTTCAGAAAAATATTAAAAATAAATTCAGCATATTCTAGCAAAGTTTCAGAATTAACTCTAGAATAAAAATTATTTATTTCGTTGAACAAAACATTAACTCAATAATTGAATAAAATAAAAGTGTAGAAAATTAGAAAAATTTTTCTGTTAAAAAACAAATAAAATACAAAAATTGTGTATTTTTCTGTGCAAATAGTAAATTTTTTGAAATAATATTTAATATAGTAAAAATTTAATTAAATATAAGTTACATTTATTAATTGGGAAGAAATTATTATTAAAGCTGAATAAAAGGTGGTTTTTGAAAAAGATAAAAATATATATGTATGAATACAAATTTTTTAATGTGGTAAAATTATACCTATATACTATATATTAGCATAGAAAAATAAAACAGAATTATTAATAGACACAGGTGCAGAAATTAGCTTATTAAAAGAAAATATATTGAAAAAGGATGTAAAAATAAATATTGATAATAAATTAAAAATTAATACAGTATGCGGACAAGGAGAAACGATTGGAACTTGTTCGGCTGAAACTCAATTTAAAAAACCCAAAAACTGTGAGTTTCATATATTAAAAGATATGAGAAACGTAGAAGATGATCGAATACTAGGTTTTGATTTTTTGTCTCAAAATTGTGTTATTGATGGACCAAATGAGCAATTACGTTTCCCTCGTAAGAAAAGCAGTGGAGAGGATTTAGTAATCGAATTACAAGATCCTTATGAACGAAAAAATTTGGTGAAAAAATAAGATAAAAAAGACTCAGTAGCATTGAAAGTTGATAAAATTAAGAAATCAAATGTGAAAGAGAACTAATCTTATATCATTGGTATACAACAATCGACACAGTGTCTCGCAAATGCTGATTTTTCGAAGGTTGCTGGCATGAAAAAATACGTTTTTCTGAAGCACAAGTTTCTGATCATGGAAATGATGTTGAAGAAGTACAGTTAAAAATTAATTCAATTTCCTTTTTTCGTTTATTTTTCAAAACGATGATGTGATTTCACTTTATATTTAAATTTATCACTTTTATTATATTTTGTTAAATAAATTGGCTTCTTTCAGAAAAGTGATTATTTTAATCATACTGTCTACTTCGTCTTTTCTTATTGTAGAATATTTATTGTCTTAGTCTATTGAATATTTGTCTTTTAAGTATTTGTAAGGTGCATATCGCATATGCATTTTGGTTTAGATGTTTTATTTATATGATGGATATGTGTGAGATTTGTGTGCCCAATTCTTATTCTAGTGATTGCTACAGCTTCTTTTCTGTTGATTTTGTCAAGGTTTTGCCATGGTGTTAATATTTTTTTATGATCTTTGAATTTGTTGTTATTGTCAATTAAATCCCACATTTCCTGATAATGGCTGTTAATTTTTTTATTAATTAAATTGTGTAAGTCTTTATTGATAATTTGAAAGTTCATGTTAATTTCGTTATCTGATGCTTTTTTTGCTAATAAATCCACTTTATCATTTTGTGTAATATCACTGTGGCTGGGTATCCACATAAATGTATATGTATTATTGCAATTGAAATGTAAATTGTTATGTATATCTATTGAGATTGGATGTTCTGGATATAATTGTTTAATTGTTTCAATAGCACTCATTGAATCGATGAGAATCACGAATTTGTTGTTATTGATTTTACTTGATATTTCTACAGCGGTGTTGACAGCATGCACTTCAGCACTATGGATACCTGATTCGTTGTATAATCTAT
The DNA here is from genome assembly GCA_963971155.1 of Anthrax anthrax. NCBI lineage: Eukaryota > Metazoa > Arthropoda > Insecta > Diptera > Bombyliidae > Anthrax > Anthrax anthrax. Next base: position 35,884,009 of record OZ020117.1, read on the forward strand.
ATTGTTTTTCTATATTTTCACTCCATATAGCGAATGCAGTTTTGCCGTATTTAGTAGATCCGTCTGTGTATATTTTAGTATGGTATAGATAGTTTTTGTTTAGTGTCTCAAGAAGTTTTTGGATAAATATTTCTTTTGGTGTGTCCGACATTCTTTTTTCCGAGGTTCTTTTGGTATTCGTGTTATGTCAAATCAAAAGATATGTAATTGATCATCCATGGAGGACATTTTGAGAATGTGTTTATTTTTATGTGTTCTGGCATTGGTAGATTATATTTTAATAATTTGTTGTACATTATTTTATTTATTATTTTGGGTTTAAAATTTACATGATTTTCTTCTATTGTTTTAATAACGTGATGTAGAGGATGATTTATATTACCGCATATTTTATAGAAGTATCTTATATTGAGCTTGTCTTCTCTTAATTGAGTTGGTAAAGTATTTGCATCGGCCAGTACAAATTCTTAACGCATTATTCAGTATGGTATCTAATTTTGCAAAATTGGATCTGTTCATAACAACCGTAGTCAATTTTTGGTAATATATTCGATTTTAATATTCTAATAAGTGTTTTTCTATCTGATCCATAGTTTGTGTTACTAAGGATTTTTAATATATTCATCATTTTTGTACATTTATTTTGTCTCTTGTGTGCACTTTCCATGAAAGTTTCTGATCAAATATGAGACCTAGATATTTAAATTCAGTAACATATTCTATTTCTCTATTATCGAGTTGTATTTTGTTGATATGAAATTGTTTTCTTTTCTTAGTGAAAATCATGGCTTTTGTTTTTTGAGTTGAAATTTTGATTCCTTTATTATTTGTCCATTTTGTTAATTGATTAATTATATTTTGTATTATATTTTTTGCATCGTTTATGTTGTCGTGTACTGTATAAACCACAATATCATCCGCAAATGCAATATGTTTAGCTGGATGCGGTATGTTATTTTGTAGATCATTTATAGCGATCAAGAATAGGGTGGTGCTTAGGACTGAGCCTTGTGGTATACCATTTTTGAGAAATTATTGTTGATCAGTACTCTGAAATTTCTTTTCTCTAGGAAGTTTTTCATAAATTTAATCATATTACCCTTTAGATTAAGTTTTACTGCTTCTTTGAGAATGCTTAGCTTACAAATTCTATCATACGCTTTTTCTTTCTAGAAAAACTGCGATTAGATATTGGTTTTGGTTTATTATTTATTTTGGTAAGCGCATCAATTGTACTATATTTCTTTCTAAATCCGTATTGATTTAGATGTAGTTTTTGTTGACTTTCTAAGAACCATTGTAATTTTTTGTTAATCATTCTCTCTAAGATCTTACATAAAACGTTTTTAAAGCTATTGGGCGGTAATTGTTTAAATTATCTGGGATTTTCCCAGGTTTTAAAATGGGCACTACGATTACTTCCTTCCATTTTGTTGGTATGTTTCCTTAGGACCATATTCGATTAAAAAATTCTAGAATATATTGTTTGTTGCAGAGGTTTCAGGTTTTTGATCATATCGTAATGTATTAGGTCCAGTCCTGGAGAGGATTCTTTTAGATTTTTTAAAAAATTTTCAAATTCTGGCATGCTGAGTGGTACATTATATTCCGTTTTATCGTCTTCTGTTATGTGTAGATGATTATTCTCATGTAATGCTTTTTTCCATTGAAATTCTTGACTATAGTTCTTGTCACTAGCAATATCTTGAAAATGTTTCGCGGTGTGGTTAGTTATTTGGTCTATGTTAGTTATTATTTGGTTGTTTAATTTAATTGTTGTTAGTTGGTGACATTTGTTTTTGCCTTCAAGAGATCTGATTTTTTGGGATAATTCTTTAGAGGAAGTAGATGCGTTTATTGTTGATACATATTTTTCCCAAGACTTTTTTTTATAATATCTAATCAACTTGCGGGTGTGACATCTCATTTTAAGATATTATATGAGATCTGCTTGTATCATACTCCTTTTGTATTTGTTCAATAGCTTCTTTTTTTCTTTGATAGCATTGCCTATGTCTTTGTTCCACCATGGAACTTCTCGTTTTCTTTGATTTGGTTTTACCATAGGCATTGAAACATTAGCGGCTTCTATAATATTTTTTGATACATAATGCTCACATTCATTTATGTTAACAAAATCTTTTACATTTTTATCAAATTTAATCTGTGATTTAAAGTTGTCCCAATTTGCTTTTTTTACATTGCATATATTTCGTTTTTGTATGATAGATTTTGTTATTTTGCTGGATATTATGATGGGAAAATGATCAGTACCAAAACGATCCTCTTCTATGTACCACTCGAAAAATGTTTTTACTATTAGTTAACATATGGTAATATCTATTGAAAAAAAGACTTTGTGCGAGAAGTTAAAGTGTGTAATGATTTTATTGTTCATTAGGCAGAGATTATTATTATATATGATACTCTCAATGAATCTTCCTTTTTTGTCTGTATATTTGGATCCCCATAATGTATTCTGAGCATTCATGTCTCCAAGAAGAACGAACGATGTTTTGATCTGTCTTATTAAATTATTTAATTCTACGTATTTTGCTTTAGGATCCAAATATATGTTACATATTGTAATTTTGATTGGGGCAAATATGCTAATGGCTAATGCTTGAAGATTTGTGTTTATATTAATTACTTCATATTCAAATGTATCTGATACCATTATTGCTACACCTCCATGAGCTATAGTATCTGATATTTTATTTTTGTATATCGTATTGTAATGATTAAAATGTGGTTCTAAATTTGGGTGTAATTTGGTCTCTTGTAGGCATACTATGCGAGGTTCGTACTTATTTGTCAATAGATTTAAATTATTTCTATGTGTTATTAGACCTTGGCAATTCCATTGTATTATATTAACATATTTTGTTAAGTTGTATTTATTTTTAGATGTCATTGATCTGTTTGTATAATTTTTAAGTTTTGTATTTTGTTATATTAATTTAATTTCTTTATTTGTCGGACTGAATTCCTTTTTTTCTTTTTTTTGGGTCTTCCTCTTTTTTTTTTTTTTGAAAAGGTGTATATTGTTTTATTAATGTTGTGTCATCGTCTGATGTAATTTCTGTTTCTGTTTCTATTGAAATTTCATGTATATTGATAGAAGTAGGTCTGTTTGCATTGAATTCTTTTTTAATTTCAAGATTAGTGTTTTGGGTTGTATTATCATTCGTATTCCCGTTTATTACATTGGTACTAGTTGTGGGAGTAATTAAAATATTTGATTGTGACGTATAACTTGTTTCTGCTTTATTAGCGCTGTTAGTTTTGCTGTTAATATTATTATTATGGTTATTTGATTGTGTTGTTTTATTAGTTGTATTGTTACATCATTTGTTATAACTGATGCGTATGTATTATTACTAGTAGTTGAGTTTATATGTCTTCTTGCGTAAATGGTTTTTGCAGTTTTCAAGTCTGTTTGTTCAATAGTTTTTATTTTTATAATTTCTTGTTGTTTAATATATATTGGGCATTTTTTATTTATTGCATTACGTGTATTTGCTAAGCAATTTGTACATTTCATTGGATTTTCACATTTTTATTTTGTTTGGTATATTAGTTGTGGTGAATGTGAAAACAAATAGTCCTGTTTGTATATCTTTTGTATTAATTTTTTTGTTAATTCTTTTGATGCCGACTACATATTGATTTTCTAATTCATTTAAAATTTCTTGATCGGTTAGATATATTAGGTCTGTGTTATAGATGACTCCTATGCTATAATTTAATCTTTCATGTTCAGTAATTTTTATATTCATTTTTTGTGTGAACTGTTTTAATTTTAATAAGTTTTTTGCTTGGGTAATATTTTGAGTTTTGATGAGTATTGTCCCATTTTTAAATTTTTTTACAGAACTTTAAAACTCCATTTATTGCGTTATCAACACATTTTTTAATAAGAAATGGTGATTCTGTTGTGAGGTTTTTTCCACTATCCGTTCATTTAATAATTAAGTATTTCGGCCCTGGTGTAGTATTTTTAAGTGAATAATTTATGTTGTCTTTGCAAGTATCATGATATGGGTTTTGTTTTATGTCTGGTGGTTTCGTAGATATGTCTGATATATTGTCTATGTCCATTTTAAAATTAGGTTACCTTAAGTTAAAAAAATTAATAAATTAACTATAATGTTCACTATCAATAAGTTTAAATCAAATAATTTTAATATATTTATATCTAAAAATAAATAAACAAAATAATATAATTGAAATCGTTATTTATTTCACTGATATGTCCTTTGTAAAACTATTTTAATTATTTGAATTTATGCGTATTCACTGTGTAAAACTCGACACGTGTTCGACTGTCTTTGCTTTTCAAAACAGGATTATTATAATGGTTTTGCTAACGATCAAATGCTATCTCGAAAATATTTTGTCAAATTCACTGACAACAAAATTGGTACAAAAAATAGTACAAATTTCAGATTCCTCCTCATATGGATAAATGTAGGGAAGTACGGGTAAAAACTAAAATACCTGCCCTAACTTCTTTATATAAAAAATATGTACAGGGCGAGGGTCATAATACAGAAAATGAAATCAAAACGCCAAGTACAAAAGTTATTATACAAAAATATGCAAATAGAAAAAAAGGAGATTCAAAAATACAAGTTAAAGTTGAAATACATGAAAAAAAAAGAAAAATGAATAAAATATAGAAAGATTAAATTTAGAAGAAACAAAAGAAAAATATGAAAAAATTAGAATGAGATTAAATGAGATTAAAGAAAATATAAAAAAAGAGAAAATTACTATAAAAATAAATAAAGAAAAATTAAATACAAATCAAGAAAACGTAATAAAATATAATAACAAATAATATAAACAAAATTAAAAATATTGAAGAAATAGGTAAAGATTAGAAAAGTTGAAAATTAAAGAAATTAATAAAAAATTTAAAAAGGCAGATAGGAAATATCAAAATATTAAATCAGAAATTACAAATGTTGAATCTTTAAAACATAATAATGATGAAAAGTTAGAGAAATTTATTGTCAAAAATAAAAAACATGTTAACAATTATACGAATAATCAATCAAATAAAAATATATTGAAAATAAATGAAATAAGTAAAATACCTGCACGTACGAAAAAATTGGTAAAAATTAAAGTAAATTTTAAAAAAGAGATAATTAATGAATCACAAGAATTTAGGTCAGGAGTGTTCCTGGCAAGTTCAATAATAAAACCTTATATAGTAATAATGAAATAACTTTAGCAATTTTAAATAGTAACGAAAAAGATGTTTATATTAAAAATATTGAATTAGTTTATTATAGTTTAAAAGATTTTGATATTTATAAACTTAAAAATACTAATTATGAATTTTATAAATTATATAGGTTTTATGCAAATGAGAAGTCGGTAATAAATAAAATAACAAACAATAAAAATTTTAACAATATAAACATTAGAAATATACATAAACTTTCATTAAATGAAAATCAAAATTGAGATAGAAATACATTAAATTTATTAACTGAAAATTTATCGTTATTGATAAGTTACGAAGAATTTCAGAGCATCAAGTCAATCTGTGAATCATTTAAAAATACTTTTCATTTACCAGGGGGTAAATTAAGTTATACAACAGCCATTACATATTCTATTCCTTTACAACCTGGAAAGGAACCAATAAATCAGAAAATGTATAGACTACCACAGGTTCAAAAAGAAATAGTTGAGGAAGGTAGGTAGGTAGAGGTGGCCGCCCGCTCGCTTCCGAGCAAGCACACTTAGGCCAGAAAGGCCCATTGTGATACCACACCAGGAAGCTTACAGATCGAACCACCTCGAGCGCTTCAGAAAGCCCAGAAGCCTCTTGACAGAGATCTCCTCTAAACAAGAGAGATCTTGAAAGAAGGCTGCTCCTAAAAACAATTCTCTATTTCTAGAGAGCGCCATACAGTGGCAGAGGAGATGCTCAACGCTTTCCTCCTCCTCTTCATCTTGACATGCTCTGCAGAGGTCATTAGAGGGAGCATTTAGCTTCTGGCATGTTTGCCTATGAGGCAATGTCCCGTCAAAACTCCCACTAGAGCTCTGACAGTTCTCCTATTATGGGATAACAGTTCCCTAGAGAGTTTATTATCCACTCTAGGACACAAAGCCTTTGCTATGGAGTTACCAGAACTTGATACCCATCTTAGGTTCCAAGCTCTCGTAGACTCCTGCCGTGTTCGTAAGGCGCAGCTGGCAATTGGGATTCCAACTCCCCGATTACCCTCCAGTAATTCGAGGGTTGTACCCAGTCTGGCCAGCTCATCTGCCCTGCAATTTCCCTGGATTTCCGTATGTCCAGGTACCCAAATGAGGTTAATACTGAAGTAATCTGCCATTATGTTTAGCAGAGCTAGACACTCGAGTACGACCTTCGACGAACAAGTCGCTGCAGTCAGCGCTTTGATCGCAGCCTGGCTGTCAGAGAATATATTCACCACCCTAGTGGTAATAACATTCCCGACAAGCCAGTTTATAGCTTCTTTAATAGCAGCTACCTCCGCTTGGAACACACTACAGTGATCCGGTAGCCTAAACGATAACTTTATATTCAGGGAGTCACTAAAAAGACCCCCTCCAACTCGGCCCTCCAGCTTAGAGCCGTCTGTGTAGAGATGTACGCCATCCTTGCGCAGCTCCTCTTTACTGGCCCATTCTTCCCTAGAGGGAACACTCGTCAGGAATTTCCCTCTAAAGTTTGGCCTGGGTATTGCATAATCGATTCCTCCTGAGAATGGCAGAGAATCGGTAATGCTAGAATGACCTACCCGAAGGCGCGACCACTGTCTACTAGCCATAAGCCTAGTAGCAGCGTTTTTGGCAAGTTCGGTGGCGTAAAGATCCAGAGGCATCAGATTCAATAAGGTCTCCAATGCCCCTGTAAAGGTGGTCCTGAGAGCTCCGGAGATAAGAAGCCCGGCCGCTCTCTGAACCTTCCCTAAAAGATTTCTAGTGGTGGCCGTCCGTAGGGCCGTCCACCACACAACCGACCCATACAGTAAAATAAGTCTGACAACCGCAATACAGAGCCAGTGAACGACTCGAGGCTCGAGCCCCCACTTTCGACCAAATGCTTTCTTGCATGTGTACAAGGCTACCATAGCCTTCTTCACACGCTCCTTAGTATTTTGCTTCCAGCTGAGCTTGGAATCCAGAATTAGTCCAAGGTACTTAACCTCCTTAGAAAGCACTAGAGGAGTACCCGATAAGACCACATCGTTAAGTTGCGGCACCTTGTACCTTCTCGTGAAGAGAACAAGATCCGTTTTTTGTGGATTTGCTTTTAATCCACTTTCACAAGCCCATTTTTCCAGCTTGTTTAGGGCGGTCTGCAAAATATCCGTCAAGGTGGACGGAAACTTGCCAGATACCGCAATTACTAGGTCGTCCGCATAGGCAATCACCTTGCAGCCACTCCCCTCCAAACGCCTCAGCAGTCTATCAACCACCACGTTCCAGAGGAGGGGTGAGAGAACACCCCCTTGAGGCGTGCCCCTACCCACTAATCTTCTGATGGTACAGCCCCTCAGCGAGGCATTGATAGTCCGCTTTCTCAGCAGACCATCAATCCATAGAACCAACGAGCTGTTTACCCCCAGATCAGTGAGTGCCGCAGTGATTGCCCACGGTACAACGTTATTGAAGGCGCCTTCTATATCTAAAAAGGCGGCCAAGGTAAATTCTTTATATGAGAGGGATTTCTCAATCTCCCCAACCAGTTTATGTAGAGCAGTCTCAACAGACCGACCTTTAGTGTAGGCATGTTGAGACTTGGACAGAGCATTCCCGATGCTGCTCCTTAGATACAAGTCCACCAGTCTTTCCATGGTCTTTAGCATAAAAGAAAAAAGACTGATGGGTCGAACATCGCCAGGCTTATGATGGGAACTTTTACCCGCTTTCGGTATAAAAGTCACCCTCGCCTCCCTCCACAGGGAAGGAATATAGCCCAGCGCCAATGAAGCGTCAAAGATCGCTTTTAGCCAGGGGATGATAATTTCCTCCACCTGTTGAAGTTCTGCTGGAATAATCCCATCCGGACCAGCAGATTTAAAAGGCTTGAAAGAGCGTATAGCCCATTCAATTTTGCTGTAATCACAGAAGTCAACCGGAATGGGGTCAGAGGTTCCCCTTCCGGTTGACTCAGTTGTTTGTGCTACCTCATCACCTATCGGAAAATGGGTATCCATGAGCAATCCCAGCACTTCCTCCCCAGCTCTCATCCAATCCCCAGCATTGTTCTGGAGAGAGGACGGAGACACCGGGTTTTTTGCCAGGATCTTTCTAAGTCTGGAGGTTTCTGCAACCTCACTAATGGAGCTGCAGAAAGTCTTCCACGAAAGTCGCTGAGACTTCCTCAGCTCCGTCTTATAGACCTTCAGCTTCCCTTTGTAAAGCTTCCAGTCAGATTCAGCCTTGGTGAATTTGGCTTTATTGAAGGCCTGCCGACTCAACTTCCTTAGCTCGGCAAGCTCAGTAGACCACCATGGAGGCTTGAACTTACCTCTTGGCTTAGAGACTGGACAAGACTCGACCGTCGCCCTATTCAAGGCTTCAGTCAACTTTTCTACCGCCTTGTCCAACTGCTCAGAACAGGTAATGCCGCACGGAGGGGTACCCGGAAGCAGTCTCCTAACCACTGCCTTGTACCTCCCCCAGTCCGTCCTTTTCCTGTTCCTAAAACACTCCTCCTCAGCCACCCTTCCTATATCTAAACTAAAAAGTAAATATTTGTGGTCCGAGAAGGAAAATTCTTCACTGACCCTCCAATCGGAAACAACAACTGAATGGGCAGTGGTCAGGGTAAGATCCAACACCTCCTCCCTGTTCTCAACAACGAAGGTGGGTGTTGAACCTCTATTGCAGATAAAGAGGTTAGTACTTAAAATAAAATCTAAAAGCAACTCACCTCTTTCATTCGTATCACTGCTCCCCCACATAGAGCTGTGAGCATTCGCATCCGCTCCTACTACAACTTCAGTTCTTCGCTGCTCCGCGTCTTCCACAAGAGCCCGAAGCATTGGGGTAGGAGCCAGCTGATCAAAAGGCATGTAGGCTGAAATTACCCACATGCTGCGATTCTTCCCCAGGTCCAGAGCAACCGTTGTTGTGTCGTCGTTGCAGAACTGCGGAAGAATAAAGAAATTTAGTTGTCTTCTAGCAAGAATGCAAGTTCTAGGTCTACTTGCATTACTTACATAGAATAAATTGAATCCAGGGATCTTTAACCCACAGATTTTTCCACCCACTAGCCATGGTTCTTGCACCAGGGCTAAGTCTTCCTTCCCCTGAAGAGATTAGCCGTGGCTGCCTTACTGTGGTGCAGATTAATCTGGATTACCTTCATGAGCAGAAGGCTTCTGCACCACAGTTACATTGGCTTCAACTTCGGAGTCGGACGACTTTAGCAGCTCGTCCTCCTCCAATGTTGGTCCGTAACTCTCGGAGTCCAAACACTCCTCTACCAACCCCTCACCGAGAGGGTTTTCCCGTGGAGCAGAACCCGCTTTCACCGGCTTCCCCTCGACAGCTCCATCCTTTCGATAGACCTTGAGGGTAACAGCTCCAAAACCAAAGCTAATCTGCCCCTCAGTCCTCGAAAGGATTGGAAGAGACTCCTTGTTGACGATGATAACCGCCTGTCTGGAGTCTCCCTTTGGCGCTTCAACCCTGGCAACCTTCCAGTTAGCTGTAGGTAAGCCAGGGTTGGAGGCTTTTATGAGGCTAAGGATTTTTTCTGGATCCGAAATGCGTGCCGGTATCCAGACCCTAGCCCTAGGTCTGCAGGGAATCTCTTCCCTGCGAACAACTCCAAAAAGAAGGGAATCTCTTCCCTGGAAATTGCCTCCCTGTACAGTGTTTCGGATCGCTGCCCGACACACGACACCAGCTTGACATGTCCCTGGTGCCACCCAGCATCCCTTCACACAGGTGGCTCACCGGGGAACTGTGCCATGACCGGCTCGAAGACATCGAGCAGCGCATCCTCCACCTTCCTCCAATTCGATAGCGAGATGCTGCCGTCCGGATTACCACAGTCAATAACGCCCACGGTAATCGCATCTTTCAGCACCTCGCTGAATTTTCTTCTTGGGACTGCAGTGGCGCCGACCTTCAGTCGTTTCGCCACCTGCTGCTCCTCCTCCGTCGATCGCTGCCGCTTGTTAGCCAGCAGCTTTTTGTCATCGCGTCTTTCGATGACTTTTGTGGCCCAGTCTAAGGATTTCAGATCCTCAGGTGTTCTTTCCTCCACAGGGATTGAACGGATCCTGTCCCTGACCTGATAGGCCTTTTTCCTCTCCCTATAGGCGAGCTTAGAGGGGGGGGGTGGCCCTTCTTTTTGACCAGGCTACCCTGCCCACCGCTACACCCTGGTTGAGGCTCTTTAAGGCTGGAACCAGACAAAACAGTCCAAGTTCCCGCCTGTTTAAAAGCCGAGGGTACGCTAGAGCTAGGCGATATAGCCACGCTCCTACCCTCAGCCGATGTATTAGAAGCCAGCGGTTTAGCCAAGCTTTCTTTTGCCGGTTTAGAACGAGAGCCGGCCTCGTTTTTCTTGATTTTATTTTTGTTTTTGTTATTTAGATCCATAAGAATCCCACGAGTTTGGGACAAAAGAGGTCGATCTACGCAGAGGTCCCTGTACGTAAACAAGGCTAATTACTACGGGGGGGCGCCAGGTCAACCCCGAGGCTCCGCAAAATAAAAATAAAAAGTTAGGGAAATTTATCGAGAGAGATAAAAAATATGTTAACAATTTTATGAGTGGAGAAATGAATAAAAATATGTTAGAAGTAAATGAAAAAATTAAAATACCTGCGCGTACCGAAAAATTTGTAAAGATTAAAGTTAATTTTAGTAAAGAAATAATTTGCGAATCTCAAGAAATTATGTCAGGAGTGTTCTTGGCAGGTTCAATAATTAAACCCTGTAATAATCAAATAACAATAGCAATTTTAAACAATAATGAAAAAGAAATAAATATTAAAAATTTTAAATTAATTTATTACCATTTAAAAGATTTTGAAATTTATAAATTTGAAAATAACAATTATGAATTTAATAAAACATACAGATTTTATGCCAATGAAGACATTAAAAATAAGAATTCAAATAATAAAAATCTTAAGAATGAAAATATTAGACGAATACATAAATTTTCATTAGATGAAAATAAAAGCTCAGATAAAAATAGAATAAAATTATGAAATGAAAATTTGTCAATACCAGCAAATTTAAATTATGAAGAACCTGAGAGTATCAAGTCAATCTGTGAATCATTTAATGACATTTTTCATTTACCGGGGGATAAATTAAGTTATACAACAGCTATTACACATTCAATTCCTTTACAACCAGGGAAAGGACCAATAAACCAGAAAATTTATCGACTACCACAGATTCAGAAAGAAATCGTAGAAGAACAGGTTAAATATATGTTAGAAAATGATATAATTACATCAAGTAAAAGTCCATTTAACTCTCCTTTATAAGTTGTACCAAAAAAACCAGGTCTTTCAGGTGAGAAACGTTGGAGATTATTGTAGATTTTAGGAAGTTAAACGAAATTACTGTAAAGGATATGTATCCATTACCTAGAATTGACGAAATTTTAGATCAGTTAGGTCATTCTAGATATTTAACAATATTAGATTAAGCAAACGGTTATCATCAAGTGTTAGTTGATAAAAAAGATAGAGAAAAAACTGCTTTCAGTACATATCAGGGACATTATGAGTTTAAAAGGATGCCTTTTGGACTTACAGGGGCGCCAGCAACTTTCCAACGCTTGATGAATAATATTTTAACAGGATAGGAAGGATTAGAAGTTTTAGTATATTTAGATGATGTAGTTGGCGCCCAGGTCAGAACATCGACCGAGAAGTAGTTAAGTGCAATTTAATGACAAATCTACGGAAATGACGTCTCTCATCTCTCCGACTTCTTTCTTCATCCTACCTTCACGAAGTGGTGCTGTTAACTCTTAGCGGAGATAGGGTAATCAACCCCTGTGGAAGCTAAGAGAACAGAAGGGATGAAGACTGGTTCTCCAGGTTGGGGGTTAGGCAATGGGCTGACAACCCATTCTTGGAAAAACGAATAAGTTAGGAAACGACAAAACGAGCCTCAGAACGGATGGATATCACGGCAACGAAACTGGCAACGTTTAAGTACTAAAAGTGTGAACATAAAAATTGGTACGTAGAATGTGAGAACGCTATACAGACCAGGAGCAGTCTCAGAATTTCCTAATCAAATGAACGAATATCGCAAAAATATCTGCGCTCTACAAGAAATCAGATGGACAGGCAACGAGGTACTAAATAAAAGAAACGCATCTATTATAGCGGTGGTAACACCAACGTGGACGAATTTGGGGTAGGCTTCTATGTAGATAAACAAATAAATATTATAGATTTCGATCCTATCAATGACAGAATTAGTTCAATACAAATAAGAGGCAGATTCTACAATATATCACTTATTACGGTTCACGCACCAACAGTAGAAAAAGATGACATACGGAAAGATGAATTCTACGAGATACTGCAAAGAACTTTCGATAAATTACCCAAATACGATATGAAAATCGTACTAGGTGATTTCAACGCCAAAGTGGGTAATGAAGATGGAAATAAACCGTATGTAGGAATACATACAATACACAGAAATAGTAAATAACAATTGAAACAGAATGATTTAATTCGCAATGTCAAGACGACTTGCAGTATCTACAACATGGTACCCATACAAAAATATACAAAAAGTTACCTGGACCTCTCCAAACGAAGAATAAAAGAATCAAACTGACCATGTATTAACAGACTTAAAGCACAGTGCAAATATCATAGACGCAAGAAGTTTTAGGAGAGCAGATATAGATTCGGACTACTACCTAGTTGTAGTACGCATGCGATACAAGGTTAATAAAAGTAAATTGGCAAATAAAGAAAAACGAAAACAATGGAACTTAGAACGAGTAAAAGATGAGAGAATACAACAAATACGAGAATGCCATCAACGAAAAATTAAGATATTACAAACGAGTTAATAACATTCCTCAAAGCGATGGTAGTAATAACAAGAACAGGAAAAACGAAGTGGAAGAGAAATGGATCAGCCTAAAATCCAGCATTAACGACGCTACAAATCAAGTAATTGGTCAAGCAAATAGACGTAAATCTGATTGATTCGATGAAACGTGTTTAACTGCTGTAAAAAATAGAAATGAGAAACGAAAGAAGATATAGCATCTTCTTCTATAGCAAGAAGAACGAGAAGTAATGATGAACAGTTTAAAGAAGCCAGGAAAGAAGTAAAAAAGATTGTAAGACGCAAAAAACGAGAATATTTCAAGCAAAAATTAGAAAACTTAGAATTGTATAGACAACAAAAAGAAATAAGACAATTTTACAGAGAAATAAGGGAGATGAAGAAAAGCTTCAACCCGCCGGCGTATGCGATATTTGACAAAGAAGATAAATTAATACTAGAAGCAGATAAAGCAGTGCAAGTTTGGGCAGATTATTATAGCAAGGAACTAGGGGGACTAACAGCAGAAATTGAAAACACTGAAGTACTAGAAAGAGAGCTGAATGAAACAGAAATCGTGGGGCCATCATATCAAGAAGTGTGCTCAGTAATCAAAAAGTTGAAAAATGGTAAAGCTGCAGGCAGCGATAACGTCCAGTGCGAATTGTTAAAAGCAGGTGGTCAATATTTGTGGTTTGCTGTCTATAAACTAATAGAAAAAACCTGGACGAACAAAGAAATACCAGAATAATGGAAAGGTGGGATTATTGTTCCGATACATAAAAAAGGAGATAAAAGACGCTGTGAAAACTACAGGCCGATTATGTTACAAAATGTGGCGTATAAGATTTTATTTAGCGTTATTAACAATAGAACAGTGAAACTCGCAGAAAATGTAATCGGAGGCTACCAAAGAGGTTTTAGGCCGGGGAGATCCACCACTGATCAAATCTTCATTCTCCGACAGATTACTGAGAAATGCTGGGAAAAAGATATAGCAGTCCATATACTATTCATCGATTTCAAATCAGCATATGATTCGATCATCCGGAAAGAATTATGGAAGGCCATGAAGACCTTGGGCTTCTTGAACGAGCTAATCAGATTATGCCAATTGACGGTTAATGGGACGTATGTCCAAGTCAAATACAATGGAATAACTTCTGATCCAGTCAAAATCAAGATCATGTTCTGTCCCCTGCATTATTTAACATTACATTAGAAGCAGCACAAAGAAGAGCGGATGTAATTCAGATTGGAACTCTCCACCATACATCGCTCCAAGTTCTAGCTTATGACGACGACGTTGCACTCCTGAGTCGAAATGAAAAAGAAGTCAGCGAAGCTCTTAAACATATTGAAAAAGAAGCCTTAGTATTTGGTCTGAAAATACATGAGCAAAAGACAAAATACATGAAAATCGGTAGGAAAAGACTATCCAGACGGGTTATAAGTATAGTTAACTCCAGTTTTGATGTAGTCAAGGAATTTAAATACCTGGGCTCTAATATAACAGAAGAAAATTCCATCGCAGCTGAAAATCGAAAAAGAACGTTAGCAGCAAATAAAGTATATGGCGAACCAATACCAGTTATCAAATCAAGACATATTTCCAGAAAATCAAAGGTCCAAATCAATTTCTTCTTCTGATTTTTCTTTGAGTTGTTTAAGTGGTTCACTGATAGGTTTAAAAGTCTCTTCAAGAAAGACGCTTTTATCAATTTTACTTGTTTATAGCTTTGAATTTTCTACGTACATCATTTGTTGATTTTATGTTGCTGTTCAATATTTTAGCTTTAGTATCCATTTCAATAATTTGTTTATGAAGTGCTCAGCAACGAATTGATAACTGTTTATAAAATGTATAATAACTGCTCTATAATTGCTTATAAACTGCATAATAACTGCTTTATAACTGCTTATAAACGCCATAATAACTGCTTTATAACTGCTTATCTAGTTAATAACTGCTTTAGACTTTTATAAAGGGCTATATTGTTATAAATGTATCAAATCCTTTTCTATAACGACCTTGATTAATTGAACAATATTTATTAACTACTAGAAATCCATAAACATCTTTCCAGCATTCACCACACAAACTACGAAATTTTTCAAAAGACATATCTGTGTTAACATGATCATCGTATACATGTTTCAAATTCAAATCATCTTGTTTAAATAATATTATGAAATTCGAATTATCTCTAATTAAATGTTTTGGTATGTGTGTATATGTTTGACATAAATAAAAACTGTCGATATCTTTGTGACGTCCCATAAAAAAATATGATCGCATATTATTTTGCTTCTCACAAGCGACGTCATCAAAAATGAAAATAGAATTTGGTTTTGCTTCTTCAGGCGGAATGACATCATTATTTTCAGAAAATGTATAATAACCTAATCCTTTTATTGGTTCTAAAATACGTTTCAATAATTCATATTTTGGTTGATTTATTGATTTTGAATAAAGATTTATATTTTCGAATTTTAATCCATTAGAACGTTCAAGTAAACTTAACATTACATTAGTTTTACCACAATTTGAAGGGCCAACAATAATAGCTCTTATACTATTTGGCAATAAATCACTATGTTTTCTTTTATTTGTCGTACTAATATTAAAATCATAATTTTTAACTGGTAATATATTATGTTGTTTAGTCAGTTTCATTTTGACTGTCGAAATTCTTATAAATACCAAGTTTATATATAAAGTACTTTATTCTTATTGAACACTGCGATCGAAAAGATATAAAATAATTAATCATAAAAATAAATCAATCAGTTTACATAAAACTAGTATAGGTAAAGGTTTGGTAAATAATTTAATTAATAAACTACCGTTTGAACTACATCTGCCTGGATATAAGTAATTTTCGTGGACCAGGTACAAAATTACAAAAACGTTTAGAAAGAGGAGATAGTGGTATTAATCTTTTAGATGAAGCTTGTAAGGAACATGATATAGTGTACTCAAAATATAAAGATACAGAACGAAGACATATAGTATAGCTGATAGAATATTAAAAGAAAAAGCGTGGCAACGAGTTCGGTCAAATAATGCTAATTTAAGTGAACGTACAAACGCTTGGTAAGTAACAAACTAAAGTAAAATTCGGAATGGGGTTATCTACTAAAACTAAAAGAAAACGTAAACAAAAAAAAAAATAAACTCTCTAGTGAAAAATTGTTTAGAAAAACTCTTCAAAGTGTTAAAAGTATACTTAAAAAGAATAAACCAGACAGTATGCTAAGTGCTATAAATTTTGCACATAAAGCAGCAAAATGTATAGTTAAGAAGAAAAAAAATAAAGTTGAAATACCCACAATAATTCCAATTCCTAAAACAGGAGGTGTATTACCACTTTTACCTATTTTTGCTGGTTTATCAGCTATTGGCGCTTTAACAGGAGGTGCTTCACAAGTTGCAAAAGCTATCAATAATGCTAAAAATGCTAAAGAACAGTTAATAGAAAGTACTAGACATAATAAACAAATGGAAGCAATCGCTATGGGTAAAGGTTTACATTTAAAGCCATATAAGAAAGGATTGGGACTTTATTTATCACCTGAATATAAAAGAAATTTTTAAATCAGCTACCCAACAGACCGCTTAATGAGAACGATATACTTAAATTTTCAAAATATATACCGTATTTTAGAGGTGTTTTTATGCGAAATAGATTACCAAAAAAGCCAAAACGTATTGAATGTGGAATTATCAATTTAGATACTTCATCTGGACTAGGAACTCATTGGGTAGCTTATTATAAAAAATGTAATCATGTTGAATATTTTGATAGTTATGGAAATCTTAAGCCTCCTGTAGAAGTAATTAATTATTTAGGTAGTAATATATTAAATATAATTATAATAGATATCAGAAATTTAACTCAGTTAATTGTGGACATTAATGTTTAAAGTTTTTATATAACTATATGAAAAAATAAAAAATATATATATATAATAAGAAAAAAAGTACAATTTGATTTTAATCCAAAAATACATTTACTCTTTGTTTGGAAATATGCTTATCAACAAAGTCGTATTGGAATATGGGAAACATGTGCAAGAGATCGTGAAAGATTTCGTAAACGAATATCTTATTGTAGTACATATTTAGATCCTATTTTAACACCTCATCATCGCTATAAAATATTTAATGAACGTTTCAAATAAATTGATATATTCATCAATTTATATCAATAGCATTATTCATGTTTAAAACAATTTTGATATATAAATAAAATGCTTATTGTGTTTTGAACTTTCATTATGTCAATAACATTAACGTTGTCTGGAAATTCTCAGTACTTAGTTCTGAATATTTTCCATCATTAGATTTGTTTACAGACTACGTTTGTGGTGTAGTCGATTTCCAAACATATAATTCAATTCCAAATGTAGATGAAGGAAATAATTTATTTTATATTAGAAATGAAACTATTGAAATACCTGTGGGATCTTATGAAATCGATGATATTGAGCAATACTTGCAAAAAGAACTAGAGAAAAGAGAGCAAAAATATTCACTCAAAATTAAATCTAACAACAATACACTCAAAACAGAAATTAAAAGTGATAAAGAAATCTACTTTGACAGAAAGAGAACTATCGGTCATTTGTTAGGATTTAATCCGAAAAAGTTGGTATCAAACAAAATTCATGAATCAGATTCACCTGTAAATATAATTAAAGTGAATGTTATTCGTTTAGAGTGTAATATAATTACAGGGTCATACATAAATAATAAAAAAGTACACACACTACATGAATTTTCACCAGATGTTGGTCCTGGGTATAAAATAATAGAAGTTCCAAGAAATGTAATTTATTTGCCTGTGAACACAAGACAGATAACATCTGCACAAATTAGAATTGTTGATCAAGACGGTGTTTTAATAAATTTTAGAGGTGAAACTATCACAGTCAGACTTCATTTAAAGCCTCAATAATTATGTTACTTTATAATAATAATAACAATAATAGTGATAGTAAAAATAAAAGTTCAGTTTTATCTGAAAAATTTGATAGTACATTACCAGCATTCAACTAATCAAAAACAAAAAAACTATCTGCTGTATTAAAAAAACCTAATCAACAATTTTTACAATCACTTTGATTTGTACTAAAATAATAGTGAAATACGAACAATGAGTGAAATATTAGAAATTACTAAGCATCCATTTTTTGATGAAAGTATTGTAAAAAAAGAATATCATAGTTACGCACCTTACTCAACATCTTTTCAAAGCAATGATGAAATACGAATAACAATTCAACATCAAGATTTAATTTTATTATCTAGTGAAAGTTTTCTTTACATTGAAGGGTATCTAACTGCCCCTGATAGTTAAACGTTAGATGCAGCTCAATTGAATAATAATGCTATGGCATTTCTATTTGGAGAAATTCGTTATGAATTAAATGGAGTAGAAATTGAACATTCTCGAAATACTGGATACACAAGTACTTTAAAAAATTATGTATCACTTAACGAAGATGAAAGCAAATTATTACTTAATGCTAGTTGGTCTCCATTAAATGCAATTTCGTTAAAAAATTTTTTCAATTATTGTATTCCTTTAAAAACTCTTCTAGGATTTGCTTAAGATTATACAAAAGTTATCGTGAATGCACGCCATGACTTAATTTTAATTCGATCTCGATCTGATAATAATGTAGTGAAGATAGATAAAAAATTTCAAATTCAAATTCATAAACTTTTATGGAGAGTACCTCACATAAATTTTGCTGATACTGTTCGTCTTTCATTATTAAAAGTTATTAATAATAGTAAACCAATTCAAATGTCCTTTCGAAGTTGGGATCTACATGAATATCCTGTATTACCATCAAATACAAACCATCATATATGGACAAAAAAAACATCGTCACAATTAGAAAAGTCTAGATGTATTTTATTTGGTCTTCAAACAGATAAAAATAATGCAGCAAATAAAGATAACACATTATTTGATAATTGTTATCTAACAGAAATTAAAGTTCATTTAAATTCAGAAACATATCCTTATGATGATTTAAATTTTAAGTTTGATCAAAATCGATTTGCCCTATTGTATAACATGTACGCTGCATTTCAAAAATCATACTACGGTCGTCAACCTCAGCTCTTGTTAAATTAAACAAGCTTTAAAGGTACAACAACTTTATTTGTTATTAATTGTTCACATCAAAATAAAGGTATTAAAGCTGGACCAGAAGATGTGCAAGTAGAATTCAAAGCATCAGCTATTTTTCCGGAGAAAATACCTGCATTTTTTTTACTTTACATAATCGTATAGTTGAATATAATCCTCTTACAAGAGAAGTTCGAAAACTTATATAAAAAGGAAAAATAATTAATAACTTTTTAGTACATTTTCAAAATTTATATTGACCACATATAAATCAGAAATAATAAATAACATCAAAATGAATACAAATATTATAATTGATATACAAGGATTCAGAGGACTACGAAATAAATTCATAATAAAAGAACTTGTAATTTCTTATAATTTTAATGAGTTTCAACATTTTTTAATAAAACCACCATATAGTTTTATAACTTTACCTAAAAAACAACAAGATACAAATAATTGGTTATATACAAATCATCATGAACTATTGTGGGATGAAGGATCAATCAGTTTCAAAAGCGTTAAATATTTTGTAAATAATAATGTAAAAAATATAGTCGTTTATGTTAAAGGAGAAGAAAAGAAAAAAGTTATTAAAAAAATTTTTAAAAAACGATGTAATTATTCATAATATGGATGACTTTAGTGCATCAACTTTTTCAAAACTTTATGAACAATATCCGAATATATTGAGATGCCCAACACAATAACGGTATTTTTGCACTACATAATGTATTAGTTTTAAGAAATTTTGTTCATACATTAAAAGATTTAAAATGAAGAAAAAGAAACAAAAATGTGTATTATAATATGGTAAAATTTATTAATAAAATTTTATTGTGTAATATAAACAATATTATGTCTTTTAATCTATTTCTATATCCATACAAAAAAAAAATCTAATATATAATGATAAATCAGAATGGTAAATCATTATGATCATCATGATAATCTATATCCTAAGCTTTAAAATTTTATTCCTTTTTATACAAAAAGTTTTCCTAAATTTTCTGTGAAAACTCGTTTTTCAATTTTCTTAAGGAAAATTTGAAAACCAAAAAAACCTACAACCACAAAAATTGTTTTACTCGAAAACTCGGTTGACCGCAAGATAATTATTTTATTCGAAACTCGGTTAACCGCAAGATAATTATTTTTTAGCAGTTATCCACAAAAAGACATATCGCCACAATCGCTTTCTTACCGCAACCTAACCACAATCGCCATCTTACCGCAACCTTATCATAAATCATGCGCCATCTTACCACAAATGACGTCACAACCTATTGACGTCATATACCTGAAACCCTGTATGGTCCAGAACCACTATATTTATACTACTAATATTTATTAAAATTGTAAATCGGTTCGGGAGATTTAATTAATGCTGTTGGTAATGGCCCATCAATTCCGTATAATGCATTTATTGGTGTGAATTTTTTAATTTTTAACAATTTACATAATTCTTTTATGGTTTCACTCAAAAAATTTGAACCCTAATCTGTAATCAGTTTTTTAGGAATTACCGAATATTTTAAAATTATATTTTTGTAAAATTTTTCAGCTACCGTTGTAACTTCACAATCTTGTAAGGGAACGCAATCTAAAAATTTTGTCAAGTCATCTTGAAAGGTTAAAATGTATTTATTTTGATTATGTGTTTCAGGTAAAGGTCCTACAATATCTAAATAAACTTTTTCGAATGGCTGATCTGGAGTATCTGTGATTATCATTGGCATTTTATTCTGTTTACCTGTTTTGTTTTTCTGACATTTTTCACATTTTTTAATGTATTTTTGAATATCCCTCAACATGTTTTTCCACTTATAAAATAGTCTTATTCTTTTATAAGTTTTTAAAACGCCTTGATGTCCACCTAACGGATTGTCATGATATTCATGTAATATTGTTTTAATTTTTTTTTCAACAGTTAATATTGTTGCACTGTCTTTTCTTCTTATTCGCAAATTTTCTGATATTTCTTGTATAATTTCATTTTGATCTTCACTTACACTATTTTCGGATGAATTTTACTGTTTCTTTTCATTATTAACTCGATGCCTAGCTCTAGTAATTACGTTACAAATATTATTTTTATTTAAGTTTTCGGCATTATTTTGGTTATTATCTTCAGGTATTCTACTTAAGGCGTCTGCATTCTGATTTAATTTTCCTGCTTTATATTCAATTTTCAAATCATAATCTGCTAATTTAATTTGGCATCTGGCTAATCTAGTGGTTGTATCTTTTATTTTTAAAATACCTACTAATGGTTTATGGTCTGTGTATACTGTGAAATTTCTGCCGTATAAATAACATCTAAAATTTTTTGTTGCCCAAACTATTGCTAACATTTCTCGTTCTATTGTTGAATACCTTCTTTCAGCATCATTTAACGTCCTACTTGCATAGGCTATTGGTTTTTCATTACCTAATTCACCCTGTGACAATATGGCACCTATAGCCTCTCCACTAGCATCAGTTGTTAAATAAAATGGTTTTTCGTAGTCTGGATATACTAATAATGGTGGATTCATTAATGCGAATTTTAATTCTTTAATTTATTTTTCACATTTTTTATTCCATTGAAATTAAATATCTTTTCTTAAAAGTTTTGTAATCGGTTCTGCTATTTTTGAAATGTAGGCACCCTGCATTATTTATCACACAGCTATTACATAGCGATGTATGTAATAGCAATATACTTAGTTCTCATGCACAGTACAATGCTTTACGCTAAGACTGTACTTATTACAATGTATGACACAAGATCTATGTATGACAATCAACTATTTACTCATCATTTCCCTTCTCTATATACGAGAGAGGAAACAATAATTTAGGATGCCTACTATACGAACCTTATGAAGAATATTCTTTCATCTTTGCTGACTTTTATAATGTAAAGACGTATAATCAATAAAGTGCAATTATATATAAATACACGTTATTTTTAATGGTACCAACAAGTGGTGACCACGATGCTTGGATGGATTCGTTAATGCAAATTTTAAGTCTTCAAATGATTTTTCACATTTTTCATTCCATTGAAATTTATTATCTTTTCTTAATAATTTTGTTATCGGTTCTGCTATTTTCGAGAAATTCGGGATAACTTTCCTATAATAGTTTGCTAGACATAAGAATGATTGTACTTGCTTAACTGTTTTTGGCCTTGGAAAATTAATTACACATTTTACTTTTTCAGGATCTGGTTTTATTCCTTTTTCAGAACATTTATGACCTAAATAAACTACTTCTGTTCTCAGAAAGTTACATTTTTCAGGTTGTAATTTCAAAGTATTTTCCCTTAATCTTTGAAAAACTTCAATTAGTTTTTTATTGTGATCTTCTAAATTTCTGCCATATACTATATGACTACATCATCTAAATATACTAAAACTTTTAGTCCATTCTGTCCTGTTAAAATATTATTCATCAAACGTTGGAAAGTTGCTGGTGCCCCTGTAAATCCAAAAGGCATCCTTTTAAACTCATAATGTCCCTGATATGTACTGAAAGCAGTTTTTTCTCTATCTTTTTTATCAACTAACACTTGATGATAACCGTTTGCTTAATCTAATATTGTTAAATATCTAGAATGACCTAACTGATCTAAAATTTCGTCAATTCTAGGTAATGGATACATATCCTTTACAGTAATTTCGTTTAACTTCCTAAAATCTACAATAATCTCCAACGTTTCTCACCTGAAAGACCTGGTTTTTTTGGTACAACTTATAAAGGAGAGTTAAATGGACTTTTACTTGATGTAATTATATCATTTTCTAACATATATTTAACCTGTTCTTCTACGATTTCTTTCTGAATCTGTGGTAGTCGATAAATTTTCTGGTTTATTGGTCCTTTCCCTGGTTGTAAAGGAATTGAATGTGTAATAGCTGTTGTATAACTTAATTTATCCCCCGGTAAATGAAAAATGTCATTAAATGATTCACAGATTGACTTGATACTCTCAGGTTCTTCATAATTTAAATTTTCTGGTATTGACAAATTTTCATTTAATAATTTTATTCTATTTTTATCTGAGCTTATATTTTCATCTAATGATAAGTTTATGTATTCGTCTAATATTTTCATTGTTAAGATATTTATTATTTGAATTCTTATTTTTAATGTCTTCATTGGCATAAAATCTGTATATTTTATTAAATTCATAATTGTTATTTTCAAATTTATAAATTTCAAAATCTTTTAAATGGTAATAAATTAATTTAAAATTTTTAATATTTATTTCTTTTTCATTATTGTTTAAATTTGCTATTGTTATTTGATTATTACGGGGTTTAATTATTGAACCTGCCAAGAACGCTCCTGACATAATTTCTTGAGATTCGCAAATTATTTCTTTACTAAAATTAACTTTAATCTTTACAAATTTTTCGGTACGCGCAGGTATTTTAATTTTTTCATTTACTTCTAACATATTTTTATTCATTTCTCCACTCATAAAATTGTTAACATATTTTTTATCTCTCTCGATAAATTTCCCTAACTTTTTATTTTTATTTTGCTTTAAACGTTCAATATTTGTAATTTCTGTTTTATTTTTATACTTGTTATTTTTATTCTTATGATTTTTATATATTTCTTCTATTTTCAATTTATATATTTTCTTTTTATTTCATCTACATTTTCATTTTCTTTTTTTAATCTTTTATTTATTTGTATTATAATTTCTTTATCTTTTTTTTAACGTTTCTTTGTTTTTTTCTACGTTATTCTTTTCATTTCTTATATTTTCTTAAACTTCATTTAGACTTCTTTTAATTTTTTTCATATTTTTTTTTTCATTTCTTCTAATATTAATTTTATATCATATTTTTTATTTTCTTCAATATGTAATTGAGCTTTTACTTTTATTCTCGTATTAAATTCTTTCTCATTTATATCTTTTGGTCTACTTATGTCGTTATTTAAAAATAATTTTAGAATAAATTCAATAAACAGAAGATTCCATAATATTTCAACAATTTTCTTTATGACTATGTCATGCGTTTTGATTTCGTTTTTTACACTTTGATTCTTTCCCTTTACATATGTTTTGCACGAAGAAGCTAAGACAGGTATTTTATTTTTTACCCGTACTTCCCTACATTTATTCATATGAGGAGGAATCTGATAATTTGTGTTATCTTTTGTACCAATTTTGTTGTTAGTGAACTTAACAGATTTTCTTCGAGATAGCATCTGATCGCTAACGAAACCATTATGATAATCCTGATTTGAAAAAGCAAAGACAGTCGAATCCTTTTTTGACTGTACTTTTTCGACATCATTTTTACGATCAGAATCTTGTGCTTCAGAAAAACGTATTTTTTTCATATCAGCAACCTTCGACAAATCAGTATTTGCGAGACACTGTGTCGATTGTTGTGTACCAATGATATGAGATTTGTTTTCTTTTACATTTGATTTCTTGATTTCACTAACTTTCGATGCTACTGTCTCTTTTTTATCTTGTTTTTTAACCATCATTTTTCGTTCAGAATGATTTTGTAATTCGACTACTAAATCCTCTTCATTCGTTTCCTTGCGAGGGAAACGTATTTGTCTATTTGAACCATCAATAACACAATTTTCGGACAAAATATCAAAATCTAATATACCGTCTTCGTCTACATTTTTCATATCTTTCATTACATGAAATTCACATTTTTTGGGTTTTTTAAATTGAATTTAAGCCGAACAAGTACCTATCGTTTCTCCTTCTCCGCATACCGTATTAATTTTTAATTTATTATCATTATTTATAATTACATGATTTTTCAATATATTTTCTTTTAATAAGCTAATTTCTGCACCTGTGTCTATTAATAATTCTGTTTTATTTTTCTTACTAATATCTATGGGTAATTTTACTATAAATTTATCTAAATTTTTGCATATGTCTTGGGGCTGGCACTCGTTATGTTCGTTTTCTCTGGCTGGGTGACAGCTCTTTTCTAGTTTCCCTTATTTTTATTCTGATTGTCCCACAATATCTTTGCGTTACAATCTTTCATCATATGCCCTAATCTCTGACAAAAATTACATTTTATTTCAGAACTTTTATTTTTACTTTCATATTTTGTATTATTATTGTTGCTATTTGCCCCGTTTCTTTGTACATACGTAACCGATCTTGAATTAATATTTCTTTCTTTACAATTTTGTGTAACATGCCCATACATTTTACAATTTATACAGAATGGTGTGGATTTTCAAATGTATGATTGTTCTTACCGCAGAAATTACAAATCTTGAATTCTTGTCTTTGATTATTAGGATGTTTATAGTTAGAGAAATTTCTATTCTCGCAACGGAAGTTATAATTGTTGTTGTTATTAAATCGTGGATTTGAATTAGGGAAATTTCGGTTATTGTTATAATTAAAATTTCTTTGTTCTTGATTTTGGTAATTAAACTGTGGCACTTGCGCCATCTGTGTTCTAAATTTTGCATTATTATTGTTATAATTATTTCTATTAATATTGTTAAATGGTATTTCATTAATAACATTTTTACGTGCTGAATCAATATATTGTGTATTTAATGTTTGTGTGTGTGGTGTATTGAATGTATTATTATTTGATAAATTTTGAAATTCATTAACTGTATTTGCCGATTGTATATCTGTTAACTCTATATTATCTAATTTTGTAATTATGTCCTTTAAACTAATTTTATCTTCATTCGCAGCTAACAATCTATATGTAGGATTAATTAAACCTGTTCTGAATGAAAATGCGGCAATTTCTTGTAAATCTGTTTTTACAGCATCATTATCGTCTGTATGTCTTTCTTCAGCTTTCTTTTCACAAGATTTTAAAATTTTTTGAACTCTACTGCCAAATGTTTTAACAGATTCACCAGGAAATTGTCGTACCATTCTTAATTCATTTAATAATGTGAGATATGATTTATTATTTACTAACGTATTATGTAAAATTGTTTTTAATTGTTCGAGTTTTGAACAAGTAATACCGTCTAATAATCTAGCAGCTCTACCCCTAAATTTAACCGGTAACATTGCAAAAAATAAATCTTTATCTTCATTTTTCACTCAACATTTATACATATTTTCATAGCATTTTATAAACGTATTAACTTCTATGCTGACGTCATCTGTATCTTCAGCGCTTAATACAGGTACATTATTTAACAATTGATTAACTAATTCAATATTTGCCATTCTGAATATTTTATCTAATTCTTTAGTAAATTCTTCTGAAAAACTAAAACTATTTTCTTCACCTTGATTTTCTTCACTTATTGTTGTACCTAACAATGTCCTTGGTTTGTATACTCGTGTACCTGATCTTAGCTGAATATAATGTAATACGTGTTTTTCCTCTTCTCTCATTAATGTTACACTTGGGTGGATGATTTTTCGTGACTTGGCCGTTGGTGTGGATGCTGCTGGTGAATTAGCCGTGTTGCTGTTATCCTCCAGTGCGATATCTTCACTTGTTGATTGTTGTTGTTCTAATGGCACCAAAACGTTGCTTTCTTCTGATGTACTGAATACTGGACTTAAATTTTCGAATGTGAAGGAATTAACTTTTTCTTCGAATCTCACTTTCCTTTTTGGATCTTTGAATGGTGTTGAACTTGTTTGTTCACTCGACATATAATTTAAATTATTTTAAACTTTCTTTTCAAAAAAAAAAAAAAAAAAAAAAAAAAAATTGACTACATTACAAATATATTTTTATCCTTTTTTTAAAAACCACTTTTTATTCAGCTTTGATTATAATTTCTTCTCCCCAATTAATAAATGTTACTTGTATTTAATTAAATTTTTATTATATTAAATATTAATTCAAAAAAACAAATTTACTATTTACACAGAAAAATACACAATTTTTGTATTTTACTTATTTTTAACAGAAAAATTTTTCTAATATTCTTCACTTTTATTTTATTCAATTATTGAGTTAATGTTTTGTTCAACGAAATAAATATTTTTGCTGAATTTAATTTTTTTTTCTAAATTTAATTCTGAAACTTTGCCAGATGATTTTGTTTTCAAGATTAAATTAAAATTTTAGCTGAATTTAATTAATTTATTATTTTTCTTTTGAATTTAATTTACTGAATTCATTTTTAATATTTTTCTGAAATTATTGTAGTATTTTTTCTACCAAATTTATAATTTTTTTATTAATTTAATTTTTATTGTAAAACCGAGTTGAAGCGTTTTAAGTGCTTTCAATTAACACGGTTTCCCGGCTGCGCCAAAATTATAATGTTACGCAGCAAAATTTTATTGTAAAAAGTTTATATAACTAAATATAAATTTTTTAAAGCCAAATTTTAATTGTATGTAGCACAAATTTGTTAGATTAAAACGGAAGCCTTTTTAGTGTTTTTATAAAAATCCTACCGGCTGCGCCAAAATTATCATGTTATGTTGTAACATTTGAAAGATGTCTTTCAATTATTGGGAAGAAATTAAGGTTGATTAATTAAAAAGATTCGTGGTATAATTTTAAAAACTTTATTCACTAAAAATAGCACTAAAACTAAGTTCACAATATTAACTTTAAATTTACTGAAATATTTATTTAATTATTTTATCTTAAATGTTTAACACCGAACCGAAATACTGTAATCAACTTAGCGCCGAATTAGAAAATCTTTTACTTGAAATTTTACAATTTATTCTGAATAGTTTTTGGGCAAATTTTACTGTGTTAAATTTAATTGAAATTTTTTCTAAATTGTATTTAATATTTATTTTCAAAAATATTTTAAGTTGAATAATTTATTTTAAATCAAAGACGATTTCTGCGGTAATTTACTTTTACGACCTTACTGTTTCAAAACCAAATTATAACTCTTCGATAATCGTAATTATTCTTCAATAAATACAATTATCACTTTTCCCTACTTATTTCCCTACTTTGTTAATTGAATCCAAAGTTCGTTATTGAAACATAATATAATTTACTACCATAAATGACTGTACCAATCGTAGGGGAAAAATTGGCGGTACATTTCAGTTCTTTGTTTGCAAATGCGCACATTATTTTACAACGTGATCGGTCAATTTTCGGTGAGAATTCTTTTGCGAGTGTAAATATCGTAAATTTGATACCTTGAAAAATAATTTCTTCTATGGAAATAATGTAACAAAAGCTATATGGGAAATTTACGTAGCAGAATTTTATGGGAATGCAATTTTGCTGATTTAAAGAATTTCATGTGAATTTTGAAAAGAATTTTAATAATTATCAAATGTACGTGTGAGAATCCAAATTTTAATTTTATAATGTTTAATTCACATTTTTTAAAACAAAAGCAATAAATGCATGATTATCTGTATATGTATATATTATGTTACATTGTATTACATTATTTTTATGGGCTGTTATTATATTTGATGTTGTAACACTTAATGTTAATGAATTGCAGGTGTTAATATATTTGTTGTCTCATATTTCCGCTCTAAATATTCATTATGTACTTTGTTTAAAATTGTTAATTCTTGTTTGTGCATGTTATTCTGAAATATGGAAAATTGCTGATAAAAAGTAAAATAATATGATTTTGAACTACGTTGCTAACGAAAATTCTTATGCATACTTGTCTTTTAAACAAAGGGTGAAATGATTGCCCAATTGGCGAGTCATCAAAATATTATTATTTTTTGTTAATTACATGTTTTTCTTTGTTAATAATTTTAAAATTTAGGAATTTTTTTAATTTATCTAATTATGTTACAATTTAATATTTTTTAGATAACAATATCTTTCTTTAGAGAGATATCCTACCGACTGCGCCACTTAACTTTTTAATTTTCTTTCAAAAGAAAAAAAAATTATTTTTTCAACAAATAAAGTTTCATTATAAAACACTTGAATATTTTATATAATTATTATATTTATTATTAATATAATATAATATTATATAATTAAGACTTTATAATTACCTACTTATCGTAATGACCGAATCCTAACTACTACTGACTTCAAAATCTCTCTCAATTTGTAAATTGAAAGTAGAAGTTAGAAATATTAACATTAAAAAAGAATAGCTTTATGTGGATCTGTTAATGTTATATTTTTTGATGATTCAGCGGGAAAATTTTCAGTTAAATTTTCCCATGTGAAATTTATATTTTTAGTTTTTGAAACCTGAGAGGGTGATAATGTAACCAGTATTATGTGTCTACATATGTATATATACAGATTTTATTATTCGAAAAGAGTATATAATGCTGAAATACATATACATAGGTAAAAAGTAAAACCGGTGTAACCGGTATTTCGCGCATTTGTATACTGTGAACGCCTTAAACATCAACGCGGATCTATATAATAAGCGAGTTCACTCTCCTTATTTCTTATATAAACAAACTGATAACAACTACACCCAAACTAAACTAAAATAAGTTCAATTAGTAAAACTAGTAAAGAACTAATGCTTTGCTTCAAATCCATTGTCTTATAGTAGAATGCCATATGTAAAAATGAACACAACATACGTCACAAAATAAGTAAAAAAAATACGTGACTGTATGTTTAAATTTAAATGCGATCCGAAACGTGTGGTATATGTATGAATTAGATCGGTATGTCATACAAATTATAGGGAAATTCTGAAATTGAAATAACTCATACATCAATATATAATCAAGTAAACCGGTTATTTGTAAATTTCTCATACTGTAATTTTAAAGGCGATCCAAAACAAATTTCAAATGTGTTTATATCGTACAACTAAAGTACAAGGTGTAGTGAATTTTTTTGCAGAAATTTGTAGTGTGTAAATTATAATTTTTAAAGAACTAAATATGGGTAAACATCTATAAAATGTTTAGTTTGCGGAGCTTAAAAAAGTAAAAATCAACATATAAAATTTTTTTAAATTCCCAATAAATAGTGCAAGGTAAGTAAATAATAGCAAATATTTATAATGAACTATACATATAATTGTTAAAGTAATATTTGTATATTAGCATACAAACATACCTATATATAGCAAAAAAATTACATATAATTTATACACATAATATTATAATTATATATTATATTTATATATAATTATTTATATTATATATACATTCATACATATATATGTTTATATATAATTGTATATAATATTACAATATATAAATATATGTATTTAATATATAATAACATTAATATATACATTAATATGCACGTATGATGTATAAATGGGTGAAAAAAAGATAACGTTTATTAATTGGTGAAGGACAATAGTAATAGTATTTTTATAAGTGAACTTTTTAAAATATAGGTTCACTCAACCAAATATAGAAAGATTAAAAACATGTCTACCTAGTAGTTAATTATATTTTTTACAAACAATTCCTTTGAAAATATAGATGTATGAAAATATAATATGTGTGCATACATATGTATATCTCACAAATGTATCTTCTATGTTACAAATATTTAGAATCCGTTATTTTGTTTTAAATAGTAAAATATTTTTGTGGAAATTTTTGTCCTTATCAATAAAATATCGTACCAAATATCGTATACATGCAGGACTGAACTTCGATTCAATCTAGACTCGATCACATCAGAAACCATGTACATCGAGACGGAGTCCAGATGGGATTCATTCGATCCGATTCTGAATTTTTCGCTAGATCGAGTCGAAATACCTACGTCAAAACTGGAACAGAAAGATTAAAAGATGTAAATAGGATATTATGAATTGTTTGAGATCATCTTGAGAGGTACATTTGTGAAATGTGTACCGCATCTTCATATTCTTAAGGAAATTTTTTGTACAAAATATAACTTACTACTAAATGAAGATGTTCTTACTATTTCAATGTCTAATTAATAATTATATGCGTCGTGTCGCAAAGTGTCTAATTTAGGATTTAGCTATTGGGACTAGGTATTCATAAATTATTTGGTTAAGACCGGAATTTACAAAAGTGGTCAACTTTGGTACATGATTTCTCCGTTGTTTATAGGAATATTTCAATGAAATTTGGACAATACATAGTTCTTATGTAGTTATTGGAATTGTATGTACAGATTTTTGATATCTGTTTTAGTTACCTGTTTATTTAATCTCAAAGTTAGGAATTTTATAAAAAAACGTTCAACTTTGGTACATGAAAAGTAGTAGTAAACTTTAACGAATTTGTTCAATTTTTTTTTATTACAAAGAAAAAACGATTTTATTAGAAATAAATGTAACACTTTTGTTATTTTTGTTTTCAAACATTTGTAATAATCAAAATTCGAAAGGTATGTTTTGAAAGCGCGTTAATTTATCTTTTTCGAGTTCGTATACTCACTGTTGTAACGCGGCATTAGTGCAACACAATTCTCAAAAAGCTTTCATCGATTTAAGTAAAACAGTTTTTTTGAAAAGCCCTAGCACGCGAGTTAAACGTTTATTGGAAAATAGAAAACGATTTAACATGAGAAAATCGATGCTATATACACAAAATATCCATAAAAATAAACATACTGAATCGCAGGATGAAAATGGAACAGATACGTGTCAAAAGCCTGATTTACCGGAAGAGATTCAAAAATCTATAAGAGAAGAAATTTTATTGAAACTAAAAAGTGATCAAAAAAATCGTGTCGAAAATGAAAAGTGTACTCGCGATCAGTCAAATTCGAATTTGTAGTTGGAAAAGCGTCGTAATTTATTAACGGCCTCAGTGTTTGGAAAAGTATATAAACGTCGCATCAAATCAATCGGAAATTTAGTAAAAGAAATTTTGTACTCTAATATTTCATCTCTAAATTCTGTACGGTACGGGAAAATTAACGAGCAAAACGCCATCGAACAATTGAGTCGTCAGTTATCTATAAAAATTGATAAATGTGGACTTTTTATTCATCCCGAATATGAATTTTTAGGAGCATCTCCTAAAGGTGTTGTAGGAGACGACGGAATAGTCGAAGTCAAATGTCCTTCTTCAGCTGCTGGTATGGATATTGATGAAGCAATTCGTTTAAAGAAAATAAACTGTTGGAAAATGGATAAATTGGGCAATATAGAATTCAATAAAAACTACGATTATTATTACCAAGTCCAAGAGCAACTAAACATCACCGGGCGTAATTATTGCTATTTTGCAGTATGGAGCAGTAGTGAAAAAAATTTAAAAATTGAAAAAATATATCGTGACTCATTATTGTGGAATGAAATTGTGATAAAATTGAAATATTTTTACGAACGTTGCTATTACCAGAAATTGTAGATCCTCGATATACTCGTCAAATGGCCATTCGTGAACCATTGATAGATTGCACTTTATAGACTTATTTGTATGATTCAAGCTTTTATGTTGCAATTTTCTGTTTTTGTACATTTATTATATTTCTGCGTGCTTTATTAATGAAAATCGAAAATGATGATAAAAATCAGTTATATACAAGTGTACATTCGTATTCGTATATGTAAGAATAATTTAATTCAAAAATCTGATTCCAATACATCAAAATGTACGCATAAATATCGAAAATTATTACAAAAACAAATGCAATAGTACATCTTTTACTCGTAGTTATAAATATCTTGAGTAGTATGTATAATTTACACAAATGCATAAAACACAGGAATTTCTTAGACTTCTTAGACTTTATAATTTTAAAAAGTTCATATAAATATTCTTCTAAGTCTAAACATACATATCTATACTTATGTTGAATATATATTATGTATAGGTACAAACATACACATGTATGTACATATGTATGTATACACGTATACTTTATTTTCAATTGGGTTTTTTTTCAACATCAAAATTTCAAATTTTCAGCAAAATAAGACTAAAATGAAATGTGATTGTCGTGTGATAAAACATTGTTACAAAAATTATCGAATTTAGACTTTAGAGTGAAAATAAAATACCTATTGTATTGTTATTAGTGATTTGCATAAATATTTAGTATTTATTTGATGCATAATATATGTTGAAAAGCGTATGACTACGTCGATTTATCTACTTATCTAAGTTGCATGTGCGTACTATACAATCGATAACAATTCTATTAAACCGGTTTTTGTATTGTAAAAACCATATGCATATGCAGTATATATGCTTTTAAATGACAAGGATGTATACCTGTGACGTCATATCATACATTTTGTAACACTAACATAGTCAAGTGATATTATGAATGTGTTAGAACAGATTTTACATATGTAGTAGTCCTGAATTAGAAATTCTGTCTTTAGTAAATTCCCGTGTTAAGTAAATTTACAAATGAAATTGATAAAATAACATTAAACAAGTGGTAATTACAAAAATTTTAAAAAATAATATAAATTTTTTTGATAGAAAATATCAGCCATTAAAAAGTATTAAAAATTTCAACACTGCAACTACGCATGCCATGAAGTTTGCCATTCCCATGTTCTAGATGGTGCGTAATAAATTTTATTAATTTTCACTCTTTATAGTACTAAAAAGTTACTACATTTTTTTGTTATTATATTTACATACATACATATATATATGTACGATATCACTCATTTTTAAGGAGAAACGTTTGGTTGGAGAATATTAATAAATGTGATTTTATCGAGAGATTATCGTGTATGTGAAAAACATTTCAGCAACGATATGTTTGGTAAATCGAAGTTAAGATTTAAGAGACAGGCAAATCCATTTAAAATAACCAGTTAGGTGAATCGTAATAAAAAAATAGTTATTTTGGAAAACATATTGGTAAAGCTAGCAGAAAATCCGGAAGATAAATATAATTTTGAATTCGTTCAAGAATTGAATAATTCAATATTGAAATATACCCAGGTGCAGAAATACCTGTAAATGTAGGTCAGGAAGAAGATTCAAAAAACGATTACGAAAGAGAATTTACTGAGACAACTTTGGAAGAAATCATAACTATGGAAAGGAGAATTTTCAAATCAACGCACAAAGGTACACAAACAGAAAATAAAACTAGCAATTTAGAAGTTGAGGTTGAAAAACTTAAGAAAGAGTGCGAACATATAAGAAAGAGTTGAACAGATTGAGAAAGAAAAAACTAGCCAAGAGTTCTATATTGAAAGAACGAAAAAAATTTTACCATTCGAATTAGCACGTCTGGTAGAAAGCCATATAAAAAATAGAAGTGATAGCCGTCGAGGATTCAGATATTCTACGGAATTAAAGAAATTTTGTCTAAGTGTATACTTTATATCACCATCGGAATACAATTTTTTGGCTAGAAATATGTATTTGCCTTCACGATGTACCTTATTAAGGTTTATCAGAAACTGGCCTTCCGAACCCGGTTTTCATGATTTATTTTTATACAAATTTATTCCACGCGTTAAAATTAAAAACCGAAAATTTGCCAGACCTAGCCAAAAATTGTCTGATATGCTTAGACGAAATTTCTTTAAAAAGAAATTTACTTCTTAGTAAATCTAATGGCAAAATTGTTGGTTTAAGGTGCCTTTACATTTTTATTGTCACACATTTGCTTTCGAATTTGCGTTCGTTTTTGTTTTCGCTATTGAATTGTATTCAGTCCGATAATGATGTTTGACGTTTACACTATTATCATGGCACATTTGTAAACAAATTTGTTTGAAGCGCTGAAAATAATTAAAATGCAATAAACAAAACAAATTTCCAAAGCCAACTGAGCAAATGTCACTTTTTACAATAACAAAATACACGCGACACAATTGTGTGAATCATATGAAATAGAACCAAACGTGATACAAAAACAAACACAAATGCGATAGCAATGTAAAGATACTTTTAGAGGACTATGGCTGTTATAGAACTCAATTACTTGCTAATTTTGCCATTGTAGATGGTGAGAATGCTCTTATTTTATAAATTCAGCTTGCTCAGCAAATATTTTTAAACAAATTATAGTCAATTGCGTCACACAACTAGTGAATGCAAAAATGAGGCCTTAATAGGTTATTAGGTGTTTCTACTGTGAATCCTCATTTTTATGTAAATAGTAATAATATTTATTATATGTATGTATGACACACCACATTTACTAAAATTGTTTTGGAGGAATTTTATGAATTATGAAAGATATTGAAAAGATATTGAGAGGAGATTGGAAAGATATTGAAAATTTTTACTTGTGGGGTAGAAAACGCCAATTCAAATTGGCGCCAAAATTAAGTGATGGAATATTTATCACAACACTTTTCAAAAAATGAGGGTAAAATTTGACAGAGATACGGCAGAGTTAATTGGAAAATTTGACATTTCCAATTGAAATTTGTTTGACATTTCCAATTCTTCTAAATTTAAAGAAGCAAAAAATTTTAGAAGGCCATTTTTCGCAACCAATGACCAATTAAGTTTCTTTGAAGATATGAAAAATATCATCAAGAAGATGTCATTTTTTGAAAAATTAAATAATAGAGCTAACGTCACAAAGAAAATGAAATTTCAATAATATCTGACCAGGGAGGAAATTTTATAATGGATGGGTTCAAAATATTAACGTTTTACCCTCATTATATAATGAATTAAAAGAAAAAGAATTAATATTTCTTTTAACAAGAAATCTTAATCAAGACTGGCTTGAAAATATGTTTGGAGTTTCACGTAAACAAGGAGGAAATACGAAGTTATTGATTCCATTCCAATTTGCATGTGCATTTAAAAAATCATTTTCCGTTAAGAAAAATCCGTTATGGAAGTTATAACATCTGGTTATTGTGAGTCAATTGAAAGTCTTCAGTTACCAGATGTCAGTATAGATTCAAACGAATTGTTGAATTTGCAGAAGCCACAAGAACATTACAATTTTATTATAGACGCTTTCTATTACTTCTGTGGTTGGATGTTAAAAAAATGTACAAAACTTCATAATTGTAAATTAGAATTGGTCAATGAACCTAGTACTTCCTCAGTTTATGTTGACTTTAAAGAATACGGCAATAGGAACCTACTTTTAAAACCTCTGATCAAGAAACACAACCTCCAATCTAAAAATATTTTTCGTAAAGAGAATTATTCTCATGTAGATTAAAAAAAAAAAAAAATCAAAAAAACTCGTGTACATGTACGAAATAAATACCAATTTTCATGAATGCAAATTACCACCACCCAAAACTAATTATTTGTTTAGGATTTTTTCTTTTTTCTTAAAGACTATTAGATTTTTTACGCATTTGTCCGTTTTTGAACATTTTAATTTTACATGTACTTACATTTAAAATACACGTGTTTGTATCGCAGTATATTAGTTAGCTGTAAGAAGTATTTACATGTACTTCATAAAAATAGTACATGTTTGTTTGTATATATATATATTTATCCTTAATACTTCGGTACAATAAAAAAATGATCTTTCTTTATACATTGTTTTTTTTTCACACTTTTTATGATCATATGAATGTTTGTATATGATGTGTATACATACATATGTATATGAAAAGTAAAGAACCTTTTATTTCTATTAGAAAGCATGCATTTCATATTGAGATAAATGAATACATGTACGAACAGTTAGTAATTGATATACTACGATACAAACACGTGTATTTTAAATGTAAGTACATGTAAAATTAAAATGTTTAAAATCGGACAAATGCGTAAAAAATTTGAAGTTCATGATATCACAAAGAAATTAAACTCCACCCCATGTGAATTACAAAATCAATGCAATACAATAGTACAGTCGGCGATTAACAAAAAACCCTTAATTGTATGAAAATATTTTTATAAAATTTGAAATTTTTTCACAATTAAAAAGAATGATGTAATGCTAAATATTGGAAAAGGTAGCACATTTTCTGAGAATCCACTGTACTTTTAGGTATTTTCCTTATGTGTAAATAGAATTTACACATACATTTAAAGAATGAAAAATTGAAATTTATTGATTCTCAATGAAGAGAAATATATTTTAACCCTATCTACTCTGCTCGCACAGCACCTGTTTCGATCAAAATTTTGTGACCAAACTAAAAGCATTTAAGTTTAAATATATGTAATAGGTTATATATGGTACAACACTGGGGCCATTGTGTTAACTTTCAATAGAGTGAAAGTCCCAGCTAATATCGAGTTCTGTTTCCAGAAGGTGGCTGTCCGGAAATATGTGCAAAATCCCATGCGTTGCACTAACTGCCAAAGACTTGGCCACACCAAAGCTCGGTGTAAGAAGGTGGAACTATGTAAAAATTGTTGCAGCATACCACACAGTGACAACTGCTCTAGAACCTTCTGCATCAATTGTGCTATAGAAGGCCACTCACCATCTTATAAGGACTGTCCCAGCTATGCGAGAGAACGTGATATTCTCCACATAATGACTAAGGATAAATGCAGTAAGTACCAGGCGAGGAAAAAATACTTTGCAGAACGGCCGTTTGCATCTTTTTTTGCTTCTTTCCTATTACAGTTTTACTTAAAACTTAATAATTTTTTTAATTTTGTATATAATTTTTTTTTAAATAATATTTCATAAGTAGAACTTTAAATAAATTATTATTTTTTTCATAATATATTTAGACAAATAAAAAAACCGAATAATAAAAATTAACTATAAACTAGAATCATTTTTTTAATATTATTTTGTAAATACTGAATTATTTTGTAAAGATTTTGTTTAATATGGCGTTTATATTGCCGGTTAATCTCGAGATTATCTCGTCCGAGTAGGTTATCTCTCTAATCTCGTCGTTAATCTAGTGATTAGCCATACAATTGTTGTTGTTAATTAATCTCCTCATGAGGAGATTTATTTTTATTCTACTTGTTAATCTACTAAACGCTATACAAACACCTCTTCAGCACGAGTCAGCATTGCGAGTATCGAATTTGCTGATATATTTGACACATGAATTTGACATAAAATTTTGATTTTAAAAATATTTCAGTCGTTATTGATAATATTTCATTTATTTATTTCGCTTCGGCTTGTTTTTCGGTTGATTTTTTTTATAGTGTTTTGAATTTTAATATAAATAAATTACACAAATTGTAATATTTATTAAAACAATAACCTCACTAAATAAAACAAAAATTGAACTGTCAAAGATAATCTACTTCGTTCAGTGTAAACGGTATAGATTACGTTAATCTCGTAAATGCTTAATCTCTTGCTGAAAATGCAATGTAAACGCCTTATAAGTTTTTATTTTTTTATTTTTGAATAAACGAAGAAAATTGTTTTTGTTATAAAATTTAAACAAATTGACTTTTTATTTAAAGAAAACTTTGCTATCTTTTAACCAGTATCCTATCTGAATTTTGGTGTTGAGAATAAGTCCCAACATTTTTTTTCAATTAAAATGTACTTTTACAATGTTTAGAAAAAATTTATTGTAAACACACTTCTCAATTTTTAAAAATTTTTAAGCACTATTTAAAATTAAACGTCACTCTCAGCTGCAAGCTACAAAAATAGAAATAGGTTCGATTTTTGTATTCGAAAGATACCGGCAGTCGGTAGCTTAGCTGTATTGTGCGCATTTTTATTGAAATGTATGTGTTTTAAAATTTTTGACAGTTGATTTTGTATCCGAAAGATACCGGTAGCTTGTATCTTGTATTTTATAGCTGTATTCTATTTACACTATTAATTTGTCACAATTAATAATGAACATACGCAATTTCTGTTTTTTCCATACATCCATATTTTGCACAGTTTATAAACATTAAGGTTATAAGAAAATATGTGCACAATATAAAAATAAAAAAAGAAACTAAGAGTGGATTTTTTTTATAATTTTAATTTAATTATTATTGAAAATAATATTTAAAGATTAAAGTATAATAATAAATTTCTGATTTTATACATCATTCAGTAAAAATATAAATTTATTATACATATGAAGGAAAACAAGAAAATAGGAGACAACGTAAAAGCACCCTTGTGAATTATATTTCATATGTACGTACAGTCATGTACGATAATTTCCCAAATGTCGTTTATTTCAAATTACATATGTATTATATAGTATGTATGTACGTATAGCGTTTGTAAATAGTACGTACGGTTATTATAAAATTTTAAGTGTGAGTTTTTGTGTTATTTATACTATTATTATTAT
Organism: Anthrax anthrax; assembly: GCA_963971155.1. NCBI lineage: Eukaryota > Metazoa > Arthropoda > Insecta > Diptera > Bombyliidae > Anthrax > Anthrax anthrax. The sequence continues at coordinate 35,923,218 of OZ020117.1, forward strand.
TTTTAAATTGGATAAGTGAATCCAATAAACTAAAAAAATGGAACAAATAAATTAAGTAAGTAAATCAATGGAATTATTAATTTAATTAATAAACAAATAATAGCATGCAACACAGTGAAACCTAAAACGTCGCCCACGTATAATGCAAAAAAATTTGCCAATTTTCAAGGAGGCCAACTTATAAGAAGATTAACTTACCAGGTTTCACTGTGACTGCACTAGTAATAATAATCACAGATATTTTAAGATCCGTATGCATCAAAAATTACTGTCTGAATCGATCAATTAATCATATGGCCGTATCGAGTATACGTATAAAGTTAGAACAATTTAGGCAAAGTCAAACGTTCAACGTAGAATATTATTTGAATAATATATACTCTATAGTAATGTAATATAAAGTTAGTTTATTTCCATTTAATTTTTTTGCTGTTTTAATTTTAGATAAAATTAGGTGACTGCACAACTTTACTCTCGTTGGTCCTTCTTCTAAAAAATTTAGAAGAAAAAAGACAGATTGTAGAATTTTTGCAGGGGAAGGGTTTGTTTGAAAAGTACACATTTGTAAGTATTGTAACGTAGCATGTATACGTTAATTATGGGAAAATTCATTAAAATATTAAAAAATATTAAATTCTTCGTTCTTGTAAGCAAATCAATGAATATGTGCCACAAAGATACTGGTCATTCCAAGACCACAATTTGTGCAATTTATACAAAATTGCGCAAATTATGTTCTTGGAAAATTGATCAGACTTTGAGCACATTCCGTGTGGGGGACCCGGTTGGGTGGTCCAAATAGATGAAACTCTTTTTGGCAAAGAGAAAATATAATAGAGGTCACTCAACCAGGCAGCTCTGGGTTCTCGGTACTTACGATACCAGAACAAAAAAACCTGTAATAGTTTATGTGGAGAAAAGGGACTGACAAATCATGATCCCTATCATCAAGAAATATTTGCTGCCGGGAACAGAGATATTAATAGACGGATGAGGTGCTTACAAAAACCTAAACTCTGAGGGGTATGTTCACAAATTTGTGAATCATAAAAAATATTTTGTGGACCCGCAGGATCAAACTTGCACAAATTCGGTCGAGTTCATCTGGCGGTCCATGAAAACTGCAATGCGAAGAGTATCTGTAATGCGAAGCTCATACGTGTTGGACCATATGGATACATTCCTGTACCGGCAACATTGTGGGACCCGAAATGGTAAGACCGTATTTCGGATCATTCTTGATGGCATAAAACAACATTACGTTGTGTAAAAAGGTAATTTTAATTTTATTATAATTTTTTCATTCATACTTAAAACGTTTTTTTCTTTAAACTTTCCTTTCGTTATTCATTTTTCACCGGCTTACTAAAGTATATAAATTAAAAGGTATATATTTTGTGATCCATGTGAAAACCAATTTTTATTAATAAATACATTTCTTTCCAGAGTTTATCATCATTTTTATTATCATTAGTATTAGGTCTATTGCATTATTATATTTTGTATTATTATTATCATTATTAATATATCTCGAACTATTATGTTTTTTTTACATTTCTTGAATTATTATTATGTTTAAATTATTTTTTATTTATTATATTTATTTTTGTTAACTTTTATTTAATTGTTTTGAATTATGATCGTTGCTTTTTTTGAATTTTTATGAATTAATTAAAATTTTATTACAAAAATAACAGTATTAGTGTTTTAATTATAAAAATGCTTTTATTACAGGGGTGTTACAGGGGTCATTGTTAATGTATGTAAACTTTAAACATTACATTCCTCACAATTCAAAATATTCTCTTTCGTTAGTTGATAATTAAAATCGATTGAAAACAATGTAATACACGTGCATTCTTTACAACGATTTTTTTAAAACGCACACTGTGCACAGTTCGTTATTCTGATATATGGTTATATGTGTTATACGTTGTTTGCGCGAGTTAGATTGGAATCCGATCCTAACGGCCAAAATATAAAATTTAAAGATATAATAGAAAAATATCAAAGTCATGAGAAATAATTTTAATTCATATTCCCATAAATTTAACTTCATTGAAAGTGTATGTTAATGCATTTACAATAACTGCATTTTTTGCTGCACTTGCATTTTTGATGAAGTATTATATTACATTATATAAAACTTTTTCATACTTAACTTTTGATTGTATTTGTGTGTATATGTATCTTAAGAAATAAGAGGTAAGAAATTTGTTTGTAAGAAAGATATTTTTATTGTAACAATCTTTAGTCTTAAGACCGAATTCAAATTCTAAAGATTTAAAAGTTTAGTGAAATAAAATATGTGTAAAAATAAAATTAATTTTTTTTAATATCAAAATTAAATATTGATATAACTTCCGTATGTATTATTTCAACGAAATTCAAATTTGATATAAAACAAACGTTATATGTACATACATACTACATATTACAGATTAAACACATTTTCTAATTTTTTTCAAGGTAAATAATTGTTTCATTATTTTAAAAACTATTTACGCTTCATTAAATTAAAAATAAAACCAAGCAAAACGATTTTTATTTCTTTTAGTTTTTAATTTCATTTCCTGTAAATTTGTTAAAATTGTTCATTTTTCAATGGTAACACTTTTTGTGGGGGAGCTTCGGTAGCTCAATAGGTGAGTATTGGCTTCTAAAGCACAAGGGCCCAGGTTCGATTCCAGACGATTGCAGACAAATGAAGAAAAATAGAAAAAAAAATGTTTTTCATCACTTGTCTGCACTGTTGCCATCGAAACTACCTTACCTCAAAAGTTCACTCAGCTTTGAATGAGTACCATAAGCTTCACGCTCATGGGTTCAAGTGCTTACTAGAATCGATCGAGTCTACTTGCCGACAACAAGTAACTCAAACAAATGATTGGTGTAGGCCCTATCATACACAATTGAGTTTAAATTTCTACTTCAAACAAACTCAGTGGCTCGCACGTATGATAGAATCGTCTCGAAAAATCATCCTAAAAGTAAATCATCGGAAAGGAACACTTTTTGTGGTACTAACTGCGCCATGTAGCAAACAAGAAGGAACTTCGAAAATGTTAAAATTTAAAGGAAATAAAAATATACTAATCCTTAATTATTTTTATAAGGATGCATTTTAGGATAATCTACGAATCATAAGCTTGCAGTTGGTATATGTAAAGTAGTTGTTAATTTTTTTCGTATGAACGAGTAGGACGAAAAAGGATTTTTGCTTGTTTTTAAGGATATCGGTAAACGTATCCTTGAAAAAAGATGTGAAAAAAACTTATTTTTTTCCTCTTTCTATTGCAACAAACATCAGTTCTTAAAAAAGCCAATACTTCTGGCCCCTGCTTTGTAGTGCATACAAAAAAATACTGTGAAGACTACATTTCATTTTTTTATTGAATTCGTGTTTGATTTAGTATGAATATTTGGATATGATTTGTATTTGCTTTCACTATTTGTTCTTAATTACTGCTCGAAATGAATTTATATTTCAAACAAAAAGAAGAGCAGACATAATAATAAAATTTATAATAACGTTTATATTCCAAAAAATACAAATTTGAATAAATTTTCAAAGAACACCACCACACGTGAACAATCTTAACAAGATGTTAGAATATTAAATATTTAATTTTTGTAATGGTTGGTGTAAGCCCTATTTCAAATTTTTAACTTAATTTAATTTAATTTAACTTAACTTAATTTTCAAAATTAAGTTTAAGTCTCTACTTCAACAAACTCAGTGGTTCACAATCCGCGTTAAACTGTAGGTGCGCGTATGATAGAATTGTCATGGAAAATTATCGTAATGATGTGGAGGCTAAAGTTCAGTCTGGGCTATAAAGCCAGGCATTATTATTAAATATTTGATATTTAACATTTATAATTTCAATTTGTTATTTTGCAATTATTTCATTGTTAATTGAGTGTATGTATCTTTCGGTTGTTTAGTTTTCACTTTTCTGAATCTTACTTGATAATTTTTCTGTCGTTTTCAATTCTCGAATTTGAATACAAAAATGTTTCGACTAATTGAGAACTTTTCAATTTCACCTGAAATTCAACTCGGTCGACAAAATTTTCAATGGAGTTGAATTTGAAATCAAAAAATGTGTGTGACTGAATCATAGTTCTCAACTAGTCAAAATTCAATTTAAATTTAACAGTTGATAACGTCAGAATGAGTGAAATTTAAAAAAATGCAATCGAATCATACATTTAATATAAACAAATAAAATAAGAATAACAAAATTCTGAATAAATATTATATAAGTTTTTTTCTTTTAAGTTTAATTCACAAGGGTGAGAAGAGGTTGGGTTGCCTCGACACTGCAGCTTAAGAAAGCTTATTGTATCCCTCACCCTTTGTTTGTCTACATAAAGGCATTTATCCTTTTAGCAAGGAGAATAACGTACTTTATGTAGTCTAGATTTGAAAGATCTTCGAGATTTCTGCCCTCAGTGGTCTTCCATCTCCATTTTTATAGTGCCACACATTCCTCAGAATGTGTGTTGCTGTTTCTTCCTCTTCAAGACATAGCCTACAGTCTAGGTTATTCATATTGAAGCCTTGTTTTTGTAGATGTACTTTAAACTTGTAATGTCCTGTTATTAGTCCCATTACAAGTCTAATAACTTTCCTTTCACATTTCAGTGTCAGGTCTGAAATCGCTCTGTTCGGTTCTTTTATAAGACCCCCAGAGCGTCTTTTTCCTCCATCAGAAATCCAGTGAATTTTATGCTGGTTTTGTACCCAATCATTCACCTTTTTCCTAATGAAGTTTTTATTGATTCCCAGGGCGGGCTCTGGCCCCATCAGGGGTGTACTGGATCCCTCCCTGGCCAACTCGTCTGCTTTTTCATTACCAGCTATTCCTTTATGACCTGGCACCCACTTCACCAAAATATTGTTGTGGTTGTTTGCCAGTTCATTAAGGTTTATTTTGCACTCTAGTACTGCCCTAGAGTTGATTTTAACACTTTCCGGTGCTTTAATCGCTGCCTGGCTGTCCGTGAGAATGAGGATCGTTTTATTTCTATATCTCCTTCTTAAATTCTCTAGGACGCACAGGTTTATGGGGCATACCTTAGCCTGGAACACAGTGGCATATTCCCCGAGTGGGATTATTATATCCCTTTTAGGTCTTATCCCATGTATTCCGGCTCCCGTTCCTTCACCTGTCTTTGATCCATCCGTATACCAGATGAGATCTCTCTCCAGGTGACTGTCACGCGATTCCTCCCAGCTTGTTATTTGGGTGAGGAATCTCTTTTCAAAGTTCATAGAAGTTTCAATGAAATCATGTCTCATTTCGAAACTTCTATCTTTGATTATTTGTAGAAAACTGGCATGCCCGGCTTCCACCAGGGGCTTCCAGTGTCTGTTCATATACAGCCTATACGCCGCTATCCTAGATTGCCCCTTGATGACGAATTCAATTTTGGCCTTTTTCTGTTCTGTTTTGGGCCACCACACCAGTGACCCGTAGCTAATCATGGGTTTTAGGATCACATCGTACATCCAAAGTACCATATGTGGCCTAATTCCCCATGTATTACCGAGTGCCCTTTTAAGATTGAAAAGGGAGGTTTTTGCCTTTCTTGTAATTTCATTCAGCTGCTAATTCCAAGTCAGTTTACTATCTAGGATGAGTCCTAGATATTTAACTTGTTTGGAAATCTCTAACTGACTGTTGAAAAAGACAAGAGGTTTTAGACCCTCCAACGTCTTTTTCCTCGTGAAGGGAACAAGGGCGGTTTTAGCTGGGTTTACCTACAGGTTTTCCCTGCTACACCATTGCTCCACTATTTTCAGAGCCTTCTGCATTAACTCTGATATCGTATTTAGGAATTTGCCCCGGGTTATGATGACTATGTCATCCGCATAGCCCTGGGTGTAAAATCCTTTATTGTTTAGTTCGGTAATCAGGTCATCCACTACTAGATCCCACAGAAGTGGTGATAAGACACCTCCTTGTGGGGTCCCTCTGGTGACCGACATCCGTATGTCCACTCCTGTCAGAGTGGCTTGTACTACTCTGCTTCTTAACATGTGGCTTATCCACCTGCATATGGTGTTGCTTACCCCTTGTTTTTGAGCAGAACTTATGATGGAGTTATAAGAGGTGTTATCAAACGCCCCCTCTATATCAAGGACAACCCCCAGAGTGGTTTCCTTGTTATGTAAACTATGCTTTATTTTTGCAACCAGTTGGTGCAGAGCAGTTTCACATGATTTACCTGGCTGATAGGCATGCTGATTGGAGCTCAAGGGTCTCTCAATCAGATAGGTTTCCCTGATATGCCTTTCGACCAGTCTCTCCAACGTCTTCAAGATGAAGGACGATAGACTAATTGGTCTATACGACTTTGCCTGGGAGCAATCCTTACCAGGTTTGTGTATAAATACCACATTAGCCTTCCTCCAGGCTTTGGGTATGTAGCCTAGTGCTAGGCTGCCCCTGAAAAGCCTGATTAGTTCCAGTGCTACTGCTTCTCCTCCTTTCTGTAGTAGTACTGGATAGATTCCGTCTGGACCAGGACTTTTATATGGTTCAAAAGTATTGACAGCCCATATTGTCCTGTTCAGCGTGACCACTCTTTTAGCCAACTCCCAATCTACCTTCTTCGCCCTTAGATGGAGCTCATCGAAAGCAGATTGGTCATCGGTTTCCAGAAAAGTTTCACATTCTGGAAAGTGCGTATGTAACAGTACCTCCAGTGTGTCCCTTTCGTTTTTCGTGTAAATCCCCTCCTTGGTCTTTAATCGACCCAAGGGATTGGTGGGATTTTTGGCCAAAGCCCTATGGAGTCTGGCTCCTTCTGAGAATGAAGTTATCTCCCCACAGAAGGATTTCCACGAGTTACTTTTGGCTTGACGAATCTTTTTATTATAATGAGTCAGTGTTTGTCTATAGACATCCCACTGTCCTGTCTTCTTCGCTTTATTGAAGAATTTTCTTACTTTTTTCCTTAAGGCATCAAGTTCTTTGGTCCACCAGTAAATTGGCTTCCTGCTGGACCGCCTTGATATAGGACAGCTTTCTTGATAAGAGGCGAGAACAACCTCCGTTAGTTGTTCTGAGGCTACCTCTAAGTCAAGTGTATCCTTAATGGACATTTTAAGGTTTTTTACCCCTCGTTCACTTTTTCACTGTACAAGGCCCAATTTGTTCTGCGCGGGTTACGATACATAATGTTTGGTCTATCTATGCCCTCGATAGCCATCATTATGTACCTATGGTCAGAGAGAGACGGTTCTCTAGAGACCTCCCACTTACAGATATTGGGCTCTACTTTACTTGACGACAGGGTTATGTCGATTACTTCTTCGCGTATCGCGTTTATAAAAGTAGGTTCATTACCTTTGCTAATTATACCTATATTATGAGTAATAATAAAGTCTAAAAGGTACTCACCTCTTCTATTTGTATTGGAGCTCCCCCAAATGGTGTGGTGCACATTTGCATCTGCTCCAATCAGGTACTGGAGGTTATTGTCCTCACAGTACTTAACCAGACTCTCCAACTATTTGATTGGTGGAGGGTCCGTCGAATCGTACGGAAGGTAGGCGGATGCCAGGGTAATTGTCCAACATCCTCCCTCCGTAACGATGGTCAGATTCCCTGCAATCAGGTCCCTGTAAAAAATATTTTGCAAAGTTAAAATCTGTAAGCCATTCTTGACAAATATGCAAGACCTTGGCTTGTCAGCATGTAAGTCGTAAATAACCTTACCTGCTAGTGTTCCGAGCCCCATAACCCTGTTCTTCACTATCCAGGGTTCCTGGATTAGGGCCACGTCTATTCCCTCTGCAGTAATCAGCCTGCAGAGAGACGCTGTAGCAGCCCTACTATGCTGTAGGTTTATTTGCACAACCTTCAACATGTGTAGGCTTCGACAGCACTCGGAAGTTCAGTTGAGAGAAACCGAGGTACGCTTTGTATCCCGTTTCTCTCAACGCTTCCGCAGACTTCTCGTCAAGGTAGAGGACCAGGTTCACGCCCTGTTCCTCTTCCCTGGAGCTGCAAATGCTCCAGTCTTCTGTGTTCAGCCCCATGTTCTGGGTCTTCAGAAGCTGGAGTATTTTCTGGGGTGATTTTTCCCCCAAGAGATCTGTATTCGAAATTGTTAAAAGGACTTTGGTTGTCCTTACAATCTCCTTTGCTTCCCCAACTCGGAGGATCGCGCCCTCCCATGGGGTGATCAAAGGGACTGTAAGTTTCAACCAGTCCTTGGCAGCCTGGTTGGCACAGATTACGAATAATCGTATATAATAAGCTAATCGTAAACTGAGGCCCTTTGGAGGGTTCACACCTCCAGACCTCTGCCAGAATAGCTCTCTGAACCAGGCGCGCCTTCTCCTGATCCAACTTAGCTTCTGGGTAGCCTTCTAAGACTACCGCCATTTTCAAACCAGACACCACCTGCCTGTAGGTGAGCCCCGTCTTCACCTCCGAGGAGGGGCCGGGTTGTCCTACCGCAGGTGGAACCTGCTTTGTCTTTTTGACAGGGGGTTTCGGTGGTCCCCTCTGATTCGGAGAGGTAGAGCTCTCCGACCTCGCCCGCTTCAGGATTTTGCCGGTCTGTTGTTTTCCAGCACCCTGAGCGGCTTGATTTCGTTTGCGAGGTATATAGGCCTCGCCTCTTGCCCGAGCAGCCACTCATGCAGTGACTCCTGTACATATGGAAGGCTAATTACTCTAGGGGGTCGCCTGGTACCCTAGAGGCTCCGTAAGCGGTATCATTTGCCTCTGATACCATTCACTCCTCGGCACGGGTCGCATAACACCTTGAGTTAGGGGTTTTTAGTTGCGTTTGGTTTCATTCCCTCCACGTTTCTATCTACCACTTTTTCAAGTAGATTAATACAAACGTCTCATTGGGAACTACTCAGCCGCCCCACCACGACAAGGCGCAACCTCCGGGGGGTTTGAATATTATATATATATTAATATAATTTTGGACTTATAATTATTAAAGTTTCTAATTTACGTTTTGTCTATTTTGTGTTTTCGTCTTTTTTTAAATTTAAAATTCAACAAAAATAGAATTAAAATTAAAATTTTTAACGTTGTTGATAATTTTCTTTAAGAAATTAAATTCAGAACAAAAAGCAGTGAATAAAGCCGCCATATTTTTAAAAGTTTATACGCGTAGTATATGCAACGATGACACTTTAGCACAAATGTGATAGAATCTAATATACTTTTTTGTTACATTTTGTAATCTACCACAATTAAAGTTAGAGTCTACCACATTTTTCTATTTTTATCAATGGTATGGTTGAACATTTTTTTTAGAATTTACATTCATAAACCGTTGGTACTGGTTTGGTACGACACCGTTTCGTAGTTCAATAAAAATAAAATAAATTTGCATCACTATCAGTTCGAAATACTCCTTTCTCTACCATCAACCAACTCTAGAAAAGTGAAATTAAATTATTTTGAAAAGAAGAAAAAATGTCAAAATCTGTTGAAATCATTTTCATTTCAAATTTCAAACACAGTTACGAGTATGTAGTTGGTTTGTATCTGATCTGTTGTAGACAAATTTTTTGGTCTTTTGGAAGTGAGAGAAAGTACAACATCTGCAATTTATAACACAATTTGTGTCTTATTTAAGCGAAATGAATGTACCAATATTTAACATGGTTAACATGATAACATGGCGATAGATAATGTATCTGTTATGCAAGGACATACAGGAGGAGTTAAAGCAAAATTACAAAATTTAAATAAAAATTTATTTTACTTAGGATATACATATCACTCGCTTAATCTTTGTTCATCTGCAGCTTCAAAAATATGTACTATATTACCATTACAGTTAGAAAAGCTAGCTAAAAATGTGTATTTCTATTTTACTCATTGCTCAAAAAGACAACAAGATCTCTTAAATATTCAGGAATATTTCAACGCAAGACCACATAAAATTTTTAACTTAAGTATAACCCGTGAGCTTTCTTTTCAGAATGTAATCAACCATTTAATTGTACAGTGGGAACCATTGAAACATTTTTTTTTAGGAAAAACATGAATCAGTTGCAGATGATATATCATATGGACTTAATCATAAAAATTTAACTTATTTTCTTTTTTTGCGTTTCATATTAAGTGATATTAATAAATTAAATTATATCAGTCTGTCTGATATTATATAAAAATCAATGAATCATTTAATATTCCCTACAATTTCTCTTTTGTATAAAAAAATTTTGCAAAATTTTATTTAACCTGACTATTTAATTGCATACTTCTGTTGATTATAAAAATAACGATTTTCGTTTACCGCTTTTACAAATGTTTTATGGATTAGAGTTTCAAGCGCATATTGAAAAATATCCAAATGTAGTTGAGTTTGATAATTTAAATAAACAGCTTGTCGAATATTACATACATCACGCTTTGTGATGAGTTAAAAAAAAGATTTGCTTTTGTAGATGATCAAATACTATTATTACAATATCTTGATCCAAAAATTATTCAAAAAGGTGACTTGATTTCAATTTCTCTTTTACTTAAGAGTGGCTAGCGACAGCTGATTGAAATCGAAATCGGAATTCAAAAAAATAAAAAAATCTAAAAAAGAGTCCAGAATAAAGGCAAACAAAATAATATGTTCTGTACATGTACACATATGTATGTACATATGTATGTATGTATTTGGTTCTATTTTCTTTTTTTCAATATTTCCTTGCTATATGTAGGTATGTACGCGCATATACATATGTACATACATATGTATATTATTTCCATCATTATTATCCATATGCGTTTATGGAAATTTGTAAATCTGAGAAATACATGTGCACATACGAGTATGTACAATTGTACATACAATATGTAAAAACATACGCTTTGACAATAATTTGCATATAGTATATTTACTATACTAAAAGTATTTACTTTACATATGTGTGTAAGTATGTAACGCACATATTCAACGGTGTCTTGCTCATACATACATATATACGACAGTAATTCTCCTCGATATCAATTAATACCGTAAGGTTTATACATACACGTAATATATTTATGTGCATTATACCTGTACATATGTATGTATGTACAAACATATGTATATGTTGTGGCTGTTATATTATCAAGCAGCGCACATTTTATTTTTGAATTACGTGCTACTGCTACCTACATATGTACATATATACAACATATATAACATTGTAGACAGCACATACACATACATACATACATACACATACATACATACATACATATATACATATGTACATACGTCATATAATTGTTTGGTAATATAATTATTTTATAGTGATAATTGGAATACCTACATACATATTATTGCGTAATTACCATATTATCATCAGTTTTATGTATTTTCTATTGTTTTTCTAAATACAGAAAACTGGCAAGAATATGGACAACATATATACATATGTAAGTACATGACATGAGAGTAATTTGATATCGATGCGTTCGATAATATGATCTGCAGCGCATACTGAGTTCGATAATGTCATCAAATGTATTGCATTTGATAATCGTCAATCGTTCGATTTTGCAGTTCGGTAATGCAATTAGTGTCAAGTTTTTGACTAAATAAAAGGCTAACTACAAACGTTGCTCTTGTGCAATCTGTACTATAATTGCTATTATACACAACCCATAAATTACACTACTATTAAAAAATAAAAAACACAACGATATTTCTAGAATCTAGAAGTCTACGATAAAAAGGGTGAATATATGTATGTACATATGTACATACTTATAATTTTTTTTGTATAAAGAACTCAGAATTTTTTTGTACAAATCAAATGCAAAATTTAGAAAAAATTGCTCATATAGTACGAACTCATCATAGTATTTTATACATGTTAGTAGAACATAAAATATATGTTTTGCGAAATACATGCACATGCGAAATACACCTATTTTATATTAGTTCTTATACATAAAACATGTAATATACCACACATAAAAAACATAAAAACATGCAATGTAACATAAAAGACAAATAAAAAAAAGCTAAAATAATAATAAAATTATTATAAAAAGCTACATAAATAAAAAAGCTAATGAAACTATCAGAAATCTACAAAGCGGAGCAAAACAAAGAACACTAACATTTCTGCAAGAAAAAATAATATTTTGTGTAAAGAATTTAGATATTTTGTCAAAACGTACGCAAAGTTTTTAAAAAAACTGCTTATAAAATACAAAAATAACTTTATCCTTTATATTTGTTAGTCACAATCTACATAATATTATATACATACATAAATATGGATATATATCTACGGGAGTGTTATATCCGGTTCACGAATGGGCATATTACGCGGATAACGCGGATCTATAATTTCGGGCAACAGACAATCGTAATAAAATTTTTTAATTTTCCGCAAAATTTTGGTCCAAAACGAATCGTCACGATAATCTTTTTCAACGAACAATGGTCTTTCAGTTGACGTCCAGACGGCAAAATAACAAAAATCACGATTACTAATATTCAACTGCCCTTGAACTTGATAATAATAATCGTGTTATTTGTTAATATTTATTTGATTCGTCAACTTATCTTTTTTTTAAAAAAGTATTTTTTTTGTCTTTAACCGTGTCTTCAATATCCATACCGGCAGAAGAATATGGACATTTGATTTCAATCAAACCCGAGTTACCGATCGCGCCGTCAGGAGTTGAGCCTAAAAATGCGTGCGTAGAATCGATAAACAAACCACAATTTTGAATTTCGATATTTAATTGAACCGATAATTGTCTAACGGCAGTTTCTTCGTTTATTTTCCCGTACTGTACCGAGCGAAAGGACGACAAGTTGGTATATAAAATAGACTTGACCAAGTTTGAAAATGTTTTGACACGACGTTTACTTACTTTTCCAAAAAATGAAGCGGTCAATAAATATCGACGTTTCGAAAACCAGATTTGAGAATTTGACTGAAGACGAGTTAATTTTTCAATTTCAACGCGATTTTTCTGGTTTTCTTTTAGCTCCGTAAATATGTCATTCCGAATGGCAGCCTGATTTTCCGACGACAAATCAGGTTTTTCACACGAATCTGTGCCGTAGTTCTTATCCTGACCTGTCGCACTCGTTTTTCGAAACAGACGCCGTTTACAATTTATATTTTTTAAATTTTTAATTTTTCTCCGCAAGTACATCTCTTTTACTTTATCGTTAGGACTCTTAACAAACACCGTTTTGCTGAGGAAAGAATACGCTTCTTGAGTATTGTGCTGAACTAACGCGCCGTTGCATCTTGACGTGTACGAATTGGACAAAGGGAGATTTATCCGTTTACCGCCGACAAATTTGTTGACGAGCGCGTGAAAATGTTCGACCACGTTCGAATCAACATCATGAATCAAACTATTCACGTGTAAACTAAATAATTTGCAAATATTTTCTATTTCCGAAAAAATACCGTCTTGTTTCATTTTCTGAACCTGATTATCCGAATCAGGTTGCTTTAATTTATTACAAAAATAACTCGCGCAATTTTCGTGACAACCAAAAACATGATACGGCGAATTTTTGATGTCTTTAGATAAAAACACGGACTTTTCATTCATATTTAGAGCGTCAACGGATTTCCAATACGATACAGCTTTTTTTATACCGAGTACTATACGTAATAAATTTTTATCAACTAAATTACGAAAAGTTTTAGAAAAGTTTTTATTTTTTGATAAATCCCGAAGTTTATTACGTAAATTTCTATAGAGATGATTCCGACATTCAATTTTTTCTACACGCCTATTCGCATATGGTCTTGCGTCTAAAATTCGTTTATAAACCGCACTGTCGCCATCTGCAATGAACTTGTTATATCGTAATTCGTACGTTTTTTCACTCGTTTTAAATCCTTCGACGATTGCTGCGGCCTCCATTCCCGTTGAAGGACCCGAGTAATTAGCTGTACAAACATGTTTGCGAACATCGACATTTTTCGATTTAGCTTATTGACATACGAAACAGAATTTATTCTTCACGCTAAGGAATATTATTATTTTTGTATGAAAACCGCAGAACAATTACTACGATACGATCTTTTGGACCAACATCCGTCAGTTACCACAGTAATTAAAGGCACACCGTCGATATCTACATCATTTCTTTCAACAGCTCCCTTCTTTTCTTCTTCAGCTGCAGCTAGCATATTTTCTTTGGCTGTAGATATCCTTACTTGCTTCTTGACAGTATTGTATGTATGAGAGCTCATACATGGTATATTCAGGACGCTTGTAAGTTCCTCTAACGTATTGTAGTTTCTTTCCGTAGATGTGATCCCCAAAACTGTACCGTAATTAACATCTGAAATCGAATTTTCGTCCACAGTAGTTTGAATGCAACGTTCGTTCAAGCACATGTTACATTTAAACCATATTTTGGATCGAAGTCCGTAACGCGTTTCATTTACTATTTCGACATTTTGTAAAGTACAAGCGAACAATTTTAAATGTTTAAAATTTTGTAACCCACGGAAAAATAAATTTATATCTACAATACGACGACCTTTTATTTCAAATTTTTCAAAACTAGACGCGGATTCGTTTTCTATGACTAAACACGTATCTTCTAAATCTTGATTTCCCGACACGTTAGATTCATTTTTCTTACAAAAAAACTGTTTACTGCGTTTTTTTACACCGAATTTTAAACTCCTCGTTTTCCGCATTTTTCCCATGTTAAGAAGTTAGTATATAAAAGAAATATAAGGAAAAATATAAAATAACAACACAAAATTTAATTATATTAGTTATTTTAGATAGTTAGTGATTTAGTTAGTTGTTATTATTGTATGTATAATACGTTGTACATATATGTATGTATAATACGTTGTACATATAACTTATGTCTATCATTTGGTTGATCCTGTACATACACACTCGAATGTATATGGCTGGTGATATACAGTAATACTAAAAACATTTGTAGCAATAAAATATATGTATATATTTCTAAATTTCAAACATATGTATCAAAAAATGAATTTATAAATAAACAAAAACAAAGATAGATATATGAATGTGATATTTGATTATTTTCTTAGCAAAAATGTAATTAGTAAAATAATCAAATATTACGTATTGTATATTATTATTTATAGTAAAAATTATGAACGAATACATTAGTTGATTTTGCGGAGTTCAAATGCATTTTATTCGTCACTGTATACGAATTGTTTTACATTCTATGATATAATGTCATGCCACCTACAGATTTTTGGTCGAACTTTCTCAACTACATGGTTCTATTATGAAATTAAAATGAAGGAGAAATTGAAAATTTTATACAAAAAAGTGCAATTTTCATTTATTAATAAAATGTAAAGTACATTACATTTTCACGTGCTTTTTTTGCAAGCAGTTAGGAAACGTTCAAATTTTATGTTTACATTTTGAAATTTACAAAAATCATATGTTTAATAGCAGATAAATTGCAACAAAGTCAAAGTACTTTTTCAAGAAACATGCTTTCACTCTTTTTCAATTTTCCACTGAATGGAGTCCTCTATCAAAAAACTGTCTATTTAAGCAACACAATTCCCTTCAACCTATATGTGTTCAAAATTTCATTGAAATCGGTTGGATAGTTTTTGAGCTAGAATGTCACTTTGAACACCGATTTACCACTGTCCACACTTAAGGAGAAATAACAACAACAACAAAATTTCTCCTTATAACAAAATTGATATTGAATTGATAACCAGTGGAGATCCCTTTAGCTTTTTTCAAAAAAAAATTTATGAAATTTTGAAAGATTTTTATTTATTTATAAAGGTTAGAATAGTAAATGAATTTACAATCCTAACAGGGGGGGAATAGCACTGACTACAGAGGTCTACGGCTATTTGGGGAAGTAGTGTCAGACTCATACACGAGGTGGGATTCGAACCCACGGCTGTTGGGATCGTAGACCTAGCACACTACAACTAGGCTACACAGCTGGTTGTTTTTGAAAGATAATATTGTTAAAGGATGGGTAACTTTATCAAAAGAAACAAATATATTTGAAGAACTTATGTTTGTAGATTTAAGTGAGTACATCTGCACATTATCGGTCTTGCCGCACAGTAGTGCTGCTTGAACTTATGTTTGTAGATTTAAGTGAGTACATCTGCACATTATCGGTCTTGCCGCACAGTAGTGCTGCTCTTATATTTTATAAACAAATGAATAGTAATAATAATAAACTATATGAACCACATATCAATTTAATAAAATTTTGTAGATATTTTAAGTTCCTTGATGGGGACTTTGTTGTAATAAATTTTTAATTAAAAACACTTTTATAATTTTCACAATAGTTAATTGATTATTCTTTAATAAAAAAAAAAGACTGCATATTCCTACTCTTAACTTGTTTATTGATTATTCTTTTAAATAAAAAAAAACTGCATATTCCTACTCTTAACTTTGAAGTTTACTCTACAGAATTCCGAACTCCATTAATTGATGAATGGATTTTTATCTTCACTTTTTCTGTTGCTGTTATCGTGTTACCCGAATTGCATACGAACGTGTATTTTTACTTCGCGTATACTTAAGCATATTGCACATTGCAAAAAAAAAGAATTGTTGTCTTTCATATATGCATTTTCATTAAGCATAATTAGCTGATTAGGCAGTTTTATACACATGTAGACTGTACTTTTATGAAAAAGAATTTTGAATAATGTATTCAGAATAAAGGTTAATAATTTGTACAGCTCATCATTTTTACGTTGCAATATGTTGCAATGTAAGGCAAAGGAAACGGATGCAATTCGAGAAGCACTTCACAACATTCCTTCCTCCTTAAAAAAAATTTCATGAGTCCTATGGACCATGATAATTTTGAATAAACAATGTTATAATTTAATCATTATCAATATACATAATGATTGAATTGATAATGTATTATTTTCTTTCTTTTCTTATATTACTATTTTGTAATTAAAATTTTTTTTTTTACTTGATGTTTTTTTTTTACTTGATTTTTTTTTTTTTTTATTTTATTTTAAAATTTTTTTGCTTATTTTACTTTTAATTGTTTAAAACGTTTTCTCTCTTTTTTTTGTTTGTTTGTTTTTTTTTTGTGTTTTTACTGTGTTAATTTTTATATACATATATATTTTTAAAATCTAACCCAATTTCCTTGCTTTTATTCTTATGTATTTATTATTATTTTTTTTTTAATATATTTTTTTTTTTACGTTTTTTGCTTTGACTTTCTTTTTTTTTTTTTTTATTCATTAGTTTTATTTATGTCTTACACTATAAAAAAAATGAATTTGTACATACATATATTGATTTATTACTAGTAATGTGTATTTATTTAATAATACAATAATTAATTAGTAAGTATATAGTATATATTTTTTTTTCTTGTTTTAATAATTGACAGTTTTCAGTTTTTTTTTTACATTTTATTATCATAAATATATATTTTTTCTTTTAAAAAAACATCATTCATCATTGTCTTTTTTTATTCATTTTCGTTATTTTGTGAGTTATTTTCTTTTTTTTCTATTACATTTTGTCTCAATATTGTAATTTTACATTTTACAATCCTTTTAAATATATAATAAAAAATCAAAATTATTAGAATTGTACAAAAAACTGTTATTATTGGAACAAAAATGTGATTACTATCCCAGGATTCAAAAAGTTCTTCATGATCTATTAAATTTTTTGATTTAACAAGGTCTTCCAAATTAATACTGAATTTTTCGAAATCTAGGTTTTCTAAATTTATTTTTTTCTGAGTCTGTAAGATTGTATTGCTGAAATTTATGTGAATTTTTGATTTTTCGTCTACAATATTAGAATTGAATAAAAGAAGTTTTTGCTTATTATGGGATATCTCCCTTTTTGTTTCTAAATTAACTTGTTTAGTAGATGCTTTGCAACCTGGAAATAACTCTAATATACCGCTTTGAGAAATTTGAATTGTTGTTGCAGAGTTTTCACACGTTATTCTAACATTCGTATTGTTCGGAACTACGTATAACCATGTATTAGATGCTGAGAGTGAGTACCACATCTCGTGTGTTGCCTTGAAAATTTTAATGTCGCAATTATCTGGGTTTTTATAGCCCAAATGTAGTTCTATTATGCAATTATGCGAATTTTCATTAAATGTCAAAAAATTGTGAGTACATAAGAAGAGGTTATTTTCTACACGTACGCAATCATTGAGTTGGGTTTGTCTCAGAAATATATACTGCTTAAGTTTTTCGTTAATTGCAACATAATCCGAATCTGGTTTGGAAAAATAATACAAATCGTCTTTATATATTGCAGGGATGCTTGATAGTTGATACAATTTGTATACGTCACTCATGAGAGGAATTTCAATAATCAAAGTAAGATTATTAGCCGCATAAATTGGTTTAACAAAAGATACTCTATCTAATAGTGGTAGGTTCTGTATATTTAATTTCATTGGAAATTGGAGTTCACGGGGAAGCTCCAATTGAACTTCTTTTAAGGCTGTGATTAAAAGAGCAGAGCTAGAAAGATGTCTATCAAGCTTTCCAATTTTTGCATCATGAATTATGTCTTTGAGTTCGGTTTGTTTTGTTGAAAATTGTCTAAGAGATAAAATCATTAGATTGGATATTTCATCGAACAAATGGGAAGTTCTTCCATACTGACTTTCGTTATATCGATCTTCTGTCGCGTTTTTCAATAGTTCTTGAAGTTCATGAAATCGAAGATTGAGAGCATGTTCAGTTTTATTAATTGTTTCGACGATGTGCACAATTACAGAGGACTGTTTACTTATCTCATGATGTAATTTGCTGTTTTTATTTTCCAAATTTTTGAGGGATTTTTCAATGTGTACGGCATCTTCATCATCCATAGTGCCGAATAGAAATTTTGATAATCTACCTAATCCATTGATGATGCCTCTACGATTTCGAGAGAGAGATTTATCATGAAACAATTGTTTTATTACCTCATTATTAGCGCTAACTTCATTAAAAGCAGCCATTAATGTTCTTAACAAGCTTTCGCATGAATCCCATCGGAATAGAGAGAGCAGTTTGCCACATAGTGACGAGAGAACATCCAATTTTCCCTGAGAACCGTTTCTTCTCTGTAGAATTCAGTAAAGTTGAAGTGAATTATGAATTTCCAATAAGATGTTGATTTGGCTAAAGTTCTAATTTCTTCAAAGTATATACCACTTGCATTTGTTATTGGTGAATCGTTGTACATCTGAGCTGCATTGTGCACAGTTTTTATCAAAATTAAGAAAATTAAGATCCTAAAAAGAAATATTTTGAAAAAAAATTTGTTTTAATACCTGTTTTATTATTAAAAAAAAAAATAAACCAATTTATATTGATTAAGAAATATATGGCTTCAACAGATAATTGTGAACGAGTTTTGTTTTCTTTCCTATTTTAATTAGAGTAGTTTCAGGAGAGCGGACTTCTAATACGACGTATGGTCCTTCGTACAAGTTATTTAGCTTCTTGTTTCCTTTCGTTTTTCTTTCAAGTAATACTTTATCTCCTACTTTAAGGATTAACTCGCGAGAATTGAGGTCGTAATAGCTTTTTGAACGAAGTTTGGCTTGGATTTGGTTATCACGCGCTATTTGATAACAATTTTGAAGTCTAGCTTTTAATTCAATGACGTAATCATCGTAATTATATACTGGATCCACTGTCTTTGCTAAGGAACTAGGTATTTGTGGCTTATTGCCAAATAGTACTTCATATGGAGTAAAATGCGTTGCAGTATGCGGAGTTGTGTTATAGCAAAATACGGCGTAATCTATCCAAAAGTCCCAATTTTCTTGATTTTTTGAAGCATAACTTCGAAGGTAATCACCTAGGGTTCTATGACAACGCTCCAATGAACCGTTTGATTGCGGATGGTAAGGGGTTGTTTGAATTTTTCTAATCTTTAATAGTTTACAACAGCGTTTTAGCAAATCGCTAAGAAAGTTTTGTCCTTGATCAGTGAGAATATAAGAAGGTGTGCCGAAGACACAAATTATTTTTCTAACGAAATTTTCGGCGATAGTGTTAGCTTCCTGATTTAGGATTGGTATAGCTTGTATGAATTTTGTCAGATCGTCTTGAAACGTTAATATGTATTTATTGCCACTTTCGGTGACGGGTAGTGGTCCGACGATGTCAAGTGAAACTCGCTCGAATGGTTTGGTTGACGTAGATGTAATCTTTAAGGGCATTTTAGTCTTGAGTGTGGTTTTATTTCTCTGGCAAGTTTCGCAAACTGATATGTATTTCTTGATGTCTTTGAACATATTTTTCCAAACATAGTCTTTCTTAATGCGTTTATACGTGCGTGATACTCCCTGGTGACCGCCAATTGGTGAACTATGGTATTCGTTTAGTACACGTTCAATTTCCTCTTTACTTGTGAGCAATTGCCTATCACTTTCGGTTGACTGTGATTTCGACTGTTGGTTTAATTCAGGATCTGTTTTCCGTTTACCAGAATTATCCTGTTTCGTTTGAACTTGGGCTTTGGTCTGCGATCGAGTAATACATTGACCTTCTCTGTTTCCAATCGGGATAGTGCATCTGCATTTGAATTCAAATGCCCTGATTTATGGATAACATTAAAGTCATACTCCTCGAGTTTTATTTGCCAACGCATTATTCTGGACAAAGGATCCTTCAGATTAAATATCCACACCAGTGGCTTATGATCCGTTACAACAGTAAATTGTCTACCGTACACGTACGGACGAAATTGCTTTGTGGCCCATACTACCGCTAGAGCTTCTTTCTCAATCGTAGAGTAATTCCTTTCAGCTTTGTTAAGTACCCTACTCGCGAAAGCGATTGGTAGGTCAACGCTGTCAGAATCATTGATTTGCGAAAGTACTGCACCAATTGCGGTGTTACTGGCGTCTGTGGTTATAAAGAACCTTTTCTCAAAGTTTGGATATTGCATAACAGGAGACTGAATAATTGCTTCTTTCAAAAGATTGAATGACTCATCGCAATGAGCGTCCCAGTTAAATGGAACGTCTTTTTTTAATAACTGATTTAGCGAATTTGCAATTTTGGAAAATGACGGGATAAATTTTCTGTAGTAGCCTACTAGTCCGAGAAACGATTTAAGATTTTTGACATTAGTAGGAGGCATCAGAGACTTTATTGCTTGAATTTTTTTGAGGATCGGGCTTAATACCTTGTTCAGTGATGACGTGCCCTAAGTAAGCGACTTCACGACAAAGAAATTCACACTTATTCGGCTGCAGCTTTAGATTATGATTTTTGAGACAATCGAAGACTTCTTTGAGTTTAGCATTATGATCTGAAAGGTCTTTTCCGTAAACAACGATGTCGTCTAAATAGACAAAACATTTTATTCCTTGTAACCCTGTAAGGACCTTGTTCATCAATCTTTGGAAAGTAGGAGGGGCATTCCGTAAACCGAAGGGCATTCGGTTGAACTCGAAATGACCGAAAGGGGTGTTATAGGCCGTCTTGAGCTTATCTTTTTCTTCTACCTGAATCTGATGAAAGCCGTTAGCTAGATCTAACGTCGTGAAATATTTTGCATTCCCCAGTTGATTCAGTATATCTTCAATGTTTGGTAGAGGGTAAGCATCGGCAAGGGTTACTTCATTGACAACTACACGCCATTTTTTATTACCATTTGCATCTGGCTTTTTGGGAACCACGAGTAATGGAGCATTCCAAGGGCTGGAGCTAGGACGTACAATACCGTCATCCAGCATTTGATCAACTTGTTTTTTGATTTCTGCTTTATGAATCTCTGGCAGGCGATAAGGTCTTAGTTTCAGAGGCGTTTGGTTTGCTATTGTCGGAATGGAATGGGTGATAGAACGAGTGAAAGATAACTTGTCGCCGTCAAGGAAAAACAGTGAATTGTATTCACGACAGAGTTCTATAATCAAATCTTTTTCTTCTTGGTTTAAATGACATACTGCCAAAGATGACATTAATTTAGAAAGGCGTTTTTCAACTTTGTCGACGTTATCTACGTTTTTAAGATTATAGATTTCGTAATCGGCAAGTTTTTCGTATTTGAACTTTATTTCGTCTGTTATTTCTACATCAGTTTCTGAAGAATTGATAACAGACATGAAGATATAACCTTCTGTAGGTTTAACGATGCACCCTGATGTAAAGACCTGGGGAATTATTTCTGTAGGGAAACAAATAACTTCTTCGCTCCCTGAAATTGGTCCGAACTTAAGTATTGCTTCTGATCTAGCAGGAATTTTGATTTGTCTTCCCAAACATTGGAAAGGGACATGTATGTGTTGCTTATTCACGCACAGAGAAAGAGTTTTTGTTTGGTAATTCAACACTGAACTAGTTCTGGAAAAGAAATCTTCGCCTATGATACCGTCGCAATTGATAGGGAAATCGGAAGAGACAACGTGAAAAGGATGCTTAAATATTGAGTTTTGCAATTTTATATGAAGAAGACAAATACCTTTTGTTAGAATAATTGTTTCAGATACACCTTTTATTGAAGTAGCCGAATCAGTGAAAACCTCGGTGTCGTCCTTGAGACTAGAAAGTTTTATTAGACTAATGGATGCTCCTGTGTCGAGAAGAAATGAATTCAGGTTACTGATTGTTTCTGAAATATTTAGTGCGACCTCACTTTGAAAAGTTTTACTGGAATTAAGATTGAGAATGGGTTCGCATGGACTGGTTCTATTTAGAGAGTGGCACACTAATGGAGACCTCGTGCCCGTACCCGTGTGCCGCTGGTTCCGGGGCAAAAGCGTTTCCCGTATTTCACCGTTCAGTATTTCGTTTACCATTCGAATTATTATTATTAGGAAAATGTTCTCGGATAAAATTAGGTGTCGAAGAGACCGGTGTATTTTTGTTTTTTGAATTATTGTATTCTCTTTTTTTACATTCGTTGATAAGATGCCCCGTCTTTTTGCAATAACGGCATATAGGAATACTTTGAACGGTATTTACTACGTTGTTTTTCTGAAATTTTGGAATTTGAATAATTTTGAAATTTGATTTCAATCCTCTTTTGAAATTATTAATTGCGATATTTTCATTAAATTTTCTTATAGCTGTACTACCCTCTTCTGACTCATTTTGCGTGCTGGAAATGTTTAACTCATCAAGCAACGTTTCAATTCTGACCCCATAAGATGTCACTGTTTCGTTTGATCTCTGTCTAATGGAAAATAATTCAGTTTGTATTACCTGAACTGAACGAAATTTAGAAAAATGTTTTTATAGTGCCTTCTTCAAACTTTCGCATGTGATAATTAAATGTGAAACTTTCCCATGTGAAACTTTCCCTGTATGATTATATCGCAATAATACATTGTAGGCCTTGCCTGTGAGTTTAGTTTAAATCAAATCGAGAAATTCAGCTTTGTGTGCTGCACTGGTAGCTTTGGACGATTGGATTGTGGTGATTTGGAGGAATCGCGAAAGAGTTTTTGAATCCCAATCAAATTCAGGGATTATTTTAATGGCATGGTCGAGGTTGAATGTGGATGTCATGTTTAGTTTTCTATCTTCTGATTCAGGGGATTGATATTCTTCTTCTTCTTCACTGTCGTCACCAGTTCCGTCCCGTTTTGATATGGTTTTTTCAACCCTTTTTCCGCTTCTTAGAGAAAGATTCAGAGACAATTGAGACATAAATCGATTTTAAAATATATTCATAAATGAATTGTGAAAGACGAAATCAGATTGAGACGCTAACACTTTACACCAAACAAGGATCACTCTAATTTATTTAATCACCATCAAGATTTTGTTATCGAAGAAGGGAGAAGAAGAAAAAATATAAACAAATCTTACAAATGATACCTTAAATATCTATGTATGTATATTCTTTTTTTTGCATTACGGGTTTAATATTTCATTCAATCTGAGGTATCTTTATACACATACGTCGAAACGATTTTTTTTTTTTTTTGCACAGAATGATAAAGAATAAGTAAAGCAAAACTTCTCTTACATGACTACCACTTTTACATGACGGTTACCTGTACGAAAAGTTATTTATTTGCACTGTTAAACATTTAGTAAATTTATAAAACCGATTATGTATGTACATATGTACTCGTAAATTAGGTGTAGAACTTTCTTTATCACTGAATATTAGATGTATTTTATTGTTATACATTTAATTTTTAAAAAAAAATTTATACATATATTTGTTTTTTTTTTACATATATTAGGTATAGACATATTATTTCAATAATAGAATACAAATGTAAATCTGAAATGTTTGATTATGACTTACATATCTAATGACTTACATGTACCTATAATCCATCTTTAAGATGTTTGCTCTTCTTTTTTTTTTCAAAGAAAAATTTGAGGTTCATCTACCAAACTCCTTGTAAAAAAATTTGATATCCAGCGACTCAACTTCTTTTTGATAGACTCCTCAGTTCAGTTCCTCAGTGATGACTCAGAATTTATTATTTTTTATTTTATTGTATTATTATGTTTTTTTTTTTTTTTTGTTGGTTCGGGATAGTAATTTTTTTTTTGTTTTTACCCCTTTTTTTTTAACACGGTGTTTTACAAAAACATTATACTTTATCTAGTCAAGTATATTATGTAGATGTGAAATATTATTGTAGATGCATTGATTATTTAACAATGTGTTTCAATAACTCTTGATTTAGTATTTTTATTTTTTATTACACGTTTGATTGTGAATTTTATTATTTATTTAATATAAATTATTTAATTTATATATATTTAATATTATATATAAAGAATATATTTATATATATATTTATTTTGTACGAATTCGAATGTTATACCCCACACCTGACACCATTTATTTTGTTGTGATAAATTTTTAATTAAAAACACTTTTATAATTTTCACAATAGTTTATTTATTATTCTTTAATAAACAAAAAAAAAGACTGCATATTCCTACTCTTAACTTGTTTATTGATTATTCTTTAAAAAAAAAAAAAACTGCATATTCCTACTCTTAACTTTGAAGTTTACTCTACAGAATTCCGAACTCCATTAATTGATGAATGGATTTTTATCTTCACTTTTTCTGTTGCTGTTATCGTGTTACCCGAATTGCATACGAACGTGTATTTTTACTTCGCGTATACTTAAGCATATTGCACATTGCAAAAAAAAAGAATTGTTGTCTTTCATATATGCATTTTCATTAAGCATAATTAGCTGATTAGGCAGTTTTATACACATGTAGACTGTACTTTTATGAAAAAGAATTTTGAATAATGTATTAAGAATAAAGGTTAATAATTTGTACAGCTCATCATTTTTACGTTGCAATAAGTTGCAATGTAAGGTAAAGGAAACGGATGCAATTCGAGAAGCACTTCAAAACAACTTCAATAGATATAACTAGGCTTTATATTAAACTCAAGCCATATATTTCAATTTACGTTATGTTTTCACGTTTTTTAATTCGTTTTTTGAATATAGTCACTTGTTAGTATTTTATAGTATATTTTGAATAATGAATTTTATTTATTTTATGATTTTTTGTTATTAATTTTTGTTAATTATGTTTAATTTTTATAAAAAATACATGAATTGATTTAATTTTTAAACCAAATCACCTTGTTTCTGTACACTTTTTAATTCTAAACCATTTTCTAAGTTAGTTAGTCTGGGCACTCTAATCTATCACTCAAATATCCTAATCTACCACATTTTTCAGGATTTATCTACCATGGTTGCTTAAAAATAAGTGTCAACACTGAGTACATGGTATATAGTTAAAGAAAAAAAAAAGTGGAAAAGTGCTCTCTTCACCGGATAATCCTCCTGAGCGTCCGGGAGTATTGAAAGTTGACGGTTTTTTTCAGGAATGATATGTCAACAATAAATAAATAAATAATTGAAGTACAAAATGACGAAGTCTAACCAAAGATAAGTCGATCTGGAGTGCGTTCCAAAACTTTACTTTGGTTAACTATGGCAATTTCTTGTCGTTCAAATATCTGTGGTAAAGAGAAACATAACCACCACATAATTTTTAAGCGTTCAGAAATATCATGGTCTAATTAATTTTTAACAATTTGTAGTAAAAAACTTACCACACTCTCTAGCATGGTTAACGCGTGGATGAATTATAAAAGGATAAACAAAGTATACGGGAAAAATTGTCACTTTTTTGGCCTTTCATAGGCTGGGGAAGTGGCCTCTTATAGTAAAAATATCTTTAATGAGAAATGGATTGGTTGAAAATAAAAACAATAAAAGTACGTATAGATTTCTCCTACCTCATGTGTAAACACAATATTTTACATTATGTTTTTAATCTTCTTCTTCTTTTGTCTAAAGTCCTGGGTGGACTTTTGCTTCCTCTTTTTTAGAAGGTTTCACAACTATTTTCTATCATACATGCACCTACAGTTTAATGTGGATTGCGAACCACTGAGTTTGTTGTACTAGAGACTTAAGCTCAATTTTGTATGATAGGGCTTACACCAATCATTTGTTTTTCGAGTTACTTGTTGTCAGCAAGTAGACTCGATCGGTACTAGTAAGCACTTGAACCCATGAGCGTAAAGCTTATGGTACTCATTCAAAGCTGAGTGAACTTTTGGGGAGCGATAAGGTTGTGCTACTGATTGGTTACGGATAAATGAAGAAGAAATATTTTTATATTTTTCTCCACTCGCCAGCAACCAGCATCGAACCCTAGACCGTCTGCTTCAGAAGCCAATACTCTACCTATTGAGCTACCGAAGCCCCCATGTTTTTAATCTATATACGCAGAAGTATTGAAAATTACATGTAAAATAATATTTTTGAACAGGCGCACATGTTTGAGCATAAGGATTAAGGAATAATAATTTCAATTTGATTACAAGTGGAGGAGAAATCCTTGTACGCACATATGCTATAACATTAATAATACATGTGTATTTGTAATAAAATGTAAATGTACACGATTGAAACATACATATGTGTTTGTGACAAAGTACAAATAGTACAGTTGAAGGATAATTGAAGGTACACTTTTCGAATGTTTTGTTGTTTTTACATAAAAATTCGTAAAAATTTGTATGTAAGAATAGAAGACATGTGATTTTTAAAGTTGTTCATTTTTTTCGTCTGACAGTAGTTTATAAGATTAAACATGAGCCGGAGATAAATTTACATACACATGCAAGGATTCGAGAAATATAATTGCACACACAAATGAAATTTTGAACCCAAAAAGTACATGAGAATATTTCTCATTAAAGATATTTGTACTATAAGAGGCCACTTCCCCAGCCTATGAAAGGCCAAAAAAGTGACAATTTTTCCCGTATACTTTATTTATCCTTTTATAATTCATCCACGGTTTAGGTTACAATATACATGTATAATTATTACAAACAACGCAATAAATATAATTGAGCTTAAACTATAGTTTACAATCTTATGATTTTTGATTTCATTTATATTTTCAATATTGTTTTCAAATTTTAATTTTATTTTTTCAAATTCTAAGTCATTATTTACTTTGGTTACGTTTTCTAAATTTGGTATAACAAAATTTTCTATAAATACTTTTTGTCTGTTGCTAAACTCTGTATTATTGATTTTAAAGTACAATTATTGAAATTTGTCATATTATTTCCTTTTAGTGTTATAATTCGTGTTTTAATTTACTTCATTCAATATTATTGTCAATTCGGGTATTTTCGTCGATATGCAAAATCTCATGTTCATCTTTTCTAGTCGATTTACAATTTTTAAAATTAATACTTTTACTTGGTTTTAATTCCTTTAAAGTATTACCTTTATAACGAAGTTATATTTTACCACCCCTAGAATAAAAGAAAAAAGATAGTAAAAAGAAGGAAATATATAAAAAAATATATTAAAATAAAAAAAATGTCTGCCTGCAACGGGGTTCGAACCCAGCCACCTTGCATAACAGCCCGAAGCCTAGCTCTTGAACTAGGCTTGATGTTAGGTAACCATGCGCTAGGAACTTATAATAGAAAATTCATTTGACAACTTAAGTTCAATATATAAGGTATATAAGGTAAATAGGTAATAACCCTAAATTTGACCTGGCATATAATTCGCTGCCACACCTAAAAATAGGATTTGATATATTTCCGCCGATTCCAACATCGGCAGTCAGATCGACTTGTGCGAGTAGGTTTAAAACTTATACATTTTTATAAGTTCGCTCATAACAAGGCTGACTCTATAGGTTTCGCTGATTATAGGTAGTATAATCAGATTTTGCCATTCCAAAGGCATTACAAGACAAGACATACCTTATTCCCGAATTTACATATCCTTTTGGTACAAACGTTGGGTGCACACTTCGTGAAATACCATCCCACAGTCCATGCACTCTGTAAGGTTACTCTACAGTGTATATACTGCAAATCCCTAATAGGTATATGCTGTGAGGTTCAACCACCGTATACTTATTACCTTTATCCTACCATATCGGAGCATACTTTGTAAGGTTATCTCTACAGTATACTCCTCCGCTCCTCGGTGTACAAGTGGGTAAGGTGATTTCTACGGCTTATACACCGTTCCATGGACAAGAGTGGATATATATTGTGTGGTACCTCCGCTGTATATCCACTAGACAAGACATTTGATAGGAGTTATTAGGGAAACTTAGGCCCTCACGGTCCTGCAACGTTGTTATTTAGTATAAAGATCTATTGGAGGTCTTTTACTAGTATTGGAGGTTTCTTTTACAGGTGAGATTGTAAAAGGAATATTTATTGGGTTCGACAGTATTTGTCAATACTAGTGAGTATTAGAGCTCACTGAAGGTTGTAAATTGGTTTATTTGGGTTCGACAGTATTTGTCAATACTAGTGAGTATAGGAGCTCACTGAAGGTTGTAAATTGGTTATTTGGGTTAGACAGTATTTGTCAATACTAGTGAGTATTGGAGCCCACTGAAGGTTACCACGATTATTTGGTTACAAGTAACATTCCTTGATACATACCGGGTTTTCTGATATTTTCCTTTCTCTGTCAAGAGCAACACTTTCCATACCATTTGTCTCATTCAACCCTTACTTAAAAAGGCTAGCAAATCTTACTACCACAGAGGCAAATAACGAAAGTAAAACAAGAGGTTTGTAAACAATTATTGTAAGAGATAAATATTGTAAACACAACATAAGTATAGCTTAAGGCTTAGAATAGGGAAACGAATTGTTAAGATTAGGATATAGTTATAATAAAGCATAAGCATAAGTATAAACAAATCAGCGTTATTATTCATATACAACAGTCGTCGTGGAGATACAAATCGACCCTGGACAGGCTGTACATTAAGCATTTACGTCGAACATTGAATTTTGATTGGTTGGTAAACACCATTACAAAATTTTGGCGCCCGAACAGGGACTATAAGTCCGGAAACAATTCAAAAGACAGAGAAAGTCAGAAAACGTATATTTTAAAATGGCTACTGAAAATACTACGACAACTACTACAAGTTGGATCTACGTTTTACGTAAAGAAGATCTTATTGAAGAAGTCAATAAGCGAGGATTACCAACAACCGGTACTGTAGAAGAATTACGAAAGCGACTGATTGATCACTTACTACAGCAACACACTGCTGTGCAAGAATACTTATCAAGATCTAGTAATATATCCGAGATAAATCGAACTAATACAGATAACGCAACTCTAAGTTGTGGAGCTACGACTACGCAAGAATCACAAACGGCAGTAAACATCAACACAATTCCTGCTCATCAATCACATCAAGCACATTGCTCATCAATCGACCAGTACATACGACGTGTACAAGCACATGTATAACTACCACCACATCGATAGCAACTATGCCGTATTCCATCCCTTTCTCAACAATATGTTCACCACCACATCATCTATACTATCCACCGATACCATCTTTCTGGACATCACCCATAACATCATACACTACATCAAGCATGAATTTACCAGCCACAAGTACTTTCCCTGCAACAACAACATCACATCTTACACCGGAGGTAAAAGTACAAAATGATGTACACAAGATAAGTGATGCAGAAATTATGGATAAAGTAAGAAAATGGAATGTGAAGTTTGACCAAGGACAAGATCCATTAAACTTCCTAGAACGCATTGAAGAATTAGCAGAATGCTATACCATACCCATATCAAGATTGTTAAAGGCTTTGCCTGAATTACTAACTAAGACTGCGTTAATATGGTATAGGAATAATAAGCATTGCTGGTCAACATGGGATGAATTTGTAAATGACTTTAAAGATTTCTTTCTGCCACCTCGATATCACGTCAAGCTGGATGATGATATCCGAAAGAGGATGCAAAAGCCTAATGAACCTGTCAAAGACTTTGTGACAGCGATTCAAGCGTTACAACGCTGGCAAGCAAAATATACATCAGCAGAAAAATTAGAACGAATCTACGAGAATTTACTGCCCGAATATCGCCTGTACATAAAGCCAAGAGACTTCACAAATTTGAACGAGCTAGTGAAATTGGCTGAAGAATACGAACGAGTGCGCAACGAAAATAAAGTACAACAACAGAAAAACAAGAACCAACAAGAAGCAAGAATAAAGTCAAAGCCAGTAAATATATTTCCAATTAACCATAAGAAGTGTTGGAAATGTGGACAACCAGGCCACATACAAGCAGCATGTAAAATGAAAAACAGATGTAACAGGTGCACGAATCAACGATGCAAATGCCAACCGGGAAAAGACAACGGAAAGAAGGCATAGAGAGGCAACCTTACATCCCAAGAAAATATGCCTCAACTATTAAGACTAAAAGACGATATGTATTGAACGTAAACATCTTTGGTCACGACTGCCAAGCTCTAATAGACACTGGTGCTGGACTAACCTTTATTGGTAATAAAGTAAGGAATATGCTATTAAAAAGAAAACACCCGATAAGGCGATGTGAAATAGAGACACATTTGGCCGATGGAAGGAACATTAAAGTGAAAGAATGTTTTGATTTCAACATTTCATGGGAAAATCAAACCATCAGTCACAGGTTGTATTACCTACCTAACCTCACTGAAGAAGTAATAATAGGAATAGATTTCCTGTATACCATGAAAGCCAAATTTATCATCGCAAACAAGCACTAAGAAAGGAAAAGAAGAAAACAGGCACTAAGAAGATTCCTGGGGATTGCATCATGGTATAGAAGATTTGTCCCTTCATTCTCTGTATTAGCCGCACCACTGAATAAATTACTACGCAAGAACAAACCTTGGCAATGGCAAGAACCACAACGAAAAGCTTTTGAAGATATCAAAAGACAGCTCACTCAAGCACCAGTATTAGCATGCCCAGATTTTAAGAATACGTTTATTCTGCAAACAGATGCAAGTCAAGATGGACTTGGGGTAGTGTTATACCAGATACAAGATGATAAAGAAAAGGTTATCGCATATGCGAGCAGAACGCTCACCGATAACGAAAAGAACTATAGCGTGACAGAGAAAGAATGTCTCGCTGTTGTATGGGGAATAAGGAAGATGAGACCTTATTTAGAAGGATACCATTTCATGGTAGTGACTGATCACCAGTCATTGAAATGGTTGAATACGATGGAAAATCCATCAGGCAGATTAGCACGATGGGCGCTTGAGTTACAACAATACGATTTCGAGATAAAATACAGAAAAGGAAAATACAATGTGTGGTAGCAGATGCATTATCACGACAACCATTACCATTAATAGGAGACGCCGATATATGCAACATAAATGAACAAAAGAAAGAAACATGGTATGTCCGTACGATGAAAGCCGTCAGAGAACGACCAGAAGATCATCCAGACTACATGATTCAGAATGAAACACTATACAGACATTTCCATACATCCAGCATAGACGATATTGGACCAGAATGGAAGCAATGTGTAAACAAAGATGAAATACAAAAGGTATTACATGAAAATCATGATGATGTAAAATCGGGACATTTGGGTATTAGAAAAACCATAGCACGAATAGCTAAATTATACTACTGGCCAGGCATGTTCAGAGATATTACGAAGTACGTAAGATCATGCATTTCATGTGCACAACATAAGCCGAGTCAGAAAGCTCCAGCTGGTAAAATGTTTAGTACAATCGCGAACAGACCTTGGCAAGTCGTTAGTTCAGATTTCATCGGAACATTACCTAGATCGAAGAAAGGGAATACTATGATATTAGTATTTCATGATAAGTTTTCAAAATGGACTGAGTTTGCAGCAGTCAGAGATGCAACAACGCCGATATTGATCAAACAATTTAAGGAAAGAATCATCGCTAGAAATGGAATTCCCGAAATCTTGATTACAGACAATGGTCATCAATATACAAGCCACAAATTCGTGAAAATGCTAGAAGAATATGGTATCCGACACAAACTAACACCTCCGTATACTCCGCAAGCTAATCCAACAGAAAGGATGAACCGAGTAATTAAGACAATGGTAGCACAATCAATAAAGCAAGACCAACGAGAATGGGATGAAAACCTCCCAGAACTTATGCTAGCATTAAATACAAGCCAGAATGAAACTACGGGATACACACCAGCGTATATAAACTTTGGCCGAGAAATCATATTACCAACGTCTGTATACAGAAAAGTTACAACCACAAATGCTGAACATGATGCTGAACAAAGTCGTCAGCGACTTCGTGAAGTTTTTGATTTAGTCTGCATTAACATGAGCAAAGCACTAACAACGCAGAGCCATCATTATAATCTTAGACACAGAGATTGGATACCTAAGAAAGGAGACCAAATTATGAAAAGGGAAAGAGCACTTTCATCGAAAATGAAAAACTTTTTCAAAGAAAAACAAAACGCCAAACTCAGCAACAAATTCAGCGGCCCCCATAAAGTCATAAGAGTAATATCACCCGTCATAGTTGAAATCCAAAATCAGCATAGTAATAAAATAGAAAGAGTGCATGTAAAAGATATGAAGGAATATCATACTCGTATAAATTTAATGCACTCCACCAAAAATTGCTATAAAAAGACGATCCCCAAAGCAAAACCATCAGTCATAAAAATGAATTCAAACCAGAAGCTTAAGGAGATTACTAAGAAAATAAAAGAAATGGCAGCCGAAGAAAACAGGCGTAATCCAAGGCGAAACAGTGTCCTGATTCCACCACCTCCAAACAACCCTTGTATAAGGAAAAGGACCAGACCCATAAAACCTGGAGTCTTTAAAACAGCATTAACGCAGGTGCAAATAGAATCACCAAACAGCATAGCCACACCATCCACCAGTCAGCAGGCTACGATTATTATGACAGACTGGCGCGAGGTAAAACCTCGCTGGTATAAAAAGCCTCCTAAAAGCCCAACAAAGACACCAAAAACCAACAGAGTTAAGGCAACGCGATCACGAGCAACACAAGAACAACCACAATCACAGTCTCGTGCTACAAACAAAAATAAAACGAACAACAACACCACTAATAAAACCAACAGTAACACCAACAAAAACACCAAAATAGCACCCATCACAACACCAGCAACAACACCCGTAGCAACACCAACAAAGGAACCGAAAATAATCATACTAGAAAATAGACAAATCAAGCCACCATCCATTCAGACCTCACAGACACAACAAAGGCAACCCACAGCAACCACCAACAACACAACGACACAACCAACAGCACTCCCACCATATTCAACACCAACACCACTAACAACAACACAAGAAGAAGAATTAAAGGCAGCATATCAAAAGATCAACCTACACGGACACATTAGAGCAGGAGTATTTTTCATTAACGGAAAACCGATTCGAGTAAGAAGAAGAACAAACCACATTGTCATAAAGGTATCAGGTTGGACAGTTAAGATAGAATTTAAGGGTTAGAATATAAGGTAAAATAATAATAAGTATATATATATATATATGTATGTAAATATATAAAATTTTGAAAATATAAAACATATACTTTAAAAAAAAATAAATAAATATAAAATATGATGAAAATAAATATTAAAACTATATATATACATATATAGTATATACATATTATTGCCAATAAGAACAAATCTTGAATTTAAACATAAAAGAATATATATAATCAAATAAGATAGAAAATGTAAAAAGAAATGAATTATTAAGAAATGAATTAACTAGTACTTAAGAATAATAAAAATAAAAAAAATAATAATGAATGAATTTAAAAGAAACCAAAAATATAAAATAAATAAGTAAGAAACCATAAATGTAAGCAAAATGAATTTAAAATAAATAAATAAGTAAATAAATCTTGAAATAAATATTGCCTCTTTAAAATTACCCAAAGTCCTCTTGGTAGAAAACAAAGAAAAAAAAAATATATATATATATGGTAATATATATTTTTTTTTTTAACGAAGAAAGGGGGGGGATATAACGAAGTTATATTTTACCACCCCTAGAATAAAAGAAAAAAGATAGTAAAAAGAAGGAAATATATAAAAAAATATATTAAAATAAAAAAAATGTCTGCCTGCAACGGGGTTCGAACCCAGCCACCTTGCATAACAGCCCGAAGCCTAGCTCTTGAACTAGGCTTGATGTTAGGTAACCATGCGCTAGGAACTTATAATAGAAAATTCATTTGACAACTTAAGTTCAATATATAAGGTATATAAGGTAAATAGGTAATAACCCTAAATTTGACCTGGCATATAATTCGCTGCCACACCTAAAAATAGGATTTGATATATTTCCGCCGATTCCAACATCGGCAGTCAGATCGACTTGTGCGAGTAGGTTTAAAACTTATACATTTTTATAAGTTCGCTCATAACAAGGCTGACTCTATAGGTTTCGCTGATTATAAGTAGTATAATCAGATTTTGCCATTCCAAAGGCATTACAAGACAAGACATACCTTATTCCCGAATTTACATATCCTTTTGGTACAAACGTTGGGTGCACACTTCGTGAAATACCATCCCACAGTCTATGCACTCTGTAAGGTTACTCT
This sequence comes from Anthrax anthrax, assembly GCA_963971155.1. Taxonomy (NCBI): domain Eukaryota; kingdom Metazoa; phylum Arthropoda; class Insecta; order Diptera; family Bombyliidae; genus Anthrax; species Anthrax anthrax. The sequence continues at coordinate 35,958,151 of OZ020117.1, forward strand.
ACAGTGTATATACTGCAAATCCCTAATAGGTATATGCTGTGAGGTTCAACCACCGTATACTTATTACCTTTATCCTACCATATCGGAGCATACTTTGTAAGGTTATCTCTACAGTATACTCCTCCGCTCCTCGGTGTACAAGTGGGTAAGGTGATTTCTACGGCTTATACACCGTTCCATGGACAAGAGTGGATATATATTGTGTGGTACCTCCGCTGTATATCCACTAGACAAGACATTTGATAGGAGTTATTAGGGAAACTTAGGCCCTCACGGTCCTGCAACGTTTGATATTATTAGGGAAACTTAGACCCTCACGGTCCTGCAACGTTGTTATTTAGTATAAAGATCTATTGGAGGTCTTTTACTAGTATTGGAGGTTTCTTTTACAGGTGAGATTGTACAAGGAATATTTATTGGGTTCGACAGTATTTGTCAATACTAGTGAGTATTAGAGCTCACTGAAGGTTGTAAATTGGTTTATTTGGGTTCGACAGTATTTGTCAATACTAGTGAGTATTGGAGCTCACTGAAGGTTACCACGATTATTTGGTTACAAGTAACATTCCTTGATACATACCGGGTTTTCTGATATTTTCCTTTCTCTGTCAAGAGCAACACTTTCCATACCATTTGTCTCATTCAACCCTTACTTAAAAAGGCTAGCAAATCTTACTACCAAAGAGGCAAATAACGAAAGTAAAACAAGAGGTTTATAAACAATTATTGTAAGAGATAAATATTGTAAACACAACATAAGTATAGCTTAAGGCTTAGAATAGGGAAACGAATTGTTAAGATTAGGATATAGTTATAATAAAGCATAAGCATAAGTATAAACAAATCAGCGTTATTATTCATATACAACAGTCGTCGTGGAGATACAAATCGACCCTGGACAGTCTGAAATCATTTTCATCTCTGTCTTATAAAGTTTATTAAATTTGAGTAAAATTTTCACTCGATCTGCTTGTATGATATCTTTGATTTGTATAAAAGTTTTTTTGAAATTTTATTAATTTTTATTTGATTATTGGAAGTTTTTATGAGATTATGGTTATTTTGATCGATTACGTTAAGGTGCTTTTCAATTTCCTCTCTATCTTGGTTGTCCATTGTACCAAAATCCCAATTTAATATTGTACTTCCAAAATTAATAAGACCTCTTTTCTGTCTATAAGGTAAAAGCGTTTTTAATTTGTTCTTAATTCGAATTAATCTTTTATTGATAATTTCTCTAAGAATATGTCAAATCTATCGGCTAATTCAACTGAACTTACTTTGATTTCAGCGTATCCTGTTTCAGATTCTATCTTTTCTATCGTCATCGTTTGTTCAGTTTGTGTTGGTATTGTCAGTAGCGTTAGTATTGTCCACAGAAGAATAATTTTTAGTTTCTGTATTTTCGTCCTGATTGTCTTGGTCTGTAAGTTTTAGTGGTCGTTTAATATTACTTTCATGAACGTTTGTTAAACTATAATTTCTAAATTTAAGTTCTTCTTTGTGTCTGAGGGATTTGTAATTTTTACTGAATCATATTTTTCTATGTTCTTCTTAATCTTCACTTTCTTTATTTCTTTTATTTATAATATTTTCTTTAAACTTGAGTAACCTGTTATGTATTACATTGAAGTTTATTTCCCTACTTTGTGCAGATAATGGGGTGGTTTTGAGCGTGGAATGATAGGATCTGTTATATATTTCGATAGCCTTTAAAATTTGAACCCTTATTGGCAATTTCTCTTCTAGGTTCAGTGCCCTGATTTTCTCTGTCATCGTACCATAAAGTCTTTCGATATCGGCGTTATCATTGTGACTATTTGGTTTAGTGACATGGTACTCGATGCCCTCTTTCTCACAAAATTCTTTTATATATTTGGAAGCAAATTCATTGTCAAAAATAAGTTTTTTCATTTTTCCTCTTATTGATTGCCTGCCAAATTTTTTTAGTAATTTTTTTTTGTAATTAAGAAAAAATTTCTTATAGCATGTATGATGTGTGAAATGTATTTATAATGGACTGATATTGAATTTCGGGGCAAAGTAAATTGTGGTCCCAAAGGTTTGTATTTGTTGTACTTGTTATATGTATGTACAACACGATCAAACCATGGAGTTGTAAGAGTATGTAAATAAATACACAATGTACGTGTGCTCGTGTGCAGTATATATATGTACAATACAAATACAATATTTTACGTTTCCCATAGAAAAATCTATTATCTTTGTGTATGTATGCATATTCTATAGTTTGCACTATTATTAAAATAATATAATAATATAACAATTTCTTTTGTGAATAACAATTAGCAATGTATATATATATATATATATACATACATATATATATATATATATATATATATATATATTTACATACATATGTATGTATTTATTTACCCGCATAACCAATTTTTAAAGATTTTGTTGTGAGAAATTTATCTTTATTATTTCTATACATAAACATCTTTATGAAACAAAACTGAAATGGAACTAGTCTTAACCTTTACTTAAGGGCAGCCAGCGACAGCTGATTGAAATCGAAATCAGCTCAGTCAAAAATGTAAAAATTAAAAATCCGTTGAATCCGTTAATAATTAAAAAAACAACAAATAAATATGTATATATGTATGTCACGTATGAATTCAAATGTATATCATTTTATGCGTAAGTACTTATGTACATACATACATATGTACATAAATATACGAACATTGAACACACAATTTGCGTGCAGGTGCACTTCCTATACATACCCATCAAAATTGATATAGAAGTATGTACATATGTACATCTCTATTGTTCTTATTCATCATACTCATACATACATATGTATGTATATGTATGTATTGTATATTACGTAATACAAAACAAATGATTTATGGCTTGATCTGTAATTTGCAAAAAGATAAAAAAAAAAAATTGAAAAAAAAATTCCGAAGAAAAATGTACTCAAAAATGTGAACTTGTCCACATTTACGTGTATGTATGAATGTATACTCCAAAAAAATTTTGTAGAAAAAAAAAACTAATTTTTTTCTTCTAATTGCTTTTTTCTCACACTCAATGTTCTATGCGTATACATACACACATGTACATCAAATACTATATAACACATGATCATATGCATATCGTATATACCTACGTCTACGTGTATATATATTATATGTATGTACATATAAAATACAAAAATCGTTTATTGGCTATACAGTCCAAATTAAAACATTTGTAACCAAATTATGAATTCATTTACATTGAAAAATGAATTCATATTATTCTGAAATAAACAACAATTACAATACAAACATTATTATGATTTTCAATTATTTTGTTAGTAATAATTTAAAACCAAGTATCTCGTTTTATTGTTGTTTATTATGAAGATTACAGTATAAATGTATTAATTGCAATTTAGCAAAGTGGTCATATGTATTTTTTTCGGCACTGTATATGGACTATTTTAAAATCACTTATATTATTGGTGCCACCTATCAATTTTTGCCTGAACTGTTTTTTGAAAATTTTCAAATATAAATTGAAACAGAAATAAATATGCAATGAAAATTGAAAATTTCATATAAAAAATAGTAATTTTCATTTATTAATAAAATGTAAACTACGAAACATTTTTCATTGATTTTTTTTGCAATCAGTTAGGAAAATTTGAAATTTTATGTCTATATCGAAAAAATTACATAAATCATACGTTTAATAGCAGATAAAATGTAACAAAGTCAAAGTACTTTTTCAGGAAACATGTATTCACTCTTTTGCAATTTTCTACTGAACGGAATGCTTTATCAAAAATCTGTTCATTCAATGACCACAATTCCTTTCAACCTATGTGTGTTCAAAATTTCATGAAAATCGGTTGAATAGTTTTCGACATATTTGGTGCAATTGAAAAGCTAAATTTCGATTTTTGTCAACTTTGAATCCTTATAAAATAAAAACGAAATCCTTTTTGACAACTATTTTTTACTTAATGACCACAACTTTACTTCGTCTATCTATGTGAAAAATTTCACAAAAATTGGTTCATAAATAGCCGAGAAACGACGTGCAAAAGTTTGGAAAATTCTCAAATCCGCGCCTTAAATATATAATTTGGTTTGTAAATTGTTTCCTCTATTATATATGTACATTATAAATCTATACTCTATAACTATACCGATTCTACTATACAGTTTCGATATAGGCAATGAGGTTTAGATTATTTATCTAAAAGCATGCAGTGATTCTGTACTTTTTAATATAAAGAATAAATGTATGTAAAAGTTTCAAATTTATTTCGCCTTTATTGAATCTTTACTGTAGCTATACTCAGACTAAATTACGTATTTTCTTTATAAGCTCAAATGCTATATATAATAGCCTTACACACAAAAATCATATATGATTTTATTTCATTGTTGTGTTGACATTTAGGGGTTGTAAACGTGAATATATCGTTATTAAAGTATCTGTCAGTGCAGAAATTTAAAATCATAAATAATTAATAAAGAAATGATTTGTTTGAATAAATTAAACATATGGTATTAAAATATAAAATTGATAACATATAAAATATATTTTAAAAAACAACATGAGTGCAACATACAAAGTTTTTGAATTTTGTGATACAAGAGAAATTATTACGCTGCCAGAATCATGGGTAAAAACGGAAAAGTAAAAAAATTAAAAAATAATTTGTATTTTTTTGTATTTTTGATGTTTTTATTAATTTCAAGGTACGTTTTAACAAAACTAAAACAAAGGAATACATTTTACATAATCGAACGCCATATAAAAGATGGCCAGAATACGCTGTAAAGCCGGTAAATAATACGTCATTTGGTAAGAAAAAACTTTATTGTATACATTTTATATGTTACCAAAAAATTTGAAAATCCAAGAATTATTATGGGGCTTCAAAAATTTTTTTAGCCGATAGAGCGGTTCGGGCGATGAAAGAGGGGACGGCATGAATGATGGAATGATTTAGTACATTTGTTGGTAGAAAAAGGGATGTCGTTTTTTCGTATAAGAATATTCAAAATAAACTCGAGAAATTTTAAGCCATGTACTTATTATATATACATATGCATGTATACATATGTAATAATATATTACATACGAGTGTTTGTAAATATTTTCATACAAATTTGGTATCTTAACTATAAATACCATCATCCTAAACAAACATAATTTTCTTTAATAAGAACATTAGAACACAATTTTGTAATGGTTCGATCATATATATGAACTTGAATTAAAGATCAGAGACTAGGATAGTAGTAAAAAATGTGTAATTTCAGATTAACATACATACATACATATATCGTACAATATTTCATATACATACATTACTTTTTTTTTCACGTCGATTTTTGTTCATATTTCACACTTTTCTTTTACTTTTTATATCAGATAAAAAAATATATACAAGTACGATCTATAAACACATAAATTTGTATACGGTCGAAAGATGTGTACAGAATATTGCACGTATGTATGTATATATTGTATTTATAATTAACAAAATCAAGTCATTATTTTATGGTACAATATTTGTACAGGGACATATATGACTCCACGTGGAGTGTATACTTAAATTACATACTTACGTATACGATATATAATGCATTCATACGATCATATTTTTATTTATCATTACCTAAAAAGTATGAATTTTGAATACCCAAAAATTCAAAATTTAACATTAAACCGATCGTATTCAAAATATATTGTATTTCTCATACAATACATTACAATTTGAATTTACATTTTGTATTTCTATCCTCGTTTCTGATGTAATGAAATTTATGACCCATATGATCGTACAATTATGAAAAAATTATATTTGTTTAGGACGATAATTTGTTTGTTTAGGACAGAAGTTTTACACACGCATATATACGATAAATACGTACATTACAAAATATTCTTATAAATATTGCGCATAATATGTACACTTAAATTACATACGCACGTACGTGATAAATATGCATACATATTCACATTCTATGCTGATTCATGGGTATTTTAGTGGGTATTGAATGATTTCTTCTGAAATAATATGTACACTTAAATTACATACGCACGTATGTGATAAATATGCATACATATTCACATTCTATGCTGATACATGGGTATTTTAGTGGGTACTGAATGATTTCTTCTGAAATAATATGTACACTTGAATTACATACGCACGTATGTGATAAATATGCATACATATTCACATTCTATGCTGATACATGGGTATTTTAGTGGGTACTGAATGATTTCTTCTGAAATAATATGTACACTTGAATTACATACGCACGTATGTGATAAATATGCATACATATTCACATTCTATGCTGATTCATGGGTATTTTAGTTTTTTTACATGGGTATTTTATTCTGAAAATTGCTTGCTTTTTTTATATATTTCAATACATTTTCTTATTTTACACCTTATTTTTTTAATAAAACGGTAGCACTGGGTACTGATGTCAGTACCCAGGAAGAAAAATTTTTGAACGTCCAATTTGCACTGCTTGCAGTATCTCCTAGTTTTGGATTTCTGATGTTACTTATTTATTAAAAAAAAAAACATTTTATTTGTTTTATATTCAATGGTCTAGATTCATACCAAAAGGCGTTGCAAGCTAAGATATATTATTAAATAAAAGTGACTTTGAAACATCGGATTACGATAAAATCGAAAAAAATATAGAAAACTTGCCACCAAACTTTTCAAATAAACCAAAAAAACTTTATTATACCAAAGAAAAATCATCATTGGACGAGGACTACTTACCAGATCCACCAACATGTTGTGAGACAACTGGTGAAATGGAATTCTGCAATGAATTAACCAGCCCATGTATAAGACAAAATGCGTTTTTATTTCCTTTAGAAGAGAATAGTTCTGTAGCTGAAAATGTTGAAATAAATACTAGTGCGATGGTAAATACTCCTTGTTCTTCAGTTAATCGAAGTGATACTAGAAGCACAACGAACAACATAATGTACGAAGAAAATCATGACAGTACACTTAAAGTTTTGAACAATATAGATGCAGGTTCAATGATTCTGACAACAAGCTACGAGCTAAAAACAATGAAGGATGAAATCATAAAAGAAATGAAATAACACATTGATAAACGTTTTAATGATTTGTTATTATATATAAAAAAAGAAAAAAGAGTCAATGTATCTCTTATGCATTTTGAAACGAATGCAGGTTTACCGCTTAATAATATAAACGAGATAAAAGAACTTGATGAAAAATTAAAGACGGATGAGCAGTTTTCACAGAATTTTGTAATACATGCTGATAAATCAAATAAAATTTTCATTTTTAGTAACTTTTATATTTTTAAACAGAAATTATATTTGAAACAACATGTTGGTAAAAATTTGAAGGACACAGTCAAAGTTTTAGGACGTGTATATTCATTAACACTACAAACTAAAGTAAATTACACTGGACGAGAACATAAATTTCCCTTGCATGACTTGTATCAAATGAGAATTATAACAGGTAAAAAATTTCTAGAGTATTCAGTATGCACTTAATTAAAGAAAAATTAAAAGATAACTAATAAAAATGTGTAAATAACATAAAATAAACAATATAACAAATTCATTTCATTTTAAACCAAAGAAAATGAATTTATTATTTTATTTAATATTACAGATTATAAATATAATAAATGCATAACAAAGGCGTACTAAATAAAGATTTTGCATACTATACGAGTATATAATGGTTTTACATACATACTATATATGTAACTTTTTTCATGCAAAAAATTCTTCACTTTTCAGATATTTTTGCTGAAGAATGCAAAATTTCAATTCCATTTGTAAAAGATGAAATCAGATACTATTTGCAACATGTATCTGACAGAATCCGCAGTTTTCAAAACATGGAAAAAATATGTATATTAATAAATATGTATAACCTATATATTTTTATAAATATATGAATCGTATTTTTGACTTTCCTAGACTATTAGACTACCTATAAAACGTTTGGTAAATAATGTTCATATAAATGTGTACACTGTATATATGTCATCAGGTATGTATGTTTGTCATGTGTAATGGTCATGTATGTTTAGTTTATGTATTTATTTGTTTTTCTGTTTACATATCATAGATTTTCCCATATTGGATTAATTAACTCATAAAAAAAATTGTGGGGTTTTGAGTTTCAAAGTAACCGACTGTAATTTATATTAATTGTTGTACTATACGTGTTATGCGGTTTTATGAATTAAAATTCGATGCCATTTTTCCCAGGCTTTTTTGTGTTTGTTTATAATATTTTCCATTAAATTACTTGCATATTTAAAAAGTAAAAAGTCAAAAAGTAAAAATCAATAGCCTAAAATTTCTTTAGCCGATTATTATGAATAACCTTTAACTTCCTTCCGATTTTTATGGTCGTATTTACATCAGAGTTCACGCGTATTACTTCATATGGCCCCTACCATATTGGTGACAATTTATGCTTTCTAGCATTATCACGTATGAGCACCCGATCAACAATGTGAAATTTTTCTACATGCATGTTTTTATCGTAATAATTTTTTGATTGATGTTTTTGAGCAATAAATTTTGTTTAACAATTTCTCGTATTTTCTGCATTTTATACTTAACTTGATTACAATATTTGTCAAAATTATAGATTGGCTCTGGTGATTTATTTAACACAGATGGTAAAGGATTACTAATACCATATAATGCATGAATTGGTGTGAATTTACTTCCTGTATGAGGTGAATGATTATGCACTAACATTGCTTCTGCCAACCATTCATCCCATTCAGTTGGATTTTCATCAACAATTGTTCCGAGATATTCAGCCAATGGACCATGAGTTCTTTCTAATGAACCGTTTGATTGTGGATGATATGCACTCGTCTGTAATTTTTTGATTGTTAGTAATTTGCATAGCTCTTTCATTGTTTCGCTTAAGAAATTTGCTCCTTGATCGGTTATTAATTTTTTCGGAATTATAGAATACTTTAAAATGATATTTTTATAAAATTTTTGTGCTACGGTAGTAGCTTTACAATCTTTTAATGGTACGCAGTCTAAAAATTTTGTCAGATCATCTTGAAATGTTAATATGTATTTGTTATTGTTTCGTGTTTCAGGTAATGGCCCTACGATATCTAAGTAAACCTTATCAAAGGGTAGATCCGGAGTGTCTGTTATTACCATAGGCATTTTATTTTGCTTGCCTGATTTATTTTTCTTACATTTTCGCACTTTTTAGTATATTTTCGAATGTCTTTCAACATATTTTTCCATTTATAAAATGGTCGTAGTCTTTTATAAGTCTTAAGGACTCCTAAATGTCCACCTAATGGGGTATCGTGATATTCATGTAATATTGTCTTAATGTCATTTTCATCAGTTAGTATTTTCGCACTGTCTTTGGTTTGAATATGTGAATCTTTAATTATTTCTGTTTCGTTATCTGTTTCATTATCGTTATCAGTGTTATCAACTGATTTTCCTCTGTCTTTTTCTACATTTATTTGGTGTCTAGCCCTAGTGACTACATTACAATTAATTTTATGACTTGTTAAATTGTTTTTATTTTTATTTTCAATTTCCTTTTCACTTGAAGGTATTCGACTTAAAGCATCCGCATTCTGATTTAATTTCCCTGCCTTATATTCTATCTTTTAGTCATAATCTGCTAATTTGATCTGAAACCTAGCTAATCTTGTTGTTGTATCTTTTAATTTTAAAATTCCTACTAACGGTTTGTGATCTGTAAAAACCGTAAAATTTCTACCATATAAATAACATCTGAAATTTTTTACAGCCCAAACTATAGCCAACATTTCTCTTTCGATTGTAGAATATCGTCTTTCTGCATCATTTAGTATTCTACTAGCATATGCAATTGGCTGTTCGTTGCCAAGTTCACCCTGTGATAAAACAGCTCCTAATGCTTCACCGCTAGCATCAGTTGTCAAAAAGAATGGCTTTTCATAGTCAGGATAAGTTAATAAAGGTGGATTTGTTAAAGCAAATTTTAATTTTTCAAATGCTTCTTCACATTTTTCATTCCACTGAAATTTCGTTTCTTTCCTCAATAATTTTGTAATTGACTCTGCTATTTTTGAAAAATTTGGTATAAACTTCCTATAATAATTCGCTAGACCTAAAAATGATTGCACTTGTTTGACTGTTTTTGGTCTGGGAAAATTTACTACACATTTAACCTTGTCTGGGTCTGGTTTAATTCCTTCCGCTGAACATTTATGGCCTAAATAAATTACTTCTTTTCTTAAAAAGTTGCACTTTTCTGGCTGTAATTTTAAATTATTTTCTCTTATTCGTTGAAAAACCTTTTAAACTCGTAGTGTCCTTGATAAGTACTGAATGCTGTTTTGTCCCTATCTTTTTCATCAACCAACACTTGATGATATCCACTAGCCAAATCTAATGTTGTGAAATATCTAGAGTGGCCTAATTGATCTAATATTTCGTCAATTCTAGGTAAAGGATATACATCTTTTATTGTAATTTCATTCAGTTTCCTAAAATCTACCACAACTTTCCAACGTTTTTCTCCAGAAGGACCTGGTTTTTTAGGTACTACTAATAAAGGAGAATTGAATGGACTTTTACTTGGTGTGATTATATCATTATCTAACATTTCTTTCACTTGATTTTCAACTATTTCTTTTTGTACTTGAGGTAATCTGTACATTTTTTGATTAATAGGCCCCTTCCCTGGTTGTAAAGGAATTTGATGTGTTATTGCTTTTGTACAAGTTAATTTGTCACCTGGTAAATGAAAAATGTCATTAAAGGATTCACATATGGATTGTATACTTTCAGATTCTTCAGTATTCAGATATTCTGGAATTGATAAATTTTCTTGTAACAATTTTAATCTTTCATAATTATTTTGTTTGTCTTTGTCACATGAAAGTTTATGTATCATTTTAAAATTATGTTTACTGTCTACTGTATAAGGTATTCGTTTCTATATTTTCAATTTTATTTTGTGTTTTATTTTCTTCATTGGAATAAAATTTGAGCAATTTACTAAATTTATAGTCTTTATTTTCAAATTCATATAATTCAAAGTCATTTAATGGGTAAAATATTATTTTAAAATTTTTAATGTATACATCTTTTTCGTTATTATTTAAAATTGAAACAACCGTTTGATTTTTATGCGGTGTCGTTATTGCACCGGCGAGAAATACACCTGATTTTATTTCTTGTGATTCACATATCACATCATTATCGAAATTAACTCTAACTGTAATAATTTTTTCAGTACGCGCGGGTATTTTGTATTCTTCGTAAATTTTAACAATATCTACATTTTTTTTTATATTTTTAAAATCATTAACCTTTATCTTGTTTTTAACATTATTAACCTCTACCTTATTTATTTTATCAAATTTCTCAAATTTTTTATTTTTAATTTGTTCGCATGATTCAATTTCTGTAAATTCTGTCTTGTTTCGCTTTTCATAAAGATTCTTTTTATATTTTCGTTGCAATTCATCTCTCTTTAACATTTTTAATTCTTCACCTATTATTATTATATTTTGGCTTTCTTTATTTAATTTCTTACTTAATTCTTTAACAATTTTTTTATCTTTATTCAACATTTCTTTATTTAATTTAATATTATTTTTTTCATATTCTATATTTTCTTTAATTTTATTTAAATTTTTTTTAATTTTTTCATACATTTGTCTCATTTTTTTAATATTTGTCATTTTATTTTCTTTACTTATTTTATTATTGTTCACATGAACGGATTCTTTTATTTGATTATTATTTTCGCGCTTATTTTTCTTTACATTTGGTTTTAGCGTTTTGATTTTTTGATTACTTTGATTTTGTCCATTAACATATGTTTCATATAGTGAAGCTAAGACAGGTATTTCATCATTTACCTGTACTTCCTTATTTCTCATATGAGACGAAATCTTAAAATGTGCATTTGAACCAGTTTTGCTGTCAACAGAATTTTTTCGAGATAACATTCGATTATTAACAATTTTTTTATTATAATCCTGATTTGATAAAGCAAAGACAGTTGAATTAATTTTCGACTGTACTCTATCTACATCATTCTTATTTACAGAATGTTGAATTTCAGAAGAGCATATATTCTGTTTTAAACCAGCAACCCCTGTTTGCACAGTATTTGCGAGACACTGTGAGGATTGTGGTACCTTATTAATATGGCTTTCTTTCATATTCAACTTCTTAAATTTGTTAATTTTCGATGACTCTTTTTCAATCTGTGACGTCGTTACATCTTTTCGTTCAGATGAATCTTGTAATTCTATTACAAATTCTTCTTCACAAGTTTCCTTGCGAGGGAAACGTAACTGCTTATTTGGCCCATCAATTACACAATTTTCTGATAAAAAATCAAAACCTAATATACCATCTTCTTCGATATTGTTCATATCTTTTACAATTTGAAAATCGCATCTCTTTGGATTTTCAAGTTCAAGTTTAGCAGTACAAGTACCTATTGTTTCACCTTGTCCGCAAACCGTATTTATTTTCAATTTATTTTTTGTATTTATTTTTATATCATCTTTTAATATATTTTTCTTTAATAAACTTATCTCCGCGCCTGTATCTATTAATAATTCGGTTTTATCTTTTTTACTTATATCTACTGGTAATTTTACTACAAATTTTTCTAATTTTTTATTTAAATTTTGGGGCTGACACTCACTCTTTTCATTTTCTTTGGCTGGGTGACAGCCCTTTTTTAGTTTCCCTGATTTTTGTTTTGATTGTCCCACAATCTCTTTGCGTTACAATCTTTCATAATATGCCCTTGCCTTTGACAGAAATTACATTTTATTTCAACGGTTTTATTCCTATTCTCATTTTTACTATTATTATTTTGCACGTATTTTACCGATCTTGAATCATTTTTACTGTCTTGACATTGCTGTATTGCATGTCCATACATTTTGCAATTTATACAAAACGGTGTTGATTTTCTGATTCTACATTCATCAAATGTATGATTATTTTTACTGCAAAAATTACAAACTTTTATTTCGTATCTTTGATTATTATTTTGATGTTTAAAGTTAGGGAAATTTTTATTTCCATAACTGGAGTTATAATTGTTATTGTTGTTATTAAACCGTGGATTTGAATTTAAAAAATTTCGGTTATTATTATTGAAAGTTTTTTGATTTTGATAATGATTATTGGGTGGACTTTGCCCCCTTTGTACGTTAAATCTTGGATTATTATTGTTAAAACTAAAATTGTCATTATGATAATTACTATGTATTTGTTCGTTTTTGTGTGTTTGTGATAAATTAAATGTTCTTGTATTTTTTGTATTCTGTGATTTTTGTATATTTTGATATTCATTAAATGTGTTTGTGGATTGAATATCTGTTAATTCAATTCTTTCTAATTTATTTATAATTTCTTTTAAGTCTGTCTTGTCTTCATTAGCCGCTAGTAGTCTGTATGTAGGATTTATTAATCCTGTTCTAAACGAAAATGCAGCAATTTCCAGTAAATCTGCTTTTACTGCGGCGTTGTCATTTGTGTGACGTTCTTCCGCCTTCTTTTCACATGTATTTAAAAGTTTTTGTACCCGACTACCAAAATTTCTTACAGATTCACCTGGAAGCTGCCTAATCATTCTTAATTCATTTAATAGTGTTAGGTAAGATTTGTCATTAACTAATGTGTTATGTAGAATAGATTTTATTGAGTCAAACGTTTCACAACATTTACCGTCTAAAAGTCTAGCTGCTCTACCTCTGAATTTTATTGGGAGCATTTGAAAAAATAATTCTTTATCTTCTTCTTTATCTAAACATCTATACATACTTTCATAACATTTTACAAAAGTATTTACTTCTGCACCTACATCTTCTGTATCTTCTGCATATAACATAGGAACATTATTTAACAATTGATTTACTAATTCTATGCCTGACATTTTAAAAATTTTATCTAACTCTGTAGTAAATTCTTCAGAACAACTAAAATTATTTCCTTCACTTTCTTTTTCTGAACCTTCTGTTGTACCTAATGATGTCCTAGGCTTATAAACTCGTGTGCCTGATCTTAGTTGAATAAAATGCAACAGTTGCTTTTCCTCTTCTCTTGTTAAGGCTATACTTGGGTGAATAATTTTTCGTGACTTACCCGCTGCTGATGTTGATACTGCTTGAGGAGGTGTATTTGTGTTGCTGGTATCCAGTGTGTTGTCTTCACTTGGTGATTGATGATTTAATGCTGCTGGATCGCTGCTTCCTTCAGATGTTTCACTTGCACTAAATACTGGACTGAGATTCTCAAAAGTGAATGAATTGACTTTCTTCTCAAATCTCACTTTCCTTTTTTGATCTTTAAAAGGTGTTGAACTCGTTTGACTAGTCGACATATACTTTATTTTTTTCAAAAATTTTTATTTTCAAAAATTTTAAATTATCACATCAAATTTTTATTAATACACGTATTTATCAGCATAAATAATTTTTTCACATTCAATAAATATTATTTGTGTCAAATTGAATTTTATTTCAAAAACTGATTTTATTTTTAATTCTGAAATTAATTTCAAAACTGTGCTGAATTTAATTAATTTATTTAAAATGTTACTGATTTTTATTAATTTTAACTGAATTATTTTCTGAATTATCTTGCCGAATTAATTTATAATTATTGTAATTAATTTGCTGAATTAATTTTACTATAATAATATCTCTTTTTTTTTTTGAATATATTATTATTTTACACAAAAGTTTAACGGCTGCGCTAAATTATCGTTTCACAGTACAATTTACATATAGTTTCACAAGACTTTTTTTTTTTTTTAATTTATTTAATACCGAATGTAGCGTTTAACGTGTTTATCTTAACACGGTTTACCGGCTACGCCAAAAATATTACGCAGCAAAATTTTATTATAGAAAATTCATATGTTATGTAGCACAAAAAAAAAACGGAAGGGTTTACAGTGTTTTTATTAAAACGTTTACCGGCTGCGCCAAAAATATTGTTATATATTAAAGAGTCCTTTATTTTATTTTAAAATCTTTTGTGATTGGGAAAAGATTTTCGTCGTGGCTCTTTTCTCTCTTTATATATATAACAAGGGTTGGAAGAATACGTCTTCCAAGTCTGTGTAGTTAATTCGGGCTTGATAAATAACAACACTGTATTTTTGTTTTAAAACTTTATTCACAAACACTTATTTTGTATACAATATAACGAACTTATTTTACTTTAAATCTACTTTTAATAACCGACCGAAAACCAAACTTAGAATTCGAGAATGTAGAATGTAAATGTAATTCTTCTAAGATTAATTTATTTAAAAAGATTCTACGTTGAAATTAATTAATAATCAAAGTTACGCGGTATTTTATTATGCGGGTTTACTTGTTCAAATCCAAAATTATAACTCACTGATAATCGTAATTATTCTTCAATAAATACAATTATCAATTTTCCCTACTCCATTTAGTTTAACTGATAAAAAACAGTTCCTTATTTCAAAAGACTATTTTTACGTTACGTTAATTTAATATTTCGGCCTTCCCAATAGTAGGGAAGATTGGCATAATCATTTTCTATTCTTATTGTCTTACTTCCTATTATGAAGACAGTAATTGTTTTTCTTTTATTTCTTGTCTTCAATATTGCATATTGCTCTATATTGTATTTAAATGCTTAGAGTTTAATTGCTTAACACTATGCATTTTTCCTATATGCATTTACCATATGTTATGATTACACAGTTGTTATTTTTGTTTTTGACACAATTGTCTTAACATAATATGTAATATTTGACTGACCGACTTATGAATGAATTATCAAATCAAATATCACCTTGTTCTGATTTATTTAACATACATAGTTATGTGTAACATGATATACTTTTGATGACTGTGATATACTTTTTGTTTTCCGTATAGCAGTTTACATTATTTTAAACATCTGGATTATTTTGCAATAATTTCAGTAACCTGATTTTTAATTAGAATAGGAAATGATTTACCAATTGGCAAGCCAATTTAATTTTGTTTATTAATTTATTTTGAAATTTTTACTCATGAATATTTTTGCGTAAATTCTGATTTTACATTTTATTGATTCATCTTATTTATTATGATATTTTTTATACAACAAATGTATGTAACCGATTTTAAATTATTATTTTTTTTTTTACAATGCTGGGTTACATGCCCATACATTTTACAATTAATACAAAACGATGTCGATTTTCTTATTCGACATTCTTCAATGTGATTATTTTTACCGCAGAAATTACAAATTTTGAAATCTTGCCTTTGATTATTTCGATGTTTAAAGTTAGAGAAATTTCTATTCTCGTAACGGAAGTTATACTTGTTGTTGTTATTAAATCGTGGATTTGAATTAGGGAAATTTCGGTTATTGTTATAGTTAAAATTTCTTTGTTCTTTATTTTGGTAATTAACCTGTGGCACTTGCGCCATCTGTGTTCTAAATTTCGCGTTATTATTATTATAATTATTTTTATTGTTATTGTAATCAAATGGTATTTCATTATTTATATTCATACGTGCTGAATTTAATAAATTGCTATTATGTGTATTATAAGTTTGTGTGTGTGGTATGTGTATTAAATTATTTGTTAAATTCTGATATTCATTCATTGTATTAGTGGACTGAATATCTGTTAATTCAATATTTTCTTATTTATTAATTAAGTCTTTTAAATTACTTTTATCTTCATTTGCCGCTAATAATCTGTATGTTGAATTTATTAGCCCAGTCTTGAATGAGAATGCAGCAATTTCCTACAAATCCGTTTTAATTGTGTCATTATCTTCTGTATGACGTTCATCAGCCTTTTTTTCACAAATTTTTCGAATTTCTTGTACTCGATTACCAAATGTTTTACCGGATTCACCTGGAATTTGCCTAACCATTCTTAATTCATTTAACAGTGTAAGATATGATTTATTATTAAGTAATGTGTTATGTAAAACTGTTTTTATTTGTTCAAATTTATCACATACTAAACCATCTAACAATCTAGCAGCCCTACCTCTAAATTTAACAGGTAACATTGCAAAAAACAAGTCTTTATCTTCATCTTTAGTTAAACATTTGTACATATTTTCATAGCATTTTATAAAGGTATTCACTTCTATATTAACATCTTCTGTATCTTCAGCGTACAATACAGGAACATTACCTAACAATTGATTTACTAAATCTATATTTGCCATTTTAAATATCTTATCTAATTCCTTAACAAATTCTTCTGAAAAACTAATATTATTTTCACTACGTTGTTCTTCACTTTCTGTGCCTAAGGATGTTCTTGGTTTATAGACCCTTGCTCCTGATCTTAGCTGAATATAATGAAACACTTGCTTTTCCTCTTCTCTTGTTAATGCTATACTTGGATGAATAGTTTTTCGTGACTTACCCGCTGCTGATGTTGATGCTGGTGATTGAATTTCCTTATTCCAGTGTGTTGATTTGCCTTAATAAATGTTGCTCTTGTTGTACTGGATCGTTGCTTTCATCTGACGCCTCGCTTGTGTTGAATATTGGACTTAGATTTTCAAAAGTGAAAGAATCAACTTTTTCTTCAAATCTCACTTTTCTTTTTTGATTTGTTAAAGGTGTCGAACTCGTTTGACCAGTCGACATATAATTTAACTTATACTCAAAATTTTATTTTCAAAATTTATATATATATTTTTTTTTAATTTACACCACATAAAAAATATTTATTTATGCACATATATATTATATTATTTTTATTTATTACAAAAACCACTTTAATTCAGCTTTAAAAATAATTTCTTCTCTTTTAATATATATCGCTTGAATTTAATTAATTTTTATTTTAAAAATTCTGTTATTTTTACAGAAAAATGTAAAATTTATTTTTACTTATTTATTTGATTAGACAAAATTTTCCCAGTTTTTTACACTTTTTATTTTATTTAATTTTTAAATTAATGTTTTATTCAGCGACATGAATATTTTTGCTGAATTTTATTTTTATTTAATTTTGAAACTTTGCTAGATTATTTTATTATTAATTTCTATTTAAAATTTTTGCTGAATTTATTTGCTGAAATAATTTTAGTATTTTCTGTATTTATTTTCTGAATTTAATATATTATTTTTTATAAATTTTATTTTATTAACATTTCTTCCAAAAAGGAATTGAAGCGTTTAAAATGTTTTATTTAAAACGTTTACTGGCTGCGCTAGATTTGTAATGTTACGCAGCAAAATTTAAATATGAATTTGCTTTTTTTTTTTAAGTTTATTTAATACCGAATGTTAGCGTTTAACGTGTTTATCTTGACACGGTTTACCGGCTGCGCCAAATTTTAATGTTACGCAGCAAAATTTTATTATAAAAAAAAATTTTTTAAGCCAAATTTTAATTGTATGTAGCACAAATTTGTTAGATTAAAACGGAAGCGTTTATAGTGTTTTTATAAAAAGGTTTACCGGCTGCGCCAAAATATATATGTTATGTAAGAAACATTTGTGAAGCGATCAGAGGTTGTTAAAGTATTGATTTATTTTTTGCTTTTGAACTGAAAATTTAGGGAAGAAATCTGAACTGGGTTTAATTAATAAGAAGACTGGAGGTTTAATTTTAAATATTTATTTCACTAATTAACACTTAAAACTATGTTTACAAAATTTACTTAAACTATATTTATTTTCTTTACAATATTTTATTTATTACCGAACCGAAACCAACTGTACGTTCGTTACTTTATTTTCTATGTCCGGCTCGTTAGAATTTTACTAAGTCTAATTTACTTGTAAAAATTCTAAGTTTAAAATACTTTATATTAACCAAACGCGATTTATAATCAAAGACGATTTGTAATTCCGCGGTAATTTATTTCTTGCTGTTCATTGTAAAATCCAAATTATAACTCCCTGATAATCGTAATTATTCTTCAATAAATACAATTATCAATTTTCCCTACTTAATTTAATTTTGTTAATTGAGTCCGAAGTTCGTTATTTTGAAATTTATTTAAATATTATTTGAATATACGTTTAACTGAAATTGTCAATCGTAGGGAGAATGGGCGTTATCATTTCATATTCTTTTTCCGTTCATTCATAATGTTAATTATATGCTTAATTGTTTACTCGACACTTTTTTCCTTTGATTAATGTAATGTCACTCATATGTGTTTAGTTGTATATTTTCAACTTAACTTTTACGCATGTACTTATGTGTGTTAAGCTCAATGGCTTAACTCTCCACTTTTTGTATATGTGTAATTATTGCATTAATTATTATTGCACTTTATACTGTTGTCGAATTTCGTTCTTTGATTTCCGCTTACTGTTACTGACCTAGTTATGAATTTTCTTTTACTTTATTTGTTTACAAGTAATTTAATATAATTTCGGTATATGAATTTAAGTATGTTAATATTATTAGGAAATCATATGGAATTTATATATTGGTAATAATATTGAAATTAGTGTTTGAAATTAGTATTTGAAAAAGACGTTATGGACTTTAAATAAGTTCATAAATATTTGTTCTAGGTACAATGGTGAAATATTGGAATTTGGTTTATGGTTTTTTCCATAACTGAATATTGAGATATATTATTTGTTTAAACTACTTTTTAAAATTGCTTATTTGAAATTCTTTATATATTTAATTAGGTGACATTCCATTATATTTTGCGTGTCCTAACTTGAATGAATTTTAATGATTACCCAATTGACAAATCAATTAACGGACTATGATTCTTTTAAAAATTGTTCTACATTTAATTGTGAAATTGTATTAATTGTTGAATTGCGAAATTATATGAATTTAATTTTGCAATAATTTAATATGTTTATTTTAAATATTTATAAACAAAACCCTTTCACCAAAGATTAGCTACATAAAATGGATAAGACACCAAGTGAAATTTTGAAACAAAAATTGAAGGAGAAGATAAAGCAGCAGCTAACGGCCACCAAAAAACGTAGTCTAAGAACTACGTTCAAGAGGTCGTTAGCAGCAACCAAGAAGGTACCCAAAATACCAAACCAGCAGCAGCGACAACAACAACAACAACAACAACAACAACAACAACAACAACAACAACATCCACTACAACTTCAGGCCGAATACGAGCCGCAACCACCGAAGGTCATCACATTACTGCCATGGCAATTAATAGAAATCGACGCGCTGGAGGAAGACAGCTCAACACCATCTAGGTTTGTCAATAATATACTCCGGCACTACAAGAATATAAGGGCAATATCCCCGATACCGGAACTCCCAAAGCCAGTTCCTTCTTCAAAAATTCCGGCTAATGTAGAATTAACTAACATGGTTGGCAGTCACCGCAGCCACAAAGGAATTTAGGATGCCAGTGCTCAACAGAGGGTGGTTGCGGTTCACTAAGGGTAATGGGCGAATAAAAATTCGCTTACAAACAAAAGAAGTAGTAAGTACAGTCTCTTCGGAGGCGGGAAAATGTTTTGCCCAAAAAGCAAAACATAACCCCTTATTTTATTTTACACTAACACATTATTTTTTTTTTTTTCACCACTTTTTCACATATTATTTTTTCACACTTTTCACATTTATTAGTTTTTCACATTTTTTATTTGTCACAATCATTTTATTTCAATATTTATTTAATTATTTATTTCAATATTTATTTCACTATTACCCACACATTACACAACAGTACTGCAGTTGTCAAACTATTTATTGTCATTATTTGACAAGTGCAATAAACAGAGTTTATTGTTTACATTGTTTCATTGTTTACACTGGGAAACAATAGAAATACAGTTTACTTAAATCGTATATAAACGAGATGAAATTCAACAGAAATCATCATTTTTGATCAAATTTTCAAAGTGAACACTTCACTAATTCCTTGTCTGCTTATTCAGTCTCAGCGAATCTTAACTAAGAATCAAGAAGGACGAATCTTAATCCTTCGAACCTCTAGAGCCTTTAAGCGAATCTTAACTAAAAGGTACCCCTGATTTAACGAGACAGCGAATCTTAACTGGATCGTTAAATCAAAAAATATTTTTATACTAATCCGGATTCTAGCGAATCTTTACTTGAATATCATCTACATCTAAACCGATCTTCAGCGAATTTTAACTGAAGATCCGGTATATTACTTTTCAACCTAGACAACTTCAGTAATTTTACTAAGTCTGTACTAACACAAATTACACATATAAATTATAATTTTTAAATTCTTTTATTTTTTTCTTTTTTCTTTCATAGACCGCCCTAGAAGTCGAAAGGTTGCATTTCTGCATTTGCACTGATTGCATTTTGCTTCAAATATTTATTTAACTCTTTTTTATTTATTCATCTTTTTTTTTTTTTTTTGTCTTTTCAATTTTTATAACTTATTATTTGAATTTTATTTGATTGAATTTTTTATTTATTTACTTATTTGTATTTTGCTTTGAATTTTATACTATATATATTTTTTTTAATTTGGCTTGAATTTTTATTTTTATTTATTAAATTATTGTTTTCCTAATTTTAAGTTTTTAATAAAAAGTGTGTTTTATAACGTTTAAACAAGACTTTTCATTTTACTGCCCAACTCCCTAATTCTGGTTTACGAATCAGCTGCACTTCATACTTGTTATTAATTAACATTGTATTGTCAATCTCTGCCATTTCTAGGTATTAGAAAAACAGAGACGGCAATACATTTTTTGGACCTTCGAGCAATAGTGCAACCAGAATAGGACGTGGCAGTAAAAAAGCGGAAGTCTCTGCCATCCTAAAGACTCAAACATTTTTGCTTGAGCAACTTACACGATCGGCAAATAATTTTGATAAAAATTCAGGAAAACAATTTACCGAGTCATACTACAAAACACGATTAGAATGCTTTGAAGTTTTATGAAAGAAATTCCAAACAAATCATCTACTCATCTATGATAATGAAGAAGAAAATGATGAAGCTGATATGTACATATATCAGCAGCGATTTATACGAACAATTCGAGAATTTATATCTCAAATACATTGTAAAATGCAAGGCGCATTAAAATCATTTGAATAAGAAACAAAAACTGAGAATATAAATACATTTCAAATAGACCCTGAACACACAGAAAAAGACAATATTCAATTAACCCCTATTCCAATACCAAATTTTGATGGTAATTATAAAAATTGGAGATCATTTTTCGATCTATTTTCTTGCTTAATACATAAAAAAGCAAATCTTGCAAGTGTTCAAAAATTACATTACCTTAAAGCTTCAGTAACTGGTGAAGCTGAAAAATTGCTTAGACAGTTTGACGTCACTGCTTCAAATTACACCAAAGCATGGGAATTACTACAAAAACGATACAATAACAAACGTGTGCTAGTAAATACCCATCTCAAAACCTTGTTTGGTCAACCAGCCATCAAAATCGAAACCTCAAATTGGATCAAACACTTGTTAGATCAAACTGAAGAAGTTCTACACGAACTCACAGCATTAGAGCTCCCAACAAACCATTGGGACGCCATACTAGTACATACACTTGTACAAAAACTTTCGCCTGAGACTCATGCATTATGGGAACAGCAACAAGGAAATAACACAGAGATACCTACGTACTCTCAATTTGAAGAATTTCTAGAAGTGCGCTTCCATACTCTTGAAGCCATTCAAGAAATTAACAAACCAAGAACTTCTTTCCAAACACAGTCGACGTCAAAAAGTACAAACAACTTTTTGAACACACACAAATGCAAGAAATGCAATCAAAATCACATTCTGTTCAGGTGTCCTATATTCAGAAAATTATCCACCAATCAAAAAATAGAATTTGCCACACAACATAACCTATGTAAAAATTGCTTAAATGATTCACATAGTATAGAAAAATGTCCAAGCAAAAACACTTGTGTAATATGCAACAAAAAACACAATACATTATTACATGTACAAATAACACCAAATGAATCCACAACAAGTACTTCTACAAATTTAACAGCACAAAGCCATAGACAGAGCACAAAACTTGCTTTACTAGTCACAGCACTAGTAAACGTAAAGGATAACAATGGCATAACGAATCAATTAAGAGCGTTATTGGACACGGGTTCACAGATATCTTTTATCTCAAAGTCTGCATGTTAAAAATTAAAATTAAATTGCATTACAACTGATACACAAATATCAGGTTTAGGAAAAACACAAACAGCACATGCACAATATAAAACAAAAGTATGTATGAAATCAATTCATACCAATTTCAAAACAATTGTTGAAGTTTTCGTCATCAATCAGATTACTGGTAAAACACCTAATACCATAATCAACATCGAAAACTGCAAACCTTTGTTAGAATTAAAACTAGCAGATGAAAGATTTTTTGAACCGGGTCCAATAGACCTCTTGTTAGGTGCTGATATCTATGCAAAAATATTACAAAATAATATAATAAGAGGGAATAAAACAACACCTACAGCCCAATTAACCTTGTTAGGATGGATTTTATTTGGATCTGTCATATCAGACATCAATACAAAAACGCTTCACACGGTAACATCACCCACAGAAAATTTAAATGAACAATTACGAAAGTTCTGAGAAATAGAAGAAATCCATACTTCAAAACCACTAAAAAAGGAGGACATACTATGTGAAGACAATTTTCAAACAACACACATAAGAAAAAGCGATGGAACATACAAAGGAGAACTCCCCTTTAAATCCAAATAAGGCCCTGAACTAGGACAATCAAGGTCAAAAGCTATAAGTCAACTATTAAGTCTAGAAAAAAGATTTGCTAAAGATCAGCATTATTTTCATTTATACAGAGAATGTATAAATGAATACTTAACAATGGGTCACATGAGGGAAGTAAAAGAACCAAATAGTAACGACAAACAAATACAACATTACTACTTACCACATCACGCTGTCATAAAAGACAGTACAACAAACAAACTAAGAGTAGTTTTTAATGCATCTAGCAAAACCACAAATGGTAAATCCTTAAATGAACAAATGCTCACTGGTCCAACAATACAACCAACATTATGGTCAACATTAATGAGATGGAGACAATTCCAATATGTGATGACAGCAGATATAGAAAAGATGTACAGGAAGGTCTGGATCTCTGAAAAACATCACAATTACCCACAAATTGTTTGGAGAGAATCACCCCATCATAAAATAAAAGACTATGAT
This sequence comes from Anthrax anthrax, assembly GCA_963971155.1. Classification (NCBI taxonomy): domain Eukaryota; kingdom Metazoa; phylum Arthropoda; class Insecta; order Diptera; family Bombyliidae; genus Anthrax; species Anthrax anthrax. The sequence goes on from OZ020117.1 coordinate 35,982,363, forward strand.
TTAAAAACTGTCACCTTCGGAACCACACCAGCACCATTCCTTGCAATACGAACATCGCAACAGTTAGCAAAAGACGAAGCTAAGAATTTTCCAAAAGCAGCCAAAGTCTTACCAACTTGTTTCCATGTGGATGACTGTTGTCTGGGATCCAATGATAAGAGTGAAGCATTGGAATTACAATCTCAGATGATAGACATGTTAAAAACAGCAGGTTTTCATTTGAGAAAATGGAACTCAAATTCACAAGACTTGTTAATCAACATTCCATACGAAGATAGAGAAATGAAAATCTCATTAGAACTTACTACACAAGAGTCATTCAAAACTTTAGGTCTCCATTGATATCCAGGTGAAGATGTTTTCCAATTTAAAATTCAATTACACGAACAAAAAACAAATTATACAAAAAGAACCATTCTGTCTGAAGTAGTGTCTTTATTTGATCCCTTTGGGTGGTTAACACCATGTATAATTATAGCTAAAATATTAATTCAAAAACTCTGGATATCAGGCTGTAGCTGGGATGAACATCTCAACAATCATCTATCAGATGAATGGTTAGGCTTTCGAAATCAATTAACCCAACTCCAAACAATCAAAATTCCTTGATGGACAAAATTCCACTCACACCATAGAGCAGAACTCCATGGATTCTGTGATGCACCAACACGAGCATATGCAGCAGTAGTATATTTAGTTATCTATCAAAATAACGTAAAAACTAGTTCCCTTATAGCTTCAAAAACCAAAGTTGCTTCTATCAAACCCATTACATTACCTAGACTTGAATTATGTGCAGCAGTCTTATTGTCCAAACTTATGAAACAAATACAAACTGATATGGATCTCCATAATATCCAAAAATACGCCTGGTCTGACTCTGAAATAACATTAGCTTGGATTAAAGGATCACCATCAAAATGGAAAACATACATAGCAAACCGTGTCGTAGAAATCCAAGATAATGTCCCACCAGAAGAATGGCGATATGTTCCATCAGCAGACAATCCAGCTGATTGTGCGTCGCGAGGAATTCCTCCGGAATTACTGCCATCCCTTACATTATGGTGGTCAGGTCCCAATTGGCTAGTTAATACTCAAAATTCATGGCCAATACAGCCCAAAATTATCGAACCTAAAATAGAAGTTAAATCATTAACGACATTTTTAAATATACAAGAACCATCATTATTATTTAAATACTCATCCTTTTCAAAATTAATACGAATTGAAGCCTGTTGTCTTCGATTCTTTCACAATTGCAAATACCCTAAAAACAAAAGAAAAAATCATCTTACATTAGAAGAACTAAATACGGCAGAATTACGTATAATATCACTAATTCAACACAACAATTTCAGACAAGAAATTGAACACATTAAAAATAACAAACCTATACCAAGTAAAAGTATTATTAACCTTCGCCCCTTTATCTGCGAAAAGGGTATATTAAGAGTAGGTGGTCGTCTGTCCAATACCAATTTACCTTTCAATACTAAACACCCAATCATTATTCCAAATAAACACCATGTCACAACACTAATAATTAATCATTATCACAAAATTACACTACATGGTGGAACACAATTAGTTCTAAACACTTTACGACATAAATATTGGCTACTAAATGCACGAAATACAATAAGACTACATTTGCATAAATGTATACAATGCTATAAAACACGACCAGAAACATCACAACAAATTACGGGTGACTTGCCTGAATGTAGAGTCAACATTTCATTACCATTTCAACACGTCGGAATAGATTATGCAGGGCCAATCAATATAAAAACATCAAAGATGCGAAACCCAAAACCTTAAAAGGCTACATTGCCATATTCTTTTGCATGGTTACCAAAGCCATACATATCGAGTTGGTAACTGAATTAACAACAAACGCTTTCTTAGCAGCCTTCAGAAGATTTGTCAGCAGACGAGGCTTATGCACAGATGTTTACTCTGACCAAGGCACAACATTTGTAGGCGCTAACAAAGTTCTGGATAACGAATTCAAAAAATACCTAAATGAATTCAAAAACAGTATCAATACAATTTCAACAAATCTAAATATAAAATGGCATTTTAACCCACCATCGGCTTCACACTTTGGTGGTTTAAGGGAGGCAGGACATCTCTACACAGACGGCTCCAAGCTGGATGGCCGAGTTGGAGGGGGTCTATACAGTGACTCCTTGAAAATAGAATTATCATTTAGGCTACTGGATCACTGCAGTGTGTTCCAAGCGGAGGTAGCTGCAATTAAAGAGGCGATTAACTGGCTTGCTGAGAATGTTATTGTCGCTAGGGTGGTAAATATATTCTCTGACAGCCAGGCCGCGATCAAAGCGCTGACCGCAGCGACTTGCTCGTCGTAGGTCGTACTGGAGTGCCTTACTCTGCTAAACATTATGGCAGAGTACTTCAGTATTAACCTTATTTGGGTACCTGGACATACGGAAGTCCAGGGAAATTGCAAGGCAGATGAGCTGGCCAGACTGGGAACAACTCTCGAATTACTGGAGGGTAATCGGGAATTTGGAATCCCAGCCGCCAGCTGTGCCCTAAGAACACGGCAGGAGTCTACGAGAGCATGGAATCTAAGATGGGTTTCAAGCTCTGGTAACTCCATTGCTAAGGCTCTGCGTCCTAGAGTGGATAATAAACTCTCTAGTGACTTGCTATCCCAAAATAGGAGAACAGTTAGTGTTCTAGTGGGAGTTTTAACGGGGCATTGTCTCATAGGCAAACATGCCAGAAGACTAAATGCTCCCGATAATGACCTCTGCAGAGCATGTCAAGATGAAGAGGAGGAGGAAAGTGTTGAACACCTGCTCTGTCACTGTATGGCGCTCTCTAGAAATAGAGAAATCTTTCTTGGGGCTGCCTTCTTTCAAGATCTCTCTGGTTTATGGCAGATCTCAGTCAAGAGACTTCTGGGTTTTCTGAAGCGCTCAAGGTGGTTCGATCTGTGAGATTCCTGGTGTGGTATCACAATGGGCCTTTCTGGCCTAAGTGTGCTTGCTTGGGAATGAGTAGGCGGCCACCTCTACCTACCTACCTACCAAGACTTATGCAAAAATTACCTGGTGAAACGTTATGTGCATTTTTAAACCGTGTTGAAAGTTTGTTAAGAAAGTGTAAGGAAAAAGCAAACGAAAACTATCCAAATGGCGTGACAGTTTCCAATCAAGAACTTAAAAAATGACACTAAATAGTTTTAAAATGGGAATTATGAACCCAAATCATAAATTTTATTTATTGCAAGACACAGAATGTAGTTTATCCTTAATATTACCTAAAGTTAAAACATTAGAGCAATCAGAAAAATACATGTTTTATTCATCTGTTGCTAATATGACAAATTCATTTGTATCTTCTCAAATTCAAAATCAAAATTTTTCAAATTTTAATCAAAATAATTTAAATTCATTTACAAATTCAGAAATGACTTCAGGTTATAATAAAATTAATAGCAACAGAACACAAATGAATCAATATAATCAAAGATCAAATTTCAATACAAATCGTAATAATTTTATTAAATGTAATTTTTGTAATCGTATAGGTCATACTTCAAATAATTGTGCAAAAAGAAAAACAACAGCTTATTGTAATATATGTAGGGTATATAGTCATTCACAAAATTTCTGTCAGCGTCAGCAAAATTTTTCAAAATATCGACGGCCTGAAAATAATAATAATAATAATAGATTTAAACGAGTAAATATGAATCAAGATCCAAATAGTAATGTAGGTCAAAAATGTTCTAACCAATGTTGTGATTTTTGTCTCCAAATGGGACATAATGAAAATAATTATCTGGCCAGAGAAAAATGGGAGAAAAGACAATTACAAGAACAACTTGAACTGTTAAATTCGGAAAACGAATTAGAGACTGTCGTAGGCACCCCGGCAAGTCTCTGAATAAAAACAGTGCAGGGTGTTCTAACAACAATGAGTTACCAATTGTAAATTTACCTTTAAATATAACAAACACATGTAATGTTTCATTAGTAGTTGATACAAGGGCAGAAATAAGTATTTTAAAAGAAGGTAAATTGAAAAGTAATGTAAAAATAAATGATCAAAATAAAGTGAAAACTAATACGATAAATGGTCAAAGTACTACAAAAGGTACATGTAATGGTAAATTTTTGTTAAATTCTGAATTCCCGTGTGAGTTTCATGTTGTTAGACATAATAAGTATATACCAAATGATGGTATTTTAGGGAATAATTTTATATTTAAACATTGTGCTGTTCAAGGCACTAAAAATAAACTTAAATTTCCTCGCAAGGAAAATAATAAAGAAGTTTTTGCAATACCATTCAAAAATAAAGCGTGTGATAATGTTTCATCATTGCTCGCACACTAAGGAAGATGGTAGTTCTGAAAATATGAATAAATCTTTGATCAATGATAAACAAAATAAATCACGTGAAAAAGTTGAAGTTAAATCAGTTTCAAATAAAGCTGATAAGGTTCTTACCAATTTTGCAAAACAACATAATACCAATCTTAGTTCGCACACTAAGAAAGTTGGATTATTTGATAAGAAAAGTAAAAACCTGAAGTCGACTTCAAATTTTAAAAAGAATATGAATGATATAACAGGTATTCTTAACTGCACAATTCCACCTCGTTCTGAAATTGTCGTACCAATTTCAATAAATTGTCAAGACAATATATTATGTTCAGCTCGAGAAGTAAAGAATGGTGTACATACTTGTAATTGCATATTAAAGCCAATAAATGGTAAAGCACTGATTAGTGTAATGAACATAAATTAACACAGTGTTAAAATAAAAAATTATCAACTTAAAAATTTAGAATTATTAGTACATTACGATATAAAAAATTTAAATACTACAGAAAATATTATTAATGATTTAAATAATGATGATAAAATATATAATTCTATTGAAAATATTAAACATATTTTTATGACTGAAGATAATAAAAATAAATTAGAAAAGAATTAATTAGAGAGTTAATAAAATTATAGAAATTTTTCAATTAGATGATGGTTTAAATAGTAAAGAAAAAAGTCCTCATATAGGTTATTTTATGAATTTGCAGATATTTTTTATTTACCGGGTGATAAGTTATCGTTTACAAATAGCATACAACATAGCATTCCAATTAAAGGTAATCAACAACCAAGAAATCAGAAAAATTATCGGTTACCTCAAACACATAGGGAAGTAATTAATGAACAGGTTAACAAAATGTTGCAAGATGATAAAATTGAAATGAGTAAAAGTCCTTGGAATTCACCACTTGTAGTCCCTAAAAAACCTGGACCGGATGGGAAGAAGCGTTGGAGAGTTGTGATAGATTATAGAAAGCTCAACGATATTACTATCGGAGATGCGTATCCACTGCCTAGAACAGAGGATATTCTGGACCAGTTGGGACATTCTAGATATTTTACCACACTAGATCTCGCAAGCGGCTACCATCAAGTAGGAGTGAAAGAAGAAGACGGAGAAAACTGCGTTTAGCACAACTCAAGGTGACTTTCAATTCAAACGAATGCCTTTTGGTTTAAAGGGTGCTCCGGCAACATTTCAAAGACTCATGAATCATGTTTTATCGGGTGCTTCTATGTTTCAGTCATGGGCATATTTAGATGATGTTTTAGTTTATGCGAAAAATGTACATCATCATGAACAAAAATTGGCTGAAGTTTTTTCAAAATTACGAATACATAATTGAAAATTACAACCAGAAAAATGTAATTTCATGCATAAAGAAATTACATATTTAGGACATATATGTACAACTGAGGGCGTATATGCCGACCCTGATAGAGTAAAATGTGTAAAAAAATTTCCTGTACCAACATCAATTAAAAAGGTCCAATCATTTTTAGGTTTAGCAAATTACTATCGTAAATTTATTCCCAATTTTTCTAAAATAGCACACCCAATAAATAATCTTTTAAGAAAAAATGTAAAATTTAATTGGAATACTGATTGTCAAAAAGCTTTTGTTACGTTAAAGAAAATTTTAATTAATCCGCCAGTTTTAGTATATCCTGAATTTAATCAGCCATTTATTTTAACTACAGATGCAAGTAATGATGCATTAGGTGCTGTTTTGTCTCAAGGTGAAATAGGTAACGATAGACCTGTAGCATATGCCAGTAGATCTTTGAGTAATTCTGAAAAAAGATATTCATGTATTGAAAAAGAATTATTAGCTATTGTCTGTGCAGTAAAAAATTTTAAATGCTATCTTTATGGTCGTCCATTTACCGTGTTCACTGATCACAAACCTCTACGTGGAGAAATTAATATTAAAGATCCCACCAGTAGAGTATTAAGATTAGAAATATGATTAATAAATTATCAGAATATGATTTTACAATTAAGTATTAATCAGGTAAATCAAATACGAATGCATATGCACTGAGTAGAATTTTTCAAACTGATAAAGAAACAAACGATATTAATAAATGTATGGTAGTAACTAGGTCAAAAGCAAAAACAATTAAACAAAATAATAATATAAATTCTTCACGCGAACAAAACAGTTCATTAAATAAAACAAATGATGAAAATATTTCAAATTTTCCTGAAAATAAACAAAATTTAAATTCGAACTCAAATGTAATTTTCTTAACTGATAAAGGAAACATAGTGACAGTTTTAAAAGATTTTCATAACGCACCCCTAGGTGGTCATCAGAGTGTATTCAAAACATACAATAATATTAAAAGACAATATAAATGGAAAGGAATGCTAAAAGATATTAAAAAATATATTCGTAAATGTGAAATTTGTCAGAAAAATAAATTAAATAGAGAACACCGAATGCCAATGGAGATTTCAAGCACTCCATACAAACCCTTCGAAAAAACTTTTATGGACATTGCAGGTCCACTGCTGGAAACTTTAAATGGCAATAAATATATATTAACGTTCGAAGATGATCTTACAAAATTTATGGACGTAGTAGCTATACCCAAGATGGAAGCAAAAACTGTTGCTAAAGCATTTTAAATGAAATAATTAGCCAATATTTAATAAATAAAATTCTTATTACCGATCAAGGTACAAATTTTACTTCTGAAATATTTAAAGAGCTCTGTAAATTTTTAAAAATCAAGAAAATTGAAACTACTGCATATCATCCTCAAGCAAATAGATCATCAGAAAGATCAAACCGTCCATTAGTTGATTTTTGAAGATCTTTCATTGTTAAAAACCCAAATACGTGGGATGAACATTTACGAGCTGCAATGTTCGTTAGAAATAATAGCATTCATACAGCCACAAAATTATCTCCAAATCATTGTTTATCTGGATTCGTTTCTAAAATTCCTTCTAATATTAGCAAAACACCTTCACCCATTTATGATCACGAAAATTATTTCTTTCAATTAAGAAATAATATACAAAAAGCGCATCAAGTTGCACGCGAAAATTTAATTTTGAATAAAAATGCAGCAAAAGAATATTACGATGTAAAAAAAAATCCAATAAAATTACATGTAGGTGATCAAGTGTTATCAAAAAATAATACCAGACAGAAATGAAATGGATGATGAACCTATTGATTGAAGAGGTTAGTACACAACAGAGACGACAATCAGGTGATATATGAACAAGTTCTGCCAAGGCAAGAACGGGGATCGATGCTTGCTATACCTCCTCGTGGTGGTCCCTGGGTTACCTTGAAGCAATGCAAGCTTATACTTGTTTGCATCAAGGTAAGCTAAATAGTAAGCAGAATACGAGGTGTTTGACAAACTGATACTATTCTTGAACGATTTACTTCAACTTAATGAAAAACATAATTATTCTGAATGCATTATTACTTGAAAATTTGAATAAACACTGTCTTTCAAACATACTTTTATACGTAGTGTGTACTTAAGCATGAATGCATTTTCATTATTATAATGTTTTCATAATATATACGTATAAGTGTGTAAATATATTTTATTTTAATTATTTGTTGAATTTTGATGGGCTTATCAACTTTATAAAGTTATGTTTTAAAGCCCTTTTCTTTTACAAAATTTAATAAATGTTTTTCTGTTACCTACATTATATTTACAGTATTTGTTAGTGTCTTACAATAATTCGTTTTTATTTGTTACATTTTATTATAACGTCCTATATGTCTTGCATATTTAATTATTGTTAAATCTCAATTAAAGATTTTCAACTCAGATGTGTCTACGTATACTTTGATGAAATACTGAACAATTAATTCTTGTATTAATGTACGGTATATACAATGCGCGTTCGTATATGTGTGGGCAATTGATTTAATACAGATCAAGTTATATTATTCCTTTAAGTACGAAACCAAAAGAAATTCTTAATTTAAAAATGTTATTTCTTTAAGTTTAAAAACAAAAGATTTTCGTTGCAAAAATGAAAACGATGTTGTTGATTGCCAAAAATTAACTAAACTATTTATTGAAATTAATTTAACTTTCTTTTTTAAAAAAGAATATTAAATAAAAAAGAATAAAAAAGATTATTAAAAATACTAAATGTCTCACGATTGCATGTGTAAAAAATTTACATAATTATTAAGAATTGGTTTTAATATAAAATGCAACGAATGCACCTTTACATGAAATAAAGAAAATGGAAATGTAATTTGAGTAATCCGAAATTTATATGTATACACATTAAATTTATTGTACATATTTAATTGATGTATTGTAAATATTTGAAATAAATATATCAATTTTATAATTTCAGCCGATTCAGGTAATAATAATAATTCTTTAAAATCCAACACTATTTCGTCTTTGTTCAATAAAACATACAGCATCTCATCGGTCAAAACATACACGAAAAAATAAGAACGGAAATATTAAGATAATAAATAATATGAATCCGTAGGATTCTGGTCTAAAGAGGGGAGGAGTTATATATACAGAATCTCAAAACATAGAATAATATATAGAAAAATCTGGATAACCGGATTCATATAAAATGAAAACAACAACAAAACCAATGTCGTGGTAAACAATTAGTTTTTATTATTTCTTTATTATTCGAAAAATACAAATTCTTCAAAAAGAAGAAGAGTAATGATAAAAAAAGCATTTTTATAACAAATTGCAAAAAGTATGTAAGAAAAGCTTTTCCGATCTCATAAAAAACGCTGATAAGGCATTTATATGAAGTATAATATTAATTATTAAGTAAAAAATTTATGGGGACAAAAAAGTCAAGTAAAAATGTAAAAAAATTGTCTTTTTGTTAATTTTGAATAATAAAATTATAAAACGATTATTCTTAGTCAAACGCTCAGATTGTACAGTCGAATCATATTTTTCTATTTTGTATTTCTTTTTATATGTGAATAAAGTGAAATACATAATGAAAAAAGTAAAATACATGATAAAAAATCAAAGTCTAAAGAGATTAAAGAAAAATATAAAAAAATTAAAAGAAGTCTAAATTAAGTTAAAGAAAATATAAGAAAAGAAAGGGATAATATAAAAATAAATAAAGAAACGTTAAATGAAGATAAAGAAAGTATAATAAAAATAAATAAAAGATTAAGAAAAGAAAATGAAAATATAAATGAAATAAAAAAGAAGATATATAAATTGAAAATTGAAGAAATTAATAAATATTATAACAATAACAATATAAAATATAAAAATGAAATAGAAACTACAAATATTGAATCTTTGAAACAAAATAAAAACACAAGATTATACTCATTAAAAGAAGAGAAACTTGATGAAATAGTTAAGACAGAAGTTAATAATGTTAAAAATAAAATAAAGGTTAATGATTTTAAAAATACATATATCGAAAAACGTATATATTGTTAAAATTCACACAAAATTCAAAATACAAAATTTTTCTTTTACAAAATAATTCAAGGTAAAACAAGAATCGCATTATAAAATAGTAGTAAGAATGAAGAGTAAGTTTCTGAAAATTTTTTTTAGGTAGTACTTAAGTAATGGCGTAGTGGTTAATCATTAAGAGTAGCTAGCAACAACTGATTGAAATCGAAATCGGCTCAGTCAAAAATGTAAAAACATGAACACACAATTTGCGTGCAGGTGCGCTTCCTATAGATACACATCAAAATTGATATAAAAGTATGTACATACATCTCTATTGTTCTTATTCATCATACATACATATGTATATTGTATATTGTAATACAAAACAAATGTTTTAAGGCTTGATCTGTAATTTGCAAAAAAATAAAAAAAAAGTTGATAAAAAAAAAAATTGACAAAAAAATTCCGTAGAAAAAATGTACACACAAAAATGTGAACATGTCCACATTGACGTGCATGTATGAATGTATACTCCAGAGAAATTCTATAGAAAAACAAATTTTTGTTTTCTAATTGCTTTTTCTCACACTCAATGTTGTATGCGCATACATACAAACACGTACATCAAATACTATATAACACATGATCATATGCATATCGTATATAAAATACATATATATAATATGTATATATGAAATACAAAAATCATTTATTGACTTTACAATGCAGATTAAAACATTTGTAACAAAATTATGAATTCAGTTATATTGAAAAATGAATTCATATTATTCTGAAATAAACAACAATTACAATACAAACATTATTATGATTTTCAATTATTTTGTTAGTAATAATTTAAAACCAAGTATCTCGTTTTATTGTTGTTTATTATGAAGATTACGGTACAAATGTATTAATTGCAATTTAGCAAAGTGGTCATATGTATTTTATTCGGCACTGTATGTGGATTATTTTAAAATCACATATATTATTGGTGCCACCTATCAATTTTTGCCTGAACTGTTTTTTGAAAATTTTCAAATATAAATTGAAACAGGAATAAATACGGAACGAAAATTGAAAATTTCATACAAAAAAATAGTAATTTTCATTTATTAATAAAATGTAAACTACGCAACATTTTTACTTGATTTTTTTAAAAATTAGTTAGGAAAAGTTCAAATTTTATGCCTTTATCACAAAAAGTACATAAATCATACGTTTAATAGCAGATAAATTGTAACAAAGTCAAAGTACTTTTTCAGGAAACACACGGCCACTCTTTTTTCAATTTTCTACTGAACGGAGTCCTTTATCAAAAATCTGTCCGTTTAATTGTGTTAAACACAATTCCCTTCAACCTGTGTGTGTTCAAAATTTCATTGAAATCGGTTGGATAGTTTTTGACCTTGAAGGTCACTTTGAAGCATTAAAAAACGGGAAAAATGCAATTTGCATCTAATTTGAATCCTTATAAAAACTGAACGGAGTCCTTTATCAAAAATCTGTCAAAAAGGAGGTCACTTTGAACACCGATTTACCAATTTCCACACTTAAACAATAAGATATAAATTTCAAATAATTACTCAACTGATAAAATAAAATCACGACATGCATTTTACCGACGGAAAAATGTTAAAAAATTTCACTCATAAAATCATATAAATGTATATAAACATTCAATAAAAAATTGTTAACACCCAAAGATAGGTCAAATTTCAAACAAATTCGCGGCCATTAATATTAAAAAAAAAATTTCTATATGTGTATCAACACATACATACAATAATATTAACAAAATGAACAAAATGAACAAAAACAAAAAATAGTAGAATTTCTTTTTAATATAATTAAATAATTTACCCATTCTTACACATAAGACTATATAAGACATCAACAATAAAGCATCAACATATGCATTGCAACAAACAACAATAAACCATGTAAACAACATATCAAATTACAACCTGTATCTAAGAATGCATATATGTACATAGGAACATTGTCCATATAAAAATATTAGTACTAAAGACATATATGAAAACAGGGTTGGGCATTTACGCGTAAACAGCCGGAGTTTACGTTTACTTGGTAAAGAGAGTAAAGAGTGTAAATACCGTAAAGACTTAACAAAATTTAATTTTTAATAAATTTGTTTACGTTTACACTCTTTACGTCTTTACGGTAAACAGAAAAACTCTTTACGTACGTTGTTTTTACGTGTAAATTGTGGTTGTAAACGCTGTAAATAGTTTACGCGCCCAACCATGTATGAAAATATACAAACACATACAAAATAATAAATATTGAAATAAAAATCGAAAATTTCTTTTGCCATTAAATAAATAAATAAAAAAAGAAAAACCTAAATGTATATAATATACATAAATTTATCATATTTACAAACATATACACATAAGAAAAAGTAATTAAAGAATTGCCAATTTAAAAAAATATATATACATTTAGAATATATGTATATAAGAAAAACAATTAATAAGTTGCAATATACACATATATACATATAAACCTACATACAAAAAGTAAAAATAAGCAACATAAATGTTGTCAATGAAAAAATGTAAAAATAAAAATAAAAAATATAACAAACACATAGGAAATAAAAGTGTCATATTATTAAAGCATTAATAAAAAGAACCTGAATTCTATAAGTGCATACCTAAAAAAACAGAAAAACGAAAATTAAATCATTGTACAACTAAAGTACAAGTAAAATTATTCTTTAAATGAAATTTATTATTACCCAAAACAATAGCATATGTATGGTCATTTTCAAGGCAGTATAGTAAAAATATAAATAAAGAAAAAAAAAAAGACACTTGTTATATATATTATGCAATATAAAAGTGTAATATGCATATAAAAAGAGGTGTGCAATGCACTGAGACTCAGGGAGATGGGATGTTGGCAACCCAGATTTTACGGGCATGGCAACATCCTGAGCCTAATACCGAAAGAGTTAATCGCCAAAAACACAGATTACATGACCATCATAGTGCGCTTTGATAGGAATTTTGAAGCGCGGTTGAACATACAGGGTAACGACCTGGCTGACTCCCTGGCTAGAACGGCCACGCTGTTGCACTGTTCGTCTCAGGAGGACGTGTGTGTTCCGATAGGAAGTGTGAAAAGGGCTGCTGGGACGGAGGAGTCTCTCCAACTGTAACATTGCGAGACAGACCTGGCCAAGGTTGGATCCAACGAGGACCAGGTCTTTAGTGAACATGAGTAGACACAATATAGCCACAGTAGTGTCTGCTCTTATGGGGCACTGGCCGATAGGCAGGCATGCGGCCAAGATCGGTGTGCTCTTAAACCCATATTGTCGCAGTTGTAGAGCGATAGAGAAAGAAGAAACTCCAATCAATTGTGGTATCAACATGGCATCTTCATATGCTAACTGAGTGTAGCCCGAGTGTGGGTTGCGCAGCCACGTAAACAACAACAACATCAAATACATGAAAAAAAAAGAAAAATGAAGAAAATATAGAAAGAATAAATATAGAAGAAACAAAAGAAATTACGAAATATGAAAAAATTACAAAGAAATTAAATAAAATTAAAGAACATATACAAAAAGAGAAAATTACTATAAAAATAAAAAGAAAAATTAAATACAAATCAAAAAAACGTAATAAAATATAATAACAAATTATATAAACAAAATTGAAAATATTGAAAAAATAGGTAAAGATTAGAAAAGTTGAAAATTAAAGAAATTAATAAAAAATTTAAAAAGGCAGATAGGAAATATAAAAATATTAAATCAAAAATTACAAATGTTGAATCTTTAAAACATAATAATGATGAAAAGTTAGAGAAATTTATTGTCAAAAATAAAAAATATCTTAACAATTATACGAATAATCAATTAAATAAAAATATATTGAAAATAAATGAAATAATTAAAATACCTGCACGTACGAAAAAATTGGTAAAAATTAAAGTAAATATTAAAGGAGAAATAATTAATGAATCACAAGAAATTAGGTCAGGAGTGTTCCTGGCAAGTTCAAAAATAAAACCTTATAATAATGAAATAACTTTAGCAATTTTAAATAGTAACGAAAAAGATGTTTATATTAAATATATTGGATTAGTTTTAAAGATTTTGACATTTTTAAAAATAAAAATAAAACTTATGAATTTAATAAATTACATAGGTTTTATGCAAATGAGAAGTCGATAATAAATAAAATAACAAAAATTAAAAATTTTAACAATATAAACATTAGAAATATACATAAACCTTCATTAAATGAAAATCAAAATTAAGATAAAAATATATTAAATTTATTAAATGAAAATTGATCAATACCAGAATATTTAAATTACGAAGAATCTGAGAGTATCAAATCAATCTGTGAATCTTTTAATGACATTTTTCATTTACCAGGGGATAAATTAAGTTATACAACAGCCATTACACATTCTATTTCAAACACAATAAATCCAATTGGAAAGGAACCAATAAATCAGAATATGTATAGACCACCACAAGTTCAAAAAGAAATAGTTGAGGAACAGGTTAAGGAAATGTAAAAAAATGATATAATTACGTCCAGTAAAAGTCCATTTAATTCTCCTTTATTAGTTGTACCAAAAAAGCCAGGTCCTTCAGGAGAAAAACGTTGGAGAGTAGATGTAGATTTTAGGAAATTAAACGAAATTACTGTAAAGGATATGTACCCATTAACTAGAATTAGAATTGACGAAATATTAGATCAGTTAGGTCATTCTTGATATTTTACAACATTAGATATAGCTAGCGGTTATCATCACAAGCTAGTCGATAAAAAAGATGCTTTCAAAACATAAAAAACTGCTTTCATTACATATCAGGGACATTATGAGTTTAAAAGGATGCCTTTTGGACTTACAAGGGCGCCAGAAACTTTCCAACGCTTGATGAATAATATTTTAACAGGACAGAAAGGATTAAAAGTTTAAGTATATTTAGATGATGAAGTCATATATGGCAGAAATTTAGAAGATCACAATAAAAAATTAATTGAAGTTTTTCTTAGATTGAGAGAAAATAAATTAAAATTACAACCTGAGAAAGGTAGCTTTTTGATATCCTGAAAAAGGAGTAAAACCAGATCCTGAAGAATTAAAATGTGTAGTTAATTTTCCTAAGCCAAAAACAGTTAAGCAAGTACAATCATTCTAGCAAACTATTATGGGAAATTTGTCCCAAATTTTTCAAATATAGCAGATCCGATAACAAAATATATTTCAATGGAGTGAAAAATGTGAAAAATCATTTGAACAAATAAAATTCGCATTAACGAATCCATCATTATTAGTATATCCAGATTACGAAAAACCATTTTATTTAACAACTGATGCTAGCGCAAAAGCATTAAGTGCCATATTGTCACAGGGTGAATTAGGGAATGAAAAACCAATAGCCTATGCAAGTAGAACGTTAAATGATGCTGAAAGAAGGTATTCAACAATAGAACGAGAAATGTTGGCAATAATTTGGGCAACAAAAAATTTTAGATGTTATATATATGGCAGAAATTTCACAGTGTATACAGACCATAAACCTTTAGTAGTTATTTGAAAATTAAAAGATACAACCACTAGGTTACCCAGATTCCAAATTAAATTATCAGATTATGATTTAAAAATTGAATATAAAGCAGGAAAGTTTAATCAAAATGCAGATGCGTTAAGTAGAATACCTGACATAAGATACAGGACAACAATGAAATTTCAGATAATAATAATAATTGTAATATAATCACTAGAGCTAGGCATCGTGTAAATAACGAAAAACAGGTAGAAAAATCATGCGAAAATGATAATAATGTTAATCAAGAAAAAACGGAAAATGAAAATTCAGAAAATTTAAACGGTAACGTAAAAGATAATGCAAAAATATTAACAGATGAGAAAGAAATTAAAACAATACTACATGAAAATCATGACACTCCGTTAGGTGGATATCAAGGCGTTTTAAAAACATATAAAAGAATAAGACCATTTTATAAGTGGAAAAACATGTTGAGGGATATTCAAAAATACATTAAAAAATGTGAAAAATGTCAGAAAAACAAAACAGGTAAACAGAATAAAATGCCAATGATTATCACAGATACTCCAGATCAAAAAAGTTTATTTAGATATTGTAGGACCATTACCTGAAACACATAATCGAAATAAATACATTTTAACCTTTCAAGATGATTTAACAAAATTTTTAGATTGCGTGCCTTTACAATATTGTGAAGCTAAAACGGTAGCAGGAAAATTTTACAAAAATATAATTTTAAAATATTCGGTAATTCCTAAAAAACTGATTACAGATCAGGGTTCAAATTTTTTAAGTGAAACTATGTAAGAATTATGTAAATTGTTAAAAATTAAAATATTACAAACAAGTGCATACCATCCCCAATCGAACGGTTTATTAGAGAGAACATATGGACCATTAGTCGAATATTTACGAAATGTTAAAATAATTACGATAAAAATACAAAAATAGAAAAATTTCATATTGGTGATAAAGTTTTAAAACGAAATAATGCAAAAAAACATACATATGTATATTATAACCTGTGTGGAAGGGTCCACATCAAGTAATTAGGGTGAATTCAAATGTAAATACAACTATTAAAATCGGTTGAAAATTAAAAGTTGCCCATAATAACCGTTTGAAAAAATTTTAGAGTTTTCATAACATCTATAAAATTAAATTAATCCGCAGAAAAATACAGTTATTTTTTTTTAGAACAACAAAATATTAATGAATTATCGTAAAAAAAAATAACATAAATGATATAAAGTCTCTTGTATTTTCTTGAAGAAAATATCAATAGAAAAAACTGGCAAAAAAAAAATGAAAAAACATCAACTAGGATTTAAAAATCAGGGGCATACGGAAAATACACATTACAATATAATAGAATATCCGTTGAAAAATCTTGTAGCATTTAAATCTAACAATAGACGTAATTTAAAAATTTTGGTAGCACACGTAATACATCTTCAAGAGATTAGAGAGTATGTAAATCAAAGAGATTAGAAATATGATTGACAAATGTAATGAGTACCGCTGTCACTCATTATTGTACTATATACTTAGTATAATTAGTAATTAAGTTTTATCATTAGTACTCAGTCATCAGTGGTATTGTAAAGTACAAAATTATTATAATAAACGCTACATTTAGTTAAACTGGATTTTCTATAACCCAACAGTAATCTAACTCCTCAGCTTGTGTTTGTATCCTAGCTATCATGGCTGAAATTTCTTTATGCCATGTTTTACAATTTTTCTTTTGTTTGCCGAGGTGTCTGCAAACTTCGAAAGCGGTTCTTTCGCAACTTTTGACAAATTTTAACGTCTCCTCCGGATGTATTGCTGTTGGGGCTCATGCTCAACACCAATAAATTAGATAGGACGCTGGTTAAAGGATAGCAAAGTTTTCTTTAAATAAAAAATGTCAGATTGTTTAAGTTTAATAATATAAAAAATAATTTTCTTTTATTCAAAATAACAAAAAAAAAAAAAACTTAAGCTAAAAAATATTTTTACAAAAAATTATATACAAAATTATACAATCTATGTAATTCAAAAAAATCTTATTTGATTATTAAAAAAGTAAGTTGATATCAAAAAAATACAGATTATATATAAATTTTAATTCTTCAAAATATTAAGTATATGAATTGGTTTAAAAATGTTATATACGTATGTAATTCTGAATAATATATAAAATTATTTAGATTACACAATTCAAAATTGTTTAATTACGAACAATTATATACAAAGAAAGTAATTCGTTAAGTATTTATCGTATATTTTTATTATAATACAAATGAATTAGCTTAGAAAAATATATAAAAAATTCTGATTAGATAAGAAATAATGAGATCAAAATGAATTTTTTGATGAATGATTTGATATTTAAATTATAAGTTCAAAAATACTCGTATGTATTCAATATATTGTATATATGTATATTAAAGAAAAAATTCCTCCAAAGATTATGTAGACGTAGCTGACGGACAGAATTCTCAAATTGTTGAAAATAAATTCCAAAATAATTTGTACAACAATCTTGTGTTGTTGGATTGTTGGTCAACACAAGAATTGTTCGTTCAAAGATTTGCCATTACTTGACTTACTATAAGCATTAAATACAACCCTTAGCTTTGTTGTACTACTTTCTTTGATTACCGCATGATGTGGCATATAATAACGCTTTATTGACTTTTCGTCAGAATTATCAACGTCATCATCAACCATATGCATATGACCTAACTTTATGTACTCCTGAATACATTCTTTATATAAATTAGTATAATCTTCATCTTTAGCAAATCGTTTTTCTAATTGAAGAAATTGTCTTATTGCAATATGTTTGGATTTACCTAGAGACGGAGACTGATTATTCTTGAATGGAAGTGAAACCTCGTACCTACCATCTATATCTCGCTTCACCGTTTTACAATAAATATTCTCACGTAATTTATCTTCTTCACTCAGGACGGGAGTATTAGAAAATTCTTCAGTTTCCCTGAATTGTTTCAAAAGTTGATCTAAAGGTTGATCATCATTGGTTATTGAAATGTGAAAATTATTTAGTTCAGAATTATTTTCATAGGTACCAATGGATCCCATTAAAATCCAACCTAATTGTGTATATTGGGCTACAGGATTTTCATCATTTGTTTTAATTAAACCAGATTCAAGTATAGAAGCATATACATCGGCTCCTAACAGAAGATCTACAGATCCAGGTCTGTCAAATTCTGGATCTGCTAAAGGATGGGCTTTTGAATAATTTAATTTAAGATTAAGTTTCTGAGACGGTGTTTGATTAGTAATTTGCTTAATTACAAATACATTTATTTGAGCACGATAATTAGTGTGGCAAGACTCAATTTCAATAGTTGCTTTTTTGTTAGCCTTTGCAGTGTTTGTAGCTTCTAGACCTACAACTTTAATGTTTGTGTTAGAACATTTTAATTTTAATCTCTTGCAAGCAGATCTAGTTATAAAAGATACTTGTCATCCTGGATCTACAAGTACACGCAATATTAAAGGTTTATTATATGCGTTGTAAACCTTTACTTTGGCCGTTTCCAATAAAACCTTTGGTTGATTGGTGTTAAAAAAATTATTTACAGAGGTTGAGGGTACTAGTGGTTCTTTTTGTAAATTCGATTGGTTGGTTTGTGTCTTTTGCGTCTTCCGAATATCTTGTTCAAAACGCAATAACGCGTGATGATTTTGTTTACATCTGAAACATCTGTATTTGCTTCTGCAAGTATTTGTTATGTGATTTGCAGACAAACAATTGCTGCACAGTTTTTGTTGTTTCACAAATTGTAATCTTTGTGAAAGATTTAAATTTTTAAATTTTCTACACAGAAAAATTAGATGATTACCTTTGCAATTTAAGCAAAGTGTAGATTTAGTAAAAAATGACTGAGCATTTTTGCGGTTTTGGACGTTTGTGTCCTTGCTGTAACTTGGGATCATGGATTGTGAGGTAACACGATGATGAAATGAATGTGAAGACTGTAATGCTTCTAGCATTCGGAATCGTGCCTCAAGAAAGTTTTTAAATTGTTCATATGTGGGCATATCAGTGGTTCCACCCTGTTCTCGTTCTCACAAATAAAGTGTATCACTGGGCAGTTTTTGTACAGGTATATGTATGATAAGTGGATCTCAAGATTCTGTGTTTACTTCAAGCGAGTTTAACTCGTGAAGTGTTTCTTCAGTTGAATCTATAAGATTTTTAATGGATTGTGCTGACTCAGACTTGATTACTGACTGGTTAGTTATACGTTTGAGATGATTTTGAACAAGTATTCGTTTGTTATTATATCTCTTTTCTAAAAATTCCCATGGTTTGTGGTAATTGACTTCTGTAATATCAAATTGGCGACGAAGACGCTCAGCTTCACCTGTTACACAGGATTTCAAATAATGTAATTTCTGTACTTTAGACAGATTAGGATCCTTGTGGATCATTGTATTAAATAAGTCAAAGAATGACCGCCATGTTTGATAGCTACCATCAAACTTTGGTATAGTAATTGGAGGTAATTTGATATCAGATTTTAGAATTTGAGGAAAAGATGTTGAAGATTGTTCAACTACAGGTAACCCAGGAATAATTTCCCCAAGAACTTCTTTACAATCAGAAATAAATTCGATATACAAAGATTCAGTGGATTCATAAAGATCGTCTATAAGATATTCCTCGACATTCTCATTCTCATTTTCATATATAGTAATATGATTGGTTTGAAATTTATCCCAAATATGATTAGCTAGTTCAATATAACTTTGTATATAATGTTCTGTTCGTTTACTAGATTCGCGTTTTTTATAATTTGCAATTGTTTTGGTAAGTTGTGTATTAAGGCCGTGTTGAGCCTTAACAACCTTTTTGATATCAATTACCTTTGGACACATTTTATTTAAATAAAATTTGCTATCTGGCTCGAAGGACCAAAATGTTGGGGCTCATGCTCAACACCAATAAATTAGATAGGACGCTGGTTAAAGGATAGCAAAGTTTTCTTTAAATAAAAAATGTCAGATTGTTTAAGTTTAATAATAAAAAAAATAATTTTCTTTTATTCAAAATAACAAAAAAAAAAAAAAACTTAAGCTAAAAAATATTTTTACAAAAAATTATATACAAAATTATACAATCTATATAATTCAAAAAAATCTTATTTGATTATTAAAAAAGTAAGTTGATATCAAAAAAATACAGATTATATATAAATTTTAATTCTTCAAAATATTAAGTATATGAATTGGCTCAAAAATGTTATATACTTACGTATGTAATTCTGAATAATATATAAAATTATTTAGATTACACAATTCAAAATTGTTTAATTACGAACAATTATATACAAAGAAAGTAATTCGATGTTAAAATAAAAATTATGTATGGATTTCAATAGTTAAGTATTATATCGTATATATTTTTTATAATACAAATGAATTAGCTTAGAAAAATATATAAAAAATTCTGAGTAGATAAAAAATAATGAGATGAAAATGAATTTTTTGATGAATGATTTGATATTTAAATTATAAGTTCAAAAATACTCGTATGTATTCAATATATTGTATATATGTATATTAAAGAAAAAATTCCTCCAAAGATTATGTAGACGCAGCTGACGGACAGAATTCTCAAATTGTTGAAAATAAATTCCAAAATAATTTGTACAACAATCTTGTGTAGGGAAATGATTGTGAACAGAGTCACTTTTTACAAGAGTCAATCTTGTAAAATTCTGGTCAAGATGCAAAAAATCTTGTTGATTCTGATCAAGATCCAGAAGTTAATATATGTATATCCAAATCAATACTTTGGATATCTTTGTAATTGGTCAAAATCCAAATTACAGAGTTTGTGATATGTATGTATCCAAATCACTATTTTGGATATCTTTTGTAATTGGTCAATATCCAATTACAAGGATTCTGGTCAATATCCAGATGCTTGGTTATATCCAAATCAATATTTTGGATATCTTTTGTAATTGGTCAATATCCAATTACAAGGATTCTGGTCAATATCCAGTCAGTTAAAACAAGTCAATATCTTGTTTTTATATCTGGTCAGTATCCAGATTTTTTCCTTGTTTTTCAGTCAATATCTGAAAAAGGAATGAATTTTTAATACAAACCTTCGCTGCTTTTATAGGCTCCAGGTACCAAACGATGACAATTTTTTATATTATTTTGTTGTTGCAGAGCAACGGTTTTTTAATTTCTATTGTTAAAATATTTTTAAATAAAAATTTTAATTGTTAATGGCCACACTGTGTGACTTTAAAGGCATGTACACACAAGTGGCCTGAACAATTGCAGTGAGCTTAGTATACAATGTCCATGTACTTTGATATGTTAATGCCTGATTTAAAGATTCTAGCATAATTCCATTTGAGTTGAATTCATTTATCTTTATTTGGCAATTCCCTAGTGTGATCAGTACAAATGCAATGCATATTATTAACGTCATTTTCCCTAAAATAAAGTTAAACGGATGTTAACTTTTTCCATGCAGTGTGCTATTTGTGTTAGTGTTTGCGATCATTTTAATTGATTCCCCTAATTTGTTTTTATTTTTTGCATTGAGAACTTTGATGTATTGATCATTGTGACACATATTCTGTTAATTTTTTATTTTATTACAATCGGTGTTGTCGTTTGTTTTTACTAATTTCCTATAACATACTTCATGACCATTATGGATATATTTTTTCTAATGTTTATTAACTTTATACTTATGTCTTTATTAATTTATTGTTTTCTTTTTTCATTATTATTTCCTTATTCTGTCCTATCCTATTTGTTCCTAATACGTTTTCTCATTATTTATTAGCTGAACTTTCATTTTCCATTGATAACACTGTCAACGGTTCCCTGATGTGTTTGTGTGAGTGTCTTTTTACAATATATATTATATTTTGATATATTATTATTACTCATTCTATTAATTTTTATTTTTGTTAACCTTGCAATTTTGCCCTCTACCAAATTTCTCTAACTGTTATACCATTTTTCTATTGTCTGTGAAGTTTTTATTTTATTAATATTTATAATAATTTTATTAAAATTATTCCGAGTTAAACGTTTGAAGTTTTAGGACATAAAAGTGCGGTGTTTGTTCGTTTTTTTTTATTTGTATACATTTCATACCTTGAATCAGGGTTGGGCATTTACGCGTAAACAGCCGGAGTTTACGTTTACTTGGTAAAGAGAGTAAAGAGTGTAAACACCGTAAAGACTGCGTAAATAGCGTAAATAGACGTAAATGCATAAAAATAAAACAGCTGTGTGTAAATTGTCTGTCACTTTTAAAAATTAACAGATTAAAAAAACATAAGTCGGGTGATTTTGATCTTTGAAAATACCAAACTTATGTACAGTTTTTATAATTTTTATTCACAAAATAAATATTGAAGTTAATGTTAAACAAAATATTTTGTGTTTTTTTATTTTTATGAATAAAATTTAATTTTTAATAAATTTGTTTACGTTTACACTCTTTACGTCTTTACGGTAAACAGAAAAATTCTTTACGTACGTTGTTTTTACGTGTAAATTGTGGTTGTAAACGCTGTAAATAGTTTACGCGCCCAACCATGCCTTGAATCATTGAAAATAAAAAAATGGTAAGTAGTAGTGATGTGAGATATGTGTGTCATGATTTGTCTATTGCATAATGCATAATTCAATTTGTTTTTTTTTTTGTTTTTATTATTATTTTTTTTTTTTATTTATTTATTTATTTTTTTTTTTCAGCTCCAATAAATAATAGAGGTTATTCGCGAAATTGTACAGGCCCCACGTCGAGGTCCAGCTAACGTTTCCTGGCCCGCTGTGGAAGAAGACCTGACCTGGTTGGTGTCTATAACCCCCGATGTTCAACTATTTTTTTACCCTGAAGGGGAGGATTTCTACCTTGATTTCGGACCACCTTTAGAAGGACATACTGTAAGTGATGAAATAAACATAAATTTTTCTTTTTAATAAAAAAAAAATTTCTTTCTTATCTGCTTTTATGCGTTTTAAACATGCACTTTTTTTTTTTTTTTGTTTCTTATTATTATTATTTTTTTCTTTATCCAGGTTGAATACGAGTTTACTTACAACGGCCATAGGGTCATTCTACAGTGGAGGGACTGGCTCTCAGAACTTCAACAAGCTCTGCGTCAACGGGGGTATTTACCTAATCGGTTTTTCGAGGCCTAGATTATGGTTCTTACGTTCTTCTTTTGTTTTAAAAAAAAAAAACTATTTTAAATGTATGGCATTTGATTCACAATTGTTTCTTGTGCAATTCCACTTTTTGGTGTTATGACTAATAAAAATACATATATTGTACTGCTTGCCAATACATTTTGCATATATTCAAATATCAACCCAAAACAAAAAAAAAAAAAAAAAACACTGCAGTTTTATTATGCTTTACATTGTCAGTATTTGAATTATGTACAATATCATATTACATTTATGACGAAGTGAAATTTACCATTTACACTTGTAAAGTGATTTGCCCCTTTTTTTTTTTTTTTTTTTTTTTTTTATTATCGCTGTAGCTTTTGTTATTTTCCAATTAATATCGTTACATTTTCGTTTTTCCGACGGTAGTTATGGGTTTTTATTTTTAATTTCATTAATTTTTCTTCGTATTTTTATCTATTTTTAGGCTAGGCTATGGTTTCCTACTTATTTGTCTTGTTGTGTATATGTTTATGTTGTTGACCAGTTTTATTCCCTTAAATTTTATAAATATTTTATTGGTAAAAAGAAATTCTACTTAATTTAATTTAAATTCCGCTTTTCATTTGAATGATGAAATTTTAATTTATGAGGTTTTCTCTTTGACATTTTCTAAAGAAACTGTAAGAGACTACTATATTTTTTTTTTATCATTTGTAATAGTTCAGTATAATTTTTTTTTTTTTTTAACAAAAAAAAAACTAAATGAATGTTTTAAAGATTGTTTAGTGAAAATCTAAAACTTCTTTAATCGGTTATTATGAATAACTTTCAGTTTTCTACCAATTTTTATAGTCGTATTCACGTCAGAGTTCACGCGTATTACTTCATATGGCCCCTACCATATTGGTGACAATTTATGCTTTCTAGCATTATCACGTATGAGCACCCGATCACCAATGTGAAATTTTTCTACATGCATGTTTTTATCGTAATAATTTTTTGATTGATGTTTTTGAGCAATAAATTTTGTTTAATAATTTCTCGTATTTTCTGCATTTTATATTTAACTTGATTACAATATTTGTCAAAATTATATATTGGCTCTGGTGATTTATTTAACACAGATGGTAAAGGATTACTAATACCATATAATGCATGAATTGGTGTGAATTTACTTCCTGTATGAGGTGAATGATTATGCACTAACATTGCTTCTGCCAACCATTCATCCCATTCAGTTGGATTTTCATCAACAATTGTTCCGAGATATTCAGCCAATGGACCATGAGTTCTTTCTAATGAACCGTTTGATTGTGGATGATATGCACTCGTCTGTAATTTTTTGATTGTTAGTAATTTGCATAGCTCTTTCATTGTTTCGCTTAAGAAATTTGCTCCTTGATCGGTTATTAATTTTTTCGGAATTATAGAATACTTTAAAATGATATTTTTATAAAATTTTTGTGCTACGGTAGTAGCTTTACAATCTTTTAATGGTACGCAGTCTAAAAATTTTGTCAGATCATCTTGAAATGTTAATATGTATTTGTTATTGTTTCGTGTTTCAGGTAATGGCCCTACGATATCTAAGTAAACCTTATCAAAGGGTTGATCCGGAGTGTCTGTTATTACCATAGGCATTTTATTTTGCTTGCCTGATTTATTTTTCTTACATTTTCGCACTTTTTAGTATATTTTCGAATGTCTTTCAATATATTTTGCCATTTATAAAATGGTCGTAGTCTTTTATAAGTCTTAAGTACTCCTAAATGTCCACCTAATGGGGTATCGTGATATTCATGTAATATTGTCTTAATGCCATTTTCGTCTGTTAGTACTTTTGCACTGTCTTTGGTTTTAATATGTGAATCTTTAACTATTACTGCTTCGTTACACGTTTCAACATCATTATCAGTGTTATCAACTGATTTTCCTCTGCCTTTTTCTTCATTTATTCGGTGTCTAGCCCGGTTTGTGATCTGTAAAAACCGTAAAATGTCTACCATATAAATAACATCTGAAATTTTTTACAGCCCAAACTATAGCCAACATTTCTCTTTCAATTGTAGAATATCGTCTTTCTGCATCATTCAATGTTCTACGAGCATATGCAATTGGCTGTTCATTGCCAAGTTCACCCTGTGATAAAACAGCACCTAATGCTTCACCGCTAACATCAGTTGTCAAAAAGAATGGCTTTTCATAGTCAGGATAAGTTAATAAAGGTGGATTTGTTAAAGCAAATTTAAATTTTTCAAATGCTTCTTCACATTTTTCATTCCACTGAAATTTCGTATCTTTTCTTAATAGTTTTGTAATTGATACTGCTATTTTTGAAAAATTTGGTATAAATTTCCTATAATAATTCGCTAGACCTAAAAATGATTGCACTTGCTTGACTGTTTTTGGTCTAGGAAAATTTACTGCACATTTAACCTCCGCTGAATCTGGTTTAATTCCATTTTCTGAATAATTCCATTTTTTATCAACCAACACTTGATGATATCCACTAGCCAAATGTAATGTTGTGAAATATCTAGAGTGGCCTAATTGATCTAATATTTCGTCAATTCCAGGTAAAGGATATACATCTTTTATTGTAATTTCCTTCAGTTTCCTAAAATCTACCACTACTCTCCAACGTTTTTCTCCAGAAAGACCTGGTTTTTCAGGTACTACTAATAAAGGAGAATTGAATGGACTTTTACTTGGTGTAATTATGTCATTATCTAACATTTCTTTCACTTGATTTTCAACTATTTCTTTTTGTACTTGAGGTAAATAATTTTTTTACATTCAATAAATATTTATATCAAGTTGAATTTTATTTCAAAAACTGATTTTATTTTAATTCTGAAATTACTTTCAAAAGTGTGTCAAATTCAAGTAATTTATTTAAAATATTACTGATTTTTATTAATTTTAACTGATTAATTTTCTGAATTATTTTGCTGAATTAATTTGCTGAATTATTTTACTATAATAATATCTGTTTTCTTATGAATTTATTATTATTTTTTCACAAATTTTTATTAACAAACCAAAACACTATTTATTTTCATTTTTCACAAAAGTTTAACGGCTGCGCTAAATTATCGTTACACAGCACAATTTAAATATAGTTTCACAAGACTATAATGGAAGCGTTTAAAATGTTTGATTTAAAAGCGTTTTCCGACTGCGCCAAAATGTGTTGCGCAGCAAAATTTAAATATAAATTTTCTTCTTTTTTTTTTAAATTTCTTTAATACCGAATGTAGCCTTTAACGTGTTTATCTTAACACTGTAAGTTATAATCCTACCGGCTGCGCCAAAAATGTTATATATTAAAGAGTTTTCTTGTAAATTCTATTGTGAATGGGTTTTTCGCCGTAGCTATTTTCTCTCCTTATATATATAACATGTGTTGGAAGAATACGTCTTCCAAGTCTGTGAATTTTATTCAGGTTTATTAATAAACAAGACTGTTCTTTTATTTTTAAAACTTTATTTTACAAACACTTTTTTACTATACAATACAATATAACGAGCTTATTTTACTTTAAATTATTTTAAATCTACTTTCAATGTCCGACCGAAACCAAACTTAGAATTTGAGAATATAGAATATTTATTTGACAATACTTTATGTAATTTTTTAAGCTTTATTTTATTTAATAGATTCTAAGTTGAAATTAATTATTAGTCAAAGATACGCGGTAATTTACTGTATGACTTTACTCGTTCAAATCCAAATTATAACTCACTGATAATCGTAATTATTCTTCAATAAATACAATTATCAATTATTAATATCCCTACTCCATTTAGTTTAACTGATAAAAACAGTTCCTTATTTCAAAAGACTATTTTTACGTTACGTTAATTTAATATTTCGGCCTTGCCAATAGTAGGGAAGATTGGCGTAATCATTTTCCATTCTTATTGTCTTACTTCCTATTATGAAGACAGTAATTGTTTTTCTTTTATTTCTTGTCTTCAATATTGCATATTGCTCTATATTGTATTTAAATGCTTAGAGTTTAATTGCTTAACACTATGCATTTTTCCTATATGCATTTACCATATGTTATGATTACACAGTTGTTATTTTTGTTTTTGACACAATTGTCTTAACATAATATGTAATATTTGACTGACCGACTTATGAATGAATTATCAAATCAAATATCACCTTGTTCTGATTTATTTAACATACATAGTTATGTGTAACATGATATATACTTTTGATGACTGTGATATACTTTTTGTTTTCCGTATAGCAGTTTACATTATTTTAAACATCTGGATTATTTTGCAATAATTTCAGTAACATGATTTTTAATTAGAATACGAAATGATTTACCAATTGGCAAAACAATTTAATTTTGTTTATTAATTTATTTTGAAATTTCTTCTCATGAATATTTTTGCGTGAATTTTGACTTTACATTCTTATTGATTCATCTTATTTATTATCAAATTGTGTTACAATTTGATATTTTTTATACAACATAGTTCCTACAAAATTAAATATTCCTCGTTTTTGTATTGTATGATGTCCGTTGTCTAGTGTCAGTTTGTCTTGTAATTTATCTATGTCTTTCATAAGTATTTCGCTAAGATTTCCGGGGAGTAACGATGCACTATTTATTAATTCATTTACTACATTATTGATTTGGAATAGATCGATGATATGTAACGAGTAATTGTAGCTTTTTGGTATGAGAATTTGTTTTTCTTGTATTATGGTAAAGCCTGCGTTAGATTCAATTTTCTCTACTTGTAATTGACTCACTGTCGGTTGTATCATTGTCAGCAGAAGGAATGTGAGAGATATTATCTGAAATTTTAAGAGGACGTTTTATGTTAAAAGGATGTACATTAGAAAAATTATATTTTCGAAATTTGGGTACATCTTTATGCCTGTTAGTTTTATAATTTTTGATATAACCGTACTGTCTTCTTTCTCCATATACTTCCCTATTTTTGTTATGTTTTTCTAACCTATATGTTTGGGCTTTAATGAGGTTGTTATAGATATTTTCTTTTGGTACTATACCTTCTTCTGCGTAAACAGGAGTACATTTGATTGTACTGTGATATTGGTTATTATAATACCTTACAGCGTCTAACATTTGGATTCGTACAGGATTAGGTTGTTCTATGTTCAATATGCGTAATTTTTCCGTAAGAGTATTATTAAGTCTCTCCAAATCCGAATTTCCTGTATGACTGTTAGGTTTTACTAAGTGTAATTCAACATTTTCTTGTCTTAGAAAATCTCTAATATTAACATATTTAAATTCGTTGTCTGCCACTAACTTTTGTGGTTTCTTGTGAGTGGGGATTTCTGTTTTCTGGTACTTAGGTTTTATAGGATGTCTGTCGTATTTGCCTTGATTACATATGTCACAATTATTAGTGATTTTATTTATGATTACTTTAAGTTTTTTATTATATACCTTTGTTTTTAAGTCCTCATAAAGGGCAATAATTCCAGGGTGTTTCTGTTTTTTATGCTGAATTGATACTACTCTAATCAATTCATCTTCATTATCAAATTGTAATGAAGAAATTCCCTAATTAGTATCTGTTGAATAACATTGAATTCATGATCTGTTATTTGTGTGTAAATAGCTACTTTATTGCCTGATAAGTACGTTTTTAGTACCCTAACTAACTCTTCTGGGGTTAAGTTTGGATTCATGTATATTAGTTGTTCAAATTCTTGTGTAAAATTTTGTGTAATAATTACTTGAACTCTTAATCTATTTACTATAGAATCTAA
Organism: Anthrax anthrax; assembly: GCA_963971155.1. Classification (NCBI taxonomy): domain Eukaryota; kingdom Metazoa; phylum Arthropoda; class Insecta; order Diptera; family Bombyliidae; genus Anthrax; species Anthrax anthrax. The sequence continues at coordinate 36,011,665 of OZ020117.1, forward strand.
GATAGGGATATGATTGTCTTGTTCTTCTGCTTGAGAATGAATAGTGGGTTGGAGTGAAATATTATCGTTCATGTCTCCTGCAGCTATATTTTCGTTTGGACTTTCTGAGAGTGAATTATCAATTGCGTTTCCAACAGTGTTTAAGTTAATGTTTTCTGAAGGATCTCTTCCTTCGTTAAAACTGGGGGTCTCGGACAGTTTGTTTATTTCATCATCGGTATTAATTCTACTGAGAAAGTCTGCTATTCTGTTCTCTTTTCCTTTCAAATATTCTATTTTTATGTTATATTCGCCCAATGATAGTGTTGAATCTCAATTATAGATTTCAACTTAAATGTGTCTAAGTTCTTGTACTTAGACTTTGATGAAATACTGTACAATTAATTCTTGTATTAATGTACGGTAAATGTAATGCGTGTTCTTATATGATTGAATGAATGGACAATTGATTTATAGATTAAGTTATATTATTTCTTTAAGTACAAAACCAAAAGAAATTCTTAATCTAAAAATGTTATTTCTTTAAGTACAAAACCAAAAGAAATTCGTTGCTGAAATGAAACGTTCTTGTTGATTTCCAAAATTGGACTAAATTATTTATTAAAATTAATTTACCTTTACAATTCTTAAATTGTTAAAAATACAAATTTTCTCATAATTACATATAACAAATATTATAAAAAATCAACCTTTGATAACAATTGGTTACAATATAAAATGCAATCAATGCATTTTTACATAAAATAAAGAAATATTAAAAATGTAATTTGAGTAATATAAAATTTATGCATATACATTAAATTTATTGTACATATTAATTGATATACTGTAAATATTTGGAAAAATAGCTAATTGCTGTCTTAGCAATATTAGGTGTGTGAACGGATGTTAACAGATAGAATTCATCTCTGTAATCTAGGGTTTAAATTTTGACCTAAATATTTTGTATGTAACCATTTAAATGCTTGATGGTCTGTTCGTAGTTCAAATTCTTGACCTGAAGGAGTACAGTGCCTATTGCATAATGATTTGCGTCAGTATGAAGTTTGAACGGTTTGCTGAAATTGGGATATTTCGGTATGGGGTGCGAAGTTATCAAAATTTTTAGTTGTTCGAAAGCATTAATGTATGAGGGATCTAGCTTATTTATTTTAGTATCCTTTTTTAAATATTTTGTCATTGGCTGGGCAATTTTGGCATAGTTTTTTATGAATTTTCGGTAGTAACCAGTTATCCCTAAAAAAAGATTTGATTTGCTTTTGAGTTTCAGGTAATTTGAGAGAAATTATATCTTGAATTTTCTTTGGATTGGGCTTTATACCTTCTGGAGTTAGTACATGACCGAGATATTGAGTTTCTTTGCAGAAAAAATTGCATTTGTCTATCTGAATTTTAAGGTTAGCCTGACGTAATTTATTAAATACTTTATTTATATTGGTTTTATGTTCTTGAATGGATGTACTAAAAATAAGAATATCGTCAAGATACACGACGCACATTTTATTGATATAATCTCTTAGCACAGCGTTCATTAACCTTTGAAAGGTCGCTGGTGCATTTCTTAGGCCAAAAGGCATACGAATATATTCGTAATGCCTAAAAGGTGTTGAAAAGGCAGTTTTTTCTGATCTTCTTCCCTTAGCATGATTTAATGGAACCCTTTTGCAAGATCTAACGTAGTGAAATATTGAGCTCTACCTAGTTTGTCTAGAATGTTGTCTATATTTGGTATGGGGAATTTGTCGTCTATAGTAATTTCATTTAGTTTCCGATAATCAATTACTATACGCCATTTTTGCATGTTTGAATTATCTAATTTTTTTGGTACAATCCAGAGAGGGGAATTATAGGGTGAATTCGATTTTCTTATGATACCCTGTTTCAACATGTCATTTATTTGATTTTCTATTTCCTTTTCATGAACCCTAGGATACCGATATATTTTACAATAAATGGGATTTTCATGTTTCAATCTAATTTCGTGTTTAATTTCGTTCGTGAATGTTAAATTATCACCTTCTTTGAAAAATAAGTCTTTATTTTGTACTAATATTTCTTTCAAAAATGTTTTTTCTTCATTATTCAGATCATTCTGATTTATTTTTTGCAAAATTTCTTCATTTGTATTATTTATTGGTTCTAAGTGATTTGCTTGAGCAATTTCACGTGGAATGTTTACATTTTCAAAAGCAATTTTATGTTCGTAAAAGATTTCTAAATATTGGTTTTCAATATCGAGTTTTGATTGAAATGGGATTAAAAAATTAATACCAATTATTGGATCATATTTCCTACTCTTAATAGGGAAAATCTTCCATTCTAAGGTTCCTTTTCTTATAAGCTCTTAAGGGATGGGTGTAGTCATTTTATGAGTAACGAAATTGGGTTCTCCTAAAGAATTAAACGTGAGAGTTTTGTCTAATTTTATTTTTTTATAAGGAAGTACGTCAGGTTTAATAAGACTGGTATCCGATCCAGTATCTAGCAGACAATTTATCGAGATACTGTCAAATGTTAGTTTTATGATTGGTAAATGATTGTCCGGGGCAAGTCTGTAAAATTTACATCCAAATTATCATCGATTACTTTATTAATATTATCTATTTCCATAGGTTCAATATGATTTTTATTGTTTCTGTATTGTCCAGATCTGTTTTGTGTATTGTTAAACCGTCTAAACTGTTCAGAATTTCTATAGTTAGTATTTCGATTAAAGTTTTGTCTTGGTGGATTGTTGGAAAAAGGGGGGTTGTTAGGGAAGTTGGTTTTGTTAAAATTATAGCGATTATTTTGAATAAAATTCTCATTATTATTTCGTTTGTTTATTTGAGGCTTTATTTCTATGAATTTTAAAAGCACTTTTTATAACTTCATCACTTAAATAAATTACTGATTGACAGAATAAATTATCTAATTCAAATGAAGTTTTGTTTTGATCTATTTGGATTTGTAAAAGTGGTACTAATTTTGACTTTAATATTTGAACTAATTCTTTATCAATAGATTCATATGTAAAAATATCTTCGTTATCAAAATCACAAATTTCACTAGCTTCTGCCTTAATACTAGTTAACTTATTGAATAAATCTTTAAGATTATATACCTGTAATTCCTTGGCGTAAAATAATAATTGATGAATTGTTTGTTTTGCTCTGAACCGCAGCATCAGGGTTTCTACTACCGTTGACCAGTTCCTCCGATGTTCTGGAATTTCCAGAATTGCGTTTTTTGCTTTACCTATGATCTTCGAGTTGACAAGTTTTTTCAAGCAGTATTGTTTTAGCTGGATGTTATCTTTCCCACAAAGCTGTTCAACATCATACACTGTTTTGAGAAATGATTTTAATTTAAATCAATCTTCCCCAGAAAATGCTGGAATCTCGTTGAAATTTCTAATTATCTGATCAGCAAGTAATTCAAATTTGGTTGTTTTCATTTGATTAATTTTCGCATCTTGTTCGGTCAATTTTTGTGTAAGCAATTGCACTTGAGCAGTTAATTGTTCAACAGTTGTCATTTCTATATTTCGATTTTGATTGAATTTTTTATTCCTTGTCGATTTAATTTTGATCGTTGTTTCTTCACAAAACTAATATTAAGTTTTGCTATGTTCACTTTAATTGATCACTATCTTATTGTTTTTTTAATTTAGAACTTTTTCTTTGTCACTTCACTAGTGAATCTTTTGATATCACTTCTTTATTATTTTAACGTTCGTATCACAGGATAATGTTATGAATATAACATTTAAAAAAGGTCTTTCAATTACTGGGAAGAAATTAAGGTATATTAATTAATTTAATTAGTTTAATTAGTTTTATTTTAAAACTTTATTCACTAAAAATAGCACTAAAACTAAGTTCACAATATTAACTTTAAATTTACTGAAATATTTATTATTTATTTTATCTTAAATGTTTAACACCGAACCGAAATACTGTAATCAACTTAGCGCCGAAATAGAAATTCTTTTACTTGAAATTTTACAATTTATTCTGAATACTTTTTGGGCGAATTTTACTGTGTTAAATTGAATTGAAATTTTTTCTAAATTGTATTTAATATTTATTTTCAAAAATATTTTAAGTTGAATAATTTATTTTAAATCAAAGACGATTTGTGTGGTAATTTACTTTTACGACTTTACTGTTTCAAATCCAAATTATAACTCTTCGATAATCGTAATTATTCTTCAATAAATACAATTACCACTTTTTCCTACTTAAATTTTGTGTCTGTTAATTGAATCCAAAGTTCGTTATTTAAACATAATATAATTTACTACCATAAATGACTATACCAATCGTAAGGGAAAAATTGGCGGTACATTTCAGTTCTTTGTTTGAAAATGCGCACATTATTTTACAACGTGATCGGTCAATTTTCGGTGAGAATTCTTTTGCGCGTGTAAATATCGTAAATTTGATACCTTGAAAAATAGCTTCTTCTATGGAAATAATGTAACAAAAGCTATATGGGAAATTTACGTAGCAGAATTGTATGGGAATGCAATTTTGCTGATTTAAAGAATTTCATGTGAATTTTGAAAAGAATTTTAATAATTATCAAATGTACGTGTGAGAATCCAAATTTTAATTTTATAATGTTTAATTCACATTTTTTAAAATAAAAGCAATAAATGCATGATTATCTGTATATGTATATATTATCTTACATTGTATTATATTATTTTTATGGGCTGTTATATCTGATGTTATAACACTTAATGTTAATGAATTTAAGGGTGTTAATATATTCGTTGTCTTATATTTTCGCTCTAAATATGAATTATGTACTTTGTTTAAAATTGTTAATTCTTGTTTGTGCATGTTATTCTGAAATATGGAAAATTTCTGATAAAAAGTAAAATAATATGATTTTGAACTACGTTGCTAACGAAAATTCTCATGCATACTTGTCTTTTAAACAAAGGATGAAATGATTGCCCAATTGGCGAGTCATCAAAATATTTATTATTTTTTGTTAAGTACATGTTTTTCTTTGTTAATAATTTTAAAATTTAGGAATTTTTTTAATTTATCTAATTATGTTACAATTTGATATTTTTTATATAACATTTCCTCCCCCCTCGGAAAAATGAAGGGTAGGGTGTGAAAGATTGATTTCAATTTCGGTTGGTTTACATTTTTATTGATTTATTTTTTTTTTTTTTGTTTGCTTAAATTACTAATGTATCTAAAAAAAAAATTTTTCTTTTTTTCTCTACATACATATGTATATTTAATATTCATTTATATTTGTTTATATTTTTTTAATGCATACATTATTATTATTATTATTATTTTATCTTTTCTTTTATTTATTTTTTTTTATTTTTCTTAATAATTGACCTATATTTTATATATGCATTTATTTGTTATAAAACCTTGACGATGATATTGAATTATTGTTTTTGTTTACATTATATTTTGTTTTTTATACATACTACATGAATGCAATTTGTTTTAATTGTTTTTGTTAATTTCGAATTAATTATGGTTGACAAAATATGATACATACATATCTAAGTGTTAGTATTCTTTTGTATGTTTATTATTTAATTATTTTTGGTTCATTACATATATTACTGTATGATGTTTTTCTTCTCCTTTTTATTTGTATTTGTATTTACTTTAAGTATTTTTTATAATATGTGAGAGAATTTCGAAATTATGAATGTCATGTTATTTCTTTTGTACATTAATGATTTATGCAACTGCGTTCTAAAGTATGTATATTCAATTTTATTTCCTACCTAATCGTACAAAAAAAATTTTCTTTACTTATGCTATTAACAAAAAAAAATATTGAACTTGTTTTACTTTTTGTCTATGTGGGTTTGTGTGGATAAATTATTAAAACGCACGTGGTTAACTTATGCTACACTTTATTGTTGTAAAATATTTCACAAAATGTTTGAACTCTATCGCAGTCAGAATAAGAAGAGATCAAAATATAAAATTATATATTAGACAACCTAATTACTAATTATTACATAGGGTTTGGTACATAGTAAATAATAATAAGCTACCTGCTACTTATTAATAAATAATATTAAGTGTATGAGTACTGTGTGCGTAATCGTTACCAGTGTGTATGTAACTCAACTACCTCTAATGCGCATAGAGCTAGTTTGAGTGAATTGCATTAAACTTGTAATTGTTATGTACTCGAAACCATATTATGTATAGTTTCGTAGTGCAGTAAAAGTACTGATAACGATTACCGCCACAGTCTATGTATATGTACTTAAGTATTATGCTCTTCTCTAATAATAATGTCTCTATATATTTATGCGCTTAAAGATACAGGTGCAATATGGTCTAGTTTATGATTTGTTTACTTTTTGCAATGTTAATGTTGTCGTTGTTGTTGTTTTTTTTTTTTTTTTTTTTTTTTTTTTTGTTAATTTTTATCTATTGTGTGGGAGTGTGTGTAATTATATTTTACTACTGCAATTGAATGAATTAATAGTTGTACGTGTTTTTGTACTGAGTAATATATAATAATGCTTTTTATGTGTATATGTGTATCTATAGTTATTCTTAACATTTTTATTATAATTGCCATGAATTGTTTTTAATTTTGTCCTATTTCTGGGTATTACCAATTTATACGAATAGTTCAATTAACTGTTTGTATGCACGTATGATATTTTATTATTAAAAAAAAATGTTCTTAATTTTGCTGTCGGTAAAATGCAACTTTTGGAAATTTTTGATTGAGGACCTATCGATAGAGTTTTAAATTTTTATTATAATTAACGTCGTCTTATATTTACTACCCTCTTTTTTTTTGTTTTTAATTATTGACCCTTTTGCGTAGCCTTTATTTTTAGCCAATCATATTATAATGCAATAGTGGTATTTTCCCCTTTTGGGGTCCTTCGTGGCAGGTTGGTCGGTGTTTCCCTAGTTCTTTCTTGTGTCTTTTCGTTTATTATTTGTAGTTGTACTGCCTCAATTTGTGATTGCTCTGTTGGCTCTATATTTCTTTCTGTAGTCTTACAACTGGTGGCCTCGATTTTCTTACTTATTTTTGTTATTATTATGCAACTTATTATGAGAGCTATAAATGTCAATATTCCACTGTTTACTTTAGTTTGGAGTGTCAATCTTTCAGCGATTCTTTTTTGTTCTACCATTATTATTTAATTTTGGAGTTCTTCAATATCTTTTCCTTGTTCTAGTAATGGGCCATTATCATTAATAAGGTGTTGTATTAAATTAGTATTTAGCCCTTTGGCCATCTTTTGTGGTAACTCGATTTTCAATGAACTCAGGTTGGATTTTAATTCTTGGTCCGTGTCTATCCGCTGGAAGGCCACTGTTGTTTCCTTGTTTCCATCGTAGGGTAAATCTTTTTCGTCGATTGTAAATTTGCAAGGTTCGGTTAGTGACATAACCCCAGTACCCACCAATAGTTGTCTGAGTTGCGTAGACGTACACTGTATTTTTAATGCATGTTTGTTTCGAAATATGAATAACCAAGAATCTTTTTCAGATAATTTTACTATGGAATCTGTGAATTTTGTTAAAATTTTTTGTTGGCAGTAGGATTTAATTTTTTCAGCTTTTTTTGTTAATACGGCTGTTAAACAAGTCTCATCATTTTCACCATTTACCCTTATCTGATCTTGTTTACAGATGGTTACTGTAGAATCGACCCCTGTATTGCATTTTTTACAATTTTGTTTGAATTCGTTGTTGTTGTATTCAATGTAGTTGTTATTTGTTGTGTCTAGTATAAAATTGGCATTCACATTTATTATTTTTGGTGGCTGTTCGTTTATAAATTGTGGTAAAGGATGGATTTTATTTAACTCGTAATTTTCTTTGAAAATTAAGGGTATCTCTATCTTTACTATTATCCCATCGGTGTCTTCGGTGGATTGTATGTACTTTTACCACTTGTTTAATTAATGGAAACTTAGCTGACGTAACGTACTTGTTGTTGTTGGCTGTTATTTCGCTGAACGTTTTGTTCAGTAATTTAGCTGAGATTAATAATGGATGCAGTTCATGCTCGTGCAAAGCATTTATTACAATGAATTGTTCGCTCAGATGGTTATAAATCATTTGCAATTTCGTCCATATGAATAACAAAATTTGGTTTACATCAATCTGTCATTGCAAATGCGTTACCCTTGTTTTTAATCCCATGATATTGTCTGTTATTTTTTGTGTGAAATTGTTTATTACTTCAGCGAGGTGATTTTGATGTATTGTTAGGTTTCGTATGTAAGCTGTTGTCTTATCTAAACTGGATTTCAATACTGTCACCTGTTTTTTCATTAAATGCATATTTTCATCATCATGTTTTTCTAGGTTTTGTATTCTACTGTAGATGTTGTGTGCGTCACTGGGTTAAATATAATTTTGAACTATGTTGCTAAGGAATTTATATTGAAACATATTGGCATATATACTTTTGCGTATTTTATTTTTTTGAAACGAATTATGAACTTTAATAATGAATGAAATGATTGCCCAATTGGCGAGTCATCGAAATATATATTTTTTGTTAGTTATTTTTCTTTGTTAATACAATTAACGGATATGAGTTGAATGCCCGAATTTCCTTTTAAATGAAATGTTTCAAAGAATTATTCAATATTTGAAATAATCTTGAATTTTCTTTATGAATTATTTAAATAATTTTAAAATGTATGAAATTATTGAATTTATCTAATGTTTAATCAAATTGTGTTACAATTTGATATTTTTTATATAACATCCATTGTTCCAAATAGGTATTTGCTAAGCTTGCCTACTCCATCGAATAATACTCTTTTTTGCCGGTTATTTTGTTTCCTTAAGTAAAATTCATTTTCTTCTGTTTGTGTTTTTATTCGATTGATCATTGATATTATTTCATTATGCCAAGAATCGCAATTTTCTCGATGCTTCCCTAGATGTTTACAGGTGTTATAAGCTATTTCCTCACAATTCTTTACAAATTCTAACGTTTTTACAGGGTGCATGGAGGTGAGTTTTGTGTATATTGTCCAGCTTCTTTGATAAATAAAGGCTTTTCCTAGGGATTCCAGCATTATTCCATTTGAATTGAACTCATTTACTTTAATCTGCCCTTGTACCACGGTGGTAAAAATAATTGCAATTAATAATGTGATAGCCATTTGTCCTACAAGAAAATAAGTAGCCGGTTAATTTTCTTTATCAGTGTACTTCTAAATATAGATGTGCTGGTGGTTAGTTTTGACCTACAATATTTATTCTCTCTTTAACTCATTCTTTAGTGTTGGTTTTAATATTATTATTAATTTTTATAATTCCTATTTTGGCCGGGGTTGCTAGTTGTACAACTTTTTGAAGTTTTTATGATTGTGTTTTCTCATTTTTATAATAATTTTTTGTATCTACAAACGATCTGTTTTTTTTTTATTTTTTATTTTTTCACATAACCCCTATAATGCTACCCTATTATGATTTTTTTCTACGCTTTTCTTCATTTTTTTTTTAATAAATGGATTATTTGAAATTATACATTAGAATTTTCTTCTTTGCATAACGGTAGTACTGAATTTTGGTGCCTGTATAGGTGATATACATACTTAAATTTTGCATAATTGCATTTTTTCCTATCTTTACAATAATTTCGGTATCTCTCATACAAGATTTTCAAAGTTAGAATTGACAATTATTACATTTATGATTGTTAAGTTCAGTTTTTTATCGAGTTCGCGGCAATTAGAACGCTCAGTATTGGTTTTTGTTCTTAGCCATTTTCGGTAATATATACACGCATTATTAAGGTGACAATAATAAAAAAAATGTGTGCAAAATAAGATATGATGGTAAGTATTCTTTTGACGGTTTTATTTTAAACATTTGTATTTATTGTTTTCAATTGTTTTTGTTTTTTTAATTATATTGTGTACGTTTTTTTTTGTTTTTTTTTTTTTTTTGATGTTCTTTATGTTCCTAAAAAAACAATTTTTTTTATGTATAATTATATTGTGTTTCTTTTTTTTTTTGGATATTCGATATGTTATTTCTTGGAATTCTCAATAATAATTGAAGTGATCGAAGACATGTTGCGGGCTCCCCGACGGGCTCCAACGGGAGTGTCCTGGCCCAGCATGGAGGACGATTTGCAGTGGCTGATGTCAGTCACTCCAGGTTTAGAGGTTGTAGTTTATCCTGATAGGGAGAACTATTCTTTGTCTTTTGGTGCTGTTTCAGGGGCTTGTGTGGTAAGTATTTTGTTTCCTTTTCTTAGACGATGGGTGAATTTTTAAACCATTTTTGACTCTTTTGGTTTTTATTTTTATTTTATTTTCAGGTTGAACATGAGTTTAGGGCGAATGGATACACTGTCCTCGTCCGATGGAAGGACTGTCATGCTGCGTACATGAGAATTTTGCGTCACCGAGGATACTTGCCTTATCGTTTTTACCACTAGGGTAATTACTATGGCTGTGGTTTAGTTTAGTTTATAAGTACATACATTTATGTAAGACGTATAAGGGGAAGAAAATTAAAAAAAAAAATAATAATAAAAAAAAGTTTGTATTAGTTAATATTTAATTGTTTACATTTTATTTCCCTTACTTTTATTCTATCCCTTAGGACTTTCAGTTGCTTAAATTTTTCGGTTGCCCTTTTATTTTGGTGGAGCATTTGTTTCTGTTTTTGGTTGTTGTATTTTAAATTCAAAGATTCGCTACTTAAATTTCGTAATGCCTATGTGTTTGTTTTTATTAGGTGGTTACTGTATTGTTGCTATTTTTTGACTTATAATACAAATATATGTATAACAATTATGCATAAGTATGAGAACAAAATGTCAATTTATTTATTTTTTTTATTTATTGTTTTTTTATCGCTTATGAACGGAAGATTATGTACAGATATCTAATTTCGCTTGACATTTGTTTTTTGCTTCTAGTTTATTATTTGTTAACTAAGCATCTTTTTTTTTATAAAGAAAAACAAATTTTACTTTAAATATTGGTTTCTTCATTTTTATATAATTTTTAAATTTGGTTTGGAATATTCTCATATTATAAAAAAAAATTACGTTGTATTTGTAAAAAACAAAATAGATTGTGGTAAGATGGCGCATGATTTATGATAAGGTTGCGGTAAGATGGCGATTGTGGTTAGGTTGCGGTAAGATGGCGCATGATTTGTGGTTAGATTGTGGTAAGATGGCGGACTGCGGCAAGATGGCGGACTTGTTTATTTTTTTTGTGGTTAACCGAGTTTCAACTAAAATAATTATCCTGCGGTTAACCGAGTTTCAAGTAAAATAATTATCCTGCGGTCAACCGAGTTTTCGAGTAAAACAATTTTTGTGGTTGTAGGTTTTTTTTTTGTTTTCAAATTTTCTTACAGAAACTTAAAAATCCAGTTTTTACAGAAAAATTTTGGCAAAAGTTTTTGTATAAAAAGGGATAAAATTTTAAAACTTTCATCAGTTTAAAAATTTAAATTCTTGTGATTTTATAATGCATATTATACATAAGTATTTTATATATATTTTTTTAAAAAAATATGGAGTTAGTGAAAATTTTAAACGAAATTGAACAAATTTTATGTGCACCAAGAAGAGCTCCACTTGGTGTAGAGAGGCTTTCAATTGAAGATGATCTATTAGAATTAACAAAACAGAACTCTGGAATTATGATATTTTTTAAACCAGATAATGAAGATTATGTTTTAAGATTTGGTCAGCTAAATTCTTTATTTGATGACAGCGAAATTACTGGAATTGTAAGTTTAATTCAATAAAATGTAAAGACAATATTTTTTTTTGTTTGTTTTAATTGTACTTCATTAAATAGGATATATTTAAGAAAATTTTAAGTAATGGATATGAAGTTCTTGTTATTGCAGTAAACGAAACTGTAAATGAACTTGTAAAAGAAGAAACCCCATATGGAAGAAAAAAAAAAATGACGATAATAAATAAATTTTTTTTTTTTTAAATTTTTAATATATACTATATGATATAATTTTTATTTTTATTTCTTGTTTTATAATACTTATGGTTAATATGGGTAATATATAATGTAAATGTTAAAATAATGTAATACAATATTATTTTTTAATAAATCAATAAAAAAAAATATATTTATGTCTGGCAGACAACTGCAAAACAATTTTTTTTACATATTGAACAATAAACAACTATTGTTTTTATAAAATTAGTAAACTCTATAAAATTGCAGTGAAAAATGAAATTATTAAATTCATTTAACTCTGAAATATATATAAAATGAACTGCAATCTGCATCACCACAGAAATACACATTGGGTGTTTTCTGAGTTTTTAATGTATACGCTTTTAAAAAAGTCGTATACATTTGTGCATTTAAAGGGATGAACATTATTATCCATTGTTTGAAATTTTCTTCGTTCCTGTATATCTGCGGCATAAACTGTGACCCAAAGAGTCGGGTTTCACATCTGTAAAGAAAAATAAGTATAAAATTAGAAAAAAGTAGATAAATATATTTAAAAACTAAAAAGTGAAAAAGTTTTATTTAAATTACTCATTAGACTTACCGATTTATAGAAAAACGCATTTTATCAGGTTTGTTCTCAGCAAATTGCATCATCAGTTGATTGCCTACTGCTGCGTTGTCTAAATAGATGTTGCGTGCTTCTTCTTCTCGTTTTTTAATATTTTGGTGTTTCTGCTTCAGATCATCTTCTTTCATCTGCAAAACTCTTTCTCGTGCTTTTAGATTGTCTTCCTTTTGCTTCAGCTGTTTATCTTTCTCGTTCAACTCACCAGCTCTTCTCATCAGAGTAGCAGCGACTACGTCTGGGGTGAAAACTTTCACAATTTTGTTGTGAAACTCAGTTACATCATAAATTCTGGACACCTTTAGTAAACAAATAAAAAATATATTATTTTATATATTGTTATATATAATTTTAATTAAAAAATTCAAGCTTACCTTTTTAATTATATTCACTTTATATTAAAAAACAAAAAAAAAAAAAAATATATATATATATATATACATATATATATGTATATATGTATATGTATATGTATATGTATGTATAGTTCAATAAAATTTCACAAACTTATAACGTTATTTCACAGATTTACTTTAATACGTTATTACTCACGTATTTTGATTTTAATAATTTATTCGTTAAAAACGTTGACTTATATACTATAATTTTATCAAAAAGTTCAAAATATTTAAATTGAAAACAAAGAAAACTTGAAAAAATTATCTAAAAATTAATTGGTTTACCAAATATTCTTTAATTGCATACATTGTCAAACAAAAATTATAATTTTCGGTTAACCAATTTTTAGTTTTAAAATTTATTAAAAAATTAATTTTGGTTAACCGCTCTTATCATTCTTAAAAAATTTCGGGTAAATATTTAAAAATTTTTTTTAAAATTAATTTTGGTTAACCACTCTTATCATTTTTTAAAAATTTCGGTTAAAAATTTAAAAATGAATTTATCAATTTATTACTTTATATCGAAAAGCTTACTCTTAAAAGTAGGCTATAATTTTGTACTGATTGAAAATATAAAAGTATTACACTTAAAAGTGGAGTATATTTTTTTACTGCTTTAATGAATTATTACACTTAAAAGCAGACTATTATTCTTTTACATTATTTGTAGAAAATATAATTAATTTATTTTCAGTAATTATATAAATAATAAAAATAACCCTTAACCACACGTATGAATGGTGGTCTGATTGTAATGATGCGATGGTTGATTTAAAAAAAGAGTAAAGATGGTTTGGCGTGAGTTCGAATCCTAGTCCAATTCATATGGCAGCTAAACTCATTTTTTTTTTTTTTTTTAATTTAATAATTTATTATTTATTTTATTTTTTCAAATAAATAATTTATTTATTTTTAATTTTTTTTAAATGTCTTTGAAATAAAAAAGTATAAAAACGAAACAAATCTATATTCAAAGATTAGTCATTTGTTTGTATTTATCTAATCGAGAACATTTTTTATATAGAAAAATTATTAGTTTATAAATAATGTTTTGGGTCGAAACGATTAAAAATGGATGGAAGTTTTGTACTTGTGGAGGTGTATGGACTAATTTTAGAATAATCAATGTAGATGTTAAAAAAGACATTTTACAAGTGTTTATGACACCAGAAGACAGAAATCGTTGCTTAATACTTGCTAAACGCAACGGAGAGCCTTATCCACCTAAATTATGGTATAATTTCGTATTTAAACCTTTTCAACATGTCCGTGTAGAAGTACATGGTGGTGACATTACTGTTGTTGGTGAATCATTTGACGGAGCTATGAGTCAGAAAAATTTGAATCACTTTCTACCAAATTGTCTTTTTGCTGACGAAGATGATTGGAATCGTTTTGAAAGAACTGTAGTAAAAGTGAATGCAAATGAACCTCCAAAACAGGGATTAAATATGAAGTTTCTTGCAGATTCTTCTGAAAATCACAATTAAATATAATCAACGAAACAATAATTCATTAGTTTTTAAAGATATTTCTATCAGTAAACATCTATAAAATTGTTTAAAATGAATATTTTTAATTCATTACTTTTTTTCGTGGTGTTATTTGTAACACATATGGAAGCTGGAGTAATACCAATTAAACTTGATAGTAGTAAAGGAAATAAAGGAAATCTTGAATTTGCATTACAATTACCAAACAATGATACTATTCAAATTGATTTATCATTTTAATTATTAACAATTATAACTAATAATACTAATAAGACTACAACTGATAAACCACAATCTGATGTCCCTAGTAGTAGTGAAGAAAATATAACAACAACAACAACAAGTACTATGAAACCTGAACCAAAATATGTAACTGTTGAAGAAGCTATTAAAGGATTCAGGCAAGAATTAATTAGAAAAGAAAGTGAAATTGCTGGTATAATTGAAAGTGATCATCCTTTTTATAGACATTTTAAGTTAGCATTTGATGATGACATGACATTAACTATACGCTGTACATATGATAGCGATTATAAAAAGCGAACATTGAACATTTCATGTTATGAATATCATGAATTTGAAACTGAAAGAATTCTTAGTAATGGAGAAGTAGAAATAATACGCTTACAAGATCCTAATTACAAAACTGATGTCGAAATGATAAATGTAAAAAATATGAAACAAGTATATACAATGAATATATCATAATTTTTTTAGTACATCTGTATAAATAATCAAACAATATTCTTTCTAATTTCATTCTTAATTTATATTTAAAAGTAGACAGATTAAAAAATATAAAAAATGAATAATATAATCAGAATAATTGAAGAGTTTTTATCTGAGTTTAAAAATGTATTAATTGAAGAACATGAAATAGAATTATTGGGGTATTTAGAATTTTTGCAACCATATGCGAATATTGAAAAAGTTAATTCTATACATGGAGTTCACTATGCTAATTGTCCGTGGTCTAAAAATAATGCATCATCAGGACCTGATACTTGCAGTTGATGGAATGTTTCGAGAATGATACAAAAGGCTAAAAAATTAATCAATTTATAGTATAGAATAAGAAGAATGTAATTAATAAATAAATAAATAATCAAAAATACATTTATTAAAATAAAATATGTGTTTTATTTCAATATTTATATAACATAAAGTTTTTTTTTTATAATAATTGATTTTTATCAATCCATGAATTGTGTTCATTAGAAAATCCTAACCACTTAACAAGAACTTGATCTTTTTTCTTCTTTAAAACTTTTTCAATTAAATAAATATGAGGGTGATTTGATTTCAACAATTCTTTTTCATAAAATCCTCCTTTTATTAGACTACCTTGATAGTCTTCTAAATTATATGTTACAGGATTTGTATTATTGACAGATACAATTTTAAAAATTTCTGTTGTCCAATTTGGTGTATATCCTTTTTCAAAAACATGTTTATGTTTACTTATACGAACAGGATCTCCTAATTTTATATTTAGGTACTGGAAATGTTTTTAAATTTCTGTAAACTGTTTTTAATAACAATTATTCATTAGATGAGTTAACATCTTTAGGACTCATTTTTATAGTACGATGTTTTGTACTATTATATGTATCAATTAATTGTTGTACATTATCAATCCATTTATATGATCCTTTAAAACTAAATTCTTTCCACATTAATCCTTTTAACGTTCTATTGAAACGTTAAACAATTGAAGCTTTCATTGTACTGTACGTTGAATATTGATTAATATTATGTTTTTTCATTAAATTTTGAAAATTTTCATTGTAAAACTCTTTGCCGAGATCACTTTTTAAATAACTAAGTATTCGATTTGATGAAGTAAAAAGTTTATTCATTGCTTTAGTTACGTCTACACTATTTTTACTTTTAAGAGGAATCGCCTAAGCAAATTTTGAAAATGTATCGATTACAGTTGATAAAAAAGCGATATCCTTTATTATTGGTAGAATAAGTACCCATTTCAGTTGAATCAATTTGCCAAAGATCATCTATTCCTTTTGTAACAACTTTTCTTCGAATGAATTTTCTACGAGCTATTGATATTGGAAATGAAACTATTGAAATACCTGTGGGATCTTATGAAATCGATGATATTGAGCAATACTTGCAAAAAGAACTGGAGAAAAGAGAGCAAAAATATTCACTCAAAATTAAATCTAACAACAATACACTCAAAACAGAAATTAAAAGTGATAAAGAAATCTACTTTGACAGAAAGAGAACTATCGGTCATTTGTTAGGATTTAATCCGAAAAAGTTGGTATCAAACAAAATTCATGAATCAGACTCACCTGTAAATATAATTAAAGTGAATGTTATTCGTTTAGAGTGTAATATAATTACAGGGTCATACATAAATAATAAAAAAGTACACACACTACATGAATTTTCACCAGATGTTGGTCCTGGGTATAAAATAATAGAAGTTCCAAGAAATGTAATTTATTTGCCTGTGAACACAAGACAGATAACATCTGTACAAATTAGAATTGTTGATCAAGACGGTGACTTAATAAATTTTAGAGGTGAAACTATCACAGTCAGACTTCATTTAAAGCCTCAATAATTATGTTACTTTATAAAAATAATAACAATAATAGTGATAGTAAAAATAAAAGTTCAGTTTTATCTGAAAAATTTCATAGTACATTACCAGCATTCAACCAATCAAAAACAAAGAAACTATCTGCTGTATTAACAAACCTAATCAGCAATTTTTACAATCACTTTGATTTGTACTAAAATAATAGTGAAATACGAACAATGAGTGAAATATTAGAAATTACTAAGCATCCATTTTTTGATGAAAGTATTGTAAAAAAAGAATATCATAGTTACGCACCTTACTCAACATCTTTTCAAAGCAATGATGAAATACGAATAACAATTCAACATCAAGATTTAATTTTATTATCTAGTGAAAGTTTTCTTTACATTGAAGGGTATCTAACTGCCCCTGATAGTTAAACGTTAGATGCAGCTCAATTGAATAATAATGCTATGGCATTTCTATTTGGAGAAATTCGTTATGAATTAAATGGAGTAGAAATTGAACATTCTCGAAATACTGGATACACAAGTACTTTAAAAAATTATGTATCACTTAACGAAGATGAAAGCAAATTATTACTTAATGCTAGTTGGTCTCCATTAAATGCAATTTCGTTAAAAAATTTTTTCAATTATTGTATTCCTTTAAAAACTCTTCTAGGATTTGCTTAAGATTATACAAAAGTTATCGTGAATGCACGCCATGACTTAATTTTAATTCGATCTCGATCTGATAATAATGTAGTGAAGATAGATAAAAAATTTCAAATTCAAATTCATAAACTTTTATGGAGAGTACCTCACATAAATTTTGCTGATACTGTTCGTCTTTCATTATTAAAAGTTATTAATAATAGTAAACCAATTCAAATGTCCTTTCGAAGTTGGGATCTACATGAATATCCTGTATTACCATCAAATACAAACCATCATATATGGATAAAAAAACATCGTCACAATTAGAAAAGTCTAGATGTATTTTATTTGGTCTTCAAACAGATAAAAATAATGCAGCAAATAAAGATAACACATTATTTGATAATTGTAATCTAACAGAAATTAAAGTTCATTTAAATTCAGAAACATATCCTTATGATGATTTAAATTTTAAGTTTGATCAAAATCGATTTGCCCTATTGTATAACATGTACGCTGCATTTCAAAAATCATACTACGGTCGTCAACCTCAGCTCTTGTTAAATTAAACAAGCTTTAAAGGTACAACAACTTTATTTGTTATTAATTGTTCACATCAAAATAAAGGTATTAAAGCTGGACCAGAAGATGTGCAAGTAGAATTCAAAGCATCAGCTATTTTTCCGGAGAAAATACCTGCATTTTTTTTACTTTACATAATCGTATAGTTGAATATAATCCTCTTACAAGCGAAGTTCGAAAACTTATATAAAAAGGAAAAATAATTAATAACTTTTTAGTACATTTTCAAAATTTATATTGACCACATATAAATCAGAAATAATAAATAACATCTAAATGAATACAAATATTATAATTGATATACAAGGATTCAGAGGACTACGAAATAAATTCATAATAAAAGAACTTGTAATTTCTTATAATTTTAATGAGTTTCAACATTTTTTAATAAAACCACCATATAGTTTTATAACTTTACCTAAAAAACAACAAGATACAAATAATTGGTTATATACAAATCATCATGGACTATTGTGGGATGAAGGGTCAATCAGTTTCAAAAGCGTTAAATATTTTGTAAATAATAATGTAAAAAATATAGTCGTTTATGTTAAAGGAGAAGAAAAGAAAAAAGTTATTAAAAAACTTTTTAAAAAACGATGTAATTATTCATAATATGGATGACTTTAGTGCATCAACTTTTTCAAAACTTTATGAACAATATCCGAATATATTGAGATGCCCAACACAATAACGGTATTTTTGCACTACATAATGTATTAGTTTTAAGAAATTTTGTTCATACATTAAAAGATTTAAAATGAAGAAAAAGAAACAAAAATGTGTATTATAATATGTTAAAATTTATTAATAAAATTTTATTGTGTAATATAAACAATATTATGTCTTTTAATCTATTTCTATATCCATACAAAAAAAAAATCTAATATATAATGATAAATCAGAATGGTAAATCATAATGATCATCATGATAATCACCACAATAATTTAAGTCCACTGCTAATATATATCCTAAGCTTTAAAATTTTATTCCTTTTTATACAAAAAGTTTTCCTAAATTTTCTGTGAAAACTCGTTTTTCAATTTTCTTAAGGAAAATTTGAAAACCAAAAAAACCTACAACCACAAAAATTGTTTTACTCGAAAACTCGGTTGACCGCAAGATAATTATTTTATTCGAAACTCGGTTAACCGCAAGATAATTATTTTACTTGAAACTCGGTTAACCGCAGGATAATTATTTTACTTGAAACTCGGTTAACCGCAAGATAATTATTTTACTTGACACTCGGTTAACCGCAGGATAATTATTTTACTTGAAACTCGGTTAACCGCAAGATAATTATTTTACTTGAAACTCGGTTAACAGTTATCCACAAAAAGACATATCGCCACAATCGCTTTCTTACCGCAACCTAACCACAATCGCCATCTTACCGCAACCTTATCATAACTCATGCGCCATCTTACCACAAATGACGTCACAACCTATTGACGTCATATCCCTGAAACCCTGTATGGTCCAGCACCGCTATATTTATACTACTAATATTTATTAAAATTGCAAATCGGTGCGGGAGATTTAATTAATGCTGTTGGTAATGGCCCATCAATTCCGTATAATGCATTTATTGGTGTGAATTTGCTACCTGTGTGTGGTGAATGGTTATGCACCAACATTGCTTCTGCTAACCATTCATCCCATTCAGATGGATTGTTATCAACTATTGTTCGTAATTATTCTACTAATGGTCCATGTGTCCTTTCTAATGAACCGTTCGATTGGGGATGGTATGCACTTGTTTGTAATATTTTAATTTTTAACAATTTACATAATTCTTATATAGTTTCACTTAAAAAATTTGAACCCTGATCTGTAATCAGTTTTTTAGGAATTACCGAATATTTTAAAATTATATTTTTGTAAAATTTTTCTGCTACCGTTGTAGCTTCACAATCTAAATTTTTACATTCTAAATTTTTCGCAATCTAAAAATTTTGTCAAGTCATCTTGAAAGGTTAAAATGTATTTATTTTGATTATGTGTTTCAGGTAAAGGTCCTACAATATCTAAATAAACTTTTTCGAATGGCTGATCTGGAGTATCTGTGATTATCATTGGCATTTTATTCTGTTTACCTGTTTTGTTTTTCTGACATTTTTCACATTTTTTAATGTATTTTTGAATATCCCTCAACATGTTTTTCCACTTATAAAATGGTCTTATTCTTTTATAAGTTTTTAAAACGCCTTGATGTCCAACGGATGTCAATGTTGAACGCCTAACGGATTGTCATGATATTCATGTAATATTGTTTTAATTTTTTTTTCAACAGTTAATATTGTTGCACTGTCTTTTCTTCTTATTCGCAAATTTTCTGATATTTCTTGTATAATTTCATTTTGATCTTCATTTACACTATTTTCGGATGAATTTTCCTGTTTCTTTTCATTATTAACTCGCTGCCTAGCTCAAGTAGTTACGTTACAAATATTATTTTTATCTAAATTTTCGTCATTATTTTGGTTATTATCTTCAGGTATTCTACTTAAGGCGTCTGCATTCTGATTTAATTTTCCTGCTTTATATTCAATTTTCAAATCATAATCTGCTAATTTAATTTGGAATCTGGCTAATCTAGTGGTTGTATCTTTTATTTTTAAAATACCTACTAATGGTTTGTGATCTGTATATACTGTAAAATTTCTGCCATATAGATAACATCTAAAATTTTTTGTTGCCCAAACTATTGCTAACATTTCTCGTTCTATTGTTGAATACCCTCTTTCAGCATCATTTAACGTCCTACTTGCATAGGCTATTGGTTTTTCATTACCTAATTCACCCTGTGACATTATGGCACCTAATGCTTTTGCGCTAGCATCAGTTGTTTAATAAAATGGTTTTTCGTAGTCTGGATATACTAATAATGGTGGATTCGTTAATGCAAATTTTAAGTCTTCAAATGATTTTTCACATTTTTCATTCCATTGAAATTTTTTATCTTTTCTTAATAATTTTGTTATCGGTTCTGCTATTTTCGAGAAATTCGGGATAAATTTCCTATAATAGTTTGCTAGACCTAAGAATGATTGTACTTCCTTAACTGTTTTTGGCCTAGGAAAATTAATTACACATTTTACTTTTTCAGGATCTGGTTTTATTCCCTTTTCAGAACATTTATGACCTAAATACACAACTTCTTTTCTCAGAATGTTACATTTTTCAGGTTGTAATTTCAAATTATTTTCCCTTAATCTTTGAAAAACTTGAATTAGTTTTTTATTGTGATCTTCTAAATTTCTGCCATATATGACTACATCATCTAAATATACTAAAACTTTTAATCCATTCTGTCCTGTTAAAATATTATTCATCAAACGTTGAAAAGTTGCTGGTACCCCTGTAAGTCCAAAAGGCATCCTTTTAAACTCATAATGTCCCTGATATGTACTGAAAGCAGTTTTTTCTATATATTTTTTATCAACTAACACTTGATGATAACCGTTTGCTAAATCTAATGTTGTAAAATATCTAGAATGACCTAACTGATCTAAAATTTTGTCAATTCTAGGTAATGGATACATATCCTTTACAGTAATTTCGTTTAACTTCCTAAAATCTACAACAATCTCCAACGTTTCTCACCTGAAGGACCTGGTTTTTTTGGTACAACTAATAAAGGAGAGTTAAATGGAGTTTTACTTGATGTAATTATATCATTTTCTAACATATCTTTAACCTGTTCTTCTACGATTTCTTTCTGAATCTGTGGTAGTCTATACATTTTCTTGTTTATTGGTCCTTTCCCTGGTTGTAAAGGAATTGAATGTGTGATAGCTGTTGTATAACTTAATTTATCCCCCAGTAAATGAAAAATGTCATTAAATGATTCACAGATTGACTTGATACTCTCAGGTTCTTCATAATTTAAATTTTCTGGTATTGACAAATTTTCATTTAATAATTTTAATCTATTTTTATCTGAGCTTATATTTTCATCTAATGAAAGTTTATGTATTCGTCTAATATTTTCATTGTTAAGATTTTTATTATTTGAATTCTTATTTTTAATGTCTTCATTGGCATAAAATCTGTATATTTTATTAAATTCATAATTGTTATTTTCAAATTTATAAATTTCAAAATCTTTTAAAGGGTAATAAATTAATTTAAAATTTTTAATATTTGTTTAAAATTGCTATTGTTATTTGATTATTACAGGGTTTAATTATTGAACCTGCCAAGAACACTCCTGACATAATTTCTTGAGATTCGCAAATTATTTCTTTACTAAAATTAACTTTAATCTTTACTAATTTTTCGGTATGCGCAGGTATTTTAATTGTTTCATTAATCTCTAATATATTTTTGTTCATTTCTTTACTCATAAACTTGTTAACATATTTTTTATCTCTCTCGATAAATTCCCCTAACTTTTTATTTTTATTTTGCTTTAAACGTTCAATATTTTTAATTTCTGTTTTATTTTTATATTTGTTATTTTTATTCTTATGATTTTTATATATTTCTTCCATTTTCAATTTATATATTTTCTTTTTATTTCATCTACATTCTCATTTTCTTTTTTTAATCTTTTATTTATTTGTATTATACATTCTTTATCTTTTTTTTAACGTTTCTTTGTTTATTTCTAAGTTATTCTTTTCATTTCTTATATTTTCCTTAACTTCATTTAGACTTTTTTTAATTTTTTTCATATTTTTGTTTCATGTCGTTATGTTCGTTTTCTCTGGCTGGGTGACAGCTCTTTTCTAGTTTCCCTTATTTTTATTCTGATTGTCCCACAATCTCTTTGCGTTACAATCTTTCATCATATGCCCTAATCTTTGACAAAAATTACATTTTATTTCAGAACTTTTATTTTTACTTTCATATTTTGTATTATTATTGTTGCTATTAGCCCCGTTTCTTTGTACATACGTAACCGATCTTGAATTAATATTTCTTTCTTTACAATTTTGTGTAACATGCCCATACATTTTACAATTTATACAGAATGGTGTGGATTTTCTAATTCGACATTCTTCAAATGTATGATTGTTCTTACCGCAGAAATTACAAATCTTGAATTCTTGTCTTTGATTATTAGGATGTTTATAGTTAGAGAAATTTCGATTCTCGTAACGGAAGTTATAATTGTTGTTGTTATTAAATCTTGGATTTGAATTAGGGAAATTTCGGTTATTGTTATTATTAAAATTTCTTTGTTCTTTATTTTGGTAATTAAACTGTGGCACTTGCGCCATCTGTGTTCTAAATTTCGTGTTATTATTGTTATAATAATTTTATTGTTTTTGTAATTAAATGGCATTTCATTTGTAATATTTTTATGTGTTGAATTACTATAAGGTGTGTTTATAGTTTGTATAAGTGGTGTATTTGATATATTATTATTTGGTAAATTTTGAAATTCATTGATTGTATTTGTAGATTGAATGTCCGTTAATTCTATATTTTCTAATTTTGTAAATAGTTCTTTTAAATTACTTTTATCTTCGTTTGCTGCTAATAACCTATATGTCGGATTAATTAAACCTGTTCTAAATGAAAATGCGGCAATTTCTTCTAAATCTGTTTTTACAGCATCATTATCATCTGTATACTTTCTTTTAGTTTTCTTTTCACAAGATTTTAAAATTTTTTGAACTCTAGTGCCAAATGTTTTAACAGATTCTCCCGGAAATTGCCGTACCATTCTTAATTCGTTTTTATTGTTTACTAGTGTATTGTGTAAAATTGTTTTTACTGATCTAGTTTAGGACAAATTATACCATCTAATAACCTAGCAGTTCTACCCCTAGATTTAACCGGTAACATTGCAAAAAATAAATCTTTATCTTCGTCTTTTGTTAAACATTCATACATTCAGACTGAATATCTGTTAATTCAATATTTTCTAATTTATTAATTAAGTCTTTTAAATTATTTTTTATCTTCATTAGCTACTAATAATGTTGAATTTATTAGCCCAGTCTTGAAATTTGCCCATTTCCTGCAAATCCGTTTTAATTGTGTCATTATCTTCTGTATGACGTTCTTCACCCTTTTTTTCACAAATTTTTCGAATTTTTTGTACTCGATTACCAAATGTTTTAACGGATTCACCTGGAGTTTGCCTAACCATTCTTAATTCATTTAACAGTGTAAGATATGATTTATTATTAAGTAATGTGTTATGTAAAACTGTTTTTATTTGTTCAAATTTATCACATACTAAACCATCTAACAATTTAGCAGCTCTATCTCTACATTTAACAGGTAACATTTCAAAAAACAAGTCTTTATCTTCATCTTGAATTAAACATTTGTACATATTTTCATAGCATTTTATAAACGTATTAACTTCTACGCCGACGTCATCTGCATCTTCAGCGCTCAATACAGGTCCATTATTTAACAATTGATTAACTAATTCAATATTTGCCATTCTGAATATTTTATCTAATTCTTTAGTAAATTCTTCTGAAAAACTAAAACTATTTTCTTCACCTTGATTTTCTTCACTTATTGTTGTACCTAACGATGTCCTTGGTTTGTAAACTCGTGTACCTGATCTTAGCTGAATATAGTGTAATACGTGTTTTTCCTCTTCTGTCGTTAATGTTACACTTGGGTGGATGATTTTTCGTAACTTGCCCGTTGGTGTGGATGCTGCTGGTGAATTAGCCGTGTTGCTGTTATCCTCCAGTGCGATATCTTCACTTGTTGGAATTAACTTTTTCTTCGAATCTCACTTTCCTTTTTGGATCTTTGAATGGTGTTGAACTTGTTTGTTCACTCGACATATAATTTAAATTATTTCAAACTTTCTTTTCAAAAAAAAAAAAAAAAAAAAAAAAAAAATTTTTTTTTTTTTTTTAATTTTTACTACATTAAAAATATATTTTTATCCTTTTTTTAAAAACCACTTTTTATTCAGCTTTGATAATAATTTCTTCTTCCCAATTAATAAATGTTACTTGTATTTAATTAAATTTTTATTATAATAAATATTATTTCAAAAAAAAAAATTTATTATTTACACAGAAAAATACAAAATTTTTGTATTTTATTTATTTTTAACAGAAAAATTTTTCTAATATTCTACACTTTTATTTTATTCAATTATTGAGTTAATGTTTTGTTCAACGAAATAAATATTTTTGCTGAATTTAATTTTTTTTTCTAAATTTAATTCTGAAACTTTGCCAGATGATTTTGTTTTCAAGATTAAATTAAAATTTTAGCTGAATTTAATTAATTTATTATTTTTCTTTTGAATTTAATTTACTGAATTCATTTTTAATATTTTTCTGAAATTAATGTAGTATTTTTTCTACCAAGTTTATAATTTTTTTATTAATTTAATTTTTATTGTAAAACCGAGTTGAAGCGTTTTAAGTGCTTTCAATTAACACGGTTTCCCGGCTGCGCCAAAATTATAATGTTACGCAGCAAAATTTTATTGTAATAAGTTTATATAACTAAATATAAATTTTTTAAAGCCAAATTTTAATTGTATGTACAACAAATTTGTTAGATTAAAACGTAAGCGTTTTTAGTGTTTTTAAAAAAATCCTACCGGCTGCGCCAAAATTATCATGTTATGTTGTAACATTTGAAAGATGTCTTTCAATTATTGGGAAGATATTAAGGATGATTAATTAAAAAGATTCGTGGTTTAATTTTAAAACTTTATTCACTAAAAATAGCACTAAAACTAAGTTCACAATATTAACTTTAAATTTACTGAAATATTTATTATTTATTTTATCTTAAATGTTTAACACCGAACCGAAATACTGTAATCAACTTAGCGCCGAATTAGAAAATCTTTTACTTGAAATTTTACAATTTATTCTGAATACTTTTTGGGCGAATTTTACTGTGTTAAATTTAATTGAAATTTTTTCTAAATTGTATTTAATATTTATTTTCAAAAATATTTTAAGTTGAATAATTTATTTTAAATCACAGACGATTTCTGTGGTAATTTACTTTTACGACTTTACTGTTTCAAATCCAAATTATAACTCTTCGATAATCGTAATTATTCTTCAATAAATACAATTATCACTTTTCCCTACTTAAATTTTGTCTTTGTTAATTGAATCCAAAGTTCGTTATTTAAACATAATATAATTTACTACCATAAATGACTATACCAATCGTAGGGGAAAAATTGGCGGTACATTTCAGTTCTTTGTTTGCAAATGCGCACATTATTTTACAACGTGATCGGTCAATTTTCGGTGAGAATTCTTTTGCGCGTGTAAATATCGTAAATTTGATACCTTGAAAAATAGCTTCTTCTATGGAAATAATGTAACAAAAGCTATATGGGAAATTTACGTAGCAGAATTGTATGGGAATGCAATTTTGCTGATTTAAAGAATTTCATGTGAATTTTGAAAAGAATTTTAATAATTATCAAATGTACGTGTGAGAATCCAAATTTTAATTTTATAATGTTTAATTCACATTTTTTTAAATAAAAGCAATAAATGCATGGCTATCTGTATATGTATACAATATGTTATATTATATCATATTATTTTTATGGGCTGTTATTATATTTGATGTTGTAACACTTAATGTTAATGAATTGCAGGTGTTAATATATTTGTTGTCTCATATTTCCGCTCTAAATATTCATTATGTACTTTGTTTAAAATTGTTAATTCTTGTTTGTGCATGTTATTCTGAAATATGGTAAATTGCTGATAAAAAGTAAAATAATATGATTTTGAACTACGTTGCTAACGAAAATTCTTATGCATACTTGTCTTTTAAACAAAGGGTGAAATGATTGCCCAATTGGCGAGTCATCAAAATATTATTATTTTTTGTTAATTACATGTTTTTCTTTGTTAATAATTTTAAAATTTAGGAATTTTTTTAATTTATCTAATTATGTTACAATTTAATATTTTTTAGATAACAATATCTTTCTTTAGAGAGATATCCTACCGACTGCGCCACTTAACTTTTTAATTTTCTTACAAAAGAAAAAAAAATTATTTTTTCAACAAATAAAGTTTCATTATAAAACACTTGAATATTTTATATAATTATTATATTTATTATTAATATAATATAATATTATATAATTAACACTTTATAATTACCTACTTATCGTAATGACCGAATCCTAACTACTACTGACTTCAAAATCTCTCTCAATTTGTAAATTGAAAGTAGAAGTTAGAAATATTAACATTAAAAAAGAATAGCTTTATGTGGATCTGTTAATGTTATATTTTTTGATGATTCAGCGGGAAAATTTTCAGTTAAATTTTCCCATGTGAAATTTATATTTTTAGTTTTTGAAACCTGAGAGGGTGATAATGTAACCAGTATTATGTGTCTACATATGTATATATACAGATTTTATTATTCGAAAAGAGTATATAATGCTGAAATACATATACATAGGTAAAAAGTAAAACCGGTGTAACCGGTATTTCGCGCATTTGTATACTGTGAACGCCTTAAACATCAACGCGGATCTATATAATAAGCGAGTTCACTCTCCTTATTTCTTATATAAACAAACTGATAACAACTACACCCAAACTAAACTAAAATAAGTTCAATTAGTAAAACTAGTAAAGAACTAATGCTTTGCTTCAAATCCATTGTCTTATAGTAGAATGCCATATGTAAAAATGAACACAACATACGTCACAAAATAAGTAAAAAAAATACGTGACTGTATGTTTAAATTTAAATGCGATCCGAAACGTGTGGTATATGTATGAATTAGATCGGTATGTCATACAAATTATAGGGAAATTCTGAAATTGAAATAACTCATACATCAATATATAATCAAGTAAACCGGTTATTTGTAAATTTCTCATACTGTAATTTTAAAGGCGATCCAAAACAAATTTCAAATGTGTTTATATCGTGAACAACTAAAGTACAAGGTGTAGTGAATTTTTTTGCAGAAATTTGTAGTGTGTAAATTATAATTTTTAAAGAACTAAATATGGGTAAACATCTATAAAATGTTTAGTTTGCGGGGCTTGAAGAAGTAAAAATCAACAAATAAATTTTTTTTAAATTCCCAGGAAATAGTGCAAGGTAAGTAAATAATAGCAAATATTTATAATGAACTATACATATAATTGTTAAAGTAATATTTGTATATTAGCATACAAACATACCTATATATAGCAAAAAAATTACATATAATTTATACACATAATATTATAATTATATATTATATTTATATATAATTATTTATATTATATATACATTCATACATATATATGTTTATATATAATTGTATATAATATTACAATATATAAATATATGTATTTAATATATAATAACATTAATATATACATTAATATGCACGTATGATGTATAAATGGGTGAAAAAAAGATAACGTTTATTAATTGGTGAAGGACAATAGTAATAGTATTTTTATAAGTGAACTTTTTAAAATATAGGTTCACTCAACCAAATATAGAAAGATTAAAAACATGTCTACCTAGTAGTTAATTATATTTTTTACAAACAATTCCTTTGAAAATATAGATGTATGAAAATATAATATGTGTGCATACATATGTATATCTCACAAATGTATCTTCTATGTTACAAATATTTAGAATCCGTTATTTTGTTTTAAATAGTAAAATATTTTTGTGGAAATTTTTGTCCTTATCAATAAAATATCGTACCAAATATCGTATACATGCAGGACTGAACCTCGATTCAATCTAGACTCGATCACATCAGAAACCATGTACATCGAGACGGAGTCCAGATGGGATTCATTCGATCCGATTCTGTATTTTTCGCTGAAAAACGATCTTTAATAGTTAAGATATAACTATGACCATTGGATGGAGGCAAGGGACCAACGATGTCCAAGTAAATGTGTTCAAATCTTCCGGCAGGTACTTTGTAATTACCATGAGGTGACACTATATTTCGTACGACTTTAGCTTTTTGACAAGAGATGCAGGTTTTCGACCAAAGTCTAATTTCACTATTCATTTTAGGCCACAAATACTTTTGAGTGATTAGTTTGTTTGTGCACCTGACGCTAGGATGAGAAAGATTGTCAATTGAGTCAAAGACGATACGTCGGAGACTTCCTGGTACATAAGGTCTATCTATGCCTGTGGAAATTTCGCACCAAATCTCAAGATTTTCTAATGGGATTTGAATTTTTTTAAGACGAAACGAAGATGAATCGGATGACTGTTTGACGAGAATATTTTGAAGTTCTTCGTCAGTTTGTTGTTCATGGTATAGAGACTGAAAGTCTAACTTTTGTGTTTGTGAAATGGGATCGATGTGTGTTCTGGAAAGCGCATCAGAAACTATATTTTGACAACCTGAAACATGTCTTATGTCATTTGTAAATTGTAAAATATATGAAAGGTGATTTGTTTGTCTAGTCGACTTATCAGATTTGATAAAAGATGCCTGAAATGTTTAATGGCTAAGAATAGAGCTAACAGTTCACGATCGAACGTTGAATACTTTTTTTCAGCAGCTTGTAACCTTCTAGAGAAGAAGCTTAATGGTTGCCAAGAATTGTTGCTGTATTGTTGAACGACTGCGCCTACAGCATCACTGGATGCGTCTATCCAAAGACTGAGTTTGGCGGTTGAGTCGGGATGAGCTAATAAGGTACAGTTTTGAAGCGAAGTTTTGATTTTATCAAAAGCGTTTCGTTGCGCTTCATTCCATTCTAAGGGTATCTTGGCATTTCTCTTTGGTTCACATTTCTTGACCACATCGTATAAAGGTATAGCTATTTTTGAAAAGTTAGGTATGAACCTGTGGTAAAAGTTTTCCATGCCTAGAAAACGTTGTAGGCTTTTGACTGAAGCAGGAATAGCGTAATTAGCTATAGCTTCGACTTTACTGTGTGAAGGTAATATACCTTTATCTGTGATTTTATGTCCCAAAAAATCTAGCTCAGTTTGACCAAAAATGCACTTAGTAGGATTAACATTGATGCCGTACTTTGCAAGACGAGTGAAAAGTAGACGAAGATGTTCTTTATGTTGAGTTGGGGATTTACTTCCGATTAAGTATCATCAATGTATGAAAAACAAAAATCAAGGCCTATTAAAACTTTGTTGATAAAGCGCTGAAAAGTTTGGGCGCCGTTTTTAACGCCGAAAGGCATACGTACGAATTCGTATAAACCGAAAGGAGTCGTCACTACCGTTTTATAAATGTCTTCAGGTGCTACTGGGATTTGATGATACGCTCGTATTAAGTCGATTTTTGAAAAAATTTTGCAACCGTGCAAATTGATAGTAAAGTCCTGTATGTTTGGCAAAGGATATTTATCAAATTCGGTAACAGCATTTAGTTGTCTATAATCACCACAAGGTCGCCAACCAGAATTTTTCTTAGGGACCATGTGTAATGGTGAGGCTACGCAGGACGAAGATGGACGGCATATACCTAATTTTACCATAGTGTCAAATTCATCTTTGGCAATTTTAAATTTTTCCAGATGCAATCTTCTGGGTTTCGCTGATGGTAGATGACCTATTGTATGTATACGATGTACAACACTGTGATGTGCTTCCGTTTCGAAATTGGGAGGTGCTTTTAACGATGGAAATTCGTTAAGAATTGCACCGTATTCACCTTCAACGGGGCAAAGTTTCGGAGACCATGAGTCACATTTTCGTGAAATGCATTTAACCGAGAAAAGTGTTGTCTGATCAATAAGTTTTCTCTGTCTGAGATCGACAATGAGATTGTATTTATATAAAAAATCTGCGCCTATGATAGCGTAATCAGTGGCCGCAATTACAAAAGAGTGGTTGAAACAACGTCGTAGTCCTAAATTGAGCGAAAGATTTGTAAAGCCGAAAGTTTAGATAGGTGTACCATTTGCTGAAATTAATCGATAATCTGTCTTGGTTGCAGAACGAGCGTAATTTCGTTTTGGAATAATGGAAATTTCTGCACCTGTATC
Organism: Anthrax anthrax; assembly: GCA_963971155.1. Lineage (NCBI taxonomy): Eukaryota > Metazoa > Arthropoda > Insecta > Diptera > Bombyliidae > Anthrax > Anthrax anthrax. Next base: position 36,042,841 of record OZ020117.1, read on the forward strand.
GATGAGGAAGTTTAACTTGTTTGTTTTATCATAAATTAAAAGGCGGCGTGAAAGCTTATGTGTATTCGCTGCCGCAGGCGAAACAGCTACATACAGTTTTTTTGTGAATCTTCTTTTGCAACATAAGAAAAGGGAAGTAAACATTTTTGGGCCATGGAACCATAACGTTTATGATACCAGCATAACCTTTTGTTTTCAGTTGTACGTGCAGGACTTTTGGATGAGAAACGGGTATATGATCTGAAACGCTGTCTTGGCCTCCGGTTGAAGTTTCGGGTTTCCAGCCGTTTAATACGTTCAGTTAATTCTGATATAGCGTCGTTAATGCTATTATTGTTGCCATTAGGAAAATGTTTATTGTAGTTAAGAGCTGATATATTGTTAGAGGCCGTTGAATCTTGGATTTTGTCAGCTATAGTGAGTATTTCGTCTAACGTATGAGATTTCTCTAGAACTATAATGCATGCTTGTATGGAAGAAGGAAGCTTGCTAATCCACAGATTTTTTAATAGTGAAGGGCTAACCAAACTGTTTCCACCGGCTAATGATTCCGTATGTCTGTATAACTCTGAAGGTTTGTAATCGCCTAATTCAGCTTTATGTAAGAGTGTATCAAGTCTACGACCTTCTGAATTTGTACTACGACAAAGAAGATGCTTTTTCAAATTTTCATACTTTTCCTGTTGTGGTGGGTTCAGAAGAATATCAGACACAATTTCCATGGTTTCGAATGGCAAAGAAGCAACAAGATAGTCGTATTTCGTACTGGAAGATGTTATACCTTTAACTCGGAACTGTGTCTCGATCTGTACAAACCACAATTAGGGTCGATTGTTCCAAAAGGGTGGTATTTTCATGCTTCCAATAAAAGTGTCATATGTAATTAATTGCTGACTATCATGATCAGGATTCTGTAAAGGACTATTGTCTCTGGTATTAGGAGATTTTTTGGTATTAGCGTTTTCAGATCCGTCACTTAACATCTTAAAACCAATTAATTTAAATTAAATGAACGGGTTAATACAGACTTAAACGAAAAGGTTCAATTTTAACGAGTTTAATACAAAAATGTCGTGAAATATTTATACTTTAACTTTAATGACAAAACCTTTAACTTTTAAAATGAATTACTATGTAACGTTATAAAAGGTACTATATATATACGATCTCGAAAACAATTTACCGCGTGTACCGATATTTAGGAAAAAATATTTGTCATATATGTATATAATATTGAATGTAAAGATAATCACACGTATTTATTACAAAGGAAGTTTGAATAAAAGTGAAATGAAACTTTACTTACTGCGATTCCGTTGTAATGTATTCGTAAATATATGTATGTATGTACTCGTATATGTATGTTTTTTTTTATGTTTAAATTGTCTGCATTTATTGAATGTCCAAATGATTCCAATTTTATGCCTTTCCTATGTTTTGTATATATGTATGAATAATATGTTAAAGTGCTAATAACCTAAAAAATATGAATATTTATGTAAATTTAATTTTTGTTTTAAATAATTTACAAAATATAATAGTTATGATTAAATTAATTGTATAATAAACCCATTCCAAGACAAAAATGTGATGTGTTGCGTAACATATGTACGTAGTAACGTATGTTGATATGCCGGTACCAGGAAAATGTGGAAAAGTAATCTTGAAAAATCCGTGAAAATTTTAATCATCCGCATGCAAAATGTCCTGATTTTGATTTCCCTCGTTGTGATCCTTTTATGTTGAATAATATTTAATCATAGGATCGTTATTTTCCTCGTGATATGATGAAAATATCTGATGAGGCACGTGCAATTAAAATTGCAAATTTGTTATTTGATTATTACAGGGTTTAATTATTGAACCTGCCAAGAACACTCTTGACATAATTTCTTGAGATTCGCAAATTATTTCCTCATTAAAATTAACTTTTATCTTTACTAATTTTTCGGTACGCGCAGATATTCTAATTAATTCAGTAATCTCTAATATATTTTTGTTATTTTCTTTATTCATAAAATTGTAAACATATTTTTATCTCTCTCGATAATTTTCTCTAACCTTTTATTTTTATTTTGCTTTAAACGTTCAATATTTGTAATTTCTGTTTTATTTTTATATTTGATATTTTTATTCTTATGATTTTTATTTATTTCTTCAATTTTCAATTTATATACATATTTTTTTCTTTATTTCATCCATATTTTCATTTTCTTTTCTTAATCTTTTATTTATTTTTACTATATTTTCTTTATCTTTTTTAATGTTCTTTGCCTATTTTTATATTATTTTTTTTATTTCTTATATTTTCTTTAACTTCATTTAGACTTCTTTTAATTTTTTTCATATTTTTTTTTTCATTTCTTTTAAATTTAATTTTTTATCATATATTTTATTTTTTTCATTATGTATTTGAGCTTTTACTTTTATTCTCGTATTTATTCCTTTCTCATTTATATTTTTTGGTCTACTTATGTCGTTATTTAAAAAAAATTTTAGAATAAATTCAATAAACAGAAGATGCCATAATATTTCACAAATTTTCTTTATGACTATATCATGCGTTTTGATTTCGTTTTCTACACTTTGATTCTTTCCCTTTATATATGTTTCTTACGAAGAAGCTAAGACAGGTATTTCATTTTTTACCCGTACTTCCCTACATTTTTTCATATGAGGTTGAATCTGAAAATTTGCATTATTTTCTGAACCAATTTTGTCGTCAGTGTTTTTCACAAAATTTTTCGAGACAGCTCTTGATTTTTAACAGAAGTATTAACATAATTTTGATTTGAAAAAGCAAAGACAGCCGAATCAATTTTTGACTGTACTTTTCCAACATCATTCTCATAATTAGAAACTTGTGCTTCAGAAAAACGTATTTTTGTCATACCAGCAACCTTGGATAAATCAGTATTTACGAGACACTGTGTCGATGGTTGTATACCTATGATATGGAATTTGTTTCCTTTCACTTTAAATTTCTTATCTTCGTTAACTTTCAAAGCTACTGACTCTTTTTTATTTTGTGTTTTTACCAACATTTTTCGCTCAGAAGGATCTTGTAATTTAATTAATAAATCCTCTTCACTAGTTTCCTTGCGAGGGAAACGTAATTGTTTATTCGGACCATCAATAACACAATTTTGTGAAAAAAAATCAAAACCTAATATACCATCTTCTTCTACATTTTTCATATCTTTTATTATATGAAATTCACATTTTTTGGGTTTTTGAATTTCATTTTAGCTGAATAAGTTCCTGTAGTTTCTCCTTGTCCGCATACTGTATTAATTTTTAATTTATTATTTGTATTTATAATTATATCATCTTTTAATATTTTTTCTTTTAATAGGCTTATTTCTACACCTGTATCAACTAATAATTCTGTTTGATTTTTCTTACTAATATTTAAGGGTAATTTAACTATACATTTATCTAATGTTTTGGTTATTTTTTGGGGCTGGCACTCGTTATCTTTATTTGGTCTGGCTTGGTGACAGCCCTTTTCTAGTTTCCCTTATTCTTATATTAAGTAATGTGTTATGTAAAACTGTTTTTATTTGTTCAAATTTATCACATACTAAACCATCTAACAATTTAGCAGCTCTACCTCTACATTTAACAGGTAACATTTCAAAAAACAAGTTTTTATCTTCATCTTTAATTAAACATTTGTACATATTTTCATAGCATTTAATAAATGTATTTACTTCTACACTAACATCTTCTGTATCTTCAGCGTACAATACAGGAACAGTACCTAACAATTGATTTACTAATTCTATATTTGCCATTTTAAATATCTTATCTAATTCTTTAGCAAATTCTTCTGAAAAACTAATATTATTTTCACTATGTTGTTCTTCGCTTTCTGTTGTACCTAAAGATGTTCTTGGTTTATAGACCCTTGCTCCTGATTTTAGCTGAATATAATGTAACACTTGCTTTTCCTCTTCTCTTGTTAATGCTATACTTGGGTGAATAGTTTTTCGTGACTTACCCGCTGCTGATGTTGATGCTGGTGATTTAATTTCCTTATTACTGGTCTCCAGTGTGTTGATTTGCCTTAATAAATGTTGCTCTTGTTGTACTGGATCGTTGCTTTCATCTGACGCCTCGCTTGTGTTGAATATTGGACTTAGATTTTCAAAAGTAAAAGAATCAACTTTTTCTTCATATCTCACTTTTCTTTTTTGATTTGTTAAAGGTGTCGAACTCGTTTGACCAGTCGACATATAATTTAACTTATACTCAAAATTTTATTTTCAAAAATTATATATACTATATATAGTATAGTATATATTTTTTTAATTTTACACCACATAAAAAATATTTATTTATGCACTTATATATTATATTATTTTTAATTTATTACAAAAACCACATTTATTCAGCTTTAAAAACAACTTCTTCCCTTTTAATAAATATCGCTTGTGTTTAATTAATTTTTATTGTATTATTTTATTTTAAAAATGTTGCTATTTTCACAGAAAAATGTAAAATTTCTTATTATTTATTTATTTTTTACAGAAAAATTTCTTCAGTTTTTTACACTTTTTATTTTATTTAATTTCTAATTTAATGTTATATTCGGCGACATGAATATTTTTGCTGAATTTTATTTTTATTTAATTTTGAAACTTTGCTAGATTATTTTATTTATCAATTTTTATTTAAAATTTTTGCTGAATTTAATTTGCTGAATTTTTTTAAATATTTTTCTGTATTTATTTTCTCAATTTAAAATATTATTTTTTATGAATTTTATTTTATTAAATTTTTTTTTTTTTAAATTGAATGGAAGCGTTTAAAATGTTTTATTTAAAACGTTTACCGGCTGCGCCAAATTAATATGTTACGCAGCAAAATTTAAATATGAATTTGCTTCTTTTTTTTTTAATTTATTTAATACCGAATGTTAGCGTTTAACGTGTTCTTCTTAACACGGTTTACCGGCTGCGCCAAAAATACATGTTACGCAGGAAAATTTTATTATAGTAAATTTATATGTTATGTAGCACAAATTTGTTAGATTAAAACGGAAGCGTTTATAGTGTTTTTATGAAAACGTTTACCGGCTGCGCCAAATTTATATGTTATGCATATAACATTTGTGCGAAGCGATCAGAGGTTTTTAAAGTATTGATTTATTTTTACTTTTAAACTGAGATTTAGGAAAGAATTTTAGGTTTATCTAATAACAAGTCATGTGGTTTAATTTTAAATACTTATTTCACTAATTAGCACTTAAAACTAGGTTCACAAAATTTACTTAAACTAGTTCAAATATTTATTTTCTTTACAATATTTTATTTATTACCGAACCGAAACCAACTGTTAGTTCGTTACTTTGTTTTCTATGTCCGGTTTAATTTACTAAGTTTAATTTACTTGTAAAAATTCTAAGTTTAAAAACTTTATTTTATCTAAACGCGATCTATAGTCAAAGACGATTTGCAATTCCGCGGTAATTTACTTTTTACTGTTCTTCTTGAAATCCAAATTATAACTCCTCGATAATTGTAATTATTCTTCAGTAAATACAATTATCAATTTTCTCTACTTATTTTAATTTTGTTAATTGAGTTCGAAGTTCGTTATTTTGATATTTATTTAAATATTATTTGAATATACGTTTAACTGGAATTGTCAATCGTAGGGAGAATGGGCGTTATCATTTCATATTCTTTTTCCGTTTATTCGTAATGTTAATGAAATGGTTAATTATTTACTCGACACTTTTTACCTTTTATTAATGTAATGTCACTCATATGTGTTTAGTTGTAAATTTTCAACTTTACTTTTACGCATGCACTTATCTGTGTTAACTCTCCAAAAACAGTGTTATATTAATTCAATAAATTTCATTAAAAATATCAGATTAATGCATACCTTGTTTCAGGTGAAATACTTTGCCTCAATTGAGTGTCTTGATATGTAATTTTTGGAGCAATCCTTTTTAAAAGTTTTTGAAAATTTTTGTAATTCATTCGAGTGAAATTTTTGAAGGATTGCTCGTCTTCAAATCCTAATTCTTTTATAACGAATTCTGAAGTTCCATTTTTTCATCTCTCCCACAATAGTCATTTACGACTACATAATCTCTTTTTTTTGGTGTATTTCTTGCCTTTGTCTTCAACACAGTATGTACCAATAATAAGGTTGCAGCAGTTATTATTATATGTATTCATTTTTAAATTTTTATTATTTTGAGCACTAAAACCAACAAATTTGTTTACAAATGTGCCACGATAACAGTGTAAACGTTAAATATCAATATCGGACTGAATTGTACGAAATATCCAATACAATAGCGAAAACAAAAACAAACACAAATGCGAAAGCAAATGTGCCACGATAACAGTGTAAAGGCACCTTTAGAGGACTATGACAGTTATAGAACTCAATTACCTGCTAATTTTGCCATTGCAGTAATGGTGAGAGGCATTACTCATCGATATACTCATTTTCTTGGCTATTATTTTATAAATTCAGCTTGATCAGCAAAAATTTTAAAACAAATTATATTCAATTGCGTCACACAACTAGTGAATGCAAAAATGAAGCCAAGAGCAATAATATCTGACCAGGGAGGAAATTTTATAATGGATGGGTTCAAAATATAAACGAGGAGAAAATACGAAGTGATTGATTCCATTCTAATTTGCAAGTGCATTTAAAAAATCATTTTCCGTTAAGAAAAATCCGTTATGGAAGATAAAACATCTGGTAATTGTGAGTCAATTGAAAGTCTTCAGTTACCAGATGTCAGTATAGATTCAAACGAATTGTTGAATTTGCAGAAACCACAAGAACATTACAATTTTAATACAGATGTTGATTATAAAAATATGGACTTTGAAGAGCAAAATGCTTTCTATTACTTCTGTGGTTGAATGTTAAAAAAATTATTACAAATTTTTTTAATATTGTGAAAAATTTGGAAACCGAATTTGTAAAACAATTTAATAATATTTTTGTAGAAAATATTATAGAACATAAGTTATCAAATACTTAAATAAATTATTTTATATACAACTGTTGTGATAGGCAAGATAGAATGTATTTTGTTAGATTGTACGTTAGGGTAAGAATGTATAATTTTTTAAACTTTTAATAGAAATGTAAAAAAATTTGATAATAAGCATAAACATTTAAGTGTTACACATTTATAATGTATTAAGAAAAACTAAACAGAAAAATTAAAAATAAAATTCAATTTATCTTTATTTTTCACTTGTACACCCTGTAATAGTGTTTAATTTCCCAATTCATCATTACCAAAATTTTATCTCTTTCGTATAAACATGTTTCTAATTACTATCCACTTTTTGCGAAACCGCTAAGGCCATTCGAATAACGGTACGAAGGTGAAAAATTGATAAGAAAACATGTGGAGAGTGAACTCGCTTATTATATATAGATCCGCTTAGTTAAACATTTACAAAGAAGAGTGCAATAAGTTAGTAACGAAGATACCATCACTAGAAACATCAATTTTAAACTTCGAATATTATAATAGACAACTTGATGTGCCGTTCGAACAACTATATGAAAATTGCTTGCCAGCAAAAGAAAATTTCCATAGTAAATTGACAAATAGTGATTGTTCAGATGATGTCTATGAACATGCTAAAAATGTTTGGGAAAAATTTAATTGTCAAAGTATTTGGAATTATTTAGAACCTTGTCAATATTATACAGTTCCACGATTATCATTGGATGCAATGTTAAAAGTAACAAAAATTGGGCTTGAACTTTTAAAGGACATTAATATGCATACGTTTATTAAACGAAGTATGAGAGAGGTATCACTCAGTGTGGGGCTAGAGCCTACCCTGGGAATCACTTAAAACTTCCGGAGGAAAAAGACACTCGGGGGGTCTTATAAAAGAACCGAACAGAGCGGTTTCAGACCTGACACTGAAATGTGAAAGGAAAGTTATTAGACTTGTAATTGGACTAATAACGGGACATTACAAATTTAAAGTACACCTACAAAAACAAGGCTTCAATATGAATAACCTAGACTGTAGGCTATGTCTTGAAGAGGAAGAAACAGCAACACACATTCTGAGGAATGTGTGGCACTAGAAAAATGGAGATGGAAGACCACTGAGGGCAGAAATCTCGAAGATCTTTCAAATCTAGACTAAATAAAGTACGTTATTCTCCTTGCTAAAAGGATAAAATGTTCTTATGTAGACAGGCAAAGGATGAGTGATACAATAAGCTTTCTTAAGCTGCAGTGTAGAGGCTACAAAACCTCATCTCACGCTTGGGAACTAAACTAACTAACTATCACTCAGTGTTGTCACAGACATTCTATAGCTAATATTAAGTATATGAAAGGAAATGATGAAGAAAAACCATCAACATACCTTACGTATGTAGATGCAAACAATTTATACGGGTGGGCAATGTCTCAATATCTTCCTTATGGAAGTTTTAAATGGGTAGAAGAAATTGAATATATTGATGTGTTGAATATTCCTGAAGATTCAGAAATTGGATATATATTAGAAGTAGATTTAGAATATCCTGAATCAATACATGATGTACATAATGATTTACCATTTTGTGCTGAGAATAAAATAACTGTAAACGCGAAACATGTAAAATGAATTACAGATTTAACAAGTAAAAAGAAATATGTCATTCATTATAGAAATCTTCAGCAATGTATTAAACATGGTTTAAGACTTATACAAATTCATCGAATATTACAATTTAAACAATCAGCTTGGTTAAAAATATATATACATAGATTTAAATAATCGCCATCGAACAATTGCAAAAAACATATTTGAAAAGAATGTTTTTAACTTACCCAGCATACGGCAAGACAATGGAAAATTTTGATGAGAGAAAAGACTTAGAAATTTTAACAGAATGGGGGAACATAGGCAAAAAGTAAGGAACTCGAGCTTTGATTACTAAACCAAATTTTCATAGTTCAACTCAATTTACAAGCAATATGACTGATATACAAGTGGATCAAAAGTGTACTTTTTATAATAAACCAATATATTTAGGATTTTCTGTTCTTGAATTATCTAAATTAAAAATGTATAGTTTCTATTATTATTATATGAAACCAAAATATTATGAAAATATTATATTATATAAAAAATATCAAATTGTAACACAATTTGATAAAACATTAGATAAATTCAAAATTTCATACATTTTAAAATTTTTCAAATAATTCATAAATAAAATTCAAAATTATTTCACATATTTGATTCTTAGAAACATTTCATTAAAAGACAATTCGGACGTTCAACTCACATCCGTTCAACTGAAAAGATAAATACGCATGAGAATTTCCATTAGCAACATACATTGTTCAAAATTAATTATTTACCTTTTATCAGTAATTTTCCATATTTCAAGGCAACATGCAAAAACAAGAATTGACAATTTTAAACAAAATACGTAATGCAAAATTAGAGTGGGAATATAAAACAACAACAAATATATTAACACCTGCAAATTCATTATCATTAAGTGTTATAACATCAGATATAACAGCCCATAAAAAAAATATAATATAATATAACATGATGCATACATATACATATATTCATACATTTATTGCTTTTATTTTAAAAATATGAATTTTACATTATAAAATTAAAATTTTGATTCTCATACGTAAATAAGATAATTATATATATATTTCATCTAATAATCCTTAGCATTCATTATTATTATCATTTATAAACAATAATTTAATCTTTTTTTGCTTCTTTCCTATTACAGGCAGTTTACCTAGAACTTAATAATTTTTGTAATTTTGTATATAATTTTTTTTAAATAATATTTCATAAGTAGAACTTTATATAAATTATTATTTTTGTCATAATATATTTAGACAATTGAAAAAACCAAATAATAAGAATTAACTAAAAATTAGAATCGTTTTTTTTTATTATTTTGTAAAGATTTTGTTAAAGTTTTATTGTTTTATTTTTGAATAAACGAAGAATATTGTTTTTGTTATTAAACTTAAACAATTTGAATCAAATAAACTAAAAAAATGGAACACATAAAACAAGTAAAAGAGACAATGTAACTGCACCCTTGTAAATTATATTCATATGTGCGTACAGTCATGTACGATAATTTCCCAAATGTCGTTTATTTCAAATTACATATGTATTATGTAGTATGTAGGTACGTATAGCGTTTGATTTAATTCAAATTTGAATTTCGTTGAAATTGTACGTACGGTTGTTATAAAGTTTTAAGTGTGAGTTTTTGTGTTATTTATACTATTATTTTTTAAATTGGATTAGTGAATCAAATAAACTAAAAAAATGGAACAAATAAATCAAGTAAGTAAATCCATTGAATTATTAATTTAATTAATAAATAGATAATAGCATACAACACAGTGAAACCTAAAACGTCGCCCACGTATAATGCTAAAAAATTTGCCAATTTTCAAGGAGGCCAACTTATAAGAAGATTAACTTACCAGGTTTCACTGTGACTGCACTAGTAATAATAATCACAGATATTTTAAGATCCGTATCCATCAAAAATTACTGTCTGAATCGATCAATTAATCATATGGCCGTATCAAGTATACGTATAGAGTTGGAACAATTTAGGCTAAGTCAAACGTTCAACGTAGAATATTATTTGAATAATATATACTCTATAGTAATGCAATATAAAGTTAGTTTATTTCAATTTAATTTTTTGGCTCTTTTAATTTTAGATAAAATTAGGTGACTGCACAACTTTACTCTCGTTGGTCCTTCTTCTAAAAAATTTAGAAGAAATAAGAAAGATTGTAGAATTTTTGCTGGGGGAGGGTTTGTTTGAAAAGTACACATTTGTAAGTATGGTAACGTAGCATGTATACGTTAAGTATGGGAAAATACATTAAAATATTAAAAAATATTAAATTCTTTGTTCACAAATGTAAAAAGCATAGTATGCCGATGAAAATTGAATCGGGTAAAACCAGAGCGCCTTATGGAAAAGTGCTGCGATGCAGGCGACCAAATGAAAGTTAAGAATTATTGATTATATGATATTTGCATATGTATATTGTTTTTATTACATCAACTTTACATTTATTTCAGGCACTAAATTCTCATAGTGATTTTCAACTGGGCCTATGGCAAATCAGTGAATATGTGCCACAAAGGTACTGGTCATTCCAAGACCACAATTTGTGCAATTTATACAAAATTGCGCAAATATGTTCTTGGAAAATTGATCAGACTTTGAGCACATTTCGTGTGGGGGACCCGGTTGGATGGTCCAAATAGATGAAACTCTTTTTGGCAAAGAGAAAATATAATAGAGATCACTCAACCAGGCAGCTCTGGGTTCTCGGTATTTACGATACCAGAACAAAAAAACCTGTAATAGTTTATGTGGAGAAAAGGGACAGACAAATCATGATCCCTATCATCAAGAAATATTTGTTGCCGGGAACAGAGATATGGATAGACGGATGGGGTGCTTACAAAAACCTAAACTCTGAGGGGTATGTTCACAAATTTGTGAATCATAAAAAATAGTTTGTGAACCCGCAGGATCAAACTTGCACAAATTCGGTCAAGGCCCTCTGGCATTCCACGAAAACTGCAATGGGAAGAGTAAATATAATGCAAAGCTCATATGTACGTCTTGGACCATATGGATAAATTCCTGTACCGGCAACATTATGGGACCCGAAATGGTAAGAACATATTTCGGATCATTCGTTATGACATAAAACAACATTACGTTGTGTAAAAAGGTAATTTTAATTTAATTATAATTTTTTCATTCACACTTCAGTTGCCTGGCAACACTGGAAGTGTTCGACACGTGAGATTTTGTGTGCAGTAAATAACTTTGTCAACATAAAGATTAATAAAAAAACAATTCTTATTCATAGAATACAACTTTATTTTATGATTTTTCACAATTCGAACTTAACCGGTAGAGACACTTAAAATAACTAACTCTAAAATAATTCTCTTAAGAAAATCTAAGTACAAAAATTTATTAATTATCTCTTACGCGCAGTAAGAATGTGACTTCTTATCTTTGCAATTTTTATTTTAAAAAACATCCGGTCAATGCAATGCTGAATTGCAAGAAAAAGTTCTATGACTTGTTCTTTGTTCTTTATTTTTTGAGTGTCAGCTAATTTTATGAAAATGGTAAATTTACTTGCGTGCTCCTTTTCTATCGACTCCCGGCGATAATCGTTTAGCTGGATTTTCACTTTTGCTTCCGTTTGTGTATTTTTTAGTCGTATGAAAAGGTACAATCCAATGACCATAATAATGGCAACGATGATAAGGTCGGTGGTCAAATTTGTATACCATCTTGTTATCGTTTTTAACTCAATTTCTTCGATGTGCTTGGTGTTACTTATACTATTATGAGCCAAGTGTTGTAGATGAACTTCGTTCACTACTTCCTCAATGGTAATATTACGTTCATTGTATGGCCATATTCGACTACGATACTCTGTTATGCTGTTTTCTGCTCTAAATTCTCCAATTGAAATTTTACAGTTGGTGAACTTTATGATGTTATTACCTTTCAATTTGATACCCATTTGTTGTTCGCAGTTATTGATCAGTAGAGTTTCTTTCAGATTTTTAGTTATTATGATGTCATTTGTTACCTCTTCTATACTTTCTGTATTATTTTTTTGAAAGGTGCATTTCATTTCTTTATTGTTTAACAAATTAGAAATTCATTGATCATTGAACGGGACAAGCTCTTTTTTCAAAATTTTCTGTTTTTCTAAATTTACAAAAATTTCTTGGTTACAAATTATTACTTTTTCTACATCTGTACTTAATTCTAAGGTATTACTCTTATTTGGAATTTTCTTAATAATGTTTCTAAAACAATCATTTTTTATGAATTTTGGTATTGATATTACAGCTTTGAAAAATACAGAATTTCGTATGTATGGAAATGTCTCTACCGTGATATTATAATCATTTATTTCGTTCTGTGTTAACACATCTTTAGCTAATATTCCTAATCTACTACTTAATATTACTTCTTTAATGCTGGATATTTGTCTTATTAAAATTTTTATACTTTCGTTTATTTCCATTGTTATAATGAAATATTTTAAATCTTTATCTACTTTATTTACATGGTTTTCAAATTCATTAATTTTGCCACTAATTTGATCCTGAATGAGATTAATATGATTTGTTGTATTTTCAATCTGGTCTGAAATCTGTTTGTTAATTATAACTTGATCATTTAAAGTTCGTACAATTTGTTTATTATTTTCTTTTATCGTTTCGAAATGTTTTTTTATTGCTTCACGTTCTTCGTTATCCATAACACCGGTAAGAAATTGTAACCCTTTCCCTGCAATGTTGATTAAGCCTCTTTTATTTACGTGATGAGGAATGAGGTTATTGAAGTCTTCCTTTAGGGTTTTCAGATTATGTAATAGGACTGTTGGAATTTGAGTTTTATTGCTAAGCTGAACAATATTTGATTCTCTTTTGTTGATGTTATCTTCATATTGAGATAAGTTAATTATGTGTAGGATTTGTCTGCAGTCGCGAATTATTTCGATCTTGCATTCACGGATCAGAATGTATCCATTTCCAGAATTGATCTCATCTATTTCTAAAGATGACTGACCAGAGATAAGGGGTGACATTATCAACAACATAAATAACAAACAGCCTAAAAAGAAAAGTGTAACGTTAGTTTTGGTATTTCTGTTTTCTCTTAAATTGGTTTATGTATCTTGCTAATTTTTCCTTGTTAACATAAAAATGTTCATTTCCTGATTTTCTGATAGTAACCTTTTAATGGTACGGTTGTAATTTAGTGATTCGGTTCAGTTTTAAATAGTCTGAAGGGATGTCAGTAGTTCTATTTTTATTGTGATATTGAATTCGTTTTTCTTTAGCGTTTCGTAAGGTTTCGTATATTGAGGGATTTTCGTTATGGTTTATTGTTTCGTTAAAGAAGTCAATAGGTCGTTTACCTGTGGAGGTATGTCTTGTTTCGTTATAGATTTTTACACTCTTTGTTACTAAATCTTCATCTAGTGGTACACCTTCTTCCTTTTCAACAGTCATTAGTATTCGGATATGTTCATTCAAGGTATTATGGAATCTTTCGATATCACCATTGCTAGTATGAATGTTAGGTGTTGTAAAGTGAATATCTATGCCTTCATTCTTCAGAAAATTCGTAAAATTCAAGCTATTAAAACCCTTTTCTTGATCTGCAATTATTCTCTTAGGTTTTCCTAGACAAGCTATGTATTGCATAAGACCATTTTTTAAATCAGACCAATTCCTTGATTTTAAAGGTATAACCTGTGCATGTTTACTAAATTTATCGATTACTGTTAGAAACAGACTACCTTTGCTTTTGAACCAAATGTCCATATGGATTACTTCTAGTGGGTGCTTCGGAGTCTCTGTGAGTTTCAGAGGTAGTTTTAAAGGGTGCCTATCGTATTTAGCTGTATTACAAATATGGCAATTATTAATTACTTTTTGTATTTCAACTTTCAGTTTGGGGAAATAGATTTTACTTTTCAACTCGTGATACACATCATTAATGCCTCTGTGGTTAGTCTCATTGTGTTGTTTTAAAATTTTTTCTTGTAATTCATCTCGTGTTTTGATGTCTTCTAATACGAATGAACACTTGTTAAGCTTGAGTAATTTATTTTGCGAAAAATGTTTCAGAAAAGTGTTTTGAAATAGATTATAAATGGAAAGGTCTTCGATCATAATTCCTATAATTCCTTTACATGGCATATGGTTTTTCAGAATATTGATGAAATAATTTTCATCGAAATTTGGGTTTATGAAGGTTTTTCGAATCCTATTAAAAATTTTTTCAGAATGTATTTTAGATGATACTCCTTTTTTAATCACGATTTGAGTTTTGTAGAAATTTAAAGGCGATTCCGTTATAGGGATGTATTCGGTGTTATCCTCGTTCGCTGAATGAATTGTTGCACCTGTTGAGCTAATATCGTCAAATTCTTGCTCATTGGTATGAATCTCTACTCTTGATAGCGCGTCCGCGACCTTATTTTCTTTACCGTTTATGTATTGGATAACGAAATTGAATTCTTCAAGCTTTACTTTCCAACGTTGCAGTTTAGCATTGGGTTCTTTCAAATTGTAAAGCCACTGCAATGGCTTATGATCAGTTTTGATAATAAATTTTCTACCATAAAGGTAAGGGCGGCAATATTTAGTTGCCCAGACAATTGCTAATAACTCTTTTTCGATCGTGGAGTACCTACACTTATGTTCATTGAGCGTGCGCGATGCATAACATATCGGGTGGTTATTCTGGGACAAAACGGCACCAATGGCAAAGTTACTTGCATCAGTGGTCAAGGTGAATTGCTTGGAAAAGTCTGGATATACTAATATGGGGTCTGTCGTGATTAAGAATTTCAATTTATCGAATGACTCTTTGTACTCAACATTATTGACATCTATTCTTTTATCTTTTTTCAGGCATGATGTCATTGGTTTTGCGATCTTAGCAAAGTCTTTTATAAACTTTCTGTAATGGCCTACAAGTCCTAAAAAGGATTTTATTTGCTTCGGTGTTCTTGGTATCGGAAATTTATTAATGGCTTCGATTTTGTTAGGGTTGGGTTTTATCCCTTTAGACGTTACAATGTGGCCCAAGAATTCGGTTTCTTGTTTCATAAACTCGCACTTGTCCAACTGAATCTTTAAATTGGCATCTTGTAATTTCTTTAAAATTTTATTTAAAGAATCAAAATGTTCCTCTCTGCTTGTACTAAAGATAACGATGTCGTCAAGGTATACGTAACAGATTCTTCCGATAAACTCCTTCAACACAGAATTCATTAGACGCTGAAATGTGGCAGGGGCATTTTTTAAACCAAATGGCATTCTGACAAACTCGTAATGTCCATTATCTGTACTAAAGGCGGTTTTCTTGATATCTTCTGGCGCAATCTGAATCTGATGAAATCCCTTCGCCAGGTCTAATGTTGTAAAATACATTGCCCTTCCCAATTTTTCCAGTATGTTTTCGATATTAGGGATTGGGTGCTTGTCATCAATGGTATTATTGTTTAATTTTCTATAATCGATAACGATACGCCATTTTTTTTCGCCGCTCGCGTCAGACTTTTTGGGGACGACCCAAATGAGGGCAGAATATGGAGATTCACTGTGTCTAATGATTCCTTGTCTTAGCATGTCTTCAATTTGGGTTTGTACTTCCTTACGGTGAACTTCGGGGTATCGGTACAATTTGGAATAAATTGGAATTTCATTTATGGTATTAATTTTGTGAGTTATCTCGTGCGTAAAAGTTAGATTGTCACCTTTGTGGGAAAAGGCTTTATCATATTTTTTGATTAGTTTTAAAAGTTCGCTTTTTGTAACACCATCTAGATGATCACATCTGTTTTGCCCAATAAGCAAAACATAACCCCTTTTTCTATTTACACTAACACATTATATTATTATTATTTCTCATCACCTTTTCACATTTAATTTTTCACATGTTAATTTTTCACCTTTCACATTTATTATTTTTCACACTACTAATTTATTATTTTCTCATATTTTCTTAATTTTCACGATCATTTTTTATTTCTTTAAAATTTCATCTCAATATTTATTTTCCTATTACACACACATTACACAACACTACTGCACTTGTCAAACCATTTGACAAGTGCAATAAACATAGAATTTATTGTTTACATTGTTCCATTGTTTACACTGGGAAACAATAAAAATACAGTTTATCCAGATCGTATATAAACGAGATGAAATCCAACAGAAATCATCATTTTTGATCAAACTTTCCAAGTGAATACTTCACTAATTCCTTGTCTGCTTATTCAGTCTCAGCGAATCTTAACTGAAAATCAAGAAGGACGAATCTTAATCCTTCGAACCTCTAGAGCCTTTTAGCGAATCTTAACTAAAAGGTACCCCCGATTTAACGAGACAGCGAATCTTAACTGGATCGTTAAATCAAAAAATATTTTTATACTAATCCGAATTCTAGCGAATCTTAACTAGAATCCAAAGTACCTTCGTAGTGATATCTCAAGCGAATCGTAACTTGAATATCATCTACATCTAAACTGATCTTCAGCGAATTTTAACTGAAGATCCGGTACAATAATTTTCAACCCAGACAACTTCAGTAAGTTTACTAAGTCTGACTAACACAAATTGCACATATAAATTATAATTTTTTTAATTCTTTTATTATTTTTTTTTTCTTCTTTCATAGACCGCCTTGGACATAGAAAGGTGGGATAGGTCCAAGCATTAATCTGCTTTAGTTAGTTACTTGCTTTTAATTTCATTTCATCATTTAATTCATTTTAATTTGTTTTTATTTTGTTGAATTTTTTATTATTTATTCATTTTTTTGAATTCTTATTTAATTATAATTTATTCTTAATTTACTATTAATTTTGCTTGAATTTTTCTTTAATTTTATTTTATTAATTGAATTTTTTAATTTATTTGCTTGAATTTCTGTTTTATAAATTGTTTTCCTAATTTTTAAGTATAAATAAAAATAAGTTTTATAACGAATTTAAAACACGACTTTTCTTCCATTTTTGCTGCCCAACACCCTAACTCTGGTTTACGAAACAGCGGCACTTCAAACTTGTTATTAATTAACATTGTACTGTCATTCTCTGCCATTTCTAGGTATTAGAAGAACAGAGACGGCAATACATTTTTTGGTCCTTCGAGCAATAGTGCAACCAGAATGGGACGTGGCAGTAAAAAAGTGGAAGACGCTGCCATCGTTAAGACTCAAACATCTTTGCTTGAGCAACTTACACGATCAGCAAACAATTTTGATAAAAATTCAGGAAAGCAATTTACAGAGTCATACTTCAAAGCAAGATTAGAATGCTTTGAAGTTTCATGGAAAAATTCCAAGCAAATCATATACTTATATATGACAATGAAGAAGAAAACGATGAAGCTGATACATATATCAGCAGCGATTTATACGCACAATTCGAGAATTTATATCTCAAATACATAGTAAAATGCAAAGACGCATTAAAATCATTTGAATTAGACACAAAAACTGAAAATATAAATACATGTCAAATAGACCCTGAACACACAGAAAAAGACAATATTCAATTAACCCCTATTCCAATACCAAAATTTGATGGTAACTATAAAAATTGGAGAACAGTTTTCGATCTATTTTCTTGCTTAATACATAAAAAAGCAAATCTTGCAAGTGTTCAAAAATTACATTACCTCAAAGCTTCAGTAACCGGTGAAGCTGAAAAATTGCTTAGACAGTTTGACGTCACTGCCTCAAATTACACCAAAGCGTGGGAATTACTACAAAAACGATACAATAACAAACGTGTGCTAGTAAATACCCATCTCAAAACCTTGTTAGGCCAACCAGCCATCAAAATCGAAACCTCGAATTCGATCAAACACTTGTTAGATCAAACCGAAGAAGTTCTACACGAACTCACAGCATTAGAGCTCCCAACAAACCATTGGGACGCCATACTAGTACATACACTTGTACAAAAACTTCCGCCTGAGACTCATGCATTATGGGAACAGCAACAAGGAAATAACACAGAGATACCTACGTACTCTCAATTCAAAGAATTTCTAGAAGTGCGCTTCCGTACTCTTGAAGCCATTCAAGAAATTAACAAACCAAGAACTTCTTTCCAAACACAATCGATGTCAAAAAATACAAACAACTTTTTGAATACACTCAAATGTAAAAAATGCAATCAAAATCACATTCTGTTCAGGTGTCCTATATTCAGAAAATTAACTACCAAACAAAAAATAGAATTTGCCACACAACATAACCTATGTAAAAATTGATTGAATGATTCGCATAGTATAGAAAAATGTCCAAGCAAAAACACTTGTGCAATATGCAACAAAAAACACAATACATTATTACATGTACAAAAAACACCAAATGAATCCACAACAAGCACTTCTACAAACTTAACAGCACAAAGCCATAGACAGAGCACAAAACTTGCTTTACTAGCCACAGCGCTAGTAAACGTAAAGGATAACAATGGCAGAACGACTCAATTAAGAGCGTTATTGGACACGGGTTCACAAACATCTTTCATCTCGAAGTCTGCGTGTAAAAAATCAAAATTAAATTGTGTTCCAACTGATACACAAATATCAGGTTTAGGAAAAACACAAACAGCACATGCACAATATAAAACAAAAGTATGTATGAAATCAATTCATACCAATTTCAAAACAAATGTTGAAGTTTTCGTAATCAATCAGATTACTGGTAAAACACCTAGTACCATAATCAACATCGAAAACTACAAACATTTGTTAGAATTAAAACTAGCAGATGAAAGATTTTTTGAACCGGGTCCAATAGACCTCTTGTTAGGTGCTGATATCTATGCAAAAATATTACAAAATAATGTAATAAGAGGGAATAAAACAACACATACAGCCCAATTAACCTTGTTAGGATGGATTTTATTTGGATCTGCCATAGTAGACAGCAATACAAAAACGTTTCACACGGTAACATCACCCACAGAAAATTTAAATGAACAATTACGAAAGTTCTGGGAAATAGAAGAAATCCATACTTCAAAACCACTAAAAAAGGAGGACATACTATGTGAAGACAATTTTCAAACAACTCACACAAGGAAAAGCGATGGAACGTACAAAGTAGAACTCCCCTTTAAATCCAAAGAAGGCCCTGAATTAGGACAATCAAGGTCAAAAGCCATAAGTCAACTTTTAAGTCTAGAAAAAAGATTTGCTAAAGACCAGCATTATTTTCATTTATACAGAGAATGTTTAAATGAATACTTAACAATGGGGCATATAAGGGAAGTAAAAAAACCAAACAGTAACGAGACACAAATACAACATTACTACTTACCTCATCACGCTGTCATAAAAGACAGTACAACAACCAAATTAAGAGTAGTCTTCAATGCAGCTAGCAAAACCACAAATGGTAAATCATTAAATGAAGAACTCACGACCAAAAACATCACAACAAATTATGGGTGACTTGCCTGAATGAAGAGTCAACATTTCATTACCATTTCAACATGTCGGCATAGATTATGCAGGGCCAATCAATATCAAAACATCAAAGATCCGAAACGCAAAAACCTTAAAAGGCTACATTGCCATATTCATTTGCATGGTTACCAAAGCCATACATATCGATTTGGTAACCGAATTAACAACAAAAGCATTCCTAGCAGCCTTCAGAAGATTTGTCAGCAGACGAGGCTTATGCACAGATGTTTACTCTGACCAAGGCACAACATTTGTAGGCGCTAACAAGGTTCTGGATAACGAATTCAAAAAATTCCTAAAAGAATTCAAAGACAGTATTAATACGATTTCAACAAATTTAAATATAAAATGGCATTTTAACCCACCATCAGCTCCACACTTTGGCGGTTTATGGGAGGCAGGAGTAAAATCAGTGAAGACACATCTAAAGCGGATTATTCCAGCAGCCAATTTAACTTACGAAGAATTAACCACTTTACTATGCCAAATAGAAGCCTGCGTTAATTCCAGACCATTAATACCACTGACTAATGATCCTGACGATCATTCATTGATAACTCCAGGCCATTTTTTAACAGGACGACATCTACTGACTACTCCAGAACCATCCCATCCAGATCAAGCTTTACACATCAACAGATGGAAATATATACAACAGCTGACAAATGATTTCTGGAAAAAATGGTCAAATGAATATCTACATACATTACAACAACGTAGCAAATGGAAGAAAAATAATACTCACATCCAAGAAAATGATATCGTAATAATAAAGGATGAACGATATCCTCCCACACAATGGCCCTTAGGTAAGGTTATACAATTACATCCAGGCAATGACAATTTATGCAGAGTTGTAACAATCAAAACTTCAAATAACATATTACAGCGACCAATCACAAAGATTTGTAAACTTCCATAATGCAAATGTATTCTAGACGTTATGTCAAATTTTCAAATTTCTTTTTTTTCAAAATTTTCAGTTAATTAAAACAGTTTTTTTCCTTAGTCCATAAAATTTTCTTTATATTTTTTTCATATAAATACAAGGCAAAATTTTAATTTTTTCATCATTAAATTTCGATCAGCAATTAGTAAGTACATACTCTAAGAAATTTAAGAAATTAAAAACTTAAAATTAAAAACATAAAATATTTACAAACAAAACCCTTTCACCAAAGACTAGCTACACACAATGGATAAGACACCCGCGGACATCTTAAAACAAAAATTGAAGGAAAGGATAAGGCAGCAGCTAACAGCCACCAAAAAACGTAGTCTACGAACTACGTTTAAGAGGCCGCTAGCAGCCACCAAAAGAACACCTACACTGCCAGAACAGCAGAAACTGCAACAACAACTTCAGCAGCGACAACAACAACAGCAACAACAACAACAGCCACTACAACCTCAGGCCGAATACGAGCCGCAACCACCAAAGGTCATCACAATCATGCCGTGGCATTTAATACAGATCGACGTGCCGGAGGAAGACAACCCAACATCATCAAGGTTTGTCAACAATATACTCCGGCACTACAGAAATATAAGAGCAATATCGCCCATACCGGAACTGCCAGTGCCAGTTCCTTCTTCAAAAATTCCGGCTAATGTAGAATTAACTAACATTAGCCGAGAGGAACTGGCACAAATAAATATACCTTGGTTGGCAGTCACCGCAGCTACAAAAGAATTCAGGATGCCAGTACTCAACAAAGGGTGGTTGCGGTTCACGAAGGGTAATGGGCGAATAAAAATTCGCTTGCAATCCAAAGAAGTAGTAAGTACAGTCTCTTCGAAGGCGGGAAAATGTTTTGCCCAAAAAGCAAAACATAACCCCTTTTTCTATTTACACTAACACATTATATTATTATTATTTCTCATCACCTTTTCACATTTAATTTTTCACATGTTAATTTTTCACCTTTCACATTTATTATTTTTCACACTAATAATTTATTATTTTCTCATATTTTCTTAATTTTCACGATCATTTTTTATTTCTTTAAAATTTCATCTCAATATTTATTTTCGTATTACACACACATTACACAACACTACTGCACTTGTCAAACCATTTGACAAGTGCAATAAACATAGAATTTATTGTTTACATTGTTCCATTGTTTACACTGGGAAACAATAAAAATATAGTTTATCCAGATCGTATATAAACGAGATGAAATCCAACAGAAATCATCATTTTTGATCAAACTTTCCAAGTGAATACTTCACTAATTCCTTGTCTGCTTATTCAGTCTCAGCGAATCTTAACTGAGAATCAAGAATGACGAATCTTAATCCTTCGAACCTCTAGAGCCTTTTAGCGAATCTTAACTAAAAGGTACCCCCGATTTAACGAGACAGCGAATCTTAACTGGATCGTTAAATCAAAAAATATTTTTATACTAATCCGGATTCTAGCGAATCTTAACTAGAATCCAAAGTCAAGCGAATCTTAACTTGGATATCATCTACATTTAAACCGATCTTCAGCGAATTTTAACTGAAGATCCGGTACAATAATTTTCAACCCAGACAACTTCAGTAAGTTTACTAAGTCTGACTAACACAAATTGCACATATAATTTATAATTTTTTTAATTCTTTTATTATTTTTTTTTCTTCTTTCATAGACCGCCTTGGACATAGAAAGGTGGGATAGGTCCAAGCATTAATCTGCTTTAGTAAGTTACTTGCTTTTAATTTCATTTCATCATTTAATTCATTTTAATTTGTATTTATTTTGTTGAATTTTTTATTATTTATTCATTTTTTTGAATTCTTATTTAATTATAATTTATTCTTAATTTACTATTAATTTTGCTTGAATTTTTCTTTAATTTTATTTTATTAATTGAATTTTTTAATTTATTTGCTTGAATTTTTGATTTATAAATTGTTTTCCTAATTTTTAAGTATAAATAAAAATAAGTTTTATAACGAATTTAAAACACGACTTTTCTTCCATTTTTGCTGCCCAACACCCTAATTCTGGTTTACGAAACAGCGGCACTTCAAACTTGTTATTAATTAACATTGTATTGTCATTCTCTGCCATTTCTAGGTATTAGAAGAACAGAGACGGCAATACAACATCTGATTTCACCTTCGATATTGAAAATTTCATTTTGAAAATTTTCAATTTCTTTGAGAGGGACAGGAATTTTGTACTCCTCTTCTTCATTTTCGCTGAAGTATAGAGGTATTTCATTACCCGTTTTCAACCTTAGAATTTTTTCTTTATAATTAATTTCGGATTGCAGTGGTATCAAAATGTTGTTACCTATTAATCCGTCGAACTTGTCGTGAAATTTTTTTTCAAGAAATTCCAATTTCTCATCGGAGTCAAACTCAACAAAGGAATCAATTATAATTTTGGTGTCGCATTGGATGACATTTGTAAGAGTTTTGATATTGACCGGGGATATTTTGAAAGCAAATTTCGGATTGCAAATGCCTGCGTTAATGATGCTCATAGTTGCGCCAGAATCGACTATAAATTTTAGAGGCCTACCACGAGATTGTAATTTTATATAAGGTAATCGTTGTCGTCCGAGGCTAGTGAGAAAAAATTTTCTATCTGATTTGTAGTTTCAACTGTGTGTATTCTAGAATTAATAGACCTATCGACATCCATTGGTTCTGGGTCACTACTGTTATTATTACGATTATTGTTATTGTGAAAATTTAAATTCTGATTTTGTCTGTTAAACTGAAAAGATCTGTGACTCTGATTCCGTTGTAATGTGTGATTGAACTGTCTCGTATTACCGTACTGTCTGTTATGATTGTGATTCTGTCCGAAACCGGAATGATTGTTACCATTACTATTTTGTCGTGGTGGATGTGATATAAAGTTCTTATGAAGTGGTCTAGTTTTATGTGAATTATTATTATTATTTGAGGGATTGAAATAGGCATAATTTCCCTCAACAAGGATATCTAGGGCTGATTCTAAACTATCTGGATTCCTACTAAACACAATGGATCGCATAGGTTCGGGCAACTTATCTTTGAAAACTTTTGACGCAGTTTGAATATTAGACTTAATCAAAATTTCAGAATTTACTTCATTCTTTACTTTATTATTTAATCTTCTCAAAATACTATTAATTTGATTGTAAAAAACATTGCAATTCGTAGAAAAGGCTACACTTATTAATTTATCAAAAATTTGTAATGAAGTTCATACATCAAAAGTTTTATCATCAAAATTTTCAATTAATTTTTTTTTAATTTCAGACCAGGTTTGAAGATGGTTATTAATTTCAATAATTTCCCTAGCTTTGCCACTTAATCTACTTCTAATTTTACTTAATAAAATACATTGACTTGCTGCATTGTATTTTGCAATTGTTGGAATAATCTGATCAACTAATTCTAAAAATGTAAATAAATCACTACTTTTACCAGTGTATTCCGGCAAACCTTCAATGTACTTCATCGGATCGATGGTTAGAGCCAATTCAGTCATGTTGTTCCTTTGCGTTGATTGTTGTGACGATGATTCGGTTTGAAGTTGTTGTCCTTCAGCTGGGAATCTTTCTGCTACGTTGAGTCGTTGAAACTTGTATAAATCAAGTTTTGTGGATTTCCCTGCGTGATCTTCCACTTTGACGAAATTTAGATTAAATTACACAAGACGAAAAACTTTTCTTCCTTTTTTTTTTTTTTTTGTTTTTCAAATTTTACACAAAATTTTGATTTCACGGTTTGCACGCAAAAAGTTTGTTTCTTTTTTTTTTTTTTATTATTATTATTATTTGTTTTGTTATTGTATTATTTTCATTAATTTATTTAATTTATTTATTTATTTTTTTTTTTTGATTTATTTATCGATTTGTTTATTCACTAAACTGAATTATGTACTTAAAAATTTTCTGTTTTCGTTGTCTCCTATTTTAGTTTTTTGTTTAATTACTTTACGTTTTTATCCGTGATTCCTTTATTGGAATCTTACCGACTGCGCCATTAAACTTTGTCAACATAAAGAATAATAAAAAAACAATTCTTATTCATAGAATACAACTTTATTTTATGATTTTTCACAATTCGAACTTAACCGGTAGAGACACTTAAAATAACTAACTCTAAAATAATTCTCTTAAAAAAATCTAAGTACAAAAATTTATTAATTAAATCTTACGCGTAGCAAGAATGTGACTTCTTATCTTTGCAATTTTTATTTTAAAAAACATCCGGTCAATGCAATGCTGAATTGCAAGAAAAAGTTCTATGACTTGTTCTTTGTTCTTTATTTTTTGAGTGTCAGCTAATTTTATGAAAATGGTAAATTTACTTGCGTGGACGTAACAATATATTATTTTGATATAAATAGACGAAAATTAAATTGTGTTTAATAGTTCATATTATATAGGATATTTTTCTTTATAAGTGTACATCAAATTTTTCATTTTAAAACAATATAATAAGTGAAATATTAAATTATTAGTTTTTCATTGTAACGTTAAATTCAGTTTCAAGAACTGAGTTGCCAGTCAGTACATTTTTAAAATAAGAAGTAACGTACTACACCGAATTACAATAGTGGTTGCAACATGGAGGAGCCACCTGGGGCTACAAATCCCAATAGGTTTAGCCTACTTGGAGTGGATGAGTTTGCCGCACCAGCGCCTAAGAGGAAAATCAAATGCAGGAAGCGCATGATGGATATTACAAATACCATTGACGTTCCTGTTCCGTCTGATCCGGTCAGTGTCGATCAAAATGATGTAAAATATTTAATTGTCTCCAACAGGGAAGTTGACAAGGCTGCTTCGATTCAAGACAATATCGTATTTAGAAGGTTGGACCAAGAAAATCCCTTCTTGGTAACCAAGGCTTTACAAGATATTTCCTCTGAAATAATTCAAGCCGAACTCCGTTTTGATGGCAAGCTACAAATGCTTGTCAAGGATGAGTCAACCGCCGAAAAGTTTATTAAAAAGAAATCTCTATCCATTGGAAGCGGCAAAACTATCCAAATGGAAGGGGAATACCACAGAGGATTAAACTCCTCGAGAGGCGTTATCTACTGCCTCTTGCTTAAGTTTGTTTC
Source organism: Anthrax anthrax (assembly GCA_963971155.1). Taxonomy (NCBI): domain Eukaryota; kingdom Metazoa; phylum Arthropoda; class Insecta; order Diptera; family Bombyliidae; genus Anthrax; species Anthrax anthrax. The sequence continues at coordinate 36,068,983 of OZ020117.1, forward strand.
GGAGCAAGAAATTATCGAAGGTCTACAGAAGGAAAAAGTCATTGGTGGTCGACACATTAAACGTAAGAACAACGACAGGAACGTAGACTACAACACTGGGGCCATTGTGTTAACTTTCAATAGAGTGAAAGTCCCAAAGACTTGACCACACCAAAGCTCGGTATAAGAAGGTGGAACTATGTAAAAATTGTTGCAGCATACCACACAGTGACAACTGCTCTAGAACCTTCTGCATCAACTGTGCTATACAAGGCCACTCACCATCTTATAAGGACTGTCCCAGCTATGCGAGAGAACATGATATTCTCCGCATAATGACTAAGAATAAATGCAGTAAGTACCAGGCGAGGAAAAAATACTTTACAGAACGGCCGTCTGTATCTTTTTTTGCTTCTTTCCTATTACAGTTTTACTTAGAACTTAATAATTTTTTAAATTTTGTATATAATTTTTTAAAAATAATATTTCATAAGTAGAACTTTATATAAAATATTATTTTTTTCATAATATATATAGACAATTAGAAAAACCAAATAATAAAAATTAACTATAAATTAGAATCGTTTTTTTAATATTATTTTGTAAATACTGAATTATTTTGTAAAGATTTTGTTTAAGATTTTATTTTTTTATTTTTGAATAAACGAAGAATATTGTTTTTGTTATTCAACTTAAACAATGTGACTTTTTATTTAAAGAAAACTTTGCTATCCTTTAAGCAATATGAATTTTGGTGTTGAGAATAAGCCCCAACATTTTTTTTCAATTAAAATGTACTTCTACAATGTTTAGAAAAAATTTATTGTAAACATACTTCTCAATTTTTAAAAATTTTTTAAGCACTATTTAAAATTAAACGTCAATCTCAGCGACAGGCTACAAAAATAGAAATAGGTTCGATTTTTGTATTCGAAAGATACCGGCAGTCGGTAGCTGTAGCCGTATTGTGCGCATTTTTATTGAAATGTATGTGTTTTAAAATTTTTCACAGTTGATTTTGTATCCGAAAGATTCAAGTAGCCTGTATCTTGTATTTTGTAGCTGTATTCTATTTACACTATTTATTTGTCACAATTAATAATGAACATACGCAATTTCTGTTTTTTACATACATACATATTTTGCACAGTTTATAAACATTAAGGTTATAAGAAAATATGTACACAATATAAAAATAAAAAAAGAAACTAAGAGTGGATTTTTTTAAATAATTTTAATATAATTATAATTGAAAATAATATTTAAAAATTAAAGTATAATAATAAATTTCTGATTTTATACATCAGTCAGTAAAAATATAAATTTATTATACATATGAAGGAAAACAAGAAAATAGGAGACAATGTAAATGCACCCTTGTAAATTATATTCATATGTGCGTACAGTCATGTACGATAATTTCCCAAATGTCGTTTATTTCAAATTACATATGTATTATGTAGTATGTAGGTACGTATAGCGTTTGATTTAATTCAAATTTGAATTTCGTTGAAATTGTACGTACGGTTGTTATAAAGTTTTAAGTGTGAGTTTTTGTGTTATTTATACTATTATTTTTTAAATTGGATTAGTGAATCAAATAAACTAAAAAAATGGAACAAATAAATCAAGTAAGTAAATCCATTGAATTATTAATTTAATTAATAAATAGATAATAGCATACAACACAGTGAAACCTAAAACGTCGCCCACGTATAATGCTAAAAAATTTGCCAATTTTCAAGGAGGCCAACTTATAAGAAGATTAACTTACCAGGTTTCACTGTGACTGCACTAGTAATAATAATCACAGATATTTTAAGATCCGTATCCATCAAAAATTACTGTCTGAATCGATCAATTAATCATATGGCCGTATCAAGTATACGTATAGAGTTGGAACAATTTAGGCTAAGTCAAACGTTCAACGTAGAATATTATTTGAATAATATATACTCTATAGTAATGCAATATAAAGTTAGTTTATTTCAATTTAATTTTTTGGGTCTTTTAATTTTAGATAAAATTAGGTGACTGCACAACTTTACTCTCGTTGGTCCTTCTTCTAAAAAATTTAGAAGAAATAAGAAAGATTGTAGAATTTTTGCTGGGGGAGGGTTTGTTTGAAAAGTACACATTTGTAAGTATGGTAACGTAGCATGTATACGTTAAGTATGGGAAAATACATTAAAATATTAAAATATATTAAATTCTTTGTTCACAAATGTAAAAAGGATAGTATGCCGATGAAAATTGAATCGGGTAAAACCAGAGCGCCTTATGGAAAAGTGCTGCGATGCAGGCGACCAAATGAGAGTGGTGCCGGGCTTTGCGAATCAAAAGTAAGCCTCGCGAAAGTTAAGAATTATTTATTATATGATATTTGCATATGTATATTGTTTTTATTACTTCAACTTTACATTTATTTCAGGCACTAAATTCTCATAGTGATTTTCAACTGGGCCTATGGCAAATCAGTGAATATGTGCCACAAAGATACTGGTCATTCCAAGACCACAATTTGTGCAATTTATACAAAATTGCGCAAATTATGTTCTTGGAAAATTGATCAGACTTTGAGCACATTTCGTGTGGGGGACCCGGTTGGATGGTCCAAATAGATGAAACTCTTTTTGGCAAAGAGAAAATATAATAGAGGTCACTCAACCAGGCAGCTCTGGGTTCTCGGTATTTACGATACCAGAACAAAAAAACCTGTAATAGTTTATGTGGAGAAAAGGGACAGACAAATCATGATCCCTATCATCAAGAAATATTTGTTGCCGGGAACAGAGATATGGATAGACGGATGGGGTGCTTACAAAAACCTAAACTCTGAGGGGTATGTTCACAAATTTGTGAATCATAAAAAATATTTTGTGGACTCGCAGGATCAAACTTGCACAAATTCGGTCGAGGCCCTCTGCTCTGCTCGCAAGTTGTACAAAATGAAACAAAATTTGTAAAATATGTAAAAAATTTTTTATTTCATAGGCATAATGGTTTTTTTTTGGTATTTCACAATAAATTATACATATACTTTTTTTATATGAATACTTTCCTTTTTTTTTTTTAAATAACAAATTTTAAATATTCATTTGTCCTTTTTATATAACACAAGCATTTGTTCCTTCTTCTCTATTTGATCGACGAGATGGCATGTGTGACATTCTCTCAATTTGATGTGATTATTTTGATATTGTTTGTGATAGTTGTGAACTTCTTAAACCTTTCAGATTTACGTTTTCATTTTTGAAATTTATTCAAATTATAATAAGCCCTTTTCAGGTTAACGAATTTTTTTTTGTGTTTGCAAAGTCATTTTTATTTTGGAAAGTCGTTAAAACTTTAATCAGATACCATGGATCCAAAGCCCTTGGAGCCGGACGAGTTAAAATTGGAAATGAATCTTCGTGGGATCAACACTAGTGATCAACAGAAAGGGATGGCTGAATTGATCACCCGTTTAAATGAGGAAAGAGTAGATGTGTCGTTACGTCCTACGCAGATTGGTACAAATCCTAACCGAGAATTAGGTGAAATTCAAAATAAAGTCGACAACATTTGTCAACAGTTAAAGGATGATCTAGGGAACATGACCATTGGTGTTAAAGCAAGGTATCGTTCACGTCTTCAACATATATTGCATGGTATAGCCAGAGTAGCTATCAATAATGCAGAGTTGAAAGGTACATGTACCAGGCTAAGTTGAAGTCCAGCTAAGTACCAGTCAGAAGTTGACACATGTCTGGATATGTTGGAGAATGACGGAGCTTCCAGTGTGGACCGGATTAAACAAGTTCAGGATGTGATGAACGCACTGATCAGGAGTCAGGCAACTTTACGTAAAGAACTCTTCAATTTGTCTAATCCAGTAAGAACGAGTTCTCAGAATACATGCGCCATTCCGAAATCTTCAATTGCTCAGTCTCAGCTCATCTCACAACCTGTTCAACCCAATCCTTCTTATAATTTACGTTCAAGACAAGATCAGCTTCGTTCCCAATCTCAGTCAAATCAGAATCCACCTCGTGTTCGTGGTCGTGGACGTGGTTCCAAACCCGTGCGTAAACCTCAGATTTCAACTATCGCTCGTCATGATTATGATAAAATTGGTAATGAAAGAGATTTCGTTCGTATGCAACTAACAGATGGTATTCATATTCTTGACAAGTTTATTGATACATCACCATTGCCAGGATATTCAAAGACCTATTCAGAGTTTCCACCTACGGGTGTTGATAAGTTTACTGATTTACATGATGACGTGTCATTGGATGCAACCTCTGTTAGTTCACTTCATTTACGTTCTCCTTAACATGTTGCCAGAAGAAATCTCTCACCTAAACGAACCATTGCTCATAATCTGTTGCCTCGCCATATCTCCGAAGATCCACCTAAAACTCGCTTATCAAATAATGTTCGTCTTGTTTCAAATCTACGTAGATCCACTAGCCCTTTGAGAAGATGGAATTTGAAATTTGATGGTACAAAGTTTGGATTATCTGTAGAAGAGTTCATATTTCGTATTGAGACGCTTTCAAACGCCGATTGTATATCTAATGATGTGTTAGCCTCACATGTCCATGAGTTTTTGTCACGTAAAGCTCTGAACTGGTATAAGCTATATCGTCGTACTTCCCCATTGATGAGTTGGAGTGATGTGAAGAGTGCTTTACTTGCCTAGTTCCGTAGTCAGGACACTGACTATGAGATACGTCATGTGATGCACTCTCGCACACAACGACCAAATGAATCATTCAGTGATTATCGATTGCATATGCAAAGTTTGGCATCGCGATTAGTAGCATCTATGGGTAAACAAGAGTTGATGCAATTAATTCGTAGAAATATGCATTCTCGGTTAAGAAATGCATTATTGCTTCATGAAATGGATACTTTAGAAAAATTACGCGATTTAGCACGAAAATTTGAGAAGTTGTGGTCAGAGACAGATACTCGTTCAAGGTCTCAGTATATTTCCGAAGTACGCTCAACTCCTCAAACTTCTGCTTATGATGATTGTTTCAATCCGAATGTTTATGATAATGATATCCTTCATGAAAGACGTACTACTAAAATTAAATCGGAAATTCCAAACAATAATGAAAGAAATGATCTGTTTAATGAAGAATATGCAAGCGATAATGGAGATGATTTTGGAGAAGTTTCAGACTTTGATGATTACCAAATTAATGCCATTGACGAACTCATTTGTTGGAATTGTGATGATAAAGGACATTCATTCAGGCAATGTACACGTCGGCGACGAGGATTCTTTTGTTACAAATGTGGTCGTAAAGGGATCGTAACCCCTTTGTGCAAGTCGTGTAATCCGGGAAACGAGGTGACGAACGAGGTAGACTCCGGTATACCCCGTTTGTCGCATCGTCATCCGGAGGCCGTAATCCCAAAAGCACGATCAAACGCGAAAGTCCGTTTTCAGAGTCCGTAGATGTGTGCCACGACCTTTCAAGTTCTATCTCCTCTGTATCCTCCAATTTTCGTAAAACTGTTAATGCAACTTTGAATAATGTGTCATTTAAGAATCAAACCAGCAAGGAAAAATTATGTGAAACTGATGTAAGCTTAGTTGATCGAATTAATGATGATAATGTACATAGTAGGCCAATATAAATTCTTCAGCGTAGTCCATTGATGTCGACCATCAGATGTGATTCCGAAATGGATCTGGCAAAGCGTTACGCTGAAAAATTTAAGTACTACAATGAGTGCCGCGATCGTATTTTCGGTATTAATCAGATAGACCATCGTGTCCCCGAGAGTGTGTTGAAATGTCGAGCGCGTTATCTTCGACTTAAATCTGTACGCAGTAGTATTGAAGCTTTGAATAAGACATTGCTTCGAGATCCCCGTCCGTATGCCAAAGTGTTAGTTAATGGTTTTGTAATGTATGGTTTGCTGGATACTGGTGCGTCTATCAGTTATTTGGGCAAGGATGCTCTAAATTTCATCGAAAAGCTCCTCAAGCTCCTATCTTCGTCGTCGCCTGTTCAAACAGCTGATGGTTCTGCTCAGTCAGTCCTAGGATCCGTACATGTTCAGATCACTTACAATAACACAACCAAACCATTTCGACTCTTTGTAGTCCATTCTCTCTCTCAAAACTTATACTTAGGGATCGACTTTTGGAGATCTTTCCACATTCTTCCGTCATTCCTATCAGAGCTTCAATGTGTTTCGTCGATAGAAAACCCTAATATGCATGAGCTGACGTCAGAGCAAGCTCAACGTTTAGAAGCTGTTAAAGCTCAATTTTCCTCTTTCGCCTTGTTAGGCCTGGGTAAGACGCGCATGGAAGAACACGTGATCGACACTCAAGACACTCCGCCAATCAAACAAAGACACTATCCTGTATCGCCCGCCGTTCAGAAACTTATGTATGAGGAATTAGATCGTATGCTGAAGTTAGGTGTCATTGAAGAGTCAAATAGTTTTTGGAGCTCACCAGTTGTCTTGGTACGGAAGTCTGGCAAAAATCGTCTATGTTTAGATTCGCGTAAAGTAAATGCAGTAACGAAAAAAGATGCTTATCCGTTGCCTCATATCATTGGTCTACTTCGTCGTCTGCAGGACACTAGGTATATCACCGGTATCGATTTGAAAGATGCATTTTGGCAAATTCCATTGGAAAAGTCATCTCGTGTGAAAACGGCATTTACAGTGCCTGGCCGGGCTCTGTATTAATACACGGTGATGCCCTTCGGTCTATGTAATGCACCGCAACGTATGTGTCGACTTATGGATAAAGTTATTCCTCATGAACTTCGTGAATACGTATTTGTTTATCTTGACGATCTTTTAGTGATTAGTGCAGATTTCGATACCCATGTTAAGAGATTAGAACAGGTTGCCTTTTGTTTGAGAAAGTCTGGTTTAACCATCAATGTTGAGAAAAGTAAATTTTGCCAAAAAGAAATTAAGTATCTTGGCTATATTGTTGCCAAGACTGACCCAAACAAAATTTCAGCTATTTTAGAATTTCCTGCTCCTAAGACTTGTAAGCAAGTTCGTAGATTTCTTGGTATGACTGGTAGGTATCGTCGGTTTATCCGAGATTATGCAACTTTGTCTGCTCCTATTTCTGACTGTTTAAAGAAATCGAAACCCTTTGTGTGGACCAACGAAGCTCACACAGCATTTGATCAGTTAAAACGAGTTATGACTTCAGCGCCAGTGCTAACTAATCCCGATTTTAACAAAGAATTCTTTATTCAATGTGATGCTTTGAAACTTGGAATGGAGTCCTATTTCAACTTTCCGACGATGGTGACGAACGTCCTATCGCATTCGTTTCACAAAAACTTAACAGTACACAGAAAAATTATTCCATTACGGAACTTCAGTGCCTGGCTGCTATTCTGTGCGTAAAGAAATTTCGTCCTTATGTTGAAGAATTTAAATTCACAATAATTACTGATCATGCAAGTTTGAAGTGGTTAATGTCACAAACCGATTTAAGTGGTAGATTAGCTCGTTGGAGTCTAAAGTTGCAGGGTTTTGACTTCTCAATTCAACACCGGAAAGGTTCGGCAAATGTAGTTGCTGATTCTCTTTCACGCGACTTATGTTTTTCCGTTTAAAAACGAATAAAAAAAAACTTATTTTTCTTTGTTGAATAAAACAACGTTTTCTGAAATGACAAAAACTTTATTTTTACGACCGATATGGACAAAATTTAAATTTTGACTGCTTGTTACAATTTTAATTGTCATACAATTATTTTTTACAAAAATCAAGTTTTACATTATACTAATAAATACATAATTGTTTATTACAGCATAAATTTCTTTTATACATATTTTTATACTATAATTGTTTGCTTCAAATAAACTTCCTCTCACGATGTAACATGAGATTCTTGTTTTTCACAATTTTTATTAAATTCTATTCTTCTATTATTTTTTCTTTTTAAAAATTTTTATGCTGACTACAATAATTTTGAAAATGAAATATTTGAATTTTTTTAGAGATAATAATTTTTCTTAATTCATAAAAATATATAATTTTTCTTATGTATATAAAAGAAAATATTATAAATTTTCCATTGATACATATTTTCCTAATATATTACGAAAATCTATATTATTTTCATTATTGGTTACAGGTATGGATGTAACTACACCCTCCTTTGTTTTTGGATTCTCCTGAATCTTTTTATTTATCTTAACCTTAACTTGTTTCTTTTTGTTACAATATATATAAACTATTATAATCAATGTAAATAAAAAAAGTATGGAACTTAAACTATAGCCTACAATTTTATGATATTTTAATTCTTCGATTCTCTTTATATTTGCTACTGTATCGTATGTTTTCACTTGGCCACTTCTACAAGTTAATTTTCTAGATTGTTAACTTCACGTCATATTGTTTGGAACTGTACTTCGGGTACTATCTCATATTTTCGTATTTGCTCTGTTGGCACACTCTACATTTACTGTCTCAGCAAGCCATATTAGCGCTGTTTTAATCCATTATTGATACTTTCACTATATTTATCCAATTGGGATATACATGCTTCATACTGTATTACCTCTATGTAGGCGTTTCACTTGACATTATGTTGATCAATTTTCATAATCCATCTGTTGATTGGACACGTTACACATGCTATTACGTAAAGTGTCTGTCCTCGCTTTTCCGTTCTCTCTTCTCTCTACTCTCGCATATCGTTAGAGCCCGGCCTTCATCATTATTCTTCTAGTCCAGCCCGGCTAGCCTACTTGTTCAGGTATGAGACTCGATCTCAGGGTGTGGACGAGCCCCACGTGTTGTTTTGACAACCCTGCTCACCTTTTCACTTTTGAGCACCATTCCACTGTGGGACTTATCTCTTCTAGGGCAGTCCTTTACGGACGAAAATCATTTTCGCCTTCCTCTTTCAAGCCCTTCTTCTCAGTAGGACTCGAGGAAGGCCTTCTGGTGTAATGTAAGCCATTGGTGCTATTCAAAAACGACAGATCTGGCATTACCGTGATCTGCCATTTTCGAATAATACCAAGTTTGAAATCGAAATTATGTATATTTCTGTTTCATTCACATTACACACTTATATATAGATAATACACTTGTCTTTTGAAATAATGAAATATGGCGTGATCGGTTGCCTCTAATTTCATTGTTTCGACAGAGTCAGGTGATTTTCCCATATACATATGTATGTGAACGAGAGAGAGAGAGCAATGTTACCCAGAACATTCTGGAAACTTTTCGAAAAAGAGGGAATTGAAAAGGGAATATAAGAAAAAGGAAAATAGGGAGATCGGGCAGTGAGTGATTAGGTGGTTTAGGAGTATATACGTCGGACGGGATAACTTGTTAGGAAAAAAAATATTAATAACAACGTGCAATTTTATTTTAAAAATGAAAGAGTTGAAATTGAAAGCAAAATTTTTTTTTTTTTTTTAACAAAAAATAATAACGTAAATATGAAAATAAAAGATTCAAAAAAACTAATAGTAAACGTAATGAAAAAAACTCTCATCCTCGCGATATAGGATGGTCGTGAAAAAAATCAATTTTAATTTCGTGGATACAAAATAATACAAAAACGCCGGGTGCCTGAAGAATTTTTTTTATTACTTGATTATAATAATTTAGAAGAGAAAAAATTTTATTTCTTACATTTCATTAATAGTTGTTTTTTTTTTTCAAAATAAGAACAAAATAGTAGATATAAGATTACAAAACTGTTCTGGAAGACAAAAAAATCTCGCCCAGAATATTCAGTAAGAAAAAAAATTATATAAAGTGATTATATATAACAATTTTAATTAGCTGAATTATTGGGTGTATGTCTAGATTTGGTTAAATGTAGAAAAATTATATATATATTTTCATGAAAATCAATTTGTTTATCAGTCTGAGTGAAAAAAAAAAAAAAACATTGAAAAGGAAAAGTATTCATTCAAATTTTCAAGTGATTTTCTTTTAGAAAATAAGAAAAAAAAATCTAATGTAAAACAATAAATAAAATAAATTGATTTCATAACAAAAATAAAATATTTAGTAATAAATAAAATTCGCTATTTGCTTAAATAGTAAATAAGTTCACTAAAATAATTAAGATTGGAAATTATATTTAAAAACAAAACAAGAAAACAAAAATTTGAAGAATCTATTTAAATAATTAATTGTGTTACGTATTATCATTTAAAAGGTTTTTTACGAATGTTGGGAAGAAATTAAGGTTTTTTCAATTGAAAGGATTGTGGGTTAGTTTTTAAAACTTTATTCTTACTAAAAATATGTTCACAATATTTACTTAAAGTTAACTGAAATATTAATTGTTTATTTTACAACAATAATTTGTACCGAACCGAAATACTGTAATCAACTTGATGCCGAACAGAAAATCTTTTACTTGTAATTCTACGGTTTATTTAAAATACTTTACGGGCGAATTTTTTAATATGATAAATTTAATTGAATTGTTTTTAAATTTATTAATTATTTTCAAAAAATATTTTAAGTTAAATAATTTATTTTAATCAAAGACGATTTGTAATTCCGCGGTAATTTACTTTTCCAACTTTAGTGTTTCAAATCCAAATTATAACTTCGATAATCGTAACTATTTTATCAATAATTACAATTATCAATTTTCCCTACTTAAATTTTGTTTTTGCTAATTAAATCCAAAGTTCGTTATTTTAATATTAATATAATTTACCATAAATGACTGTACCAATCGTAGGGGAAATGGGCGGTACATTTCAATTCTTTATTTGCATATTCTTTATTTGGTATTGTTGTTCGTTTTTCTTTAAAGCTTCTCTTAATGTACGCAAGTTTATTGCACTTATTAGCTGGTATACAATTATGTGCAATATGAACTTTGTATGCCAGTGCAGTGCACTTATCAATATATACAATTGTTACTATGAGCTTAATGTAAATGAATTTGCATATGTTAATATATTTGTTTTTTTTTTTTATATTTCCGTCCTAGTTATGATTTACCTATGTACTTTGGTTAAAATCGTTAATTTGCTAGTTCTTGTTTTTGTATTTCATATGAATTTTTTTCATGTTATTTTGCAATATGGAAAATTACTGATAAAAAGGGTTAAATATAATTTTGAACTATGTTGCTAAGGAATTTATATTAAAACATATTGGCATATATACTTTTGCGTACTTTATTTTTTTGAAACGAATTATGAACTTTAATAATTAATGAAATGATTGCCCAATTGGCGAGTCATCGAAATATATATTTTTTGTTAATTATTTTTCTTTGTTAATACAATTAACGGATATGAGTTGAATGCCCGAATTTCCTTTTAAATGAAATGTTTCAAAAAATTAATCAACATATGAAATAATCTTGAATTTTCTTTATGAATTATTTAAATAATTTTAAAATGTATGAAATTATTGAATTTATCTCATGTTTAATCAAATTGTGTTACAATTTGATAATTTTTATATAACATTTCCTCCCCCTCGGAAAAATGGGTGGTAGGGTGTGTAGGTTTGAAATCAGTTTCGGTTGGTTTACATTTTTGGTTTTTCGTTTTTTATTTTTATTTTTTAACTTTACTTATTTTATCCGTATATTTTTATTCCCCAGTATACCTAAAAAAAAAATTTCATTATTTATTCAATATTCATTAATTTTTGTTTTTATTCCTAATTCGTACATATCTATATATTTTTTATTTACATATACATTAATGATTTATGCAACTGTGTTCTAAAGTATATTAAATTTTATTCTTTCTCTACAATTATGATTTGTTTATATATAAAAAAAATTTGTTTACATGTGCTAAAAAAATATATTTATTTGCTATACTTTTTACTTATGTATACTATATGTATGTAACTTAATGTATTATACTGTTCCCTAATAATAATGACTCTATATATACGCTAAAGATGCAGGTGCAATATGATCTATACTTAGTTTTCACATTATTGTTTACTTTTTGTTTACTTTTTGCAATGTTATTTTTGTTGTTATTCTTTTGATACTATATGTTGATTTTATATTCTTATGTGTAAAGTGTATGTAATTGTAATTTATTTTAATTGAATTAATTTATTGTTGTATATTTTGATACTGGTTATTCTACTAATATGTTTTTTGTGTATGTATGTGTGTGTGAGTACATATAGTAATTCCTAATCTCTTAATTTTAATGGCCGTGATTTGTTTTGAAACTTGACCTGATTCTGGGTGTTGACAATTTATATGAATAATTCAACTATTTGTTTGTATGCACGTATGTTATTTTATTAGTAAAAATTTTTCTTGATTTTGCCGTCGGTAAAATGAATTTTTTTGAAAATTTTTCATATTTGATAAAAGTTATTAATTATTTTTAATATTATTTTATAATTAAGTTATTTTATAATTGATTATTGCTTTTCTTTGCGTACCCTTTATTTTAGTCTATGGAATCAAAAATAAAAATAAAAAATTTTGTTGTTTGGTAAATTTTATTCTTTAGTGCATGTTAAAGAGCAATATTCGTTCTATCCCCTATTGAGGTCATGAGCGACAAGGTGGTTGGTGTTGGGTTAGTTCTTTGTTGGTTTTTTCATTTATTACTCGTAATTGTACTGCTTCAATTTGTAATGGCACTATGGGTTTTACATTTCTTTCGGTCGTTTTGGCGATCTTACAGCAGGTGACCTTGGTTTTCTTACCCATTTTTGTTTTTATTATGCAACAGATTATTAATGCTATGAGCGTCAATACTCCACTATTTACATTGGTTTGAAGCGTCATTCTGTCGGCGATTCTTTTTTGTTCTGCTATTATTATTTCATTTTGGAGTTCTACAATATCTTTCCCTAGTTCTAGTAATGGTTCATTATCATTTGTGAGGTGTTGTATCAATTTGGTGTCTAGCTCCTTGGTCGCATCCTGGGGCAACTCGATTTTGAATGAACTTAGGTTGAATTTTGGTTCTTGCTCCGTATCTATTTGCTAGAAGGCCACTGTGGTCTCTTTGTTTCCGTCGTAGGGTAGGTCTTTTCCGTCGATTGTAAATTTACAGGGTTCAGTTAGTGACACGTCCCCGGTACCCACCATCTGCTGTGTAAATTGTGTAGATGTGCACTGTATTCTTAATACATGTTTGTTTTGAAATAGGAATAGCCAAGAATCTTTTTCGTATAATTTTACTAAGGAATCTGTGAATTTAGTTAAAATTTTTTGTTGGCAGTTTGATTTAATTTTTTCAACTTTTCTTGTTATTACAGCTGTTAAACATGTTTCGTCGTTTTCACCGTTTACCCTTATTTGATCTTGTTTGCATATAGTTACTGTTGAACGGATCCCTGTATTGCATTTTTTACAACTTTGTTTGAACTCGTTGTTGTTGTACTCAATGTAGTTGTTATTTGTGGTGGTTAATATGAAATTGGCATTTACGTTTAATGTTGTGGGTGGTTGTTTGTTTATAAATTGTGGTAACGGATGAATTTTGTTTAATTCGTAGTATTCCTTGAAAATTAAGGGAATTTCAATCTTTACTATTATTCCATCGGTGTCTTCTACTGATTGTACCTTTACCACTTGTTTAATTAATGCAAACTTAGCTGTCGTCATGTATTTGTTGTTGTTGGATGTTATTTCATTGTACGTTTTGTTCAGTAGTTTGGCTGAGATTAATAATGGATGTAACTCATGTTCGTGTAACGCGTTTATTACAATAAATTGTTCGCTTAAGTGGTTATAAATCATTTGCAATTTTGTCCATACGAATAGTAAAATTTGGTTTACGTCAATTTGTGATTGCAAATGGGTTACCTTTTTTTTCACTTCCATGATGTTATCTGTTATTTTTCGAGTGAAATTGTTGACTACTTCAGCGAGATGATTTTGATGTATTGTCAGGTTTCGTATGTAAGCCGTTGTCTTATCGAAACTGGATTTTAATATTGTCACCTGTTTTTTCATTAGGTGCATGTTTTCATCATCGTGTTTTTCTAGGTTCTGTATTCTATTGTAGATGTTTTCTGCGTCACTGGCATCCATTGTTCCAAATAAGTATTTGCTAAGCTTGCCTACGCCATCGAATAATTCTCTTTTTTGTCGGTTATTTTGTTTTCCCAAGTAAAATTCAACTTCTTCTGTTTGTGGTTTTATTCGATTGATCATTGATGTTATCTCATTATGCCAGGAATCACAATTTTCTCGATGCTTTCCTAAGTGTTTACATGTATTGTACGCTATTTCTTCACAACTTTTTACAAATTCTAACGTTTTTTCTGGGTGTATGGAGGTGAGTTTCGTATATATTGTCCAGCTACATTGATATATATAGGCCTTCCCTAGGGATTCCAACATTACCCCGTTTGAATTGAACTTGTTTATTCTAACCTGTCCTTGTACCACGGTGGTAAGGATCATTGCAATTAATATCACGGTAGTCATTTTTCCTACAAGAAAATAGGTAGCTGATTAATTTTCTTTATCAGTGTACTTTTAATATAGGTGTGTTGGTGGTTAATTTTTGCCCTATTGTATTTAATTTTCTCCTTAACTCATTCTTTAGTATTTGTTTACATGCTATTATTAATTTTTATATTTTCTATTTCAGTCGGGGTTACCAGTGGTACGATTTTTAATTTTTTATATTTATGTTTTCTTATCATTCTTATGTATTATGCTTTGTACCTACATTTCAGAATTCTCATCTTTCGTCAATAGCAATACTAAATTTGAATTTTTTGTTGTCTGTATGAGTGAGATACTTGAAATTTTTGCCTAATTGCATTTTTTCCTTCCTTTATTAATATTGATAGCTAATGTGAGAATTTTCGAAATTAGAGTAATAATTGGTAGGTACTTTAATTTTTAAATTATTAATATTATTTGTTCGGTTGAAGAAGACAGCGGAATACGTTTTATTTGATTATTCTATTCTTTTATTTATTTTTTTTTTTTAAATAAATTACCTAGTGTTCATTTTTTTTATTTGTGTTATTTCATTTGGTGTTCAGGTGTTTTTTTTTCTTTTAAAATGGTAAGTATTTACTATTACTATTATAGTATTAAATATTATTATTTTTATATATATTTCCCCCCCACTTTTTTTTTTGTACGTTTTCACCCCTTTTGTTTTTTTTTTGTTTTTGATGTTCAGTATTTTTCTGTAATACTGGAAATCATCATTGATATTTTGAGGGCTTCTAGGCGTGCTCCAGCTGGGGTTACGTGGCCCAGCCTTGAGGACAATTTGGAGTGGCTGACTTCGGTCACTCCAAATCTAGAGGTTTTGATCACTCCTGACGAGGAGGAGTATACCCTGTCCTTTGGGGTTACTCCAACGGGTTTAGTGGTAAGTTAATATATTGCTTTATTCTTCCCCTTTTTTTTTTAAAGTGTTTTATTGTTATTGTATTTTTTTTTTTTTTTTTTTTTTTTTGATAAGGATTTTACATCGTCGGGGCTATTTGCCCCCGCGCTATTATAATACCTTAGATGATAGCGAGTTGTAATGCGTAAAAACTATAATTTTGAATAAATAAAAAAAACAATTTAATGATTGTAATTAGCTGTTTTTTTTTAAATCCCTGTATTCTTTCCCGTTTTCCCTTTTTTTTTTATTGTTTACAGTTGAGGTGATGGTTTTGTTTTCTTTAGTTTTTATTTTGTATTTGGGCTTTCATCTTTGTTCTGGTTTTTGTTGTTGTTGTTTTCTTTTTTATGGGTAAATTTGTCCATTTCCTTAGTTTCCCATTCTTTAATTTTGCGCCGTATATCTTTTTGCTTTTTTTTGTTGTTTTAATGCGGTTTTATATTTAAAAATATTTTATGCATATTCATATTCATATATATAACATAACGTTTATATATAACATATACTACAATCAGAAATCCAAAACTACGAGATACTGCAAGCAGTGCAAAATCGACGTTCAAAAATTTTTCTGACATCAAGAAAACTGACATCAGTACCCAGTGCTACCGTTTTATTTAAAAAATAAATTTCACAATATTATCTGTACTAAACTCAATGAAAAAATGTATGAAAATGTATTGAAATGTATGAAAAAAGCAATATTTACAATTTTCAGAAGAAATCATTCAGTACCCACTAAAATAAGCATGAATCAGCATAGAATGTGAATATGTATGTGTATTTATCACATACGTGCGTATGTAATTTAAGTATACATATTATGCGCAATATTTATAAGAATATTTTGTAATGTACGTATTTATCGTATATATGCGTGTGTAAAACTTCTGTCCTAAGCAAACAAATTATCGTCCTAAACAAATATAATTTTTTCATATTTGTACGATCATATGGGTCATAAATTTCATTACATCAGAAACGAGGATAGAAATACAAAATGTAAATTCAAATTGTAATGTATTGTATGGGAAATACAATATATTTTGAATACGATCGGTTTAATGTTAAATTTTGAATTTTTGAGTATTCAAAATTCATACTTTTTTGGTAATGATAAATAAAAATATGATCGTATGAATGCATTATATATCGTATACGTAAGTATGTAATTTAAGTATACATTCCACGTGGAGTCATATATGTCCCTGTACAAATATTGTATCAGAAACTTAATGACTTGATTTTGTTAATTATAAATACAATATAGACGTACATACGTGCAATATTCTGTACACATCTTTCGACCGTATACAAATTTATGTGTTTATAGATCGTACTTGTATATATTGTTTTGTCTGATATAAAAAGTAAAAGAAAAGTGTGAAATATGAACAAAAATCGACGTGAAAAAGAAAAAGTAATGTACGTATATGAAATATTGTACGATATACGTATGTATGTATGTATGTTAATCTGAAATTACACATGTTTTACTACTATCCTAGTCTCTGATCTTTAATTCACGTTCATATATATGATCGAACCATTACAAAATTGTGTTCTAATGTTCTTATGAACGAAAATTATGTTTATTTAGGATGACGGTATTTATAGTTAAGATACCAAATTCGTATGAAAATATTTACAAACACTCGTATGTAATATATTATTACATATGTATACATGTGGGAAACATAAGTCAGCATATTCTTTATTAATATTATAAATCATTATTGCAATGTACTTATTATTATTACCTACCTTGTTAGTTCACCCTGTATTCATATAATATTGTATTAAATCATTATTGTAATGTATTATTATCACTTACCGTTGTCAGTTTGCTCTCTATTAATATTATAACATTGTATTGAATCATCATTGTAATGTACTATTAGCATTATCATCTACCGTTGTTAGTTTATTGTAATGCTATTTTAAATACGTATTATATACTTTCAAATACTTACCATATAACTCTATTATATTTATGTATTAAAATACTTACCGTATGGAATTGAATATTATTAGTTAAAGTTGAAAGTTCTCGCTTTCTTTCCTGATCGTACCGTGGGGGTGGACACAAGTATTTAAGGTAGCAAATTTACATTCTATCATATATTAATATTAATATCAAAATATTACATTTTATTATTATAATTTAATAATTATATTAAATAAACTTTATAATTTCTTACGAAATTATGATATTTTATTTAAAAACCACATTTTGGGGGCTCGTCCGAACTCTAAAATACGTGGATACAAGGAAATAAAATAAAAAGAAAAGGTAAAAAGTGTAAAAAAAAAAAAAAAAAAATTAATAAAACTCTATATTTAAGAGTTATGAAGGTGGAAAGTGTAAAAAAAAAATTAATAGTTAAAAATTATAAAGGTGGAATTGAAAAGTAAAAATAAAATAAAATAAAATAAAACGTGGTTATCGAAATAATATAATAGTAGACAAATAATAGACAAAGGGTGGTAACGAAATTAATGTTGTGAAGTTTTAAAAAAAAAATTCAAATAAAAGTGAATAAAGAGTGAAAAAACCGGATATAAAAGCGATATATTAATAAATATTAAAAATTAAACAGGGTGGTCCAATTTTATCTCGGTAAAATTTCGCGTTGAAAGTTAAATTTATTTTTTTTCTTCACGAAATTTATTACGGTTGTAATTACAGTTATAGTTACGGTATTGTTATTATATTATACGTAAGACATGAGTGGAAGAAGAAAGCAAAACCGGCAAAGTATTAACTCTATAATAGATTTCGAAATTGATACACGTGGCACTTCGTCCTCTACACGAGCCAACAATTTTGATATGCGCGAATCTTCAGTAAAATTTAATTTCACAGATTTCGAGAATATTTTACGTAAATTTTCTGGCGACAATACAATAAGTGTACGAAAGTGGATTTCAGAGTTTGAAATGTACGCGAACACCTTTCGTTGGGACGAATTTCAAAAATTTATTTTTTGTAAACGATCATTGATTGGTGCCGCAAAAATCTTTATAGACTGCGATGCTAAACCATTGACATATCACGATTTAAAAAATGCCCTTTTTCAAGAATTTCAATCAAAGATAAGTAGCGCAGAAATTCACAACAAGTTAAAATCTAGAAAAAAGAAAAATGAAGAAACATTGCGTGAATATTTGTATCAAATGATCGATATCGCTTCGCAAGCCGACGTGGATGAACTATCGATTATCGAATATGTTATAGACGGTATCAAAGACTATCCAAATAATAAAAGTATTCTTTATGGCGCGAAAACAATCAACGAATTTAAAGAAAAACTAGAAATTTACGACAAAATTAGAAGTGAAAGTGGTAGGTATGGCAACAATAAAGTTAGTGAAGTGGAAAAATCATCAAAAAAAGAATATGTGAAAAAACTTGATAAAGTAAAAACAATGCGGTTCTGTTTTAATTGCGGGTCAAGAGAACACGAATTCCATACTTGCCCCCAGAAGGAGAAAGGTCCAAAGTGTTTTAGCTGTAACAGATACGGACATAAACGAGCAGACTGTCCTGGTGAAAGCTCGTCAACAGGTATAAAGACAGGTTCTGCGCATATTATTGTAAAAAACGGTATGTACGTTCCAGTAAAAATTAATAATCATTTACTACAAAGTCTAATCGATACGGGAAGCGACATATGTGTTATGAAAGAATGTCATTTACCTTCAATTAATCCAAAGTTTTATTGTAGCAATTCACAAATACCTATAGCTGGTTTAGGAGCGTATGTCAAAACCAAAGGATCATGCATTGTACCAATAGAAGTTGACGGACAAATTTTTGAAAATGTTGAAATTTATATTGTTGGTAGTAATTGCATGAAACCAGACGTCATAATTGGAATGAACCTTTTACAACGAGCAGTTGTACAAATTGAAGATGGAAAGGTTAACATTCGTAGAAAAGAATTGTTAAATAAAAATGAAGAAACAGAAAAGTTGAAGACACATTTGAATACCTGTTTTTTAGCCGAAATAGATTGTGATACTATAAATGAACATCATTCATACTTACCCGAAGTGTCACACCTGAAAGAAAACATTAAAAAAACAGTACTTACCTTAATTGAAAACTATGTCCCTGGAACTCCTGCAGAATCGCCTATTAAGATGAAAATTGCGACCATTGACGATGTACCCGTTTATAAGACCCCGAGAAGATTTCCACCTAAGGAGCAGAAAATCATAGAAGAACAAATTCAAATATGGTTAAAAGAAGGTATCATTCGCGAAAGTAACTCCGATTATGCTAGCCAAGTTGTTTTAGTGAAAAGGAAAGATGGAAGTCATCGATTATGCATTGACTATAGGAATGTTAATAAAAAAATTCACAAGGATCGATATCCACTACCCAACATAGAGGATCAAATTGATAAATTACAGAAAGCACGTTTCTTCACCACGCTTGATCTCGAAAACGGGTTCTTTCATGTTGAAGTGGAAGAAAATAGCAGAAAATTTACTGCATTCGTAACGAATGCTGGCCAATATGAATTTATTCGCGTACCATTCGGTCTTTGTAATTCTCCGTCTATTTTTCAGAAATACATTAATTTCATCTTTAGAAGCCTGATCAATGAAGGTGTTGTTATCATCTACATGGATGACATTGTGATACCATCGATGACGGTCGAAGAAGGGTTAGGTCGGCTACAAGAGGTACTCAAGGTGGCAGCTAATAACGGATTGAAGATAAAATGGAAAAAATGCCAAATACTACAGGAAAAAATCGAGTATTTAGGTCATCAAGTATGTAACGGCTACATTTCACCATCTGAACTTAAAACGAAGGCAGTCCTAAATTTCCCAATACCGACAACAGCGAAAAAACTGCGAAGTTTTTTGGGTTTAGCCAATTACTTCAGAAAATTCATTCCAAATTTTGCTCTTAAAGCTAAACCTTTAAACGACTTACTAAAAAAAGAAAATCATTTCAGGTTAGAAGAAAAGCAGCTAATCGCTATTAAAGAATTAAAAGAAAATCTTGCATCAAAACCAGTTTTGAAAATTTTTGAATACGGAGTGGAAACGGAATTACATACAGATGCATCAAAAGAAGGATACGGAGCAATTTTATTGCAAAAAAGCGCAGGTGACAACGAGCTACATCCAGTTCACTTCATGAGTAAGAAGACATCAGACGCAGAAAAACAATACTGCAGTTATGAACTCGAGGTTTTAGCAGTAGTAGAAGCAGTAAAAAAGTTCAGAGTATACTTACTCGGACAGAAGTTCAAACTAGTCACAGACTGCAAAGCTTTCGAATGCACATTGAAAAAGCGAGACTTAGCAACAAGAGTTGCAAGATGGGCCCTGCTACTCGAAGAATTCGATTACACGGTAGAACACAGAGCTGGTACCAAACTGAAACATGTTGATGCGCTTAGTCGGAGCCCAATTACGATGTGTATAAACAGTAATCACAGTAGTTTCCTAAAAAAATTGAAACATGCACAACAAAAAGATGACAGGCTAAATGCAATTATTGAAATATTGCAAGAGAAACCATACAAAGACTATGTTTTACATAATAGTATACTTTGCAAAAATGTTAATAATACTCTTTTATTTGTAGTTCCTAACATCATGATACCAGCAATTATAAGAGACACCCACAATAAAGGTCATTTTCATGTTAGAAAGATGAAGGAAATTATAGAAAAAGAATACTACATTCCAAACCTTACCAAAAGGATAGAAAATCATATCCAAGGATGCGTCAAATGCATCTTGGCAGAGAGAAAAACTGGAAAAGCTGAATGCTATTTGCAGCCTATTCCCAAGGGAGATCGTCCACTGCAAACGTTTCATATTGATCACCTAGGGCCGATGCAGAACACGAAAAAGAATTACCGGTACATCTTTGCTGTTATAGACGCCTTTACGAAGCATAGTTGGTTATTTCCTACAAAAACATTAAACACAGAGGAGGTCATTCAGAAGCTAGAAAACATTGCTGAAATTTTCGGATATCCTGAGAGAATCTTAGCAGACCACGGAGGAGCATTTGTCTCAAACAATTTTCAAAACTACTGCAAAGAACATGACATCAAGCTAGTCTTTACCACAGTTGGCGTCCCAAGAGGAAATGGACAAATCGAACGGCTACACTCTATTGTAATCGCTGCGTTAACAAAGCTATCCTTGGACGAACCTGAGAATTGGTATCGCTTCGTTAAGCCATTGCAACAGATGTTGAACTCAACATTTCAGAGAGCTATAAAGACTACCCCTTTTCAGCTGTTAGTGGGAGTAGAAATGAAAACTAAACAAGACGTAAAGATGATGAATATAATTGAAGAAGAGTGGACGAAACAATTCCAAGATGCGAGATTAGAAATACGAGAACAGGCCAGAAAGGATATTGTCACAATACAAGCTGAAAATAAAAGGAATTTTGATAAGAGAAGGAAAAGTCCTAGAAAATATAAAGTAGATGACCTAGTAGCCGTCGAGCGTGCACAGTTTGGCACTGGTTTAAAAATACGTCCGAAGTTCTTGGGTCCATATCGGGTCACCGCTGTGAAGGCATTTGATAGATATGCTGTAAAAAAAGAAGGAAACCATGAAGGTCCTGGTATAACCGAATGCAGCGCCGACAAAATGAAACCATGGCCAGAAGACGTTGCAGATATTTTAGCAGACAATGAAGATGAAGAAGTAGAAAGTTCATCAGGGTCTGATGAAGAGCCAGGAATGGCCGAGATGTGGGAAACATAAGTCAGCATATTCTTTATTAATATTATAAATCATTATTGCAATGTACTTATTATTATTACCTACCTTGTTAGTTCACCCTGTATTCATATAATATTGTATTAAATCATTATTGTAATGTATTATTATCACTTACCGTTGTCAGTTTGCTCTCTATTAATATTATAACATTGTATTGAATCATCATTGTAATGTACTATTAGCATTATCATCTACCGTTGTTAGTTTATTGTAATGCTATTTTAAATACGTATTATATACTTTCAAATACTTACCATATAACTCTATTATATTTATGTATTAAAATACTTACCGTATTGAATTGAATATTATTAGTTAAAGTTGAAAGTTCTCGCTTTCTTTCCTGATCGTACCGTGGGGGTGGACACAAGTATTTAAGGTAGCAAATTTACATTCTATCATATATTAATATTAATATCAAAATATTACATTTTATTATTATAATTTAATAATTATATTAAATAAACTTTATAATTTCTTACGAAATTATGATATTTTATTTAAAAACCACATACATACATATATATAATAAGTACATGGCTTAAAATTTCTCGAGTTTATTTTGAATATTCTTATACGAAAAAACGACATCCCTTTTTCTACCAACAAATGTACTAAATCATTCCATCATTCATGCCGTCCCTTCTTTCATCGCCCGAACCGCTCTACTGGCTAAAAAATTTTTTGAAGCCCCATAAGAATACTTGTTAAATTTTTAATATTCTTTGGTATAATGCTTTTTATTTTTCTTTTTTTTTATTTAAAAAATTTGTTTGAACGGAAAATGGTTTTGAATTACAAAATTTTTTTTTTCTCTTTTTTTTTTTTAATGTGCGTGTGCATTTTTGCAGAAAATAAAATTTTTCAAAATGTACCAACAAAACAAAATATCTCTGAAAGGTAATTTACATATACTATACTTGTACTTTACCTATACTTTAATAATATAATAATACTTTGCATATTTTCCGGTATTTATTAGGCCTATTTAGCTCTATTATTTCCCCACTGTTATGATTTCCTAATTTAACGTTTTTTGAGATGTACTATATTTGTTACCAAAATTTTTAAATTTCGTCTATAAAAAAAAAATTCCCAACGGATATTCTGTTATTTGTAGTATGTAGGTTTTCAATATATATAAAAAAAAATTCTGTAATTTTTGTTACTGTCTTTTAATAAGTGCATGTATTTATAGTACTATACTCGTATACCCTTAAACATAAGATCCCAGTTATTATTTCCCCATTTTATTATTTTTTTTTCATTTTTAGTGTTTAATCTCCTCTATTGATATTTTCTTCAGGAAAATACAAGAGGCTTCGTATCACTTATGTTTTTTTTTTTGCGATAACTCATTAAAATAATTTTTTTTTTGCAAAAAAAAAATTAATGAATTTTTCTATTAATTAATTTAATTTTGTAGATGTTATGAAACTCTAGAATTTTTTCAGACGGTTATTATGGACAACTTTTAATTTTATACTCATTTTAATAGTTGTATTAACATCAGAGTTTACCCTAATGACTTGATATGGACCCTTCCACACAAGTGATAATTTATGTTTTCTTGCATTATTTCGTATTAAAACTTGATCACCGATATGAAATTTTTCTATTCTCGTACTTTTGTCGTAATAATTTTTCGATTTTTGTTTTTGAGAAATTAAATTTTGTTTTACAATCTCGCGGATTTTCTGCATTTTATATTTTACTTGATTACAATATTTATCAAAACTATAAATCGGTTCTGGAGATATATGTAATGCTTCTTCCAACATTGCTTCTGCTAACCATTCATCCTATTCTGATAGATTGTTATCAACTATTGTTCTTAAATATTCAACTAATGGTCCATGTGTTCTCTCTAATGAACCGTTCGATTGGGGGTGGTATGCACTTGTTTGTAATTTTTTAATTTTTAACAATTTACATAATTCTTTCATGGTTTCACTTAAAAAATTTGAACCCTGATCTGTTAATAATTTCTTAGGAATAACTGAATATTTTAAAATTATATTTTTGTAAAATTTTTCGGCTACCGTTGTAGCTTCACAATCTTGTAAGGGTACGCAATCTAAAAATTTTGTTAAATCATCTTGAAAAGTCAATATGTATTTAGTTCGATTATATGTTTCTGGTAAAGGTCCTACAATATCTAAATAAACTTTTTCGAAAGGTTGATCTGGAGTATCTGTGATTATCATTGGCATTTTATTCTGTTTACCTGTTTTGTTTTTCTGACATTTTTCACATTTTTTAATGTATTTCTGTATACCCCTCAACATGTTTTTCCATCTATAAAAAGGTTTGATTCTTTTATATGTTTTTAAAGCGCCTTGATGTCCACCTAACGGAGTGTCATGATATTCATGTAATATTGTTTTAATTTCTTTCTCATCTGTTAATATTTTTGCATTATCTTTTATATTACTGTTTAAATTTTCTGAATTTACATTTTCAATTTCTTCTTGGTTAACATTGTTATCTTGTTCGGGTGATTTTTCTACCTCATTTTCTTTATTCATACGATGCCTAGCTCTAGTGATTATATTACAATTATTAATGTTATCTGGAATTTCATTGTTGTCCTCTATCTTATTTTCAGGTATTCTACTTAACGCATCTGCATTTTGGTTACATTTTCCTGCTTTATATTCAATTTTTAAATCATAATCTGCTAATTTAATTTGGAATCTAGCTAATCTAGTGGTGGTATCTTTTAATTTTAAAATACCTAGTAATGGTTTATGGTCTGTGTATACTGTGAAATTTCTGCCGTATAAATAACATCTAAAATTTTTTGTTGCCCAAACTATTGCTTACATTTCGCGTTCTATTGTTGAATACCTTCTTTCTGCATCATTTAATGTCCTACTCGCATAAGCTATCGGTTTTTCATTCCCTAGTTCACCTTGTGATAAAATGGCTTCTAATGCCTCTCCGCTTGCAACAGTTGTTAAATAAAATGTTCTTTCATAATCCGGATATACTAGTAATGGCGGATTTGTTAATGCAAATTTTAATTCTTCAAATGATTTTTCACATTTATAATTCCACTGAAATTTAATATCTTTTCTTAATAATTTAGTGATTGGTTCTGCTATTTTCGAAAAATTCGGGATAAATTTCCTATAATAATTAGCTAGACCTAAAAATGACTGTACTGGTTGAACTGTTTTTGGCCTAGGAAAATTTACTACACATTTTACTTTTTCGGGATCTGGTTGTATTCCTTTTTCTGAACATTTATGACCTAAATACACTACTTCTTTTCTCAGAAAGTTACATTTTTCAGGTTGAAATTTCAACTTATTTTCCCTTAATCTTTGAAAAGCTTCAATTAATTTTTTATTGTGATCTTCTAAATTTCTGCCGTATATAAATACATCATCTAAGTATACTAGAACTTTTAATCCATTCTGTCCTGTTAAAATATTTTCTACTATAATATATAATAAATATTTTTTTTTAATACATTCTGTAAGTCCAAAAGGCATCCTTTTCAACTCATAATGTCCCTGATATGTACTGAAAGCAGTGTTTTCTATATCTTTTTTATCAACTAACACTGATTTAAAATATCGTCAATTCTAGGTAATGGATACATATCTTTTACAGTAATTTCATTTAACTTTCTAAAATCTACAACTACTCTCCAACCTTTTTCTCCTGAAGGACCTGGCTTTTTCGGTACAATTAATAAAGGAGAATTTAATGGACTTTTACTGGATTTAATTATGTCATTTTCTAACATTTCCTTAACCTGTTCCTCTACAATTTCTTTCTGAACCTGTGGTAGTGTATACATTTTCTGATTTATTGGGCCCTTTCCAGGTTGTAAAGGAATTGAATGTGTAATGGCTGTTGTGTAACTTAATTTATCCCCCGGTAAATGAAAAATGTCATTAAAAGATTCACAGATTGAATTGATACTCTCAGATTCTTCATAATTTAAATATTCTGGTATTGACAGGTTTTCATTTAATAATGTTAATCTATTTTTATCTGAATTTTTATTTTCATCTAATGAAAGTTTATGTATTTTTCTAATATTTATATTGTTAAAATTTTTATTATTTGTTATTTTACTTTTTACCGACTTTCATTCGCCTAAAACCCATGTAATTAATTGAATTCATAATTATTTTTTTTAAATTTATAAACATCAAAATCTTTTAAACTACAATAAACTAATTCAAAACTTTTAATACAAACATCTTTTTCATTACTATTCAAAATTGCTACGGTTATTTCATTATTATAAGGTTTTATTATTGAACTCGCCAAGAACACTCCTGACCTGATTTCTTCTGATTCATTAATTATTTCTTCTTTAAAATTTACTTTGATTTTTACCAATTTTTCTGTACGTGCAGGTTTTTGAATTATTTTGTTTATTGATAATATATTTTTATTTGACTGATTATTCATATAATTGTTAATATATTTTTTATTTTTGTCATAAATTTCTCTAACTTTTCATCATTATTATGTTTTAAAGATTCAGAATTTGTAATCTCTGGTTTATTATTTTTATATTTTTTATCTGCCTTTTTATATTTTTTATTAATTTCTGTAATTTTCAATTTCTCTAATTATTTACCCATTTCTTTAATGTTTTTAATTTCTTTATTTAATCTTTTATTATATTTTACTACACTTTCTTTATCTGTATTGAATTTTTCTTTATTTATTTTTATATTATTTTTCTCTTCTCTTATATTTTCTTTAATTTTATTTAATCTCATTCTAATTTTTTCATTTTGTACTTTTATTTCTTCTAAATTTAATTTTTTAACTATTTCTTTCTTTTTAATTTTTTCGTCATGTACTTGTACTTTTACTTTTATTTTTGAACCTACTTTTTTGCTTTCTGTATATTTTTGTTTATTAGTTTCTGTACTTAGCGTTTTGATTTTATTTTCTGCCTTATGACCCTTTCCCTGTACATATTTTTTATATAAAGAAGCTAAAACAGGTATTTTATTTTTTACCCGTACTTCCTTACATTTATTCATATGAGGAGGAATCTGAAAATTTGTGTTATTTTTTGTATCAATTTTGTTGTTAGTGAACTTAACAGAATATTTTGGAGATAGCATGTGATCGTTAACAAAACTATTATCATAATCCTGATTTGAAAAAGCAAAGACAGTCGAATACATTTTTGACTGTACTTTTTCAACATCATTTTCATGATCATATATATTTTCTTTTTATTTCATCTACATTTTCATTTTCTTTTTTTAATCTTTTGTTTATTTGTATTATACATTCTTTATCTTTTTTTTTAACGTTTCTTTGTTTATTTCTAAGTTATTCTTTTCATTTCTTATATTTTCTTTAACTTCATTTAGACTTCTTTTAATTTTTTTCATATTTTTGTTTCATTTCGTTATGTTCGTTTTCTCTGGCTAGGTGACAGCTCTTTTCTTGTTTCCCTTATTTTTATTCTGATTGTCCCACAATCTCTTTGCGTTACAATCCTTCATCATATGCCCTATTCTTTGACAAAAATTGCATTTTATTTCACAATTTTTATTTTTACTTTCATTTCTGTTACCATTATGGTTACCATTATTGTTGTTATTGAACCCGTTTCTTTGTACATACGTAACTGATCTTGAATTAATATTTTTTTCTTTACAATTTTGTGTTACATGCCCATACATTTTACAGTTTATACATAAGGGTGTAGATTTTCTAATTCGACATTCTTCAAACGTATGATTGTCCTTACCGCAGAAATTACAAATCTTGAATTCTTGTCTTTGATTATTTGGATGTTTAAAGTTAGAGAAATTTCTATTCTCGTAACGGAAGTTATACTTGTTGTTGTTATTAAATCGTGGATTTGAATTAGGGAAATTTCGGTTATTGTTATAATTAAAATTTCTTTGTTCTTTATTTTGGTAATTAACCTGTGGCACTTGCGCCATCTGTGTTCTAAATTTTGCATTATTATTGTTATAATTATTTCTATTAATATTGTTAAATGGTATTTCATTAATAACATTTTTACGTGCTGAATCAATATATTGTGTATTTAATGTTTGTGTGTGTTGGTGTATTGAATGTATTATTATTTGATAAATTTTGAAACTCATTAACTGTATTTGCCGATTGTATATCTGTTAACTCTATATTTTCTAATTTTGTAATTATTTCCTTTATACTACTTTTATCTTCATTTGCAGCTAACAATCTATATGTAGGATTAATTAAACCTGTTCTAAATGAAAATGCGGCAATTTCTTGTAAATCTGTTTTTACAGCATCATTATCGTCTGTGTGTCTTTCTTCAGCTTTCTTTTCACAAGATTTTAAAATTTTTTGAACTCTACTGCCAAATGTTTTAACAGATTCACCAGGAAATTGTCGTACCATTCTTAATTCATTTAATAATGTGAGATATGATTTATTATTTACTAACGTATTATGTAAAATTGTTTTTAATTGTTCGAGTTTTGAACAAGTAATACCGTCTAATAATCTAGCAGCTCTACCCCTAAATTTAACCGGTAACATTGCAAAAAATAAATCTTTATCTTCATTTTTCGCTAAACATTTATACATATTTTCATAGCATTTTATAAACGTATTAACTTCTATGCTGACGTCATCTGTATCTTCAGCGCTTAATACAGGTACATTATTTAACAATTGATTAACTAATTCAATATTTGCCATTCTGAATATTTTATCTAATTCTTTCATAAATTCTTCTGAAAAACTATTTTCTTCAACCTGATTTTCTTCACTTTCTGTTGTTCCTAACGATATTCTTGGTTTGTAAACCCGTGTACCTGACCTTAGCTGAATATAGTGTAATACGTGTTTTTCCTCTTCTCTTGTTAATGTTATACTCGGGTGAATAATTCTTCGTGACTTACCCGTTGGTGTGGATGCTGCTGGTGAAGTTACCCTGTTGCTGTTGTTCTCCAGTGCGATATCTTCACTTGTTGATTGTTGTTGTTGTTGTATTGGCACCAAATCGTTGCTTTCTTCTGATGTACTGAACACTGGACTTAAATTTTCAAATGTAAAGGAATCAACTTTTTCTTCAAATCTCTCTTTCCTTTTCTGATCCTTGAATGGTGTTGAACTTGTTTGTCCACTCGACATAAGTAGTGTATTTATGGGGTTTCTGAACCAGGGGATGTGGTGGAAGCTGACGTCACAAAGGCATTGTCTTGATCTTGATCATGTATTGATCTTGTCTTGTTTTGTCTAGACAAAGGGTGTGCGTGTGTTGTTGTAGTGATAATGAGAAACTAGTTGCAGGTGTTATTTAAGGATTCATATTTAAGCAGGTGCTCTATGTTGATTATTAGTAAGATCAATAACTGTCAATGGATTTAATAAAATAGTGTAATTTATGGCTTGTGAAACAATAGATTTCTTTCTAGAAACTATCCTGAGTTTTAATTTCAAAGGAATTTAAATGGATTCAGGATTTTAATTTTTTCCCAAAACTGTCAATGGATTTAATAAAATTGTGTAATTTATGGCTTGCGATAAATTATTATATTATTATTTATATTATGGCTATATTAGATTATTCTATATAGAAATTATTCTGATTGGTTAATTTTTTAGAGTGGGGGGTGAACTGATTATTCTAGAAACTGTTGTGATTGGTTATAGAGTTTTACATTTTCACTAAAGTTTGAGATTTTCTGGTATGAATTCACCCGAGTTTTGGTAAAAATTCACAGTTCAGTTTTACTAGTTAAAAGTTTAACAAGTAGAGTCAAAAATTTTTAATTCAAAACAAAATGGAAAAGAATCAAAT
The DNA here is from genome assembly GCA_963971155.1 of Anthrax anthrax. Lineage (NCBI taxonomy): Eukaryota > Metazoa > Arthropoda > Insecta > Diptera > Bombyliidae > Anthrax > Anthrax anthrax. The sequence continues at coordinate 36,098,878 of OZ020117.1, forward strand.
TGAAACTAATATTGCTGAGTCAACAGCAAAAGCAGAAAAATTACCAAGGCGGAAGAAACTATCTTGGAAAGATAAAGAAGAAGTTCCTGAAAAAAAGTTTGCTTCTTCAGTTGAAGCACTTAATTATGCTCGTAGAATATATTTGAACTTATCAAGCATGGAAATAAAAAAACCATACAGAATACTAAAACCCGTCATGTTATCAACTACTTACGGCAATAGAATTTTATTGGATTTGGAGGATAATGTGAAACTGTTTTTACCTGAAAAATATAGCTCGTTATACAAGCATTTTGAAAAGGATATGAACGAAGGAAAACTACTTATTATCAACAATGGACAAATTGGAAAGGGATACGATTTGATTTTTAAAGAACAAGAACTTGTAAAAAATGATGACGAAACGTTCCACAATGATGACGACAATATTTACTCACAACATAAACTACCTAATTTCTATAATGCATTTTAACTTGTAGATTATAACATAGTGTAATTTAGAAATAGTAATTTTAGAGTATAAATTATTGAACAAAAAATTTCAATAAGTTAGTTTTAAATTAGCTATACAAGTGTGCAGGTTAAAAAATTATTAATATAGTATATATTAAAGAAATTCATTAAATTTAACGAATATGACTGCTGACAAAATAGAAAACTTTATACTTGATTTCAATGATGTCATACTTGATGAACATAAAGAAGAATTATTACGATATTGGGAATTTTTGAAATTTTATGGTAAAAAGGCAAAAATTATTTCAATCTATGGACTCCATTATGCTGATTGTCCTTGGTCCAAAAGTACTACTACTTCTGGACCTGACACATGCAGTTGTTGGAATGTACCGAGGATACAGCAAAAAGCAGAAAAATTAATGAATTTGTATTATAGAATAAGAGGAATTAAATTTATAAATGAATAAATAAAGAAAAACACATTTGTTAAAATCAAAATACATGTTTTATTTAATATACAGTATACGTACACATAAACATTTTACAATTATTGATCATTATTTACCCACGAATTTTGTCCATTAGAATATTTAATACATTAGAATACATTAGAATACATTTTTGAAAATTTTTAATTAATTAAATAATAAACTAAATCTTTTTTATCAATCTTATCTTTTTTGTTTTATGATTTTTTCAATGAGAAATGTATCTGGATACTTTGTTCGAATTAGTTCTTGTTCATAAAATCCACCTTTTATTGGATTTCCTTGATAATCTTCTAAAATATACGTAACAGGGTTTGTGTTTTGAATTTTTTGATTTTAAAAACTTCAGTTGTCCAGTTAGGTGTGTAACCTTTTTCAAACAAATGTTTAAATTTACTAATGCGAACTTGATCGCCAACTTTATACTTTGGTTTACGAAAAACTTTTAAATTAACATATACTGTTTTTAACAATGTTTTTTCGTTTTTGGAATCAACATCAACTGGTTTCATTTGAATAGTCCTGTGTTTTGTGTTATTGTATAATTTTACTAATTCGTTTATTTTATCAATCAATCGGTAAGTACCATGCATACTGAATTCTTTCGACATCATTGACTTCAAAGTTCTGTTGAAACGTTCAACAATATAGGCTTTCATTGTGCTGTACGTTGAATAATGGTTAATATTATATTTATTCATTAAATTTTGAAAATGTTGATTATAAAACTCTTTGCCGAGATCGCTTTGTAAATTATGTGGTATTCTATTTGACGAAGTAAATATCTTCTCCATTGCTTTGGTTACATCTATGCCATTTTTACTTTTAAGAGGAATGGCCCAGGCAAATTTTGAAAAGGTGTCAATTACAGTTAACAAAAAGCGATATCCTTTATTATTAGCAGAATAAGTATCCATTTCAACTAAATCTATTTGCCAAAGATCATTTATTCCTTTTGTAATAACGTTTCTTCGAATAAATCTTCTACGAGCTGATTTATGTAATTCCTCAACTAGTTGTCTTTTGCTCATTTTTTTAACAAATGACGTAATGTTAACATAAGAGATGTATGTATGTATTTATTATTTAATAAAGACCATGTTTTTTAAATAGCGATGATCTTGCTTTAACCATGTATTCACCTGTATTTTTGTCTTTTTCGATATACAGTGCATTTTGTACAAGCTGTTTGTAATCAGTAAAATCTTTATGATAATTAATTAAATCAGTTTCTAATTTTTTTATTGCTTGTAGAAAGTTTGTATTTGCGCTTAAATCTTTATTATAATTGTTTGTAATAAGTTCTAACTGGTTAACTCTCTGTAAAATATTTTCAATTTTAAGAAAATGTGCTTGATGATTATTTTCAAATGCTTCTATTTTTTGTAATTTTTCATTAAAAGTTGTTTTAAATTCATTTATCGTATAGGTTACACTTTTATCGAGACTATGCAGTTTTTCTACTAAAAGATTTCTATTGCTATCAATTTCCTGTGAAAGATTTGTTCTTAAAGCTGTTATTTCATTTTCAAAGATTGCTTTTGTAACAGCATCAAAATCGTCAACTGGTAATCCAATGTTTTGTAAACGTTTATATTCTATATCAAAATTTCCATCAGGGGTTAATTTAAATCCAATTCCAGGTTGACCTGGAGGGCCGCGTTCATTATTTCTTTTACAATTGAGTAAGAAACGTCCAAACTTATCAACACTCATTTCGTAAATGACGCACTCTGTTTGTTAAATATGGTTTTTATACGATAATGTCAGCTTCTTTGAGCTCTTCAATAATTGAAATTATTTCATTTCCATAATTATTGTGACCTGCATTCTGTGAGGCTAACAATAATCTTAATCTGTCTACTAGCTCGTTTGGATCATCCCAATAAATATAATCAGTTTTGTTTCTTGAAAACTTCATTAAACCAGATCCCTTATGTGGATTTAAAAATCTTTTAATAAACTGATATTTTTTACTTCGAGTTCCTGAGATTTGTTTGTTTGCATCGTAATCACGTTTCATAGCATTTGTACTATTTAAGATTTGTACATAGATCACTATGTCTTCAATAGTATATACTCCTTTAGGGGGACTTTTTGTAAATATTAACTGTATTGAACCAGGTGTAAGTTTATAAGATTTGTTATTTATAACAATATTTTCATCATCTATTACAAATGCTGAATCACCTATTTTCCAATTATTTGTATCGTGATCTAAGTGAGGACCATACTTGTAATCAATTTCATTATCCTTCAAATTTAAACTCTTTATAATACTGTTAGGTATTATTATTTAAACGCAAGAGGTGTACTTATTGTGTAATCATCAAATTTATCTGAACCTAAAGCTTGTAAATCAATGACTCTCGGTTGTAGAATACCTTTTGGTGTAGAAAACGGTGTGTTGAAATTATCATTTAAAATTTTTGAATTGTCAAACGGTACTCTAGTTTTTTCAGGTTTTATTTTCTTATTTTGGCATGGTGTTTCATTTTCATAATCACCTTCAAAATTATTCTTTGTTTTTTCTTTAAGTTTTGCATTAAGTATTTCTTTGAGAGGTTGTGTAGTTGGTTTAAATGTATTTTCAAGTTGGAAATCAGTTTCTGCTTTTCCTCTTGTTAGTGTTAGATATTTTTTCCTAATTTCTTTTCTTGTTTTGATTATATCCTTAATCAAATTTTCATCCATTTTAAACAGCTAATGCACGGAATAGTTTTAAACAGGTATACATGAAGCAGTTGTAAACAGCTATGAAACAGCTATTAAACAGCTATGCAACAGCTATGAAACAGCTTTAAACAGCTATGAAACAGCTTTAACCAGCTATGAAACAGCTTTAAACAGCTATGAAACAGCTATGAAACAGCTATGAAACAGGTTGAAACAGCTACAAAACAGATTTTAAACTAATTATTGCGTTTTTTGTTCGTGATGATCAGTTTCTTTGTAGTTCACTTACATAAATGACTAAAACTTTCTTATTACTCTGTTTTTATACTTGAATAAAGATGTCAAATCCTTTTCTATATCTTCCTTTGTTTAGTTCATTATCTTTACTAATTACTAAGAATCCATATTTATCCTTCCAACATTCGGAGCATACTTCACGAAATTTTTCATATGACATATCCGTGTTAACATGATCAGTATATATATGTTTTAAGTTTACATCATCTTGTTTAAAAGCTGTTATTAAATTTGCATTATCTCGTATCAGATGTTTTGGAATACGTGTGTATGTCTGACATAAATAAAAACTGTCTACATCCCTATGACGACCCATACAAAAATATTCTCGTATATTGTTTTGTTTTTCACATGCAACATCGTCAAATACAAATATAGAATTACTTTTAGCTTCATTTGGAGGTATAACACCGTTATTATCAGTGAATGTGTAATAACCAAGTCCCTTTATAGGTCCTAATATGCGTTTTAAATATTCGTATTTAGGTTGATATAGAGATTTCGAATAAATATATATGTTTTCAAATTTAAGACCGTGTGGATGTTCGAGTAAACTAATCATAACATTTGTTTTACCACAGTTAGATGGACCTACAACAATACCTCTAATACTGTTCGGTAGTAACGTACTGTGTCTCATTTTACTGCTGTTATTGTTTGTTTTAAAGTCTACGTTTTTTACTGCTAACGTGTCACGTTGTTTAATTAGTCGCATTCTGGATAGCAACTGAACGAAATTTTCTATAAATACTGTATTTATAGCTTAATTGTCATCATTTCACTTTAGTCTTTGCATGAAACGATATAAAATGATTAATCATAAAAATAAATTTGTTAGTCGTTGTCCAACGCACAAAGGAAAAGGATTACTTAACTCATTAATAAACAAACTCCCATTTGAATTACATCTTCCTGGCTTTCAATATTGCGGTCCTGGTACAAAACTAAGAAAACGATTAGAAAGAGGAGACATAGGGATAAATCCACTAGACGCTGCCTGTAAAGAGCACGATATATTTTATTCAAAACATCTTGATAACGACAGTCGACATACAGCTGATCGCCTTTTAGCAGAAAAGGCTTGGGAAAGAGTAAAGTCTAAAGACGCTAGTATTGGTGAGCATGCAAACGCTTTGTTTGTGACGAACGCAATGAAGACAAAAGTAAAACTTGGAATGGGTGTTAAAACTAAAACTAAAAAACAAATTGTCAAATCAAAAGAAAAAAAACTCTTTCATCAGGCTATTCAAAATGCCCGTAAAATTATAAAAGTACATAGGCCTAATAAGCTGCAAGATGCAATAAAATTGGCTCTAACAGCAACCAAAGATATTTTAAAGAAAAAAAAATCATCAATTGAAATGCCACGAGTTATACCCATACCTAAAACTGGAGGTGTTTTACCGTTTCTTGTTCGACTTTTTGCGGGACTATCAGCTGTAGGAGCACTATCTGGTGGAGCAGCGCAAATCGCAAAAGTAATCAAGGAAGCCAAGAATGCGAGAGATCAGTTGACAGAAAATCAAAGACATAACAAAACAATGGAAGCAATAGCAATGGGGAAAGGATTATATTTGAAACCATACAGAAAAGGATTTGGACTCTTCTTAAGACCTTATCCAAAAAACTTTTAAATAAGCTACCTAATAGACCTCTTAACGAACTTGATTTAAATAAATATTCAAAATTTATTCCATATTTTCGAGGTGTTTTTATGCGTAATAAATTACCAAAAAAGCCTTGGAAAAAAGAATGTGGAGTTATAAATTTAGATGATGCAAGTGGGCCAGGTACGCATTGGGTAGCTTATTACAAAAACAATAACTATGCTGAATATTTTGACAGCTTTGGGAATTTAAAACCTCCTTTAGAAGTAATAGAATATTTAGGTAGTAATATAAGGTATAATTACAAGAGACAACAAAATTATAATTCAGTTAACTGCGGACATTTGTGTTTAAAGTTTCTGTGCAGCAAAATTATTTCACAACAACCTTATTTTGATGAACGAATAACAAAAAAAGAGTATCATACTTACTCTCCTTTTGTAGACTCTTTTAAAAATAATGATGAAATACGGATTTCAATACAAAACCAAGATCTTTATGTACTTCCAAGTGAAAGCATTATTTACATTGAAGGCACACTGAAAAAAACTGATGGTACAGATTTAGCTGACTATAAACTTAACAATAATTGCACATCATATTTATTTGATGAAATACGTTATGAGTTAAATGGTGTCGAAATTGATCGTACTAAAAATGTTGGAATTACTACTTCATTAAAAAATTATATATCATTAAATCAAAACGAAAGTTCTATGCTTCATAATGCAGGATGGTCACCAAACGAAACTATAAATCCTACATCTGGAAATTTTAGTTTTTGTATTCCTCTGAAAATGTTATTAGGATTCGCAGAAGATTATAAAAAAATCATCACAAATGCAAGACACGACTTGATTTTAATTCGTGCAAGAACAGACTTAAATGCAATTCAAACAACAGCCGACGGTTCTAAACTTACAGTTACAAAAGTGATGTGGAAAATACCACATGTTAGTGTGTCAGATGAAGAAAGACTTCGTTTTCTTAAATTTGTTCAAAATAGAAAATCATCTCGTATAAGTTTTCGAAGCTGGGACTTGCAAGAATATCCTAGCGCGCCGCAAACAGATCATCTTGTTTGGACTGTTAAGATTACACCACAATTAGAAAAACCCCGATTTGTGATTATTGCTCTACAAACAGACAAACAAAATAGAAAAGAGAAGGATGCTAGTAAATTCGATCATTGTAAACTTACTAACATAAAAGTTTATTTAAATTCTGAAACATATCCGTATGATAACTTATATATTATGTATGACCGTAATCGGTATGCTTTACTGTATGATATGTATATGAAATTCCAAGAATCATACTATGGTAAAGAAAACCATCCATTACTGAAATGGAGTGAATTTAAAGAAATAGCACCAATTGCTGTTATTGACTGTTCACATCAAAATGAAATTGTTAAATCTGGTCCAGTAGATGTGAGAATAGAACTGCAAACAGATGGTAATATTCCAGCAAATACAAATGCATACTGTTTACTTTTACATGATAGAATAATTGAATACAACCCACTTAATGGTGATGTACGAAAATTAGTATAATAAAAGAAGAAGCATGAGCATTTGCAAATTAGTTATTAGTTTGTCAACGGAAATAAAACATCTTATAAAATGAAAAATATTGTCGTCATAGATATACAAGGATTTAAAACTCAAAATAATAAATTCATTGTAAAAGAATTAGCAATATCATATAATGTACGAGAGTTTCAACATTTTTTAATTAAACCGCCATACGAGTATTCATCTTTAACAGAACAAGAACAAAAACAAGTTAATTGGTTAACAAGAAATTATCACGGATTGAATTGGGATGAAGGTTCAATTGCTTTTAGAAGTTTGATAGTTTTTTTATTAAAAAACCTGAAAGACGCAATAATTTACGTTAAGGGTATAGAAAAAACATTATTTATAAGCGAATCACTTAAGAAAAAAATTGTAGTTCATGATTTAGATGAATTAGGGTGTCCAAGTTTACATACTTTACATCAAAACCATCCTAATGTTCTAAGATGTGTTGTACATGGCGGTTGTTGTGCTTTGCAAAATATTTTTATTTTAAGACATTATGTAGATGCAAATTTAAATGAAACATTGTAATTTTTTTTGTTTTCAATAAAATTTATTAAAATTAAATATAAACTTATACTACTCTTTTTATTTTTCACTTAACCTATAATGACCCCAAGCATACGTACTTATACCATCTTCATTTACATGCCTCTTATCATCTATATAACTTAATGATATTTTATGTACATTTTGAGTATATAATGTATGTATATGAGATCTAAAAACTAACATACTACTATAAAATTTTTTTTTTCTATACAAGCAATCCCTATAATTTTCTAAACTTAAATTATCAACAGTTGTTTTCTTAACGCCTTTAGCTTTTTTAACTACTTTACTATTTTCTACATCTATTGAATACATTTTTGACTTAAGACCTATAAATTCTTTCATTATTCTACCATTGTTTTCATCTTTCATTAATCCTAATACTTTTTTATTTCTTAATGGGATGTTGTATGGATTATCTCGAGCATATTCTGATGTGTCAAATCTGTTATTAATATCATCTTTAATATCATCGTAAAAATCTTCAGTTTGTATAGTATAAACGAAAGAGTCTGTATCCATATAATTCAATAAAACATTTGCACCATATTTAGGTTTCATGTAGTCGTAGTGGAATTCGTACATTTTCCATTTTGATAATTCCAGTACAGCGAATCCTAAATAAATCGGTTTATTGTAGCATGTTCGCACTCGTTTCATCTGAACAGCTACCATATTTTGTGTAAATTGGGCTAAGCTATGAAAATTTGGTTTTGACACTAATGCTCGAACGCCTAAACGTTTTCCGCAGTTTTCCCAGTTAGTTACAATTTTCACATCTTTACGGTTATCAACGTTTTCCATTGTTTTTCCATACACTGCATTATTTAATAACTTGAAAAAGTTCTTCTCAAAAGCATTCTTAGCTAGTGTACGGTGATGAGTGTTTAGGTCAATATATGTTTTTAGCCAGCAAGATTGTCTAAACTGTAAGGCTCTATGAATTTTAACTATTTTTAATCCATGTTGAACACATTGATGTAAATTTCTATAAGGTATTATGTAATTTTGTTTGTTGGTTACATCTGTTATCAATTTTGAGAATTTAGATCCCGGACTCTTTTTATTTTCTGCACAAAATGGTAGATCATTGTGTTCATTATGTATTTCTTTTGGATATTCCAAATCAACTTCAAGAATGTATCCAATGTTAGAATTATCTGGTATTGATGTAAGATTTATTTCTTCTGCATTTTCAACCCATTTAAAGTCTGAATAAGGTAAAGCTTGAGACATGGCCCATCCATACAAGTTGTTTGCATCCACGTATGCCAAGTACTTTGAAGGTTTAGTATTATCAAAGCCTTGCATATACTTATTGTTTGCCACTGAATGTCTATGTGAACATTGTGTTATACCTCCTCTAATACCTTTCTTGATAAAGTTATACATATTAATGTCTGCTAAAAGTTGAAGATTTATTCCTGTTAGTTTAAGCATAGCGTCCCACGATAATCCAGGTGTTGTATAGTATTGACAAGGGTCTAATGAATATATATTTTTGCATACTTTTCTAAAGTTTTCGAAAACATCGGTTAAAAGTAGCACATCTGTTATCAAATACAGCTCTAAATAATCCCAAAGGCTTTTGCAGTTGAATTTTTTCCAAATCGTCAAAGCATGTAAATAATCTGCATCATTACATTTGCTGTTTGTCAACTTATTGTTGAAATTTTCTTTTGCAGGTAAAGAAGGCTCATCCAAACGTTCCCACGAGTTAATGCATTCATATGGAAATACTCCTTTTCTTGTTATCATTTAAATGCTTCCTCTTCTGGATACATTGATTTGACAACTTCAACATCTTGTGGTGTTAAATTTCTAACCAAAGAATCTAAGCTAGATTGCATGAACCTGGCAGAATCTAAAAATCTTAGCTCAATTGTATCTGTATCATTTACGTGAATACGTTTTGATAAGGATACATATAATTCTTTATTTAGTGGTATTAAATTTATATCTCCATCAATGTTTGAAAGTTCTTTGACAAACAAATGACAGTCGTATCCAGAGAAATTATGAAACAAAATAGGAATAAATTTAGGTACTCGATAACGTAAATTACATTCATTGTGAGCTGGACCTCTATATTCTCCTGTTAGGTGACAATGGTCAGCAACTCTAATGTTTCCTAAAAACTTCTTGCATATATGACACAGTTTGCTTTGTTCTTGTATTTTAAGTTGATATGGTGTTAAAGGATTCATAGACTTTGTATTCATAATGTAGTTATGATAAATGTGAAGTATGTCTTCAACCAATGATTGTACAAATTTTGATGGTGAGTCTTTTCCCTTATACACTTTCAATTTATTTAAACTATTGTCATACGAACATTTTATACAGTATGCAAATGTACAAGGAACGTGTTGCTGAATATTTGTTGTAGATGACCCTGATGGATTAGGTAGACAAGAATTTACATCTTGAAGAATACATTCAAAATCTGTATAAACTGTGAATGGGACTTCCAACTGACGTTCGTATTTTTCAAATTTTAATTCACATTTTTCAGGTGATGGCATCAAAGTAACAATCTTGCTGCATTCATTTTTGTGTGTGTCATAAGCATCTTTACTATAAAAATGTTGCAAGCAAGAGTTGCATAGATATACCATGTGTTTATGTTTTGTTATTTGACTTTTGATTAATCTCGATATATTTTTAATCCATACATAATGGCTTTTATCATTATCTTGAATAAGTAGTAGGTTGATGTGTTTGTTTTTTTCTTGTTTTGTACAATAGAAAGGACCCACTATCTTGCAGTTGTTTTGATTTATTTCTTCGTAACCAAATACGTTTACACTAATATCAGGATTCATTTCTTCAAATTTTTTTATGTCTGTTATTTTTAACGGAAATTCGAGGTTCCCAAACTCTAATCTAATATTGTTTCGTAGAATAATAGTAGTAGCAGTAATATCATGAATAAAGTAAGATGATGGTCGGTAGTTATGATCTCGATAGTCAACTGGATATAGAGCTGATATAACTGCCCACTTAAAACAATATTCATCTGAATTATTAACATTGATGCAAGCATGTTTTTGTTGAATGTATGGTGGTAGTGGCAAGTACTGTGACCCTTTAATCGGTTTGTACTGGTTAATGTCAATTTCAATATGACTTATTCTTATCAATGTCCAACCGCTATCACGTTCTTGGAATTCTTGCATCTTTGTGTGAATGTTATCAATCATATTGTTGACGACTGATAGTGCTTCGGTTTCATCACGTAGAATTTCCATCTTAGATTGAAAAGATTTTACTGATAATACCATATCTTCTTCTTCATCGTTATTTGCTTTAGTAATTTTAATGTATTCTGCAAACAGTTCAAAATTAAATTTAAACGATTCATGCTTACTTAACTGATTTCTTAAACATTGTAAAATCGTTTGTTTGGCTGATTCGAAAAACTGAAGCGGGTCCAAGTTTGATTCATTTTTATTTTCGTACAGAAGTGTCTCTATTCTTTCTTCAAAACCACTTTTTACAACCTTTAACTCATCATTGATTGGTTGTGCTGTATTTTGTTTATGAGCGTTTGTTCTTAAATGATAACTCCAATCTTTACCTAAAATGTTTTTTTTACATGCAGTACACAACTTGCTCAATTCATTGTCTGTTGTTTCATTCAGACGCTGTTTTTTTGATGATGAAGGTTGATTGATTACTTCATGTTCAACAATGAAATTAGAATTTACTGTATGCATATTTCTCATATGTATTAACAATTTGTCTTTGCGAGAATAACTTCTTTTACAAATTTTACAATATAATCGATCACCATGTACTGATAAAACATGTCTTTTCAAATTATCTTTCAGAGTAAATCCGTTTCCACAAACTTCACAAATAAAACTTTTCATTTTGAACTATTTTCAGCTTTAACTTTACTCAACTAAATAAATAATAACCTATTAAAAGATTTCACTCTAGTTGTTGAGTTTTGTAACTAGTAAAACAGAACTGTGAATTTTTACCAAAACTCGGGTGAATTTATACCAGAAAATCTCAAACTTTAGTGAAAATGTAAAACTCTATAACCAATCACAACAGTTTCTAGAATAATCAGTTCACCCCCCACTCTAAAAAATTAACCAATCAGAATAATTTCTATATAGAATAATCTAATATTAACGCAAGCCATAAATTATACTATTGTATTAAATCCATTGACAGTTTTGGGAAAAAATTGAAATTCTGAATCCATTTAAATTCCTTTGAAATTAAAACTCAGGATAGTTTCTAGAAAGAAATCTATTGTTTCATAAGACATAAATTACACTATTTTTATTAAATCCATTGACAGTGTTGGGTAAAAATTTAAATCCTGAATCCATTTAAATTCCTTTGAAATTAAAACCCATGTTTGTTTCTAGAAAGAAATCTTTTGTTTCATAAGACATAAATTACACTATTTTTATTAAACCCATTGACAGTTATTGATCTTACTAATAATCAACATAAAGCACCTGCTTAAATATGAATCCTTAAATAACACCTGCAACTAGTTTCTCATTATCACTACAACAACACACGCACACCCTTCGTCTAGACAAGACAAGACAAGATCAATGCCTTTGTGACGTCATGAACCGGCAGAGCCGCTGGCTTAGAAACGCCATAAACATATTACTTTTGTACATATTTGGTTTTTTATTTAAAAAAATATTTCCTGTTGTATTTCATGAACTAAAATAAATGTTTGAATGAATAAAAAAACCACTATAATTCTTTCATTTTGATGTCATTATATTATAATGAAGTTTTTCTATCTTTTACTTTAGTAAAACAGAAATACTTCCTATCTGTACCATTCTTTACTTAGTTCCTTTTCCTTTATTAACTGACTTTTATCATCTTTTATTATGTACCATAACAAGGCTCTCAACAACCCTCTCCGTGCACCTACACAAGTGAACGCCTGCCAGGAGGCCTTTTTCGCTGTTCTGACAGATCTTCGCACAAGAGCTGTGAGTCTCCTAAAGGAGATAAAATTATCGACAGAGGGCCTTCTTCGGTACCTTTTCCAAGGGATAATTTTTCTTTTAGTACTTTTTGATGTTATCGTCCAGCCAGGCAGGTTCGTGACGAGGTTTGGGTTGAGTAACAGGCATGGAAGAAAAGGCAGCAAAACGGATTATGCGCTTAATGTTAGCCGACTCTTTGTTAATATTGCTGCTGAAGGGGAGTGCCTGATCTTGTTTCAGCGCAGACTCGGAATAAAGATTCTAATCAGCCTTTGCTTCAACAAGACGCGGAGAAGACTTTTTAATTGCTAGCATTATATTACACGTGATAATGATGGATAAATGGTCGTTACCTTCTGGGTTTTCATGAACTAACCATGACAAATTGCAAGCGAGGTGGCCAACGGCAAGAGTGAGATCTATTGCGGACTTGGTACCGTATGTCGAAGACACGAAGGTATGGGCGCCGTCATTCAATAAGGTTAAGTTAGAATTGGAAATCCAATCTGTAATGGTAACACCTCTAGGGTCGATCCTATGATGGGTGTTAAAATCGCCACCAATAATAGATGTGGGAGGGAGTTGGTTCGAAAAGTTTATTAGAATGGAAGGAGTAAGACGAGTAGTTCTCGAAATATAAACTGATGAAAAAGTCACAGGAGGATTTGTGTGTACGGTAATGGATACATTTAGGAACTGGGATCTGATGTCAAGAAGGGAGTGACTTAAGCTAGACCATACTAAAATACCAACCCCCTGTAAAGCAGACGAAGACTCACTGTTAGAAAAGTAACAACGAAAACTTTGAAAGTTCAAGGGCCTCTCGTTAGAGAAAAGAAGAGTTTCTTGAAGAAGAATTCTGTGCGGATTGTACCGCTATATCAGCAATTCGAGATTGTGCTGATTAGCACGAAAGCCTCGTATGTTCCATTGTATGCAGGTGAGCCCACGTGATGTTGGGTGTAAGCTCATCATGAAAAATGTCTCAATAATTTATTCTAAAGGAACAGAATAAAACTGAGGCAAAGAGAAGGAGTCTTGAAGCCAAAAAGGAAAACAACATCACACCCTAGGGTGAAGATGTTAAGTCCATGTCAACGTGGACTAGGAACTATGAATGTATCGTTCTTTTCTATGAATTTCTGGAAAGAGAGTCCACTGCCCAAGAAATTTGTATCTTGTTGTGACACAAGTTTATCGGGAATTGTTCTGGACTCTGTAGTTAAATTCAATATATCATTTTTTTTTTTTTTTTTTTTTTTGAAATAAGACGTAACCCTGGTGGACCGGGTGATTGATGAAGGGGATGAAGTAAGGTTTTGAGAAATATGGGAGTGAATTTGTGCGGATGAAGGTGAAGTATTAGTAATTGACGTTGAGAGATAAGGATTGATAATTTGTTTAGATGGACTAGAATTTTTCTTAATAAAGTTTTTATTACTGTTGGAAAGGTTGGAATATGAATTATTATCTGAAGGGGTGGTGATTGCGAGAAGGTCAGTTTTAGTGTTAGTTTTAGTGTTTAAGAGGGAATTTGTGGTAATACTAGCCAGAAAGGGTAATTGATGTTTCAAAGTAGTCGAAGTCAAAGTAGTATCAGTACTAGGTCTAGGATCAGCCTTGCTTACCTGGGAAACCGGACCTCCGACTTTTTCAGCGAATGTAGCTGTTCCAATTTTAGAAGATGTCTGTAATCTGGACGGAAGCTGCGTTGCTGGTGTAGATGCAGACGGCCGTTCTGCAAAGTATTTTTTCCTCGCCTGGTACTGACTGCATTTATCCTTAGTCATTATGCGGAGAATATCACGTTCTCTCGCATAGCTGGGACAGTCCTTATAAGATGGTGAGTGGCCTTCTATAGCACAGTTGATGCAGAAGGTTCTAGAGCAGTTGTCACTGTGTGGTATGCTGCAACAATTTTTACATAGTTCCACCTTCTTATACCGAGCTTTGGTGTGGCCAAGTCTTTGGCAGTTAGTGCAACGCGTGAGATTTTCACCATATTTCCGGACAGCCACCTTCTGGAAACAGAACTCGATATTAGCTGGGACTTTCACTCTATTGAAAGTTAACACAATGGCCCCAGTGTTGTACTCTACATTCCCGTCGTTGTTCTTACGTTTAATGTGTCGACCACCAATGACTTTTTCCTTCTGTAGACCTTCGATAATTTCTTGCTCCGAAACAAATTTAAGCAAGAGGTAGTAGATAACGCCTCTCGAAGAGCTTAAGCCTCTGTGGAATTCCACTTCCATTTGGATAGTTTTGCTTATTCCAATGGACAGAGATTTCTTTTAATTAAACTTTTCGGCGGTTGACTCATTCTTGACAAGCATTTGTATCTTGCCATCGAAACGGAATTCGGCTTGAATTATTTCAGAGGAAATATCTTGTAAAGCCTTGGTTACCAAGAAGGGATTTTCTTGGTCCAACCTTCTAAATACGATATTGTCTTGAATCGAAGCAGCCTTGTCAACTTCCGTGTTGGAGACAATTAAATATTTTACATCATTTTGATCGACACTGACGGGATCAGACAGAACAGGAAAGTCAATGGTATTTGTAATATCCACCATGCGCTTCCCGCCTTTGATTTTCCTCTTAGGCGCTGGTGCGGCAAACTTATCCACTCCAAGTAGGCTAAACCACCATGTTGCAACCACTAATGTAATTCGGAGTAGTACGTTACTCCTTATTTTAAAAATGTACTGACTGAAAAACTAATAGTTTAATATTTCACTTATTATATTGTTTTAAAATGAAAAATTTGATGTACACTTATAAAGAAAAATATCCAATATAATATGAACTATTAAACACAATTTAATTTTGTCTATTTATATTTAAAAAAATATGTAATTACTGCACACAAAATTTCACGTGTCGAACACTTCCAGGCAACTGAAGTATGAATGAAAAAATTGTAATAAAATTAAAATTACCTTTTTACACAACCTAATGTTGTTTTATGCCATCACGAATGATCCGAAATACGTTCTTACCATTTCGGGTCCCATAATGTTGCCGGTACATGAATTTATCCATATGGTCTAAGACGTACATACAATTTTGAATGAATTTTTAAACTTTTTTGTATTATATATATGTGCACACCGAAAAAGAATTAAAAATTAATAGTTGTGAAGTATTAAAAAGTATTTTTAATATTTGAATGGTTTAGAAAATATTGTACATTGTATTAAAACTGTGTTATCGAATTGGATTGATTTTTAACCCTTGAGTAGTATTCATGAAACAATTTTTAATCTTTGATTAGTATGAAATTCTAATCCTTGATTACTATTAATTTGTAATCTCGTTGGAATAATTTTTAACCTTTGATTAGTATGAATTTCTAATCCTAAATGACATTATTTTTTAATATCGTAAATAAAAATACATTTTCAATTCAGCAAATTCTATATTATTTATTATGTAAATAAAAATACAAAAAATTTATATATTAGGTAATCCTTATAACTAAAATTCTTTTGTACAAATACAATGTTTCGTATTCCTCTTATTCTTCATTTAATATTTTAATTTGAACAAAAGAAAAAAAAAAGAAACAAAAGAAATATTTCTAATCCTTATTGAATTTTAAAATATGTGGTGCTAAGATGTATGTTCTTTTATTATTTATATAAAAATTAAAACTTTGTTTAAAATTCAAATTTTCGTAAGAAATCAGAGATAGATTATCATTTGTTTCCACCTCAAAACAATTCAAAAGTGTATCAAATTGTTTTGTTGTGAAATGTTGTAACCAAAAATAAAAATTTCCACTGATATACAATATTTTCACAATTTTTGAAAAGTGTGGTTCGTCTTTGTTAAATGCAGTTATAGAACGAAATTGCACCTATAATCGTAACCAGGATTTACTTTTAGCCACTGAGTTTCGAATACTTCCACCGTATCTTCATTTCCAAAATTAATTTGTTTAATACAATCTTATCTAAAGATTTTATTTTGCCATAGTCAAAAGCTTCATTGAATTGCATAGGCCTGAACTTGTATGCTGCACTTTGTTGATGTCTGATGGAAAAACTTTTGAGTAAATTTATACAGTTGTTATGTAAAGACATTAGATTTGAAAAATATTTATGCTTGGACTCATATCTCATTGCCCACGTGTATATTAGAGGACCACTTTTTCTAATTATAGATGGATAGTGTGTAAGGATATGTTGTTTAGGTGTTAAATTCTGTTTGAAAGTAGAATGTATGTACTAAGGTTAAGTGAGTAAAAATTGGAGATTCTAATTTAATTATATCTTGATTTGATATTTCTGGACTAAGTACTATTGATGTGATATTGACAAGACTAATAAATAATTCCCATAAAGATGAAATCTCATTATTAAGGTAATAGAAAATAAAAGGAATGTGTAATAGTAAACACAAATTCTGAGAGGCGGATAGTCCTACACTATTCTTTTTTATTACAATATTAGTTGGAGCAGAGTTTTTATACAGATGTCCATAATGAAAAGAAACAATTCTATCTTTAATACCTTCAAACTGTGAAATTTTTTTATCTATTATTGTTTGTATGAATAGCTTAAGACTGTACGGAATTAAACCTTCTAATATATCGTGCATAACGTCAACGCTAGCATTATCAAAAATATTGTAAAATTGTAAATCGTTTAAAATACAATAGTGCTTAATTTCTTTCGATTGATTCACATCAGAAAATACTTTTTGAAAATCACTATCACAATATTTTTTATAATTCTCCGTGGTTCGTAAATATTTTTCTTTTTCTTTCACTGCTTCTTGAGTCTCTTTGCTAGGCATACAACAAAATCGACAAAAATAATTTGCCCTATATGACTACAAAGCCTAGTGCGGTATTTGCACCTAAATTGTCATGACTTAAACTTATAAGTGTACCTTTTAATATTTTTCCATCTATTTCAAGTCAAGTATTTGAAAGTTGTTTCAATTCTTGTACAGTAGGATATAAAATTGATTTTCTTGTTGTTCAAATTTTTCAATAACTAATAAAAATATCAGTATAAATATTATTGAAAATAAACTATGTATGAATGAAAAATTCAATTTTTCAAAAACTTTAACGAAAAATATGTACTTGATACAAAAATGTCTTCACTTTTTATTTCAATTATGTTGTTTTCATTGCAATTTAATTTTTTAAGTTCAACAAATTCGAATTCATTTTCGAATTTCATTCTGATTTTAAGTCCTAAAAGGCTCATTTTGTTTAATTACAATTTTAAAATTACACAATTAATTTGAAATGCACAACTTTTGTTTCACTGATCATACGAGTAACAATCATATTCACGATTCAAATAAAACTGACACCAAGAAAACGAATTACGCATTGATAACGCAAAATGCTTCCAGTTTAATTCGTAAGAGTTTAATTATCAATACACAATGGATTAAACTTTACTTGCTTGAGATTACAATCTGATCTGAATAATATTAAATTCAATAAACTTGTCATAACATGTCTTCAGTTTAATCCCTACGAGAGCAATTTTTAATACGTTTTTAGATTGTACTTACTCTACTTAGATTAAAATGTAATACGAACAATAATAATCTAATATAGACAGTTTGATTTTTAATATACAATTGATTGAAATTGTACATTTTTTAACTGTTGTATCATCTTATATTAACTTGTAATCCTAAATAGTATAATATTTGCATTAATATTTTCCAAGGATTGAATATAAAAAGGGCATGGATTAAAAATAGGCGTTAATACTTTGCTTAGATTAAAAATTCATCCAAAATTTTTAACGGTGTATGAGCTTTGCATTACATTTAATCTTCGCATTGTAGTTTTCGTAGAATGCCAGAGTTCCTCGACCGAATTTGTGCAAGTTTGATCCTGCGGGTCCACAAAATATTTTTTATGATTCACAAATTTGTGAACATACCTCTAAGAGTTTAGGTTTTTGTAAGCACCCCATCCGTCTATCCATATCTCTGTTCCCGGCAGCAAATATTTCTTGATGATAGGGATCATGATTTGTCTGTCCCTTTTCTCCACATAAACTATTACAGGTTTTTTTGTTCTGGTATCGTAAATACCGAGAACCCAGAGCTGCCTGGTTGAGTGACTTCTATTATATTTTCTCTTTGCCAAAAAGAGTTTCATCTATTTGGACCATCCAACCGGGTCCCCCCCACGGAATGTGCTCAAAGTCTGATCAATATTCCAAGAACATAATTTGTGCAATTTTGTATAAATTGCACAAATTGTGGTCTTGGAATGACCAGTACCATTGTGGCACATATTCACTGATTGCCATAGGCCCAGTTGAAAATCAGTATGAGAATTTAGTGCCTGAAATAAATGTAAAGTTGAAGTAATAAAAACAATATACATATGCAAATATCATATAATAAATAATTCTTAACTTTCGCGAGGCTTACTTTTGATTCGCAAAGCCCGGTACCACTCTCATTTGGTCGCCTGCATCGCAGCACTTTTCCATAAGGCGCTCTGGTTTTACCCGATTCAATTTTCATCGGCATACTATGCTTTTTACATTTGTGAACAAAGAATTTAATATTTTTTAATATTTTAATGTATTTTCCCATACTTAACGTATACATGCTACGTTACAATACTTACAAATGTGTACTTTTCAAACCAACCCTCCCCCTGCAAAAATTCTACAATCTGTCTTTTTCCTTCTAAATTTTTTAGAAGAAGGACCAACGAGAGTAAAGTTGTGCAGTCACCTAATTTTATCTAAAATTAAAAGAGCAAAAAAATTAAATGGAAATAAACTAACTTTAAATTACATTACTATAGAGTATATATTATTCAAATAATAATCTACGTTGAACGTTTGACTTTGCTTAAATTGTTCCAACTTTATACGTATACTTGATACGGCCATATGATTAATTGATCGATTCAGACAGTAATTTTTGATGGATACGGATCTTAAAATATCTGTGATTATTATTATTAGTGCAGTCACAGTGAAACCTGGTAAGTTAAAAACGAAGCTATAATAAAGGACCGGGTTGAATATGCAAGGAGAGAGGGGTTCACGAACCAACGTTCAGTGACGATAGAGATACTCACCAAGTGGACGATGTTACAGCCATCGTTGGTGCACACGAGCACGTCTCATCCTCCTTTACAACTACAACGTTATATTAATCAAAACATGATTTCTTTCTAATGTGCAGATGATTCATAAAAAGGATAAATGAATATTTAAAATTTGTTATGTAAAAAAAAAAAAAAGGAAAGTATTCATATAAAAACAGTATACTATATAGTATGTGTAATTTATTGTGAAATACAAAAAAAACCAAAAAAACATATTTTTACATATTTTACAAATTTTGTTTCTTTTTGTACCACTTCTTATCTGCTTATATTTTCTTAGTGTTTTACACTTTTCTTTTGGTTTTGCTTTTACTGTTGTCTGTTACTTTAATATCTAAATATATAGGTACAATTAAATTTAAGATTAATAATTCAAAATATTCCTAAACACTTCTGTTGTTTTTTTTTTTTTTTCTTTTTTATTATTAATATTTTTGTAATTTGTAGCTTACCCGAGCTCAGGTTTGTCCTCGTTGGCATGCTTCATGTAGAGGAGGCAATGTTGATTGATGAACTGAAGAACAGGGATGAAATGTTGTGTTTGTTTATTTAAATAAAATATTTTTATTAGGAGATCCGGATAATTTTATCCCTGCCAACCCCTTAGTAACTCCAGTCCATATCCAGCCCGAATGATACTTTCTCTTCGCCTATGCTATTCTACGTTCAATTCCTAATAAATTATTTTTAATTTATTTTATTTTTTTTTTTAATGTTCAGTTTTTTATATTTTATTAATTTTTTTATTTATTTTTATTTAATTTTTTTTTTGTTTTTATTTATTTTTTTTTATGGTTCGTTTTTTTTTTTCTTTCGATAATTAATTAATTCTTTTAGATTAATAAGTCGTTTTTAAATTGTTTCGTTTTCACATTAAAATTTAAATTTCAGGTATACACAAATTCATGTCTATTCTTTATTATGTTCCAATTTATCTTTTACTTATACAAATAATAATAATTTTTTTGTTTATAATGTTTTAAACGGTTTTACATTTTTTTTTTGTATTGATATACATATATTCGCAAATTATATATGTATAAAATAATATTTAATTGACCTAACCACTAGGATTTTATTTTTACTTGCAATTTTTATTATTTCACCTTTATAATCATATCATTTTGAATTTCTAATAAAATAACTTAAATCAATTCTTAATCAATTGTTATATAAAAAATATCAAATTGTAAAACAATTTGATTAAACATTAGATTAATTCAATAATTTCATACATTTTAAAATTATTTAAATAATTCATAAAGAAAATTCAAGATTATTTCAAATATTGAGTAATTCTTTGAAACATTTCATTTAAAAGGAAATTCGGGCATTCAACTCATATCCGTTAATTGTATTAACAAAGAAAAATAATTAACAAAAAATATATATTTCGATGACTCGCCAATTGGGCAATCATTTCATTCATTATTAAAGTTCATAAAGTATATATGCCAATATGTTTCAATATAAATTCCTTAGCAACATAGTTCAAAATTATATTTAACCCTTTTTATCAGTAATTTTCCATATTGCAAAATAACATGAAAAAAATTCATATGAAATACAAAAACAAGAACTAGCAAATTAACGATTTTAACCAAAGTACATAGGTAAATCATAATTAGCACGGAAATATAAAAAAAAAAACAAATATATTAACATATGCAAATTCATTTACATTAAGCTCATAGTAACAATTGTATTTATTGATAAGTGCACTGCACTGGCATACAAAGTTCATATTGCACATAATTGTATACCAGCTAATAAGTGCAATAAACTTGCGTACATTAAGAGAAGCTTTAAAGAAAAACGAACAACAATACCAAATAAAGAATATGCAAATAAAGAATTGAAATGTACCGCCCATTTCCCCTACGATTGGTACAGTCATTTATGGTAAATTATATTAATATTAAAATAACGAACTTTGGATTTAATTAGCAAAAACAAAATTTAAGTAGGGAAAATTGATAATTGTAATTATTGATAAAATAGTTACGATTGTCGAAGTTATAATTTGGATTTGAAACACTAAAGTTGGAAAAGTAAATTACCGCGGAATTACAAATCGTCTTTGATTAAAATAAATTATATAACTTAAAATATTTTTTGAAAATAATTAATAAATTTAAAAACAATTCAATTAAATTTATCATAGTAAAAAATTCGCCCGTAAAGTATTTTGAATAATCTGTAGAATTACAAGTAAAAGATTTTCTGTTCGGCATCAAGTTGATTACAGTATTTCGGTTCGGTACAAATTATTGTTGTAAAATAAACAATTAATATTTCAGTTAATTTTAAGTAAAAATTGTGAACATATTTTTAGTAAGAATAAAGTTTTAAAAACTAACCCACAATCTTTTCAATTGAAAAAACCTTAATTTCTTCCCAACATTCGTAAAAAACCTTTTAAATGATAATACATAACATATAATTTTGGCGCAGCCGGTAAACGTTTTCATATGTAAAAACCCTAGAAACGCTTCCATTTTAACCTGACAAATTTGTGTTCATAACAATTAAAATTTGGCTTAAAAAAAAAAAAAAAAAAAATTTATATTTAGTTAAATAAATTTCTTTATAATAAAATTTTACTGCGTAACATAAATAAAAATGCTACATTAATTTCAGAAAAATATTAAAAATAAATTCAGCAAATTAAATTCAGAAAATTAAAAAATAAATTCAGAAAAATAATAAATTAATAAATTCAGCAAAAAATTTTTAATTAAATCTTAAAGATAAAATCATTTTGCACAGTTTCAGAAATAAATTTCGAATAAAAATTAAATTCAGCAAAAATATTTATTTCGCTGAATGAAGTAATAACTTTAAAATTAAATAAAATAAAAAGTGTGGAAAACTATAAAAAATTTTTTGTTAAAAAATAAATAAATTATAAACAATTGGGCATTTTTCTGTATAAATAGTAAAATTTTTGAAATAATAGTTAATATAATAAAAATTTAAATAAATACAAGTAACATTTATTAATAGGCAAGAAATTATTAGTAAAGCTTAATAAAAAGTGGTTTTTGAGAAAGATAAAAATATATGTGTATGAATAAAAAAAAAAATACATATACATATATTTTAATGTGGTACAATTGAAAACATTCTTTTGAAAAAGAAAATTTGAAATAATTTATATTATATGTCAGTAGTGTATTTATGGGGTTTCTGAACCAGGGGATGTGGTGGAAGCTGACGTCACAAAGGCATTGTCTTGATCTTGATCTTGTATTGATCTTATCTTGTCTTGTCTAGACAAAGGGTGTGCGTGTGTTGTTGTAGTGATAATGAGAAACTAGTTGCAGGTGTTATTTAAGGATTCAGGATTTAAATTTTTACCCAGAACTGTCAATGGATTTAATAAAATAGTGTAATTTATGGCTTGTGAAACAATAGATTTCTTTCTAGAAACTATTCTGAGCTTTAATTTCAAAGGAATTTAAATGGATTCAGGACTTAAATTTTTACCCAAAACTGTCAATGGATTTAATAAAAATAGTGTAATTTATGGCTTGTGAAACAATATATTTCTTTCTAGAAACTATCCTGAGTTTTAATTTCAAAGGAATTTAAATGGATTCATGATTTAAATTTTTACCCAAAACTGTCAATAGATTTAATAAAATTGTGTAATTTATGTCTTATGAAACAATAGATTTCTTTCTAGAAACAAACATGAGTTTTAATTTCAAAGGAATTTAAATGGATTCAGGATTTCAATTTTTTCCCAAAACTGTCAATAGATTTAATAAAATTGTGTAATTTATGTCTTATGAAACAATAGATTTCTTTCTAGAAACTATCCTGAGTTTTAATTTTAAAGGAATTTAAATGCATTCAGGATTTAAATTTTTTCCCAAAACTGTCAATGGATTTAATACAATAGTATAATTTATGGCTTGCGTTAATATTAGATTATTCTATATAGAAATTATTCTGATTGGTTAATTTTTTAGAGTGGGGGGTGAACTGATTATTCTAGAAACTGTTGTGATTGGTTATAGAGTTTTACATTTTCACTAAAGTTTGAGATTTTCTGGTATAAATTCACCCGAGTTTTGGTAAAAATTCACAGTTCTGTTTTACTAGTTACAAAACTCAACAACTAGAGTGAAATCTTTTAATAGGTTATTATTTATTTAGTTGAGTAAAGTTAAAGCTGAAAATAGTTCAAAATGAAAAGTTTTATTTGTGAAGTTTGTGGAAACGGATTTACTCTGAAAGATAATTTGAAAAGACATGTTTTATCAGTACATGGTGATCGATTATATTGTAAAATTTGTAAAAGAAGTTATTCTCGCAAAGACAAATTGTTAATACATATGAGAAATATGCATACAGTAAATTCTAATTTCATTGTTGAACATGAAGTAATCAATCAACCTTCATCATCAAAAAAACAGCGTCTGAATGAAACAACAGACAATGAATTGAGCAAGTTGTGTACTGCATGTAAAAAAAACATTTTAGGTAAAGATTGGAGTTATCATTTAAGAACAAACGCTCATAAACAAAATACAGCACAACCAATCAATGATGAGTTAAAGGTTGTAAAAAGTGGTTTTGAAGAAAGAATAGAGACACTTCTGTACGAAAATAAAAATGAATCAAACTTGGACCCGCTTCAGTTTTTCGAATCAGCCAAACAAACGATTTTACAATGTTTAAGAAATCAGTTAAGTAAGCATGAATCGTTTAAATTTAATTTTGAACTGTTTGCAGAATACATTAAAATTACTAAAGCAAATAACGATGAAGAAGAAGATATGGTATTATCAGTAAAATCTTTTCAATCTAAGATGGAAATTCTACGTGATGAAACCGAAGCACTATCAGTCGTCAACAATATGATTGATAACATTCACACAAAGATGCAAGAATTCCAAGAACGTGATAGCGGTTGGACATTGATAAGAATAAGTCATATTGAAATTGACATTAACCAGTACAAACCGATTAAAGGGTCACAGTACTTGCCACTACCACCATACATTCAACAAAAACATGCTTGCATCAATGTTAATAATTCAGATGAATATTGTTTTAAGTGGGCAGTTATATCAGCTCTATATCCAGTTGACTATCGAGATCATAACTACCGACCATCATCTTACTTTATTCATGATATTACTGCTACTACTATTATTCTACGAAACAATATTAGATTAGAGTTTGGGAACCTCGAATTTCCGTTAAAAATAACAGACATAAAAAAATTTGAAGAAATGAATCCTGATATTAGTGTAAACGTATTTGGTTACGAAGAAATAAATCAAAACAACTGCAAGATAGTGGGTCCTTTCTATTGTACAAAACAAGAAAAAAACAAACACATCAACCTACTACTTATTCAAGATAATGATAAAAGCCATTATGTATGGATTAAAAATATATCGAGATTAATCAAAAGTCAAATAACAAAACATAAACACATGGTATATCTATGCAACTCTTGCTTGCAACATTTTTATAGTAAAGATGCTTATGACACACACAAAAATGAATGCAGCAAGATTGTTACTTTGATGCCATCACCTGAAAAATGTGAATTAAAATTTGAAAAATACGAACGTCAGTTGGAAGTCCCATTCACAGTTTATACAGATTTTGAATGTATTCTTCAAGATGTAAATTCTTGTCTACCTAATCCATCAGGGTCATCTACAACAAATATTCAGCAACACGTTCCTTGTACATTTGCATACTGTATAAAATGTTCGTATGACAATAGTTTAAATAAATTGAAAGTGTATAAGGGAAAAGACTCACCATCAAAATTTGTACAATCATTGGTTGAAGACATACTTCACATTTATCATAACTACATTATGAATACAAAGTCTATGAATCCTTTAACACCATATCAACTTAAAATACAAGAACAAAGCAAACTGTGTCATATATGCAAGAAGTTTTTAGGAAACATTAGAGTTGCTGACCATTGTCACCTAACAGGAGAATATAGAGGTCCAGCTCACAATGAATGTAATTTACGTTATCGAGTACCTAAATTTATTCCTATTTTGTTTCATAATTTCTCTGGATACGACTGTCATTTGTTTGTCAAAGAACTTTCAAACATTGATGGAGATATAAATTTAATACCACTAAATAAAGAATTATATGTATCCTTATCAAAACGTATTCACGTAAATGATACAGATACAATTGAGCTAAGATTTTTAGATTCTGCCAGGTTCATGCAATCTAGCTTAGATTCTTTGGTTAGAAATTTAACACCACAAGATGTTGAAGTTGTCAAATCAATGTATCCAGAAGAGGAAGCATTTAAATGATAACAAGAAAAGGAGTATTTCCATATGAATGCATTAACTCGTGGGAACGTTTGGATGAGCCTTCTTTACCTGCAAAAGAAAATTTCAACAATAAGTTGACAAACAGCAAATGTAATGATGCAGATTATTTACATGCTTTGACGATTTGGAAAAAATTCAACTGCAAAAGCCTTTGGGATTATTTAGAGCTGTATTTGATAACAGATGTGCTACTTTTAACCGATGTTTTCGAAAACTTTAGAAAAGTATGCAAAAATATATATTCATTAGACCCTTGTCAATACTATACAACACCTGGATTATCGTGGGACGCTATGCTTAAACTAACAGGAATAAATCTTCAACTTTTAGCAGACATTAATATGTATAACTTTATCAAGAAAGGTATTAGAGGAGGTATAACACAATGTTCACATAGACATTCAGTGGCAAACAATAAGTATATGCAAGGCTTTGATAATACTAAACCTTCAAAGTACTTGGCATACGTGGATGCAAACAACTTGTATGGATGGGCCATGTCTCAAGCTTTACCTTATTCAGACTTTAAATGGGTTGAAAATGCAGAAGAAATAAATCTTACATCAATACCAGATAATTCTAACATTGGATACATTCTTGAAGTTGATTTGGAATATCCAAAAGAAATACATAATGAACACAATGATCTACCATTTTGTGCAGAAAATAAAAAGAGTCCGGGATCTAAATTCTCAAAATTGATAACAGATGTAACCAACAAACAAAATTACATAATACCTTATAGAAATTTACATCAATGTGTTCAACATGGATTAAAAATAGTTAAAATTCATAGAGCCTTACAGTTTAGACAATCTTGCTGGCTAAAAACATATATTGACCTAAACACTCATCACCGTACACTAGCTAAGAATGCTTTTGAGAAGAACTTTTTCAAGTTATTAAATAATGCAGTGTATGGAAAAACAATGGAAAACGTTGATAACCGTAAAGATGTGAAAATTGTAACTAACTGGGAAAACTGCGGAAAACGTTTAGGCGTTCGAGCATTAGTGTCAAAACCAAATTTTCATAGCTTAGCCCAATTTACACAAAATATGGTAGCTGTTCAGATGAAACGAGTGCGAACATGCTACAATAAACCGATTTATTTAGGATTCGCTGTACTGGAATTATCAAAATGGAAAATGTACGAATTCCACTACGACTACATGAAACCTAAATATGGTGCAAATGTTTTATTGAATTATATGGATACAGACTCTTTCGTTTATACTATACAAACTGAAGATTTTTACGATGATATTAAAGATGATATTAATAACAGATTTGACACATCAGAATATGCTCGAGATAATCCATACAACATCCCATTAAGAAATAAAAAAGTATTAGGATTAATGAAAGATGAAAACAATGGTAGAATAATGAAAGAATTTATAGGTCTTAAGTCAAAAATGTATTCAATAGATGTAGAAAATAGTAAAGTAGTTAAAAAAGCTAAAGGCGTTAAGAAAACAACTGTTGATAATTTAAGTTTAGAAAATTATAGGGATTGCTTGTATAGAAAAAAAAAATTTTATAGTAGTATGTTAGTTTTTAGATCTCATATACATACATTATATACTCAAAATGTACATAAAATATCATTAAGTTATATAGATGATAAGAGGCATGTAAATGAAGATGGTATAAGTACGTATGCTTGGGGTCATTATAGGTTAAGTGAAAAATAAAAAGAGTAGTATAAGTTTATATTTAATTTTAATAAATTTTATTGAAAACAAAAAAAATTACAATGTTTCATTTAAATTTGCATCTACATAATGTCTTAAAATAAAAATATTTTGCAAAGCACAACAACCGCCATGTACAACACATCTTAGAACATTAGGATGGTTTTGATGTAAAGTATGTAAACTTGGACACCCTAATTCATCTAAATCATGAACTACAATTTTTTTCTTAAGTGATTCGCTTATAAATATTCTTTTTTCTGTACCCTTAACGTAAAATATTGCGTCTTTCAGGTTTTTTAATAAAAAAAATTATCAAACTTCTAAAAGAAATTGAACCTTCATCCCAATTTAATCCGTGATATTTTCTTGTTAACCAATTAACTTGTTTTTGTTCTTTTACTGTTAAAGATGAATACTCGTATGGCGGTTTAATTAAAAAATGTTGAAACTCTCGTACATTATATGATATTGCTAATTCTATTACAATGAATTTATTATTTTGAGTTTTAAATCCTTGTATATCTATGATGACAATATTTTCCATATTATAAGATGTTTTATCTCCGTTGACAAACTAATAACTAACTTGCAAATGCTCATGCTTCTTCTTTTATTATAGTAATTTTCGTACATCACCATTAAGTGGGTTGTATTCAATTAATCTATCATGTAAAAGTAAACAGTATGCATTTGTATTTGCTGGAATATTACCATCTGTTTGCAGTTCTATTCTCACATCTACTGGACCAGATTTAACAATTTCATTTTGATGTGAACAGTCAATAACAGCAATTGGTGCTATTTCTTTAAATTCACTCCATTTCAGTAATGGATGGTTTTCTTTACCATAGTATGATTCTTGGAATTTCATATACATATCATACAGTAAAGCATACCGATTACGGTCATACATAATATATAAGTTATCATACGGATATGTTTCAGAATTTAAATAAACTTTTATGTTAGTAAGTTTACAATGATCGAATTTACTAGCATCCTTCTCTTTTCTATTTTGTTTGTCTGTTTGTAGAGCAATAATCACAAATCGGGGTTTTTCTAATTGTGGTGTAATCTTAACAGTCCAAACAAGATGATCTGTTTGCGGCGCGCTAGGATATTCATGCAAGTCCCAGCTTCGAAAACTTATACGAGAAGATTTTCCATTTTGAACAAATTTAAGTAAACGAAGTCTTTCTTCATCTGATACACTAACATGTGGTATTTTCCACATCACTTTTGTAACTGTAAGTTTAGAAGCCTCGACTGTTGTTTGAATTGTATTTAAGTCTGTTCTTGCACGAATTAAAATCAAGTCGTGTCTTGCATTTGTGATGATTTTTTTATAATCTTGTGCAAAACCTAATATCATTTTCAGAGGAATACAAAAACTAAAATTTCCAGATGTAGGATTTATAGTTTCGTTTGGTGACCATCCTGCATTATGAAGCATAGAACTTTCGTTTTGATTTAATGATATATAATTTTTTAATGAAGTAGTAATTCCAACATTTTTAGTACGATCAATTTCGACACCATTTAACTCATAACGTATTTCATCAAATAAATATGATGTACAATTATTGTTAAGTTTATAGTCAGCTAAATCTGTACCATCAGTTTTTTTCAGTGTGCCTTCAATGTAAATAATGCTTTCACTTGGAAGTACATAAAGATCTTGGTTTTGTATTGAAATCCGTATTTCATCATTATTTTTAAAAGAGTCTACAAAAGGAGAGTAAGTATGATACTCTTTTTTTGTTATTCGTTCATCAAAATAAGGTTGTTGTGAAATATTCAGTATATCACTCATTATGAGTTTTTAAAACAAATCCCAGAGATTCAAGAAACTTTCTGTTTTCAATAGTTAATTTAGCTCTCGATTTCGATGTTACTCCTTTAAGAGTTGAACTAGAACTAGCAACATTTCTGCGATGTATTGGACTTATATTTATATTTTTGTTATAAAGAATCATTTCTTTTTTTATTCTGGTTTTAAATGTAATCTGACTGTAATATTTTCGTCTCTGAAATTTATTAAATTTCCGTCTTGATCAACAATTCTAATTACGATCGATCTGATTTGTTAAACGTTAACTGGTAAATAAATTACATTTTTAGGAACCTCTGTTATTTTCTACCCTGGACCAACATCCGGTGAAAACTCATGAAGAGTATGCACAGGTATATTATTACAGTACGAACCTGTTACTAAATTACATTCAATTCGTATAGCATTTACTTTAGTGATGTTTACTGGTAAATCAGACACATGTAATACATTTGCAGGTAATTCTGTTTTAGTAAATCCTAGAAGTTGACCAATAGATCGCTTCCTGGTGAAGTAAATGTTTTCTGTACTTTTAATTTCTGTTTTGAGTGTGTTGTTGTTTGCATGAATTTCGACTGTAGGTTTACTTTCTGTTTTTGCCAGCTCTTTCTGCAAGTAATTGGCAATGTCATCAACTTCATAAGACCCCACAGGTATTGTAATAACTTCATTGCCTATATGAAATAAATTATTGTTACGATCAACGTTGGGAATTGAATTATAAGTATGAAAGTCAACTAGTCCGCAAACATAGTTGATTGGTAAATCTATAGGAGGGAAATATTCTGAGGTAAGAACTGAAGTATTTCCAGTAAGAGTTAATGTAATTGACATTTTGAAAGATGTCAGTTGAGTGATTATTTTGTGTTGTGAACCTTCTATTTAAACCGTTGATCATATACTTTTTGTCGATGAGCAGACGTAAGAATTGGATTTAGAACTTCGCTAGTTTGAACAATTCGTCTATTAAATCTTTCGCGATCGCATGCGATTATTTCCCAATATCTTTTGCGATTTTGACGATAAGCGTAGTTCCACTTATATAAAAAAAAAATTTGTACTTGAGGATTAAAACACACCTTTTTCGCCATATGATAAAAAATATACTGAACAAATTTATAAAATTTCACTTTATTTATATATATTCTTTATATTTGCTGCATAGAAACTTTAAACACAAATGTCCGCAGTTAACTGAATTATAATTTTGTTGTCTCTTGTAATTATACCATATTACTACCTAAATATTCTATTACTTCTAAAGGAGGTTTTAAATTCCCAAAACTGTCAATATATTCAGCATAGTTATTGTTTTTGTAATAAGCTACCCAATGCGTACCTGGCCCACTTGCATCATCTAAATTTATAACTCCACATTCTTTTTTCCAAGGCTTTTTTGGTAATTTATTACGCATAAAAACACCTCGAAAGTATGGAATAAATTTTGAATATTTATTTAAATCAAGTTCTTTAAGAGGTCTATTAGGTAGTTTATTTAAAAATTTTTTGGATAAGGTCTTAAGAAATGTCCAAATCCTTTTCTGTATGGTTTCAAATATAATCCTTTCCCCATTGCTATTGCTTCCATTGTTTTGTTATGTCTTTGATTTTCTGTCAACTGATCTCTCGCATTCTTGGCTTCCTTGATTACTTTTGCGATTTGCGCTGCTCCACCAGATAGTGCTCCTACAGCTGATAGTCCCGCAAAAAGTCGAACAAGAAACGGTAAAACACCTCCAGTTTTAGGTACGGGTATAACTCGTGGTATTTCAATTGACGCTTTTTTTTCTTTAAAATATCTTTGGTTGCTGTTAGAGCCAATTTTATTGCATCTTGCAGCTTACTAGGCCTATGTACTTTTATAATTTTACGGGCATTTTGAATAGCCAGATGAAAGAGTTTTTTTTCTTTTGATTTGACTATTTGTTTTTTAGTTTTAGTTTTAACACCCATTCCAAGTTTTACCTTTGTCTTCATTGCGTTCGTCACAAACAAAGCGTTTGCACGCTCACCAATACTAGCGTCGTTAGACTTTACTCTTTCCCAAGCCTTTTCTGCTAAAAGGCGATCAGCTGTATGTCGACTGTCGTTATCAAGATGTTTTGAATAAAATATATCGTGCTCTTTACAGGCAGCGTCTAGTGGATTTATCCCTATGTCTCCTCTTTCTAATCGTTTTCTTAGTTTTGTACCAGAACCGCAATATTGATAGCCAGGAAGATGTAATTCAAATGGGAGTTTGTTTATTAATGAGTTAAGTAATCCTTTTCCTTTGTGCGTTGGACAACGACTAACAAATTTATTTTTATGATTAATCATTTTATATCGTTTCATGCAAAGACTAAAGTGAAATGATGACAATTAAGCTATAAATACAGTATTTATAGAAAATTTCGTTCAGTTGCTATCCAGAATGCGACTAATTAAACAACGTGACACGTTAGCAGTAAAAAACGTAGACTTTAAAACAAACAATAACAGCAGTAAAATTAGACACAGTACGTTACTACCGAACAGTATTAGAGCTATTGTTGTAGGTCCATCTAACTGCGGTAAAACAAATGTTATGATTAGTTTACTCGAACATCCACACGGTCTTAAATTTGAAAACATATATATTTATTCGAAATCTCTATATCAACCTAAATACGAATATTTAAAACGCATATTAGGACCTATAAAGGGACTTGGTTATTACACATTCACTGAAAATAACGATGTTATACCTCCAAATGAAGCTAAAAGTAATTCTATATTTGTATTTGACGATGCTGCATGTGAAAAACAAAACAATATACGAGAATATTTTTGTATGGGTCGTCATAGGGATGTAGACAGTTTTTATTTATGTCAGACATACACACGTATTCCAAAACATCTGATACGAGATAATGCAAATTTAATAACAGCTTTTAAACAAGATGATGTAAACTTAAAACATATATATACTGATCATGTTAACACGGATATGTCATATGAAAAATTTCGTGAAGTATGCTCCGAATGTTGGAAGGATAAATATGGATTCTTAGTAATTAGTAAAGATAATGAACTAAACAAAGGAAGATATAGAAAAGAATTTGACATCTTTATTCAAGTATAAAAACAGAGTAATAAGAAAGTTTTAGTCATTTATGTAAGTGAACTACAAAGAAACTGATCATCATCACGAACAAAACACGCAATAATTAGTTTGAAATCTGTTTTGTAGCTGTTTCAACCTGTTTCATAGCTGTTTCATAGCTGTTTCAAAACTGGTTAAAGCTGTTTCATAGCTGTTTAAAGCTGTTTCATAGCTGTTTAAAGCTGTTTCATAGCTGTTTCATAGCTTTTTAAAGCTCTTTCATAGCTGTTTCATAGCTGTTTCATAGCTGTTTAAAGCTGTTTCATAGCTGTTTCATAGCTGTTTCATAGCTGTTTAAAGCTGTTTCATAGCTGTTTCATAGCTGTTTCATAGCTGTTTAAAGCTGTTTCATAGCTGTTTCATAGCTGTTTCATAGCTGTTTCATAGCTTTTTAAAGCTCTTTCATAGCTGTTTCATAGCTGTTTCATAGCTGTTTAAAGCTGTTTCATAGCTGTTTCATAGCTGTTTCATAGCTGTTTAAAGCTGTTTCATAGCTGTTTCATAGCTGTTTCATAGCTTTTTAAAGCTCTTTCATAGCTGTTTCATAGCTGTTTCATAGCTGTTTAAAGCTGTTTCATAGCTGTTTCATAGCTGTTTCATAGCTGTTTAAAGCTGTTTCATAGCTGTTTCATAGCTGTTTAAAGCTGTTTCATAGCTGTTTCATAGCTGTTTCATAGCTGTTTCATAGCTGTTTAAAATGGATGAAAATTTGATTAAGGATATAATCAAAACAAGAAAAGAAAGTAGGAAAAAATATCTAACACTAACAAGAGGAAAAGCAGAAACTGATTTCCAACTTGAAAATACATTTAAACCAATTACACAACCTCTTAAAGAAATACTTAATGCAAAACTTAAAAAAAAAACAAAGAATAATTTTGAAGGTGATTATGAAAATGAAACACCATGCCAAAATAAGAAAATAAAACCTGAAAAAACAAGAATACCGTTTGACAATTCAAAAATTTTAAATGATAATTTCAACACACCGTTTTCTACACCAAAAGGTATTCTACAACCGAGAGTCATTGATTTACAAGCTTTAGGTTCAGATAAATTTGATGATTACACAACAAGTACACCTCTTCCGTTTACAAATTCACCTAACAGTATTATAAAGAGTTTAAATTTGAAGGATAATGAAATTGATTACAAGTATGGTCCTCACTTAGATCACGGTACAAATACTTGGAAAATAGGTGATTCAGCATTTGTAATAGATGATGAAAATATTGTTATAAATAACAAATCTTATAAACTTACACCTGGTTTAATACAGTTAATATTTACAAAAAGTCCCCCTAAAGGAGTATATACTATTGAAGACATAGGGATCTATGTACAAATCTTAAATAGTACAAATGCTATGAAACGTGATTACGATGCAAACAAACAAATCTCAGGAACTCGAAGTAAAAAATATCAGTTTATTAAAAGATTTTTAAATCCACATAAGGGATCTGGTTTAATGAAGTTTTCAAGAAACAAAACTGATTATATTTATTGGGATGATCCAAACGAGCTAGTAGACAGATTAAGATTATTGTTAGCCTCACAGAATGCAGGTCACAATAATCATGGAAATGAAATAATTTCAATTATTGAAGAGCTCAAAGAAGCTGACATTATCGTATAAAAACCATATTTAACAAACAGAGTGCGTCATTTACGAAATGAGTGTTGATAAGTTTGGATGTTTCTTACTCAATTGTAAAAGAAATAATGAACGAGGACCTCCAGGTCAACCTGGAATTGGATTTAAATTAACCCCTGATGGAAATTTTGATATAGAATATAAACGATTACAAAACATTGGATTACCAGTTGACGATTTTGATGCTATTACAAAAGCAATCTTTGAAAATGAAATAACAGCTTTAAGAACATATCTTTCACAAGAAATTGATAGCAATAGAAATCTTTTAGTAGAAAAACTGCATAATCTTGATAAAAGTGTAACTTATACGATAAATGAATTTAAAACAATTTTTAATGAAAAATTACAAAAACTAGAAACATTTGTAAATAATTCTCAAGCACATTTTCATGAAATTGATAATATTTTACAGAGAGTTAACAAGTTAGAAATTATTACAAACAATCATGATAATAATTTAAGCACAAATAAAAATTTTTTTTTGTATATCGAAAAAGACAAAAATACAGGTGAATACATGGTTAAAGCAAGATCATCGCTATTTAAAAAACATGGTCTTCATTAAATAATAAATACATCTCTTATGTTAACATCACGTCATTTGATAAAAAAATGAGCAGAAGACAACTAGTTGAGGAATTACATAAATCAGCTCGTAGAAGATTTATTCGAAGAAACGTTATTACAAAAGGAATAAATGATCTTTGGCAAATAGATTTAGTTGAAATGGATACTTATTCTGCTAATAATAAAGGATATCGCTTTTTGTTAACTGTAATTGACACCTTTTCAAAATTTGCCTGGGCCATTCCTCTTAAAAGTAAAAATGGCATAGATGTAACCAAAGCAATGGAGAAGATATTTACTTCGTCAAATAGAATACCACATAATTTACAAAGCGATCTCGGCAAAGAGTTTTATAATCAACATTTTCAAAATTTAATGAATAAATATAATATTAACCATTATTCAACGTACAGCACAATGAAAGCCTATATTGTTGAACGTTTCAACAGAACTTTGAAGTCAATGATGTCGAAAGAATTCAGTATGCATGGTACTTACCGATGGATTGATAAAATAAACGAATTAGTAAAATTATACAATAACACAAAACACAGGACTATTCAAATGAAACCAGTTGATGTTGATTCCAAAAACGAAAAAACATTGTTAAAAACAGTATATGCTAATTTAAAAGTTTTTCGTAAACCAAAGTATAAAGTTGGCGATCAAGTTCGCATTAGTAAATTTAAACATTTGTTTGAAAAAGGTTACACACCTAACTGGACAACTGAAGTTTTTAAAATCAAAAAATTCAAAACACAAACCCTGTTACGTATATTTTAGAAGATTATCAAGGAAATCCAATAAAAGGTGGATTTTATGAACAAGAACTAATTCGAACAAAGTATCCAGATACATTTCTCATTGAAAAAATCATAAAACAAAAAAGATAAGATTGATAAAAAAGATTTAGTTTATTATTTAATTAATTAAAAATTTTCAAAAATGTATTCTAATGTATTCTAATGTATTAAATATTCTAATGAACAAAATTCGTGGGTAAATAATGATCAATAATTGTAAAATGTTTATGTGTACGTATACTGTATATTAAATAAAACATGTATTTTGATTTTAACAAATGTGTTTTTCTTTATTTATTCATTTATAAATTTAATTCCTCTTATTCTATAATACAAATTCATTAATTTTTTCTGCTTTATGCTGTATCCTTGGTACATTCCAACAACTGCATGTGTCAGGTCCAGAAGTAGTAGTACTTTTGGACCAAGGACAATCAGCATAATGGAGTCCATAGATTGAAATAATTTTTGCCTTTTTACCATAAAATTCCAAAAATTCCAAATATCGTAATAATTCTTCTTTATGTTCATCAAGTATGACATTATTGAAATCAAGTATAAAGTTTTCTATTTTGTCAGCAGTCATATTCGTTAAATTTAATGAATTTCTTTAGTATAAACTATATTAATAATTTTTTAACCTGCACACTTGTATAGCTAATTTAAAACTAACTTATTGAAATTTTTTGTTCAATAATTTATACTCTAAAATTACTATTTCTAAATTACACTATGTTATAATCTACAAGTTAAAATGCATTATAGAAATTAGGTAGTTTATGTTGTGAGTAAATATTGTCGTCATCATTGTGGAACGTTTCGTCATCATTTTTTACAAGTTCTTGTTCTTTAAAAATCAAATCGTATCCCTTTCCAATTTGTCCATTGTTGATAATAAGTAGTTTTCCTTCGTTCATATCCTTTTCAAAATGCTTGTATAACGAGCTATATTTTTCAGGTAAAAACAGTTTCATATTATCCTCCAAATCCAATAAAATTCTATTGCCGTAAGTTGTTGATAACATGACGGATTTTAGTATTCTGTATGGTTTTTTTATTTCCATGCTTGATAGGTTCAAATATATTCTACGAGCAGAATTAAGTGCTTCAACTGAAGAAGCAAACTTTTTTTCAGGAACTTCTTCTTCTTTATCTTTCCAAGATAGTTTCTTCCGTCTTGGTAATTTTTCTGCTTTTGCTGTTAACTCAGCAATATTAGTTTCAATTTGATTCTTTTCATTTTGTTTTGAATTAAAAATTTTTGACTCTACTTGTTAAACTTTGAACTAGTAAAACTGAACTGTGAATTTTAACCAAAACTCGGTTGAATTTATACCAGAAAATTTAAAACTTTAGTGAAAATGTAAAACTCTATAACCAATCACAACAGTTTCTAGAATAATCAGTTCACCCCCGCTCTAAAAAATTAACCAATCAGAACAATTTCTGGAATAATCTAATATTAACGCAAGCCATAAATTATACTATTATATTAAATCCATTGACAGTTTTGGGAAAAAATTTAAATCCTGAATCCATTTAAATTCCTTTAAAATTAAAACTCAGGATAGTTTCTAGAAAAAAATCTATTGTTTCATAAGACATAAATTACACAATTTTATTAAATCTATTGACAGTTTTGGGAAAAAATTTAAATCCTGAATCCATTTAAATTCCTTTGAAATTAAAACTCAGGATAGTTTCTAGAAAGAAATCTATTGTTTCATAAGACATAAATTACACTATTTTTATTAAATCCATTGACAGTTTTGGGAAAAAATTTAAATCCTGAATCCATTTAAATTCCTTTGAAATTAAAACCCATGATAGTTTCTAGAAAGAAATCTATTGTTTCATAAGACATAAATTACACTATTTTTATTAAACCCATTGACAGTTATTGATCTTACTAATTATCAACATAAAGCACCTGCTTAAATATGAATCCTTAAATAACACCTGCAACTAGTTTCTCATTATCACTACAACAACACACGCACACCCTTCGTCTAGACAAGACAAGACAAGATCAATGCCTTTGTGACGTCATGAACCGGCAGAGCCGCTGGCTTAGAAACGCCATAAACATACTACTATTTTTCTAATTTTACCTTCATCATCACTATTGATCTTTTTTGTTTTGCAAAATAAAGTTTGAAAAGTCTGCACTAAAAATTATTCAGTTATTTTATTGACTGTGGCTAGTTTACTTCGGGGGATTTAAAATAATCTAACATACATATATCATTTTGATATTACATAAATTTTCTGTTTCAAAATAAAAGGTACTAGGTTATATTACCAAATATTATTTTTAATAATAACATATAAACGTACAAAATACACATATTTACATATAATGTATTTTAAACTTGAAACATACAAATGGTAAGAATTAAATAAGTAGAAATAACCCCAAAAAACTTTGAAAAGTAGTATGGTATATTGTAATTTTAAAAATAAAACACAAATTTTTTGTTTTCATATTTGATAATATTAAAACAAAACAAAAATACCAGTTGACATTTTCTAAAGTGTAAAGTACAGTGAACTTGAAAATTACACATGATAAAACAAAAATAGATATACGGCCAAAATTTAAAAAGTATGTCACATCAACATTTTGTTTAGAAAAATATGACCCACATTTCACTATCATATTAAAATAATATCACAAAAACAACAAATCAAAACTGATTGAACAAAAAAAACTCCCGATACGATTTAATAAAAATAATTTTGTTAGCAAAAATAATTGAAGCACTGTACTGGGAAGCGAGGTCAAAAATGTAAAAATACAATAAGAGACAACAACAGCAACATATTTTTAAATTTTTTATATTTTAAATTTTTTACTTTTTGACATGTTTTTCACATTTTTTATATTTAAACTTTTTAAATCTGTTGCATGACTACGACATCTTCCACTGATATTTCAATCTATAAGAAAAAAATTTAATAGAATGCGAGTATGTGTAAAAGTGTAAAAAAGAGATAATTACCCAAATTTTAACCCCAGAGGTTGTTCTTTCTGATTCACAGGAATAATCTTCCCATTCATCCCACAATGCCGACCTATACTTAACCCGAGCGCCTTCTCTCCTACCTATTTCTTTTAAAATATCCTTCAGAGGCAACGTAACGTAACATGTGCAGTTACCGCATAGTGCATCATCCACTTCTTAACCTCTGCCGCGACATCCTGCATTTTTTGCATCTAAAAAAAAAAAAACAAATCGCAATTTGTTAGTTATTATATTCATTTTTAAGGTTAATAAAATAGATATACTTTCATTTATCTGGTTATCCATTTTTCTTATTTTTAATTACGTACTTTTTTATATTTTATTTTTGTCTGCACTATGCAGAATATACAATGAAAATGAATTGAATGAAAAATTTGTCAGAACTATAATTTTGAAAGTAAAGCTTTTTACAAGAAAAAAATGCCCAAATAATTTTATCTTTAAAAGACGTAACTTGTGTTATAATTTTTTTTAAAAAATCATTAGAAAAATAAAATTTGGTATTTAACCTATATCTAACAATAGAGTAGAATAGAAAAAAATTTTAAAAACTTTTATATACTGTTACGTATATAATTTAATAAGGAAACAATTTTATTTTAATGTAACGTAAATGCCCATATTTAATTTTCAATTTTATTTAACTTATCTCAAAACAATAAAAAATAAAAACAGAAAAAGTATTCTACGAGATTTCTTTTCTTCGTTATACATATGTATATTGCAACAAAAATATGCTTGACAAAAAAAAAAATAAATTTGAAATACGGCCATATTTTTGATATTAAAACGTATCCGCTTTTTTTATTCCGTTATTGTCGATGAAATTGTAGGATCCTGCTCGCATGCAGCCGTTAGCAGTATAATCTCATGCCCATTTTCATAAATGTATTCCTTTCATAAAAAATAACATAAAATTAGAATCAGTTTTCTTAATATGTTTTTAATTCATACTTACAGATTTATAAACCCAATGTCTTTGAAAATAACTATTTTCAAATTCTTCCCAATCTTCACCAAAGATTTTATGAATTATTTTCAGAGGTAAGACTGAAATTTACACTAAATTTGCTAATTGATCTTCTATTGACACATATATATTGCGATTGTTTAAACTTAATATTCTTTTTATTTCCTCTTTTATCATTTTAAATGTATCTATTCCTTTTTACTTTTTGTGTGAAATGTCTGAACTTTTTTCGAATTGAAATTAAAATTTCGTACCCTTAAGTTATCAGTGCCATGTGCTTTCAAACAATTTTTATCATAAATTTAAAAAAACCGCGAAAAATACATACATACATATGTACAATTTCCTTTCATATGTTACAGGCAGAACTTTTTTGCAAAAATAAGTTTTATATCAATTCGTATTTTAATTGTAGAAAACAATCATGTCGAGTAACAAACAGACTCGACAATATATTCTTGACTTTATAATTCAAAAATGGGTGTTTGTGAAAGTAAATATTTTAAAATATTTCGGACTTTTCTTCTTAATAATTTTTTATAAATCTTAGGACAAAAATCTACATTTCATACAAAAGAAGAAAAGAGATTGTCGACCAATACTACTCTTACTTTTCAAGGGAAAATTTCCAAAATAAAAAACGGAGTTGAACTTTACATTAATATAACAGCAGGGTTTGTTTTTTATACTTCATGTAATTGCTACTGGTTATGCAGTTTACAGGATACATTTTAGAACACTTTGTTTTTTAACATAAAAACTTTCTCAGCAAGGTTCAATATATGTTCCTACATACATATAAAATGTTTATATGTGAATTAAATTGTGAAGATATTTAGTGTGTTTTTTAAATTCTGTGTTGTTTTAAATATAACTTAAAATTTATTTAAGATATTTTAGCAACATACTTTCTTTTTTAAATAAATTTATTTATGTAATTGTGTATATGTGCGCGTATGATTGATTCTATGTGGTTTTAAATGTAACTTAAAATTTATTTAAGATATTTTACCAACATACTTAAAAATACCTTCAATTTTCTTTTTTTTAAATAAATTTATTTATGTAATTGTGTATATGCGCGTATGATTGACATAAAAAAGAATATGTGTAATGAAAGTAAGTACAATTATTCTAAAACATTAGCCCTTTTTAAAATTACAATGTATCGGTACTATTGAAATTGTAAGAGAAACAAAAATACAGAGTGCAATGATAGATATATACACACCTTACATACACATATAAACAAATCGTAGCAAATTTTATCATATCAGTACAATTGAAAAATATATGACTTGTGTTGTTGTTTTTTTTTTTAAATCCAAAGTAATCTCATCGTTTTCGTATTCTATAAATAAGTTCTGTAGTGTGTTTTTTTTTTTTTTTTTTTTTGTTTATGGAAGTAGACAAATAATGTTTTCTACATACGCGTATATAACGTTCTTAAAACATTGAAAAGTTTTTTAATAAATATAACACACACATGTGTATGCGCAGGTTGATATCCATATCACACAAAACGTCTAAAAAATATGATTGAAACATGTACACCTAATTCTCTTTTGACACGAATTTGATTTAACACAAATTAAAAAAAAAAAAAAACAAAATTCTGTTTTACATGATTTTTTTTGGGAACATATCTATCGTGTAAATAAGAGAATTAGGAGTATATTACAGAACAAAATGTATTTAAAATGAAATACGTGGGTATTTTCACACATTAAGTTCTTAAGCATTGTAGAGAACAACAACTGTTTACAGGCTGTTAAAAAATGAATAAAATATTTATGTTCTTCGTTCTTTTAAATACTATTTGTACTGAAATGTATATGTTACCAATCAATTTAGATGTTGTTGAAGGAAATCAAACGGTTTTAAAATTAATAATATCTTTGCCAAATAACACGATGGTAAAAATTGTTTTGTCATTTCAATATATAGTTGACAAAGACACAAATAGTTCATCAAAACATAAAATGATTCAGACTGAAGTCATAACCTCAAATAACTCATAAATAATTAAACGAACATTATTTGACCCAAATGAAGAACAAAGGAGAATGAGAAACTGGGTAGAAAAGCTGAGACTTCGACATACTAAAGAAAAAATGAGTAACATATAATGTTATTAAGAAAAGTGAAGAAACATAAGAAGTTTTTCTATTAAAGTTACTTTTATTAATAGCATATATAAAAATTGCATTTAACACAATGACCTTTTCTACAATATTATAATTTTTGTTTTTTTTTTTTTAAAAATAATATAAACATTTTTATACAATTATGTTTCTTTTTCACAATTTTTCAATTATTAAAAATATATCTTTTCCTTCAGTTGTTTCTGCTAATTTTCTCAAATATTATACAATTACATTTGGATTGTCATCATCCAATAATTGTATTCTTATTTTGTTATTGCAAATTGCTCCTTTTTCAAAGATTTTTGTATCGTTTTCTTCACATTCCATTTCTGTATCATAGTCTGAATTCTCGTAAATGTCCTCTTTATCGTAATTATTTGATTTAAAATTGTTTTTGTTTTCATGTTGGTAATG
This sequence comes from Anthrax anthrax, assembly GCA_963971155.1. Classification (NCBI taxonomy): domain Eukaryota; kingdom Metazoa; phylum Arthropoda; class Insecta; order Diptera; family Bombyliidae; genus Anthrax; species Anthrax anthrax. The sequence goes on from OZ020117.1 coordinate 36,141,210, forward strand.
ATGTTCTATTACATGAGGTTTTTCCTCTCCGTAAAAATCAAGTGTTTCTTTAGCGCACTGATATTCAGAATTTAATTTTTGTTGCTGCAGACTAACAAGACTGATTGAAGTTATCATTCTCTGGTTCATATTTATCAAACTCAGTTTCATTTAGTGAGTCCTTGATACAAGGTTTTATTTTCCTTTCTTTCGATGAGTAATTTTTCAAAGCATTTAATTTGTCTTTTGTTATGTTCCTTAAATTATGTTTATTTTGGTCACTTTTATTATATGAAATTTGAAGGCAATCAGAAGCTTTTTGTTTTTCTTCATAGTGATGAGTGTTCACATTTCGTCTGGAATTGGGCACTTCTGTGCTATGCACACATTTCATATGTCTCAAAAAGTTATCGCTACGGGTAAAAACTTTGTTGCATATTATACACTTCGACATGTTTTTGTTTTAATGAAAACTAATAGAATAAAAGAAAAGACAGCGCATTTTTCTTTTATACATTTACATATGAACCCTTTTTTCCTCCTGCTCCTCCTCCTCTTCCTCTTCCTTGCACCCGTTACAGGGCTTACGGCAGGTTTGTTATTTTTGTTTTAATACATTTCAAATCACAAGTCACCTTAAACCTTCTTCATTTTAAACCCGTACGGTACTGAGCTGTTATCTTCTAAAAACTTGTCTTTTTCAGATATAGGTTTATAAATTTTTGTTTCAGAAGTGCTCACTATTTCATGACTTATAGTACGTCGTATATTTTGAGATAAAATTTCTATATCCTTATTGTGTTCAGAGTTCAATATCATGTTTTTAATAGATTCAAAATTCACTAGTTTAGATGTCTCATAGTTCAAACAAATGCCTTTTACCTTACATACTATTTTGACAGAATTGTCTTTTGTGCTGTAAATTTGGTGTGCATAGTTTTTTTGGGCCACCTCGATCACCAAGCTGATCTAAATAGCTATAAAGCTTGAGACGTGCTTCAGTTGTCGTATATGCCGCTATACAAACATTTACTGTTGGCAGAGATACAGAAGCTTCTTCTTTATAACACCAATTAACGACAACCGTATCCTCATTAATAGGGAGAATATGGTACACTTCAACTGACGGATCAACAGAACATTCGCTTATCATCAAGTTTCTGAATTTCAAGCAGGCTTCAATTAAAATTTGCACATCAGAAACACAGTAATCAACTATGTCACGCTGCATATCAAATTCGTTATGTTTTTGGTCACTGTACCATTTTAGAAAAATTTCACGCTCTTCAGTTTTCATACTATTCGGGCTATAATATTCTATTGCTGGGAGTGGACCAATGTAGTTCTCATTTTCAATAGCATTAAAGAGATAAGGAAAGTATCCCTTTTTATAGCTGTTAAATCATATGCTTTTGGTAGTTTTGAAAGTGCCATTGGAAAATAGTTTAACGAATCTATAAACTTTACGTTATTAATCTGCATCATTATAATTTTTGTTCCCCGCATTAATAAACCTGGTTTTAAGTCTACGTTATGAAGTATATAATTTAATATAAACTGATGGTCAAAAGCCTGACCATTATGTACTATTACAAGAATCTTTTTAAATTTTTTTCTGATAAATAAAATACGATGCATGAATGATTTAATACATTCATCACTTTTACAATTTGCAGTCTAACACCACATTTTTGGTCTAAGTCTAAACAACTATCGCATTTTTGTTGAAATACACATAAATTCGGTTCATGCAATTTTATTTCATTAATTAAATCTTATTTTGTATGTTTTTGTAGCTGAACCTTTTCCTGATGTGTCTAAATCATAAAAAGTAAAAAGAGTGTCTTTCGCGCATGTTTTACGAAAATCAGGCTGAATGAAGCAAAAATGACCTTGTTCTACATGTTTTACACATATTTTACAAAATTCTTCTCCACATACATATGATCTATTTGAACTATAGGTCTTCAAACAGTCAATACACCTTTTAATCAGATTGCAGATATTTGTTTTTCCTTTTATTCCAAAGTCCAAATGATTTTGGTAGCATTTTTCTCCTTTAAAATTACGATTACAATTTTTACATAAAATATCCTTATTATCATATTTAGTGCATGCTGGAGATTGTTGACAACATAAACATGTTCCACCACATCTGTGATCATTCTTCGTATTGTAAGGAATGTTATAACTTTCGCAATAGTAACCACAACAAAATGCAGCAGTAAAAGATGTTATAACATTATAATGACCTTTATGATATAATAAATTCAATCGTTTTCCTTCATTTGGACCTTCAAAAAGAATATCTCGTCCTTTATTACCATATTGATATGCTACAATTTTGTAATCTTTGAAATAATTTTGAAATTGCTGAAGCTCAGAAATTCCTGCACCCTCAGCAGGTACTTTTACATTTGAATTTACTAAGTGTTGTTCGACGTTTTGAGTTTGTACTTTTCCAATATTTCTTCTTATTTTAGCATAGTCAGGATCATTATCAACGTTGGCTTTTGCAATAATTAGCGCACGTGGTAAACATAAATTGTCTTTATTGTTTACTGTAACAATACCTCTTCTCATACCACATTCCTCCTAAAATGAATTATACTTCTTTGCCCGATCATTCCCTTTACCTTGCGGTATACGCACTGATGTTACCCCCAAGCAAAATGTATCTGTGTTTATTCCTGTATGTAATAAAAAAAAAGGAATAAAGAAGTTCCTAAAATAAAGTTTTATAGTACAAAATGAAAAACAAAAAACCTTGAGAATTGCTTTGAAAAATTTTTGTGATCATTTCCAAAATGTCTTCCACCTTTACTTCAGAAGCAGGTCTAAAATTTATCCATCCAGGCCCTTTTTCTTTGAAACTTTCTCCACAGAAAGTTATTCCAACTAGATCATTAGGTAGAAGCTCTTGAAGAGAACATCTTACAATGTCTTCAATAGAGCATTTTATCCATACTACAGGCTCGCTATATTAAACAACATCTAAAAAAAATAACATATCAAAATTTGATTTATTAAAATTTTTATTTCACATTTTGAAATATTATCAAATGCTATTATTGATGATATTACAAAATGATATTATTATTGATGATATTAAATATTGATATTATTTTAATTTTGTTACATTATTTTTCATTTTTTAACTTTTTGAATTTATTTTCTGCACAAATCTCCTTATTTGAATTACAGCTGGATTCTGCACGAGAGGAAGAAGAAAATGTAGTTTTTAGGCTCATCGACTGCATTTTATAATGTAAATCCTTGCTTTTATTATTATCTCCAGAAAGAAGATTACTTGTATCACTATATTTTTTAGAATTCATTGTACCTAGTACTTTTTATTTTGAAACAGAAAATTTATGTAATATCAAAATGATATTTGTTAGATTATTTTAAATCCCCCGAAATAAACTCGCCACAGTCAATAAAATAACTGAATAATTTTTAGTGCAGACTTTTCAAACTTTATTTTGCAAAACACAAAAGATCAATAGTGATGAAGGTAAAATTAGAAAAAATTCCATCTTAAAATCAAGTTTAATCCTGTCTTAGCTTTTAGCAATACAATAAAATCAATAACAGACAAAAATTGCTGACTACAATTTGAAATGTTGACCTTCAAAAAAGAAAAAGTCGTAAAATTATTTCATATTAATATTTTATTGAGTATTTATATTTTCTCCATGCTATATGTACCCATAAAACTATTTTTTATTAAATCGTATCGGGGAGTTTTTTTTGTTCATACATAAATAAAAAGTATTTTCTACATGTTTTGCATATACATACATATATATATGTACGTACGAAGTGTACTATATGAGACATAAAAATCAAAGGTTTACAGAAAAAGTACATATCACATAAGTTGACCAAAACAAAAACAAAAGAAAGACACTATAGCAGAAAACATTAATTTCAAGAGCTTTGTTTTTAATTTAACTTTTTTTTTCATTTCTTATCAACATCAGAAAAATATATTTCCAATATTATATTTTGAATACAATACGAACGTCGTCCTCATATTCGTATTCTATAAATAAGTTCTAGTGTGTTTTTTTTTTTCTTTTTTTTTTTTCTTTTGTTTATACAAATAGGTAAGTAATGTTCTCTACATTTGCAAATATATATGTAAGTATAAAACATTCTAAAACATTTGAAAATATAAAAATCATATAACACACACACACATATACATATATGTATGTAACGTAATCAAAAACCACTTATATATTTCAATTTATTTTCAATACAGGTCTTGTTTTTTTTTTAAAAAAAAGAGTCGTTAGAGGTAGCATTATGCGTTATTATATACTAATATTTAAATTTCTTCAATATTAATTGAATTGTGATAACACTGCTCGTGAAATGAGTCTATAAGAAAATCTTTAATATGCATACACATACTTACATATGCATGTAGAAATTTTAGCTATAAAATGATTTACATTGTTCAAAAAAGTTCTCACGCACACACACATATAAATTTCTCACTCGAAAATTCACCCCCTCCACCAATCATCTTTTAAGCTCCGGCTACTTCCCTCAGTCTTACTACCAATTTTCAATTTCTTAAAAATAGTGGTGGGGATGGTCTCAACCGTCCTAGTACCTACTGGTGACAGTGTGCTGTTCACTGCTTCTTTTTAATAAAATAAAATAAATAAAAATTTTTCATACTTAAACCTTTTCATAAAACCTTTTTTTCTTTAAACGTTCCTTTCGTTATTCAATTTTCATCGGCTTACTAAAGTATATGAAATCAAAGGTATATATTTTGTGATCCATGTGAAAACCAATTTTTATTAATAAATACATTTCTTTCCAGAGTTTATCATCATTTTTATTATCATTAGTATTAGGTTTATTGGATTATTATATTTTGAATTATTATTATCATTATTAATATATCTCGAACTATTATATTTTTTTTACATTTCTTAAATTATTATTATGTTTAAATTATTTTTTATATATTATATTTATTTTTGTTAAATTTTATTTAATTGTTTTGAATTATGATCGTTGCTTTTTTTGAATTTTTATGAATTAATTAATATTTTATTATAAATTAACAGTATTAGTGTTTTAATTATAAAAATGCTTTTATTGCAGGGGTGTTACAGGGGTCATTGTTAATGTATATGAACTTTAAACATTACATTCTTCACAATTCAAAATATTCTCTTTCGTTAGTTGATAATTAAAATCGATTGAAAACAATGTAATACACGTGCATTCTTTACAACGATTTTTTTTTTAAAACGCACACTGTGCACAGTTCGTTATTCTGATATATGGTTATATGTGTTATACGTTGGTTGCGCGTATGTACTATTTCAACGAAATTAAAATTTGAAATAAAACATACGTTATATATACATATATGTACATACTACATATTACATTAAACACACTTTTTAATTTTTTTCAAGGTAAATAATTGTTACATTATTTTATAAACTATTTAGGCTCTATTAAATTAAAAATAAAACCAAGTAAAAGGATTTTTAATTCTTTTAAATTTTTAATTTCATTTCCTGTTTCCTATGACATTTCCTGTAAATTTCTTAAAATTGTTCATTTTGCAATGGTAGCACTTTTTGTGGTACTAACTGCGCCATGTAGCAAACAAGAAGGACCTTCGAAAATGTTAAAATGTAAAAGGACTAAAGAAGATATTAATCCTTAATTATTTTTATAAGGATGCATTTTAGGATAATCTACGAATCATAACCTTTCAATTGGTATATGTAAAGTAGTTGTTTATTTTTGTCGTATGAACGAGTAGGACGAAAAAGGATTTTTGCTTGTTTTTAAGGATATCGGTAAACTTATCCTTGAAAAAAGATGTGAAAAAAACTTATTTTTTTCCTCTTTCTATTGCAACAAACATCAGTTCTACAAAAAGCCAATACTTCTGGCCCCTGCTTTGTAGTGCATACAAAAAAATACTGTGAAGACTACATTTCATTTTTTTATTGAATTCGTGTTTGATTTAGTATTGTTGCAAAATTGCTAACAGATGGCGCCACCCCGTCTGTAACGTTTTTCAAGATTATCGAACGAATCCATCGTGTGCGATCGATTAAACAAAATTTCGAATATCGATTCGCACACCATGATCTTGATTGATCTTGAAAAACGTGGGTGGTCGGCCATCATTTTCTCTTTCTTCTTACGGTAGACCTTGACCGAGTCAGACGTGTTTTTTTTTGAATAGTTTGTGCGGTGCGGTTTTTTCCAAGAAAAATTAAAATTTAAAAATTTTTAAACTTAAATTCAATTCGGGACGAAAAAATAGACAAATTAAATTTCAAAATTTAATTCGTGAAATTTGTGATTTTTCTTTTAAAACTAAAATAAAAAAAATAAAAATTGATAAAGACAAAAGAAAAAGTGAAAAGTGGACATAAAGAAAATTGTGTTAAAGGGCGCCCATAAAAACAAAGAAATAAAATAAAATAAAATAAAACAAAATAAAATAAAAGGAGCAAAATTAAAAGGACGAAAACAAAATCAAAGAAAAGGGTAAGTTGAAAACCTAATATAATCAGTGAATATTAAAAAAATAAATAAACGTGTTTGGTGCATTTTTTTTTCTTTTTTACGAACACCCCTTGCTTGTACAGGTGTTCAAACAAAATAAAATCATAAAAAAAAACCTCTCGGGAACCGCTAGTCGCGTTTTTTTTCCCTTGCTCGTTAATTCGTAACGAAAAAATTCGCGACTTCTTTTGTTACTTTGAAATTTACAAGTGCCGGTAAATTGTATCCACGTTTATTTCGGGAACGTACCCCTATACAAAAACAAACAATCTTGTAAATTTTCTAACAATATTTGGATATTTGGATATGATTTGTATTTGCTTTCACTATTTGTTCTTAACTCGAAATGAATATATATTTCAATCAAAACGAAGAACAGACATAATAAAATTTATAATAACGTTTATATTCCAAAAAATACAAATTTGTATAAATTTTCAAAGAACAGCACCACACGTAAACAATTTTCACAAGATGTTAGAATAATAAATAATTAATTTTTGTAATGGTTGGTGTAAGCCCTATTTCAAATATTTAACTTATATTAATTTAATTTAACTTAACTTAATTTTCAAAATTAAGTTTAAGTCTCTACTTCAACAAACTCAGTGGTTCGCAATCCGCGCTAAACTGTAGGTGCGGGTATGATAGAATTGTCATGGAAAATCATCGTAATGATATGGAGGCTAAAGTTCAGTCTGGGCTATAAAGCCAGGCATTATTATTAAATAATTGATATTTAACATTTATAATTTCAATTTTTTATTTTGCAATTATTTCATTGTTAATTGAATGTATGTATCTTTCGGTTGTTTAGTTTTCACTTTTCTGAATCTTACTTGATAATTTTTCTGTCGTTTTCAATTCTCGAATTTGAATACAAAAATGTTTCGACTAATTGAGAACTTTTCAATTTCACCTAAAATTCAACTCGGTCGACAAAATTTTCAATGGAGTTGAATTTCAAATCAAAAAATGTGTGTGACTGAATCAAAGTTCTCAACTAGTCAAAATTCAATTTAAATTTAACCGTTGATAACGTCAGAATGAGTGAAATTTAAAAAAATACAATCGAATCATACATTTAATATAAAAAAATAAAATAATAATAACAAAATTCTGAATAAATATTATATATACATATTAATATAATTTTGGACTTATAATTATTACAGTTTCTAATTTACGTTTTGTCTATTTTGTGTTTTCGTCTTTTTTTAAATTTAAAATTCAACAAAAATAGAATTAAAATTAAAATTTTTAACGTTGTTGATAATTTTCTTTAAGAATTAAATTCAGAACAAAAAGCAGTGAATAAAGCCGCCATATTTTTAAAAGTTTATACGCGTAGTATATGCAACGATGACACTTTACCACAAATGTGGTAGAATCTAATATACTTTTTTGTTACATTTTGTAATCTACCACAATTAAAGTTAGAGTCTACCACATTTTTCTATTTTTATCAATGGTATGATTGAACATTTTTTTAGAATTTACATTCATAAACCGTAGGTACTGGTTTGGTACGGCACCTTTTCGTAGTTCGGTAAAAATAAAATGAGTTTTTATCACTATCAGTTCGATATACTCCTTTCTCTACCATCAAACAACTCTAGAAAAGTGAAATTAAATTATTTTGAAAAGAAGAAAAAATGTCAAAATCTGTTGAAATCATTGTCATTTCAAATTTCAAACGGAGTTACGAGTATGTAGTTGGTTTGTAATGTGCAATTTTCTGATTTGTTTTACAGTCCTTAAAATTGAAAAACATTTTAAAAAGCTAACAAAGTGAGTAGAAATATAATATTAAATTTTGATTCATTTAAATTAATTGAATTTATATATATTAACCGTTTTACGTACATATTCTACATACATAAAACGTCTTCTAATACCGAAATCACCAATAATACAACAAACTTTAAAAAATTTATAGCCTTCAACATCTTCACAAAATAAGGCATCTTCATCTTCACTTGTAAATTTCGAATTAGAACATGATTTAACTGAAAATAACAAAAAAAAAACATTAAAATATACACAAAAGTTTAAAAATGAATGGAAGAAAAGCAGACGATGGCTTACTTCTGTAGAAAACAAGGTTTTCTGTGCATTGTGCCAAAAATCGCTGTATAATGATGTCTTCAACTTGGACAGACATGAAAAATGTTCAACTCTTGTAAAGAAGTTGAAAGATTCCAATAAAATCCAACAATACAGCTCAATATTAAAGATTGCATTGAAAAAACACCTGATTCAATATACAAACAAATTAATATAGAAATTACTATGGTAATGTATTGCATTCAGCATTCTCTAGCTTTGACTACAATGGATTAACTACCAACCTTGTTTCAAAATTTAAATCCTAATAGTGAAAACATAAAATGCGGTAGAAAGGAAGAAATTTTCGCTCATAATTGATGAAGAAACTGATATTAGTGCAAAAAAGTGTCTTGTTTTAGTTTTTCACTATTTTCCAGAAGATGGATGTGTTGTAGACAAATTTTTTGGTCTTTTGGAAGTGAGAGAAAGTACAGCATCTGCAATTTATAGCACAATTTGTGTCTTATTGAAGCGAAATGAATGTACCAAAAATTACTATAATTGGTTTAGCGATAGATAATGCATCTGTTATGCAAGGACATATAGGAGGAGTAAAAACAAAATTACAAAATTTAAATAAAGATTTATTTTACTTAGAATATACATATCACTCGCTTAATCTTTGTTCACCTGCAGCTTTAAAAATATGTGTTACCATTACAGTTAGAAAGGCTAGCTAAAAATGTGTATTTCTATTTAACTCATTGCTCAAAAAGACAAGAAGATTTTTTAAATTTTCAGGAATATTTCAACGCCAAACCACATAAAATTTTAAACTTAAAATAAATCAAATCAAAACGCTAACTACTGAAATTAATAAACAAAAATATAACGAAAGCAAAAAAGATGATTCAAAAATAAAGGTACAAGTTCAAGTACATGAAGAAAAAAATAATAGAACAGTTAAATTTAGAAGAAATAAAAGAAAAATATGAAAAAATTAGAATGAGATTTAAAAAAATTAAAGAAAATATAAGAGAAGAGAAAATTAATATAAAAATAAATAAAGAAAAATTAAATGCAAATAAAGAAAGTGTAATGAAATATAACAAAATATTGAATAAAGAAATTAAAAATATTAAAGAAATGGGTACAATTTTAGAAAAAATGAAAATTAAGGAATTTAATAAAAAATATAAAAATAATAAATCAGAAATTACAAAAGTTACAAATTTTTAAAGCAAAATAATGATGAGAAGTTAGAGAAATTTAATTACAAAAATAAAAAATAATGCGAAAATTATACGAATAATCAATCAAATAAAAATATATTAGCAATAAATGAAATAATTCAAATACGTGCACGCACCAAAAAATTGGTAAAAATTAAAGTAAATATTAAAGGAGAAATAATTAATGAATCACAAGAAATTAGGTCAGGAGTAATCCTGGCAAGTTCAATAATGAAACCTTATAATAATGAAATAACTCTAGCAATTTTAAATAATAACGAAAAAGTTGTTTATATTAAAAATTTTGAATTAATTTTTTATCATTTAAAAGATTTTGATATTTATAAATTTACAGATAATATTTATGAATTTAATAAATTACATAGGTTTTATGCAAATGAAAAGTCGGTGAAACATAAAATAACAAATAATAAAAATCTTAACAATGAAAATATTAGACAAATACATAAACTTTCATTAGATGAAAATCAAAATTGAGATAAAAATAGATTAAAATTATTAAATGAAAATTTTTCAATAACAGAAAATTTAAATTATGAAGAATCTGAGAGTATCAAGTCAATCTGTGAATCATTAAATGACATTTTTCATTTACCGGGGGATAAATTAAGTTATACAACAGCTATTGCACATTCAATTCCTTTACAACCAGGGAAAAGACCAATAAATCATAAAATGTATAGACTATCAAAGGTTCAGAAAGAAATCGTAGAACAGGTTAAAGATATGTTATAAATGATATAGTTACACCAAGTAAAAGCCCGTTCAATTCTCCTTTATTAGTTGTACCGAAAAAACCAGGTCCTTCAGGAGAAAAACGTTGGAGAATAGTTGTAGATTTTAGGAAGTTAAACAAAATTACTGTAAAGGATATGTACCCATTACCTAGAATTGACGAAATTTTAAATCAGTGTTAGTTGATAAAAAAGATATAGAAAACACTGCTTTCAGTACATATCAGGGACATTATGAGTTTAAAAGGATGCCTTTTGGACTTACAGAGGCACCAGCAACTTTCCAACGCTTGATGAATAATATTTTAACAGGACAGAATGGATTAAAAGTTCTAGTATACTTAGATGATGTAGTTATATATGGCAGAAATTTAGAAGATCACAATAAAAAAATTAACTGAAGTTTTTCAAAGATTAAGGGAAAATAATTTGAAATTACAACCTGAAAAATGTAACTTTCTGAGAAAAGAAGTAGTTTATTTAGGTCATAAATGTTCAGAAAAAGGAATACAACCAGATCCCGAAAAAGTAAAATGTGTAGTTTATTTTCCTAGGCCAAAAACAGTTCAACCAGTACAATCATTCTTAGGTCTAGCAAACTATTAAAGAAAATTTATCCCGAATTTTTCAAAAATAGCAGAACCGAAAACAAAATTATTAATAAAAGATAATAAATTTCAATGGAATGAAAAATGTAAAAATCATTTGAAGAATTAAAATTTGCATTAACGAATCCGCCATTTTTAGTATATCCAGATTACGAAAAACCATTTTATTTAACAACTGATGCTAGCGATATAGCTAACAATAGAACGAGAAATGTTAGCAGTAGTTTGGGCAACAAAAAATTTTAGATGTTATTTCTATGGCAGAAATTTCACAGTTTATACAGACCATAAACCATTACTAGGTATTTTAAAATTAGAAGATACAACCACTAGATTAGGTAGATTCCAAATTAAATTAGCAGATTATGATTTAAAAATTGAATATAAAGCAGGAAAGTTTAATCAAAATGCAGATGCGTTAAGTAGAATACCTGAAAATAAGATAGAGGACAACAATGAAATTCCAGATAACATTAATAATTGTAATATAATCACTAGAGCTAGGCATCGTATAAATTAAGAAAAACAGCTAGAAAAATCACCCGAAAATGATAATAATGACAACCAAGAAGAAATTGAAAATGTAAATTCAGAAAATTTAAACAATAATATACAAGATAATGCAAAAAGCTTAACAGATGAGAGAGAAATTAAAACAATACTACATGAACATCATGACAATCCGTTAGGTGGACATCAAGGCGTTTTAAAGACATATAAAAGAATAAGACCTTTTTATAATTGAAAAATATGTTGAGGGATATACAGAAATATATTAAAAAATGCGAAAAATGTCAGAAAAACAAAACAGGTAAACAGAATAAAATGCCAATGATAATCACACATACTCCAGACCAACCATTCGAAAAAATTTATTTAGATATTGTAGGACATTTACCAGACACAGACATTGTAGGACATTTAAATAAATACATTTTAACCTTTCCAGATGATTTAACAAAATTTTTAGATTGCGTACCCTTACAAGATTGTGAAGCTACAACGGTAGCAGAAAAATTTTACAAAAATATAATTTTCAAATATTCAGTAATTCCTAAAAAACTGATTACAGATCAGGATTCAACTTTTTTAAGTGAAACTATGAGAGAATTATGTAATTTGTTAAAAATTAAAAAATTACAAACAAGTGCATACCATCCCCAATCGAACGGTTCATTAGAAAGGACACATGGACCATTAGTCGAATATTTACGAACAATAGTTGATAATAATCCGACAGAATGGGATGAATGGTTAGCAGAAGCAATGTTGGTACATAACCATTCACCACACACAGGTAGCAAATTCACACCCATAAACGCATTATACGGAATTGATAGGCCATTACCAACAGCATTAAATAAATCTCCAGAACCGATTTATAATTTTGATAAATATTGTAATCAAGTAAAATATAAAATGCAGAAAATCCGCGAGATTGTAAAACAAAATTTGATTTTTCAAAAACAAAAATCGAAAAATTATTACGACAAAAGTACGAGAATAGAGAAATTTCATATCGGTGATCAAGTTTTAATACGAAATAATGCAAGACAACATAAATTATCACCTCTGTGGAAGGGTTCATATCAAGTGATTAGGGTAAATTCAGATGTAAATACAACCATTAAAATTGGCAGAAAATTAAAACTTGTCCATAATAATTGTTTGAAAAAATTTTAGAGTTTTCATAACATCTATAAAATTAAATTATTCCCCAGAAAATTCATTTATTTATTTTTTTTTTTTTAAAGAAAAAAATTTTAATGGATTATCGCAAAAAAAAAAACAACAATATCATAAATGATTAAAGTCTATTGTATTTTCTTGAAGAAAATATCAATAGAAAAAACTAACCACTGAAAACTCAAAAAAAATAAATAAATAAATAAACAAAAATGGTAAAATATCAACGGCTAAGATTTCAAAACTAGGGATATACGGGTATAGCATTATAACCAACAAATGATAATAAATTAATATTACAAATAACTTCAAAAACAATTTTTTTTTATGTTGGCTAAAAACAAAGTGTACGTAAAAGGAATCAATGATTGAAAAAAAAAAATAATTATAAAACGCCGTTGATAATAAAAATTTAAATTCTATCGATAGAATTTAAAAAATCCTCAATCAAAAGTTTTCAAAAAGTTGCATTTACCGACGGCAAAAGTAAGAAAAAATATTTTACTAATAAAATAATATACGTGCATACAAACAGTTAGTTGAACTATTCGTATAAATTGGTAACACCCAGAATTAGATCAAAATTAAAAACAATTCATGGCAATTATAATAATGTATATATCCAAATGTATGTATGAAGGATGATAGTTTTTTTTACTGTGTAAATTTACTTAGTTTATATTTTACTTAGTTTATATTAGATCTTAGTAATCTTTTTTATTTATATAAATAATAGTAATCTAGTATGTTTGGTTTTAAATAGAAATTAATGTTTTAAATTAAAGAATAGAATAGTTTAGTTTTAATTTGGATATTGAACTAGAAGGTTCAATAGGAAGAATTATATTGTGTAGTGTTGTATTAATTAAATAATGTGGTATTAATTAAATAATGTTATAATTGTAGTGTTTTAAATTAAAGACGACTAATATAATTTTATGTAGAACTTAAAATTATAGAACAAATGAATTTATAAAATAAAATTGAATATTTTCAATTATAAAATCCTACAAATTTGGGGGCTCAACCGGGATAAAGATAAAGAACATAGGAAGAAGTAAAGAGAGAAAGAAAAAAGATTTAAAAAAAAAATCAAAAAATAAAGAGGAAAATAGAAAAAGGGTGACGTCATAGAGCAAAAGAAATAAAAATTTTGGGAAAGTATACTAATAAATTAAGTAAAAGGGAAGTGATATTAACTGGTATATTAATATACATAATTATATTAACTTATATATTACAAGTATTTTAAAATTTAAAAATAATAACGTTATCAATTGTAATCAATTATTGTTATAAAAATATATATAATAAAATGAACGGAAGACGCAGAAAAGGTGTTATATATAAAATATCAAATTGTAACACAATTTGATAAAATATTAGAATTTTAAATTAAAGAATTATTTCATGCATTTTTAATAAAACATAAGATAAAATTGATTACAAAATTAAATTCATATAATTTCGCAATTCTACAATTAACATAATTTCACAATTAAATGTAGAACAATTTTTAAAAGAATCATAGTCTGTTAATTGATTTGTCAATTGGGTAATCATTTTATATGTAAGGTTCATACAAATAAAGACACGCAAAAAATAATGGAATGTCACCTAATTAAATATATAAAGAATTTCAGTAAAGCAATTTTCAAAAGTAGATTAAATAAATATCAATATTCAGTTATGGAAAAAACCACAAACCAAATTCCAATATTTCACCATTGTACCTAGAACAAATATTTTATGAACTTATTTAAAGTCCATAACGTCTTTTTTAAATATACCAAATTTAATGCAACATAGGAAATATCCATGAACTAATTTCAATATTATTACCAATATATAAATTCCATATGATTTCCTAATAATATTAAAATACTTAAATTCATATACCGAAATTATATTAAATTACTTGTAAACAAATAAAGTTAAAGAAAATTCATAACTAGGTCAGTAACAATAAGCGGAAATCAAAGAACGAAATTCGACAACAGTATAAAGTGCAATAATAATTAATGCAATAATTGCACACATACAAAAAGTGGAGAGTTAAGCCTTTGAGCTTAACACACATAAGTACATGCGTAAAAGTTAAGTTGAAAATATACAACTAAACACATATGAGTGACATTACATTAATCAAAGGTAAAAAGTGTCGAGTAAACAATTAAGCATATAATTAACATTATGAATGAACGGAAAAAGAATATGAAATGATAACGCCCATTCTCCCTACGATTGACAATTTCAGTTAAACGTATATTCAAATAATATTTAAATAAATTTCAAAATAACGAACTTCGGACTCAATTAACAAAATTAAATTAAGTAGGGAAAATTGATAATTGTATTTATTGAAGAATAATTACGATTATCAGAGAGTTATAATTTGGATTTCAAAAAGAACAGTAAAAAGTAAATTACCGCGGAATTACAAATCGTCTTTGATTATAAATCGCGTTTGGAAAATATAAAGTAATTTAAACTTAGGATTTTTACAAGTAAATTAGACTTAGTAAAATTCTAACGAACCGGACATAGAAAATAAAGTATCGAACGTACAGTTGGTTTCGGTTCGGTAATAAATAAAATATTGTAAAGAAAATAAATATAGTTTAAGTAAATTTTGTGAACATAGTTTTAAGTGTTAATAGTGAAATAAATATTTAAAATTAAACCACATGAGTTGTTATTAAATAAACCTAAATTTCTTCCCTAAATTTTCAGTTCAAAAGCAAAAAATAAATCAATACTTTAAAAACCTCTGACCGCTACACAAATGTTATATACATAACATTAAAAATTTGGCGCAGCCGGTAAACCGTGTCAAGATAAACACGTTAAACGCTAACATTCGGTATTAAATAAATTTAAAAAAAAAAAGAAGTAAATTCATATTTAAATTTTGCTGCGTAACATTACAATTTTGGCGCAGCCGGTAATCGTTTTAAATAAAACATTTTAAACGCTTCCATTCATTTTTGAAAAAATTTTATTAAAATAAATTTATAAAAATAATATTTTAAATTCAGAAAATAATTACACTAAAATTTTGAAATAAATTCAGCAAAAATTTTAAATAAATACTAATAAATAAAATAATTTAACGAAGTTTCAAAATTAAATAAAAATAAAATTCAGCAAAAATATTGATGTCGCTGAATAAAACATTAATTTAAAAATAAAATAAATTAAAAAGTGTAAAAAACTAGAAAAATTTTCTGGAAAAAATTAAAAAATAAAAGTAAATTTTACATTTTTCTGTAAAAATAACAGAATTTTTAAAATAAAATTTAATACAATAAAAATTAATTAAATTCAAGCGATATTTATTAAAAGGAAAGAAATTATTTTTAAAGCTGAATTAAAGTGGTTTTTGTAATAAATAAAAATAATATATATGTGCATAAATAAATATTTTTTATGTGGTGTAAATTAAAAAAAAAAGTATATATATAATTTTTGAAAATAAAATTTTGAGTATAAGTTGAATTATATGTCGACTGATCAAACGAGTTCGACACCTTTAATAAATCAAAAAAGAAAAGTGAGATTTGAAGAAAAAGTTGATTCTTTCACTTTTGAAAATCTAAGTCCAATATTCAGCACAAGCGAGGCGTCAGAGGAAAGCAACAATCCAGTACAACAAGAGCAACATTTATTAAGGCAAATCAACACACTGGAGACCAGTAATACAGAAATTCAATCACCAGCATCAACATCAGCAGCGGGTAAGTCACGAAAAACTATTCATCCAAGTATAGCATTAACAAGAGAAGAGGAAAAGCAAGTGTTACATTATATTCAGCTAAGATCAGGAGCAAGGGTCTATAAACCAAGAACATCCTTAGGCACAGAAAGTGAAGAACAACGTGGTGAAAACAATATTAGTTTTTCAGAAGAATTTGTTAAGGAATTAGATAAGATATTTAAAATGGCAAATATAGAATTAGTAAATCAATTGTTAGGTAATGTTCCTGTATTGTACGCTGAAGATACAGAAGATGTTAATATAGAAGTGAATACCTTTATAAAATGCTATGAAAATATGTACAAATGTTTGACTAAAGATGAAGATAAAGACTTGTTTTTTGCAATGTTACCTGTTAAATTTAGAGGGAGGGCTGCTAGATTGTTAGATGGTTTAGTATGTGATAAATTTGAAAAATTAAAAACGGTTTTACATAACACGTTAGTCAATAATAAATCATACCTTACACTATTAAATGAATTAAGAATGGTCAGGCAAATTCCAGGTGAATCCGTTAAAACATTTGGTAATCGAGTACAAAAAATTTTAAAAATTTGTGAAAAAAAGGCTGAAGAACGTCATACAGAAGATAATGACGCAATTAAAACGGATTTGCAGGAAATTGCTGCATTCTCATTCAAGACTGGGCTAATAAATTCAACATATAGATTATTAGCGGCAAATGAAGATAAAAATAATTTAAAAGACTTAATTAATAAATTAGAAAATATTGAATTAACAGATATTCAGTCCACTAATACAATAAATGAATATCAGAATTTAACAAATAATTTAATACACATACCACACACACAAACTTATGATACACATAATAGCAATTCATTAAATT
Source organism: Anthrax anthrax (assembly GCA_963971155.1). NCBI lineage: Eukaryota > Metazoa > Arthropoda > Insecta > Diptera > Bombyliidae > Anthrax > Anthrax anthrax. The sequence goes on from OZ020117.1 coordinate 36,158,690, forward strand.
CAGCACGTATGAATATAAATAATGAAATACCATTTAATTACAATAACAGTAAAAATAATTATACAAATAATAACGCGAAATTTAGAACACAGATGGCGCAAGTGCCTCAATTTAATTATCAAAATAAAGATCATAGAAATTTTAATTATAATAATAACCGAAATTATCCAAACTCAAATCCAAGATTTAGCAACAACAACAATTATAGCTCCCGTTACGAGAATAGGAATCTCTCTAACTTTAAACATCAAAATAATCAAAGACAAGATTTCAAAATTTGTAATTTCTGCGGTAAAAATAATCACACGTTTGAAGAATGTCGACTAAGAAAATCGACACCTTTTTGTATTAATTGTAAAATGTATGGGCATGTAACTCAGCATTGTAAAGAAAAAAATAATAATTCAAAATCGGTTACATACATTCAAGGAAACGGTTACAACAATAATAATGATAATCATAATACTTTTAATAGAAATGAAAATAATAGGAAAAATTCAGAAATAAAATGTAAATTTTGTCAAAGAGAAGGACACATAATGAAGGATTGTAACGCAAAAAGATTGTGGGACAATCAAAATAAGAATAAGGGAAACTAGAATAGGGCTGCCACCCAGCCAGAGAAAATAAAGAAAACGAGTGCCAGCCCCCAAAAATATCCAAAAAATTAGATAAATGTATAGTTAAATTACCCTTAAATATTAGTAAGAAAAATCAAACAGAATTATTAGTTGATACAGGTGCAGAAATAAGCCTATTAAAAGAAAAAATATTAAAAGATGATACAATTATAAATACAAATAATAAATTAAAAATTAATACAGTATGCGGACAAGGCGAAACTATAGGAACTTGTTCGGCTAAGATTGAATTCAAAAAACCGAAAAAATGTGAATTTCATATAATAAAAGATATGAAAAATGTAGAAGAAGATGGTATATTAGGTTTTGATTTTTTGTCACAAAATTGTGTTATTGATGGTCCAAATAAACAATTACGTTTCCCTCGCAAGGAAACTAGTGAAGAGGATTTAGTAATTAAATTACAAGATCCTTCTGAGCGAAAAATGTTGGTAAAAACACAAAATAAAAAAGAGTCAGTGGCTTTGAAAGTTAACGAAGATAAGAAATTTAAAGTGAAAGGAAACAAATTCCATATCATTGATATACAACCATCGACACAGTGTCTCGTAAATACTGATTTATCGAAGGTTGCTGGTATGAAAAAAATACGTTTTTCTGAAGCACAAATTTCTAATTATGAGAATGATGTTGGAAAAGTACAGTCAAAAATTGATTCGACTGTCTTTGCTTTTTCAAATCAAAATCATGATAATACTTCTGTTAAAAATCAAGAGCTGTCTCGAAAAAATTTTGTGAAAAACACTGACGACAAAATTGGTTCTGGAAATAATACAAATTTTCAGATTCATCCTCATATGAAAAAATGTAGGGAAGTACGGGTAAAAGATGAAATACCTGTCTTAGCTTCTTCGTACGAAACATATGTAAAGGGAGGGAATCAAAGTGTAGAAAACAAAATCAAAACGTATGATATAGTAATAAAAAAAATTTTTGAAATATTATGGAATCTTCTGTTTATTGAATTTATACTAAAATTTTTCTTAAATAACGACAGAAGTAGACCAAAAAATATAAATGAGAAAGGAATAAATACGAGAATAAAAGTAAAAGCTCAAATACATAATGAAAAAAATAAAATATATGATAAAAAATTAAATTTAAAAGAAATTAAAGAAAAATATCACAAAATTAAAAGAAATCTAAATGAAGTTAAAGAAAATCTAAGAAATGAAAAGAATAATATAAAAATAAATAAAGAAACGTTAAAAAAAGATAAAGAAAGTATAATAAAAAACAATAAAAGATTAAGAAAAGAAAATGGAAATATAAATGAAATAAAAAAGAAAATATATAAATTGAAAATTGAAGAAATAAATAAAAATCATAAGAATAAAAATATCAAATATAAAAATAAAACAGAAATTACAAATATTGAACGTTTAAAGCAAAATAAAAATAAAAAGTTAGAGAAAATTTTCGAGAGAGATAAAAAATATGTTAACAATTTTATGAGTAAAGAAATGAACAAAAGTATATTAGAGATTAATGAAACAATTAAAATACCTGCGCGTACCGAAAAATTAGTAAAGATTAAAGTTAATTTTAATAAAGAAATAATTTGCGAATCTCAAGAAATTATGTCAGGTGTGTTCCTGGCAGGTTCAATAATTAAACCCTGTAATAATCAAATAACAATAGCAATTTTAAACAATAATGAAAAAGAAGTGAACATTAAAAATTTTAAGTTAATTTATTACCCTTTCAAAGATTTTGAAATTTATAAACTTGAAAATAACGATTATAAATTTAATAAAATATACGGATTTTATGCCAATGAAGACATTAAAAATAAGAATTCAAATAATAAAAATTTTAACAATACAAATAGTAGAAAAATACATAAACTTTCCGTAAATAAAAATAATAACTCGAATGAAAATAGAATAAAATTATTGAATGAAAATTTATTAATACCTGAATATTTAAATGATGAAGAATCTGAAAGTATAAAATCAATCTGTGAATCCTTTAATGATATTTTTCACCTACCAGGGGATAAATTAAGTTATACAACGGCTATTACACATTCCATTCCATTACAACCAGGTAAAGGGCCAATTAATCAAAAGATGTATAGATTACCACAAGTACAGAAAGAAATAGTTGAAGATCAGGTTAAAGAAATGCTAGACAATGACATAATTACACCAAGTAAAAGTCCATTCAATTCTCCTTTATTAGTTGTACCGAAAAAACCGGGTCCTTCAGGAGAAAAACGTTGGAGGGTAGTTGTGGATTTCAGGAAATTAAATGAAATTACTGTAAAAGATATGTACCCATTACCTAGAATTGACGAAATTTTAGATCAGTTAGGACATTCTAGATATTTTACAACGTTAGATTTAGCTAGTGGATATCATCAAGTGCTGGTTGACAAAAAAGATAGAGAAAAAACAGCATTCAGTACATATCAAGGGCATTATGAGTTTAAAAGAATGCCATTCGGACTTACAGGGGCACCAGCAACTTTTCAACGATTAATGAACAATATTTTAACTGGCCAAAACGGATTAAAAGTTTTAGTTTACTTAGATGATGTAGTAATATATGGCAGGAATTTGGAAGATCATAATAAAAAATTAATTGAAGTATTTCAAAGATTAAGAGAAAACAATTTAAAATTACAACCTGAAAAATGCAATTTTTTAAGAAAAGAAGTGGTTTATCTAGGCCATAAATGCTCAGAAAATGGAATTAAGCCAGATCCAGAAAAGGTGAAATGTGTAATCAATTTTCCTAGACCAAAAACAGTCAAACAAGTTCAATCTTTTTTAGCTCTAGCAAATTATTATAGAAAATTTATTCCAAATTTTTCAAAAATAGCTGAACCCATTACAAAATTATTAAGAAAAGACATAAAATTTCAATGGAATGAAAAATGTGAAAAAGCATTTGAAGAATTAAAATTTGCATTAACAAATCCACCATTATTAGTATATCCAGATTATGGAAAACCATTTTATTTAACAACTGATGCTAGCGGAGAGGCATTAGGAGCAATATTGTCACAGGGTGAGTTAGGAAATGAACAACCGATAGCCTATGCAAGTAGAACATTGAACGATGCAGAAAGGAGGTATTCAACCATTGAGAGAGAAATGTTGGCCATAGTATGGGCTACAAAAAATTTTAGATGTTATTTATATGGTAGGCATTTTACAGTTTATACAGATCATAAGCCACTAGTAGGCATTTTAAAATTAAAAGATACAACGACAAGATTAGCTAGATTTCAAATAAAATTAGCAGATTATGACGTAAAAATTGAATACAAAGCAGGAAAATTAAATCAAAATGCAGACGCCTTAAGTAGAATACCTGAGGATAATAACCAACAAAATGACGAAAATTTAGATAAAAATAATATTTGTAACGTAATTACTAGAGCTAGGCATCGTGTTAATAATGAAAAGAAACAAGAAAATTCATCCAAAAACAGTATTAATGAAAATCAACATGAAAATGAACAAGAAATATCAGAAAATGTACAAACAAGAAGAAAAGACAGTGCAAAAATATTAACTGATGAAAAAGATATTAAAACAATATTGCATGAGTATCATGACACTCCATTAGGTGGACATCAAGGTGTGTTAAAAACATATAAAAGAATAAGGCCATTTTATAAATGGAAGAATATGTTAAGAGATATACAAAAATATATTAAGAAATGCGAAAAATGTCAAAAGGATAAAGCAGGAAAACAGAATAAAATGCCCATGGTAATCACAGATACCGCAGATCAACCCTTTGAAAAAGTTTATTTAGATATCGTAGGACCCTTACCCGAAACAAATAATCGTAATAAATATATTTTAACCTTTCAAGATGACTTGACAAAATTTTTAGATTGCGTTCCATTACAAGATTGTGAAGCTACAACAGTAGCAGAAAAATTTTACAAAAATATAATTTTAAAATATTCAGTAATACCTAAAAAATTAATAACAGATCAGGGATCAAATTTTTTGAGTGAAACGATGAAAGAATTATGTAAATTATTAAAAATTAAGAAATTACAAACTAGTGCATACCACCCTCAGTCAAATGGTTCATTAGAGAGAACACATGGACCATTGGTTGAATATTTGAGAACAATTGTTGATAAAAATCCATCAGAATGGGATGAATGGTTAGCTGAAGCAATGTTAGTACATAACCATTCACCTCATACAGGTAGTAAATTTACCCCAATACACGCGTTATATGGAATAGACAGACCATTACCATCCGTATTAAATAAATCACCAGAACCCATTTATAATTTTGACAAATACTGCAATCAAGTAAAATACAAAATGCAAAAAATTCGTGAAATAATAAAACAAAATTTAATTTCACAGAAGCAACAAGCAAAAAATTATTATGATAAGAACACAAGAATAGAAAAGTTTCATATCGGTGATAAGGTATTAATACGAAATAATGCAAGAAAGCATAAATTGTCGTCAATGTGGAATGGTCCATATGAGGTAATTAGAGTGAATTCTGATGTTAATACAACAATTAAAATTGGTAGAAAATTAAAAGTAGTACACAATAATCGTTTGAAAAAATTTTAAAGAAACTTAATAATACAAAATTTTTTTTTAAAAAAAAACTCCAATATAAAATAGAATAACATGGGTATCGCATTATAAAATAGTAGTAAGAATGAGAAATAAAATACTAAATTTCAGAAATTTTTTTTATATGTAGTACTTAATTATTAAATAATAAGCTATAAATTTCAAATTTTCACTTGAAGTGATAAAAGTAAATCACGACATGCATTTTACCGACGGCAAAATGCTAAAAAATTTCACTCATAAAATCAAATAAATGTATATAAACATATAATAAAATTACTCATTCAAATTGTTAACACCCAAAATTATATCAAATTTCAAATAATTCGCGGCCATTAAAAATTTTGAAACAATTGCTATATGTATATCAACACACACACACATACATACAATGTTTTTAACAATATGAACAACAACAAAAAATAGTAGAATTTATTTTAATATAATTAAACAATTTACCCATTCTTACATATAAAACCATATCAGCAATTAAGCAACAACAAACGCATTGCAAAGAACAATAATAAATCATGTAAACAACATATTAAATTACACCTTGTAGCTAAGAATGCATATAGGAACATTGCCCATACAAATATATTAGAACTTAAGATATATATGGAAATATACAAACATACCAAATAGTATATATAAAAAAAAAAAAATTTAAAAAAAAAAAAAAAATTTCTTTTGCTATGATATAAATTAAAAAAAAAAAAAAAAACCCAAATGTATAGTTATACACACATTTACTATATTTATAAGAAAAAATTATTAATGAATTTCCAATATAAGAAATATACCTTTTAAATACATATAAGAATAATAATTAATAAATACATACACACGTATATAAACATATATTGAAATAAAAATAAAAATTTAATGAATGAAATATATAAAAAAAAAGAGAGAAAATAAAAATAAAAATGTAGCAAACACATACAAAAGTGTCATATTAATAAAGCAATAATAAATAAATCCTATAAGTTCTGCAAACACATACATATCTCAAAAATATTATTATTAAGTCAATGTACATATATAATGCAAATGCAATTATTATCAAAATGAAATTTAATATCAACAAAAACAATAGCATATGTATGGTCATTGTCAAGGCAGTTTGATAAAAAAAAAAAAGAAGGTACTTGTTATAAGAATTATGCAATGTAAAAAGTGTACTATGCATTCAAAAAAAAAAAAAAAATATGTAATTCAAATATAATATTAAGTTAATGAACTTGAAATAAAAGTAATTAAAAAAATAAATAAATATATAGGTATATACATGGATACATACATATAAAATTAATAAAAATAATTAGGATAGGTTGGGATTAGAAATAAGTTGTATCGAAAACATATAATATACCAAAACAAATTTTTGTAAAAAAAGTAATAATACAAAACTTAGGGTTTAATACAAAATACATACATAATTTAAGAAATATGGGGATACATAAAGAAAAAAAAATTAAAAAACAAAAATAAAAATTTTATTAGGAATAACCGAATAAACAAACAAAAAATTGTAAATTAAAATTTGATAAAAAGAAAAATACATCCGAAACTGAAACCAACCATAAAAATAAACCCTACCACCCATTTTTTCGAGGGGGGAGGAAATGTTATATATAAAATATCAAATTGTAACACAATTTGATAAAATATTAGAATTTTAAATTAAAGAATTATTTCATGCATTTTTAATAAAACATAAGATAAAATTGATTACAAAATTAAATTCATATAATTTCGCAATTCTACAATTAACATAATTTCACAATTAAATGTAGAACAATTTTTAAAAGAATCATAGTCTGTTAATTGATTTGTCAATTGGGTAATCATTTTATATGTAAGGTTCATACAAATAAAGACACGCAAAAAATAATGGAATGTCACCTAATTAAATATATAAAGAATTTCAGTAAAGCAATTTTCAAAAGTAGATTAAATAAATATCAATATTCAGTTATGGAAAAAACCACAAACCAAATTCCAATATTTCACCATTGTACCTAGAACAAATATTTTATGAACTTATTTAAAGTCCATAACGTCTTTTTTAAATATACCAAATTTAATGCAACATAGGAAATATCCATGAACTAATTTCAATATTATTACCAATATATAAATTCCATATGATTTCCTAATAATATTAAAATACTTAAATTCATATACCGAAATTATATTAAATTACTTGTAAACAAATAAAGTTAAAGAAAATTCATAACTAGGTCAGTAACAATAAGCGGAAATCAAAGAACGAAATTCGACAACAGTATAAAGTGCAATAATAATTAATGCAATAATTGCACACATACAAAAAGTGGAGAGTTAAGCCTTTGAGCTTAACACACATAAGTACATGCGTAAAAGTTAAGTTGAAAATATACAACTAAACACATATGAGTGACATTACATTAATCAAAGGTAAAAAGTGTCGAGTAAACAATTAAGCATATAATTAACAATATGAATGAACGGAAAAAGAATATGAAATGATAACGCCCATTCTCCCTACGATTGACAATTTCAGTTAAACGTATATTCAAATAATATTTAAATAAATTTCAAAATAACGAACTTCTGACTCAATTAACAAAATTAAATTAAGTAGGGAAAATTGATAATTGTATTTATTGAAGAATAATTACGATTATCAGAGAGTTATAATTTGGATTTCAAAAAGAACAGTAAAAAGTAAATTACCGCGGAATTACAAATCGTCTTTGATTATAAATCGCGTTTGGAAAATATAAAGTAATTTAAACTTAGGATTTTTACAAGTAAATTAGACTTAGTAAAATTCTAACGAACCGGACATAGAAAATAAAGTATCGAACGTACAGTTGGTTTTGGTTCGGTAATAAATAAAATATTGTAAAGAAAATAAATATAGTTTAAGTAAATTTTGTGAACATAGTTTTAAGTGTTAATAGTGAAATAAATATTTAAAATTAAACCACATGAGTTGTTATTAAATAAACCTAAATTTCTTCCCTAAATTTTCAGTTCAAAAGCAAAAAATAAATCAATACTTTAAAAACCTCTGACCGCTACACAAATGTTATATACATAACAAAGGTAAAGGTACCCAAAGTCTTGAAGAAATTCAAGGTGAGGAACCTAGTATAAAGTTTACTTTCGGTGATATCGATAATTTAATTAGAAAATTCTCGGGCGATAATTCGTTATACGTTAAAAAGTGGTTAAACGAATTTGAAGCATATGCTTCAACGTTTAATTGGTCTGAAATACAAAAGTATGTTTTTTGTAAGCGATCGTTAACAGGCGCTGCAAAATTATTTGTTCAGTGTGAAAGTAATGTGTTAACGTACCGTGAACTTAAAATCGCGTTGTACAAAGACTTTTCTCCACGTGTTAGTGCAGCAGATGTGCATAAACAGTTACGTGAGACTAAGAAAAAAGCGAATGAATCAGTGCGAGAATATTTGTATAAAATGATTGACATTGCAGCACAAGTAGGTGTGGATGAGAGATCAATCATAAGTTATGTTATAGATGGAATTCAGGATAATACCCCGAATAAAATAGTGTTGTATGGTGCAGAAACTATTGAAGAATTAAAAAATAAGTTGTTCATTTATGAAAAAATCAAGAAAAGTCAAGTTAGTAATAATCGGGAATCGTTTCAAACTAATAATAACAAACAAGATGTTATTGAAAAACGTGTTTGTTATAATTGTGGTTTAAGTGGACATACAGTTATTAATAGTCCAACAAAGAAAAACGAACCTAGGTGCTTCAAGTGTGGTCAATACGGCCACAAAAGACCTGATTGTCCAAGAAAAGAAGCTCCGAAAATGTAAATTAAATTTACATGCTGCGACTCTTCCCCAGGTCCAAAGCAACCGTTGTTGTGTCGTCGTTGCAGAACTGCGGAAGAATAAAGAAATTAAAATGTCTTCTAGCAAGAATGCAAGTTCTAGGTCTACTCGCATTACTTACATAGAATAAGTTAAATCCAGGGATTTTTAACCCGCAGATTTTGCCACCCACTGACCATGGTTCCTACACCAGGGCTAAGTCCTCCTTCCCCTGACTGAGTCGAAGGAAGAGATTAGCCGTGGCTGCCTTACTGTGGTGCAGATTGATCTGAATCACCTTCATGCACAGAAGGCTTCTGCACCACAGTAATGTTAGACTCTTCTTCGGAGTCGGACGACTTCAACAGCTCGTCCTCTTCCGAAGTTGGTCCATAACCTTCGGAGTCCGCGGACTCCTCTAACATCGCCTCTCCAAGAGGGTTTGTCTGAGGAGCAGAACCTGCTTCCACAGGATTCTCCCCGGCAGCCGTTTCATCCTTCCAATACACTTTCAGGGTAATAGCTCCAAAGCCAAAGCTAATTTGCCCCCGTGTACTCGAAAGGATTGGTAGAGACTCCTTGTTGACGATAACCACCGCCTGCCTGGAGTCTCCCTTAGGCTCTTCAACCCTGGCAACCTTCCAGTTACCTGTAGGTAGGCCAGGGTTGGAGGCTCTTATAAGGCCTACGATCTTTTCTGGATCCGACATTCGTGCCGGTATCCAGACCCTAGCCCTTGGTCTGCAGGGAATCTCCTTCCTACGGACTACCTTGAGGTCAGCCCCAGGCCAGATTTCTCCAAGCCTGGAAATTGCCTCCCTGTACAAAGTTTCGGATCGCTGCCCGACACACGATACCAGCTTAACGTGCCCCTGGTGCCACCCAGCATCCCTGCAAACAGGTGGTTCACCGGGGAACTGCGTCAAGACTGGCTCGAAGACATCGAGTAACGCATCCTCCACCTTCTTCCAATTCGACAGCGAGATGCTGCCGTCCGGATTACCGCAGTCAATAACGCCCACGGTAATCGCATCTTTCAGCACCTCGCTGAATTTCCTTTTCGGGGCTGCAGTGGCGCCGACCTTCGGTCGTTTCGCCGGCCCCGGAGTAAAAACGGAGTTGAGCAGTAAGAGATATCCAGGATTACCAGGCCAGATTTCGAAGTAATACTCCTCAACAGCCGACCAATTGGTTGCAAGAAAATACTACAAACGGGTCAACAAGGACAATTTTGAGCAACTTTATAGCTAGTAAATTACAACTCCCGATGTTAATCACACGTCTGTTTTTTTTTATGTAAGTAAGCAATTTTATTAATTAAGCGAAAAACAATTTTTTTTTATTTTAATTAAATTGTGAAAAAAAAGGTGACAAAAAAATAATATTACAAAGGAAAGAAAAATATATTGAACAAAATAAAATAACAGGAATAAAGAAAAGAAAAAAAATAATAAGGTTTTAATTCAATTAATTTAATTCTCATGTAAATTTATTTACAAAATATTTGTCAATATCAAAACTATAAATAAATAAATCTTTTTTATGAATTAATAAAGAAGTGTAGAAGTAAAAATCATTGGCACAAATAAACGAAGAAATTTTAATAAAAATTTTTTACAAACGAAAATTCTTTATGAAGAAAAAGTACATAAAATTATATTCATAAAAAAATTAAAAGTGTATTTGTTATTAAGGTTGTAAGAATTATTGCTAATATAAGCCCATTTTAAGACAACACAAAATTTGACATTTTTAAAGAAATTTTTGAATGTTTGAAGGGAGTTAATAGATTCCAATTGCTTTATTTATTCATATTGTTGTCTAAAATCAGTGGTATAGTGAGAAATAGAAAAACTTGGTTATTGAATAGAATAGAAAAAATTTGAACTAAATTTTTAAAATTTTTAATTTCTAATATTTTTTCTTTTGGAAACTTCAAAATATTATTCTGTCATTAATCTGTCTGTGGTTTTATTTCTATATCGACTTGCTCTATAATATTAATCCTCCATATCGAAGTGTTTTAAATTTCAAAGTATTAGTGAAAGATTTTATTTAAAATTTCGTGCGTAAAAACTGAAAAACAAAATGAATAAAGATAATATTATCAAACCAGCTATCCTAACAACGAATTCATTCGAAGGTGAATCTTCAAATCATAATACCGTTGGTTCCCTTGATCTTGCACAACTTTCGGCAATGATTTCAGATATTGCTAGGAATGAAAGTCAGCAAATTATTAATCAAATCATAAGTCAAAATATGTCCAAAAACAATGACATTGACCAAACTATAGACCCTAGACATGCGACAGAGCTGAACGATTTAGATAAAATACCTGACGTAGTAAAAAGTTTACGTGAATTTGGGTCCTGGAAGAAAAGTGTAGACCGAATCCTAAGACTGTATGAAAATCTTAAAGGGACACCCAAATATTATGGTATTTTAAGCGTCATTAGAAACAAAATAATAGGCGACGCGGATACGGCTCTAGAATCCTATAATACCCCCCTCAACTGGGACAGAATATCAAAGTGTTTGACTCTCCATTATGCTCATAAAAGGGATCTGGGTACCCTTGAATATCAGATGACCACGCTTGTACAAAAAAATAGCTCAATACCTGAATTTCATCAACAGGTATATTATCACTTGTCATTAATCTTGAATAAGCTATCATCAATGGAAATGAGCCGAGAATCAATGAACGTGATGACACAAGCGTATCGAGATAAGGCGCTCGATACTTTCGTAAGAGGGCTTAAAGGAGATTTACCGAGATTATTAAGCATGCGATGACCAGCGGACCTGCCAGAGGCCCTACACTTATGTCTTAAGCTCGAAAATGTACAATATCGAGTACAACATAGCCTTGCTAATTCCAACATTCGCAATCCGTTATCAAATGTACCCCCTGCACTTCCACCTAAAAGATTCACTTCTCACACACAAGGTGTCAATTCAAATCCACAAATGCGTAACTTCTACCCAGAACTACTCCATATGCCACAAATACCACAGAATTTCTATAGACCTCCTCAGCGCTTTACTCAACATCAGACAAATTATGCTAAACCATTTCCTCATCAATCCACCAACAGAAGCTTTTCGAAACCTGAACCGATGGAAGTAGATCGCTCCGTTCATTCGCGTCAAATTAATTATCAAAATAGGCCCACTCAAATGAACAACCCTGCATACAAAAGAACCAATTCGAATCAAATACATCCACTTAACAAATTTCAGAGAATCTATTATTCGGGACAATCATGTGAAGACCCCGACATTCAATACTACCATGAACAGATGGCCGAATACGATCTACAACATGATCAAACTCTTGTAGAATATACCGAGTCACAAGAAATTCTAGACATACCAGATGAAGATAATTCGAATAATTCCAACTAGATGACATCCATTTTTTAGACTAAAGAGCTCTTCGCTCCCGTATCTAGAACACAAGGCGAAGAGCGGAAAATTTTTTAAGTTCTTAATCGATACAGGCTCAAACAAAAATTATATTCAATCACGTTTAGTGCGTAATCCAATCCCGAACGAAAAATCCTTTATAGCCAATTCCGTCGCAGGCAGTATAAAAATCACCCATCATGCTCATATAGATATTTTCGGTCCTGACAGAAAATTAAAATTTTTTATTCTCCCCAGTTTGAGATCATTTGCCGGAACAATTGGTAATGATAGCCTTAAACAACTAGGTGCTACAATACACACGAACAAAGGGTATATGACTATTCAACCAAATTTGACAATTTCACTCAAGCAATATGTTTCAGATTCTGTAAATAACATAAATCTCAGAATTTCGCACCTTACCCCCCAACAAAAACAGAGGTTGAATCAAATTATAACTAACTGTCCAAACTTATTCTCTGATCCTGACGAGAAATTAACTTACACCACGACCGTAAGAGGGGAAATCCGTACCATCAATTCAGATCCAGTATATTCAAGACCTTATCCATATCCTATGTGTCTTAAAGACGAAGTCGAAAAACAGATTAAACAATTGTTAGCAGACGGAGTCATCAGACCATCAAAATCCCCATATAACTCCCCCGTCTGGGTGGTGCCCAAAAAAGAAGATGCTTCTGGTGAAAAAAAATTTAGACTTGTGATCGATTATAGGAAACTAAACTCAGTCACAATATCTGACAAATACCCCATACCTGGAATAAACGATATCTTGACAAATCTAGGTCGAAATAAATTTTTTACCATTATTGATCTGAAAAGCGGTTTCCATCAGATTCCATTAAAGGAATCAGATATTAAGAAAACGGCTTTTTCCGTCAATCACGGCAAATACGAATTCACACGTCTCCCATTTGGTCTTAAAAATGCTCCCTCAATTTTTCAACGTGCTCTCGATGATATCTTAAGAGATCACATTGGTAAACGTTGCTACGTTTACATTGATGATATAATCATATTCGGGAAAACCGAAGAGGAGCATGTAAAAAATTTAGAAATCATTTTCAAAACACTAGAAAGAGCTAACATGAAAATTCAACTTGATAAATGCGAGTTTGTTCGGGATGAAGTGGAATTATTATTATATAAAAACAAATCCAAAAAAGATAAAAGTAATTGCTGATTTCCCTGTACCTTAGACTGTCAAAGAACTTAGATCATTTTTAGGTATGGCTGGCTTCTATCGTCGCTTCATTAAAGACTACGCCAAGCTTGCGAAGCCCCTGACTTCGCTCTTAAGAGGGGAAGATGGACATGTGTCCAAAACACTCTCAAAAACTAAACGTATCAATTTGAACAATGAAGAAATCGACGCTTTCAAAAAGATTATAAATTCTCTCATGTCCAGTGATGTTGTATTAACATTCCCTGATTTCCAGAAAGAATTCGAATTAACTACAGACGCCTCCAATTTCGCACCAGGTGCAGTTTTATCACAAGAGGGAAAACCAATCACTTTTCTTTCAAGAACGCTTGACAGAACAGAAGAAAATTATGCGGCGAATGAAAGAGAAATGCTCGCCATAATCTGGGCATTAAATTCACTACGAAGCTTCCTTTACGGATCCAGGAAAGTAAAAATGTTCACTGACCATCAACCGCTCACTTATGCCATCAGCAATAAAAATAATAATTCAAAAATGAAGAGATGGAAGGCTATACTTGAAGAATATAATTACGAACTCAAATACAAACCAGGTAAAACAAATGTGGTAGCGGACGCGTTATCCAGAATACCCATCGCTTCTAGAATAAACACAATGTCTGTAACCCAACATAGTGACGATAGTTCTTCACAAAATTTAATCTCCACAGTAGAAATACCAATCAATGTTTTCAGAAATCAGCTTATCCTAGATATAGAAAATGAAAGCAGTTATCAGATGATAAATCCATTTCCAAACTATTCCAGACATATTATTAGTCAACCTAATTTCACCAATTCAGATTTGATAAACATTTTTAAAAAATACTTGCATCCAACCACAATAAATGGTCTTAAAACAACAGAAGCAATAATGGGGAAAATACAGGAAATATACCCACTTCATTTTAAAGGCTACAAAATTCGTTTCACTCAAAAAATGGTACAAGATATCCCTGATGAAAACGAACAAGAAGAAAAAATACTATCCGTTCACCGACGAGCACATCGCAACGCTCAAGAGAATAGAGAACAAATAATTCAAAGTTACTACTTTCCGAAAATGAGTAAAAAAATAAGGGTATTAGTCAAGCGATGCTCCACATGCAAAGAAAACAAATACGATCGACATCCTAATAATCAAATAATTAATCCTACTCCTGTCCCAAATTATCCTGGACACACCCTCCACCTCGATATCTATTCTACCGAGAATAAATTAGTCCTAACTGCTATAGACAAACTCACAAAACTTGCTTTTTGTAAACCTATAAAATCCAAAGCGACGGAGGACATAAAGCAACCGCTTAGAGACATCCTTTTCTTCTTTAGTGTGCCAGAAGTCGTTGTCATTGATAACGAGAAGTCCCTTAATTCACACACAATATTGTCAATGATGGAAGATGGTCTCAAAATAAAAGTTTACAAGAGTCCTCCATACAAAAGTGTGGTGAACGGGCACGTTGAAAGATTCCACTCGACCCTTTCTGAAATCATGAGATGCCTAAAATCTGACGGTATAGAAAGAACTTTTGAAGAATTCTTAGAAAGGTCAGTCTACGAGTACAATCATTCGATTCATTCAACTACAAAAAAAAAAGCCGGTTGAACTATTCTACGGTAGAAGTCCTAATGTTAATCCAGAAGAATTCGAACAAATAAGACTCGAAAACATACAAAAACTAAAACAAAAACAAGAACAGGATCTGAAGAATCATAACAAGAAACGTAAACCCATAAAAACCTATCAACCAGGTCAAGTCATTTATGTTAAGCACAACAAAAGATTAGGTTCGAAATTAACTGTACGATATAAACCCGAAGTAGTAAAAGAAAATAGAAACACTACAATCTTAGCAGAATCAGGCAGAATTGTTCATAAAAGCCACATTAGAAACTAAACCCAAATTTTTCTCATTACAGGCCTATTCTAGGTATCACATCTTGCGAAATTCAAATACTCGATTACACCAACTCTCAGGTCGTTTCCATTAGCACCGGCAAAGCAAAAATACAGGAGGGAAATTTTAAGCTAATTCACGTAATAGAATTAGACAATTATCAAAGTTTTATTGACCAAATGGACAAAATACTAGACAGACAGATTACATCAGAACACTCACTATACCCATACCTGAGATACGAAATTACACAGTTACAGACACTACTGAATGGACTTAAGACACATAAAACAAAACGCTCACTAGACTTCATAGGCAGCGCTTGGAAATGGATAGCAGGAAATCCGGACCACGAGGATTTCGAAATCATTAAAAGCAAGATAAATAATGTCCTAGGAAACAATAACAAGCAAGTCATCATAAATCAATTATATAACGAAAGAATTAACAATATCACTAATATGGCAAACGAAATCATTAACTCCATACATAAAGATAGTAATTTAAATTATCAGTTGGCATTAAACATTCAATACAAACTAAAATTAGTTAAAGAAGAAATAATTAATATAAAGTACGCAATTCATAGGGCGAAAACGGGCATAATAAATTCTTTTATCTTAACAAATTCAGAAATAAAATTAGCCATTGAACAATAGAAAGCGAAAATTTACCTTATGCTACCCCAGAGGAAGCATTAGACTTTGCAAATATTAAGATTATTAGCAATAATTCGTGTCAACTTTATATTGTGTAAGTCATATACCCGCAAAATGCAACATTAAATAAAATTGCAAACTCAGGTTCCGTTCCCATAAAACCATAAGATCACGTTCTTTTACTAAATTTCTTCGTGAACTTTAAAATTTCACATATGCAAATTTCTTACACGCGCAAATTAATATTTTACCGATCTTGCAAATTTACCTTCTCATAATTAATTTGCAATATAATTTTTTTTACCTATTGCAATATATACAATTGTTTGACTTTTCTTTATGAATAACTTTTAACACAAAAGTTTAGTTCTCTTTTAACTTTCGTCGCGATAATAAAAATTCCCAAAGGTTTTGTAACAAATAACATAATAGTGAAATATTGATAATATTGTAATAGTATAATAGTGAAATATTGATGTGAAGTTTTAATATAATAAATTCAATTTTTTTTAATTTACAAATTTGTGGTTTTTTTTTGGGTTTCTCAATTTTTTTTTATTCGATGATTTACGTCGATAACATGTTTGGCGCAGTCGGTAGGATGCCAAACTAGTGTCGTTAAAATAATAATTGTCATAATATTATAATAGAAAAATTATTAAATAAATTTCAAAGGAAATATATGTGATAATAAGTGACTGTAATAAATAATAAATAACTGAGTAGTAAAAAAACAAAATAATAAAAAATATAAAAAAAAAAAAATAAATAAATAAATATAAATTAATAAATTACCAAATTAATAAATAATTAATACTTAATAAAAAACAGATAAATAAATAAGAATAAATATTAAATAAAATATATAAGTAACGATAACTAGTGTCCTTTTAAGGATTAATTGGCATATGAAACCATATCAAAAACCACAATCAAAATCAACATTCAACAAAAGAGAACTCAGTCCCATTGTAGAGGAGACAGAATATAATCAGTTACTATCTTCAATACAATTTCCATTCAACAATATGACAACTAATACTTTCACGAGTAAGGACTTAATTACGGAAGCAAGAGCAGTTCCAGTTTTTCGAGGCGACGATAGCTTTGAATTAGCACACTTCATAAGAGAAGTTGAAACTATCACAGGATTAACCCAAGACGATGGATTGAAAGCGTATTTGCTTAATATATTATTAACAAAAATACAGGGTCCTGCTGCAGCATCGATACGACGTTTGGAGAACGCAACATGGGAACAAATTAAAGGACAATTGAAGAAATCTTTCGGTGTACAACAATCCTATCTCAAACTAAAAGAAGAAGCAGATGCAGTGAGATTTATTAATGTAAGTCAGTACTATAATGATTTGTCTAAAATATTAGATAAGCTAAATCTTAAATATAAATTAGATAGTGATTCTCCAGTAGAATTTAATACTGTTAATAATGAAAAAAGTATGTTAGAAAAATTTTTGTATAAGCTTCCTAGATCAGATAGTATGTATTTAAGAATAAAGAATGTTATTACTTTAGAAGAAGCTTTCTTTGAATTGCAACAAACCGGTATCAATAACAACGCCTTATCCTCACAAAAACATAACAACTCTCATAATAATCATAAAAATAATGAAAAAAAATATAATTATAATAATAATTTAAAACGAAATTTTCCTAATAATAATGAATACAGAAATAATAGTTTTACGAACACGCAAAATAATAGTTTCAATCAACGAAGATCAAATTATAACCGTGACTTTTCTAATAGATATCGCCAAAATTCAAGTGAAAATTTTAGAAATCAAAGTGGTGATTACAACCGAAACAGATATCAAAATTCAGGAATATCCCATAATAGTCGTAGATCTGTCGAACCCATGCAAGTAGATGAAAATTTTCATTTACAGCCTCGGAAAATACACTACCAATAGTCGAGTTTACAATTTACAATAAAAAAGTCCTTTGCCTCATAGATACGGGAGCTTCAATTTCTTTAATAAATGAAAAAATTTTTCCGAATATAAAAAGATTGAAATTAAATAAACCTATAGAAATCGTTAGTCTGTTTGGTAAAAGTAAAATATAGTACTATATGAAATTATTACCGAGGTTCCTAAAGAATTTAATCATAACGCTACAATGACTTGGAAGATTTTAAATTTTAAAAATAAACAATTCGATGCTATCCTTGGTCAGAATATTTTAAAAGCAATAGGCGCAAAAATAAATTTAGAGGAGGGTTTTATAGAAATAATGTCAAAAATCACTAAGTTCAAAGACTCTTGTCCTTTTAATAATATCGATGAATTATATCCTTTAAATACTGAAAACGGAAATATATTAGAATATATTAAAACTGATCACCTTAATAACGAAGAATACGATGCCTTAAAAAATATTATTTCAAAAAATAAAGATTTGTTTTACCAAGAGGGTCAGCAACTAACTCACATTGATGAAATTAAACACCAAATCATTACCAAACATAGTCAACCTATATACTCAAAAATTTACCGATTCCCCAAAATTCACGAAAGGGAAGTAGAAAAGCAGGTATCAGAGATGTTGAAACAGGGTATAATAAAGCCTAGCAATTCTCCATATAATTCCCCAATATGGGTAGTCCCTAAAAAAATGGACCATTCTGATAAAAAGAAGTGGAGAATTGTCATAGATTACAGGAAACTTAATGAAATAACCATCGACGATAAATTCCCTATCCCGAACATCGAATCACTCTTTGATAAGTTAGGCAAAGCCCAATATTTCACCACCCTTGATCTCGCTAAAGGATTTCATCAAATCCTTGTAGATGAGAAAGATCAACCAAAAACCGCCTTTTCTACCCCACAAGGTCATTTTGAATTTGTCAGGATGCCATTTGGCTTAAAGAATGCTCCTGCAACATTCCAAAGAATGATAAATTTCGTCTTGAAAGAATTCATAAATATTAACTGTGTTGTATATCTTGATGATATACTAATTTTCAGTACCTCGCTTCAAGAGCATATAGTTGCTATCACAAAGATCTTTCAAAAACTTCGTCAATTCAATTTAAAAATTCAACCAGATAAATGTTTGTTTTTTTCTAAAGAATCTGAGTATCTTGGTCACTTACTGACTAATGAAGGCATCAAACCGAATCCTAACAAAGTCAAAGTTATTAAGACATTAAAACTCCCTACAACAGCAAAGGCTATAAAAAGTTTTTTAGGGATCACCGGATATTATCGAAAATTTATAAAGGACTACGCCAAGATAGCACAACCCCTCACTCAATGTCTAAAAAAAAGGTAGGAAAATAGACGTAAACAATTCAAAATACAAAGAAGCATTCATGAAACTTAAAGAAATAATAACCAGAGACCCCATTTTGAAATATCCAAATTTCAATCAGAGATTTACTCTGACAACAGATGCTAGCCACTATGCTATTGGAGCCGTATTATCACAAAACGGTCACCCAATTTCTTATGCTAGTCGAACCCTCAATGAACATGAGATTCGATATAGTACTATCGAAAAAGAATTATTAGCCATTATATGGGCTACAAAATACTTCAGACCATATTTGTTCGGAGTTAAGTTTACAATCAAAACAGACCATCGACCTTTAGTCTGGTTAAACTCCTTGAAAGAACCCAACACTAAACTCCAGCGATGGAGGATAAAATTAAATGAATTTGACTTTGACATAGAATACGTGAAGGGTAGAGAGAATAAAGTGGCTGACTTTCTCAGCCGAATAAATGTGAATAAAAATGAAATTAACACCTTTGAGACAAGGAACGAAAATGAAAGCGAAAAAGAAAGTAATCTAGCTACAATTCATAGCGGCCAAGAAAATTTAGGAGATCATATTCCTATTATAGATAATATTGTTAATAAATACCTGACCCAAATCCATTTAGTGAAAAATAAACAGACAGAGTTACATATGTTATACAAAAGATATAGAATAATATATATATCTCAAGAAAACTTAAAAGATGAAATATACCTAAACGACGTTTTGAGAAGGACGATAAAGAACGGGACTACAGCTATCTATTCCGAACTTGATTATAGTGACTATGCGATCCTTCAAAAGAAATTAATTCAATTATTCGGTAATGAACCAAAAATAAAATTTGTAAAGTGTAATAAATTAGCGAAAAATATACAAAATGAAGAAGACGTAATTAAAATAATAAAAGATGTACATGAAAATACAAATCACAGAGGCATTTTGGAAAATTTCATAGAAATTAAAGATAAATATTATTTCCCTAAATTAAAAGACATAATATATAAATATATTAATAATTGTGATGTTTGTAATCTATCCAAATACGACAGGAAACCTGTTAAACACAAATATAACTTGTCAGAAACCCCATCTAAACCTAATGAGATTATTCATGCGGATGTGTTCTATTTAAAGAAAGAAATATTTCTAACCACGCTTGATAAATTTACTAAACATTTAACAGTATTTAAATTAAATGATAGAAATAGTATAACATTAGTCCAGACGCTAAAATTAAGAAATTCATTATTTGGTAAACCTTCAAAGTACATATTTGATAACGAGTTTGATAGTCTAAATTTGAAAGATTTTTGTCGTACAGAGAATATAGAAATCCACTTTACTTGCCCTAGAAGTCATACTGGAAATTCCGACATAGAAAGAGCTCACGGAACTATTAATGAACATATTCGTATATTACATTTAACAGAACCTAATTTAGATACTGAAAGCAAAATTCTGAAAGCTGTAGAAAAATATAATAATACAATTCATTCTACTATAGGGGTTAAACCGATTGATTTTCTTAAAGGTAATATCACAGATCTCGAGGGTATAAGAAAAGTAATGTTAGAAAAGAAAGAAAAATGTATTTCAAAGCTGAATAAGAATAGGGAAGATTTTAAACCACCTGACGTTCAAGAAATCCTCATTAAAAACCCCACAGCCTTGAGATATAAAGATTTGCCTAGATATAAAAAGATCTCGTGTTTGAAACGCAATCAAAATATATTCGATAAACAAAACCGTAAGATTCATCCGACTCGAATCAAAAGAAATTTTAAAAATTTTTCAGAAAATCGTGCGATATCTGATGGTCATAGTGATAATGCTGATAAATCCTCTTCAAGTACAGGCAATAATTAATATTGAAAAATTAGACACTGAAGCTGGGTATACAATAGTTCGACGAAACATGGTACCAATAATTGAATCCTATCATAAAGTCATCCACGTAGTTGATCTCAAAGACATAGAAACAGCAATATTGACAATGGAAAAGCAGGTGAATGAAACCTTTAACCGACCGGAAGATAAACATTCGTTTGAAACATTGCAGATCAAACTTGACAAGGTAAAGCATACTTTTAAAACACTTTTGCCCTTTAGACGAAAAAGAGCTTTAATCAACGTTGGTGGAACAGCATTAAAATGGATTTTCGGAACAATGGACGAAGATGACAAAATCGAAATAGAAAATCATTTGAAAATAGATGAAGAAAATATCCATAATCTTGTTGAGAGTACTAATAAGCAGATTAAAATAAATAAAATCCTTGAAGAAAATATAAAAAGTCTCCAATATAATATACAAAAGAATTATGACGAAATAAATAAACTTTTTGATTTTGTAACATATAATACAAAGGATATGCTGAAACAAGTTCAATATACGCAAATGTTAACGAATGTAAATTTACTTAATGACGAAGTTGAAAAAATACAAGAAAATATTATGTCATCAAAACATCAAACTATGACCAGATCAATTCTCGCGCCTGAAGAAGTAGATGACTATGATATAGACATTTTTAAGTTGCAAGAATTAAAGAGTTCTCTTGCTATGATCAATTCTACCTTACTTTTTATTATATTGGTCCCGGAAATAAGCAAAACCAAAGCAATTCAATGCAAAATTTTGCCAATACCAAATGTAGATAATGAACAAATAGATATCAAAATTACAGATGTAATCTTATTTGAAAATAAGACATACTATCTCGATCAGGAACGATATAAGAGAAAATTAAAACCAGTTTCAGATTGTATTTCAAATTTAATAAACAATTCCTATAATAAATGTTCAAAAATTATTAGTAAAGAAACAGAAATAATTGAGTTAGATTTAGGCCTAATTGTAATAAAAAATGGAAGAAACATAAAATTATTAAATCATTGTAATAATATTGAGTATAATTTGAATAAAAACTTCTTAATTTCATTTAATAATTGTACAGTAAAAATAAATGATATGGAATTTGTAAATAAGGAAAAGGAATTTAAACACAATATTGTAGTACCTAGATATTCAAAATTAGAAAATATTAATACCACTTTAAACATAAGAGATTTGCATATAAAACAATTTGAAAATAATAAGGAAATCATAGAAGTAGAATATAAAAGTAAACAAAATTCAATTATTTCATATGCTAATAGTATTATTTTATTAATTGTATTCATAATTTTTGTCATAGTAAACATGATAAAACTATATGTAAAAAAGAAAGGTCAAACAAATAAAAATCATATTGCTCAGGAGTGCAAAAATCTTGAGGAAGGGGGAGTCATATACCCGCAAAATGCAACATTAAATAAAATTGCAAACTCAGGTTCCGTTCCCATAAAACCATAAGATCACGTTCTTTTACTAAATTTCTTCGTGAACTTTAAAATTTCACATATGCAAATTTCTTACACGCGCAAATTTCTTACACGCGCAAATTAATATTTTACCGATCTTGCAAATTTACCTTCTCATAATTAATTTGCAATATAATTTTTTTTACCTATTGCAATATATACAATTGTTTGACTTTTCTTTATGAATAACTTTTAACACAAAAGTTTAGTTCTCTTTTAACTTTCGTCGCGATAATAAAAATTCCCAAAGGTTTTGTAACAAATAACATAATAGTGAAATATTGATAATATTGTAATAGTATAATAGTGAAATATTGATGTGAAGTTTTAATATAATAAATTCAATTTTTTTTAATTTACAAATTTGTGGTTTTTTTTTTGGGTTTTTCAATTTTTTTTTATTCGATGATTTACGTCGATAACATGTTTTGTACATCCCTTTAACAACCACAGATATTTATGAAAGATTGTTAATTATACCTGTTAAGAAAGATAATAAAATCATTGAAATTGAACATGACAAAATTATTAAAAAACAAAATAAAATTTATAGTATTAATAATGAATGTAATACAGTTAATTCTTCATCAATTTGTAATCATAAAGATATTTTAGATATTAGTAGCTCCACTTGTTTACCAAATTTGCTCAAAAGTCGTCCTTCAAATTGCAACCAAACCAACAATCAACGAAATAGAAGAAGGAGTATTATTACTTAATCAATTTAATGGCAACATCATCATAGACAATGAAACACAAAATCTCAATGGGACATATTTGATAAAATTTCATAATACGAGTTTATCTGTTCAAAATAGAATTTTCACATCAAGAGAGAAGTCATCCAAACAAATCCTTCCAGCCATCCTGCAACCAACTCCAACAGAAAATAAATTTAAAGAGATCCTCTCACTAGAAATGTTGAAAGACATCCATATCAACAACACGGATCAAATAGAGATTCTTCAGAGTGAAAAAGAAATACAACAATTCACCAGCTATGGTTCCTTTTCATTGCTCATGATCGTTCTAATCATCTTAATTATTATGAAATGGAAAAAATCAAGAACAATACGAATCATCAACACGGAAATTCGGAAACCAGACCAAAGCATCCCAAATGAAATACAACAACATGAACCTGAAAAACAAGACGTAGCATCAAAACCAGATACAACATCCAAACCAGACACAGCATCTGAACCAGTATCATCAAAGGGAGTAATCCCTATCATCCCAAAAACAAAATTTTACGAAACACCCTTTTTCTAATCAAATCGAATGGGACATCCGATCTTAAGAATGGAAGAGTTAACACAAATATTTCGCACACATCAAATTATTTCAAGTGCATAAGTCACGTTGCAGTACAAGGTCACATTGCAATAGTCAAAATTCCCATTCTCACGATAAAATTGCTGACGATACATTTCCTAAACATAAGAACAATTATTATTAATTTTATTATTAAGAAAATTTATAACATTTATTTTTAAAAAATATAATCAGTAGTAATTTAGAATTCATAGGAGTAAAATCCAAAAATAAATTTGTTTTTTTTCAATAATAAATAAATAAATTTATTAACTTACATATATAATATATATATATATATATATTATGTAATATATATATATAATGTAATATATATTATTATGTATATAATATATATATACATATATATACATATACATACATATATATTATAGGTATACATGTATGAAATATGTCTGTTTGAAAATTTTCGAATACACAACATTGTATATTGGGCTATTCCTTTTGAACTAGGTTATGTATTCGAGTTAATGTTATCAATTATTAAAGGTGAGACATAAATGTTTCTGGCAAAGCATAACGCATTGCAATCGGATTAGTACGTCTGTAGTTATTACTGTTCAAAGTATAAAAATATTGTTTTTCGAAGAAAATATAGTTTTTGGGTCACCCTGTACAATTTTTGTATGGAAAATTTTGTACTAATTGTGCGAAAAGTCGTCGTGTATCGAGGTCTTCAAACTATGAAAATTTCATGAAAATTGGACAATAACATCATGAGTTATTCAATATTTTCTGTCAATTTTTGAGATTTTCTTTCAATTTTTTGACATTGAAATGACTTTTTTTGCGCCTAGAGACCATATTTTTTGGATTGTACTCATTGAGTAGAACGAGTGTGAAAAGTTTCAAAAAAATCGGCCGTGGGTCCTAAAAGGAACTCTTTCCCATTTGTGTACATGCGTATATAAACAAGACCCTTTTCTTGTTCTTAAATGATTCATATCATATGCTTTTGTATTATATACAAAAAGCAAAAGCTTTCTTTATGGCAAACAACTAAGATTTTTTTTTTAAATTTAAAAAAATATTTTTTAAATGAGCTATGTTTTCGGGTACTGAAATTTTGAGTCATTTTCCCTCTATATTTCCTTGCTCGATGATTACGGCTTCTACTGCACTTTTCATTTTGCCGGGTTTCATTCGCATGTTTTATTTATTACTGTTGTTGTCACTGCTGTCAGTTTCAGTTTAATCATTAATGTTTATTGTTTAGTATATTACTTTTTGGGACTTTTAAAAGTTTTAAATTGGTTTAGAATAGATTTTGGGTTATGTTATTTTCATGAAAAAAGTTATGTGTGATGTTATATTGAAAATTTTAATTTAAAAATAAAATTATGATTTTAATTTAAACGTAAATTGTGATATAGTGGATTTGTGATTTTACACACATTTGTTTTGTGAATATTTTGTTTCAATTGATGCTTGCTCACTAAATTTTTGAAATAAAAATAAATGGAAACTTCTGGTGGCAAATCATAACAAATGCATATGCCATTACAGTGCCGGTGTATAGCAGTTCAAGCAGAATTAAATACATTACCAAATGTATGTGGAATCAAATTAAAATTACAAAATGTAAAGTTTCTAGTACATATTCAGGTAAAAGATCTGGTCTGATTTCCGAATTTCCGTGTTGATGATTCGTATTGTTCTTGATTTTTTCCATTTCATAATAATTAAGATGATTAGAACGATCATGAGCAATGAAAAGGAACCATAGCTGGTGAATTGTTGTATTTCTTTTTCACTCTGAAGAATCTCTATTTGATCCGTGTTGTTGATATGGATGTCTTTCAACATTTCTAGTGAGAGGATCTCTTTAAATTTATTTTCTGTTGGAGTTGGTTGCAGGATGGCTGGAAGGATTTGTTTGGATGACTTCTCTCTTGATGTGAAAATTCTATTTTGAACAGATAAACTCGTATTATGAAATTTTATCAAATATGTCCCATTGAGATTTTGTGTTTCATTGTCTATGATGATGTTGCCATTAAATTGATTAAGTAATAATACTCCTTCTTCTATTTCGTTGATTGTTGGTTTGGTTGCAATTTGAAGGACGACTTTTGAGCAAATTTGGTAAACAAGTGGAGCTACTAATATCTAAAATATCTTTATGATTACAAATTGATGAAGAATTAACTGTATTACATTCATTATTAATACTATAAATTTTATTTTGTTTTTTAATAATTTTGTCATGTTCAATTTCAATGATTTTATTATCTTTCTTAACAGGTATAATTAACAATCTTTCATAAATATCTGTGGTTGTTAAAGGGATGTACACAATATAAAGTTGACACGAATTATTGCTAATAATCTTAATATTTGCAAAGTCTAATGCTTCCTCTGGGGTAGCATAAGGTAAATTTTCGCTTTCTATTGTTTCAATGGCTAATTTTATTTCTGAATTTGTTAAGATAAAAGAATTTATTATGCCCGTTTTCGCCCTATGAATTGCGTACTTTATATTAATTATTTCTTCTTTAACTAATTTTAGTTTGTATTGAATGTTTAATGCCAACTGATAATTTAAATTACTATCTTTATGTATGGAGTTAATGATTTCGTTTGCCATATTAGTGATATTGTTAATTCTTTCGTTATATAATTGATTTATGATGACTTGCTTGTTATTGTTTCCTAGGACATTATTTATCTTGCTTTTAATGATTTCGAAATCCTCGTGGTCCGGATTTCCTGCTATCCATTTCCAAGCGCTGCCTATGAAGTCTAGTGAGCGTTTTGTTTTATGTGTCTTAAGTCCATTCAGTAGTGTCTGTAACTGTGTAATTTCGTATCTCAGGTATGGGTATAGTGAGTGTTCTGATGTAATCTGTCTGTCTAGTATTTTGTCCATTTGGTCAATAAAACTTTGATAATTGTCTAATTCTATTACGTGAATTAGCTTAAAATTTCCCTCCTGTATTTTTGCTTTGCCGGTGCTAATGGAAACGACCTGAGAGTTGGTGTAATCGAGTATTTGAATTTCGCAAGATGTGATACCTAGAATAGGCCTGTAATGAGAAAAATTTGGGTTTAGTTTCTAATGTGGCTTTTATGAACAATTCTGCCTGATTCTGTTAAGATTGTAGTGTTTCTATTTTCTTTTACTACTTCGGGTTTATATCGTACAGTTAATTTCGAACCTAATCTTTTGTTGTGCTTAACATAAATGACTTGACCTGGTTGATAGGTTTTTATGGGTTTACGTTTCTTGTTATGATTCTTCAGATCCTGTTCTTGTTTTTGTTTTAGTTTTTGTATGTTTTCGAGTCTTATTTGTTCGAATTCTTCTGGATTAACATTAGGACTTCTACCGTAGAATAGTTCAACCGGCTTTTTTTTTTGTAGTTGAATGAATCGAATGATTGTACTCGTAGACTGACCTTTCTAAGAATTCTTCAAAAGTTCTTTCTATACCGTCAGATTTTAGGCATCTCATGATTTCAGAAAGGGTCGAGTGGAATCTTTCAACGTGCCCGTTCACCACACTTTTGTATGGAGGACTCTTGTAAACTTTTATTTTGAGACCATCTTCCATCATTGACAATATTGTGTGTGAATTAAGGGACTTCTCGTTATCAATGACAACGACTTCTGGCACACTAAAGAAGAAAAGGATGTCTCTAAGCGGTTGCTTTATGTCCTCCGTCGCTTTGGATTTTATAGGTTTACAAAAAGCAAGTTTTGTGAGTTTGTCTATAGCAGTTAGGACTAATTTATTCTCGGTAGAATAGATATCGAGGTGGAGGGTGTGTCCAGGATAATTTGGGACAGGAGTAGGATTAATTATTTGATTATTAGGATGTCGATCGTATTTGTTTTCTTTGCATGTGGAGCATCGCTTGACTAATACCCTTATTTTTTTACTCATTTTCGGAAAGTAGTAACTTTGAATTATTTGTTCTCTATTCTCTTGAGCGTTGCGATGTGCTCGTCGGTGAACGGATAGTATTTTTTCTTCTTGTTCGTTTTCATCAGGGATATCTTGTACCATTTTTTGAGTGAAACGAATTTTGTAGCCTTTAAAATGAAGTGGGTATATTTCCTGTATTTTCCCCATTATTGCTTCTGTTGTTTTAAGACCATTTATTGTGGTTGGATGCAAGTATTTTTTAAAAATGTTTATCAAATCTGAATTGGTGAAATTAGGTTGACTAATAATATGTCTGGAATAGTTTGGAAATGGATTTATCATCTGATAACTGCTTTCATTTTCTATATCTAGGATAAGCTGATTTCTGAAAACATTGATTGGTATTTCTACTGTGGAGATTAAATTTTGTGAAGAACTATCGTCACTATGTTGGGTTACAGACATTGTGTTTATTCTAGAAGCGATGGGTATTCTGGATAACGCGTCCGCTACCACATTTGTTTTACCTGGTTTGTATTTGAGTTCGTAATTATATTCTTCAAGTATAGCCTTCCATCTCTTCATTTTTGAATTATTATTTTTATTGCTGATGGCATAAGTGAGCGGTTGATGGTCAGTGAACATTTTTACTTTCCTGGATCCGTAAAGGAAGCTTCGTAGTGAATTTAATGCCCAGATTATGGCGAGCATTTCTCTTTCATTCGCCGCATAATTTTCTTCTGTTCTGTCAAGCGTTCTTGAAAGAAAAGTGATTGGTTTTCCCTCTTGTGATAAAACTGCACCTAGTGCGAAATTGGAGGCGTCTGTACAACATCACTGGACATGAGGGAATTTTCAATCTTTTTGAAAGCGTCGATTTCTTCATTGTTCAAATTGATACGTTTAGTTTTTGAGAGTGTTTTGGACACATGTCCATCTTCCCCTCTTAAGAGCGAAGTCAGGGGCTTCGCAAGCTTGGCGTAGTCTTTAATGAAGCGACGATAGAAGCCAGCCATACCTAAAAATGATCTAAGTTCTTTGACAGTCTAAGGTACAGGGAAATCAGCAATTACTTTTATCTTTTTTGGATTTGTTTTTATATAATAATAATTCCACTTCATCCCGAACAAACTCGCATTTATCAAGTTGAATTTTCATGTTAGCTCTTTCTAGTGTTTTGAAAATGATTTCTAAATTTTTTACATGCTCCTCTTCGGTTTTCCCGAATATGATTATATCATCAATGTAAACGTAGCAACGTTTACCAATGTGATCTCTTAAGATATCATCGAGAGCACGTTGAAAAATTGAGGGAGCATTTTTAAGACCAAATGGGAGACGTGTGAATTCGTATTTGCCGTGATTGACGGAAAAAGCCGTTTTCTCAATATCTGATTCCTTTAATGGAATCTGATGGAAACCGCTTTTCAGATCAATAATGGTAAAAAATTTATTTCGACCTAGATTTGTCAAGATATCGTTTATTCCAGGTATGGGGTATTTGTCAGATATTGTGACTGAGTTTAGTTTCCTATAATCGATCACAAGTCTAAATTTTTTTTCACCAGAAGCATCTTCTTTTTTGGGCACCACCCAGACGGGGGAGTTATATGGGGATTTTGATGGTCTGATGACTCCGTCTGCTAACAATTGTTTAATCTGTTTTTCGACTTCGTCTTTAAGACACATAGGATATGGATAAGGTCTTGAATATACTGGATCTGAATTGATGGTACGGATTTCCCCTCTTACGGTCGTGGTGTAAGTTAATTTCTCGTCAGGATCAGAGAATAAGTTTGGACAGTTAGTTATAATTTGATTCAACCTCTGTTTTTGTTGGGGGGTAAGGTGCGAAATTCTGAGATTTATGTTATTTACAGAATCTGAAACATATTGCTTGAGGGAAATTGTCAAATTTGGTTGAATAGTCATATACCCTTTGTTCGTGTGTATTGTAGCACCTAGTTGTTTAAGGCTATCATTACCAATTGTTCCGGCAAATGATCTCAAACTGATGATGATGGGTGATTTTTATACTGCCTGCGACGGAATTGGCTATAAAGGATTTTTCGTTCGGGATTGGATTACGCACTAAACGTGATTGAATATGATTTTTGTTTGAGCCTGTATCGATTAAGAACTTAAAAAATTTTCCGCTCTTCGCCTTGTGTTCTAGATACGGGAGCGAAGAGCTCTTTAGTCTAAAAAATGGATGTCATCTAGTTGGAATTATTCGAATTATCTTCATCTGGTATGTCT
The DNA here is from genome assembly GCA_963971155.1 of Anthrax anthrax. Classification (NCBI taxonomy): domain Eukaryota; kingdom Metazoa; phylum Arthropoda; class Insecta; order Diptera; family Bombyliidae; genus Anthrax; species Anthrax anthrax. Next base: position 36,189,057 of record OZ020117.1, read on the forward strand.
AGAATTTCTTGTGACTCGGTATATTCTACAAGAGTTTGATCATGTTGTAGATCGTATTCGGCCATCTGTTCATGGTAGTATTGAATGTCGGGGTCTTCACATGATTGTCCCGAATAATAGATTCTCTGAAATTTGTTAAGTGGATGTATTTGATTCGAATTGGTTCTTTTGTATGCAGGGTTGTTCATTTGAGTGGGCCTATTTTGATAATTAATTTGACGCGAATGAACGGAGCGATCTACTTCCATCGGTTCAGGTTTCGAAAAGCTTCTGTTGGTGGATTGATGAGGAAATGGTTTAGCATAATTTGTCTGATGTTGAGTAAAGCGCTGAGGAGGTCTATAGAAATTCTGTGGTATTTGTGGCATATGGAGTAGTTCTGGGTAGAAGTTACGCATTTGTGGATTTGAATTGACACCTTGTGTGTGAGAAGTGAATCTTTTAGGTGGAAGTGCAGGGGGTACATTTGATAACGGATTGCGAATGTTGGAATTAGCAAGGCTATGTTGTACTCGATATTGTACATTTTCGAGCTTAAGACATAAGTGTAGGGCCTCTGGCAGGTCCGCTGGTCATCGCATGCTTAATAATCTCGGTAAATCTCCTTTAAGCCCTCTTACGAAAGTATCGAGCGCCTTATCTCGATACGCTTGTGTCATCACGTTCATTGATTCTCGGCTCATTTCCATTGATGATAGCTTATTCAAGATTAATGACAAGTGATAATATATCTGTTGATGAAATTCAGGTATTGAGCTATTCTTTTGTACAAGCGTGGTCATCTGATATTCAAGGGTACCCAGATCCCTTTTATGAGCATAATGGAGAGTCAAACACTTTGATATTCTGTCCCAGTTGAGGGGGGTATTATAGGATTCTAGAGCCGTATCCGCGTCGCCTATTATTTTGTTTCTAATGACGCTTAAAATAACATAATATTTGGTGTCCCTTTAAGATTTTCATACAGTCTTAGGATTCGGTCTACACTTTTCTTCCAGGACCCAAATTCACGTAAACTTTTTACTACGTCAGGTATTTTATCTAAATCGTTCAGCTCTGTCGCATGTCTAGGGTCTATAGTTTGGTCAATGTCATTGTTTTTGGACATATTTTGACTTATGATTTGATTAATAATTTGCTGACTTTCATTCCTAGCAATATCTGAAATCATTGCCGAAAGTTGTGCAAGATCAAGGGAACCAACGGTATTATGATTTGAAGATTCACCTTCGCAAGAATTCGTTGTTAGGATAGCTGGTTTGATAATATTATCTTTATTCATTTTGTTTTTCAGTTTTTACGCACGAAATTTTAAATAAAATCTTTCACTAATACTTTGAAATTTAAAACACTTCGATATGGAGGATTAATATTATAGAGCAAGTCGATATAGAAATAAAACCACAGACAGATTAATGACAGAATAATATTTTGAAGTTTCCAAAAGAAAAAATATTAGAAATTAAAAATTTTAAAAATTTAGTTCAAATTTTTTCTATTCTATTCAATAACCAAGTTTTTCTATTTCTCACTATACCACTGATTTTAGACAACAATATGAATAAATAAAGCAATTGGAATCTATTAACTCCCTTCAAACATTCAAAAATTTCTTTAAAAATGTCAAATTTTGTGTTGTCTTAAAATGGGCTTATATTAGCAATAATTCTTACAACCTTAATAACAAATACACTTTTAATTTTTTTATGAATATAATTTTATGTACTTTTTCTTCATAAAGAATTTTCGTTTGTAAAAAATTTTTATTAAAATTTCTTCGTTTATTTGTGCCAATGATTTTTACTTCTACACTTCTTTATTAATTCATAAAAAAGATTTATTTATTTATAGTTTTGATATTGACAAATATTTTGTAAATAAATTTACATGAGAATTAAATTAATTGAATTAAAACCTTATTATTTTTTTTCTTTTCTTTATTCCTGTTATTTTATTTTGTTCAATATATTTTTCTTTCCTTTGTAATATTATTTTTTTGTCACCTTTTTTTTCACAATTTAATTAAAATAAAAAAAAATTGTTTTTCGCTTAATTAATAAAATTGCTTACTTACATAAAAAAAAACAGACGTGTGATTAACATCGGGAGTTGTAATTTACTAGCTATAAAGTTGCTCAAAATTGTCCTTGTTGACCCGTTTGTAGTATTTTCTTGCAACCAATTGGTCGGCTGTTGAGGAGTATTACTTCGAAATCTGGCCTGGTAATCCTGGATATCTCTTACTGCTCAACTCCGTTTTTACTCCGGGGCCGGCGAAACGACCGAAGGTCGGCGCCACTGCAGCCCCGAAAAGGAAATTCAGCGAGGTGCTGAAAGATGCGATTACCGTGGGCGTTATTGACTGCGGTAATCCGGACGGCAGCATCTCGCTGTCGAATTGGAAGAAGGTGGAGGATGCGCTACTCGATGTCTTCGAGCCAGTCTTGACGCAGTTCCCCGGTGAACCACCTGTTTGCAGGGATGCTGGGTGGCACCAGGGGCACGTTAAGCTGGTATCGTGTGTCGGGCAGCGATCCGAAACTTTGTACAGGGAGGCAATTTCCAGGCTTGGAGAAATCTGGCCTGGGGCTGACCTCAAGGTAGTCCGTAGGAAGGAGATTCCCTGCAGACCAAGGGCTAGGGTCTGGATACCGGCACGAATGTCGGATCCAGAAAAGATCCTAGGCCTTATAAGAGCCTCCAACCCTGGCCTACCTACAGGTAACTGGAAGGTTGCCAGGGTTGAAGAGCCTAAGGGAGATTCCAGGCAGGCGGTGGTTATCGTCAACAAGGAGTCTCTACCAATCCTTTCGAGTACACGGGGGCAAATTAGCTTTGGCTTTGGAGCTATTACCCTGAAAGTGTATCGGAAGGATGAAACGGCTGCCGGGGGGAAGCCTGTGGAAGCAGGTTCTGCTCCTCAGACAAACCCTCTTGGAGAGGCGATGTTAGAGGAGTCCGCGGACTCCGAAGGTTATGGACCAACTTCGGAAGAGGACGAGCTGTTGAAGTCGTCCGACTCCGAAGAAGAGTCTAACATTACTGTGGTGCAGAAGCCTTCTGTGCATGAAGGTGATTCAGATCAATCTGCACCACAGTAAGGCAGCCACGGCTAATCTCTTCCTTCGACTCAGTCAGGGGAAGGAGGACTTAGCCCTGGTGTAGGAACCATGGTCAGTGGGTGGCAAAATCTGCGGGTTAAAAATCCCTGGATTTAACTTATTCTATGTAAGTAATGCGAGTAGACCTAGAACTTGCATTCTTGCTAGAAGACATTTTAATTTCTTTATTCTTCCGCAGTTCTGCAACGATGACACAACAACGGTTGCTTTGGACCTGGGGAAGAGTCGCAGCATGTGGGTAGTGTCAGCCTACATGCCCTATGAACAGTCTGTTCCTACTCCAATGCTCCAGGCTCTTGTGGTAGACGCAGAGCAACGAAGAGCAGACGTTGTAGTAGGAGCGGATGCCAACGCTCACAGCTCTATGTGGGGGAGCAGTGATACAAATGAAAGAGGTGAGTTACTGTTAGATTTCATTTTAAGTACTAACCTCATTATCTGTAACAGAGGTTCAACAACCACCTTTGTTATTAGGACCAGAGAGGAGGTGTTGAATCTCACCCTTACCACTGCCCACTCAGTCGAGGTCTGTGACTGGAGGGTTAGTGAGGAATTTTCCTTCTCAGACCATAGGTATATACTTTTTAGTTTAGATATAGGAAGGGTGGCTGAGAAGGAGTGTTTCAGGAACAGGAAAAGGACGGACTGGGGGAGATACAGGGAAGCAGTAAGGAAACTGCTTCCGGGGGCCCCTCCGTGCGTTATTGCCTGTTCCGAGCAGTTGGACAGGGCTGTAGAAAGGTTGACTGGAGCCCTGAATAGGGCAACAGTTGAGTCTTGTCCAGTTTCTAAACCCAGAGGTAAGTTCAAACCTCCGTGGTGGTCTACTGAGCTTGCCGAGTTAAGGAAGTTAAGTCGGCAGGCTTTCAATAAAGCCAAATTTACTAAGGCTGAATCAGACTAGAAGCTTTACAAGGGAAAGCTGAAGGTCTATAAAAAAGAACTGAGGAAGTCTCAGCGGCTCTCGTGGAAGACTTTCTGCAGCTCCGTTATGGAGGTTACAGAAGCCTCTAGACTCAGGAAGATCCTGGCACAAAATCCGGTGTCTCCGACTTCTCTCCAGAATAGTGCGGGAGGTTGGATGAGAACTGGAGAGCAGGTGCTTGGGCTGCTTATGGATACCCATTTTCCGAAAGGTGATGAGGTAGCCTCTACAACTGAGTCGACTGGGAGTGGAGTTTCTGACTCCATTCCGGTTGGCTTTAGTGAATATGGCAAAATTGAATGGGCTATACGCTCGTTCAACCCATTTAAATCTGCTGGTCCGGATGGGATTATTCCAGCGAAACTTCAACAGGTGGAGGATATCATCATCCCCTGGCTTAAGGTGATTTTTGATGCCTCCTTAGCGCTAGGGCATATTCCCTCCTTGTGGAGGGAGGTGAGAGTTACTTTTATACCGAAAGCGGGTAAAAGCTCCCATCACAAGCCTGGCGACTTCCGACCCATTAGTCTTTCTTCTTTTATGTTAAAAGCTATGGAAAGGCTGGTGGACCTATATCTTAGAAGTAGCATCGGGGATGCGCTGTCCAAGTCTCAGCACGCCTATACTAAAGGTAGGTCTGTTGAGACTGCTCTACATAATTTAGTAGGGGAGATTGAGAAATCTCCTACCTTCAAAGAGTACACTCTGGCGGCCTTTTTGGACATAGAAGGCGCTTTTAACAATGTCGTACCGCGAGCGATTACTGCGGCGCTCACTGATCTGGGGGTGAACGGCTCCTTGGTGGTATGGATTGATAGTCTGTTGAGAAAACGGACTGTCAATGCCTTGCTGAGGGGTTGTGTCATCAGAAGACAGGTGAGTAGGGGTACGCCTCAAGGGAGTGTTCTCTCACCTCTCCTCTGGAACGTGGTGGTTGATAGACTGCTGAGACGTTTGGAGGGGAGTGGCTGCAAGGTGATTGCCTATGCGGACGACATAGTCATTGCGGTATCTGGCAAATTTCCGTCAACTTTGACGGATATTTTGCAGGCCGCTCTAAACAAGCTGGAGAAATGGGCTTGTGAAAGTGGATTGAAAGTGAATCCACAGAAAACGGACCTTGTTCTATTCACTAGAAGGTACAAGGTGCCGCGTCTAAATAATGTGGTCCTAGCGGGTACTCCTCTGGCGCTTTCCAAAGAGGTTAAGTACCTTGGACTAATTCTTGATTCCAAGCTCAGCTGGAAGCAAAATATTAGGGAACGCGTGAGGAAGGCTATGGTGGCCATGTACTCATGCAAGGAAGCAATTGGTAGAAAGTTGGGGCTTGAACCTCGAGTCGTTCACTGGCTCTACATTGCGGTAGTGAGACCTATCTTGCTATATGGGTCGATTGTGTGGTGGACGGCCCTACGTACGGCCACCACGAGTAATCTTTTAGGGAAGGTTCAGAGAGCGGCCGCACTTCTTATCTTCGGAGCTCTCAGGACCACTTCTACAGGGGCATTAGAAGCTTTATTAAATCTGATGCCTCTGGATCTTTATGCCACCGAACTCGCAAAAAACACTGCCACTAGGCTTATGGCTAGCGGACAGTGGTCGCGCTTTCGGGTAGGTCATTCAAGCATTATTGATTCTCTACCGTTCTCTGAGGAAATCGATTATGCTATACCCAGGCCGAACTTTAGAGGGAAATTTCTGACTAGTGTTCCTTCTAGGGAAGAATGGGCCAGCAAGGAGGCGCTGCGCAGGGATGGCGTACATCTCTACACAGACAGCTCCAAGCTGGATGGCCGAGTTGGAGGGGGTTTGTACAGTGACTCCTTGAAAATTGAATTATCATTTAGGCTACCGGATCACTGCAGTGTGTTCCAAGCGGAGGTAGCTGCAATTAAAGAGGCGATTAACTGGCTTGCTGAGAATGTTATTGCCGCTAGGGTGGTAAATATTTTCTCCGACAGCCAGGCCGCAATCAAAGCGCTGACCGCAGCGACTTGCTCGTCGAAGGTCGTACTGGAGTGCCTTACTCTACTAAACATTATGGCAGAGTACTTCAGTATTAACCTTATTTGGGTACCTGGACATACAGAAGTCCAGGGAAATTGCAAGGCAGATGAGCTGGCCAGACTGGGAACAACTCTCGAATTACTGGAGGGTAATCGGGAATTCGGAATCCCAGCCGCCAGCTGTGCCCTAAGAACACGGCAGGAGTCTACGAGAGCATGGAATCTAAGATGGGTTTCAAGCGCTGGTAACTCCATTGCCAAGGCTCTGTGTCCTAGAGTGGATAATAAACTCTCTAGTGACTTGTTATCCCAAAAATAAGAGAACAGTTAGTGCTCTAGTGGGAGTTTTAACGGGGCATTGTCTCATAGGCAAACATGCCAGAAGGCTAAATGCTCTATATAATGACCTCTGCAGAGCATGTCAAGATGAAGAGGAGGAGGAAAGTGTTGAACACCTCCTCTGTCACTGTATGGCGCTCTCTAGAAATAGAGAAATGTTTCTTGGGGCTGCCTACTTTCAAGATCTCTCTAGTTTAGGGGAGATCTCAGTCAAGAGACTTCTGGGTTTTCTGAAGCGCTCGAGGTGGTTCGCTCTGTGAGATTCCTGGTATGGTAAATGGGCCTTTCTGGCCTAAGTATCCTTGCTTGCGAATGACCGGGCGGCCACCTCTACCTACCTACCTACCTACTCCGGGGCCTCGTTTACCAATTTTAGTTGAAGAAATTCAGAAGATTTTAACCTTCTTACTTGCTACGTCGAAGATACGTAATACCACTTCGAAAAGTTTTCACTCAATAATTAATGGTTCAATTATTTTAAATTCACAGTTGTAAATTTATTGTTTATTTAAAAATAATCTTAATTACAAAATTTTTGTCTTTTTTTTAAAAAAAGATTTTCACTAAAAAGAATTTCATAAAATCACTGATATTCACTTTAATTTTCTTTTTCCTTTGTTGCAAATAAAATAGCAATTAAATTAATTTGATTTCCTTTATATTTTTAATAGACTTTTACTTTTACTGTATCTTCTTAGGGTCCCTGTTCGGGCGCCAGTTAATAAATTTATTTATTTAATATTGAAAAAAAACAAATTTATTTTTGGATTTTACTCCTATGAATTCTAAATTACAACTGATTATATTTTTTATAAATAAATGTTATAAATTTTATTAATAATAAAATTAATAATAATTGTTCTTATGTTTAGGAAATGTATCGTCAGCAATTTTATCGTGAGAATGGGAATTTTGACTATTGCAATGTGACCTTGTACTGCAACGTGACTTATGCACTTAAAATAATTTGATGTGTGCGAAATATTTGTGTTAACTTATATTATATATATATTATATATATATATGTATATGTATATAATATAAGTATATATAATATATACATATGTATGTGTAACATATATATATGGTATATACATATATGTGCAAAAATACTCTAGCTTCTCTCAGTGTCGAATAAATCTTTCGACTTTTACTAAAGATTTCCGCGGAGAGGAGCATTTAACCTACCTGGAATATATCCTTAAATTACTTTTACATAAAATGAAAACAAAAATTCATTTACTAGAAAAAATTAATTATTTAATAAAATCGTCTATTATTTATAAAAAAACTTAAATTATTTACAACAGAAAATGTTATTTAAATAAAAAAGAAAAAGAAAAATAATTTTTTTTAAACAAAAAAGAATTACTGTTATTTACAAAATTACTAAAATACTATTATTTAAAGAAACTCAAATTTATATTATTTATAATAAATACGTCGCTATATACACCTAATATAACACTATATACAACACACAACTATACAAAAAATGTACAAAATTAAATGAATTTACTTGATAAATTTGCTTTGACTTATGCATTTTTAAAATTGAATTAAAAAAACTGTAAGAGATAGAACTTTTGTGTAAAAAGAAATCTATTAGAAAAACGAACAGAGATTTCATTTTTCCCGACATATTATCAACTTTTCCAACAGCGTCTTCAAAAATCATCAAAATCTCGAAAAAAATTGACAAATTTTCTCAAACTTTTGACTTTTAACTCGAATAACTCACGAACCATTAGACGTGCAGTTTTGACCAATAGCCAACAAAAAATGAGTTCAAAGTAGTTGATTCGAAATCCGTTCAAAATCTATTCTTGTAATTGGTAAATTCTTTATTACTACCACCGATTAGGAATTAATTCCATATACCGATTCAGAATTGATTCCTAGGTGCGTTAAATAATCGTTTTCATGACATTAATTCACATAGAAATAAGGTTTGAAATAAAATTTCATGGTTTACTGTTTAAAAAACTCTTAAATTAGAAAATCTTATAAAATGAAACTAATTATTAAACATATACATAAGCTCTAGGTACATTTTTTATTTAAACTTACGTTGTTTTCCCAGATATTACACCAGAGTTACAAGTGACGTCTTTGTTCATTACTAATTATGTCCTGAAAAAGATAAATTCGTCATTTTACAAACATATATTCACAATTAGATTCATTATTATATTCGCATTATGTACTATATCTGTTTCAACTACATTTCTTTGATACCGCATTATCTGTTTGGAAGGCAGTGTTTTGGAAACATGTTGAAATTTGTATATAATCACTCTTATTCGTTTTGTGTCTTAAGCGTGTCTTACAGATGTAAAAGTTCATACAACTATGTTGCATGTTTTACTACCTGGCAAACAACGCTGTTTTTATTACATGTGCATTATTGTGAGCATCTTGTGTTTATTTTCATCTGTTTTCATGTTTTTATTGAAGTATTTTAAAGTGTAATATAGTCTTGTGCGTATAAATAATCTAATTGAGTAAGTTGCGTTAGCCTCAGCACATCATTTCTAAACTGGAATATGAATTAACTCTTTATAAAATTTTGTTTCAATATCTTTTAATAATATTATTTCGTCAAAACATTCTTCAAATTTGCTTTCAATTTGTTGTAAGTATTCTATTAAATTTGCTGGTGGTTTAAGTAAATGCCCATTTTCATATTCTTTAAAATTGATAAAATTATGTTCTATATTTTCTTCGTCATTCAAAGTGTTTTTGCATTTGTGGTGGTTTTTGTATTTATATAATAACCAACCTCCAAAGTAATTGAAAGCATTTTTTTCTCCAAATTCCATATTACTTATTTCATTTTCTATATGCAGATATTCACTGTTGTCGGGGAGATTTTCTGACGGTAAAGTAATTAAATTTGTATTAACTACTGGTACAACAAGTTCATTTTCTTGTTCACAATTACCAGTAGTTACCATTTCCATATATTTTATTCTAAATGATTTTTTAAATGCACATGCAAATTGATATGGTGTTGAACTTCTATTATTTCCTGCTCCTTTTCTTAACATACCAAAGGAATTTTCTAGAACATCATGATTTAAATTTCTTGTCAATAAATATTGTATTCTTTCGTTTTTCAGTGTTATGGATAATTCTTTTAAAGTGATGATCGATGTTAGCAAACCTTGAAACACTTTTATATTTGTGTTATTCAGAAACTTTAAACAATAATATACAAGATAATGCAAAAAGCTTAACAGATGAGAGAGAAATTAAAACAATACTACATGGACGTCATGACAATCCGTTAGGTGGACATCAAGGCGTTTTAAAAACATATAAAAGAATAAGACCTTTTTATAATTGAAAAATATGTTGAGAGATATACAGAAATATATTAAAAAATGCGAAAAATGTCAGAAAAACAAAACAGGTAAGCAGAATAAAATGCCAATGATAATCACACATACTCCAGACCAACCATTCGAAAAAATTTATTTAGATATTGTAGGATATTTACGAGAGACACATAATCGAAATAAATACATTTTAACCTTTCCAGATGATTTAACAAAATTTTTAGATTGCGTACCCTTACAAGATTGTGAAGCTACAACGGTAGCAGAAAAATTTTACAAAAATATAATTTTAAAATATTCAGTAATTCTTAAAAAACTGATTACAGATCAGGGTTCAACTTTTTTAAGTGAAACTATGAGAGAATTATGTAATTTGTTAAAAATTAAAAAATTACAAACAAGTGCATACCATCCCCAATCGAACGGTTCATTTGAAAGGACACATGGACCATTAGTCGAATATTTACGAACAATAGTTGATAACAATCTATCAGAATGGGATGAATGGTTAGCAGAAGCAATGTTGGTGCATAACCATTCGCCACACACGGGAAGCAAGTTTACACCGATAAATGCATTATACGGAATTGATAGGCCATTATCAATAGCATTAAATAAATCTCCAGAACCGATTTACAATTTTGATAAATATTGCAATCAAGTGAAATATCAAATGCAAAAAATTCGCGAAATTGTTAAGCAAAATTTAATCACACAAAAAAAAAAAAAAAAAAATTATTTTGATAAAAGTACTAGAGTAGAAAAATTTCATATTGGTGATCAAGTTTTAATACGAAATAATGCAAGACAACATAAATTATCACCTCTGTGGAAGGGTTCATATCAAGTGATTAGGGTAAATTCAGATGTAAATACAACCATTAAAATCGGCAGAAAATTAAAAGTTGTCCATAATAATTGTTTGAAAAAATTTTAGAGTTTTCATAACATCTATAAAATTAAATTATTCCCCAGAAAATTCATTTATTTATTTTTTTTTTTTTAAAGAAAAAAATTTTAATGGATTATCGCAAAAAAAAAAACAACAATATCATAAATGATTAAAGTCTATTGTATTTTCTTGAAGAAAATATCAATAGAAAAAACTAACCACTGAAAACTCAAAAAAAATAAATAAATAAATAAACAAAAATGGTAAAATATCAACGGCTAAGATTTCAAAACTAGGGATATACGGGTATAGCATTATAACCAACAAATGATAATAAATTAATATTACAAATAACTTCAAAAACAATTTTTTTTTATGTTGGCTAAAAACAAAGTGTACGTAAAAGGAATCAATGATTAAAAAAAAAAAATTATAAAACGCCGTTAATAATAAAAATTTAAATTCTATCGATAGAATTTAAAAAATCCTCAATCAAAAGTTTTCAAAAAGTTGCATTTACCGACGGCAAAAGTAAGAAAAAATATTTTACTAATAAAATAATATACGTGCATACAAACAGTTAGTTGAACTATTCGTATAAATTGGTAACACCCAGAATTAGATCAAAATTAAAAACAATTCATGGCAATTATAATAATGTATATATCCAAATGTATGTATGAAGGATGATAGTTTTTTTTACTGTGTAAATTTACTTAGTTTATATTTTACTTAGTTTATATTAGATCTTAGTAATCTTTTTTATTTATATAAATAATAGTAATCTAGTATGTTTTGTTTTAAATAGAAATTAATGTTTTAAATTAAAGAATAGAATAGTTTAGTTTTAATTTGGATATTGAACTAGAAGGTTCAATAGGAAGAATTATATTGTTGTAGTGTTGTATTAATTAAATAATGTGGTATTAATTAAATAATGTTATAATTGTAGTGTTTTAAATTAAAGAAGACTAATATAATTTTATGTAAAACTTAAAATTATAGAACAAATGAATTTATAAAATAAAATTGAATATTTTCAATTATAAAATCCTACAAATTTGGGGGCTCAACCGGGATAAAGATAAAGAACATAGGAAGAAGTAAAGAGAGAAAGAAAAAAGATTTAAAAAAAAAAAAAAAAAGAAATAAAGAGGAAAATAGAAAAAGGGTGACGTCATAGAGCAAAAGAAATAAAAATTTTGGGAAAGTATACTAATAAATTAAGTAAAAGGGAAGTGATATTAACTGGTATATTAATATACATAATTATATTAACATATATATTACAAGTATTCTAAAATTTAAAAATAATAACGTTATCAATTGTAATCAATTATTGTTATAAAAATATATATAATAAAATGAACGGAAGACGCAGAAAAGGTAAAGGTACCCAAAGTCTTGAAGAAATTCAAGGTGAGGAACCTAGTATAAAGTTTACATTCGGTGATATCGATAATTTAATTAGAAAAGTCTCGGGCGATAATTCGTTATACGTTAAAAAGTGGTTAAACGAATTTGAAGCATATGCTTCAACGTTTAATTGGTCTGAGATACAAAAGTATGTTTTTTGTAAGCGATCGTTAACAGGCGCTGCAAAATTATTTGTTCAGTGTGAAAGTAATGTGTTAACGTACCGTGAACTTAAAATCGCGTTGTACAAAGACTTTTCTCCACGTGTTAGTGCAGCAGATGTGCATAAACAGTTACGTGAGACTAAGAAAAAAGCGAATGAATCAGTGCGAGAATATTTGTATAAAATGATTGACATTGCAGCACAAGTAGGTGTGGATGAGAGATCAATCATAAGTTATGTTATAGATGGAATTCGGGATAATACCCCGAATAAAATAGTGTTGTATGGTGCAGAAACTATTGAAGAATTAAAAAATAAGTTGTTCATTTATGAAAAAATCAAGGAAAGTCAAGTTAGTAATAATCGGGAATCGTTTCAAACTAATAATAACAAACAAGATGTTATTGAAAAACGTGTTTGTTATAATTGTGGTTTAAGTGGACATACAGTTATTAATTGTCCAACAAAGAAAAACGAACCTAGGTGCTTCAAGTGTGGTCAATACGACTACAAAAGACCTGATTGTCCAAGAAAAGAAGCTGATACTCCAAGAAAAGAAGTTGATACTTCAAGAAAAGAAGCTAATTGGAGAAGTGGGGCAAGAAACGTACAAGTAGTAAGGAGAAGTACAAGAAAAGAAGCTAGTTCGAAAAGAAAAACAAGAAATGAACAAGAAGTAAGGAAGAATTATGCTCATTGTTTAGTGGAAGTTAATGGTGTTCCTTTTGAAGCATTAATTGATACTGGTAGTGAAATCAGTATTATCAAGACATCAGTGATTGAAGCCATTAATCCAAGAATTTTTTCAAGAGAATTTATTCTCCCAATAACAGGTTTGGGAGCAACTATTAATGCCAAGGGAATTAGTAAAGTTGATTTGAAGATAGATTCGTCTCAATTCGAGGATATCGAAATGCATGTTGTGGATGATATTCATATGAAAAATGATGTCATAATTGGTATGAATGTTCTAGGGCAAGCAGAAGTTTCAATATCAACAAATAAAATCAAAGTTACTAAATCGGTAGATTTAGAAGAAGAAAGAAAAAGTAATTCTGAAAAGGTCAATATTCTATCTACTTGTTTCCTAGCACAGTTGGACGAAACCCTTAATGAAGTAAGTGATGATCCTGATCTTTCGCATTTCAAAAATAAAGAATATGGTGAAGAAGTTAAAACTTTAATTGCCAATTACAATCCTGAACAGTCGATTGTATCACCAATTGAAATGAAAATCGTGCTCATAGATGATATACCTGTGTTTCAGCGTCCACGACGTTTTCCACCAAAGGAACAAGAAATAATTGATAAACAAATAAATGAACGGTTAAATCAAAATATAATTACGGAGAGTATTTCTGATTATGCTAGTCCAGTTGTATTGGTGAAGAAAAAAGATGGATCCCATCGTCTGTGTATTGATTTCAAAAAACTGAATTCGAAAATACATCGTGACCATTATCCACTTGCAGTAATTGAAGACCAGATAGATAAACTTCAAGATGCGACAGTATTTACTACACTAGATTTAGGAAATGGTTTCTTTCATGTTCCAATCGAGCCGCAAAGCCGAAAGTTTACTGCATTTGTGACTCAAAAAGGACAGTATGAATTTACAAGGGTGCCTTTTGGATTAAGTAATTCACCAAGTACTTTTCAACGTTTTGTAAATTATATTTTCAAAAATTTAATAAAAAAAGGTGTAGTTATTGTGTATATTGATATTATTGTACCGGCTAATTCTGAACAAGAAGGTGTTGATAAATTGAAGTTAGTTTTTCAAGTTGCAGCTAAGAATGCGATACGTATCAAGTGGAAAAAATGTCAGTTTCTAAAAACTGAGGTAGAATATTTGGGGCAGGTGATTAAGGCTGGTACAGTATCTCCTTCACCATTCAAGACGAAGGCTGTACTTAATTTTCCACCGTTAACAACCGTTAAACAAGTTCAAAGTTTCCTAGGATTAACAGGATATTTTCGGAAATTCATTCCGGATTACGCAATTATCGCAAGACCACTCAGTGATCTTTTAAAGCAAGGAGTGAAGTTTGAATTTGGAGAGAAGCAATTTTTAGCTATGGAAGAATTGAAGAATATTCTTGCTGGAAGTCCTGTATCAAAAATTTTCAGATACGGAGCATATACTGAATTGCATACGGATGCCAGTAAGGAAGGATATGGTGCCATTCTTCTTCAACGAGGTTCAGATGACGAGGTTCTTCACCCAGTGTATTATGCTAGTAGGAAAACATCAGAAGCAGAGAAAAAATATGATAGTTATGAGTTAGAAGTTTTGGCAGTAATACAAGCAGTCAAAAAATTTCGTATTTATTTACTGGGTCAAAAGTTTAAATTAGTAACGGATTGCAAAGCGTTTGCTTGTACAATGAAGAAAAAAGATTTAACAACTAGGGTTGCTAGATGGGCTTTACTATTAGAAGAATTTGAATACGAAATAGAGCATCGGTCTGGTACAAGAATGCGACATGTTGATGCACTTAGTAGAAATCCGGTTGTGATGGCTATCACTCAACAGAACAATTTTTTACGGAAGTTATCAGAAGCTCAAAGTCAAGATGAACGTTTAAGTTTAATTAAGGATGTGTTAAAAGAAAAACCATACAAGGATTATTTGATGTACAATGGTATTCTGTGTAAGGTGACTAATGGTAATACCGTGTTTGTAGTTCCAGAGGGAATGAAAAATGATATAATCAAAGAAGTGCACGAGAAGGGCCATTTTCATCATCGTAAGATGAAAGATATAATTTCAAAAGAATTTTTTATATCAGGTTTAGAAAAAAGAATAGCTAGATGTATTGCAAATTGTGTAAAGTGTATATTAGCTGAACGAAAAAGAGGGAAGAAGGAATGTTTGTTGAATCCTATACCTAAAGGGGAGAAACCGTTAGATACAATGCATATTGATCATCTAGGACCATTGCAGAATACTAAGAAGATTTACAGATATATTTTTGCAGTAATCGACTCGTTTACTAAATATTGTTGGCTTTTTCCAACAAAAACAGTCAGTGCTGAAGAAGTTATCCAGAAAATGGAAATAATAGCAGAGATGTTTGGTCACCCGCATCGCCTAATAGCGGACAGAGGAGGAGCATTTATTTCTAAATTATTTTAAGATTATTGTAAGGAACGTGATATTCAAGTGGTTCACACAACTGTTGGGGTACCCCGAGGCAACGGACAAGTAGAAAGGTTGCATTCAATAGTAATTAGTGTATTAAGTAAACTTGCTCTTGAGAATATGAGTAAATGGTACACATTTGTTAAGCCGGTGCAGCAAGTTTTAAATTCAAGTTATCAGAGAGCAATTAATACGACTCCATTTAATTTGATGATTGGTGCAGAGATGAAAACGAAGGGGGATATTCGTATCGCGAAAATAATTGAAGAAGAAAGTATTATTTATTTCACAGACACACGAGATAAATTACGTCAACAAGCCAAGAGAGATATCGCTAAAATACAAGAAGAGAATATGAAATATCATAATAAAAAAAGAAGAAAAGCTAGAAGATATTCTGTTGGAGACAAAGTGGCTATTGAAGAAGTTCAGTTTGCGACTGCTGCGAAGATTTATCCAAAATTTCTTAGTCCATATAAGGTTACGCGTATTAAGGGATTCGATAGGTATGAATTTTAAAAAAATGGAGAACACGAAGGGCCAAATATTACAAGTACAAGTGCAGATCGAATGAAACCATGGATTGGGACAGATAATGAACAAGATAATGATGAACGTGAAGATGAAGATAATGAAGAAAAAGAAGAAGTATTGGAGCATGATGTCAAAGAAGACGATGAAACTGAAAGTGAAGAAGATATCAGAACATGAAGTTAAGAGCTGAATCCTCTTCGGGGTCCGAAGAGTGGTCAGGAATGGCCGAATGTAGGATGATATTGTTTTTTACTGTGTAAATTTACTTAGTTTATATTTTACTTAGTTTATATTAGATTTCAGTAATCTTTTATATTTATATAAATAATAGTAATCTAGTATGTTTTGTTTTAAATAGAAATTAATGTTTTAAATTAAAGAATAGAATAATTTAGTTTTAATTTGGATATTGAACTAGAAGGTTCAATAGGAAGAATTATATTGTTGTAGTGTTGTATTAATTAAATAATGTGGTATTAATTAAATAATGTTATAATTGTAGTGTTGTAAATTAAAGAAGACTAATATAATTTTATGTAAAACTTAAAATTATTAAACAAATAAATTTATAAAATAAAATTGAATATTTTCAATTATAAAATCCGACATGTATATGTGTATGTTTCATTTTATTGGCGTAATACATTTAAGGCAAATCTGTATTTTTCAATACAAACTAGTTATTGTTGTATATTTCAAAGGTAAATATCTAGATTCGGGTACACACGGTCGCTCAGAGTGGTGAGTGGGTGGGGGGATAGAGGGGGTCGATTACAACACTGATCAAGGTGTTAGACTAACAAGGGGTGGACAGTAGGGAGGGGGTTAAAAATCGAATTTTTAGGTTTTTTAATGATAAAATAGTGGACAGTAGAGGGGGAAAAGTGGGTAAAAATGAGTGGACAAGTTAGAGAAGGGTTATATGAATTTTCCCCAATCACCAAAAAGTGGAACCCGTGTTGTGGGGGCGAACGACAGGCAGATAAAAAATGAATATTTTTTAAATTCATTTAGACAATATTTATTTAATTTTCAGGGACCTCTTGTACATCAATATCCATCAGCCAGATAGTACATGGGTTGCACATAGATCCCCATGATCCCATGATACCCTCTGGGCCCTATCAGTCCCTAGATCACATCATCTAGCATCTAATATTCAATAATCTATACACACTCAATATTTGAATTTTTACGTTCATACTCTGTCCTCCTACCCTTCTACTCAAAACTTTTAACCATCAAAACATGGTCACCTAGAATCCCTGTATCACACTCACCCTCTAACACACGCTTCAAGGCCCACCCCCACTCTACGCGCACGACCCGGCGGGCCACCACTAACCATACATACCCTCCTCCGACCACCCCACAAATTTACACGCCTCGGCGAACCATCCCCACCTGTGTGAGAGGCGTGTAAAAATAGATAAAAGAATAAAATCCAACATACATACTTTAGAACTCAGTTGCATAAATCATTAATGCATAACAGAAATAACATAACATTCATAATTTCGAAATTCTCTCATATGTTATAACATAATTAAAGTAAATACAAATACAAGGAAAAAGAAGAAAAAAAAGCATCATACAGTAATATATGTAATGAACCAAAAATAATTAAATAATAAACATACAAAAAGAATACACTTAGATAAGTATTTTGTCAACCACAATGAATCCGAAATTAACAAAAACAATTAAAACAAAATGCGTTAATGAAGTATGTATAATATAAAAAAAGAAATATTATGTAAACAAAAACAATAATTCAATTTCATTGTCAAGGTTTTATAACAAATAAATGCATATATAAAATATAGGTCAATTATTAAGTTAGTTCAGAAACATAAGATGCAGAAAATTTAAAAATAAAATAAAATAAAATAAAAAAAGACAAAAAAAAAAAAAAGCAAGCTCAAGCTAGCAGACAAAAAACTGTCTGGGGCGCAAAGGCGAAAACTCGCCAGAGAGGCTGCCCGGGCAAGAGGCGAGGCTTACATACCTCGCAAAAGAAATCAAGCCGCTCAGGGTGCTGGGAAGCAACAGACCGGCAAAATCCTGAAGCGGGCGAGGTCGGAGAGCTCTACCTCTCCGAATCAGGGGGGACCACTGAAACCCCCTGTCAAAAAGACAAAGCAGGTACCACCTGCGGTAGGACAACCCGGCCCCTCCTCGGAGGTGGAGACGGGGCTCACCTACAGGCAGGTGGTGTCTGCCTTGAAAATGGCGGTAGTCCTAGAAGGCTACCCAGAAGCTAAGTTGGACCAGGAGAAGGCGCGCCTGGTTCAGAGAGCTATTCTGGCAGAGGTCTGGAGGTGTGAACCCTCCAAAGGGCCTCAGTTCACGAATAGCTTCTTTGATAAGGGCGTGCTTTTCGTAACCTGTGCCAACCAGGCTGCCAAGGACTGGTTGAAACTTACAGTCCCTTTGATCACCCCATGGGAGGGCGCGATCCTCCGAGTTGGGGAAGCAAAGGAGATTGTAAGGACAACCAAAGTCCTGGTTACAATCCCGAATACGGATCTTTTGGGGGAGAAATCACCCCAAAAAATACTCCAGCTTCTGAAGACCCAGAACATGGGGCTGAACACAGAAGACTGGAGTATTTGCAGCTCCAGGGAAGAGAAACAGGGCATGAACCTGGTCCTCTACCTTGATGAGAAGTCTGCGGAAGCGTTGAGAGAAACGGGATACAAAGCGTACCTCGGTTTCTCTCAACTAAACTTTCGAGTGCTGTCAAAGCCCACACATGCTGAAGGTTGTGCAAATAAACCTTCAGCATAGTAGGGCTGCTACAGCGTCTCTCTGCAGGCTGATTACTGCAGAGGGAATAGACGTGGCCCTAATCCAGGAACCCTGGATAGTGAAGAACAGGGTTATGGGGCTCGGAACACTAGCAGGTAGTGTTATTTACGACTTACATGCAGACAAGCCAAGGTCTTGCATATTTGTCAAGAATGGCTTACAGATTTTAACCTTGCAAAATCTCTTTTTCAGGGACCTGATTGCAGGGAATCTGACAATCGTTACGGAGGGAGGATGTAGGACAATTACCCTAGAATCTGCCTACCTTCCGTACGATTCGACAGACCCTCCACCAACCAAAGAGCTGGAGAGTCTGGTTGAGTACTGTGAGGACAATAACCTCCAGTACCTTATTGGAGCAGATGCCAATGCGCACCACACCATTTGGGGGAGCTCCAATACAAATAGAAGAGGTGAGTACCTTTTAGACTTTATTATTACTCATAATATAAGTATAATCAACAAAGGTAACGAACCCACTTTTATAAACGCGATACGCGAAGAAGTAATCGACATAACCCTGTCGTCAAGTAAAGTAGAGCCCAATATCTGTAAGTGGGAGGTCTCTAGAGAACCGTCTCTTCCTGACCATAGGTACATAATGATGGCTATCGAGGGCATAGATAGACCAAACATTATGTACCGTAACCCGCGCAAAACAAATTGGGCCGTGTTCAGTGAAAAAGTGTACGAGGGGGTAAAAAACCTTAAAAAGTCCATTAAGGATACACTTGACTTAGAGGTAGCCTCAGAACAACTAACGGAGGTTGTTCTCGCCTCTTATCAAGAAAGCTGTCCTATATCAAGGCGGTCCAGCAGGAAGCCAATAAACTGGTGGACCAAAGAACTTGATGCTTTAAGAACAAAAGTAAGAAAATTCTTCAATAAAGCGAAGAAGACAGGACAGTGGGATGTCTATAGACAAACACTGACTCATTATAACAAAAAGATTCGTGAAGCCAAAAGTAACTCGTGGAAATCCTTCTGTGGGGAGATAACTTCAATCTCAGAAGGGGCCAGACTCCACAGGGCTTTGGCCAAAAATCCCACCAATCCCTTGGGCCTTCTAAAGACAAAGGATGGGATTTACACGAAAAACGAAAGGGACACACTGGAGGTACTGTTACATACGCACTTTCCAGAATGTGAAACCTTTCTGGAAACCGATGACCAATCTGCCTTCGATGAGCTCAATCTAAGGGCGAAGAAGGTAGATTGGGAGTTGGCTAAAAGAGTGGTCACGCTGAACAGGACAATATGGGCTGTCAATACTTTTGAACCATATAAAAGTCCTGGTCCAGACGGAATCTATCCAGTACTACTACAGAAAGGAGGAGAAGCTGTAGCACTGGAACTAATCAGGCTTTTCAGGGGCAGCCTAGCACTAGGCTACATACCCAAAGCCTGGAGGAAAGCTAATGTGGTATTTATACACAAACCTGGGAAGGACTGCTCCCAGGCAAAGTCGTATAGACCAATTAGTCTATCGTCCTTCATCTTGAAGACGTTGGAGAGACTGGTCGAAAGGCACATCAGGGAAACCTGTCTGATTGAGAGACCCTTGAGCTCCAATCAGCATGCCTATCAGCCAGGTAAATCATGTGAAACTGCTCTGCACCAACTGGTTGCAAAAATAGAGCATAGTTTACATAACAAGGAAACCACTCTGGGGGTTTTCCTTGACATAGAGGGGGCGTTTGATAACACCTCTTATAACTCTATCATAAGTTCTGCTCAAAAACATGGGGTAAGCAACACCATATGCAGGTGGATAAGCCACATGTTAAGAAGCAGAATAGTACAAGGCACTCTGACAGGAGTGGACATACGGTTGTCGGTCACCAGAGGGACCCCACAAGGAGGTGTCTTATCACCACTTCTGTGGGATCTAGTAGTGGATGACCTGATTACCGAACTAAACAATAAAGGATTTTACACCCAGGGCTATGCGGATGACATAGTCATCTTAACCCGGGGAAAATTCCTAAATACGATATCAGAGTTAATGCAGAAGGCTCTGAAAATAGTGGAGCAATGGTGTAGCAGGGAAAACCTGAAGGTAAACCCAGCAAAAACCGCCCTTGTTCCCTTCACGAGGAAAAAGACGTTGGAGGGTCTAAAACCTCTTATCTTTTTCAACAGTCAGTTAGAGATTTCCAAACAAGTTAAATATCTAGGACTTATCCTAGATAGTAAACTGACCTGGAATGAGCAGCTGACTGAAATTACGAGAAAGGCAAAAACCTCCCTTTTCAATCTTAAAAGGGCACTCGGTAATACATGGGGAATTAGGCCACATATGGTACTTTGGATGTACGATGTGATCCTAAAACCTATGATAAGCTACGGGTCACTGGTGTGGTGGCCCAAAACAGAACAGAAAAAGGCCAAAATTGAATTGGAACGAATTCAAAGATTGGCCCTTCTGTGTACAACGGGAGCATTCAGAAGCACCCCGACGGCAGCCTTAGAAGCCATACTAAACGTACCTCCCCTTGAATTCGTTATCAAGGGGCAAGCTAGGATAGCGGCGTACAGGCTGTATATGAACAGACACTGGAAGCCCCTGGTGGAAGCCGGGCATACCAGTATTCTACAAACAATCAAAGATAGAAGTTTCGAAATGAGACATGATTTCATTGAAACTTCTATGAACTTTGAAAAGAGATTCCTCACCCAGATAACAAGCTGGGAGGAAACGCGTGACAGTCACCTGGAGGGAGATCTCATCTGGTATACGGATGGATCAAAGACAGGTGAAGGAACGGGAGCCGGAATACATGGGATAAGACCTAGAAGGGATATAATAATCCCACTCGGGGAATATGCCACTGTGTTCCAGGCTGAAGTATGCGCCATAAACCTGTGCGTCCTAGAGAATTTAAGAAGGAGATATAGAAATAAAACGATCCTCATTCTCACGGACAGTCAGGCGGCGATTAAAGCACTGGAAAGTGTTAAAATCAACTCTAGGGTAGTACTAGAGTGCAAACAAAACCTTAATGAACTGGCAAACAACCACAACAATATTTTGGTGAAGTGGGTGCCAGGTCATAAAGGAATAGCTGGTAACGAAAAAGCAGACGAGTTGGCCAGGAAGGGATCCAGTACACCCCTGATAGGGCCAGAGCCCGCCCTGGGAATTACTAAAAACTTCATTAGGAAAAAGGTGAATGATTGGGTACAAAACCAGCATAAAATTCACTGGATTTCTGATGGAGGAAAAAGACGCTCTGGGGGTCTTATAAAAGAACCGAACAGAGCGATTTCAGACCTGACACTGAAATGTGAAAGGAAAGTTATTAGACTTGTAATTGGACTAATAACAGGACATTACAAGTTTAAAGTACACCTACAAAAACTAGGCTTCAACATGAATAACCTAGACTGTAGGCTATGTCTTGAAGAGGAAGAAACAGCTACACACATCCTGAAGGAATGTGTGGCACTAGAAAGATGGAGATGGAAGACCACTGAGGGCAGAAATCTCGAGGATTTTTCAAATCTAGACTACATAAAGTACGTTATTCTCCTTGCCAAAAGGATAAATGCCTTTATGTAGACAAACAAAGGGTGAGGGATACAATAAGCTTTCTTAAGCTGCAGTGTCGAGGCAACCCAACCTCTTCTCACCCTTGTGAATTAAACTAAACTAAACTAAACTAAACTAAACTAAATATATTTACATTAAAAATATAAACAAATATAAATGAATATTAAATATTTGTAGACAAAAAATGAAATCTTTTTTTTGATACAATAGGAACTAAACAAACGAAAAAAAATAAAAAATTAAAAAAAACCAAAATGTAAACCAACCGAAACTGAAATCAATCTTTAACACCTAACCAACCATTTTTCCGTGGGGGGAGGAAATGTTATATAAAATATATCAAATTGTAACACAATTTGATAAAACATTAGAGAAATTCAAAAATTCCTATATTTTAAAATTATTAACAAAGAATATGTAATTAACAAAAAAAAAAATAAATAAATAAATATTTTGATGACTCGCCAATTGAGCAATCATTTCATCCTTTGTTTAAAAGACAAGTATGCATAAGAATTTTCGTTAGCAACATAGTTCAAAATCATATTATTTTACCTTCTTTCAGCAATTTTTCATATTTCAAAATAACATGCACAAACAAGAATTAACAATTTTTAACAAAGTATATAATGCATAGTTAGAGCAGAAATATAAGAAGACAACAAATATATTAACGCCTGCAAATTCATTAACATTAAGTGTTATAACATCAGATATAACAGCCCATAAAAATAATATGATATAATATAACATATTGTATACATATACAGATAGCCATGCATTTATTGCTTTTATTTTAAGAATGTGAATTTAACATTATAAAATTAAAATTTGGATTCTCATACGTACATTTGATAATTATTAAAATTCTTTTCAAAATTCACATGAAATTCTTTAAATCAGCAAAATTGCATTCCCATACAATTCTGCTACGTAATTTCTCATATAACTTTGGCTACATTATTTCCATAGAAGAAACTATTTTCCAAGGTATCAAATTTACGTTATTTACACACCCAAAAGAATTCTCACCGAAAATTGTCCGATCACGTTCTTAATTAATGTACGCATTTTCAAACAAGAACTGAAATGTACCGCCCATTTTCCCCTACGATTGGTACAGTCATTTATGGTAATAAATTATATTAATATAAAAATAACGAGCTTTGGATTCAATTAACAAAGACAAAATTTAAGTAGGGAAGAGTGATAATTGTATTTATTAAAGAATAATTACGATTATCGGAGAGTTATAATTTGGATTTGAAACAGTGAAGTCGTAAAGGTAAATTACCGCAGAAATTGTCTTTGATTTAAAATAAATTATTCAACTTAAAAATTTTTTGAAAATACTTAGAAAATATTTCAATTAAATCTAACACAGTAAAATTCGCCCAAAAAGTATTCAGAATAAATTGTAAAATTTCAAGTAAAAGATTTTCTAATTCGGCGCTTAGTTGATTACAGTATTTCGGTTCGGTGATAAATTATTAAGATAAAATAAATAATAAATATTTCAGTAAATTTAAAGTTAATATTGTGAACTAAGTTTTAGTGCTATTTTTAGTGAAATAAAGTTTTAAAATTAAACCACGAATCTTTTTAATTAATAAACCTTAATTTCTTCCCAATAATTGAAAGACCTTTTTTAAATGTTATATACATAACAATATGATCTTCTAAGTTTCTCTTATTTGATTGAATACTCAAATTATCAGTATCCATATCGTTACTTTCATCTGTTTCACTTAGTACATTAATTTTGTTGGTTTATGAATTTATCCTACTTAAGAAATCTGCAATTTTGTTTTGCTGTTCTCTTATATAATCAGTTTTTATATCATATTCTCCTAGATCGATTAACCATCTCTTTAATCGAGGATTTATGTCTTTCCCAGTTTGTTTGCCTGTAGCCATTTGATTGGCTGGTGACCTGTTTGCAGATCAAATTCTCTACCAAACAAATAGGGTCTAAAATATTTGCATTCCCAGACTATCGCTAACAATTCTTTTTCGATAGTTGAATAGTTCTTTTAGTTTATGGCCCTAAAAAAGAGAATTCTCTAATCATTTTCAGTATATCTTCAATCATACAAATTTTTTTTTTTTTTTAAATTTATATGTAAAAATTGGTATGACAGGGGCCATCGAGGTTGTGGGCCAAATAATTGTTTTTTGGTGCATGTCGCTTGAGTTTATTTTCCTCAGCAACAAAAGGGGTATTGAGTGTACATATTATCGTATACATACTCATAGTTATGGTTATATAGTGAAAATGCATGGATCTTGTTTGATGATACACATGGGAGAAGAAATGTTGTATACTTGTAAATATTCTGCCGGGGTTATGAGAGAAAATCATATACTGTAATTTACATGATTTACAGCAAGTATGATATACGAAATGTATTTATAATGGAATGATATTGAATTTCGGGGCAAAGTGAATTATGGTCCCAAAGGTTTGTATTTGTTGTACTTGTTATATGTACAACAAGATCAAACCGTGGAGCTGTAAGAGTATGCACATAAATACACAATGTACGTGTGCATTATATATATGTACAACACATACTATACATATACAATATTTTACGTTTCCCATAGAAAAATCTAATACCTTTAGGTATGTATGCATATTCTATAATTTGCACTATTATTAACATAATACATATATGTATTTATTTATGCACACAAATAACTATACATATTAATTGTTTTCCTTTTTCCTAAATTAAACTACCATCTACTTAGTATTATTTGAATATATACATACATACATATGTTTGTATATTTAATATTTATATTCATATACCTTTCCAAATAATATGTTCATTCAAAGAATATGTATGTAACTAAAATACGACGTGATATATGCATACAAACATATTAAAATGTAACAGGCAAATTTTAAATTCAAATTTGAAGCGGAAATTTCTTTTATAAAAATTGCAACATGTGTACATACATATGTATGTATACTTGAATTGAGGAGATTATATACACAAATTGAAAATGTACCTAATTGTTAGTCAAATTAATTATACTCCACACATACACTTATTCGATGAAGTTAATGTCTTATGGAAGTGACATAAAATAATACCACTTTACGTCGCTGTATATTGATATTTAAAAAATTCATCTCGTATTGTATGATAACTTTACAGATTGTGGTAATGTTTTTTGTGGTAGAGAATTTTTAATTAAAGAATTATTTCATATATTTTATATAAACAAAACAGGATAAAACTGAATTCAAAATTAAATTCGTACAATTTCGCAATTCTATAATTCATGATTAATTCACAATTGATCCGTCCGTACTCCTCGCCTTCAAAAACAGAAGCAGTAATTCGTTTTCCACAGCTGCAAAATTTGAAACAGATCCAGATTTTCCTAGGTTTAACGGGATATTTTCGTAAATTTATTCCTAATTACGCCCAGATTGCTAAGCCACTTAGTGACTTATTGAAGAAAAATGATTCTTTCAAGTTCACAAACGTTGAAGAAAATTCCTTCAAAAAATTGAATGAAGCTTTAAGTGAAAAACCAGTACTCGGTATATACAATCATAGTTATGAAACAGAATTGCATACAGATGCAAGTATTGATGGTTATGGAGCAGTTCTGCTACAAAGATCTCCTTCCAAAGATCTTCTCAAGACAATCGTCCAATCCGCAATCCTTAGCTGAAGACGACATAATTTCAAAAATTAGACGAGCACAAGAAGACGATGACGATTTAAGAAAAATCAAAGATATTTTAAAAATAAAGCCGTATTATGAATATATAGTAAAAAATGATATAATTTATAAATTCAAAGATGGTCAAGATTTACGAGTTATACCTAAAATGATGCAAATGGAAATTATAAAAACAGCCCATGATAGAGGACATTTTTCAGTAAAAAAGACTAAAGAATTAACTGCGAAAACTTACCATATCACAAAACTTGATCAGAAGATTGCAAAGTGTATTGCAAACTGTGTAACTTGTATCCTGGCAAAGCGAAAACTGGGGAAAAAAGAAGGGGAATTACATCCTCTTTATAAAGAAGAAACGCCTCTCTATACGTATCATATCGACTTTCTAGGACCTTTAGAGTCAACAAATAAAAATTATAATCATATTTTTGCCGTAATAGACGCATTCACTAAATTTGTGTGGTTGTATCCAACAAAATCGACGATTTCTAAAGATGCTATCCACAAGTTAAAATTTCAGCAAAAGGTTTTTGGGAATCCAGTTCAGTTAATATCTGATGACGGAGCAGCCTTTACGTCAAATGAGTTAAAGAATATTGCAACCAAGAAGAAATAAAACACTTTAAAATCACGACAGGGCTACCTAGGGCCAACGGACAGGTCGAGAGACTGAATTGTGTTATCATTAACGTATTAGCAAAATTATCTATAGAAGATCCGTCTAAATGGTATAAACACGTCGATAAGGTACAGCAGATGATCAATTCAACATACTATCGTAGTATACAGATGACGTCATTTGAATTGCTAATAAGTGTTAAAATGAATTCGAAAGACGATATACATATACAAAAGCTGATTGAAGATGACACTAAAGAATCTTTTAAAGACACTAGAGAAAACCTAAGAAAGGAAGCTAAGAAGCAAATATGTAAAGTGCAAGATGAAAATAGAAAATCGTATAATTTAGGACGAAGAAAGGCGACGAAATATAGAAATGGTAATCTTGTTGCAGTTAAAAGAACCCAACTAGGTGGAGGTCTAAAGTTAAAATCAATGTTTATGGGACCATATCGTATTACCAAGGTCAAAGGCAATGATACATATGATCTAGTTAAAGAAGGTAATCATGAGGGTCCTGTTCGAACTACGTCCTGTGCTGAGCATATGAAGTTTTGGTCTGTTCCTGACGACATATTTACATTCGAGGCGAATGTAGCGTAGGATGGCCGAATTGTGGGAAAGATTGGAAAAGGGAATAACAAAAAATAAAAAAACAAAACTATCAGCCTATTTGTAGTCAGTGTATAAAGTGAAGCCGACATATAAAGACGTAAATAAGACGACAGCTAAAAGAAGGACCATTTGTGTGTATTTCATGTACATTTATACTTATTAAATTTTGTTAATAAACTTATTAAATTCTATTGAAATAAATTTAAATAAACGTTAAATATTGTAAAACATTTTTCCAATAAACTAATATTATCCCACATGAATACGGTCGATAGTTTATTAGAAAAACCTTTTTCTTCTTATTTATTAGAAGAAAAATTGGAAATAAAACGTTTGGGACCGGTAGATTTCAAAATAATTTATCAAGAAAAAAATCGAACACGCAAATTCTCGACTGTTTGGTTTGGTAAGAAATCTTGGCTTACCGCAAGTGAGAAAAATAAGTCACTATTTTGTTTTTATTGTCTTCTTTTCGGTGGAGAGCCTACGTGGACATTTGCTGGCTTCAAAGATATGAAGCACTTATCCGAAAGGATAAAAAAGCACGAAGTAAGCTCTTGCCATTTGCAAAATGCACTAAGTTTTCCAACTGTATGATCTGTGAATATTCTTTCACAACTCGATTCGGGATATGCTGCTTCAATAAGAAGACATAATGAAATTGTCGATAAAAATCGAAATGCATTAAATCGTGTCATTGACATTATTAAATTTTGTGGTGCACACAATTTACCTCTTCGTGGACACGATGAAAAAAGCACCAGTTTAAATCGAGGAGTGTTTTTAGACATGGTTTCATATACCAGATCTATTGATAATATATTGGACCAATTTTTAGAAAATAATCGGGTAGTCCAAAATACTTCAAAAACAGTGCGCAATGAAATTATTTTTAAATAAATCTTTTTCGTTATCTAGACTCTAGGCTGATAAAAGAAATGTGGTGACTTCTGGTGGTACTGTCTTTATTAATGACAAAAAAGTCGATTTATGCATTCCGGCAAGAGCGCCAAAAATGAAAATAAAATATTGCAAATTGTCGTTGGGAGAGGGACATATTCAAAATAGTGTTAGAACTAAAATTTCAACCGATTCGGATATTAATAATAATTCTTTAAAATCCAACACTATTTCGACTTTGTCCAATAAAACTTTTAGCATGTCATCGGACAAAACATACACGGTGTTATCAAATAGTAATACGTTTAAAGCTCAATCTGCGTACACGCCGCCAACGATACCGTCCATAAAGCTTTCACATGACAGCCACAGAATCATCGCTTCCAACATAAGCCTTTGAAGAATGGCTTTATAATAAGAATTATCAGAGAATGTTGGAAAAGAAAAAACAATTACAAAAGGAAAAAATAGAGAATAAGAAAAGACAAGAAAGACAAAAATTATGCGAAATAAAATACAAGGAGTGGCTTAAACGCAAAAACAAAAAAAAACAGATAGAAAAAGAGAAAAAAATTAAAGAACAGCAGGAAACGGAAAAAAAAACAAGAATTAGAAAAAAAGGAAACAGAAAGTGCAAATAAAATGGAAACAGTGGACTCAGAACAAAATGATTGAACAACAGCAATGTAGAGAATCCGCAATTCGTGAAATTGTAAGGCAGCATCAAGCGGTATACAAAAGACAACAAGAAGCTGAGCTAACCTACAAAAAGTGGTTAAAAAAAGCCCCGTATAAAACGAGACCGCATTATTATATTTGACCGCACGAGTTATATTTGAAGAAGTTCTCCGAGGCAAGAACGGGGACCGATGCTTGCTATACCTCCTCGTGGTGGTCCCTAGGTTACCTTGATGCAATGCAAGCTTATACTTGTTTGCATCATGGTAAGCTAAATAGTAAACAGAATACGAGGTCTTTGACAGGTTCATACTATTCTTAAACGATTTACTTCAACTTAATAAAAAAACATTGTTCCATACATACGCGTGTTATTCTGAACGCATTATTATTTCAAAATTTGAATAAACACTGTCTTTCAA
The DNA here is from genome assembly GCA_963971155.1 of Anthrax anthrax. Taxonomy (NCBI): domain Eukaryota; kingdom Metazoa; phylum Arthropoda; class Insecta; order Diptera; family Bombyliidae; genus Anthrax; species Anthrax anthrax. The sequence goes on from OZ020117.1 coordinate 36,218,248, forward strand.
ACATACTCTTATACGTAATGTGTACTTAAGTGTGGAAAATGGTAAATCGGTGTTCAAAGTGACCTTCTAGCTCAAAAACTATCCAACCGATTTCAACGAAATTTTGAACACACATAGGTTGAAGGGAATTGTGGTCATTAAACGGACAGATTTTTGATAGAGGACTTCGTTCAGTTGAAAATTGAAAAAGAATGTGCATGTGTTTCCTGAAAAAGTACTTTGACTTTGTAACAATTTATCTGCTATTAAAAGTATGATATATGTAATTTTTGTGATATAGACATAAAATTTCAACTTTTCCTAACTGATTGCAAAAAAAAAAATCAATGAAAAATGTTTCGTAGTTTACATTTTATTAATAAATGAAAATTACTATTTTTTGTATGAAATTTTCAATTTTCATTGCATATTTATTTCTGTTTCAATTTATATTTGAAAATTTTTAAAAAACAGTTCAGGCAAAAATTGATAGGTGACACCAATAATATAAGTGACTTTAAAATAATACACATACAGTACCGAATAAAATACGTATGACCATTTTGCCAAATTTGCAATTAATACATTTGTATTATAATCTTCATAATAAACAACAATAAAACGTGATACTTGGTTTTGAATAATTACTAATAAAATAATTGAAAATAATAATATCGTTTGTATTGTAATTGTTGTTTATTTCAGAATAATATGAATTCATTTTTCAATGTAAATAAATTCATAATTTTGTTACAAATGTTTTAATTTGCACTGTATAGTCAATAAATGATTTTTATATTTCATATGTACATATGATATATAGTATATACTATATGTACACGTAGACGTAGGTATATACGATATGCATATGATCATGTGTTATATAGCATTTGATGTACATGTGTGTATGTATACGCATAGAACATTGAGTGTGAGAAAAAACCAATTAGAAGAAAAAAATTATTTTTTTTTCTACAGAATTTCTTTGGAGTATACATTCATACATACACGTGAATGTGGACATGTTCACATTTTTGTGTGTACATTTTCTTCTTAGAATTTTTTTTTTCAATTTTTTTTTATCAACTTTTTATTTTATATTTTTACAAATTACAGATCAAGCCATAAATTATTTGTTTTGTATTACAATATACAATATATGTACATACATATACATGTGTATGATGAATAAGACCATTAGAGATATGTATGTATGTACATACATACTTTTATATCAATTCTGAATTTTGATGCGTATGTATAGGAAGTGCACCTGCACACAAATCGTATGTTCAATGTTCATAGTTCATATATGTATGTACTTATGTACATAAGTACTTATGCATGAAATGATATACATTTGAGTTCAGACGTAACATATTTACATATTTATTAATTTTTTTTTTTAATTATTAACGGATTCAACGGATTTTTAATTTTTACATTTTTGACTGAGCTGATTTCGATTTCAGTCAGCTGTTGCCAGCTACTCTTTAGCATGAATGCATTTTCATTATTATAATGTTTTCACAATATATACGTATAAGTTGTAACGAAGTTACATTTTCCCTGAGATGAAATTAAAAAGGGAAAATAAAAGAAATAAATAGAAAAAATATAATAACAGAATGAAAAAGAAAAAAAAAATAATAAAATAAACTTGGGAAGTGATGAGCCCCGTCGAGGTTCGAACCTGCGCGCCCTGGCCTGCGGTCTGTCTTCCATCCGCTTGCGCTATATAGCGCTCATACTTAATCGTGGTCAAGAATGTACGATTAAGCTAGGTTCACTTTGAAATTGCAATGCACTTATACTTTCAATATAAGTACAACAACTCTTATGGAACTGACGTTGTAGGGTTATATTTTTCTTCAAGGTATAATTCATGAACAAGGTAAAATCCTGAAACATAAAGATTTTCGTGAAGTTTTGCATAGGCAGTCAAGTTTGACTTATTTGAATAACATAAGTACTTATACATTTGATAAGTAAGTTGTTCAACATAGTAAGTCCAGACTCCTATAGCTCAAAAAGGTACAAGTACATCTTCGTACAATCAGTTTACCTAAGCTATAGCACATCTTCGGTTCATAGACCAGACGTCTCATATAGAAACCTGGTATTAGGTTACGAGACAGGACAACCCAACATCTTCCTGCTCATTTCCTTTATAGCCTCGTTGGTAGGGTGCACACTCCAACAAGTGCTACTCCCTCGATAAAACTAGAGTGTGCCAGCCGCTGTAGATTTATCGATCATCCGCCCTAATCTAAATATAGTGTGCCAGCCGCTATATTCCGTATTCCTTAGATTGTATAGAGTGTGCCAGCCGCTGTATACATTCTAACTACCTACTACTCCTTACTTCATACGTATAGGGTGTGCCAGCCGCCGTATACTTCCGTATAATAGTGTGCCAGCCGCTGTATTATACTCCGTTCCCCAGTGAATATAGAGTGTGCCAGCCGCTGTATAGTCACTGGTCATCCCATAGAATAAAATAAAAATAGAATAAAAAAACACAGGAGTTCTCATTTAAGTGAAGTAAGACGACGTGGGATAAATTTGTTTCGGCCCTGGACAGACTGACCTATCCGCACACACTGCACCACCCGTCTAACAAAACTTCATTATAAAATTTTGGCGCCCGAACAGGGACTGTGTTGAACATCACCAGTTATTCAAAAAGGAATAGTGATTCAACAGTCCAGAATAACAAACAATTTGGAGTTGAGTTCCACCATTATTTCGAGATAAAGTAGTGACTCAACTGGTTTAGAGTGAAGAATATGTCGACTGAGAACTCCATTAGTACAGTAGCTAGTACCACAAGTAATACCACGAGTTGGATATACGTACTTCGAAAAGAAGACCTTGTTGAGGAAATAAATAAAAGAGGGTTGAATACTACAGGGACTGTAGAAGAATTAAGAAAGAGACTAATAGAACATCTGAGAAAACAATATACCGCCGTAGAGAATTACTTATCGAGATCAAGTAGTGTACCTATCAAAACTGACCCGAGTGCCATGAACACAAATAGAATTGAAAACACAACCATGAACACTGTTGCACAAGAAATCCCCACCAACGCGAATACAACTATCGTACCCATTCCGTCTACCGCAAGTAGTAATGTTTATACAAGTATCGAAACGCCTTGTATATACACTTCAGCACCACAGTATAACATAACGAGTAATATATGTACACCAATAGCCACCAGTACCCTTCACTACGGATTGCCACATATATATCCGGCAAATACATTGGCGACACCACCATACTACATCCCATCATCACCGTTCTGGACAGCTTATACGCCACCAGCAAACCAACAGGCTGCGTTCAAACCAGAAAATGTCGGTTTAACGGATGCTGACGTAATGGACAAAGTTAGGAAGTGGAATCTCAAATTTGACCAAGGTCAAGATCCACTAAACTTCCTAGAACGAGTGGAAGAAATGGCTGAATGTTACACGATACCGACGTCACGTTTACTGAAAGCCTTACCTGAGTTGCTCACTAAGACAGCACTCATATGGTATCGCAATAATAAACAGAGTTGGTCCAGCTGGGAGGAGTTCGTAGAAGATTTTAAAAGTTTTTATCTGCCGCCACGATATCACGTGAAGTTAGACGATGACATCAGAAGTCGTATACAGAAAACAAGCGAACGAATAAAAGACTACGTCACTGCTATACAGGCACTACAACGTTGGCAATCGAAAACTACAAAAGAAGAAAAGCTGGAAAGGATATATGAAAATTTGTTACCAGAATACAAACTATACATCAGACCTAGAGACTTCAGTAATCTGAACGAACTGATTAAACTAGGCGAAGAATATGAAAGAGTACGAGCAGATAATAATAAGATCCAGAAAAGCAAAACACCATCAGAGAACAGAATAAGAGCAAGAATGACAAATATACTGCCCATCAACCACAAGAAATGTTGGAATTGCGGTGAGCCTGGGCATGTACAAGTCAATTGTAGGAAAAGGAGAAATAGCTGCAGTAAATGCAAAAGACAACCATGCAAATGCTCGTCGGGAAATGCCAGAGGGATGTTGGCACAGTGAGGCAAGCTCACATCCCTGAAGAACACGCCTCAAAGCGACAAACCAAGCGAAGGTATATGTTGAATGTAAACATCTTTGGCACCGACTATACTGCTCTAGTAGATACAGGCGCTGGTTACACATTTATCGGAGACAAAGTACGTAGCATGCTGAAAACTAGAAGACATCCAATAAGACGCTGTAAGTTAGAAACTTATATGGCTGATGGTAAAAAGACCGTAGTTAACGAATGTTATGAATTTGAAATAACGTGGGAAGACAAAACAACTGAACATATTTTGTATTATTTGCCAAAATTGACTGAAGAAGTCATTCTAGGGATAGATTTCCTATATGCAATGGATGCAAAATTGATCGTTAACGGGAAAGAGATAACGTTACAAGAAATACACGAGGATTATATCGAAGTTCATTGCATGTCTGAGCAAGACAAAATCAACATCTTCCTTAATGAACAACTAGCAAGATTTGATACAGTGAAAGGGACCACACAATTGGCTGAACACAGTATACGCATGAAAACAGATAAACCATTTAAACAACGTTATTACCCTCGAAATCCAGCAATGCAAGAAATTATAGACAACGAGATTGATGAACTAGTGAAGCAAGATCGCGTCGAGCCGTCCAATAGTCCGTACAGTTCACCTATAGTTCTGGTACGAAAGAAGCAAGGAGGATGGAGGTTATGCATCGATTATAGAGTATTGAACGACCAGTCAATTAAAGATGCATACCAATTACCTCAAATCAACCACATTCTAGACAAGTTACAAGGCGCACAGTATATCTCGACGATTGACTTAAAGAATGGATATTGGCAGATCCCACTAGAGACATCCAGTCGGGCATACACAGCATTCACTGTCCCCGGCAGAGGATTATTCCAATGGAAGGTTATGCCGTTTGGTCACCATTCTGCTCCTACTACTTTCCTGATTGCTGCCAACTTGAAGGTAAACACAGAAAAATGTGAATTTTTCAAAACTGAAATCACATATTTAGGACATGTAGTCACACGAGATGGCATAAGTACTGACCCAAATAAAATAAGGGCAATTCAAGAACTGAAAGTACCAACAAATATAAAAGAGTTAAGAAGATTTCTAGGAATCGTTTCGTGGTACCGACGATTCGTTCCATCATTCTCAACTTTAGCTGCGCCGTTGAACAAACTGTTGCGAAAGAATAAAACTTGGCAATGGGAAGAGAATCAAAAAAATGCTTTTGAAGAAATCAAGAAGCAGTTAACACAAGCACCAATATTGTCGTGTCCAGATTTTACACAAATGTTCATCTTGCAAACAGATGCAAGTCTTGACGGGTTAGGAGTTGTATTGTATCAACTCCTGGATAACCAAGAAAAGGTTATCGCATATGCGAGCAGAACGCTCAATGAAACAGAAAAGAAATACAGCGTAACAGAAAAAGAATGTTTAGCTGTCGTATGGGGAATAAGGAAAATGAGACCTTATTTGGAAGGGTATCATTTCATGGTGATAACGGATCATCAATCATTGAAATGGATACATTCGATGGAGAATCCATCCAGAAGATTGGCACGATGGGCGCTTGAACTACAGCAGTATGATTTTGAAACCAAGTATAGAAAAGGCAAGTACAATGTAGTAGCTGATGCCTTATCCAGACAATCGTTACCAGAAATTAACGAAGCTGATTTATGTAACATTAATAACGAAAACTTGAAATCATGGTATATCCGAAAGATGAAAGACGTCGAAGAACGACCAAAAGATCATCCGGATTATATGATACAAGATGGAATATTGTACAGACATTTCCATGGATCTAGTATAACTGATACTGGACCTGAATGGAAACGATGCATCGATAAACATGATATGAAGAGGATTCTGTACGAGAACCACGATAATATCACTTCTGGACATCTAGGTACCAGAAAAACCATAGCTCGGATAGCTAGACTCTACTATTGGCCCGGTATGTTTCGCGATATCGCAAATTATGTACGGTCTTGTAAATCTTGTGCACAGTATAAACCTAGTCAAAGGGCACCTGCGGGAAAAATGTATAGTACGGTTGTAAATAAACCTTGGCAGGTCGTAAGTTCTGATTTTATAGGTCCACTACCCAGATCGAAGAAAGGAAATACTATGATCCTAGTATTTCACGATAAGTTTACCAAATGGACAGAATTCGTAGCTGTAAGAGATGCTACTACCCCTGTATTGATTAAACAATTTAAAGAAAGAATAGTTGCACGAAATGGGTTCCCTGAAATGTTCATCAGTGATAATGGTCATCAGTATACGAGCCACAAATTCAAGAAGATGCTGGAAGACTACCATATCCAACACAAGCTGACTCCACCATATACTCCTCAGGCAAATCCGACAGAACGGATGAATAGAATCATCAAGACTATGATATCTCAGTACATCCAAAAGGACCAGAAAGAATGGAATGAATACTTACCAGAGTTGCTGTTGGCATTAAACACGAGTCAAAATGAAACAACAGGCTATACTCCTGCTTATTTAAATTACGGTAGAGAATTTATATTACCGACGACTTTGTATGAACAGAATGCGTTAGCTACGACTGAATGTAATGCTGACAAAGTTAATCAGCGACTTCAAGAAGTCTTCGACCTCGTCAAGATCAACATAAATAAAGCACTGACAACACAAAGCCACCATTACAACCTCAGAAGGCGAAGCTGGACTCCAAAGAAAGGCGATCTGATAATGAAAAGGGAAAGAATCCTCTCCTCGAAAGTTAAAAACCTCAACGCCAAGCTGAGCAATAAAAACAGCGGTCCGCACAAAGTTGTAAGGATGACGTCTCCAGTAATAGCTGAAATTCTGAATAACAACAACAACAAAATAGAAAGAATACACGTAAAAGATATGAAGGCATGTCTCCCTCGAGAAACTTTAGGCGTAGTATCAAAAATTTCCTATAAAAGGAGGAACCAGAAATCAATATCATCAGTTAGCAAGATGAGTTCTTTGAAGAAAGACCTAGACACAATCACAAAGAAAATTAGAAACTTGAAAACAAGTGAAGCAAACGTAAGAAGGAGAACCATTCTAATGGAGCCCCCGAAGAAAGATCCGTGCGTCAGAAAAAGGACACAACCGGTAAGACCAGGCAAATCTCGGGTGAAATTACACCAGATTGAAGAGGAACCA